>SRSM01000135.1:8806176-10182095 GCA_019593545.1 Apocynum venetum | reverse complement strand
AGACCACACTCATGATCCACAATAAAACATACAAATCTTGTAATAGAAGGCCCAAAACATCCTTGAATTATGTCTAGAAACCCATCATGTTGCTCATTTCATTTTGCCTTGATAGAGCCATGAAATGGCTATGTTATTGTGGCTTTTAGGTGGTTTATTGTGTGATAATATGGACACTTTCATGGTTTATTGCATAGATTTCATAATTGTCACCTATTCCTCTAGTTTGTTAAAAGTGACTAGATTGTATGAACTTTCAATGACTTAATTCAACAATAATCTATTTATAAGTTGTTTTATGATGATTTTAATGTTGTACATGCCTCCCAACCCCCAAAACACAAAATGGCCAAAGAAAAAAAACCCAAACAACCTATTTCATAAAAGAGCCTAAGTTCTCCAAAACTTAGGCTTCTTAGCTAAGTTTTTCAAAAAAACTTAGCTACAGCATCCGTTTTTTCAGCTTGTCGCAAAATGGAGTTTTATGCTGCTTAAGAAAACCCTAAATTACGTGATTTGTAAATAGAAAGACTAAAATACCCTTCCTAAATTCTCTCAGCATTAAATACATCTAACTAACTCACTCCTAAAAAGTCAAAACTAGTAGTTGAAAAGTTTAATTAAGCCTCTTAGATACTAATATTATTGCAAATGATAAATAAAATACTCTGATGATTATATAACAAGGGTATAATAGGAAAACTTAATAAATGCTACCTCAATTTCATAAGATGATGGGTGAAAATAAAAATTAAAAAAAAAAGATCTACATTTGGCAACAAGAAAAAAGAAGAAGTTATATTAAGAAAGACAAAAAGAAAAGCACACACACAGAGGGAGCAAAACTGAACAAAGACAATAAATCTCAAATGAATGCTGTAAGAGCTTCCTAGATAAGATATACAAGCTATGGTATTCTGCTGCATCTAATGCTGATATTAACATTCATTTTGGGAAAAATAAATAAACTAAGCATGGTAGCTTTCTTTCTGCCCTTTCTTTTCCAGCTCCAACCACAAACAACAAATGGGATCCCATCATGGAATGCTAGGGTAGTTTACTCTAGTAGAGCCACAGAGAAGATAAAAGTCCCCCTTATTCTCTTATGGTGCATTTGGATAGTCATTTCTTAGGAATGTTTTCATTTTAATCCAGCTTTTCAAAAGCCTATATAATAAAATCCTTATTTGGATAATTTAGTTAGTATGTTTTTTAAAATCCTTGGCTTTTTAACAAGGAATTTTAAACCCTTGAAATCCCTCATTTAAAACCCGCCTAGCGTTTTTTCCAAATACCATAACTGAATCTTAATAAAATTTATCATTTATCTTTCTTCCCTGGTTTACATTTTTCTCTATTATCATATTAGGAAATTTTTACTATTTCACAAAATATGTAATTATTAGAATATCACTTTTCATACATCTATATCTTCTCATTTTTTTAAATTCCCAAACAAGCAATTTTAAAATTCTAGATTTTTTAAAATGTGTCTTTTAATTACTTCATTTTAAAATTCCTTAAGAATTTAAGAATGCCTCATCCAAACACACTTAGTGTATGCATGTTACCTGGCTAAATGCAATTTTTGCCATTACATTGACAATCCTATTCACAGATAAGATGCACATCAACACTCTCACTGATATCATCCTGAGAGATTTTTCTGCTTTCTTGTTCTGAGTACAACTGAGAGCTTCCTTTAAGTTATCAGTTTAAAATATACAAGTCCTGATAGATAGTCAAACATCAGGCTTTTATTTGCAATATTACAAATCATCAAAAAGAGTTTCATAAATCAGAATATCTCCACTATGCACTTCCTGGAAGAAAAGGACAAGTCTGTTCCAAGCATTAGAACTAAAGGAATCCATTTCAACTAAATGAAAATAAATTTCGAGAATTGGAAGAAACATATGTCTAGAATGTCAGAACATCAAAGAATGTAGAATGGCATGGAATGTAAAGAAAAGGATCATATCTTGGTGTATGGCGTCAATCTAGAGTTCAGAATATAAATAGGACTTTAGAGGTTAAATAAAACTCAAGTGCCCCTGTAACCAGCGGCAGCACATCATTTCACATGAGTATAAAGTTCAAAATTAAAATCAAAATCCAACCACAGAGATGAAGTTTCCATATCTTGAGCCAATTTAGCCAAAATAACACTTTTCAGGAAAATTGAGGAATTACAGAAATTGAATGTCTGTTACCTCACAAAGCCATTGTTGTCAGTATCGGCAGCAAGAAACTGAGCAACAGTCATATCCCGACCAAGAACCCATTTTGCCATTGTCCTATGCCGCTTGTCCACTCTTGCCTCAGCCAAATAAAGAAAGGCACGAGCTACAGCAAGCGTGGACACAAGCAACCAGATGGATGCAAAAATTCTTCCAGACAAGGAAGTGAACGCCCTATCACCATATCCAACCGTAGTCACGGACATAACAGACAGATAAAAGGAGTCCAACCATCCAAGACTTTCAACATAATGCATTACAGCAACCCCAACTCCAATACAGAGAACCACAACACCCAATGCCAATCCCACCTTCATTCGAATTCGCATCCTCCCCTTCTTCACATCAACTACAAAGCGCCCAGGATCATGAGCTCCCCCACCCTTTATAGACCTCAAGATATAATTCTCTTGCAAATCAAGAACATAACTTACCATCCCAGTTAGCAAAATATCAACAAACCCAAACCCCACGAGCACAAACAAAATGGAGAACAATTTAGTTGTAGTGCTGTCAGGGGTTATATCTCCGTAGCCAATTGTACACATGGTCACAATGCAAAAATACAACGCATCAACAACAGGGTGTGTTTCTTTTGCCTTAAAATGGTTCCTATTAAAGGAGTATATAATAACGCCAAGAGACAAGTATAAAATCAAAAGAAACACTGCTTGTCTTACAATTGATTGCGAAACAAACTGAGGCGGCTTTTCATCTGATAAATGTTGGAAATCATTGATGACAGCCATAGCGGGGGCAGTCTTGGACCTATGGAGATTACCCTTAGTCCAGGGAATATTGGGATCAGTCAGCCAACTTGGCTGACCCTGAGCATCAAGATTGGATTTTTCTGGGGAAAAAAGGGAATTGAGGTCAGAAGAAGAAGGAAGAGAAGATTTTCTAGGAGAATTTACATTCAATGTTAAGACATCAACAATATTCGCAGAAGAGGAATCCATAACACTGACAGACGAAGAAGATGAAGGGGGGGTGCCAAATATGAGCCGGTCTTTGAGTTCAGATGGGGTGATAGGATATGGCGGGAGTGTGATTTCACCATCTTCAGGCAAAGGGCATAGAGAAAACGGAGGTGGTGAAAGGTGGGTTCTTGTGGGATTGACATGAGGAAGAAGAGGCTCTTTCTCCATCTGAAATTCGCCGGAAAATCAAGAAAAAAGTCGGTTTCATCAGTTAAATAAGGCAGTTACTGTCATGGAAGAACTTAATTGTTCCCCGTCCCCATTGATTTACCAGAAAATTCTACAATAAGGGGAGTGCAATTGAGAAGAAGAAGAATACAAAGATCAGTGATGACTAAGTATATTATAATATATGGTCCGTGAGTATAGACGAAAGGTCTGAAGGGGATGTTTGGCAAGTGGAAAACACTTATCTGCGGCTTGTAGGATGACCAATTAACTGATTAAGTAAATATTTCTCCCTTTCTTTTTATTCTTCTTGTTTTTGTGTGCTTGTGTGTGTCTGAAAAGTGAGAGAGACAAACTAGTTTTTTTTCTTCTGATCTCTATTTTATTTATTATAACAGTAATAAGAAATATAGTAAGAGAAAGTGCAAGAAGAAGAAAATTGAAACCTTGAGTTGAAAGCATTTTATATATATATATATATATATAGTTTTTAATTTAATATCAATTTTGTTTCATGCATATATAAAGTAATAAATATATTAGTCGCAAGATATGACAAATTGAAATTTTTAATAACAATAATAATAATATACATGGTTCAAGAATGAAATTTTAAATCATAAAAAAATTACATAATTTAAAAGGAGTTATTAACTTTATTTACATCTCAATAGTCAAACTCACAAAGATTTTTTTAAAAAAAAAATGAAACTATGAAATAAAAGAAGTATAAAAATTTAGAAAGAACCATGTAAATAGTGTTTTTCCCTCGAAATATATTCTTTTTTTTATTTTAATGCTTTAACTTAAACAAATTTAACTTTTAAAAACATAATCCAAAGTTATATACTTATCGAGTTACATTTCCTTATTCCTTCATCACTTTTGAACCTCGTCACTTTCTAGCAAACAAACAAGGCCTTCGAATGACCAAAAGTTTTGAGTAGAGAGGGATTTTCTTGTGGACACTGAAATATGAGGGGAAAAGCACACTCATTGGATTTCATTATCCTTTTCTTTTTCTTTTTTCCTTTCAATGCATTCTTTTGATTTGGTCATAGGAATTTGAAGCCTTTGGTTTGGATTTGTAGTTTCTTATAGACACTTCTTTGGATTTTAGAGGATGTCACTGTTTGTATCTTTTTCCTTATGGGGCATATTTCCAGTAGTGTTTAGTCACCCTTTGATTGCACTTGACTTTTAGCTACAGTTGTGATAGCTATGGCTACCTCTACCTGTACCAATTATCTTTTCATTTTTTGTGGCCATTAGATTTTATAGGGAACCAAGACGGAATATTTCTTTTAAAATGTGTCCATTTCAAGCATTTTGAGCATGTAAATTTTATTGGAGTTATCTTTGTTAAACTTAAAAGAAATTATATCTTTTATACAATTTGTAACATCTGCCCATTTTATAAGAATTCATTGTGATGTGATTCTTAGTAATTATATTTACCATATATGATCATGTTAATGAAAAACTATTTTTTAAAGAATACACAATAATTGTTCATAGTATAATTCAATCATTACAATCGGTTTACTTTATCAACTAATATGTGTATATATATATATTGATTGATAAATTTAAAGTTAAAGTGCCAAGAACAGTAATTAAATTATATATGAAAATATTGTTCGCAATTAAGAGATTGATTGAAGAAACTATAAATGATTTTTTTAAGGCAAAATAGAAATTCATTATACTCAAGGGAGCACATGAAATTGAATTGGAGCTTTGCCAAACATAAGTAACGAGCATATTTTAAAATGATAGAATTAGCATCTCTAGGAAGATATTTTCTTTTTTAAAAAAAAACAATTAAGCTACAATATTTTCTCTCTTTTTTTTTCTTAATTTCTGATTATTAATATTGCGGTCATCACTTTTCTTGATATCATGCAAATTATTATTAACAATTCATACAAAATTTTCATTAATAACAAAATGATATAGTTGTAAAAGTGTGTACTAAAATTAAAAATTAAACAATTGAAATAAAATATCCAAAAAAAGAAAAATGTGAACAATTAGAATAAATCGGAGGGAGTATCATTTATAATTTTGTTTCATTTATTTATTTTTTAGAAAATCTAAAAACTCAATAATATTTAAAAAGTTTAATATATGTGTATCTAATGAATCTTTTGACCCATTCCTTCAATTATAAATGATCTTATTCTTTTAAATAATAAGGGATAAGCCTTTGTACTTTTACATATTAGGATGATATGAGAGAGAGAGAGAGAGAAATTTTAGATATTATTGTCTATCTACATTATTATATACAGTATAAAAATTGATTATAGAAACTGTGCCCCCTAATGAATGTTGGTTTGATCAAAATCTTTTGCCATTGAATTATTTTTATAGTCTTAAAATTTCGGGAAAAAAGACTATTATTTAAGCAATTATCTTAATTTAACGGATGTACTAATTTTGCGTAATCTTTTTTTTGCTCAAATTTCTGCACTTTTTTTTTGTTTTTATAAATTGTAATGGATATTGCCTATAATAAAGCATGGTTAAATATTTTTTTTTCATAACTTTTTTTTAATGAAATAATTTTTCCATAATTTTTAGAGGTTATGAAAATCCACAATGTAATTTTCTGTTTTAAGGCAAAAATAGAGTGCACAATGTAATTAATAGAGGAAATGCACTACTAAGAGAGAAAAAATAGAGGGCATACACTAATAAGTTGATCATCTTTATCCTATAATATACAAAAGTAACTTAGAGAATAAGTGCGGCCTCTATATTCTTTTCTTTCTTTCTTTTTAATTTTTTATGATAAATAACGTATTTTCCTTAAAAACTATTCTCATGATAATTACGGATTATACAGTAATTAATTATAAATTTTTATTAAATCTATACACTAGTGTGCACAGTGAGAACAAATTTTTTTTTTTATTTGGGAGGTGAGATACAAGATTCTCCATTTTATTTAAAATAAAATAAACTAAAATTGAACATAAAAAAGAATTCGAACTCTTGCGAATATATTTTATTTCAAACCAATATTTGATTATTGGTCTATAGATCTAGATCTGGTATCCCTACTCTGTCACAGCTAGTGATCCTTTATTTTTTTATAGGAATGATCCCTTTATATACTTGATCATTATTGTTATTAAATTCTAAGTATTTAACTAGTGAGGCTACTTATTCCCTAAGTTTCTATTCTATAAACTTATGGAGTAATTTGTTGTAATTTTATGTGATAATTTTAATTTATTGTAAATTAAGTTAATCTAATAATAACAAACAAAGAAAATTTTATTTTTTTTCAGCAAGCAATATCAAGGTGAGCCTAGAGGATATTCATAGAAATTTTATGCTCGTATGATTGGGTGGAAAAATGTTGCCCAGCAAATCAAGATAGAAACACTTCTGGTGACGGGTGAGCATGCATGCATGTACTTCTGTCCCAAGGGTCCATGACCTACCTAAGTATGTTCTTGTCCAGTTCTATACAACCAATGGCATCAGTACAATTATTTAGAGCAAATGGTAATTAATTGAGCTCAAAAGGCTCCAACTGGGAGTACCACGGAAACTGCTGTTCAATCGATCAATTCAATGTGTCATATATATACACCTTTCATTTCCATTTAATTATTGTTTATTACATGACAAATAATAATTTATAATAGTAGATATATAAGTTTAAGGATGAAATGATTATTTTGTAGACAATAAATATCATAATAAGATATTTTATTATTTATAGTCAATTTTGATCATTTTAATATTGTACTATTAAAGTTATTAAGTTATAGGAGCAAATATAACTATAAAATCTCAAGTAATAAGATTCTCAATTAAATTGCTATAATTTTGTAATCCAATTGCTAACATTACCATTTAAATAGGTAAAACATTTTGCTATAGTTTAGTTTCTTACATGGAAATTCATAAAAGTTACTATGTATAATTTTTATTATCATAATCTTAAATTATAAGATTCTCATGGAAAACAGAAAGAAAAAAGAGAGGAAATTTCATTGTTTAAATTGCTATTTATTTTAAAATAAGTTTCTGTAAAACAATCAAAGAATTAAAATTGTAAGATGATTTAATCTTCTTTTTTTCTTCTGGGTGTGGGAGAAGGGGTTTATCTTTCATTAGTATTAAAAAATTAACTACTTCTTGCGATTAAAATTATCATTTTTATAGGACAAACTATCCATATGACACTTCAATTTTTTTTCTTCCAAATTTAACACTTGAAATTTTTAAAAGTTCACTATTTTCACTTTTATCTAAAATTTCGTTATGTTACTGCTTGCTTACATATGTTATCAATTTTTTTTTTTTCAAGTTTAGCACTAATTTTTTTAAAAAATTTCAATTTTTTTATTTTTGTCAAAAAACAATCCTATTATATTATTATATTTTCATCTATCACATCCAATGAAGTGACTTTTTTGTCATTGCATCAAATCCATGAAATTCACCCCCAACTATATATAAGCTTGAGAAGCCTTGCTCACGTCAACCACCTTCTCATGCACCGCCTCAGAGAAATCATTCCAAAGAGACGTTCTGCCAACAACTTCGAAGAAGGAAAAGAAATAACTGTTGGTGAGATTAAACTTCCATCATCCACATGCCCTGCCCAGATTATTAGCTAAGAATATCAACTTTAGTAAACAGAAAACGCCATCGTTTAATTCCCAATCACAATATAAGGACCATAGTATTTTGAAGCTAATTTCATATTTTGCCTCAAAGCTACTGAAGTTTGTTTGAAAGGTTGTATTTTCAGATAAACCCAGTCACCTACCACAAACTCCCTCTCAGTTCTTTTCCGATCATAATATAATTTCATCCTTGCTCTGACCTTCTCCGAATTATCTTTAATAATATCCTCTAATTGAGCTTTCTCCTTCAAGAATTCACCAGCTGCACCATTTTCAAGGCCTTGATAAGGTCCAACAAATAGCATTGGAGGTTAGTAATCGCTAACACAAGAGCCAACAACTCTTTTTCATAAGTTGACAATTCCAAATTCTTTGCTCCCAATACTTTACTGAAATATGCAATTGGTCTCCTCTCTTGCATAAGCACAGCACCTATACCATTTCCACATGCATCTGTTTCTACTACAAATATTTTGCTATAATTTGGCATAGCTAAAACAGGTGTAGTTGTCATAGCCTCCTTGAGCTTTTGAAAAGAAATTTCAGTTTCATCATTCCACAAAAAAATCCACTCCTTTTTGCAACAATTTACACAAAGGCCTGCAAATAACTCCATAATTTTTCACTTATTGATAACTCTATAGAAGCTAAGCATCTAACTTATTGATAAAATTATTCTTAAACCCCTATTTCATAGTCTCCCAGCTCAAAGTCTCAACCTAAGATGAATAATAAGAGGAAACAGTACATTATCAATCTATTGTACACAAATTTTGGCCATCTATGAAAAATATGATAATCGAGACAGGCTATTTCTTCACCTTTACTGGATTTTTCCAATCCACCAACCTCTTGCTTCTTGTTCCACTAATATGTGAACAATCCTCAAAGTATCATGCTTTATTTTTCCAGAACTCCTAGTAGCATCGTAACATACTTTCCTGTTTTTTGTGCTAGAATGATATAATTTGACCAGTTTGTTGCACTATAGTTACTTCTTGATAAGTTACAATCATGCTGATTGTGGGATTGAGAGAGTATCCTTTGCTGCAGTTATTTAATTAGAATAAGTCGATAATACAAGTTAAAATCCTAATTACTGTGATGTTAATGCCAGGTAGTTGAGTTAATTTAGGAGGGGCAACTGTTGAATCCCACTAGTACTAAGGTCCATCTAGCCGTATCTAATTGGGGAGGAAGAAAAATACGAAATCTCATAGTTTTGATTCTCACCCTAAAGATTATCCTTGGATTTGATTGGGACAATGTGTGAATATGTCAGTCAAACTTTGACATCCAATCAAGCTTTAACCGAGCATCTTTGCGAGAAGCTCAACAATCAACCTAGGAGAACATTCTCAAGTCAAAGAAACCGACAATCACCAAAACTGGATTTCTAGTCAAGTGAATCTTGTGCGACAGAATAGAATGCTTAAAAATTTCAAGCGGATCTCTACATGAAATTACTAAGCCTGCCCATTCAAGTCTCACACCAAACAGAAGAAAACTAGGCAAAAATTGCATAAATCAAGTAATTCATCCACCTCATTAGTCACAAACTTTCCAGTCACTCAGAGAGCAATTCGTGAATGAATTTTCTTCTCTAAGACAGACACATTGCACCAAGTTCTAATAGATTTTGCCATATATTCTCGACTGAGACCATGCTCATAAAAAAGGATAGCTGATTTCATACAGATTAGAAAAGGGAGGGGCTGGGATATATATCTAAAAAGTACCTATTATCACATTCTCAGTTTAAACAAATACATCAAGGATAATTAGGTAGGAGAGCATGACGTTATAAGACACAAGAAAGTAGAAAATTTTGCATGAATTAAACACAATATTTATCAAATATCAAGCAAGGGACAGAAACATGCTAATCATCATCCTCAAGAACGCTGCGACGTCTCTGAATCTGGAAAATGGAAAAGCAGAAAACAGTAATTCAACTGTAAATGTCTCAGTACAGAAAGACAGCAATGTATGACAAGATGAAGAAAGTTCTGACTTACCGTTACTTTAGTCTTCTTTGTGGTTTGTGTGTTGATTTGTTCAAGCAACGATATGAGCTTATCCTCAGAAACCTACAAATAAGCCATCTTAACAGTTAAATATTGAGAGCTTGACCTGAAATTCAATAAATTGACCTGTGTTTTCATGTTAGCATATTGAGTATTTATATACTTTACATTCTGAACCAATACCAATTTCAGGAACCTAACTCTTGAACATATAAACACTCATAGACGAGAAAAGCAAGAAGGGAAAAGTGATACCTTTTCCATGATTTGACCCGTTTGAGCTGCTCGTAGGATAACATCCTCAACTCCTCTGGCCTTCTCTGGCTTTACCAATGCAATTCGAGCCACTGAAAATATGGGACAAATTCGCAAATGACTTAGAGAAGTAGATTATTTCCCTCTCATATTTCCTCTCTTTTCTTTTCTACTTTTAGAAACTAAGAGGATATTGCATCTTCTACCAACATTTACATTCAATCACGAAAATAGTCTAGCCTTGTGGCAGACAATTTTGACTGTTCAGTTGAGATTGATTCTCTCAGTCAGCTTTTTCTGATTTTCCATCAGGAGCAAGTTCCAAGTCCAATGGACCAGGTGAGCAAAGAGTATAGAAAGAAACAAAAGACACTAAAAGAGAAAATGCTCGAAAGAGGAATCAAGTTCAAGTTCTCAAGCTTAATGATAGTTCATATATTAGTTTTCACACTTAATGCTGCTCAACCTAATGATGATGCCTTCAGCTCTGTAAGACATGAAAGATCTAAATTAACTTGTTTTCAAGAGTAAAAAGGGCAACAAAATGTCATCCAGAAATTCCTCAATATAATGGTATTGTAGGTTTTTCAAACATCAAATTGTAAAAATTGCTTACATGATCAGGCAGACTTTATTTATCATTATTAAGACAACAAACTTCATGGATAAGGTAAGATTCAAATGGATTTCTTCACAGGTGGCACTGTAACAATCATCATTGTAAAATTACAGGTAAAATAAGCTCTGTACAACAATATTTCACCAACTACCTAAGAGAACAATTATAGGTACAATCACAAGTGCATTTTCCTGTTTTTAAGTTCCTCATCCACATTCTTTTTTCTCGTTCCATTTTTAAGCTGAATGCCTCAACCAACTCTTTGCATCTCTTCCTACATTCTTCATGATTTAAAGGGTTACATTCTCAGCAGGTTGCGCATATATATAAATCTCTGGCTCACTTGTTCTGAGGAAAACCTATGATACAGAACACTAACAAAGAATGGTACTGTTATGCAGCACAGGTGAGGAGAAAATGCTACACCCTTTTTCTTTGCGGGCTTCCTGGATATTTGTTCTCACACAAGTACCCAGATCTTATTGGACAGTGATTCAAATTAGAAGCCGTTACAAAAGTAAAGTAACAAGCAAGATACTTGATTGGACTTCCAAAGGATAAAATTATTTTTCAGAACAAACATTGTGTATAGGAAAGTTAAATCAGGACCAATATAGAGATACACACAATAAACATATCTACATTCAAAGAAATAAATCCTCATCTCAGAGCTTCATATGGAACTAAGCTGACCATCCTTCTACTCCAGAAAGCTCTTAAAGAATTCAGAAGGTGCATATCTGAAAGGATGTCAAATGCCCCGCCTGCACAGGATCTATCAAGGCTTGATCAAGTCTACATGCTATGTCATCCTTGGCACATACTCCCCACTCATAGGAGGAATATTGCCAGCTATTAAATGGTGAAAGATTAAGTGCCACAGGTGAAACTCTAAAGTTCAAAGATCTAGCTTCTACCCCATTACAATCATTAATGGACTACAATAACATAGCTGACAGTACGAATCCTACTTAAACTGACCCTATATTCCCAAAGTTTGCAGCTATGCAATAGCTTGTAAATGATGTATAGCAAGTTGTAAAATTGACAAGTCTAATGCAAAGTTCCTAATCCACAATTTAACTCTTCATGCATGAATTCTAGATATACATCAGAAGAACAGGAAGAAAAAAATTGCCTCTTTTTATTTCTTTTGTATATGATTAAAGGTAAATGAGAGCTGATGTCACTGTCGTAAGAAAAATCCCAGGACCAAAAAGAATGCATGAATATTCATAAGCCTGCCCAAAATAGTTAAGCAAAATCCATATGTGTTTATCTATTAAAATTTAACGGCTAATATATCAGGAACTGTATTCTGCACAGAACTTTTTTTCCCTGTCTTTTTTTAAAAAAAATCCCTCCTTCAGTGAATGATTCCACAGAAGATTTTAACCTTAAAAAATATATTTCATTAAACAAATGAATTCTAAAAGGGACAAATAGAATTGATATATATATATATATATATATATATATATATAAGGGAAAACACATATTCATATAAAACCTACATCTTTCTCGTGCTTCAGGTGTCAGAATCTGGCTAAGCATCATTTGCCTTCTCTCATCAGCCTCCCTACATCAATAGTTAATTAAGAAAAGCTTAAATAAACAAATTTGTAACCTTCACAAAAGAAGCACTAATCAATGGACTGTAAGGTAAAGAATGCCACCAACCTTTTTGCATCCTCCTGTGCATTTGCCTGTTCCGAGTTTTGATGATTTCCCTATTTGTCAATGGTCACAACAACGGTTACAATATGTAAGTCCGTAACCCAGCTTTAACAAGAAGAGGACTTGACAGCCAAAAACCAACACCTACCATGCCCTGTTGAGCCATTAGTTCCTGCATTCTTCTATGCCTGATAGCTTCCAGTTCAGGGTCAGCCTATATAAAATTAGAAAAAACAAAAGTCACCCTTTATTCTTTCAAGGATCAAATTTCAGCTCAGAACTAATAACACACAGTAACCTGAGACCCAAAAGAAATTTTCAACTTTTTTCCACAAGCACCAACCAACTTCTTACTTTGATAATCCATAAAATGGCATCCATTCGGGTGCAAAATTTCATTTAAAAGAAACCCCGAAATTCTTTTTAAAAAAAGAAAGAAAAAGAATTGCATATTACAAAAAAAAAAAAAAAGGGAACAGAGACTCTATCCCAGAAAGGGTAAAAAAAAGAAATAAAAATTTAGTCAAAAAATGAATTTGAAAGAAAAAAAAAAATCATCCATTCTCGCAGTACGTATAGCCATCAACACCATAAACAATTTCGAATTTCACATCAAATCGTTTGAAACCCTACCGTCAAAAGTTTACTGCAAACCCAAAAATCATCATAATCATGGATATAATACACGAAAAAAAGAAAAGTTGTGAAGTTACCATTTTGGTGGATGCAGATATGAAACAGAGCTGCCAACAAAGGGGTCGAGATTTAAGATAGCAGTAATTATAATTTTATTTCAACCCAGAGGATTTTGCTTTGCGTTCTAGCGACGCGTTCAAACGGCTTTTTGAAGCAGAGGCTCGGATCGGATCCGAGTCACAAAAGGCTGAAACGAGACCCGCTCTCACCATTTCGAATAGCTTTTGTTTTCCATTTTTATTTTAGGGACAAATATGTAGTGACCCTTTAGTTTTTAAACATTCTGAGTTTGGCCCTTAAACTTTCAAAACGTTTAAGTTTGGCCTTATTGAAATTATAGTTCTAATCAACATAAAACCGAAAAGCATAATAAAACTTACTGGAAAAAGTGCACAAATTATATGCAAATAAAAAATAACAAACCAAACAAAATAGTGGAGAATATATAGACAATGCATACAAAAACATGTGTCGAACAAATGACCCAATGTGCAAAGTTAAAAAAGTATTATACCTACACAAGAAATTGAGCAAGGCAATGATTTTTTTTTTATATGAACTAGATGAGTCATCTAGTAGCAAGAGCTTCCAAGATTTTGATTTCAGCATTTCATATGATAAAGTTGATATAATATATGAGTAATTTGTAGAGGTTGGGTAGGAAAACTTTGACAAAAATGTGAAGAAATAGGTAATGAGATAGGTCATGAACTTCAAACAAACTTTGTCAACTATATTGCAAGAAATACAATAAGGAGTGGAGTATTTGGTATGGACATACAAACTAGTGATGGTGGTTTTTTTTCTTCTTTTTTTTTTTTGAGATACTTGAAGAAAATACAATTTTTTGGACTACAATGATAAATGGGTTTTTAAAATTTGGGAAAGTTGAGATGGTTGGAAAACTCTTCAAGAATGTAAGTAAAGGATATAGTTGCATGAAATGAAATGATTTTGGGGTATTTTGAGAACGTTCAACATTATTCTCCATAGTTTTTAGTTATAGAGCAAGCATTCCAATTTCCATCATGCAAAGTCGAAATAGAAGCAACCAGTCAATTATTGCACCTAACCTTTAGTTGTTGACCTGCAACCTTATAAGCAACCTTAGTATTTCCTCAACAAGCATTCCCTAACATCTTGCCCACTAAACTTATCAAACAACTGCCTCCTTATAGAACCTTTAGCAAAATCTTAACAACAAATTGCTTTTTCTATTTTCATAAGCATTTCAAACAATCTAGTGTACCCAACACAATAGGCCTATCTCCCATCGCAATTTGTTTCAATGTAATCTCACTCTCTCACGCTTTTCCAAGACCTTGAGGACTTGGAAAGTCTTAAATTTCTCCTGAAACACAACGATGACTTTCATAACTTCTTCGGCTGGATGAGAAGAAAACAAGCAGCCACTCTCAAAGCTTCCAATCACCTAAACCAACAACTTGGACATAAAGCTACCAAGACCTAGCACACTTTCCACTTTACCAGTCTCAAGATTGCCCAGACACACCTTTTCATTATCAAGTTAAAACCCTTTTTACAATCATAGTTCATTTTTACCACTTATGTCCCAAAACCTCTCAATGTCCTCTTAGGGTTTTGTTAAATATTTTTTAGTTGTAAGTCACAAAACTCTCATTTTTGTAGTAATCCATCAAAATCTTGTGTCGATGCTTGTCTCATGTTAAAGTAGCTACCTCTATCTAATGGTCGCTATCATGTGTAAGCATCTACACTCGAGCCATTGCTAATTGTCTTTCCTAACATTGAAAAAGTCTAAGAGTTGTATGAATAGTTAAAGGCACTTAGCCCAACTTCACACAAACATAACGCAATTGGAACATAATAGAATCCAATTCCTTCTTAGTGTATTACCTCATAGTCAAACTTCTTGATGGTTTTAAACCTTAACATATCAATCGGTATAATGGAAAACAATTGTCGATGCTTTACAAGCACACCAACTAGTACAACTTTGGATTGATTCACAAACTTTTCATCCCACAACATTACTTCTTTTTTTCCATCTTGGAGAATTATTCAAACTTTACTGTCAGTTGTGTTCAAAAGAATTTGCGGACCCAACTTAGAGAATTATTCAAAGTGGAAGTTGTTACCATTGTTAAGACTACAAAAAAATTATTTACCATCCTCAAAACATCATCGCAAACACTCTTTGGTAGAAAGAGACTTTGCATTACATAGATTGGAATTGAATGAATGGTGAATTTTACTAGCACTTCCTTACTAACATGTGTCAAAAGCTTTTATTTATATCTATTAACCTTCTTCCACATATGAGTTTTAATGTATGAGATAGTGTGGTATCAGTTTGGGAAGTTTTAAAATGAAATAATTAGTATTACATTAGCATATTGATTAACATGATTTGTAAGTATAACACCATTTTATACTAAATGTAACACCTATTTTCTATATTATTCCTAAAATACTCTTACTATAATTTTAATTTCCCAACAACTTATCTCCCCTTTCAGACACACACACACACACACACACACACACACACACACATATATATATATATATATATATCTCCTCTGTCTCTCTTTTCCCCAAACCCATTTCATCTCTTCCCTATCTTCCCTTTTGTTTCCCCTTTCCCATTGCCAAAGCCACCGCAACACAACCACCGTCGAAGGGAGCATATATGATGAAACTGTGAAACCAAGATTAGCATTTTGTGTTATGGTTAAATTTGTTTGAATGTTTTTATTAGTAAAATTTATGTTGTTTTAATCCCTAAGTAATGGGTCATGTAATGTTGATTTTGATTAGATTTTTAATTTGAAAACTTGTTCAATTATATTGTAGTACTAATCGGTTCTAGAAATATACAATTCATGAATATGTATTTTATAGTTGGCTCTTTGTTTGAGATTGTTAGTTTTTTGTTTGCGTGCTTGAATTGGTATTGAAATTCGGTTGTTAAAGAAATTCTGGGAAACTTTAATTTCTTGTTGGGGTTAGATGGTTCAATTTTGTCGTGGGAACTTGGGCTGCATGATATGGAGGGACGCTCGGGAAGCTCATTCGCTCGATATGGTTGATGTTATGGGCAGCTCGTCCACGTGCGATGGAAGATGGTGCAGTCGACTCACCCGTGAATATTTCGATTTTGATGTGAATTCCACTGATCATACTATGCAGTTATGATGGCCAAGTTAGGTTTTTATGGTTTTGGACAGTGGCAGATGCATACATTACCAGCAATACGAGCCATTGTAAAAGACTCTAGATTTAGTCACTTTCCACAGTGCATATTCATGCATTTGAACATGTCGTTACTTTATGATTCTGTAGAGTGATGGCATCAGGAGACCAATACCTTTCATGTGTCATTCGAAGAGATGACTATCAATCGCCATGATGTGCGAATGATACTTGATTTCCCTGTTAGTAGTGCTTTAATGTATTATGATCATATACAATTTGCTTCACCCAATCAAACAATACTTATTTTGTCATAAATAAAAAGCGAAGTAGTAAAATGCTCTGTTAAATCTACAATAATCTCCTCGAAAACCTCAAAAAAATCATTATCATAAACAACAAAATCACATAATAATAATAATAATTATCTCATAGCAATATAATTAAATTCTATCAAAACAACAAATTAAGTATGAAAAACACGTTAAATAAAAAAAATGCTAAAATTTTAAAACTTGGGAAACTAGTCTACGAAAATACTAGCCGCACATATTGACATACAATGTGGCCAAGTTTCATATTGTGACTGAAGACATCCGTGGTCAATCGCCCAACAAACTTTCAAAAGGGACGTTGGCCAAATGCACGGGTATGGTCAAAAAGTGAGTGGTCAGGGTTCCTGTGTATTATGCAATACATTGCGATCAAGGTTCAATCCCATTGGTATAGCATGAGCTGCTCAAATGCCTGCATGTATTAACATGGCGCGTGACTAGTTTTACAAGTGCTCTTGTGCAGTTGTAGCAGTTGAGTTGATTGTGTGGTGAAATATATGTTGTTATGTTATATGTGTGTGGTATTATTATACACAAGAGTTTTAGCCATGTGTTTGGTAATTGTGCGTGGCTTAGTTGATCGCGTGTGATTCGGAATGAAAAAATCAAAATTTTGAACAAAATGAAGTTGATTTGGTTAAAAAGTTAATATTTTCTTACATCCATATTGAAGCACTGATATGTGTTTTTGTCATCCATGGACTTGATTTTTTTGTAAAAAGTTAAAATTTGCCTAAGTTTTTGATAGAGATAAGCTAGAACAAAGTTTCTAGAAAGAAAAATTTACTTTTTACCCAAAGTTTCTACATTTTGGTTCTATAAAATGAAAGGATGCTACATTTAATAATTGTGGATGCTACATTTAACACTTCCCTTGATTAATTGTAAATCACAAAATAGAAAAGAACAATAATTGATTTTTTTTTTATAAAAAAAATCAAATAGTTTACCTTTCATTATCAATGAAATTACAAAATTCCAAAATGATTAAGCAATTAATGTCATTGTGTGATACTCATCTCACATGGAAATATGTATGAATGTATGTATAATATATAAATAAATAAATAAATATATATATATATATATATATATAAGTATTCATTATTAAATTGTGATATTCTTTTTAACTTAATAAAGATAATTGACAAATAATTGATCGTGTATTGTCAAACTCATGATCGTGTCACGGGTCAAGAGCACCGAAACGTGACATATTGACGTTAACCACCTTTAAAAAATATCGAGTATTCTTTGTTTTCCTTTTCTTGAATGGAAACATATTTATTTTTTCTTCTTTTCTATTTTTAGAATTTTGGATGCTCAAGGAAAAATCATCTAAAATCTATAGATTTTTAATACAAGACAAAAAGAGTGAAATTAAAATTAGTCCCTCAAATTTTTTCAATTGAGTACTTAATTTTAAAAGTTTCAATTAAGTCTAAAAAATAATCATTTTAGTCATTTTGTCTAAATTTATCATAAAAAATTTGTTAAAAATATTTATGGTTTGAGTAACTTTTTTTGCCAAAAGATATTATTTTACTCTTTTATTTAAAATTTTCAACTACATTTGTAAAAGAAAAAAGTAATTTTTTTAATATTAAAAAAAATTAATGGGGACTTTTGTAAAATCAAGAACTTGATTGAGACTTATTAATTTGCATTTCACGCAGACCAAAACAAACTATTCTAGTGGCATTTTTCTTTTAAGAAAGAAAAAAAAATACTTTAAGCAGTAGAATCAGAAACAAAAATCTCTATTACGCTTATTGATCAAAATATACAGCTATAGATAATAATTCCCAATTGAATCCTTCCCCCTCCCGAAAAATAAAAAAGAACCGGAAAAAAGAAAAAAAAAACGAAGAAGGAAAATCACATTGGTAAGGGAAACTATGTTAGAAATCATTCAATTAGAAAACGAAGACTAGTCCCTGTTCAAATATAACATTTTTCATTTACAAAATTGCTGACAAAGAATCAAATGGATTCCATTCCATTCTACTTGCTGTACAATAATTTAGTTACAACAAAGCCTTAATTAGACTACAATTTTTTTATTAAGTCCCAACTTCCTGATTTGATACATATTTTTAAAAATAAATAAATAATAATAAAAAGTTGGCTCCTAAGTCCTAAGTTCACATGCACACTTTGACTCTGTCCACTTCACTCACAAGTCTTTTCTTCTCTTTTTTAAAAAAAAAAATTTATTTATCTGATCATTACTTCACTCGCCAAGTCATAAGTCTTGTAGATCTCATGTCAACAAGAATCTAAACCCTACATCTAGCCTAGAGTAAGTAACTTGATAGATTCATTTATAGACATGTTTTTTTCAGAATGGTTCAAAGATGATTCTTTAATTTCCTCTAAGCTTAATTATTGATTCATTTTCTTGTTTTAAATTCGATTTATACATCGAAGCATCTTATCTTAAGAGTAGAAAAATTGTGGTTAGATCATGAACTTGATTGGACACCGAGTTAATATTTGTACCAAAAAATCTGGAGAGGAGGAGCTACATATACACAAATAAATACATAAACATGTCAATATAAATTAAAATTTGCATACATCATCTCTAAGTTGTAACTTGTAAGCTGCTTTAGAGAACCATACAGAATACACGGTAAAGCCAAGAAGAACAGTGGGAGCAGCCTTAAAAGAGTAGCAGATTCAAGAAAACTTGTTGAAAATGGGTTTCACAATGGGGATCAACATGCTGCTCTTGCTAGCCATGGTGGCCACCAATATACTTTCCCTCTACCACCTCTCCTCCACTATCCAATCTAAGCCTCAAACACCACCGCCAGTCCCTGACCACCTCCTCCGCCAGCTTCAGACTATACGCGCCACCATCAACCACCTCACTAGCCTTCAACCTCCTCCTACTTCCACTGTCTCTAGTACTAAAAAAGACTCCACAGTTATTCCCTCTGATCTTCTTCTTTATACTCACATCTCCCCTATTGCCTCATCTTGTAAGGACAATCCTCTGCTTCTTCATCAGTATATGAATTACACTCCCTTTGCTCTCTGTCCGGTTGATCCCCAATTAGCTGAGTCGCTTATTCTACGTGGTTGCCACCCTCTCCCACGGCGGCGCTGCTTTTCAAGAGCCACTGCTTCCATCCCTAATTCACTTCCTACAAACCCTTTTGCTGCACTTCCTGAAAGCACTGTACTTTGGTCCCATTACTCTAATTGTAAAAGCTTCACCTGCCTTTCAAGATTGAACTCTGAAATGGGATTTGATATGAAAGTGGAAAAGTCAAGATTCTTGGAGTATAAATCAGATCTAGATCTCCCAATATCACAACTTTTGCAGCTGACTAAGTCTGCAAAAAGTGTTATCCGGTTGGCCCTCGACATTGGCGGTGGTACAGGAACATTTGCAGCTCAGATGAAGATGCAAAATGTGACAGTTATAACTACCTCTATGAATCTTTTAGCTCCGTATAATGAAGCAGTGGCACTACGGGGGTTAGTTCCGCTACATGTGCCATTGCAGCAGAGGCTACCAGTGTTTGATGGGGCAGTGGATCTGGTGAGGTGTGGACATGCTGTTAATAGATGGATACCAGTTACCGTAATGGAATTCATGTTTTTTGATGTTGATAGAGTCTTGAGGGGTGGAGGATACTTTTGGTTAGACCACTTCTTTAGTAAAAAGGCGGATCTTGACAAGGTTTATACTCCCTTGATTGGGAAGTTGGGGTACAAGAAGGTTAAGTGGGCAGTAGCCAACAAGACTGATTCCAGTGGAGTGAAGAATGGAGAAGTTTACTTGTCTGCTCTTTTGCAGAAGCCAGTGTCCAGATAAGACTTCATTTTAGGTATTTTTTTTCCGCCTAAATGTCATTTCATTTGTAGTCTAATTTAGTTAGGTTTATACCAAGTGGTGATCTTTAATCCAATATCAAGTGGTATGTCATTTCTCTTAGGTAGTAGAATAATTGAAGATAATAGTGATGCAGCAAAGTAAATTATGAAGTCACATAGTAAGGGAATAGAAAGCCAACTTAGGAGGCAGGTGCAATTTTCTCCTCTAGGCATTAGGAAGTTCCATGTGTTTCTGTTGCAGTAGTTAGACTGGAGTAAGTTTACATTATTTCTCATGAATTTCGGAATGCCTAATCCAAGGCAAAGTAGTGCATTTTGTGGCAAAGGATGAGAATTTGATGGTTTAGAGATTAGGATCTTCAACTTAACCAAGAAACTTGATGGGAGAAGGAATTATGGAAAATTGTGTTACAGCTGAAGGACATAATTTTATCAATTATACTTGATTGCTGCCTGTGTTTGAGAATTCATGTGGCCAAAACCTACAAATGAAGTGAGTGATGATGAAGCTGCTTCCTTGAAATTTCGCGTTTCCCTATTTACTTCCATAAAAGATGCTTATATGCTATATACTGTTGCTCCCATCTCTTGCCACCGCCTCCCCTTCTGTTAAAACTATGAAAGAAGAAGGCTAAATAGAATGAAACAGTCAGGTCCAGTTTTACAGAATCATAGAAGTTCTTTGAAGTTCATTGTTGCAAATGGATGGACTAACTCTTTCCCCTGTTACTCCTTTAACATACCGGAAGGCCTTGTTAAGCAGGAAGACTTGATGATTTGTTATCCTTGTTATAACTTGTACGATGCATCCACTTCTCCATTCAATCTGGTCTAAGTGAAAATATATAATCTACTGCTTGGGTTAAGGCCCTGAGATTGCCAGACCAGAATCATCAAATCATTTAACTGTTTGACATTAATGGTTTGCCATATGCTGGTAATAGCAGCACATCTCTTCATACATAAGCTCACTCATACATCACACGACTTAATTAATGTTAAAGGAGAAAAATAAATAAATAAAGGAGAGAGAGGACGTGAAGTGATTTCGGTTTAGTAGGGATTAGGGAACTAGAATTCAAGATATCATGGATGCTTTTGCTTTCGTCCTACTATCTCTTTGGAGTGGGAGGGTTCTAAAACTTAGTCGGATCATTTTCACATTCCTTCTCTTTGTTTTGTCCGCTCTCCCAATTCCCCATTTTCTTGTCCTTGGTTATTACTTTCCAATCTGACTTGAAATTGCCCGGTTCTGAATGTTTTCCAGGCACCACTAGTTTGTAGAGGCTTGTCAGCTAATTAGTGCCAGAAAAATTAAGCTCTTCTTCGGGATCAAAAGCGGCAGACTGACATCTTAAATCCAGGATCACGAGCTTTAGCAAAATGGGCTTAACAGCTTTGTACAAGTGGAAAAAAAATGGCAGAAGAGTGCAAAATTCCTGCGAAGATGATCTTTGAGTAGGATTCTGTTCTTGTGGGGGATGCATGGGGGGTGGGTTATCTTATTTACTCTGTAGGTTGTAATATTTTGTAACTGCAATTATTCCTGTAGTATCACAGCAAAAATATAAATGGCAGGATATGGCCACGACTGGCTTTCCGTGTTATATTCATATAAGTAGGAAGCCACCTGAAGATAAAAGTTTTATCCTATTGTTGTCCAGCTGCTAAAGTGATCTCTTTTAGATGTGTCATTTGAGGATACAAGTTGCAACATTTTTGGCATCTGGAAGCTTGCATGCATTTTCAAATCCAGGTCCTAACAACATTCAGGCTAAGACATGCTTTTTATCTTTGCCTAATTGCCACATATGCGGCTCAAAAAACTATGTTAAGCACTAAGCAGTTTCTCAAGACACTTATTTGTGAGGCCAGACACTCAAAGAGGCCGTTCTGTAATTGGATAAGGGAACTAGGAACCATGACCTTCAATTTTGAAGAGGAGTGCCCAAATCCAGTAGTCTGATTTTGAGACCAGACGTCTCGGACTTCCAAAGATGAATAGCTACTTGTTTGAACCTCATCTGTAGGCAAAACAACAGCAAGTAGCAAAATAATTGGTGCTAGCCAGAAACTAGCCATGTCACCGACACATTTAAGCAGACTCCACCACATAATATAAATGTAACAGATGAAATATAACTACTTTACATTGACATTGGTGGCAATTAAACACCTAGAGAAAAACACCATCTTATTTGTGTATCAAGACTGCAGTTTGGAAAGACACTTTGAGGCCATAAAGTCATCAACTAAGAATGGAAATACAGATGCATATCATTTCTCACTTGGCTTTCCTGCTGAGAAGATGATGCAGATCAAGCCCATCAATCTTTGCGGCAAGAATGAAATCATTTTCAGTGAGCCCACCTACACAAGAAAACCCCACAATTTTGAACAAGCATCTCAAAGAAAGCCAAACACAATATTTGAGCCTTATACTCATATTCATGATTAGTTTGTAGCGGAGAGAATTTAATGGGCACAAAATAAAAGGTGGGTCTTGGGCTCAAGGCAACTAGAAAACTGGTTGGGCAAGTGCAGTGTTTTCCCTTTGACATTACCTAACAAACAGTAATACAATCGTTAATTCCCAAACGTTCACTTTTTGACTCTTTCCCAATGCTAAATTGTTTGATGGAGAAAGGTCAAGGCAATAACAATTAGGACAAGTGAAAAGGTTTGACAACAGTGATAGGCTAGTGCACATGGTTCAACTAATGCAATATTATAAAGTAGTATGTGAAAATTATGACACCCTTGGGAGAGCATCACCTGCTTCACTTCCACAGAACTGTTCTGGCACAGCTTACCCCTTACATATAATGCAATCGAGCAGGTAACTGTTTAATCAATACTAGACTAAAGGAATAATCAGGTATGAGCAACCCTTACCCACAGCATGTGTCCAGATATCAATTTTCACGTTGTTCCATCCCACAAGATGAAGATCTGGATGATGACCTGCATTAGACATATTGTTGATTTTTTATATAAGCTTAAACTTTCTAAATCCCCAAGTAAATTACAAACATACACTGATTCATTCATGATCCCTTTTGGAAGAAGTATGCATCCTTATGCCAATACTTGCACTACAGAGTGCAGACTCAGATTATTTACACGCACCAATTGACTGACAACAAACCATAAGTGATTGCATATAATAATAGATAAGCTAAGAGAGCCCAAAGGGCTCAACTGTAAGTCTAGTTGAACTTGAAAAATCCTAGCTAAACTTTTGAACACATTGAACAGCTCAAGAAAGTCATTTCATCTCCTATTTTGTTTTTATTTATACTTATATTTAACTGAATAATTATGCCTAAACAAATTTAGGATTTTGCACTAATATTTTAAACCCCTATCCTATCAAATGTTAGGCTAGAACTAGACCTCCATTTGGCGTGTTACCAAAACAGACCAGCTAAGCCCAAATTCGATTGTTTGAGCAGCTTTAGCACAATATGAAGAACCTAAATAGATTTGGCCGAATTTCACCCTATCCCTAGGAAACCTGTAGACAGATCAGGGAAATGTTGAAAGAATCTAAGACGCAAAATTCTGCGTAGCCCTTCTCGTTGGCTAACTCCAAAAGGAAAAATGTGTCCGCTACCTATCCAGTATGCAAGAGCTCGTCCCATAAAACCAGAAACTGAACAAGGAAATTAAACTTCAAACAAGCGTCAACAAGAATTAATTAAAAAAAAAATCCATAGGAGGTAGATAGACCTCCTACACCCCTCAAATAACAGAACCTACTACTAAATTGGGAAAAAAGTACCAGCGATGCAAACTGCTCTGAACTACAATGTTGAAAAAATTCATACAAACAGGAGAGAAAAAAATGGGACACTATTTGCTTCATCATCACAGCAATGAAGTATAATCTTAATATGTCCAAAAAGACGCAGTGACAACCTCGTGATTCTTCTATATACCATGATGAATCTTAACATAAGTTCTAAATCTTCCTCTTTCTCCTTTTATCAAGATATGAAATATGAGATGCAGAAGTTATCTTGTAAATTAACTGGTCAGGTTTACCCCCTTGTTGCCACAAACGTCTGATTCAGTAGTTATACATACAGTAACCAGTAAGGTTGTGTCATTGTATTAGTTAGATTTAGTAACTGGTAGAGAGTACATACAAGTCAAAATAGCTACTCAATGACGTATATCTAGCCCTATGCTTGCAGAAGAATCATGTGTCTATTCCCTGGGTTATGTATTTTTATTTTTCCTTCCTTTTTAAATACTACACTGACCAGAAATTCATCCCTGATCTCAAAGATAATGATAAGTCATAAAGAAATCAGCAAACATCTTGACAAAGATGTCCAAATTATACATTAGTTCTTGACTATTGACATGACTATAATTTATTTTATTTAGGCACAAAGGCAGAAAAGTCCAGTCACATTAACATGTAACTGGAGAGAGAAAAATATAAAAACATGTGTATTACATACAAATAAAGCACCGATGCTTTTCCTTGAATTTGTAACAATTCATGTCAGTACTTTGAATCAAAACTATAGCAAACACAAGAAACATCTGCAGTGAATTTTGCTCAGCTATGACTTAAGACAGTGAGATACCTTCAGCTTCTGCAACATCAGCTACAAGTTGAAAGAACTCTAATCCTCTCATGAAGGTCTTGACTTTCCATGATCGGTGCAGCTTCATTATACCATCTTGATTTGCCAAGTTCCATTCAGGTACCTGAATAAGATGCTCAAGAAATTAGTTGGAGAAATAATCCAAAACTATCTACATGAAATCAACAGCAAGACCTTTGCAATTAATTGACTTGCTGCTTCTGGGGTCATAGGCCTCAAATCCTTCAAGTCACATGGTACACACTTCTTGGTTGATAAATCTGACACAGCAAGAGAACAATTGTTTACTATAGAAACAAAATAACAGATCTAGATCTCCATTCAATTCACACAAAGACAGGCACCGGGGAAGAGGAAGGTAGGAAATCCAATGCAAAGACTTAAAAAGCACTGTTTAGATAACATGAAGCTAATTGAAAATCTCAAACTATAGTCTGATGGAAGATGGGATCAAAGCGCAGTAAATCATAAGATGAAAAATGGCATTGCTGGTAGTCAGAATGTTCCATCACAATCAAATTTGAAAGATTTGGACGCACCTGTGCCAGTACAGAATGTCCTAATTGCACTATATGTACTTTTATATAATGTAACTTCCCAGTGACCCTGAAGTCTCTCAGCTACAGGAATACTTGAGCTGTATGCAAATGCAAAAGTTTTGCCGAAATATAATCACACAAATTGTTAGGAATCCAGAATGTATTATCAGAGCCTCATTACAAGTCAAACATGTAACACTTAGAAGTAGAGACTAAGAAGATTTTATAGATTAAAAGAAGGAAAAAGTAGCAGCCTAAACTGCAGAACCCTGTGCCCCTCAAATCCTGTGGCAATTATCAACACCCACCACTCTGCACTGTGAAGAAAGGCAAGTGGTTCACATGATTAAAACTAACATCACTTTGGTACTTCTAACATGCAGTTGTTGCGTGATGAATTCCTAAATAGACAATGCTTGTCGATTCTGCCAGCAGATCCAGTCTGTTGAATTTTGAAGTTACCCAAGTTTTAAGTGCACACTATCTGACGTCTTTGTAAATAACCATGCTATAATTGATTCAGATAAATTAGGAGAAGTTAAACATTTCAAATTACATTTCCAAGGAAATATTTGTTCCACAAACCAATGTGTATCCTATAACCAACATTGCATTATCTATTATCCACGAGGACCTTCTATCAGTGATTTCTTGATCTACAGAAGTTTTAAATTTGTGGAATGGGGAACAACCCATGGTGACAATTGTCCAAATTAACAAAAGATAATAGCAGAGCCAACACATATTTTAAGTTATACAATAATTATTAACAGCTCAAGAAAGGATCAAACTTCATTTCAACATGGCGAAGAAACAAAAATCAAGCCTATTTGGACAGGTTATTAAAACTATACACATAATCCCACTTAATTTTTTTAAAATTATAATTACAATATCAAAAAATTTATTAATTATATTTTATACATTTTATAATATTATCAATCATTTATAACCCAAAACATATCAATGAACTTTCAATTCCAAATAAAAAAAAATTCTTATCCAAAAATAAATTCATTTCAAAACAAAACAAAAAAACACTTTCACAATCCAATCCAAACTTTTCTTTTTACCCAAAAAAATACATGACTCTAAAACTCATGCATGCACATATAACACTGCCATCCATTAGGGACAAAACTTTTGATGAACAATTCAGAACCATGAAAAATTAAATACTAAATAAATTAGCCCAAATCTTAAATTCCAGCTCAGTTTCAACTCTAAATACTCGGTAATACCATAAATTTCAACAAAATTGGTAATTTCTGAAACTTACCGTCCATGAGTCCTGTAGAAACCTTGCGACCGGAATGTCCGAGGAAAAATCTGGAAAAAATAATAATAAAGAAAGAAGATAGTAATAAGCAAGGAAAATGACCGGTAGAAATTGAAAGAGCGAGAGTTGAGAGCGTTACTTGGGTGTTACCGGTAGAGAGAGAAGTGAAACAAGCCTGAAGGAGCGACCGAACCATGGACGTGTACTTTCTGCCACAACAGAGAATGATCCAGAGAGAGCTCTATTGCGGGTCTGCGATTGTGTGGGATGTGTTGAAAATATGGGCCCTAACAGAAATTGGGCTACATTTTAAAATAAATAATACAATACTCTTTTCGTCCACTGATCCATTGAAATATATTTAATATGATTAGAATGAAGGTAAATTTCACTAAACCCCTAATCTTTTATTCAAATATACTAAATTCCCTTCATTTAATAATTGAAGTAATATGTCTCATGATGTATTCAATTTTATCAAAATAGTATAATTAGTAAGTTTAATTTCATTAAGCCCTTAAAACTTTTCATAGAAAACAAACTCTCCTCTAAATCTTTCAATTGTCTTTATAGGCTTCATTCATATTTTCAATTATTTTAGTTAAGTATAATTTTTATTATAATTTATCATTTTTTATCAAATAATCTTTTATTTTTTTATTAACTCTCATAAATTAAGATAAAATCTTACTAAAAAAGGAAAAAAATTATGAACTTTTTATGTATTTAAACATGTGATATTTGTTTTTGGATTTAATACATTAGAAAATTTAAAATAGTTGAGAAAAGAAAAAAATTGTTTTCTTTATAAAACAATTTTTTTTTTCCTACTGTTTTTAATTTTCTAATGCATTTAATCCAGATTTTTTTCTTCACATGTTCAAACAAATAAAAAAGTTCATAGAATTTTTTATTTTTTAGTAATGTTTTACTTTAATTTATGAGAGTTAAAAAAAATGTTAATTGACAAAAAAAAAGAAAATAAATTCTAATAAAAATTATATTTAACTAAAATAATTGAAAAGATGAATGGGGCATTTTGAGATAATTGAAAGATTGAAGGGGGATTTGTTTTTCATGGGAAGTTTAAGGGGCGTAATGATAAAAGTGAATAGATTAAGGAGGCATATTGCTACAATTACAAGCTAAAGGGGGTTTAGTGTTTTTAGATAAAAAATGGAGTCGTTTAGTGAAATTTACCCTTAGAATTATAAATTAAATTTATATTTTTAAAATTTTTCCTTTCATTTTTACATTTAAATTCGATTTAATTTAAATTTAATTGTGTAGTAACGCGTATTTGACTTCTACATAGTTTTGATTCAAAATAGGGAATGAGAGTGGTTTTGAATGGGAGATTTTTTATTTATTTAATTAGATGGGAAGAGAGGATGAGAAGATAAAACTCTTTATTTGGCTTACAATGAGAGATGAGCAAAAATATAATTAAATTAATCATTATATTCATATAATACCTTTTTTATTATATTTTTTTGGTAATTTTCATTATTTATCCTTAGATATAATAGCTTTTTTAAATAGACAAAGGCATAATTGAGAAGAGAATAGAAAAATAGGAGATAAACACACATTAGAAGAGAAAATGAAATCAAACAAAGTCAAATTTAGTAATTTTAATACTCACATTTTTCATCTCCTCCAAATCCTCCCACTTTTGAAGGTGAAGGGTAGAAGGGGAAGTAGAAGGGGAAGGGAGCGATCTTGACATCCTTCATCTCCCCCACAAAAAAAAGTTAACCAAAAAGGATTTTTAAATAAATATTTCTCATTCCTTTCAAATTCCTCCAACCAAGCATATAAGATGAAATATTTAACTTGATGTTTAACATTTCAATAGTTTAAAAATAAATTTTATAATAATAAAGTGTATTAAATAAAAGTATTTTAAGTAACCAGAAAATAAATCACATTCTTAATAAAAAAAGACTAAAATTTGAAACATGCGAAAAAGGAAAACTAGTATGTATTAGTAGAACGGAAGAAGTACTTAGTTTATGTAGTCAATTTTATAAATTTCTTTTATTCTTTTTTTTTTGAGAAAATAAATTCATTAAATCATGAAAGAACATCATCTGGAATAGGGTAATGCCATATAGAAGAATGTATTGAATACATATGAAATAGGTCCCTAGTTGATCAACTAAGATTTGGATAAAATGTCCAAGAGGTAATAGTTTGAGATTTTGGGACTGTAGTACAATGATCAAAGTTTGACTATCACACTCAAGGATGAAACCATGGAATCCAAAGTCACTAGCTAAACGGACTCTTTCAATAGCATAAATTATCCCAGCATGGAATGGTGAGGAAAGAGGGTTGAATTGAAGAGCACTAGCTAAGAAAACATTGGAGTCTCAGACTGCACATCCTCTTGTAGATGATTGAGGTAGCCATGAGCCATCGACATTCAATTTTAGAAATTTTGATGCAGGTGATTGCCATTGAGGTTTGTCAACAATAGTTCACAGATGAGATAAGGTGCCTTAACTAAACTTGGAAATCCATAAGATCAACACCAAGAGCCTTTTTCCCTTTCTTTTGCAGAATAATCATAGGTTTACTCTCATTGTTCTTAAAATTCACATTGCATTTGTTAAGCCATAAGTTCCAAGTGATAAAGGCAAACAATGTAATTTGTTGGGCTTCCATATAAATAACTCCCTGCAAGAATTTGTTAAAGGAGAAATTGATAAGATTGAAAGGAAAATGTATTTCATAAGATCTCCAAACCTCCGTTGCAATAGGACAATCAACAAGAATATGGCAGAGATATTCATTGTCATATCCACAAATAGGACAATGTGTAGGGATAACAACCATTTGTCTACTGAGATTGTGTTTTGTAAGAAGTATATCATGGCTACCATGCCATAGAAAATGAATGATTTTTGGGGACGCCTTAATTTTCCAAAGTGAATTCCAAAAGGAGGATTCATTGTAAGAATTAGAAAGCGAGCAATTTCTTGTTTCTGCCAAAAAAAAATGAAAATAAAACCTTATATGCACTTTTGACCAAAAAAATTTGCCCATTATTATTATAAGCCCAAATAAGTTGATTTTTAGGTCAAGTAGGATAGAGGGGCACTTTGAGAGTTTCTTCCACTTCATAAGAGTTGAAAACTCATGAAGAATATGGCAATTCCAAGAGCATTATTAGTAATCAATAGGTGAGGAGATTGAAGCTGATTCAGTAAATATAGTAGGATTGCATGGCACATAAAGCTTGAAGGATAGCTGAGAAGCCATCCAAGGGTCATGCCAAATACAAATGCTTCAACCATTACCAATTTAGGCTAAGTAGAAGCGTATCCCTCCATTGTAGCAAGTTCCTTCAAATATATGAGGCTCCATGAAGTATTTTAGCATCAAGAATGCTACTAGAAAAATAGTATTTTGATTTTAAGCATTGAGAGACCAGAGAAAAGGGATATTGGAAAAGGTTCCAAGCTTGTTTGGCAAGCATAGCTAGGTTGAAACATTCTAAATCACGAACTTCATAAGTTTTTTGGACTATATAAGATGTGCTAGGGTTTCCAAGGGATCTTGAGTTGGTCATCTGCTAATCCCTATCGAAAGGAACGCATATGAGTAGTAATTTTATTACATAGCCTTTTTGGTATTTTAAAGTAGCTCATGATATAGGTAGTGATAGATTGGACCACAAATTTAATGAGTATCTCATTTGCAGCTTTAGAGAGACATTGGCCTTTGAACTAAAACAAAGATATTTTCCATGGTTGCCACCAAAAGAAATTTCCAAAGAGAAGACAACTTGTTGATGTTTAGATTATGGCATGGCTTTTGGAAAAAAAACATGTTGGACTTCTCTTTATTTATCATTTGACTTGAAAATGCTTCATAGAAGAAGAGTATGTCTTTGAGTTTGGTCTAGAGGTGGAGCCATGAATTTTTCTCACATATGGTTGGACATAAAATATATAAACTGCCCAAAATAAATAATAAAGTATCTAATTGTGGAAAAAAATGTATATTCTAAAAAACAAATGTCTTGCTGATTGTATAAATTACATTAAGTATATATAAGATTTACAAATAATTTATAACCCACAAATAACAGACTTAGAGCAAACATATTCTAGTGTAATAGCAGACCTAGATTTACACCTACTCAGTCCTAGACGATTTACAGCTAGGTAGATTAAAAGTCAACTTCTAGATTTTCATCACTCTTCTTCAAGCCGGCAAGAAGATATCACCCACGGCTAGTTTAGTAATAAAATCTTCAAACTTTATTTTGGGAAGACCTTTTGTAAAAACATTTGCAACTTGACTTATTGTTGATATGTATGGCATACATATGACACCATTATCAAGTTTCTCTTTGATGAAGTGTTTATCCACTTCCACATGTTTAGTTATGTCATATAGAACATGATTGTGGGCAATTGAAATTACTATTTTGTTGTTACAATAAACTCTGATAGGCATTGAAGTAGGAATGTTAAGTTCTTTCAGCAACCTTTTAATCTAAAGAACCTCACAAAATCCATGTGCAACTGAGCAAAATTCTGCTTATGCACTACTTGGTATCACATTATGTTTTTTACTTCTCCAAGTAATTAAATTTTCCCCAACAAACGTGTAATAACTTGAAGTGGATCTTCTATAACTTATATTACCTACCCAATTTGCATTAGTGTAAGCTTCAACTTGAAAATGAGCTCTATTTTTTAAGAGAAGACATTTCTCAGGGGTTTCTTTAAGATATATTAAGATTCTAAATACAACATCAACGTGTTTAGCTCCAGGGGAATGCATGAATTGACTAATTGCACTCACTGCAAATGTTATATTTGATTGAGTATGAGCCACAGAGATGAGTTTTCCAACTAATCTCTGATAGCGTTCTCAATCTATTATCTCATTTGCAGCAGTTGTTTCCAATTGTAAATTTAGCTCAATTGGAGTTTCTGCTACCTTACAACCAATCATTTATGTCTATTTAAGTAGATAAAAAATATACTTGCGTTGATTGATAAATATGCATTCATTAGATATGACAAACTCTATTTCAAGAAAGAATTTAAGTTTTCCTAAATCCTTAATCACAAATTCAATCTAAAGTTTCCTTTGAAAACTTCTAATCTGATGATAATAATCACGAGTAATGATTATGTCATCAACATAGACAATCAAGATAGCTATTTTACCTTTGGTAGAATGTTTGTAGAACAAAGTATGATCACTTGACTTTGTAAGAACCCATGTCTCCTCATAACATTTCCAAAGCGTTCAAACTAGGCTTTTGGAGATTGTTTCAACCCATACAAAAAATTATTTAACTTGCACACTTTTCCTTCCCAAACTTATCTTGAAAACCAGGAGGTAGATCTATGTACACTTCATCTTGTAAATATCCATTAAAGAATGTATTATTCGCATTCAATTGGTGATGTGACCAATTAGAATTTAACTCCTAGAGATAAAATAATTCTGATGAAATTAATTTTAGCAGCAGGAACAAAAGCCTCTTGGTAATCTATATAATGAGTTTATTTGAATCCCTTTGTTACTAATTTGGCTTTATATCTTTCCACACTTTCATATGTTTTGCACTTCACAGTAAATATCCATTTGCACCCAATTGTCCTTTTTCCTTTTAGTAAGTAACTAATAATCCAAGTTCTATTATTTTTATGTAATTTCCAATCAACAACTAAGTGCATCCATTTCTTTCATAACTATTAATTTCCAATTCGATTCACTCAATCATTCTTGAATAGTTCTAGAAACAAACATATTAGAAAGTCTAGACATAAATACTTTGTGATTACTTGACAATTTTTTCGTAAGACAAGTATTTTGCACTAGGGTGATTTGTGCAGGTTTTGGTTGTTTTTCCTAAAGTAATAGGAAGGTTAATGTCATATTGCGATGAGCTAGCTTGGTTAGATAGAGAAGTAATAAGAATATAAGGTGCAATACTTTGAATATACGGAGTATGATCATTGCTAAGTGAAATATATTGATATGTTATTGGAGAAATAAAGAAGCAATAGTATTTTTGTGAAACTTCTTTCTAGTATAAATCTGAAGATCAGGGTAGCTCTTTGAAACTACTTTTTTCCCCGCCTTAGATGTAACAACATCAAACATAGTAGAATCAAGAATACCACTGTTTTTCATATTTTCAACATTTATTTTCTGGACTTGTTCTTTTATTGCAGAAGATACAGGAATAGGTAAGGTTAGGGTCTCCCAAAAATTATCTTTATGTTCTCCCCTTTAAGAGAATTTTGGTGAAAAAAGTGTTGGCTTTCAATAAAGGAAACATCTAGGGTTTTAAAGAACTTTCCAGTATAAAAATATCCTAAAAATGTGAGAATACTTTTTCACAATTACTAAACATCACAACATTTTATTAATATTGCACTTTTTAAATTATAGTTCTACCCCTAACCCATTTAGTCCCTCTCTTTCAAATCTCTCTTCTTCTCCATTGAACCCTAGACATTTAGAGCCAAATTTTTTTCATATGTTTTCTTCTAGAAAAAACGCAATCAAGGGTTAAGTTTCCTCGACCTATTGAAGTTTATTAATTGTTTCATCTATTTTGTTTGTTTTTATAATGTTTTTTTATGAGAAAATATTTATTCAAACTATTTTCATTTTTGAATGCTAAATGCATGGATTTTATTGTGTTGATTGTGTAAAGTTTCCATATATTATTGTTTATTTTGATTAATTTATTTAATGAAATTTTGAAATTTTTTTGATAGATATAGCTACTAGAAAATATAGTACATGGATAGACTGACCAGCCACCTTCATTGGATGCCCATTACATATATTTTCCAAGCAATGTTGTTATGTTTACAAGCGCAAGAATGAGAAGAGAAGCGGTCTAATCGTAGTTTCGAAACATTCGCTTTTTTTAGAACGAATGTGAAACACAAATATTTAATCTTTGATTAAAAAAATATAAAAGTTACCTTAATTTTGTTTTCATTATTGTAACACTCCCAAAATTCTTTAGGAGACTATTTTTATATACAGAAAGAGGTAAAAATGTGGAAGGGCAAAACCTAAAAATGATGTGTGGTATTTAATAATATAGGTGCATCTTTTAACAATTTCTTTCCTTTGGTTTTAGAGAATAGTTTCCTTTTAAAAAAAATAAATAAAGAAAATGATATTTGAGAGTATAAGTTGGATTATTATAAAATTTACTTCCTGAACTATTTTAAATTTTTATTTATGGTCCTTTGTCTTTTATTTTATCTTTTTAAATCCTTAAATTATTTTTATTTTTTAAACTTTGATCCTAATCAGTTTTTAATTTTTTTTATTCTTGAACTATTTTTATTTTTTTTACTTTGGTCATTCATTGTTTTCTTTAAAATTTTTTTGATCCCTAAATTATTTTAAAATTTTCAAATGTGGTCTTTCCTGTATCAAAAATAAAAAAAAATAGTTAAGGAATGAAAAAGATAAAAGAAAACAATCAAGGGTCAAAGTTGAAAAAATAAAAATGATTTAAAAATAAAATAATATAAAATAAAAGATAAGATTACCTAACTAAAAATTAAAAATAGTTAAATGACTAAATTCAATAATTTTACTAATAAGTTTAGTTGGAGTAGTAAAGGATTTAAATAAGAAGGAAACGAAAGGGAAAAAACAAACAGAGAACTCCCTTCTGCGCTCCGGCAGTAGTTTGCAATTTGCATAAACCCTTCCACCGTCTCGATCGGCGATCCGCGATCCTCGTAACCCCTTCTCCAATTCGGATATCTAGAAATGGTCAACCTCTCTCTCTCTCTCTCACACACACACACACGTAACAATAGCGACAGTGATAGTACATCTGGATCTGATTTTTACAGAATTTTGTGCATACATTTGTGGATTCGGTTCTATTATTTCAGAACAATGTTAAAAATCTGCGCTTTTTAGTGTAATTCTGTTGAAAATTTTCAGTAATTTGGAATTCTTCTACCGTTGTTCTGAATGCGTTTGGTGATACGTTTACGACATCCGGCGTGTTTCTGTGGGTATAAGATAGTCTCAGGAGTTGAGGAGAAAACAATGCTTATATAATTGATTTGTTTGATTTGATCCTCAGTCTCATTTATTTATTTTTAAATTTTATCTGGAACTGAATTTGTCAATTTGATACGTATGTGGCTCAGATCATGCCATCAATTCATTTCTAGTTTTGTTTACTTATTTATTTCGGAGGTCCAGATATCCTAGATTGGTTGAAAAAGCTAATTGTTGAGAGTTGAAGTCGAGTGGAGTTATTTAATAATGAAGCAATTCAAGTTGTTAAAAGTAGCTTGGCGGCACTAATATGACATAGTAGATACTGTAAAAAAACTATGCTCTGTTTATAACTTTCTTGGGATGTAAGACATTAATGGGTTATGAAGAGATTATAAATGTATGCAATCCCATTACATATATTAGCTCTCACAATACTATGTGAATTATCTTATTTTTAGGTTTGTTGTATACTAGATATGTGCTGATGAAGGATCTAGATATGATGTGAGTTTAAGGATTAATGTTAGGGCCTAGGGGTGGCTATGGTTGTGTTAGGATTTTCTTGTCATATTAATTGCTAAACCCATTAACCTGCAAAATGTACATAGTTAACCAATCAATCTGCCAACTTACTTGATTAACCAACTAACTCGCAAATCTACTAATCTACCTATTACTATTAAATATTTAAAATCTTAAGCGTTCAATCAAACAATATACCATCCACAATAAACAAACCAATTAACATAATTTAAACATCTAATAATTTCAACAAATCATAACATATTCATAGAACTTAAACTTTCAAAGATCTCATCAATTTCTCAACTCTTAATACGCATGACACTTCAAATTTCATCAAACAACATTGGTTTCAAATAAAAAATAGTTCCAATACATAAAACAAAACATAAATTGACTCTTTTTACAGAGGAAAGGAAGAATCTGTACCAAGGAGCATAAATTTGACTCTGTTAATTCGTTAGGTTAACAAATTAGGGCAAACCAAAGGTGCATAAACTTTAGATAAATTCATGATCAATAGGAAAAAAGATTAACTACTACAATACCATAATAGTCCTTTAATCAGAATAAACGAACAGAAAGCAAATTACAAAATGGCAAACAAACAAAATAATATTGCAAGTAAAATCTCCCTGAAGGATGACCATTTGAATGGATAATTTGATGCTGGCACCGTGTTGCTTGCTCCACCGAGCTAACCAACTATTTAATTAGGAAAACAAGTACAAGATTTTAATACCTAAAAGAAACACCATACGCTAAATTTGGATTAGGTTTTAGTGGTGAAAACTGGTTTTATTTTTGCAAATAAAAATAGAGAATGTATTTGGATTGGATTTTGAATTTTTGTATTTAAATGTTTGATTTGATTTTGATTAGAGTGGTCCTATTTATTAAATAGTTAAAATGTTATTAATTTATTTTTTGAAGATGTTATTTAAGTTAAAGGTATTAAAAGATACAAGTAGTACATTTAGTTTAAATTTGTGATACTTATAATGAAATTTGGAGGGAAGTTAAAATTGTATGTAAATTTGAGAGGGAAAGATGTTTTAATTTAGACTCAATGTAGAAAAACTTTGGGAAAAAAACACCACTCCAAATGTATCCTGAGCTATTAAAAGTAGAACCATTTTTGGTACATAAGTAGATGTGGACCCAAAGGAAAAAAAGAAAAAAAGTGGGTTGGGGGACTATAAATGGGTTAAGCAAGTTGAACTTGTTTACAACCCGAACTTGTTTAAAGTTAAACGGGTTAACCCATTTTGACCCGAACTCTTGAAACTCTCACCCTAACTCAGTCTAACCGTGCATTATCTGTGTTGTATTGTATTATGTTTAATATTGCCACACCTAGTTAATGCTTAGCCTAATTGGGACTCGGATATAACATAAAAGAGGTGAATTTTCTTTTTCTTTTTAAAAAATAACATTGGTAACTGAAATTTTTCCTAAAAGGGTTGGTGTGTCTTTTGAAATAGCTATTCAGGGAAATCTCCTTTTAAATAGATTTTCTTTGCAGTTCTTTTGAAGGAAAGAAGTCCAAGTCACAAAATATATAAATAATTCTATGTTTGTATGGGCATATATATCGAACTTTTTACCTTGTAATCTATGTATGTATGTCATGAATGTTCTAGTGTGCAAGGTAAATTAATGATTTTAGCTTGATATCTATTTTGTTGAGGAAACTATATACGTGTGAATCGAAAGAATATGTTTGTGGAAATAAGTTTGTCGTATGTCAGTTAAATTGTCAGACAAACTATTCAAATTTAGGCTTTTACTGTTGCTATGCCACAAAACATGAGTATATTCCACTTCAATAGAAGCAGTGCTATTCAGGCTCATTTCTGCATACTAATGAGTTTACTCAATTAAGAGAGAGTGTCGTGATAACCATAAAATAACCTTAGAACATCTAAAAGTCTTGAATAATTGAGGAGCAGGAACATTGGGACTATAATGCACGGGTACAAGCTGTCTAATATCTCTTCCTTTTTCCAAATATTTTTTCCCCCATGTTGCCACAAGCCCCCCAAGGGTGGGGGATGTAAAATAGGAGATCCTATCAATTATTTCTTCTGTTATAGTTAATTAAAGCTGCAGGGCCATTATGATAGTGTGTAGCCAGCTGAGAGTCATCCTAATGGACTGGTAGAACTTGAAACTTGTTCCTACATGACCTATTCTATTCAAACAGGCAAAGTTGTTAGGATGCCTCAGCTGCATACATCATTGCACTTCCACTTTGCACCTAGCATAATTATAAACTGGATCTTTTATTTATTGAGTGGTCTTTACCCCTTTTTGGTTTGTCTCGGTTAAAATCTTCATATGATTTAAAATTTACTAATTTCTGAATAATCATTTCCATATTATGATGAAAGTGATTTATGAATGAGAATCCCTTTTATGATAAGAGTGACTCGTGGATAAGAACTGTCTTGATCTTAGAGTGAAAATGCAAATTTCTCATAATTTTACTACAAAAACAAACTTTAGAGAAAAAGCATCCTTAAGCCTTACTTTGCTAGATCACTAATATATTTCATTGAATTCAAATAAAGCTAGGAGCGGGTCAATTCTAAATATTGCAATATTTATTATTTCATGCCGTGGAGAAACAATCACTTTAACTTGCCCACCAATAACTATATTTAGACCAGCTGTTCTGTTAGAACCACTATGCTACTATTTACACTTTCAGTTGTTTGTTAGTCGAAACCTAAAATAGTCCTAAGACACCACTTTAACCTTAGCTTCTCTTTGGTGACGAAAGTTGATTAAGCATTTTAATGGCTCTTATTTGTAGGAGACTCTCCCTTTGGTCAAGAACATACTTCTTCTAGATTCTGAAGGCAAACGTGTTGCAGTTAAGTACTATTCAGATGACTGGCCGACAAATGCTGCAAAGGAAGCTTTTGAGAAAGCTGTATTTAACAAAACTCAGAAAACAAATGCCCGGACAGAAGGTATATGCTTATTACAGTTTTTGTCATTTCTTTCTTTCCCCCTTTATTCTCAAGCTTGTATGGTGTGTGCTGGTTGATATCGATTCAAAAATCTATATCACTATTTCACCTTCTCCATATAGACATTTAGGTGTATGTTAATTACTCTTTAATGGAACTCCATTTTGTTCTATTTCACAGGTCCAATCTTTATATATATACCTCTTTAGTTCATCTCAGAGCACCCTTGTGACTAATAATCTGATGGTATATTGTTGTTTAAAAATAGTAATATGATCCATTTTGTTCATTTAGTTAACAAAAATTGCCCTTGTAATGCATGACCTTTATTTCATTGGTTTGCCTCGTCTCCTGAATTGTAACACATTCTCAACAGCGCTATGTAATGCTATACAGGCTGGTTATCAGTAGCATGTAGTATATTGATATTTCAAACTAACTATTCACTCCCTTGATGTTTGAAGTCACTGTTGTGAAATGACTTCCTCGTAATTTATAAACATTTTTTTTTTTTTTTGCATTTTGTTTCTGTAGTTTTTACATGTTTGTAAATGTGACCTGGTATATTACAAGATTCTACTTGGATGTAATATTTCCTTGCTGATCTGGTTCACCTTTATAATCTTGTCTGCAGCGGAGATAACAATGTTTGAGAATTATGTCGTTGTTTACAAATTCGTCCAGGATCTGCATTTCTTTGTTACTGGAGGTGAAGACGAAAATGAACTCATCCTGGCAACTGTACTTCAGGGGTACTTTGATGCTGTTGGTCTTCTACTTAGGTAGTCTGGAAAACTCTTTCTCAATTTGTGTATAAAAAATTTCGGATTTTCCATTTTTAAAAATTATTATGTAGCATGCCTAAACTAAAAAATTCTCGTTTCAGAGGCAATGTGGAAAAAAGGGAGGCACTTGAAAACCTGGATCTCATTCTTTTATGCCTTGATGAAATTATTGATGGCGGGTATGCAATTTAGTTATCTTTCTTCTTGTTTAGTCAATCCTCCAATATCTTAATCATGGATGTCGAATTATGTTTTAACAAGAAACTTGAAATTGTGCCTTATTATTGTTCTATTTTGGGGGCCATTTGAAGGAAAAAAGGAAAATCCTGTATTTCTCTTGTGATCTCACCTAACCTTTTAAATTCTTATAATATTTGTGGGTAATTATGTAAGGCTAGCTATGGGACCACACTCATTGTTTGTGCTTAGAAAAGGAATATATTTTTAAATTCTGAATTATATAACTAGCTTTTCTATTTTGAATAGCTGCTTCTGTTTGTAATTATTGTTGTGAGATAAGTGCAAGTAATTTAGTAATTTGAGTTTTATTTGGCGTGGTAATCGTAGGAGGAAAATGATGAATTTTGGTGCTTCTAGAAGAAACTGAAATAGGACATGGGAGATGGCTATGTTAGCATGTAAAAGAGTGAAATGGAAGAAATGCATTAGATGGTATGGGAATGGGATCCTAATTGGCTTGGAGATCAAAATTTCAGTTGGAACTAAAATCATCTGTGTCGAAACTAATGATGGCCTGTGTACTCTGTTATGGTGTATTGATATCGGGTATATTTCTGAAGATGGCGAAGTTTAAAGTAGGTAACTTAACAGAACGGGAGCAGTATTCTAGTAAAGTGTATAACTCAACTACTTGTCCTACTAGGCACAATGGTTATAGTTTCTTGCCATATATTCTTGAAAACATGTTGACTAGAATGTTCTCAGGTAGGATTCTTCACATTTTCTGTTGGCCATATGATGCCCTAATTTACCTTGTTCATGTATTATTTTGCAGAATAATTCTTGAAACGGATGCTAATGTGATTGCCGGTAAAGTTGCAAGCAATAGCATTGATGCTGGAGCACCTTTATCTGAGCAGGTATTTCTTGATTGCTAGTTCTCCGCAGTATTGATATCCAGTACAATTGCTGGTTGGTAGACAAACGGTATCTCTATTTGCTAACTTCGTTACTTGTTATCTAACAGACTATAAGTCAAGCATTGGCCACTGCACGGGAACATCTTACAAGATCCCTTCTGAAGTGATGTCTTGAACTTACATTTGAGATTGAAACCAAGGTGTTTCCGACTTTATTATACTAGGTGTAAAATGAGAGATTGTGGGATTTGATACCCAGATGTCCTGAGCATATGCATTAGGGTAGATTTTGGTTGTCTAGCTTGTCTATTTACTGTTAACTTAGCTGCTACTAATTATTCGTGTGTTATGGAGAACTCAATTGTGTAAGTTCATTGGCAAATGAGTTTTGGAGCAATTATATAGATGGTTCTCTTTTTTGTTTCTACTGTACCTATTGTAGTGGAAATTTGTGGAAACATCATGATGGGATTAAATTGCTATCGAAATCCATTTCCAAATCTTACCGATGAAACTCACCTCTTGCAGGCGAATTCCATGTTGCAGTAGGATTTTTCTTCTTCCTTATCATCTAAATCCATGTCACATATAGGATTTCCAAATCTTTTCTCGAGCGAGTTCTCTCCAAAAAGCAATATAAGAAATCCTTCCAGAATGAGAACTCAGCAAAAACCAGCATAGGATTTCCAAATCTTTTCAGAATGAGTACTCACCTAAAATCAACATAGAATGAACAAGACTAATAAAATGAATGAAAGCAAGACTAAATATTGAGACTAAAAGTTTTAAGCAAACACACTGAATGTTTATTTCATAGGATAGAAATATTACAGAGTCACCGATGATCCTCAAATGAGAATTGCTTCAGTTTATACAGGGGATTCACTTATAATAAATAAATAAAAAACAAATTTCATAATCAAAATTTATTTTTTTCTAACATGATACGAGTTAAAGTAACAAACAAAGTAAAGTGAAAAACAAAGTATCTGCACATTTATTGCATACAAACTTGACATATGAAACTAATGTTAAGTGTGAAGATTTTTGTACTCTTTAGCTAGCACTCTAATCAGGATAGATGGGAGTGCGCTGTCCATCTGAATTATATCTCCATAATTGCCTTTGTCTTTGAGATTTTAAATAGATAAAGGACTTCACAGTAGTATGGATGAGCAGTCCAGTTGAAGCTCAATAGTATTATTCATTGCCAAAGGGTTTATTTAAGTGGTTCAAGAATACTCTTACTATTTTCAGGCAAATATGCTTCCTTGTTTTTGTTTCACTACAAAACATCATCACAATCAATGGAGGATGATCCAGTTCCTGGACGAGTAATAACAAGAAGATCCAAAGAATGCAAGGAACTAAGAAGAAGATTGAAGCAACCACATTCGGAAGTCACAGAAAATACCGACTTAACACGAGAATTCAAGAAAGCACTGCCGGCACTACGTCTCGAAACTGAACATGAGAATCAAATAATGGCACCTTTGGGTGGATTCAACTCCCGAGATGAGTAACTTCGTAGGGCGATAGATGGATGACATTGGGGCAAACTTGGATGCCACTTTTGAACTTGCACGAAATTTTCCGGGAGAAATTAATGAAGCCATAGGTTTGTTTTGTATTGTCCTACCCTTTCTCTTTCAAAAACGACCATTATACTCCACCCACACTTACAAAATTCCAAGTTTGATTTAATATAACTTAATTAATTAATAAATTATATTTAAATGTGTTTGCGAATTTTATAGTTGAATATTTTACGTTATAAATATGATATAAGCTTACAACTAGATTAATAAAAAATTTCAGGTACAGATATTTTAGAAAAACTAAAGAAGTGAAAATGGTTCTTTTAATCTATAAGGATATGTATCTAAGTATATAAATCATGAGGAAAAAAAATGTATACAGATAATTACATAGTTAGTAGTGCTTTCTACCCCAATGGTCCACCGCAATTACATAATCAATATCTCGATGATACAATTTTTTTTTTCTTTTATAACACTCGATAATACAATGTTAAGTAGCAGCAACACTGTAACTCAATTTATTAAATATACACCTTTCTTGGGTTCAATCTGCATCTTCTTGACCTGATATATGAAAGAAAACAAATGCCAAGTAGGTTACCTTTTACAAGAAATACTCAGAACTATCATTAACAAATCATAAGACATGTTATTAAGCTAACTTTCATTTGTATAGAAAGAAATTAATTTCACCTTAAATGTTGACTAACAGACTACAACTGAATTTCTTTAGAAGGAATATGAAACCATAACAATTATCTTCTACTACTAGCATCTTATTGGCAAGATTCAATGGATGAGAAGATAATCTGCTTCCTCTATGAACTTATCAGCAGCTGTTGGAGGTAGGTTATGGCGAGAAACAGGTTTACGGACCTGGGCATGAGTTTCGGCTTCATGCTGGAACATCTTCACTAACTCTTGCAATTCCAACTTTCTAACTTCAACCTGCTCTTCACTGACAGGATTTTTTAACCCAAAGTAAAGTAAGCCGACTGCAATGAGGACGATGCCTATGAGAACGAGTAAGCCTGAGAAGAGCCCAAAGGCATATGGAGTATTAGCAGCTCCAGGAATACCATCAACATTGATCCCAAACAGTCCAGTGATGATGGTCAGTATCATGCCACCACCACCAAACACAGTCAAATTATGGGTGACTCGGAGGCTTCTATCCTGACAATGGAAGAGGGCAATAAACTTCTCATATCACCAAGAAAACTGCTTCATATGTAACTATTTTATTTGGCAAACAAGAATTGAAGATGAAAAGAAAAAGTAACTCCCTTTTCCATTGTTAACATCAGATGAAACTTTTTTATGTGGCAACATTCAATGGGTGGTGGGTGGTGGGTAACGGGATCATCAAAATCACATTCCATGTCCTCAAAACTCATTACTTGTTATAGGAAGCATTTTGTAACTTACAGGAGAAGATAACTAGAAGACAAAGGAAAAGGAACAATGATTACAAAATTATATTGATGGAGATGCAAAAGTCTCAACCACAATCCCAGAATGCAGCAAATGATCCATGTTAAGTTCAGATTAATGGATTTGGATTTCAGAACAGAATTAATGGGGAGCAGATTTTTTATCCTTTCATCAAATGAATCCTTAATTTAGAAATCTAGTCCATGCAAGGAAAACAAAACCTGCAACCACGCCCGTATGGTACTCTGCATCACATCCTGGATGGTAAACAGGCGGCCTCGAACTGCTTCTTGCTCTTCAATCATTTCCCTCGTGCTCTTTCTTATTCCTTCTAGCAGATACCTAGTTGCGTTTCCCCTCAAATGCTGGAGAAGCTCAAAAACAATTTCCTCTCTAGCATGGAGTGACCATTTCACCCTGATGACCTGTATTTTAAAAGCCAAAATAGATTGAGGAAGGCTAAAATCAATACTAATCAAGAAGCAAATACCACTGGCAAGACCTTGCAGATTTTCAGACTAAAGTATGTGCACCAAAAAGGAAAAGAAAAATGGCAACCAACCAAAATTGAGAGTTGAAATTTAAAAAGCATGCTTGTGATGAAAATTTCAAGACAGAAAATAAGTTAATTAAAGTAAAGATAATCTCAACATTCCATGCAAAGAATGAGACACACACCTGTGTTGATAACTTTCTAATTTCTTGGTTCAGAATTATACCAAACAGATTCAAATCTTCATGGTTCCTCCTAATAAAGAGTGAAATTTTGTGAGAAACAGATCTCAAGCAGAAGGAACTAACGTCACTGCAAGGAAAAAGATAATACCTGTTCATAAACTTCAATTCAACTTCATCAGCTGCCCCAAATATAGATTTCCTGAATAATCTACGAAGGGAAAAAACACAATATGCAAACCTCGTAGAAAATATTAATGATAAAACTTTTTGGCTCTTTATAGACTCATTATGAATGCATAGATCAATCAATATCATGTTATGAACATGGAAATTAGAGAATAGATTCGGTCATTAATTTTTCATCTTCATAGTTTCTAAATCAAAAAACAATGAAAAAATAGAATAGAAAAATGTAGATAAAAAGGATACAGTGATATGTTATCCATTTCTTCCTTATGTTTAATATACTAAAGGTTAATTCTACTGTAAAGATGCAGAAACTATATCATATTTTCACATGATAAAAGCCATTCGCATAGGTATACCAGTTACTTTCTGCTGTCTGTCTGTCCTTGGTCACAAGTAGAGCATCGCAATTTTTGGATTTTTACAAGCCATGCAACTCCATTCAAACAATGAGAATTGTTTATGAGGAGACAATTTAATTAATTATTAATAACAATTTTAATATGAACAAAACTACCAGAGATATATTCAAATCTGAAAAGAAAGTAATACATTTGTTTAATAGATAATCAACAGACCCTTTGAAACTGAAGATGGACTGTAATGCAAAGCTGAGGGAATAATTCATTGTGATTAAGAAAACATATACTGACAGAATAATGGGGCTACTGTTTTTTTAATTATCTAATAATTAACTATCACAGAAATCATGACCTGTGAAAGATAAGTGACTTCATCACCTAAGATATTATGCAGCATAACTGAGCAAAGAATTATCTAAAACATAGTATAATCAAAGCAATTGAAGTCGGATATAATCAACTACTCCAGTTTTCTCCAAATGCAACACAGTTAAGGAAAATAATTCTATCATTTTACTTCATATCTATTCTAGGTGTAAAGTTAAAAGAACCTCGTAGACCCTTAGTTGAGCAAGCTATACATTGGAATAAACTTTACAAACTTTCCTCCAATCAACCAAGTTAACCCATTCCTTTTCTTCTGGAAAAACTGTAAACAGCATTTCAAGATACCCAGGCAGCTTCAAGCATGATTAACAGAAATATTACATTGCATGTTTTCCATTTTTTTTTCTTCATCTTTTGGTTATTGATGTTTTTACTTTAATCTCATCCCCTATACCTGAGAAATTGTTTTGACAAGGATGGCTGTCATTATCCAGTTAAAAATATACAAATTTCATTTTTTGATAAAATTTATTCAACTTTCATTTGTTTTACAATAACTAGGACTTTTATTTAATTCTCATTAGAGGGGAAAGGATTTTATTTGCTTTTTTAAGCAGTAGCTGTGGTGATCCCACCTTTTCTTGTTAGAAAGGCAGGTACTCATTTCTAATCAAATTAAGATGTTTAATTGGTACACAATTAATCAATGACATTCTGAATGTCTACAAGGAGTAGTATCCACTATAGTGAAAAAATAATCCTCCTCCCGTCCCACTAAAATAGACAAGTAGACATTTTCACATAAATTACTATTTAATTCTGTTGAAATTTTCACTTTGCATTTAAAATTTAGTCAAATTTAAATTTAATTGTGTGAAAATGTGCAAATTTGATTTAAAATGTATAAAAAACTGAGAAACCATTTTTGAGAAATGAAATCTTTAACTTAATGTGTAGTATTTCAATAGTTTGAAAATAAGTTTTATACTAACAAAGTGTGTTAAATAAGTATATTTTAGGTAATTAAAAATTAAATAGCACCCTTAATAAAGAAACTGAACTATAATTTGGGACGGACGAAAAAGGAAAACTAGTCTATCTTAGTGGGATGGAGGGAGTAAACAAGATTCCCCTGCTCAAATCCTTTTAGGATTAGTTATTCTATCTCTTAATGAATTTCATTTTGCTTGGTCATTGTTGTCCAGTTTGAACTGATTGGTAATTCCTCACTTTTCTCTTTCATTATATGTAATTTTCCTGCTTCTTATCAAGAACATCACTGGGAAAAGAAAAAATTAATTCAAATCCCCAGTCTTCTGTCAAGTATATCTATATATCAGGCCAAGATACACAAGTGAGTATTAGAATGGCCTCTGGTTAAGTTTGACACTAACCTAAAATTCCACCAAAAGTACCCAGGCCCATAAGAGACAAATCAGTAAAGTAGGAAACGATTGTCTAACCTGTCATCCCACCGAGCAAGGCGAATAGCCAAATGTGCTATGACTTCATGTATTGATTTTGGTGTATTATAACCACCAGCAAAAAGTAGTTCCTAAGTAAAGAAGAATAGACGGGGTAGGAAGTTAAAAACCTGCTAAATTAGGTTCAATGAATAACTATTAAAAAAGGGATAAAATAAAAACTATTACAAGGGACACATTTATATAAGTTTTGTTTTGAGGTGTGTTCAACCAACCATAAACTGCAAGTATTACGATGGAGCTTGCCAAATAATTCAAACAAGAAAAATGAAACACAGAGTTGCTATCATGTTAAATCAACATTAGCATACAAAGATCAGTGAATAGACTCTTGAATGAACTGAGACACCTGTACTTCTGTGATGCCTAAAACATTGATTCTTGATGCAGATCCTTTAATGTGTAGAGCTGTTATGAGAAAGTTCTGTGCCTGCCAAGAACGAAGTACAATAGGGATATCATCTTCACCAATATATGGTTCTCCTGCTGATTGCCCCAGGAGCTCAAACAATAGCCCTCCAGCAACCCTGACTGGAACCTGTATGAAATATAGAGCTTGTTAAATGACACACAAACATGCAATTGAAACTTCATGGAGGAAATATTATTGACAACTCCTAATCCTCTTCCTTTAACAAGAACAAAGATTCAAAATTACTGGCAGAACCTTGTTATCATGAATTCTGAACACAAAAGGGTGGGAAAAGCAAATTGCAAGTTAAAAACTGGTAAGGAATATCCCTTTCCCTTACTTCCCAGTGGTGTAAGTATCCTCCCTTACTTTCTAGAAAACCATTTCAAAGAAACCACCTAGTCAGAAAACCTTCATTCATGTAGCTAGTGGTGACACTCCTCTCTAAAAGTTTAATTTTTTCAATTAGGTGGTAAATTTAACATGTTAGGCCTGTTTAAATGCATATATATTCTTTCAAGACATAACAAACTCAATCTGTAACAACTTAAGCTAGCTTATAATTTAGAACATTCTATCAGAGATGCTAATAGAACTTCTGGATAAGTGATATTTCACATCTCTTCACAAATACTGTTACCAACTAACCATTTCTTCAGGAAGAGATGAAATCCATCAAGTAAAAGATTTACATCCTAAAGAGTCAATATACCTCATATAGGAGGTGCTTCATGCGATCACTTATTAGCCGACTTTCATCTCTTAATGCGATAGAAATGGCGGGATGCAACCACTGGGCACTACTTAGCCATGCATCTATTGATGGATGACCCGCAGCAACATGACACCACCACACAGGCCCAGCTTGACGCTCCCAGTAGGGAGCAGCTAAATCAGCAACTGTGAGGTCATCTTCATCATCCATCAACTCAAACTGCTGCATAGACCATCCAGCATCTACTTGCACGGTTTGGATAAGTTCAGAAATTCTATTCCATCCAATAGGAACCCATTGACTTCCTTCAACCATTTGCTTGGAATGAAAAGGGTCTAACTGTGAGTTGAGTCTATCTGCATTTTCATTCAAACAAACAGCAGGAGAACCAAACTCAGCAAAAGAAGCTGATTCTGCCAAGTTTTTTATGATTCTTCTTTGATCAGGATGTTCAGTCCCTCCATTAGCAGGTATTCGGTTCTTCAAGTTCTCAGCATCTACTGGAGGGTTTGGCATTGCTCTTGAATGAGATTTTGGCCTTACTGATTTACTATGCCCTCGAACAAATTCAAAAGCGCAAATGAGTCCATCAGTCCAGAGCTCACTCCCAGGCACGGCATCCTTATTATGGTGAATTCTATGGGTATCTAACTTCTTTGTGCTGCCATGGGAGGAGCTGTCTTCACTTTTTCCATTCATAGCACGATTCACTTTCAGCATATCAAACTGAAAGATAAAGAAGCAAGATGCACAAAATTTTCAACGTTAATCAACTGAGGATTATAAGGCATGGAAATGGTTTCAATCATCCAGACAAGAAAGTCAACTCAGTTAACCAAAATTGTTGGTTATAAGTAAAAAATTCAGTCATCTAAAAGTCAAGTTACTGTAATCTGTCAACATAAGGTAAAAGGAATGCTCACAGATGCGTACAAATTCACACAAATCAAGTAGTTTCAAAATTTAAAAATAAATAAATCAAAGATGGTTGTCAGATTTTTGGCGCTTACCACTCACAAAATTCACAATCTTACAATTTCATAAGTTCCTCTGGTGATCCAAAAGGTATTAGGAAGAATTCAGAATTGTTATTCTTTATGTTAAAATTCATAAAGCAAACATTTTTCCTTTTTGTAAGAGGTAGGTGCTTATGCAATTGGTGTCAACAGCCCCATGAGCTTTCTCCAGCATAAAATACACAATGCCAACTCAGTTAACCTAAAATGTTGGTTATAAGTAAAAAATTCAGTCATCGACAAGCTCAAGTTACTGCAATCTGTCAACACAAGGAAAAAAGAATGATCTTACAATTACATTAGTTCTTCTGATGATTCTAAAAGGTATTAGGAAGAATTCAGAATTGTTATTTTTTATGCTAAAATTCATAAAGCAAACAATTTTCTTTTTCTTTTTTTAAGAGTAGGTGTTTATGCAATTGGTGTCAATAGCTTAAATTTCAGTGAAATATGCCAACAAGAAGCATACCATGCTAATTGCAACCCATTTCATAAGCTTTATATGCAATTCATCTGAAGGCAAAAAGCAACTGTAATAATGATTACATTACTCTCACATTCAAATACTTGACTACACCAACAAAATATGCCCCAAAACCAAAAAAAAAAAAAACAACCAAAAATGAAACTAACCAGATTCTCTAACGGGGTCAGAATTTTCTATACATTATAGTTCAAAATTCTAGTTTATATGCACTAAAATGTTCATAACTGACACACACCTTTTATGGATTTCTTCAATTATTTATTGCTGAAAAACTGAAATTGCATAGATTAAAAGCTGAGAAATTTGGAATATAACAACTCCCAAAATTGAAAGGAAGAGAGAGAACAAAACAAATTACCAGAGGGTTTCACTCGTCTTTGAGAGGTGACGTTCCCAACGCTACCTACATATCATTCTACAGCACACCGTTACAGTTTTCTTTCTTTTTCCTTACAAACTTTTATTTTTGTTTTCTAAAGTGGTTATTTAGGGGAGAGTATGGGTAAAGAGTTACACCCTTCGAACCAACAAAAAAAAAAAAAGGAAAAAAAGAAGAGACTATTAGGTATTTTAAGGAAAATACACCTTAACATTTGATCTAGCAATTTAAAATTTTTAAACTAAAATTACTTAATATGTCTTTTAATAGGATTGAAGTTATTGTGAATAATGAAACAAGTTAGTCATAATATAAAATATCAAATTTTATAACATTTATTTACTTATGAGTGTAATTATTATGTGTTTAATAATTTTATATGTTTCTCTCAAAAAAAATTATGTGACGTTGAATACTCTTAGAATTTTTATTTGTGATGATCAAAATACACATAATTTTTCATAATTACAAAAGGTAATGCTGCAACTCTTATTGAGTTCTTGAAATTCATTAAATTCGATTCTTTTTTTTAAAAAAAATAACATTAGTTCAATTTTTTTATAAAAAAAAAATCTTCCTGCAATTTTCCATGATAACATTATTTTTTATTTTTGTTTTTCGATTTTGCAAATTATTTAGATATTTAGTTTAAAGAATATTTTCATTTTACATCTTTAACATTAATTTATATAATTTGCTACAAACTTAAATTAAGACAAAAAAAAAAACAATACGTGTGTATATATAAGGGTTGGACTAACGACTCCGCTGGCAAATTGATAATTTTATATTATGAATTCATGAGGGCAAAAACACAAAAAAAAAAGAAAAAGAAAATTAGAATCTCCTAAGACAAGCCATAAGTTTGCAAGCTTTGCTTCCTTAGGAACAAATCAATGATGCAGATATATATATATTCGAGATTCGTTTCTCCATAACACAATTCCTGAACTGAAAGTCAATATGCTTATATTCTTCCTTTTCCAAACTTTATTTTGTGAATTTTGTAATGTCTTCTTGAAAAAATTTAATTTACTGCAATACCTCCAGCATAGATCAAAAAGTGAATAAAAATGAAGCAAAGCACGAGAGAAAGCAAAAGAGCACCCATGCACAAAAAAGCCAAGCACAAGAAACAGCAACTTGGGAAGAAATAGGAAGTAAATAATTCTTTCACAAAGGAGATGTGCATTATATGATTCCATTGATTATTAGTGGTAAGTGATTTTTACCACAATCGAATGATTGATGGTTCGAACTTCATTTTGTAATAAAAAAATCAATCAAATATTATTTTTTATATTCATTTTTTACAACTCTCTAAATATATTCTTATTTTATACCTTGTTTAGAGTGATTCTTCTTCTACAACCTTTTTATTTACTTTTGGAGCATCCAAATTATTGTGCTCAAAACAATATCAGGTACTTTTATTTTTTTTCAATATTTTCCAAGTATATGAAGTTTTGAGGTTTTTCATAATTTGGTTATATGAATTGAAGTGGAAATTAGCTGAAGAAACTATGTTTTGCAAGAGCTCTGCCCTTGAGGTACGAAGTGGTGCCCATTTGAGTATGCATGATTTTTGTAATTTGATGGCAGAAAATATATTATGTGCACAACATGCAATTGAATACTATGGATAATAGTGTTATTCATATTTGGAAAACAAATGGTTTATAGTATTAGTTTATATACATGATTTGTTTCAGCAAGGGGGAATTGACTACTACTTAAAAAAAGTTGGGAAAAAAACAAAATTTCATGTAAATTAGTGTGAAGCTATTCATTTGCAAGGACATAATTAAATGAGCATACTAAGTTCATTGCTTTTCAACTCTTAAAAATTTTAATAATTAAATGAGTTACTTAACCATGATGAATTGATAACATGTTACCGGTTATAAGTTCAAACCCCATTATATTTTAAGGTATCTAAGCTCAAAAAATAGAAAGAGGATCATTATTGTACTTCTAATATGTTTCTGGTTAATTAAATAAGAGAATATATAATTGTGTATATACATAAGAAGGCTAAGTGATATTTTTCCTTCTATTTTTCTTATAAACTTAAAATAAATATAAATTGAATTCAATTTCTTTTTCTTTTTTTAATAAGAGGTGTATCTCACTCTATATTTCCTCCTAAATATTTTGTTTTACTATTGTTTGTAAGTGCATGTTACCTTGTGCAAAACATGAACAAAATGAAGGAGAAAAAAAAAAGAAATGGACATATAGGCAAGTATTATTCAGTAATAAAACTTTTTTCCCTAGGAATATTTATATATATTGATTAAACAAAAAAATAGATGTACTTTTATGTAATTTTATTATGTTATTTGTATTTAATTTCATTTTAAGTTATGTTATTTTATGATTATTTTACATTTCCTATTAATATTTTTATTTATAGTAATTTTAGATATTTATTATGTTTTTGTTAAAAAAAAAATGCTACAGTGAATGACAAGGGAAGCCCGTTCAGTCGTTGTGTCAGCACAGGCAACGAATCAAACAATGGCATGTGAAACTCGATTTTCACATATGCGAGAAACAAATAACGATGACACGTATCACGTGTAGAGGATGGCAATGTGCCTAAATCTGGACACATCTCGCCTTTAGCAATAGCGAGACACATGTCAACACGTATAAAATGAATGGTGATCCGTGTGTTAAATTTCGGGCCAATCATATGACAACACGTGGCATAGACGACAGAAGGAACGACCAATCATATGGTGCACATGGTAGTTGATGCAACTTTCTCCACTTCACGCGTTTTGCCCCAACTTTTTTAGAAACTCTCATTTATCCCTCACTACGTTTATTTTTGTCATATTTTATTTATTTTTATTCCAAATTTGCCCTTGTAAATTTTTATAAATTGGGCATGAAATTTACTATGTTGGTACAACTTTCTACAACCAAAAACTCTGCCAAATTTTCTTACCAATATTTTGTAATAGATCTTATATATTTTTAGGAATTTTTAGAGTTTATTTTAGAAGGTTTTTAGATGAGATTTCAAGAATATCAAGGAACTACTATCAGGAGAAATCCAAGAAAAGTTATCCTTCTTATTCTTGGTTTCAATTCTTAAAATTATTCATTGAGTCATGTATTGTGAGTAGTTTATTTACCATTAACAATGACATGTATTAAAGTTATTAATTAATGAGATTTTGAGATAATTACTATTGCATAGAACATTGAAGTTTACTTTGCACCAGGACTAAATTAATTTAAACAATAGCTGATTTTACCGCTCTAACTTCTAACTATTAACTTTTACTTTTCTATTATTTAATTTTTGTATTTTTTTTTATTTTCTGTCATTTATTTTATTGTGCTATTGAGAAAAATGTGGAGATATATACTTTTAAGTTTTATTGTACTGGGAAACTTTTAAGTTTGTTTAATTTTTTATTGTATTGAATAAAATCACCAAATTTATTTTTCTTACTTTAAATTTCGTAAATGTAGAGAGTAATATCTTCATATTTTATTCTTTTGTACTTTTTATTGTAGGATTTAAAATCTCTCTATTTTTACTTTTTATGATCGGTAAAACTATCAAATTTATGTTTTCTTTAATATTTGTAGTTTTGTAAATATATCATTGTGTAACCATTTTCTTTTATATTTCAGGTTTAATTTTCCAAATTTGTTTAATTATTTTAGTCATGTTATTTAATAATTTGAGTTGATTGAGATTCTAAAATCAATTATTCAATAAGTTCTTGATCAATTATTTATCCTATTAAATAAATAATTTGATACAAGTTTCTTACTAATGTCTTTTATTAATTTCTTCATTTGTATAATTAATTATTTTTTAAAACAAATATATATTCTTTTAAGTTTGTTTAATTTAGTTTTGTTTTTATATAATTTTAAAACTCCCCCAAAATTTAATATTTGATTAATAAATTTAAATTTAAGAATTTTACAAATCTCCGTGGATACGATCCTTATTTGTCCTATCTATATAAGAGTATTAAATGTTAAATTTGATAATCACACGACAAGCTCGTCATATATATATATATATATATATATATATATATATCATATTTGGACAACAATGTGAATAAATTTCAAGATAGAAACATGGAAAAAGTATTATTTAAGAGAAAACATGAAATTATGCGTAATATTTTATTGTATATACTTTAAAATATTTCTTTATTGTACAAATTTAATAGGATTAATTCAAAGAAGGTACTTTGAGGAGGACCTTTGGTTGACAAAAAAATCTGGATTCAGAAGTACTCGCTCACATATGTCACAATAGGGGAGAATTTTACCTGGTTTAAGCGGGAGGTGGATAAGGATGTAGGTATGGATAAATTTAATATGTATATTATATATTTTTTAAATTTATACATTACTTATAATATAAAAGGATAAATTTGTATATTCAGTCAACTAAAGTTCATGAAATGGATAGTTGAAACTTATTAGAAATTTTTTTAAAAGCATCGAACCTAAAATAGAAAAAGAAGTTTAAACTAAAAATCTTAAAGCTTTGCCCCAAAAACAATTTAATATATTAATATAGATCACATTATAGTACTACTCAATATAGCTTATAGTATAATTTAATATAATTTACAATACAACTCAACTCTTTATTTCATTGTTTTCATTTAGTTTACTTATAAACTAACAAACAAGATCATTTAAAGTCACATTCTCGAGATTATAGTTCTCTTGTTATTTCTGAATTTATTTCATAAATTGAGAAGTTCTTATTGTACACTTTCACAAAAATACGTCTAAAAAATTAATTGAATATTATCCAATAACTCCTTACTCAATCCATCATTTTATGAAATTAATTTTATATTTTCGATTTCTATATACATATTCAAGTGAAGGACATTATCTATTACAGTTTCACCTCTTACATCTGTATCACACTTCTAATCACTTACCTATTTTTTACTTCTTTTTTTTTGCAAGACTACTTTTCCCCATCTCAAATAAACATTTGGTAAAACCTGGATGGTCACCGCTTAATGGACATTGGTTTCAATTAACCATCTAATATCATCGAACGAACATTTATAATCTCAATCTCTCTAATCTCATGAAATAAATTTTTCTCAAGTAATTAATAGGAAGTAATAGATAATATTTTCGTAATTTAAAAATTGAAATGTAAAATTAAATTGAAGAAAAAGAACTGAAAAATAAATTAAATATGTACTACATAAAAAATTGAAATGAAGACTCTCAATGATAAAGTAATGGTATTTAAAATCATGTTTCTTGAGCATCCTTAATCACACACAACTTCAATAAAAAAATAAAATATATAAAAAATAAAATAAAAGAAAAGGACAAAAGATGAAACAATAGGATGTGATCCAAATTCAAACTTTTTTGAAAACAAAGAAAGACAAAATATATAAAAATGATTGGAATATGCATTTATCGAGCAAACTAAATTCAAACTTTTTAAAAAAATAAAAGGACAAAACAAAAGTTGAAATTATAGGATGTGATTGGAATTCAAACTTTTTTAAAAATAAAAAAGATATAAAGATATCATCTGAACGGAATCCGAGTTTCTGGAGAAAATGTAGTGGATATAAGTATGGAGAAAATGTAGTGGATATAAGTATGATGATTTTGATGAGAGAATAATTTTATAAATATTTAATTTAAATATTTTGTTACTTTTTAATTTTAATATTTTCGATAATTGTATCAAAAGAATCATTAATATATTTTTTCATATTGTATAGGTTAACGAGATTGTTTGTATCGTTGAACTTTATTGGAGATATTTATAAATGTTTTTTATTTGATGTAATGGTTTATAAATGCTATATTTAATATCTTTGTATTTTAATATATTATGCATTTATATTTTTTATAAATCATTTTTTTATTATTTGTAGTTTATTATGAAATAATAATAATAATAAGGCGTGCGGGTGTAAATATCGGCGTGTGTGGATGTAGGTAGCAAAAATTATAAAATTGCAAGGTAGGATGCGGATAGGGTGGATGAAAATGGGGGCGGATGAAAATCAAGGTTAAAGGGGGTTTGTTAATTAAATATAAGTAATGAGATTAAGGGTTAAATTAAGTAAAAATGTTCAATTCTTAACTGATTTTCAATGTATTTTTCTAAAGTCCTTGTAAATCTTCTAACATTATTTAAAAAAGAAAGAAAAAAAAAAAAAAGGCATCTTCCCCCGCTCTCGTTGAGTGTGCTTCCAATTTTAGATTTTAAATGTTTATCAGTTTTATGTAACTTCTAAACAAAATTAAACTGAACCAAAGTTTTCATAAAATTGCATAAAATGGAACCCAAGTTTAACTAATATCAAACAAAAAGTTTAAAATAAACTAAAATAATCTAAAAGTTCATACACAATACATTAAAAAACAACATTTTCACAAAAAAAAAAAAAAAAACTAGGTTGAATTTTATATATGTAAAAATTGGATCAAAGTGAATTTCGATAAATTTGAACTAAATAGAATTTATGATAAAATCTTATTCAAAATTGAAATTTTAATCTATTCAGAGAGAATTTATTTTATTAAATGGACTTTTATTATAAAAAAATTCATTAAATATGTATGCATTTAGTTCAATTTGACCTCAAATTTTCAATTGCAAATAAGTACTTCCTCAATCAAAAAATACTCGTTTTAATTTGTTTTATTTGTCTTACTTTTAAATGAAAGAAGCATTTATTATTTTTTAAAAATATACCCTTATACAAACCTTCAATATTTTTTTTCTTCAGAATCACCTATATTAACAATATTGAAATATAGTTTTCCACTGTTGGCTATTGATTCCTTTTACAAAAAAGTTTTTTCCTCAAAGAAAAAAAAGAAAAAAGACTTAGAAAGAGGAGTTTTAAAAGGAGAGGAAATTATGAAAGAGAAAAGAGTATTTAAATATAGTTGTGTTTTTATAATGATAAAATTAAAAGTATATTTAACATTTTGTTATTATATACCATATATATTTTAATAATCTTTAATATATGTATCATTTACAATGTTATTTGTTCGAATCATGCTATGAATTTTTAAACAATCTTTAATATACATATAATATTAATTAAAACGAAGATAGAAGAATAATACTTAAGCAACAAAATTCCAAGGATAAAACATTCATATAGTTTTGAAGCTCAACGAACCTGACATGATTTGGGTCAGTTGGCTGAATAAAGAGGAGACAAATTGGTCAATTATCTTTTCCAGCAACAATCATATCCACAACTCTTTGAGATGACAAAAAATATATATTTTTTTGGAAAAACGATGAACAAATTGCTGGCTGAAATTTGGAATTAGTGCTGATTGATCATTTTACCAAAGCCTTCACCAGATCCAAACTGTTGGACTTTTATTGCTTGTCCTCTTTGGTTATTATATGGCTTCCCTTTTTTCTTTTCTTTTTTCCCCTCCATAATTTCATAAACCCCACCTAATAAACTCTAAAAAATCTGAAAATCACAGAAGATTAAGGCAAAGGAGCAACTTTTATATAATATATTCATATCTCAAGAGAAATGTGAATTTATATGTCCAATTATTATGTGCATTTGAACTATTTAAGAGAAACGAAGAATTAAATTAAAGATGGACAAAAAAATAAATATTTTTTAAAAAAATTTCATTAACGCTTCATTTAAAATTTAATAAATTTATATATCATTATCTAATAGACTTACTACTAATCAAATTAATAACAAATGTAATATAATAACTTCATTAAAATCAAAGATTTTTCTTAAACTAAATCAAATATAACAGACTTAGACTTAAAAAAAAAAATAAACATAACAGACTTAGACTTAAAACTACACTAGAAACATTCCTGCTAAATTTAGGTGCAACGGTAATCGGAAGTTAACAATTCTTTAGCAGCTGCAGATTCGCTTACACCTAAAACTGCAAGGGCTCCTATGAATCGAACTGTCCATGCAGAATGGACACTATTGATGACAGCACTCCGTTCCATCTTTTATCCACCTAAAAAAGCAGAGAAACAGCAAATTTGGTACAGAACCACTGGTTTTAGCATTTCAGGTTACTCGAAGACTAGGTCTACCTAGATGTTTTAATGAATCATACCTTATGGTCAGTTTTTAGTCCTCAATAGGTCAGTTTCTAGTCCTCAAATTTACCTTTAAATTTGTTGGCATCTCCATAGTGAATTCTTGTAAGCAGTTCATATTGGTTATGGTAGGGGCTTTTTGTATCATCTAAACTTGATTTTGTTCCACGAGCAGTAAGCACAGATGAAGCCAAAAGATGCAATAACAAGAGAAATGGCAACATAGAGCCCAGCCATCCACTCCACTGAAAAAAACTATTACATGGTGTTAAAATGGTTAGGCAATCAGTTGAACATCCACACTAGAAGCCACTCCAGCAAACCAAACACATTGTCACTGGAGAACAGGGGATTAAAATGATAAGAGGAAAACAGAAGACACGTAGGAGGCATGGGTTCACTAACACCAAGTTAGCATGTTTTTCCTAAGTTACATTCATTGATGAGAGATTTGAAGTACAAACTCAAGGCACAGGGCAGCGGCCTATCAACTCCCCTTCTGAGAAGATTTCATAATTTAAATTATTCAACCGCAGCTTGAAAGGCCACTTTCTCACTCATTACAAGACCCTGAAAAACCTCAACGTGGGATTAGTAAGTGTTTTGCCATAGCTGTTGGGATTGCTTAGGTTGACCTTGAGAGCCTCCAAGTGATCCATCTCTAGGGTTTTGTTGTTGTTGATGATCCAAGGAGATGCCAGTTTGAGAATGATAGAAGTTTGGGTACCCAAGAGCACCATAGTTCTGGGATGGCTGTTGACCTTGCCTAAAACCGGCTGGTTGCTGACTTTGCCCCTGATAATTATAGTATGTGCTTGCAGGATGAGCTGATATTGCTCTGGAACCGGGCCCATGAAGCCACAAGCCTGAGTTGTCGCTCTGCATTGGCAGGGACCAAAAAAAGAGATAAGAAACACTATTGGAACAAATCATTCAAAATGGTAATCTGCCCATCCTTGCAACTAATATATAATCAGCATGCACCCAATAGTTTTTCTTATTCTGAAGTAAATTGTGAAAAATGTATCTCATGTATATCAGGAAACTGAGAGTTCAGCGAGATTAATGGCAAAATGAACACAATACCTGCTGAAGTGACATCAAATGACTGCTTTCCTTGTACTGAGCACTCAAAACATCATCATATCCTAGATTTGTTCCAGAAGGTGCAGCAGGGGGATTCATGGGAAAATTCCCAGGAATTGTCGTTGTGTTCCCAAAACCACTATATCCAGAAGGAACAGCAGCTGATTGTGGCAAACTGCTCACTGACACACTATTTTTATATTGAGGAAGCACAGCTGCAAGAGATTGATGATATGTGCTGTTACCAGCAAATGCTTGCTGGAAAGCACTAGGCATATATGCATAACTTTGAGGCAGGAAGGGGTAGCCAATCATATTGGCAAAAGGTCCCAAAGGAAGTGTGGGTTGTGAATATGGATGTGCAGCCAGGTGCTGAGGAAGAGCAGGTCCTGTAGCAACACTAGTTCCTGAAATAGTTTGTTGAGTAGGCTGTGCAGAAGAAAAATTGGCTGTCTTCAGCGCCTGAATGCATAGAACCACATAAACTATAATAACTTACAAGAAATAAAAGGAAAATACTCTGGACTCCCATCCTACAAAGATTTCACATCATTCTTTCTCCATCAAGCTGAAATACATATTAACCCAGATCCATGTTCCATAAAACAAGATACATGGGTTTGGTCCACCTGTAGTGCATCAAAATTATAGCCTAACAGGCTAAGGCCAATACAGTAAACATATATGTATTCAGTATATTCCTCCAGATATCATAATGATTTACTCCAGTTTTATCATTACGGCACTATCTCGATCCCATTAATTTGTTCATAATCCAAGTTCATATATATAATCCTATCTTTCTCTACACAGCAATAGAACCAAGAGCAAAATGAACAGCACTGAAGTTGGGTCCATAAATTAATTCAGCAAAAAAAGAGGGTGAGCAAGAACAAGGTAACTGTGAGACTTGGTTTATAATCCCCAAAACAAATCAAAGAGTTACCAAGACTAAGAACACACAAAAACCACAGAAGGCAGGTGGAGTCATGACTCTAGCAAAAGGTATAAAAAGGACTAGAGAATCAACTTGGCAGGAATAGCACAGGATCAGTATTTGATGCTAACATCATGTATCCATATGTTAGGAAAACTACATGGTATTATTTGACATAATAGCATGCGATATGAGCCTAGCATATGATTTCTCTTAAAGCTTTTAGTTTATATTAATCTAATCATGTAGAAGAACAGGGATCTCAGATATCGCTTATAGCACCTAACTATAACGTCCTCACTACACCAAAATCTATTATGCTCCAAGTAATTAATTGTCATTTTGGGATACAAAGGTGATTAAAAGGTGAAAGCATAGGAAATGGTGAATTTTGGGTTACAAATTAGGAATTTTACTTTCTTGAGTGGATTGAACTCTAAGACACTTTAGGCATACATTACAAAATCAAACCATCATCAAGTGAAAGATATAGTTCAAGGGACCTAGCAGGATAAACTACCTCTGTTACAGAAATGGTTGGACCACTGATGGATGACACACTGTTGCCATACTTTGTTGCTGTTGATTGCGATGCTGGGAAAGGTGAGTAAGGAAGATCAGACTCTCTACCAGGAGGGGCATTTGCTGCCAGTAGGGTGTTTGGAAGTGAATTTGTATATGCCGGCTGTCATCAAGAATTAGCAAGTCAGAAAACCAAAGAGATTATTGATTTTACATAAATTAGCTTAATAAGGGGACGACATGACACAATCTCCATTGCAAGAGAAATAAGAATGTGCAGATACAGAAACCAGAAGACTATAAACAGACATCATTGAAATGGGTATTGACATGTAGCCAAGCAGGACAAAATTTTTGAGTATGCATCAATGTTGAGAACAACTTAACCAAGGGAATTTTTGCACATACATCAATTGCCCTAGAAGCAAAGAGATGTAAACTCAACTCAGAAAGGAACAATCTGCGAGTAAGAAACCATAAAAAAGGACTTCTTGACACTGTAACTGAAAAAGGTGTCACCACAAAAAAAAAAAAAAACCCAGCCTCAGTCATGCTCTTTACAATTCCTAGACCATTAGGGACACAAAGTTCCATTTTCTTGAATCTAAGAGAAAACTCATCTCTTTTGCACTACTTTTTATCAGTGAAAACTAATGATTGCCAGCATAAGCTAATAGTGATGATATTCTGACTAAAGGGCAAGCTAAGCTAACAAGAAGTTCACGTTTAAAACGTCCTCTGACAGTGATGATTAAGGGCAATCAATGACCCATTTTCCAATGTCATTGCGACGCAACATGAGAATTGTCTGAAGTAGAATCAGTGTCTTGAGCCAACAATTAAGAACCAGAAACTAAACTATTCATCCTTATTTTGAAAACAGAAAACAATAACTTTAAATACAGATCTCTCACAATCAGAAAAAATTCTCAAACAGAGATATGCCGTACCATAACCAAGTAAAATTCCAGGTGTGTGTACGTACTTGGGGCCAATTTTGGATTTGGATACTTTGTGTTTTAAAGAGTTAGATTAAAGAATGTATATGGATAATAATATTTTTACCCTGCCCTACACATTAGATAAAATAATTACATAATTAATATTAAAAAATATCTTCATGAAGCCCCACATTAATTTATAAATGTTAAAAAGGGTACTTGGGTTTGTGGGACCAATACATTGCTATATGGACAAAGTTTGTTGGGAAAATGGGTAAATTTTTTTAAAACAAGTCAAAATTTTTAATTCTAAGCCAAAAATGAAAAATATATGATTAAATAAATAGCACCAATCAAAATGAGCTTACATTTTCAGTTACCACACTACTAAATCATAGGCAAGAAGATCATCTGGCACCTGTTCCATCCACATTAGCTATAGTTCCAAATAGGCCATGTAATGGATCCATAATACAAAAAGGACATGCACACTAAGTCTTTCTTAGGCTATAACTTGTGTTAATCAGGAAACATGCACACATTGTTTCAGGGGGCATGAAACTCCACCATGTACCCTAGAAGTGCTACTAAATCTACAAAGAAATAATTCCATGGGAAGCAAATATGCTGTTAAATAGCAATTTTCATTGTGGGTGCATTATATGATATAGGATCAAAATTACTTACAGAATTAAAACCTCACTTAACCTAGAAGCATTTTTTATTTTGTATAACATCATCAAAGCTTTCAAATCATACAGATAATTCACATGTTAGGCATTCACATAATAAGTAAGCAATTCAGGTGTTTATTGACAACATAGAATTAATTTTACCATAACATTTGAGAAGGGAGCAAGATTTTGCATCTGGGAGCTAGTCTGAGATTGACTGAACCCAATGTTCAGTTGTTGAGAATTTTCATAAGCATAACCAGGTGCAGGTGAAGGGAAGGAATATTGATTTCCATGCTCCATCTCTGGGTTTTCCACTTTCAATGACTCTGGTTGGGAAGGAGATGCTGAATCATAGTTCCCAGAACTTGTGCCAGTTCGGTGGAACAAATGACCATCTGAGGCATTTCTCAGAGACTCTTCAACATAATACTCAGAATTTCTGACAAGTATAATCAACATCATAATAGTGAAGATACCAAATAACTTCAGAAGCTGATTAGAAGAGGATGATTATCTTATACCTAGTATCTGAGTGGCCAACTGATGGAGCATCTTCTTCTACAGGTACCTCTTCCACATTAGCATTCACGGGCATAGAGGACAAAGGTCCTGAAAAGGCAGCACTAATGCCAGATCCAAAGCTCCCAAAGCTCAGATGCGAGCAATCAGCAGACTGAACTTGGAGGTGATCAGGAATAACCACAGAAGGGCCATTATCTTCAGGCAACAAGCCTCTATCCTCTTGTATGCTTAGTTGTTGCAAATTTGCAGTCACCGAGGACACAGGAGCACTAGCATGTTCAACTGTAATAACATGACACAAGGAGTCCATCATTAATTTAAAATTTTTATTTATCAATGGTTAATCTTTCTTGTTCTTCTCAACAGAGAAATATTGAAAATTTAATCACTGTGCACCATTAACCTCAGTAAGGCTTTTGCATCATATTTGCACTTACAAAACAGAAGAATGATAAATAAAAAGTAGTTATTATAGTAGTAACATGGCTACCTCTAATTTATCTACTGCCAAAAGCCAAAGAATTGAATCCATCTACAAGTAGGTAATATAATCAAATCACCCATAGCCATTACAAGTGAAACTAGAAAGTGTAAAAGTAAGCATACCATCAGTTTTGCCAACTCACAATGAACTTCATTTATCAGAAATTACTAGGAAAGTGTAGTTATAATTCAAGCTCAATCATAACCAATTCAAGGGGCAGATTCGAGAACAAGGTTTCATGAAATCAAAATGCACTTCCAATACTTCTAAAATGACTATTTTTCTTAAAATGAACACTGCTCATCTGGCAGCATTAACTCCTTTTGTATTTGGCACAATCCAGTTAAAGAGTATACATCATTAAATCTATGCAAGTTAGAACATCAGAGAAATTAGACAGCTTTTATAATGATGAGCACCAAACAGAGTAATGAGGAATCTTAGAATATTTGCATTAGTGCCTTTATCTTTTTCCATTCGAGCTCTGCCATCCTTTAAACACAAGACACTAGCCATATAAAAACAACTTGCTTTTAATCTCAGCATACTGTAGTTGTCAGATTATCGCAAAGATATCAGGATTTCCCACTTCCAAATTACTCTTTGACTGTGTCACCAACAACCATTAATTAGCAGAGATAATAAACCTAAACAATCAAGATATTAGACAGAACCAAGTTATACACAGACAATAGTACTAGATAGTCCTAATTAAGTATTCAAGTTATTGAGCTCATAATAAAATATCACCAGTTCAATGATTATCAAAACGGTGATTGAAGATTTTAATGTAATGCAAAATTATTACGAACATCTGAACAGTCCTGTGCAAGGCAAAGACAGGAAATGGGTATTTACCTTCCTGATGTTCCAAAGTATGGCCATGAGGTTGGTAAGTTCCCCTGGTTCTGTACAAATCATTGTCAAAAAGAGATGCACCTCCTGAATTGTCCTCATGCATCGTTCTACCAGAAAGAGAAGCAGATCCAACAACATGGTCTGCACCATGATCTTCAGTAGTACCGTCCTCAACTGGTTCAATGTTCTCTGTTAGGGAATGCCTATTCATTGCATCAAATGGTAAGCTTGAAGGATCTGGATGCAGCTCTGTATCTATATGGGCCTTAGATAGAGAAGGCACACTAGAAGCTGAAGGCTGCTCAATTGAAGGCCACTCATCATCCACAGTAAGATTATGGCCAGAAGAAATAGCTGGTTCAAGGCTTTCTTCTGAAACTTTGGGAGTATAATCCTCAGAGGACTGCGAATTATGTTGGAATGCTGCAGATGGAGGCCCCTGAACATAGTGGAGATTAACATTGTGGGATGTGTTTGGTGGGGCTGGCACTTTTGGCTTACCCATCTTCACAATGTCAGCCATCGATACTTGCCCTGGAATACCCACCCAGGCAGACTGGTATCCTGAAGAAGTCTGTGGACCTGATGAAATATTATCAGCTATTCCTACTGCAGGCACTTTAACTTCAGCAGCAGTAGCATCACTGCAGCCAAGTGAAGTGAGAGTTAAACTCTAAAAGAAGATCAGTGAAACTTCAAAGGGGAAAAAAAGGAATGCAAAGAATGAGGTTTAAAAAGAAGAACCTGTATATTGGAGGTCGTCTACTTATGTTGCTTCCTGCCATTGCAGGTGCTGAAGATAAAGAACTTGCATAAGGAATTGATCCATTTTCCTTTTTGTATGCAGGTCTGCCATGCAAGGCACCTGAATCTGCAAGATAATAAGATTGGCACATCAACATACATCCAATAACATAATGGCTATTCCAAATTAAGGGTTAAACATCTTATTGGACTATAGCATGTACCAGAAAAACTATTTTGGGTGCTACTGCCACGCCCATAATACCGGTCTGCAGCACTCCTACCACGGTTTGAAGTGCCACCAGCACCCCTGGACCTGAATTCAGATGTATCTTTAACCTGGAGCAAGAATGGAAGTGTCTCAACAAATTTTATCACCAAATCACATGTAACAAGTGTCAACGGTAGTTATGAACATGTGACAAATGATTGAGATGTCATGAAACTGGAAAGAAGATGATGCAATGTACCTCTTTCTTCTTGTCTCGCTTGCTCTTCACCTCATGAAAAGGATCTGAAACATTAATAGTTAAAGACCATCAAGACACAAATGCTTTCTGTCTCAAATGATTTAATAGAGACATTAACCACAAATTAGAAAAGCTTGATCAAATAGTGTTGAACAGATATCAATAAAACAAAATTAATTACGAACATAAGTTAGGCAGTGTTTGTCATGCTGCCATAACACAACATTTACAGATAACTGTAAGTACACATTAAGTGATTCAGAAACATCAAAAGCCGTAAAGGCAGTTTCCTAGCCTGAGAAAAGGGAGAAGAAAAGTAACTTAATTTGACCCTAACACGAGTTTTTTTAGCAAAAAATCCCAACCAAAAAAAAAAAACTAAGCAGGAACCCTAGGCAATCCAAATTTGGGAAATTCACTTTCGTCAGTTAAATCTTCGCCGCTGCACATCAAAATCCAATATTTTTCCAGTATGCAATTGTAAACTGAGAAAGGGACAAAAAGGAGTGTAGATTTCTTAATTTTATTACTAGAGAACATACATATAAAAAAATCACCGTTTTAAACCCCCACCACCCCCCCCCCAAAAATCGTAACTTTGCTCAATCTCAAAACACTCCACCACATACAGAAACCAGAATCAATTCTGGGGGTAAAACACTAAACCTCAAAAAAATTTAGCCCCGACCCCAGGTTTAAAAAAAGCAGCCCTTTAGGGTATCTAAACGGTTTTCCAAAAAAAAAAAAGGTATCTAACAAATAACTTCAAATACCCAAATGGAAACCTAAAAGCAGTAAATAAGGGGGGGGAGAGCACAAAAGGAACAGGAAACAAACCTTGAGAAAGGAGTCTATTGACGGTCTCGTTAGGGTCCATATTACATTCTTTGAGCATAGCGTAGATCTCAGGCTCTGGACAGTTAACTATCTCCTTTAAACTCTGAACTATTTTCCTTGACCCAGCAGGTATCGATTGCAAGGAAACTCCAGCACTACCTCCACTACCATTGTTACCCTTGGTAGTAGTGGTGTTGCTGCTGCTGCTACCACCTCTAGCACTCCCCATCTCCTTCTAACTCCACAGATCTATCGCAAAGCAAGCAAAAATCTTTTGATTTAATCCCTAAAGAAAATATTCGCCTGCTCCAGGTAAAGATTATAGAGAAGAATCGGCCGTGGAAGAAGGGAAAGATAGAGATATATATCGGTGCGACTGCGTCTGCTGCTGCTGCTATAAAACTATCTAATAAGAGCGAGCGCTTGTGTTTCCAAAACCCTCTCTGTTTCTCTTTTTGTATCTCTCTCCCTACTACGTACTTTTTCTATTTCATTGTTTTTATTTATTTTTTATTTTATTTGTTCATATGTTCTTTTTCTCCATGAAAGTATAATTTTAGACAACTTCTAAAAGACATTTTAAACCAGTGTTCATAAACATAGGCGTATACTGTTCATGTAAAATACATTGGGGAAGTGCTAAAATCTATATTTGGAAGTCTTTTTTCCTTTTAAAAAAATCTATTTTTGAATGTTGCCAAATGCAATTGTAGTAAAAGTAATAATAATAATTAAGTAAAGAATAATTTGGAACAAGTAAGTACATATTATATATATAATTCGTAAAGTATTTTCATTTACGATTCGAATATATATCATAGCTTCGAGTTATAATTATGAAAATTATTATATAATTTAGTAAAAAAGACCTTAGAAATTTCATAGATGAATTGAATAAGGGGGAAATTATATTTTTAAGCATGTGCTTGAAAATGGTTTTTATTTGGATTTTATTTATTTATTTACAATAAAAAATTTCAATTGGTATAAGGGGGAAGTTTTCTAAGGAGAAAAATAAATGCTTCCAAATTGCATTATATTTCTTGATAGCAAGAGATTACATGCTTTGAAGCATCCTCTCGTGCGTGCAAAAGAATCGATTAATAGCATGATTGGGGATTGAGTAGGAATAATTGTAATGAATATGAGAGGAGGTCATTTTTCCCCTCTTTTGTGCCTTTTTTTTTTCCTTATAAAATTGTACAGATTTTAATTATTCGACTATGAGAAAGGAAGAATTTATATCCAATTTTGTTTTTTTTAATCAACCAAATTTTGTTGTTAAGTAGGTCTTTAGAAACAATTTAATTTAAACACTAAAATCATTTATTTTATACATTATTTTATATTATTTATTAATTCTAATATCATTGTGCAAATTTATATTGATTAAAAGTTATGCAGGCTAAATTTTACTATTTAATCACTAATTTGGCTCTGATGTTGCCGGCTTCTATATAGTCTAAAAAATGACACCTAAATGATATATATTATTTATCTAATTTTTAAAAACAATCATATCAAAAATAAAATTCCCATCATTAAACTTAAAGGATAATCCTTAAAGGGAAGAGAATATGAACAAAACTTTTATGCACTTTTCTTGGCAAATGAGCCGAGCTTTAATACTTAAAATTTGTCTTGAATACTACTTTGTTTTGAATACATTCAGAATTCAAAATGATAGATTTCATACATTTTTAAAACTAACATTCTAAATTATTAAATGTAAAGCTTCATATTTTTAAATTTTTTAAAACACCTTCATCAATAACATATTTTTCCAAAATATCCAGTCTCCCTCAAAACTCATTTCTCTATCTACCCCCTCATCCACCCTATTATTTTTCATACATATTTTCCTCTCCAATTTGATCACATCCCATTAGATTTTTAAGGTTAAAAATTGAAAAATGTTGTGTACATGAATAACAAAACGCAGGGTGTGCGTAGGTAGGTTGTAGAGATATGAGAGAAGTGTGAGTGACTTAATTGTGGAAATAGGAAGAATGTGCAGTTGGCTCAGCCATGAAAACAAAAAAGAAAAAGATGCAGGTGAATCATAGAAAGGAGGTACAAGTAACTCATTAATGTGCTAAAAAACATCGAAATTTTGACAAAATATAACATATTTGGTTGAAAAGTTATGATTTTATCTCCGCATTGCAACCCTCATCTATTGAATTGATTTTTTACAAAAACTGAAGATTTGTCCAAATTTTTGGTATTCGGAATTTTTTTTAAGCTTCCAAAAAAGGCAAGGGTATTTTGGTCCTAAAAAATCTATGGATGTTACATTTATAACACCCCAAGAATTATTCTTAAAAAAATGAATTGAAAAATAAATCAATTACAAAAACTGCACCTATAAAAGTAGTATTATTTCTTAAACCATAAATATTTTGTGATTGCATTATTATTGAATGTACTTTATGTTTTCATAGATTCACTGTATTCTTCGTGCATTTCTAAAAAACATTTAATGATGCTTGTACATATGAAATTTGGCAAGTCTAGTCCCTATCTTTTTTAGTTTGATATATTACGTCTCCATTTTAAAAAAAAAAAATTTATTCATAAGCCTCTTAACAAAACATAATGGGTCAACCATGTCTGATTGCAAGTTGTCATTATCTCTTAGTGCATAATCGGTACTTTACTTAGTATTAGGAAACGGGCTAGTCCTCCCTAGACAGGCTATAGGCCAAAACACTCGAAAGCTATACGAACTTTTATTATGATAGTCTAGTCCACTACAAGTCACGAGTCAAAACAGGTCAAACATAATTAAAATTTAATAAAATATATCAAGACAATAATTAAATTATTTAAAAAGACAACAAAATTAACAATTTTTCTTACCAAATACCAATAACAAGTCTATATTCATCTTCTTCTTCACTATCAAACTATAAATAACAATATTTGAATATATCTTAGAAAAATGTACATATTTAATTAAGTATCTATCATTATTATCATCTAAAATAAAAATTAAAATAATTTAATAGGTATATAAAGCAAATATAAAATAAACGAGCAAATAAATCAATTCAACTCGTATAGTAATTTTAAATATAAAATATAAAAGTTATTATAAAAAATAGTTTAGAAACTAAATTAACAAATTTTTCTTGAAATTTTTTTGTAAAAGCAATAATGTTATTATTAAAACTTATTATGAAATATTACAACAATAACAAAATAAAAGTAAAATTTCTCAAGAAAAGGTTAAAGATTTTAAATTTTTTTTGTAAAAGTCTTTACTTAACCTAAAAAAAAATAGGATCAGACCAAAATGGGCCAAGCCCACATGGTTTGCAAGCCAAAAAACCCGGATGTAATACAAGCCTATTTTTTAAGAGCCCAACCTATTATTTCGCAGGGCAAAACGAGTTGATTAGACGAGCCGACCCATATTTCAACTACTAACTTCACTATTAAGCCCATTTTTAAAGGGAAAATATGGGAAAAGAACAAAAACCCACTTCACTTCCAAGTTTCAAGTACCATGCCAAAACATTTTTGTTAAGGGACTTACATATATATATATATATATATATATAAAGAATAGGGACATAGCTTACCAAACTAAAAGAAGATAGGAGACTCACTTGCCAATTTTCTCTTGTATATAATATTTTTTTTATTCGAAATTGAATGTTCGTATTTCCATTTTAGAATGTCCAAAGTTAAATGTATATTTTCCTAAATTTCCAAAGTTTCACTAATAATTTTCTTAATTTATGAGATTTACATATCAATAGCTAATGGTTTCACCACTAACCCAATTAATAATAAAGAGAATATGATAATCCTCTTAAGGTTAAATCATCTCATTAATTTAGGGGAGCGTTAAATGTAACACCCAGAATTACTAAACATAACACTTTTTAATTTTATATGACCAAAATACCTCTACCATTATTTTGGAGTAAAAAATAACTTTTTTTTTCTCTAAAAACTTTTGTTCTACATTCTCTTTATAGAAACTTGCTCAAATATTTACTTTTTACAAAAAATCAAGTAAATGAATAATGAAAACACATATCAAGGCTCCAATGTGGAAATAAGAACCTAACTTTTCGACCAAATCTACCTCATTATGTTAAAAATTTATTTTTTTCATTCTGAATTACACACAGTCGACTGGGTCGTGCAAAGTAACAATACTCGCGGCTAGACCACCCATGCACTATATTCTTACTAGCAATAACTCACATGTGCACTATTGCTCACTACACGGTTAACTCAACCGCACCACAAGACCACATATATGAACAATTCACCCATATCCTTTGATTTCATACCATAGACAAAGCTCCAATGCATGTTCACACAACATGTGTGAGAACCCTGACCATGGCTTGTGCCCTAAAACATGGTAACCCAAATCGCACAGGTTGTGAGCATGCATGGGAGCTTTGCTCGTAGTCTTTTTGAATGGATGTGGATGCACCGTCTGTGTATTTCTCCATACGTTGTGGGTAACCTGATCCTATTGTATGTAAAGAGTCACGGCTGATATTTATGCGAAAAAGTTTTCTTTCTTTTTTCTATTTTTATTTTGTGTGTTTTTCATACATAATTTGTTGTTTTGATAAAATAATGAATATACTGTTGTGAAACAATTATTATCATGTGATTTTGTTATTTTGATATGATAATTATTATAATGTTATGATTTAATTATATTATGTGATTTTATTGTTTAGGATGATAATGATCATTTGGACTCCATTGAGATAATGTGTCTGTTGGGAAATTGATATATATATATATATATATATATATATATATAGTGCAACAACATAGTGATGACTCAGTAAATCCTTTTATTATTCATATTAACTAATTTTGTAAAAGAATTTAATCACTAACATAAATCACATGTACCAAATTTAATATTACATCGGCCCAACCCAAATGTCACAAGCTAGTTGAAAGCCAAATAAAATGTTAATTTTTAACAACTATAACTTTAAAATGACTAACTATAATAGATGATATAATTACATATTATTATATAAAGAACAATTAACATATAACAATAAATAACATACACATAAATAATAAATGCATATAATTAACTTATAATAAAAAATAAATTAATAAAAAACATAAGTAATAGTTATTACATAAATTGATTTACCATTAATTCATGTAAAATTGTATTATTAAATTACATATCTAGTTAGCCTACCCAACCCCATCAAAACTATAAGGGTCAAGAAAACCTGACCTCAATTCTATCGGACATATTGGTAAAATAGTCGCGTGTCTTATTCAGTCAACTAGTTGGGCCTCCCATACCTTCAGTACCCTATTGTGGCCAAGCCTCTCATACTCCCAGTACACTATCGCAGCCAAGCCTCTCATACACCTAGTATCGTATCGCGATTGAGCCTCTTATACTCCCAACACCCCTATCGTGGTCAATCCTCTCAATGGGCCCAACATCCTATTGCAGCCCAACTTCTCATACCCCACCAAATTAACTCATATTCTATAACTATGAGAGAATATTTGTTGATGATGAGAGGTAACATAATGCCCGAATTTGGTGGATGAAGCTGAGGCAAAGACGGGTTGGGAAAGGAGGAAGAGACCGAAAGAAAGAGTGATTTTGAAGAAATGGGGTATTTTGGGAAAATTAGTAATTGGGTGTTACATATAATAATTTAGGTTGCTACAATTGGAAATCATGTTAATTCTTAGAGTAAGTCAAAGTGTTCATTTAATTATAGACCGATGGATTACTCGCTAACTTCTGAAATCAGTACTTAGAAAATAATAGATATATAGAGAATGAGCTTTCAAACTCTTTGAATTTTCGAAGTTAAGCATATAAACACACAAGTTATTAGCAAAATAGGTCCATAAAATGTGTAACACTTTTTTATAGGGTAAAAATAATATGTTACCCCTAAACTTTCAAAAAGGCTGATTTTTTTTCCTCCAACTAATATTATGAAAAATGTTGCTCTCAAACTTTTACAAATTGTAAAAATTTGTCTTTCCATAAAAAATGGACATGAAGTCCTCACGGATTTGACTCACATTACTCTCACGTGTTATTTTGATGGCCATTGTCGTCTATAAGAATTGCACCTCGCATGGCGCCAATTTTTCCCTCCATTTTCTAATGATGATGTGACTGCTAACTAACCCATTCACCATTTAATAACCCTTATTCCCATTTATGAAAAAAGAAAAATAAGAACCCATCATCTATTGCTAGCAACTTTATTTACAACTCAACAATGGCAATAAATCAAATATGAACCCCGCTGCCAAAATGCTACTGTGGAAGAGAATATGTAATGAGGACCTCATGGACAAACAAGAACCCATGAAGAAGATTCACATCTTATTTAGAGTACCAGGTAAAAGTTTTATTTATCCACTGCATACCCCTTATCTGGACTCTTACTCATTTCCTATTTTTATTTGTTTGTTTAAGGTGAATGATGTGATTTTTTTGAGTGGCTTTAACCTCAAATTTGTGAAAGATCAATAGAGGTCATACGAGGACTATTGAGAAAGATAAGAATCATAGAGGTGGACATTAATATGGGTTTTGAAAAATGAAGCATCTAGAGAAAAAAATACAAGATATGAACTTGAATAACGAGAAATTGTGTGCAAAAAGTAGGAGACTGGATTCAGTGTGGAACTGCGATGGGCTTCAATTCAATTAAGAACTAACATGGTCAATGTTCTACGATGTTCATGAATGATATGCGATGGTGATGAAGGCTCTATGATAGTGATGAACTTCGATGGTCAAGGATCTGCGATGTTGATGAAGGCTCTGCGATGTCTCTGCTATTGTGATAAAGTCTGAGGGCGATGAACTTTGATGGTCAAGTTTTTGCAAAAGATGAATGGCTACCAATTTTGGTGCAAAGAATTGAAGGGATGAATTATTAAAGAAAAATACTGATTAATGATGCTTTAGTTTTATGATATGACTAATCAGTGAAAAAAATAAAATTTTACATTACTACGATTTATGCAGAGCTCTTCTGGAATCATGATTTCTACTCAATTTTACAGAGTTGAATTATCTTGATATTGATTCAATGTTTGTGGAGATTATAAGGGAAAAGTCTTGTGTCTTTTTTTGCAACAAACCGAGCCAAATGAGACAAAAATAATTGATGTTTTATCTTTTTCCTTTGCAATATCCGGATTCTCTCAATAAGTGTCAACTAAGTGCCAAATTTTATTTGATTACATGTGCTTATTGGTGGATATTTTATTAGTTTAAAATTATGGCTGATTGCATTTAATTGTCAGAAGTTGAAGTTTCATAATATGTTAATTTTTGTTAGTAAATAGTAATATACTACTAATTGGATGATGAAGTGGTTGAATCTAGACGCATCTTGCATTTGGCAATGGCAAAACAAGTGTCAGCACGCGCAAAACGGATAGTGATTCGTGTGTTAAACTTCGAACCAATCAGATGGCGACAAATGACATGGGCGACGGTTGAAGAAAGGCGTGACCAATCATATGACACATATGGCAGCTGATGCAACTTTATCCACTTCATGCGTTTTGCCCCAACTTTCCAGAAACTACACTTTATCTCCCACTACTTTTATTTTTGTCATATTATATTTATTTGTATTCCAAATTTGCCCCTGTAAATTTATATAAATTGGGCACAAAATTTACAATATTTGTACAACCTTCTACAATCAAAAAATCCGTCAAATTTTCTTACCAATATTTTGTGATAGATCTTAGGCATTTTTAGGAATTTATTTTGGAAGGTTTATAGATTAGATTTCAAGAATACCAAGGAACTATTACCAGGATAAATCCAAAGAAAGTTATCATTCTTATTCTTGATTTCAATTCTTAAAATTCTTCATTTGAGTCATGTATTGTAATTAGTTTATTTACCGTTAGTAAAGACATGTATTAAAGTTATTAATTAATGGGATTTTAAGAGAATTACCATTATATAGAACACTGTAGTTTATTTTGGATCAAGACTAAATTAATTTAAACACAGTCGGTTTTACCACTCTTCTAACTTTTAACTTCTAACTTTTATTTTTCTGTTATTTAATTTTTGTATTTACTTTTTGTTATTTATTTTCTATCATTTATTTTATCATACTATTGGTGAGTAAAATCATCAAATTTATTTTTCGTACTTTAAATTCCATAAATGTTAAGAGTAATATTTTCATCTTTTATTTTATTTTTTTGTACTTTTTATTGTGGCAGATAAAATCTCTCTATTTTTACTTTTTATGACCGATAAAACCGTCAAAATTATGTTTTCTTTAATATTTGTGATTTTGTAAATATATAATTGTGTAACAATTTTTTTAATTTTGAAAGTTAATTGTCCAAATTAGTTTAATTATTTTAGTCATGTTATTTAATAAATTGAATATTTATATATAATTCCAGTTTAATTATCATGTTTAATTAATTAGAAACTCTTTTTAATTTACATGATTAATCAGTTAGGATTGCTTATCTTTGATTGATAATCATATTAATATATGGTAATTTAATTAAGTTGCAGCACTTAACTTAATTAATTTAACAGCAAATTATATGATTTTAATTATGTTTAATTGAAGCCATTTATTATATATAATTTAATGTTGGTGATACCTTATAAACTTAATGTAATTGAATTAAATTTTCTATTCACACTAGTTGGTAGTGATATTTAATTGAATTAAAGATTAATCTATTTGAACTTATCGAGATTAATCTAATTAGTAATGATATGAATCAGTTTGAGCTGATTGAGATTCTAAAATCAACTATTCAATAAGTTCTTTATTAATGATTTAACCCTAAATAAATAATTTGATACAAGTTCTTTGGTAATTTCTTTTCATTAAAAATCATTTATATAATTATGTTATTAAAAAAAATATAAAAACAAATTTATTTCTTTTAAGTTTGATTAATTTAGTTTCGTCTTTATATAATTTTAAAACTTTCCCAAAATTTAATATTTGATTAATAAATTTAAATTTTAGAATTTTTACAAATTTTTGTGGATACGATCCTTATTTTCCCTATCTATATAGGAGTATTAAGGGATAAATTTGATAGTAACATGACAAACTCATCATTAATAAAAGGAATTGAGGTAATTTGGTAGACTCTAGGAACTTTAGGGGGTTAAATTTCACTTTTTAGAAAGTTTTAGACCTTTCTATAATTTACAAAAAATACTAATTTCGAAAATGGGGTAATCTGAAAATTTTTCTGGAAGGTTTTGGGGTTAAAATGTAACTTTTGAGAACTTTTGGGTCATTCTAGAACTTAGCTAAAAAAATTGTGGGGTCAAATATGAAGTTTTAAGAAACTTTGGGGTTATATTGAAAATTCTAGAAATTTGCTTGGATAAATATATGAAAATCATAAAAGTATAATTTGGAGATTTAGTGTTCTAATATTTGTGGGTATAATTGAAAAATAAAAACTTTTATGAAAATAATCATTCTTTTCAAATGTTGCATCTTGACTCCAAATTCTGTTTTTTCAACCAAACCCTAACCCTAATATATTTTTTCCCCTTCCCTTCTTCCTTGGATAGCCACCATTACACACACTAAACCAAAAATCTACACACAAAATCATACCTATTCACACAAATACAAAATAAACAAAAAATTTACACACAAAATCATATCTGCACGCACAAATACACAATAAACCAGAAATCTGCACACACAAACACACACAAAACAAAAAAAAATACACATACACACCCACAAGACACACAAGCACACGCACTCACTCACACAAAGGCAACCCCCTTCCCAAACACATTGCACACACACACAATAAATCTATAGCAACGACCAAGTGGATGAAGAAAAATAGAGAATAAGAAAGAAAAGAGACACAGAATGAATAACATATTCATGGTGGTATAGGGAAGATTAGGAAGACAAGATTTACATAGCTATGGTGTTCTTCACCGGCAGCCAACCACAGTGGCGGCGTCGACAGTAGTAGCATTGAGGTGAAGGGAGGAAGAAGATGATAATTTAGGATTTTTCTTTTACCCACATTGTAGAATAATAAAATTTGGTGAATAAAATTTTAGGTGGAGTTTATTTTTTATAGGTAGGGTTATTTCCTAATAAAATTGAGTTTTCCTTAAACTAAAATAGTTAGGATTATAATTTCTAATACAAGTGGGTTTTTAGAAATAAATAATAATAATATTAATAATTCAGTCTTTTTTTTAAAGAAAAGAACCGGGTATTACATATACAATTCAATTTTTAGACAAGTTTATGTCATTTGTTATTTGGTTATGACATCATTTCGTCTTGCTCTCTGGAAACAATTTGGTCTATGATATTTTGGTTGAGGCTTTTGTTTTTATATTAAGGTGCAATTTGCATTGCTTTAGAATAAGTGTTACTTATCACTTAGTTTATTGAAAACTTCTACAATCCATTTGTATACCTATTTTGGGTCAATTCAATTTTTTTTTGCAACATTTTGTTTTAATTATTTATGATAAGTTATGGTGGATACAAAATTAGTTGTTGTTTCTTATGTGGTTTCGATACTATCTAAGATAACGGAACATAAAATTCAATCTAGAAATTATCTTGATTGGCATCACACAATCAAACTATATTTGCTAAGTATTCCTAAAGATACCTATTTGATTGATAATCCTCCTAGCGATGAGCCTAGGCTGCCTTGGATGAGATAAGATGTTTGTTTGTTTTTACAGATATGAAATTCCATAGATAGTGAGGTAGTTGGTTTTGTTACTCACATTAAAAATGTTAAAGGCCTATTGAACTATCTAGAATTTTTGTATTATGGAAAGGATAATATTTCTTGAACTTATGATATGTGTAAGGCATTCTATAGAGCTGAAAAATGGTGATAGGTCTCTTACTCAATAGTTTGTGTATTTCAAGAAAACATGTGAAGAACTCAACATGCTCATTCGTTTCAGTACTTATGTGATTTTTCAACAAACTCAGAGAGAAAAAATGGTTGTTATGAGTTTTTTAGCTGGTCTTCCATCTGAATTTGAAATTGCAAAATTATAGATTATTTATGGTTAAGAGATTGTTCTTTAAAAAATGTTTGCAGTAGGGTTCTTTGTATGCAAAATTTGAAAATAAGTCAATCTACTCAATCTAATAGTATTTTTTTTAAGTTGTGGTAACATATCTGAGTTCAGGAAAGAACCTTACAAGAGTAGTGGAGAAAGTAAGAGCATGAAATTTAATAACAATGACAGAAATACTGGTAGTGCCCATGGAAAATAGCCAAGGGAAATCATTTGTCATAATTGTCACAAGCTAGGACATATGAAGCAAGATTTTTTAAAATTATTGAATAAAAAAGACAATTTTCTCATATTGCTTCTACCCTTTAAATCTCTAAGAAATCTCTTGTAATATATGTAGAAGAGTATGCAAGATTGACTCAATCTCAAGAAAAAGTGAAACATCACTCTAGTCCTATGTTAAAGTAACTTTGCCCTCAATTTTCTACTTTGTCTTCTCTTGATTGTGAGTCTTGTCAGTTTGCTAAACATTACTGTCAAAGTTTTAATCCAAGAGTCAATAAATGAGCAATTAATCCCTTTGAGTTAGTACATTTTGATGTTTGGGGTCTTTGTCTAATTACGTTTAAAATTGAGCATAGGCATTTTGTTGTTTATTTTTATGATTATTCTCGAATGACATGACTATATTTGATGAAAAATCATTCAGAATTGTTCTCTCATTTTCCTAGTTTTTGTGTTGAGATATATACTCAATTTGGTGTGTTTGTCCAAATCTTAAAAGCAATATTACTAAAAAATATCTATCAAAACTTTTCATAAAATTATGATCCACCAAGGTATTGTTCATCAAATATCTTGTGTAGATACACCTTCTCAAAATGGTATTGTTGAAGGAAAAAATAGACATCTTCTTGAAAGTGCTGGAGCTTTATTATTCCAAATGCAGGTTCTCAAATATTTCTTGGCTGATGTTGTTTCTACAATATGATTTTTAATCAATCGAATGCCCTCATTTGTTCTCTTTGGTCAAACTTTTTTGTATACTCTATTTCCTATTGAACCTAGGATATTCGGTTGCACTTTCTTAGTTTGGGATGTTTATCCTTAGATTACTAAACTTGATCCTAAATATTTGAAGTGTCTTTCTTGGATATTCTTGTATACAAAAGGGCTATTGGTATTAATGTCCTAGTCTTAACAAGTACCTAGTGTCAACTGATGTAATGTTTTTGGAACATACACAATTTTCTCTTTCTGTTGCTACTACTAGTTAAAGGAATGATGATAACTTGTTCATTTATCATGTTACATAGTCCTCTAATCAACCTGTCTTAGCTTCTATTAGGCTTACTATTACACATACATATTTTTGACGACCACAACCTGTTTTTGAGACACATCCAATTCCTGACCTTGCTCATAATCCTCAGTCTCTATGTCCTGATGCCACAACTTATTCGTTATCGGATCCAATTCTTAATGAAAAACTACCTATTGCTCTTTGTAAAGGTAAACACATATGTATCTATCCTATATAATTTGTTTCCTACAACAATTTGTTATCTCTTCTTTTTCATTTAATGCATCTCTCGATTCTATCTCTGTTCCTAAAACTGTTCGTGAGGCTTAAGCTTATTCTGGTTGGCATTTGGCAATAATTGATGAGATTAATGCTTTAGATGCCAGTGGTACTTGGACGTTGGTAAATTTACGTATAAGGAAACACATTATTGGATGTAAATGGATGTTTGCAATTAAAGTTAATCTTGGGGGTTCTATTACTCGCTTGAAAACCCGTCTTGTTGCAAAGGCTACGTTCAACCATATAAAGTGGATTGTTTTGACACATTTTCTCATGTTTCTAAACTTCTTTATATGCGACTTTTTATTTCTATGACAGCTACTCATCACTGGCATCTGCATTAGTTAGACATAAAAAATGTCTTTCTTTATGGTGATCTCCATGATGAAGTTTATTTGGAGCAACCACGTGATATTATTGCTCAAGAGGAATGTGAAAAAGTATATCATCTTCGTAAATCTTTATATGGCTTGAAACAAAGTTCTCGTGCTTAGTTTGGTAAGTTCAGTCAAATTGTTGAGAAATTTGACACGCAGAGAAGTAAATTTGATCGCTCCGTTCTCTACAAGCAATCTAGTGATGGCATTATCATGTTAGTTGTATATGTGGATGCTATTGTAATTACTGGTAATGATTCTACAAGAATTTTATCTTAGTTTCATACCAAATATCTAGGAAAGCTAAGGTATTTCTTAGGTGTTGAAGTGAACGGAAGTAAGAAATGAATATTCTTATCTCAGAGGAATATGCGCTTGATTTACTACATGAAATAGGAAAGTTGGGGGCTAAACTATATAGTGCCCCAATGGTCCCTAATATGCTTCTCACAAAAGATGGTAAATTATTTAAAAATTCTGAGAGATATAGAAGATTAGTTGGACAATTAAATTATCTTGCTGTGACACTTCCAGATATTTCTTACTCGGTTAGTGTGGTAAGCCAGTATATGTCATTTCCAACTGTTGATCACTGGAAGTCAATAGAACAAATTTTATGCTATTTAGAATGAGTACTAGGACGTGAGATTTTGTATGATAATCATGGTCATACTAAGGTTGAAATTGAATGTTTTTCAGATGCTGATTGGACAAGGTCTAAGGAAAATTGAAGATCTACTACTGGGTATTGTGCATTCGTTGGAGGTAATCTGGTTTCATGGAAAATCAAGAAACATAATGTAATCTCATAGTCAAATGCAAAATCTAAATACAGGGCTATGATATAGGGCTATGACTAAGTTTGTATGTGAGATAATGTGGATATATCATATTCTCAATTAAATGAGTTTCAAAGTCTCAATGCCAACAAAGTTATGATGTAACAATTAATATGCATTTCATATAGCCTATAATCTAGTTTTTCATGAGTGAACCAAATATATCGAAATTGATTGTCATTTTGTTTGTGAAAATATTCAACCGAGCTTAATTTCTACAAGTTATGTAAAGACTGGAGACCAATTAGGCAATATTTTCACAAAAATCTCTTAAGAGGGTTTGGGTTGATTATCTTTGTAACAAGTTGGGCATGATTGATTGCTATGTTCCAACTTGAAGGAGAATGTTACACATATAAGATTGATAAGATAGATTAGGAATTGTAGTATGCTAATTGATGACTATCAATTACTTTTAGGTCTGCTAAATTGACAAAATTGTCTACTATACTTATGTGTATATGAAAGCTCTAAAACTTTTAATGTCTTAATGTTTATTAATGATAAATATTGATGAGGATTAATGTTTTAATTGTATAAGTGTTGGTCTTTTAGGATTCAAATGTCTAATCCATGCAAAATCGAAGTTTCAAGTCTTCATGAAATATCATATGCTATCAAGACTTGAAGATAAGCATTTTCTGAATTATATAGGATCTAGAGGTTTAGTGTTATAGGTTGTTCGATAAAAGTAAAATGTTTTTTAAAATGCACTTAATAAAGATAAAACATGAGTTGAGCATTTGAAATGGTTTTCAAAATACATGCATATGCTTAAAATTTTATAAAATATATTCCACAACTCTTAGAGTTGATTGGAATCTTGTATTGCATGACTTGAATGCATGTGCGGTCGATCGAACTACTCAATTTATAATTCGCAAAATGTCCAGAGCTCTCTGGTACACTTGCAGATAATAGTGTGGAAGACTAGCCTGAGATGCGGTCAACCGCACTTCTCTTGAAGTGAGATTCAAACAGTCATTTTTATGACCGTTAGAACATATATATATATATATATATATATATATATAAATACCCAATTGTTTGAAAAACTTGTAACAACGACTTTTTGAACAAAACTCTAATTCTTACTCAACATAGAACATCTTAGAAACATTTTGAAACTCTTTTATAACATTTACATTGTGAAAATCATCTAAGAATGGTTTTTACTAAATCATTGATGTTCTTGAACAATCTAGAAGAACACATTACTCAAAGAGGTCTTTGTACAAGAATTGATATATCTTCACAACTAAAAGTGATATCTATATCAAACTTTTCTTATTTTCATCTCGTAAGTTTCATTCAAGGTTGCATTGAACTTAAAACTCTAAGGGTTAGAGTGGGCTTTGAATTATAGATAATTGTGATTATCTTAAGTGTATTTATTTCATTAATTGTTGCATTAGAGATAAGTGTATAATCAAGGTTGTATTGTAAAACTCAAGGAGTTGGGTGAACCTTGATTGGGTAAGAGGTTTGTGTTGTAAAACCCTAAGGTGAATTGGGTGAGCCTCTTTTGTAATCTCTTGTGCTAAATTAGTGAAAGATTTTTGTGAAATCCTTGAGTATATAGCTCAACATAGTGGATTAGGTTTTGTTGGATAAACCAAACCATTATAAATCGTTGTGTTCTTTGATTTATTTTTACTAACTACTTGAACTTATTATCTCACACACTATTTGAGCACTAAGTGTTTGATATTTGTTGTTTTAGAAAACATTGATTTAATTAAGTTAATAAAAATCGGATAAAACGTAATTCACCCCCTCTTATATATATATATATATATATATATATATATATTTCATTTTTTGTAAATAAAAGGGTTAAGTGAATACACATTCATTACAAGGTGTAATAATTAAAAGTGATATTAAACACAACACTTGTTTCACTAAACGCAAAAGTATAAATGACCAAAATTCCTATCTTGTAAAAAAAAGCCCATTTTAATTGTTTCTAAACAAAATCTCTCAACTATTCTTCAACTTTCTTTATAAAAAAACTACTTGAAAATGACACTAAAATGTTCATTTGGATGATTTTTATACTATCTTTAAAGATATTATTCCAAATCATGCTGCAACAAAAATATCATTTTACGTATAAAAGGTTTGCAATATATAATATAACAGTTCTATCAAATTTTTCAAAATGTTTGCAATATATGATCTTATTCAAAGTATACATCAAACTTATTAGTTCCCAACATCCCGTTCTCATCGTCTTGTTGAACTAGCTTCTGAGGTCTCCCACTCCTAATCATCATTCTTAAAATATAATAAGTTTTTTATCCTAAAACAAAACATATAGTGGTTAATATGTTACCTATGATGCCAACAAAAATTAATTAAATTCAGAAAAGTTAGGGATTTTCAATGCAAAAATCATGGAGCACACAATGCTCCATATCAGTGTAAAATATTATTTGGGTCCAAAAAAAGAGACATAAAGACAAATTGATTATCAACGTACCATTCAAGAATCTGAGCACATAATACCAACCTTCGATACACAATTACCCCTTCTAACGCCTCTGTTCACATATGCCCACATTCACCTTCATAATCGCTTGAACTTCAACAATGGGCATCGAACTAGGATTTAGGAATGAATGAAGGGTTCAAGAAGGATGTTTGATTTTTTTAAAAAAGAATCTAATTCTATAGGTAATAGTTTTTCAAAAAAACCTAACAAAAGTTAAAAGTAAAAAATAAATGATTTTTTATGAATTTCCAATTTTACCCTTGAAGCAATGCTCATGTGAGCGTCACGTACATTTTTCGATATTAATTGGTCGGAAATTGATCAGAAATACCAAATTGGTGAGTGGAAAATACTTCCATGACCAAAAAGTTTAAAAAATCATAAGATACCAATACGATTAGCGACCCAAATATTAGGTATTTCTTTCAAGTAATTTTCTCTTTATTTGTTGTAATGGTTTGCTCCAATAACATATCTCTCATTATTACTTCATCGATAACCAAGAGAAGTTTGTTAATTATTCCTCTTGTCAATTAATAACCCTAGATACAATCATAGGATTCTATTTACCAAAAACATTAAGAATTAAATAGATGACTAATTCTACCCAATAAGTCTACAAGAAGATTTATTTTAAATAGATTATATATCCCCAATAATATGAATAAACTACCTTATTATAGTGAATTATGCTATTTCCCCACTTAAATTAGTAATCCTAAACTATTACAGATTTAGAATTCTTAATTGTTATCACAGTGTTCTAACAATCATACAACATGCACTTTGTATGAATAATCAAAATAATAATATCAACAAATCTCAAAAGATATATAAAATAGATATAGTAAAAGAAACAATAAAACTAATTAGATCTCACAATGTCATGGGAAAATTCAATCTTCAATTATCCTTGTGCTAGAATCGAAGTTTAGCAATCTATTAGATTCATAAAGAACCCTAGAAAAGTAATAAACACGGTGCTCTTCTTCAAATTATAAAGAAAGAGAATAAGACACCTAAGAATTACAAATACAAAACTTGGAAGGCTAATATAATGTAATCGATTGGAGAATGAAGGATTCCAGGTTAGAAAATGAATAAAAGTTAACATATTTTTATTAGTAAATTAAAATTATTCTCCATCATTCCATAATTAAATATTCAAATATTCACATTTCTATTTTAATTTGTCTAAAATTGAATATCAACTTCACGTAAATAAACATATTTTTTATTTAGAGTTTTACTAATAGCTTACTTAATTTAAGAAATTTATATTTCTTAAATATCTCATGTCTCACAACCTTAACTTAAAGAATTTACATATCTCAATAACTAATGGGTTCTATCATCCATTACATTAATATCAAGAATAATTTTATAACTTAATTAAAATCAAATGTCTTTTCTTAATTTTTCACCAAAGTAAAAAATGAACATTTAATTCCAATTAAAGGGATTAATATTTTTGGTAAACAACTCAACAACTCTTATTTTAAAACACAAAATACCACTGTTGGCTTACTCTCTAGTTCAATAAATTTTATTTTTCCTAAAAAAAACACAAAACATATGCTTTAGCTGACTCATCTTCTACTTAATGAAAATTTTCTGTTTCACTTAGAAGAAAAAAGAAAAGAAAAAGAAAACCACACACGCGCTTATATTTATATATATACTGTATATGAGTTTTTAAAGTCAATTAAAAAAATCCTGATAAAGATTTTTGCACTGATTAACAATAAATTAATTGTCACATACTGTATTTTTAGTCAATATGGAAACAATTCTTCATTTGATATGTGATTGATTTATAACTAATTTATAGTAAATCTTTTTGAAAGATTTATAATTCCATTTACTAGGCGACATGATTATCTTAGCGGTGAGTATAGAGCCTTTACTTAGAGCAATTCTTTGGATGTACTTCCACTATATATATAATTTGTAAAAATAAATTTTATTTAAGTAATTAAATGTAGGGCTACCATATTTTCCTTAGTCCAAATAATATAAGGATTCATATTTTTGTAATTAATTCTATGACCTGTCACAGCGAGGACATAATCAAAGTTCTTGTATATATGGCTAAATCCCCAATTATATATAGTCCTCAAATGAAACGAATACATCATCAATATTGTACTCTTCAAAATGGGGAAACTAATAGAAAGAAACACATTTCTTGTTCTCCTCATTGTCTTGGTTATCAACCCTTCTGGTATGTCCTTGCCTTTTCTTTCTTTCATAGCCATAGCCATTACTATATATATATATATATATATATTCATATATACCTGTAAATGACAGGGACAGTATGTACAAGATTTGGTGCAGTTGATGATGCCTACAAATGCAGTGACTATTCAGAGTGCAAGAAGTTACATCATGAGAATGTTATATCATATTGTTTGAATGGTGCTTGCAAGTTTTTGATAAACTCGAAGGATGAAGCCCAGTGTAGCAATAATCAAGATTGTGTACCCATATGTTCTTCTTTTAATCTTAAAGCTTGTGAATGCAAATCAAGCACATGTTGTTGCACACTTCCATCAAAAGAATGTAATTGTTCTTAAATATTTATCATATTCAAGAAATACCATATGTTATGGTATCTTATCTCATATGGATGTTTTTATTAAAAAATGTTAACTTTTATTTGTATTAAAATCATAATCATAAATGTAGTAATCAAAAGAAGTATGAATGATTCTTATTCTTAATATTTTTGTTTTCATTATGAAAATGGATAAAAAAATTATATATAAAAAATGGGAAAAACAATAATAAAAAGATTGTCTTATTGAACACTCCAAATATAATAAAGCACCCTCACGTTACTATTCCTTTTATGATGTTTTACTTTTTCAATTCAATATATCAAGTTTGTATCTTAATATTTTAAGATCTTGGTTGAATCATAGATTCTCTATCCTTTGGAATTGAATGTTCCCTTTTGATTTTAATAAAAATTAATGAATATTTTACAAAATTATCATTGACACGAGTATAATAGATTATGAGATCCATGATTTAGCGGAATGTAATTTCCGTAAATAAATCTCTTAAATTAATGAGTTTATTAATGAAACTTTCAAACAAAATAAAAATGTAGACATTCAATTATGGACGGAAGGAATATTTTTTTATTCAAAATAGGTATTAATTGAAAAAAAATTAAGGATTATAGTATTGAATTAATAACAATGGGTATCTTTCATTTCCTTGCAAAAAAAAAAAAAAAACAAACACAATATGAAAGCAACATCATTATGACAATTTTAGAGATTTTATGACAAGAAGTTATAAATTAACAAGTAACTGGTTAACAGGTTAAACATTATTTTTTTTTCTAATGTCAAAACAAATACATCTATTATACACATTGAAAATGTTTTTCTTGCTTGCATTTAAAAAATGAACATTCTTATTAAATGTGTTATATTCAAGTTGGTAATTCTACTATAATTATCCTAAATTGACAAGGCCATTAATATACAATACAACATAATTACCATCGTTACGTGTCATATTTGGTAATTCTACTATAATTATCCTTTATTGACATGGCCATTAATATACAATACAATACAATACAATTGCCATCCTTAGCAACTCATTATTTTTTTCCTCAAAAAAAGTAACCCATTAATTTAAGAGAGTTTTGGTGAACACAAATTTGACATTCATATTTTTTAAAAAGGAAAAAAGAATCAATTGTTGAATTGTTGGAGTTATTAATTTAGTACTTTCTCCATTCCATTAAAATAGACAATAGTTTTTTTTCACACAAATTTAGAAAACGTATTTAGGAGTGTTTTCAATTGGGATTTTTGATGATTTTTAGGATTTTAAATATATAAGTATAATCAATTGAGACTTTTTAAAACTCTTTAAAAGTCTTGAGGTATTTAATCAAGACATTTTTTAACTGTCAATAAGTCATGATGTATTCAATTTGACATGAAATTTTAATGACTTTTACGAAATCATGACTTTACATGTAAAATATAAGGAAAAAATGTTATATCTAAATCTCGTATATTCATGTAAGGTTTGTAAAAATTTTTGAGGTGACAATAGGACTGTCCCAATCCATTCAAAATTTTAAAGTCCAACCAACCTAACGATTGAGTCATACCCAATTCGACTTGAGTTATTAAAATGGTGCCATTTTTATTGAATTTTCCATTTGTTACGCTGCTCCTTTTGTTTGGCTATAGAGAGTTAAAATTTGACCAAACTTGAATTTATATTGGTTGGAACTCTTGAGTAATTGCTAATATATTTATCCTTTTCATTATTATTATTTTTTGCATATCTATAGAGCATTATCAAAGTTTTGAACCTACAATAATGATGCAGACAAACTTGCTAAGGATGAAGTGGATAGGTCTCTACGCTGCTAAATTGTTCATTGAGATTTTTTCAGCTTGCATGCTCCTGTTATGCTAATTGTTCCTAATTTGTTTTTGGCACATGTTGGGTGATATAAGCCCTTTTTTTTTTTGTTAGGCCACATATGATGGCAGGTAGTTTTTGCTGTAATTTGACCTCCTTCAATTAATATATTAATTTTCTTACTCTCAAAAAGAAAGAAATAAATAAAATGCCTAATGAATGAGGTTAAAGCTTCGCTTTAGAATTTGACGAGGAAGATGTATGATGTGCAAGATTTTGAATAATATTTTGAAAGTCAAGAATAACAAAGAGCGATTAATGTGAAGAATACATTGTAGTTGAAATTATAAATTATTTCTTTGTTCTTCATATTTTTCCCTTTCACCTTACATTTAAAATATTTTCAAATTCAAATTTAATTGTGTAAAAATGTATACAAATTTAATCTAAATTATGTGAAAAATTTTATATTTATTTTTAGAAGATGTAATTTTTTACTTAATGTTTAGCATTTCAATACTTTGAAAATGAATTTTTTAATAACAAAGTAGGTTATGAATATTTTAGGCAACTAAAAAATAAATCACACTTTCAATAAAAAAAAAGTTTATATGTAATTTTTATATACATTTTTCCATATATACCCTTACCAATCATTAATTACTTAAATTATTCAAAAGCAAACAAATTAATAATTTTTCCTTGAAAGTACAATTTCAAGTAATTTTTGTGACTAGATGTTAATGGTCAGTTATAGGAACTTGTTTCCCAATTACTTTATAATTTAATTTCAAATCATGAATCAAACATTAAATTAATTTTTGTTTGATAACAAGTACTAGTAATTAGAGGTAAATGTGAAGATGAAAAATTAAATATGAGATTTATATAGAAAATGGACTATGTTTTTTAAATAACTAAAAATGAAATAATAAACTATATTTGCATGACGGTGGGAGTAGAGTATAATTGGAAAGGAAAACAAGTATTAAAAATAAAATGCTCGAATAAGAAGGGTGGTTTTGACATTAAATCTCGCTCCCCAATTGGGGTGTGCATACGACATACAACTTTAAAATTTGATATTTCGATTTAAGAATGTTGAAAATCATATTGTATTATATTTTTTTAAAAAAATCATATCATATTTTATCGAAATATTTCAATACAGTATGTACCAAATTTATTATCTTTTATTTTAAATATTTTTTATTATTAAAATACTTGTTAATTTATTCCGAGAAAAAATAACTAATGAATGACATGTAAAAATAAAATAATATGCTTACAAAATTCATTTCGGACCTCTAAAATAATTATAAAAAAATAACATTTCACACTAGAAATTAAAAAATGAAAGGGTTAAATTTCAATTAGACAAATATATTGTATACAATTTCTACTAAAGATAAAAAAAAAATTTATCAAATAAACAACTCTATTCATCAAATCTTTAACTCTAACAAAATATAATTTTAAAATTTTATTCATTTATAAAAATAATTATATATTTTATTTTTAAAACTAATATTTCGATATTACGATATGATACAATTTTAAAATTTGAAAATTAAATATCATATCGTAATTTTTTTTTCATTTTCAAAATTATATCATATTATATTATAATGCCATCAAATCAAATCGAATCTACAATAAGATATTTCTATTTATAAAGTAGAATTTCAATTTGTATCAAAGGATGCAGATCGCCTAGTCTCACTATAAAGTAGACTATATTTGGGAAGAAAAACAAGTCTTAAAAAATAAAATACTCGATTAACAAGGGTGGTTTTGGCATTAGCTCCCGCTCCCCGGTGATCACTATAAATATATGCTAGTGTCATCGACTGATATGAGAACCTCGAGTTTGTGCTTATTGCAGTGCCAACGGTCTTCAAGATGAGGCTCTGCCTTCTCTCTAACTTGTCATCTCCTCCACAATTGCCACCGTCCCCACGACTCCTTCCACCATCTCTGCCGCCACCATCACTGGCCAAGCTCACACTTTTAACTAATTCAACACTCTCCTCTGTCAACACCGGCGGCAACTACCTTACTGCTAACGCTAATACTCCTTCACTCACCGGTGATAATGAAAATAACAATTTCCTAACCCGAGCTTTTGGCAATGGAGTTTCGATTATTCTAGCTTTTGGTCTTATCTTTTCTACTCCACTCCCCTCTTTATCCTCAGTTGCTGTGAATTCACCCTCTTCTATCCAATCCTCACTTTCGGTCTCTCGCACGGAGTCGAACCCGAGTTGTCGTGAAGAGGAAGAAGAAGGAGCAGTTAATACTTTGAAATTATTGACTAATGATGCCATTGTGGAAGAGGCTTGGCAAATTGTATATGATAGCTTTCTTGATACCACAAGTCGTCACCGTTGGTCCCCTGAAACTTGGCTTGTAAGTGTTAAATTTTTCTTTCTGGTTTAATGAATAGAGATTATGCCCCTGTGATGCATTTTGGATTTTATTTTATGGTGTTTCTGCATCAGAGAATTTTAGCAATTTTTTGAAGAAGGTAGTAAAATAGCTGGATGCAGTCTTTTTAATCAGTTTTACACTCGGCACTGCTTCTTGCTTTTTCGGTCATTTCCAGTAAACATATTATACTTAGTAACATTTTCCAAGAACCATTTCTACTAGTTCTTGAAGTAAGCAAAAAGAAGTACATGACTTTAGCATGGATAGGTTACCCTACTTTTTCCGTTGAAAATTTAAAAAGAGACACCACGCTATGGAGAATGAATACGTGGTTCCTTTTATGTAATACCTTATACAGATCATGGATGTATCAATTGTGGCATGCTCTTTTGACATTATAGCTTGCAGTTATTTACATCTATATGTGCTTTTACATCTAGTTGCATATAAGTTTCTGTGTAAATATGATGGTGGCACTAGCTACCACTTAGGAGATTATTGGGAACCTCATATTTATTTATTATTTTTGCGATGAAAAATGTCAGCAATGAGTTTAGGTACGAGAGTTAGGAAAATTGCTAAAGTGATGAAGGAAAAGTCTTTTCTGTTAACGTTGCAAACAAAGATAGAGATTTCAAGAGAAGGGAAATGTGTTTCTTGTAAGGAGATATTCACAAAGATAAACAGAAGAAGATAATTGATAAGAGGAGAGTATGAGATAATGATTCCTCTTGACAACTCCCAGCAATTTCATCACCCCCAATAAAAAAATCATAATTTTACTGAAGTATTCACTTTTTCTCAGTGAGTTTATCAAAAAATGCTACAGAAGTTTTCTTGCAAGTATAGATTTCTTTTTTGCTGGTATATTTATTGGATACAAAGGTTTCCAATACACAAGTTTTCTCATTATATTCTTTCTGAAATGAGTTATTCAAATTTAAAGTTGTGTAAACATCAAACTGTCAACTAGAGAGTAGAAGAACTTGAGTAGAGACTCAGGTGCCAAGAGGCATTTTTTGTTTAATGATTGTTTTGAACGTGGCATCCACTAATGGGTTCCCAGTGAAGTGTGCCCTGTTGTATGCCAATGTATGAGATACACCATCAACAATGCATAAGGCTTCAATCTGGCATGGAAGTAAGCAGAAATTCGCCTAGTTTTTTGCCTGCTTTGAGCTGTTTGGTTCCAATTTGAACTTTAAAGTGATAATCTGAAGAGATAATTAATTACCTACCAAGTTATTCATCCCATATTTCTGCTCTTTGAGACATTGCAAACACAAATTTTTGTTGTTGATAAGGCTATGCTGTTATTTCTTATTGTTTGCCACTTCTTTGTACGCATGGAAAGTAATCAAGGTATACTTTCCTATCTAGCGAAAGAAAGACGATATCTTGGGCACATCAATCCAGACAAGATCAAAAGCACATGATATCATCCGGAGGATGTTGTCCAACTTGGGTGATCCCTACACGCGTTTTCTTACTCCTGCAGAGGTATGCTGAAAAGCAAATAAATTATATCTAAGCTACATATTTTTGTTATTTTGAAAAATATATTGTGTTACAACATATGCAACATGTGTTTCAATGTTGAAATATTGAAAATGAATGCATTGTTCCACTCTTCTAAAGGTAATTTGAGAAAACATGTTGCAAGTATGGAGCAGTATTTAGAGATTGGAAATTTTTGTTTTTTTTCTTCTTTTCTTTCCTCTGAATTGCTGTGCTTGCTCTCTTAAGGTATAGCAAGCTGTTATCATATTTTCAGTTAGGTTGATTAGCCATCGAGGGGAGTTTTTGCTGAGTTTATGTCTTTCTTGTTTGCAAGTCACTGATTTGATACTCTCTTGTTGGCAAATATATTCCAAGTTTCACTAGTCTCTTGTTTAAGTTTTTCCAACCTTAATAGTATGGCAGCTTGGGTTTTATTTGTGACATAGAAACTTTATTATGTTGCAATGGTGAATTAGAGATGAGAATGCATGCTGTTATGTGTGTTGTGAGAATATAGTCATTTCCTCTGCAATATTGGATGCATCAGTCTTTTAGCAACTTGACCTATTCAATTCACTTTTTATGTTGAAATATTGAAGTAACTAATTTGTTGCATTTCAACAACTTATACAATTCCTTTGTAGCCATAGTTTTAGAAGACGGCTGCTTCTTTTCCTAGGTTTTTGGAAAGTTGATCTTCAAATCCTTGTATCATGTTCCCTTTACTTATGAAATTTTCAGTGTTCTTATTCCATGGAAATGTTACTTTCCATCATCACTGAAAGTTCTCCAGGATGGCGAGGTATGATATGACTGGGATTGGAATTAATCTTAGGGAAATTCCTGATGACAGTGGAGGTGTGAAACTAAAGGTTTTGGGGCTCCTTTTGGATGGCCCAGCCCACAATGCCGGTGTTAGACAGGTATATACATTTTATTACATCTGCAAAATTTGTTTATTTTGCTTTCATCTTTTCTTATGCATTGTGTAGTATGCATATATGCTATCTTGTTGTCTTTATAAATGCTTTGTTGTTGATGGCTCTATGTGTATTGGTTGTAGTATTATTTTGATTATATATGGTCTTTTTAGGTAATGTGAATAGTCTATGAACTTGTCTTCCTGTTCATCTTGTTTTTTCTGTACTTGTTGCTGCAGAGCTGAAGATTTTATTTCCAATATTCTTCTTGAAATTGTTTACCACATATTTCTTATATAGTGCTCCTTGATTTCCTTTTTTGTCTGGCCAGCTATCATCCTTTGTCTTCACAGATGTGCAACATAAAGGATATTTTTTCTTCCACATTTTCTGATTTTTTGTTGGATAGCTTGTATATTTAATTACAGTTACATTTCTCAATCATCTACAGTAATTATTTTGTCAAGTTATTCTGGATTTTCTAGTCTCAATTCTTTTTTAGTTGACTTTGAATTCAAGCAATGTTTAAAAAAATGTGTTGCATTTCTGACTGTTCTAGGGAGATGAGCTGTTGTCTGTCAATGGAATCGATGTAAGGGGCAAATCTGCCTTTGAAGTATCATCACTACTACAAGGGCCCACTGACACATTTGTGAAAGTCATGGTTTGATTCTGAATAAAAGAGCAAAATATTTTTCTTATCATTTTTTTATATCAGTAGGTCACATGATGATTGCTGCAAAAAATGTTACTTGTTAGGTCAAACATGGAAATTGTGGACCTGTTGAATCAATTGAGGTCCAGAGGAAATCTGTTGCTAAGACCCCAGTCTTTTATCGTTTAGAGCAGACTGAAAAGGATGCTTTATCTGTTGGTTATGTACGTCTTAAAGAGTTTAATGCATTGGCTAGAAAGGACTTGGTTACAGGTGGGTGCCCTTTATATTTTACATGATGAACTCAGATTTTGTTGGATGGCATCTGTAATTATTTTAATACATGCTTCTGCTACTATTATGCTATTGTTTCAAGGTTTTTCTCTTTTGCTTAACAGAAGATTATTCTTTTAGTTCTCATTGTTGGAATTCAACATGTGTTATGTGTGTTTTGTATGTTGGGGTTAATTGTAGTATTTGACAGTCTAATTTGAGTGTTGTGTGTGCTGTGGTTGGTAGCCTAAAATGACTGCCAAGTTTGTTGTTTTCTCTTGTGTAAGTCTATATATAGGCTCGCTTGCAAGTTATATGTATCAAGTTATTCATGATATAGTCCTATACATTTAACACTCCCAAGTTTCTTATGTTTTATTGTTCCGTTACATTTAGCAAGATAAAAAACAAAAAAGAAGAATGAGGGAGGAAACATTTTAATGAAGAGCACTCTTAGAGATATTTCTGAAATAAGCTTTAGGAGTATTATTACTCCTTAGGTATTTCAGGATTCCTTTCTCAAGAGCCGATTGTATAATTCTGCCACAAAAGACAGCATTACTATTATATTTCTTTAGTCTAAAGCTACATGATGAGTTATTTTTCGTGTGTTGCTTTCCCATAACCAAACTATGGATTTCTAGCATTACGTATGCATGATATGTGTCGTCCTATAAAAATCACATGCCAAATTTATCTCCAAAAATATGAATGAGCTGAAAAAGTTACGATTTTGGCTTTTGGTTTTGTTAGGAAGTTTCTCCAACAAGAAGCAAGCTTTTTATTTCTTCTTTGATGAAGCTATTCTCTTGCTCTTTGTAAAGTAATTATATATCTTCACTTATGTGCCACCAGAATCAGCTTATCTTGAATATATCAGTGAATGTTTGATTCTATACCCAAGAATTAGTTTATGCTGATTCAACTTTACTTCATGTAATTGAGCCAAGTACTTTTGCAGCAATGAGGCGACTTAAGGATATGGGTGCTACATACTTTGTTCTTGATCTTAGGGATAATCTTGGTGGACTAGTACAGGTTAGCTTGCTAAATGAATTTATCTCTTACATTTCACTACTTAATTAAGCCAGCGTTTAAAAAGCAATACGAAACTTATATATTGTACTAGCAGACATTTTTAACTGCTTCTTTTTGGGACATGGATTTTAGGGAAATAATGTAGGAATGAACAAATATGAGAAGAAAAAGAATATTGTATACACACATCAATAGAGTTTGTCATATTCTTGAATAGAAATGCAAGAAGACTAAAATAGGGAACTATAGATGTACAGATTCTCCTATATTTTCAATTTTATTATTTGATGATGAATCTTGAATATTCTTTTTTCCCACACACACACCCTCAAGGTAGGTTGTAGATGTCTTCCATTGCTATCTTGATGACTAGTGAATTCAACTGCTTCTTCTATTGGTCCCTTGTAAGGATGTCAACAACTTACTGAGTAGTTGGAACATAAGGGACACATATTAGCCAGTCTCAAGTTTCCCTTTTATGAAATGTCTAGCAACATTAATGTTCTTAGTTCTATCATGTAGAATTATTGGGTCATGAGTAATTGAAATATAGCTGTCCATTTTGTCACTGTAAATTATTAAAGGAATAGGGACAAAATCCTTTCCCTCAGTATCCTTTTGATTGAGATAATGTGCAAGGGATCTAAACACTGCCTTACGGCTACTTTGTGCTACAACACTTCTGTAAGTTACTTCAGGTTACAAGGTTTCCCTCCAAGAAAAGTACTATGCCCTGAGGTTGATCATCTATCAGAAACACTCCCTCCCCAGACTTCAACCTTGCATTACCACTCTTCCTAAACATCAAACCTTTCCCTGGCGTCCCTTTCAGTTACCTTGGTATCCTGTACACCTCAAAGTGTTCTTTACACAGAATGCTATGTAAGCACAGGTATATCAATCTTCCCTCTCTAAGTGTTGGAACTTCTCTCCATCTGTTACATCTTCATCTTTAGTGGATTTAAACTTTAAATTTGCCTTAATTGAAGTTTTCGCAGACTCACCCAGAGAACTTGTCAGATAAATCAATGGCATATTTCCTTTGAATTATAAAGATGTCATCTCTTGATTTTGCAATTCCTTGTCGAGAAAGTATTTTAATAACTTCGTTGATGTCAAAATCTTTAGCCAATTTTTTCTGTAAATTTGACAACTCCAACTCTTGTCAAAACAATGTCATCAGCCTAAATAATTAAAATAACAATTTTTCTGAATAGGGTGGTCAGCTTGGCTCTAATTATAGCCATAGCTCTTCACAGCTTTCCCAAAGAGTTCAAATTAAGCTATTGGAGATTGCTTGAGGCGCCATACAGGGATTTCTTGTGTCTACAAACTTAAGTTTAACTAGTGTAATGACAAGTTAAAAATGATTTCAGCTGATAATATAGAACACGAATAAAGTTAATCTTGGTAGCATGGGAAAAAGTTCCTTGATAAATCCAAGCAAGGTTCGAGCGAATCTTCTCACCACAAGTCATGCATTATATCTTCTTACATTTCCATTGACCATGTATTTTACTTTAAATAGCCACCAACAACCAACAGTCTTTTAATCTCTAGGCAACACTAGGGCTTCCCATTTCCCATTCCTTGATTGTGTGTTCATCTCTTCCACCACTGCTATTTTCCACTTTAGATTGCTAGGAGCCTCATAAACATTTCTCAAGACAGATGAGATTTCTTATGTAGAAGTTCTATGACTTTATCAGAGTTTTTCTTAAGACGTATATTTTCCAATTGGAAGGTTGGTACAAGAACAGGGTACCTTTTCTAATAGTTGTAGGAATGTTGAAATCACAATATTCTGTTTCAATGGATTTATGGGGTGTAGGAATAATGGGTAAAATAGAAGAATTACTAGGCAGAGTAAATTTTGGAACACCTGGAATGTTTATAGGTTCATTATACGGGATGTCTGATTGATCCTGTGCCAAAGGGATAGTGGATTCTCTACTTCCATTACGAGTTTTCCTCCAATTATGAACTAAATATTTTTTTGGATATTAGTTTTATTTCTGCACCCATCAAAGATTTAATAATGCTTGGAAAATAGTGCTAGAGATGCTAGTCTTCCTTTCAAAGGAAATTATGTGGGATAAAAATAATTTCTAAATTAATGGTTCAAGGTAAAGGTGTATGAATGATATCCCACAATTTTCCTTCTACTTCCTTTTCCTCTTCTTGGAGGAAATTTCCAAGAAAAATGGTTTGATGTTCATAAAATATAGCATCCATAATTACAAAAAAAAAAAAAAAGGGTTATTGTGGACTAAAAACTTTGTACCCTTTTTCTATTTGGAGCATAAACTACAAAGGCATACCTCGCAGCTCGAGGATCAAGTTCTGATCGTCCCTTCCTAGAGAAATGAATATAAGTAGTGCAACTGAAAGCCTTTAGGGGCGAAGTAGAATGAATAAAATTTTCGGAAAATAATTCTTTAAGACATTCAAGAAGAGTAATGCAGTTTAGAACTCAAGTAGGCGTTCTATTAGTTAGATAGGATCCTGTTAAAACAACTTCAAACCAAAGATACTGGGGAATGTTCATTGCAAGCATGATAGCACAAGCTACTTCAAGTAAATGTTTATTTTATGCACTTAGCAATACCATTTTGCTGAGGTGGATAGATGGTGCATAATTTTTTATGTAAAAAACTTCCAAGAGCATTGAAACCGTCTCTTTTCAAAAAAGGTTCTGATCCTTAAAGGACCCTATACATAACCATGAATCAAATAAAAGGGTTTTGAGGTATGGTAAGTTCTAAAAGTGTAAGTATTTTATTACTTTTTGCAAAAATGCGCTTTCACAATGAAAAATGAAACAATTGAATCATTTAAATAGAGTAGGTAAGATTTTTTTTTCTCCTCCTAAGATAAGAGCTGATGCTACTTATTTTAAGAGTAGGAAATAATTCTTTAATTAGGATGGCTTAGTTAGAGCTCCAAAGCATGTTTTATCTTAGAGTGCCAAAGCTGCTACTTATTTTAGTGCTGTCAATCATCCTCCTTGAGTTCTGTTACTGAAAAACATGATGAGATTCAAAGAAGGTGAAAGAATTAGGTAGATGTTTGCCATTATGTTAGACAACCTAACATAGATTAGGTAGACAGCCTAAAAGAGAATATGTTAGGCTGTCTCAATATTCTTATGTGTATATATATGTAACCATATTGTCATAGGAATACACAAGAAGAATCATTTCTCTCTGAGCATTCACGTGGTATCAGAGCAAGCATAAATCTCTTTCTGAAAAAAAAAAAAATTTTTTTTTTCAGTTTGACAACCGCGCTCCTCCCACACGTCAGAGCGCGTGAGTAACCGGAATTCACTCGGATTTATTTCAGTTTGCTCACCTCGATATGTTCGATCTGTTTTGTACCTGTTTTGATCGACATCAGTGAAGTGTTGGATCTTATTCATTACAGGTTTTGAAAGTCTTAAAGCTTTTAATATCTTAATTTTGATTAAATGATAAACATTGATAAAGACTAATGGCTTTATTGTATTAGTGATGATCTTTTAGGATTCATATATCTAATCCATGCAAGATCAAAGTTTTAAATCTTCAGGAAAGAGCTTTTGATGTCAAGCCTTGAAGATAAGCGTTTCTGGATTAGATAGGATCTAGAGGTGTAGCTTTAATTCTTTATTTATCTTTAGATATCTCTAGGTCTATCCCTTTGAGTAATGAGTTCTATAGGTTGCTCAATAAAAGTGAAATGATTTTCAAAATGCATTTCATTTAGATAAAACATGAGTTGAGTATTTGAAATGATTTTCAAAATACATGCACATACTTCAAAATTCATAAAATATAGTTTGCAAACTCTTAGAGTTGTTTGGAAACTTGTTCTGCATAGTTTTAATGCATTTGTGGTCGACCTGACAAAAGTGTGGACGACCACAGATCATGCGGTCGACCAGACTTCTCAGAGTATCGTCCGCTGTATGTCCAGATCTCTCTGGAACACTTGCGGATGATGGAGCGGTCGACCGGACATCTGAGCTTATCCTCCGCTGTATGTCCAGATCTCTCTGGAACACTTGCGGATGATAGAGCGGTCGATCGGACTTCTGAGCTCATCGTCCGCAGGCTGTCCAGAGTTCTTTGGAACATTTGCGGATGATGGTGCGGACGACCCTCCTGATTTGCGGTCGACCGCACTTCTCCTGAGTGGGATTCAAACAGCCATTTTTATGACCGTTGATGCATACTTATAAATACCCAATCGTTTAAAAAACTCATATATACTACTTTTTGAGCAAAAATCTGATCTTAACACTTCATAGAACCTCTGGAGATTATTTTGAAACCAAATCTTAACATTCATATTGTGAAATTCATCAAAGTGAGATTTATACAAAATCATTGGGGTTCTTGAGCAACTTACAAGAAAACATTACTCAAAGAGGTATTTATGCTTTACATTGATATATCTTCACATTAAGGTGATTTCATATATCAAACTCTTCTTATTCATATCTTGACTGATTTGTTCAAGGTTGCATTGAGCTTAAAACTCTAAGGGTTAGAGTGAGCCTTGAACCATAGAAAACTGTGTTTGTGTTAAGAGCATCTTTTTCATTAATTGTTGTAATAGAGATAGGTGTGTAGACAAGGTTATATTGTAAAAACTCAAAGTGTTGAGTGAACCTTGGTTGGTTAAGAGGTTTGTGTTGTAAAACCCTAAGGGAATTGGGTGAGCCTCTATTGTATTCTCTCTTACTATATTAGTGAAAGGTTTTGTGAAATCCTTGAGTAGATAGCTCAAGGTAGTGGATTAGGTTTTGTTGGATAAACCGAACCACTATAAATCTTTGTGTTCATTGCTTCTTTTCTTGAACTTATCATTTCATACTTTGGTTGAACATCAAGTGTTTGATATTTGTTATCTTAGAAAGCTTTTTTATTTTATAAGAGGAAAAATCGGTTAAAACCTAATTCACCCCCCCTCTTAGGTTTTTCAGGTTTGATTTTTCCTTTGGAAATTTTTTGAACAGCCTTCTGATTTCTTATTTTAAGGGTCCTATTGATAAGATATGGAAGAAAAAAAGTCTGTTGTTTCTTATATGATTCCAGTAATATCTAAGATAACATATCACAAACTTAATTCATTGAATTATCTTGATTAGAATCGAACTATTGAATTGTATCTGTTAAGCATTTGTATGGATGGTCATTTAACTGATGACCCTCCTAAAGATGAGTCTAGGCTGCCTTGGATGAGAGAAGATGCTCATTTGTTCTTACAAATTCGTAATTCTATGGATAGTGAAGTTGTTGGTTTAGTTACTCACTGTCAAGCAGTTAAAGAGCTAATGAACTATCTAGAATTTATGTATTCCGGAAAGGGAAATATTTCTAGAATGTATGATGTCTGTAAAGGTTTTTATAGGGCAGACAAGGGTGATAGATCTCTCACCTAATATTTCATGGACTTTAAGAAAACCTATGAAGAACTCAACATGTTAATGCCTTTTAGTGCTGATGTGACTATACAACAAACTCAACGAGAGAAAATGACTATTATGAGTTTTTTAGCTGGGCTTCCGTCGGAATTTGAAACTTCAAAATCACAAATTCTTTCTAGATCAGAGGTGTCTTTTCTAAAAGATGCTTATAGTAGGATTCTTTGTACAAAGAATTCATCGTCTGTCCAATCTTCTCAGCCTAATAGTGTTCTTATCAGTCATAATAACACATCTCAATTAGGAAAGCAACCATACAGGAATGATGGTGGCATGAAATACAACAATTATGACAAGAGTACTAGTATTCGTGGAAAAGAGTCCGGAGAAATAATTTGTCACTATTGTCATAAATCAGGACATATGAAGCGAGACTGTCGAAAATTGCAGAATAAGAGAGCTCAGTTTGCCCATGTTGCATCTACTCCTGACATTCCTGAGCAGTCTGTTGTAATATCTGCAGCAGAGTATGCCAGATTGACTCAATTTCACAAAAGTCAATCTAGTCATGTTATTGTCATTGTTGAGTCAGGTAAACCTAATAAATGTCTTGTTTCCTCCTCTTCAAAATGGGTCATTAATTCAGGTGTTACAGATCACATGATAGGTAATTCTAGCTTATTCTCTACCTTTCAGTCACATAAATCTACCCCTCATGTTACTTTAACTAATGGTTCAACTTCTTATGCTACTAGTTCTAGCACCATTAATCCCACACCATCTCTCTCGTTGTCATCAGTTCTTAGTTTCCCTCAATTGTCATTTAATTTGATTTCTGTTAGTAAACTCACTCATACTCTCAATTGTTGTGTCTCATTTTTTCCTGATCATTACTTATTTCAGGAACTCGTGACAAAGAAGATTATTAGTAAGGGACATGAGTCTGGAGGTCTCTACATTCTTGATACATCAATACCAAAATCTCTAGCCTGTAGTGGAAGTGTCACTCTATTTGAAGCACATTGTCGGTTAGGTCATCCTTCTTTTCCTATGCTTAAGAAACTTTGTCCTCAATTTTCTAGTTTATCTTCTTTTGATTGTGAGTCTTGTCAATTTGCCAAATATCATCGTCTAAGTTCTAGTCCAAGAGTTAATAAACGAGCAGCTGCTCCCTTTGAGTTAGTACATTATGATGTTTGGGCTCCTTGTCCAGTTCTATCTAAAACTGGGCATCGCTACTTTGTTACTTTTGTTGTTGATTATTCCCGAATGACATGGTTATATTTGATGAAAAATCGTTCAGAATTGTTCTCTCATTTTTCTAGTTTTTGTGCTGAGATTCATACTCAATTTAGTGTTCCTGTGCAAATTTTAAGAAGTGATAATGCTAAAGAATATCTATCTGACACTTTTCATACATATATGGCCCAACAAGGTATTCTTTATCAAATATCTTGTGTAGACACACATTCTCAAAATAGTGTTGCTGAAAGAAAGAATAGACATCTTCTTGAAATTGCTAAAGCTTTGTTATTTTAAATGCAAGTTCCTAAACATTTCTGGGCTGATGCTATTTCTACAGCTTGTTTTTTAATCAATTGAATGCCCTCTTCCGTCCTATCTGGTCAATCCCCTTTTCTTACTCTTTTTCCTCATAGGAACTTGTTTCCTATTGAACCTAAGATATTTAGTTGTACTTGTTTTGTTCGCGATGTCCGTCCTCAAGTTACTAAACTTGATCCTAAATCTTTGAATTGTATCTTTCTTGGATATTCTTGTGTCCAAAAAGGATATTGGTGTTATTGTTCTAGTCTTAATAGGTACCTTGTGTCACATGATGTTACATTTTTTGAACATACACCATTTTCTCCCTTATCTAGTTCAATTAGTCAGGGGGAGAATGATGAGGTGCTTATCTATCACATCACATAAACACTTGATTCCCCTATCACCGCTTCTGTTCGTCCTCCTATAACACGAACCTATTCCCGACGGGCACCACCTACTCTTGACTCAACTACAGTCCCTGAACCTATTATTGCCCCTGTTTCCGCTCCATCTTCATATTCTGATACCACAGCTTCTTCGTCATCGGATCCAGTCTCTAGTGATGATCTACCCATTGCTCTTCTTAAAGGTAAACGTACATGCACCTATCCTATATCTTCCTTTTTTTCTTATCACCATCTGTCATCTTCTTCTTGTTCGCTTATTACATCTCTAGATTCTATCTTTGTTCCTAAAACTATTCATAAAGCTTTAGCTCATTCTGGCTGGCGCACTGCTATGATTGAAGAGATGAATGCTTTGGATGCAAATGGTACTTGGACCTTGGATCAGTTACCTATAGGAAGCAAGACTATTGGATGTAAATAGGTGTTTGTAGTTAAAGTTAATCCTGATAGCTCTATTCCTCGCTTGAAAGCTCGCCTTGTTGCTAAAGGATATGCTCAGACATATGGTGTGGATTATTTTGATACCTTCTCTCCTGTTGCTAAACTTACATCTGTGCGGCTTTTTATTTCTATGGCAGCTACTTATCACTAGCCTTTGTATCAGTTAGACATCAAGAATGCTTTTCTTCATGGTGATCTTCAAGAGACAGTCTATATGGAGCAACCACCTTGTTTTGTTGCTCAGGGGGAGTATGGGAAAGTGCGTCGTCTTCGTAAATCTTTATATGGCTTGAAACAAAGTTATCATGCTTGGTTTGGTAAATTTAATCAAGTTGTTGAGAAATTTGGCATGAAGAGAAGTCTGATCATTCTGTTTTCTACAAAAGATCTGGTGGAGGCATTATTCTGTTAGTTGTGTATGTGGATGATGTTGTAATCACTGGTAATGACTCTACAGGGATTTCATCTCTTAAAACCTTTCTTCACACTCAGTTTCATACCAAAGACTTAGGAAAACTAAGGTACTTCTTAGGAGTTGAAGTGAATAAAAGTAAGAAATGAATATACTTATCTCAAAGGAAGTATGTACTTGACTTACTATCTGAAACAGGAAAATTGGGGCTAAACTATGTAATGTCCCAATGACTCCGAATAAGCAACTCACAAAAGATGGTGAATTATTTGGAGATCTTGAGAGATATAGAAGATTAGTTGGAAAGTTAAACTATCTTATTGTGACTCGTCTAGATATCGTCTACTCAGTTAGTGTGGTAAGTCAGTATATGTCATCTCTAACTGTTGATCACTGGAAGACAGTGGAACAAATTTTGTGATATTTAAAAGGAGCATCTAGACGTGGAATTTTGTATGATGATCATGGTCATACTAAGATTGAATGTTTTTCAGATGCTGATTGGGCATGATTCAAGAAGATCGAAGATCCACTACTGGGTATTGTGTCTTTGTTAGAGGCAATTTGGTTTCATGGAAAAGCAAGAAACAAAATGTAGTTTCATGGTCAAGTGCAGAATCTGAATATAGGGCTATGGCTAAGTCTGTATGTGAGATAATGTGGATATATTAGCTTCTTAATGAAATAGGTTTTAAAGTTTCAATGCCAGCAAAGTTATGGTGTGACAACCAAGCTGCACTTCATATTGTCTCTAATCCAGTTTTTCATGAGCGAACCAAACATATCAAGATTGATTGTCATTTTATTCGTGAGAAGGTTCAACAAGGCTTGATTTCTACAGGTTATGTGAAAATTAGAGAACAATTAGTAGACATCTTCACAAAGGCTCTCAATGGGGTTAGGGTTGATTATCTTTGTAACAAGTTGAACATGATTAACATCTATGCTTCAACTTGAGGGGGAGTGTTAGACAGCCTAAGATATATTAGGTAGATGTTTGCCATTATGTTAGACAACCTAACATAGATTAGATAGACAGCCTAAAAGAGAATATGTTAGGCTGTCTCAACATTCTTATGTGTATATATATGTAACCATATTGTCATAGGAATACACAAGAAGAATCATTTCTCTCTGAGCATTCACAACGTACAAGAAGGATAGACTCAAGTAATATCACAAATCTAGAGTTGGATTTCAGCAGTTTCAGGATTTGTACATCTACTCTCAGCTGAAAGGACCATTAGGAGCAGTAGCTTTGGCTTCATGGCCAAAGGGAGATTGAGTGAACTTGCATTGGTGCTTTCTCTCATAATTTGCTGGTTTACATTGGATCTTCCAGCAAGTCTCACAAGTGTGTCTTGGCTTGATACAGTGGTCACACCACACACAGAGCCTCCCCTCAAATCTGCTTGGGCTGGTTTAGTCAGCACGGGATTCAATGGCAACAAGGCAGAATTTTCAATCATATTGCCTGAAGATTTCTTGCTTAGCATGACAAGGTGGCAGATCTCCTAACGATGGACTTCTAAAAACCCTCTCAAATAGATAAAAGGGGATGCCTTCCAATTATCCTGCCTCCAATATTAAGGCCAAGAAGAAATTTAAAATATGGTTATCCCCCACTTTAATGTAATGATAGCAGTCCCACCCATGGATTTCCACTCATAATTGCTAAATTCAAATTTTTCCATAGACATTTCAATCAATTAAAGTACTTTGTAAAACTAACTTCACCTTGGTGGAGTTCTTTGAGTTTCAGTGTTAATTCGTACACCTGAGACTGCTTCCCCAGATCTGAACACATCTGATTGATATCCCAAACTTCTTGGCTGTGTGATGGCACATGTAGTTGGAGCTGAACTCCTCCCCAGTGGAGTTCCCAACTATTGAACTTTTAGCATCCAAAACCGGTAGTTTGGTTTCCAAAGGGCAGAATCTTCCTTTTCTCCCATCAGGTACTCATTTTCCCTCTACCACTGGATATACATTGCACTGGCTGAGACCAGCTCTGGAAGTTTTCTCTCTTCAACTTAATGGTGAGGATTGGAACAGAGTGAGAATCAGAAGAGGGAATGTTGGGATTATTGGTTCTGATGCTGGAATTGTGAATTTTGGAAACATGGTTTTTGGCTAGTTTGCAGGAGCAGGGAATCAACACAACTTCAAACATGGTGAAAGGCAGCTAGGATTTTTCTTCTTCTGCCTATAGAGGTCATTTTTGCTATGATTAGGGATGGCAATGGGGCAAATTGGGGCTGGAGTCCCCAACCTCCGACCCCGCGCCAACTTTAAATACTAACCTCCATCCCCGCTTTACCTCATCCGCCTTCACCCCATCTCCGCCCCGTTTGACTCTGCATTGACCTCGTTTGACTTCACTTTGACCCCGTTTGACTCCGCTTTAACCCGTTTGACTACTTAGTTAATAATATAAACTCATTATAATCTACAAAAATTAATAATATAAATTCATAATTAGTTAAGTATATATTTAATAATATAAAATTATTTAAATCAACATATTTAATAATATAAATCAACATATAAATTATATTTAAAAAATGTTCACATATATTTACATAAATAATAATATATTTATATAGTTAATAATATGACTAATGATTACTTAGTCAATAATATAAACTCATTTTATTTAATTTTTTAAGTAACTAAATGGATAAGATGGTTTTCTTTAAAAAAAATATTAGATATAAAATAGTATTTTTATTAAAGATAGAACTGAAGCCGAAGTCTGCAAATCCCCGCCCCCATCTCCGTCCCCGCTAGTTCCCGCTTTTTAGAACCCATCCCCAGCCCCGTCTCCATTAAATTCAGGGAATCCCCGACTTAAACGGGGCGAATTGAAGCGAATCCCTGCTAATTTTCATTTCATTGCCATCCGTAGCTATGATATAACATGTACAAATATGAGACAACAGAACACTGTATTGCCAAACGTCAATAGTGTTCATTCAATCTACATTAGGAAACTATAGCTGTACAAAGTCTCCTGTTTATACAATTATAATATTTGCTAATCACTCCCAAATATTCTCCTTTCCCACAGTATTTACAGTGAAAGTGGAGTCACATTGTTTCATAATTTATTGATTCAGCTAGAACAAAGAGATGCAGAAGAAATACACTATTATTTTAATTTAGCTAAAAGAAAGAGAAGCTGAAACACTAGGTGCTATAATTTGTTTCATATTTCAATCACTGCTTTAAGCATGCCATTTGCTGTTAATATTGATGTTGGTTGTCTATTTCAGGCTGGCGTTGAAATTGCAAAGCTCTTTCTGCATGAAGGGGAGACGGTATGTGATACACTATCATCAGGCAGTGTGAATTGAAGTATCTGAAAAAAAAATTATTTTTTGCTCAAAATAGTTCTATGCTCTTAAGTTTCATTGAAATTCATGCCAATTAAAGTTTTTAGTTATAGCCTGTTTTTTTTTTTTTTTTTTTTTGTGGCATGTGTGTGTGTGTCAATGGCTGGCAAATTCTTTTTTCCCTGCCACACATTTATGAGTGCTGATAACAGTAACTTTATATTTTCATTAATTCATTTTACATTATGTGTTTACAACTGAATATGTATCTATTGGCTTGTATCTGATGTAAGTCATCAGTCGTTTGTTTTAGGAACTCTATGGGAATTGTGGAAGAAACTATGAAGAGGTTCTGAATTTCATCTTTTATATAAATTGAAAAGAAGATTGCACATTTATTCTGCTCTTTTTACATCACAGTTCTGCTTGCTTCATAGTAATTGCTTCCTTATTAAGTTATTTAAACTTGTGCTGCCAATTTTCTTGTTAGATTTATAGCCAGAGTTAATCATTTTCAGTTTGGATTTCCTTGTCTGTCTTCCTAGAACTTCAGTTTGACATTTCACCTGGAAAAGCATTTGAATAAGTATGTGTCTTTTATTTCGAGTGCAGAAGGGAGGAGAGAGGTGTTAAAGAATGTCATAGACAACTACATCTTATGCAATGGATGCTTTTAGCAGAGAGATTGTAAATGAATTTGTATATTGTGAACCCACATTCTCTGTTCCTAAGTGGAGGTTTATTCATTTTGTTGTGATTGTTTACAGGTGACTTATACCGTTGGAAGGGATCCTCAGTATGTCAAAAACATTACAGTAGAATTTCCACCACTTTTTGTGGATCCTGTCATTGTAAGGATAATCTTCTGTCAACTCATTTTTGCATGAATGCAGAAATCTATAGAATTCAACATATTCATAGAGAGTGCATGTTAGTTCTGATTTAATTTGTAGCATTCTGTAGTTGTCAACAAGGAGGCAAATACAGTGCTAGAATAAAATTGCAAACTGGGGTGGACTTCCTGATATTTGTATGCAATAACTTCACAGGCATCTGTCATGGAGAAATTACCTATTCCAGGATAAATAAATTAATAATAAATAAATAAAATAAATTTGTGGGGAACTATCTATGGGGAAAGGGGAGGGGAACCCTGCAAACACAGGAGGTGAGGTTGAGCTCTCTCAACTTAAGGTCTAGTTACAAGGGTGCTAACCAAGTGCACCAAATAAATTCTCTGCCATTTCTACCTGTAACAAAGAAGAACTATTATGATGAAGTGGCTTGTGAATGTACAGAAATAGTTTTATTGGCAACTCACAGTTGCAATAAAGAAATATGGAGAGGTTATAAATATCTGACACAAATTAATTGCTTGTTTGTCTAAATGGTGGATCAAAATGTTTTCTTTTCTGGCTTTCTTTATACCTTGTGTCTTTGGTGATTGAATGGAGAGACTCTACTTTTGAAACCTACTTACAGTAATATCTGATGAAATAAGATTATCTTATTACATGAAAATTGCTCTCTCTCTCTCTCTCTCATGGGTTTTCCCTAGAGAATAATTTTGTGAAACTGTAATAATTGTTGCAGTTCAATGTGTAAAAGATAAAAGAAATTTTTTGGTGGGGATAATCTTTTATTTCTTGAGAGAATACATAGTACCAGATATAAACCAGGCTACAAAGAACAAGAATCTCATCCCTTCAAAAAGCTAGAAAAATAGAACAATGGAACTTTTGTTTTGGATAAAATGGGAAAATGTGAAGCAAACGTTGGTAGAAGTGCCTGAGCTACATAAGAGTTAGTTTTTGTGGTGACTACATTAAATCATAGGGACTTGGCTTGCACTGCATCGTTTGAATTCTTGAAATAGGTTGAGCAAAGCTGTGAAACAGCTGATCTGAAGGGGTTGGTTCATTGATCAATGGACTATCTGTATACTTGGAAGATCATGGTTGAAGCACGCCAAGTGACCATGCAGCCACTATGTGGGAAACCAAACCAAAAAATGAAATATAGAAAGAGAAATTGCTAAAAAGTTTGACTAAAGTGCCAAATTTGAAATTACTTGGACTGGCCCAGTATTTTCTCAGGATAATTGATTTTAAAATTTTGAGTGTTTAAGAGAGGGAATTCTTCCTAGTCTAGTTGGTAATTTGACTTCATGAGAATTCTCATCACTCTATTCTTGATGCAGGTTTTGGTGAATAATAATACTGCTAGTGCAAGTGAAATTGTGAGTTGCTTAGGGCAAGAGTTTCTTGTTTTTGCTTTGTCCAAGCTGTTTTGACACAGTTGTCATTTCAGGTGGCCACAGCACTTCATGATAACTGTAGAGCTGTTCTTGTTGGGGATAGGACTTATGGCAAGGTAGGAAATATGTTTATTGGATCAAAATAATATTTTGTAAGATTTTATTTTCTTTCTTTTCTCTGACTGTACAGTGTGTTCTGGAGGTTGTTAATGTCTTGTGGATTCAGTTGTCATTCTTACACCTTATCCATGTGGCTCTCTTTTCCTAGCACCATTCATTTAAGTATTCGTTCTGGAACCTTGATTGTCAGTGAGGTGTACAGAGTTTAGAGATATAATTCATATTCTTTCTCCATTTGCAAAATTATGCTTGATAAAAATTTGGCTCCAATCCAGGTTTATGGGATCTCATGGAATACTTGTGTTACCAGTGTTTGGTTTAACATACATTATTTTATCATACCTCATATTATACCTGTTCAGTGTTGTAGTCTCACCGTATTTGCCCTTCTTTTTTTCTACTATGTTGGGGTTGAAACCATCTAGATTGGTAGAATCCAAAGTGAAATTGGGTCTATTTTGACATTACCTTTCCGCGATCTTGCTTGCGTGAATTTCAAATGATTTCATTGGTTCCTCTGCTATTATCTAAATGGGATTGCCAAAAAAGAGGGTTTACCAAGAAGCAAAAAAGTTCTTGAATTCAGAAGGTTCAGCTATTAGTCGAGTCATATCAGTGGATATGGTAACAGGAGAATAGCTGGGTAAGACCAGTCACGGTTTCAAATTAGTAGTGCACACATAAAGCATATTTAGGATTATGTAAATGGCGGCTAAAAGGGTGAACTGTAGTTTGAAGGTTCCCTACTCCTTAACTTAGACAATAGATAGTGCCCCCTTTCTCTGAGGCCATCCCTTATTCAATAGCCCATCCACTGGTCCTACATGATTCCTGTGGGTGTTTAAAATATTTCACCTCCAAGGCTGATCTATGGCATACATGAGCTTGGTGCTACAGCCACATCATATAAGATGTATTTTTGGTCAACTAAAAAACTCACATGATGTTGCAGGGCTTGATTCAGTCTGTATTTGAGCTGCGTGATGGATCTGGTGTGGTAGTTACAATTGGAAAGTATGTGACGCCTAATCAAAGGGACATAAATGGAAATGGGATTGAGCCAGATTTTCGAAGCTTCCCTGGTAAGGAGATCTTTTCTTCTGAACTGTAGATTTGTTAAAACATCTGAAAGATCTCTTTTCTGCAGCATGGGCTGAAGTTACAAAAGAACTGTCACAGTGCCATAAGCCACAAGGAGATCATAAACGTAAATTGTTGAGTTTCTTATTTTAGATTTGATTTTTGCTTAATTTTTTGAAATCTATTTTTAAGCTCACACGTTTCTTGTATTTCAGTCATCTGAAGTAATTGAGTGTGTTTAAGAGACTTCTCCATCAGATACTGAGATGCAAATGTCCATGAACCAAATTCGCGGAATGTGTACATGTCATGTCCGCGTGCATGTTTTGCCTCGATCTTGCCTGAGAATCAAGAAGAGAAATAGTTAGATGAGTTACTGCAGAGATAACTGTCAGGCCCACATTTCGATAAATTAGTTTCATGGATCAAAGACGAGTTGTGAATTGTGAGGAAGAAGAAAAGGCAGGAAATTCTACCCTCTCTTGTTTCTTGTTCAAATTGAACCTTTGAGGAGATTCCATAGAGTAGCTTAGAAGTTTATATAAAGTATATATCTGCTGTTGAGACAAGCCTTCATAGAGGAGGACAGATGGAGGAAAGGAAAAGTAGCCTTCAGATCATGGTATAACCATTTCTCTTCTGGGAAGCTATTTGATTTCTTGGACTCCAAATATTACATGGGAAATTGATTGCCTTTCTTTTTTCTTTTTAATGCCAAGGTTAATAGAGGACTTTTGTCATATATATATCCTATGGAAGTATATCAGTTTCCATCTTTTTTCTCTACTTTTTTTCCCCTCCTTTTGGGGATCTTACTTTAAGTATTAACCTTATAATCTTTATTACAACCAACAAGAGCTTATCATATTTAGTCTCTAAATTACAGGAAATAATAATTAAGTTTTCTTTAGGCCTAATCTGACAATAGTGTTCCTTCCGTTCGAAATTGCATATACACTTTTTACTTTGATTAATAATAAAAATGATATTAATTATCTTATCAATTATCATTGACATCGTATGAATTATGTGATTTATTCATAAGAATTATGAGATGTAAATAATTTAAATTAAAATAATGAGCAGTAGATATTATGAATTAAGTTGGATATAAATTATTTAAATTGATGAGGTTATTAATGAAATTTTAAACAAAAAATATTTTATTTAAGAAAAGATGAATATTTTATTTCGAATCAATTAAAATAAAAATATAATATTTAATTTCAAATGAAGGTATAAAATAATACTTAATATTCAAGGACAATTGCTTATGTTTTATTAGCATTTTGCTTCTTTTGCTATATTCGTCTCTGCAATTAAAAAAATTAAGGCAAAGAAAGGCTTTATTCTGTGCATCTTGTCATCAGCTATTCTGGGTATATAGTTTTATTGGACATATATCTTGTCATCGAACGTATTTATTGGACATATATAGTTTTTATAAAGAACAGTGTCTTTATCATTTTTAAGATCACATTTAGTAAATAGGTTAAGTTTATTTTTAAAATAGTGATTGAGAAGTTTAATTCAAAAAGTTAGTTTTAATTTGAATTGCAAATTCGCAATCATCATTTAAGAATTTGATATGCATGTCATTATTATTAGTGAATTATAAATTCTTTTTAAATATATTATTTAATGTTTATATAAGTGACTTGGGTACCCTCAGACACACTCCACTAAATGTTAAAGGAAAAAGATAGAGAGATCTTGATTACATTTCCAAATCACCAAGTAATTAATGCTTTAGACAATTTGCATCTTGAAAAGTCGCCAAAGGGCAAGGTTAGCAGATCCAATGCAAAGAGCAACATTTGGGAGTTTTAACTTTTTGCTCCTAGCAATAAACTGCAGATTACTAAGAATTAGAATAAAATCTTTCTCATACATGCTCTCCTTCTCCAGCTATCCTTACCTTTTGAGCAAGTACTATGTAACAGTAAAAAGAGATGCAAAAAGAAGTGAAAGAACAATGCCAAAATAGCAGCACCATTTTGATTTTAGGAGTTTAAAAAAAGCAGAACCAGAAGATTTTTGCATTTCTCTTTTGTCTTTAGAAACTTTTCCCCTATTTAGGCACCCCTTCTTGCTTGCAGTTTCAAACTATCATTGCCTCCTTTCTCAAGTTTTCTTATATTCTCCCAACACTAACCTCTGTTTCATTGCCTCTTCATTGCAAGAAAGCTATGATTCTTTGTACGACTTTTATTTATATCATATATTTAGATGATATCTTCTTCTTCACGGCCATTAACAGTACTTCTCTTCTTTCACAAATCTCATATAAACTAACCAGAAACTTCACAACTGCACTTCTCAAAGTCTCGAGATTATGGATGTTGGAGCTCTTCAGCGTTCCATTTTCCTTGTCCTCCTCTGCCTTTTCTGTGTCTTTGGTAATCTTCTAACCCTCAGATGGCAATGCCACTCCTGCAATTCTCTTTTCGCGTTTTTCTGTAATTCTTTTGGTTTGTTGATGATTCTCTTCTTTTCATCTCTATTTCACCAGAGATAATCGAGTTGAACCCTTTCACTTGTTTTTGCATGCATATTCTTGACTTGATTTAGTTACAAAATAGAAAAAAGATGGGAGGGTTTTACATTTTTATCAGAAGATTTTGTTGTTGCTTCTGCTATCACAATTTCCTTCTGAATTTTTTAATCCATGACATTTCTATAGACCTGAATTTTCCTTTTTCTTTTTCTTGTGTGAAAGTAAGCATTTCTTGACTCTGAAATAGACTTATGGAATCTGTCCTCTGATGCATTTTCAGATTTTTTTTATAAATTAAAGTAAAGATGAAAGAATAACTTGTGTTGCTTGTTTTTTTGCTTTTCAGAAGCAAGCATTGCTCAGAAACCTCCTTCGGAAGTAATCTGGCAAAGTGAAAGATTACCTTATGAAGAAGATGACGCCATCTTTTCATCTCCTGGAGCTGAAACTCAGCTGGATGTTACTCCAGGAACTGTTCCCATTGTCAATCCAACAACGCCAACTACGACAACTCCAATTGTGAATCCAACAAGCCCGCCAGCTCCAACAACCCCTGAGCCGGTGACTAATCCAAATCCAACTCCAACAACCACCTCTCCAACAACCACCACTCCAACTCCTACCACCGCCACTCCAACTCCTACCACCGCCACTCCTGTATCATCAGGAGGAGCTTGGTGTGTTGCAAACCCTACTGCTTCTTCAACTGCTTTACAGGTAGCTCTAGACTATGCTTGTGGCTATGGTGGTGCAGATTGTTCAGGAATTCAACCGGGTTCTCCATGCTATGATCCAAACACAATCAAAGATCATGCTTCTTATGCCTTCAACGACTACTACCAAAAGAACCCAATGCCTACCAGCTGTGTGTTTGGAGGAGCAGCACAGCTTACTTACACAGACCCAAGTAAGTCAAGAAGAGTTTGCAGTGTTCTAAATGCAAATTTATATATTAGTGGATCATATCTTTAAGTTTACTTTATAAGCACCATATATGATTGATTTCATATCATCGTCATTCCTATGCATGTACATGAAAATAATGGCAGCATCAACCTTCAGCCTTCGGTTTTCATAATAAACAAGTGATTCATAATGACATGGTTAATTATTGTTTACATGGTACTAATATTGTTTATTTGAACCACATCATATGTTGATGTAGTTTACCCTGTAATGTCTCTTTCGCAAAGGTTCCCTGAAGAAAAATGATACAATTAACCGGTAATTTTGCCTAGGCCTAATATCTGGACTTTTCCACAGCATTTCACTCAGCTTCTAAGGTCACACAACACTGAGGACTATCACTAAGATCAATTTTATAGTACCCTGTTAATCATATTATTGCTCTGCCAGTTTGATATCTGTTATGGTTTGAAAATTAGCCATTTATACGGTACTCTTGAGTATGCCTCCGTATCAAAGTGGAACCTTTTTCATATGAACTCTCTTTTCAGTCATTTTCCAATACACAAGGGAGCCACAGAAAATCGGATTTTTTTTTTCTTCTTTAAATAGTAACTTGTAGAAATTTCCATTTTTCCCCTGAACTATTCAACTGTGCTGAAGATAGTGCTCTGCTTGTCTATTAATTTTCACAACTAATTCCCCACCTATCCTAAAGACTATAATAGTAGCTCATGTTATGCACATTTATATTTGCCCTCTAAAACTGATAATCAAGGAAAGAGCTGAAGACTATAATTTCACCTTGAATTACAATGCTGCAGGTTATGGCAACTGTCACTATGCAGCATCATCCAACAAAACACCAACATCACCACCACCACCTACAACCCCAACCACGGTTCCTATGACACCACCAAGGTAAGCTCCCTAAACATCTCGACCTTTATTTTCTTATTATGAATAGAAAGTGAATGAAACCCTTATACTCTTGGCACTTCCAGCAATACTACACCTATCAATCCTTACACACCCAACGGACCACCAGGCTATGGCACAGAACCATCAGACTACGGTTCAGAACCAACAGGCACCCCAAACTCAGCAATGATAGTGTCATGCACCCTACAACTCTTGCTCGTGACTTGTCTAATGCTATGGGTTTCCGCAACATATTACCTTTAAACGAGTGGAGATGAATTTAGCAACTGTCGCAAAACTGTGATGGCCATTCACTTGGCCACCTCCACACTCAGTATCTGTATGGAGGCACAGAGAAGTATCATGAGATGCTTGCTCAAGGTGTTCACTATTACTAGGTCATTGTTATTCTTAATTACGTATGTCTCTAGTTCAAATAGCAAAATTAGTTGATAGTGGAAAGAGCACCAAGAGGGTTCTTTTTGGCTATATATTATATCTGCAGTTAATAAAATATTCTAGACAAGAAGAACTAGGTTTAGGACCGATTTAGTGAAGCACCGTGTACAATATACAGGAGCTGACACAATTCCAGAAGAGTAATAAAAGATTTTTTCCCTCCAGCTTTGTTTTCCAACTTCTTTCCAATATGGACACGATATCAAATTTTCCCACTTCAATGTGAGACCTATTCTTACTAAAGCATAGATCATAATCATTTCATATAGATTGCCAAAGTTTTTTTATGAACAGGAAATTAATTACTAAAAAAAGGATCTTAGAGGACAGAGCAGCACCAACACACTGATTTATGAGTATAGATAGAACTTAAAGCTGTTTAGGTATTTGGTGAAAGGAGACCATTTGACCATATGTAAATCAAAGAGATAATTAGCGAGGAATTTAACCACCTTTTAGGGTAGAACATCCTGGCACAATCTTTTATTAGTTTTAGGATAATCTGACAGAAAGAAGACTCTATCTGCCAAGGAACCATCATGAAGACACTCCATGAAAAGTTATCCGAACTGGAAAATACCTGATAAGAATGATTATAAGGAAATAGAAATGAAGGAAAAGAAAGAAACAATGGCAAGTAGGTACAACTAATTTTAAGTGATGGCATCAAAGAATCGACAAACACATGTAAATTTATTGTGCTCAGAAGTTAGTGTTTTCTTTGATAAAAGCAGAGATAATTTATTAATTAATAATTATTCTTTGTCCATCTCCCTCCTCAAAACTTTCAAAATAAATATTTACAGAAGACTGATTCTTGGAGATCACTTTACATATACTGTTAGTCACACCAAAAGCAAGCATTGCACAGCAATGATACAAACGATCGCTAAAGATGCAATGATAGAACCTTGGTCAAAAGCACTCTTCAAGCTTCCTGCTCGAGAATAATGCTGAAAAGCCAGATAAGCAGAAATCACCAAGGAAAGAATAACACCTTCCTGAGTTCCTCTGCAAAAGCAATCAAAGAGACACAGGCATTATTAGCTTCAAAATAGAGGACTGCAGATAAATTTGTAATAAATACTCTTTTACTAACCTCAGTGTCATAACTTGATAAGGAGCCACAATTACCAGAATTAATGATAGGAATGGCAACTCGAGTTCCCCTAAGGCAAAGACCAGATTATGGTTATATATCTTTCAAGAATCCGTCCCATAAATTGCAGAAGGGCTATCAATTACCATGAGCAGATATCATTTGACATTGAGCCTCATCATGATCCAATTTAATAAAAGTAAAGTTCCAGTGGAAATTTAATTTGTAAATCTGATTATAAATATATCCAATGCAAATGCAACTGCATAAATACTTTTTCATATAAAGCAATTGCGCAATTAAGCTTGATAATGGAAATATGAAACTATTCAAGATACCTAACTTATAGGGTAATCTGTTCAGATGCAACAAATTAAGGGGCAAACATACCACTACCAAGTTGTCAGTGAAGGGAGCATGAGGTGTATTTCTTGATATACTGAGGTAGCTTTGGTACATCAATTCAAGACCTCCTAGGTCACAATTGAGCAATAACACCAAGGCTGTCTTTTCTAAGATAGGATTAATTCACTCACACGGAACTAAATTTATCAATCATGTTTCTAATAATTTTTTAAATTTAAAAATGAATTTTTCCGGATATTTTTCTAAACCAAAATTCATTGGATTTAGCAAAGATCTTGGAAGACAAGTACACATGTGGGCCAACGAAGTGAAAAACTGAAGAGAGGGTAGTAAAACAGAACTCATTCACATGATGTCAGTTATGCACTAACAAGACACATAAAAAGTTGAATTCTTCTCAATTCCAATTGAAAAGTCTAAATATGCTTCCAGATCACGATCTGCAACTTGATGGGTATTCCATATTCAAGGCTTTTTTCCTTCTATTTTTATGAAGCTTGAATGTAGAGACTTGAAATTCTGAAAATATGCTTCCAGATCACGATCTGCAACTTGATGGGTATTCCATATTCAAGGCTTTTTTCCTTCTATTTTTATGAAGCTTGGATGTACAGACTTGAAATTCTGAAAATAAGTTTTCAAGGAGAATGCCAAAATTTGATAAAAAATCAAAAAGCTAAGCATAAGAAATAGCTAGATGGATAAATATTCGTTCAACTGTTGCAGTTGAAACATCAACAACGATTGTATGCAAGTCTACAAGCCAATCCTAGCTAGGTTATTCTCATAGGTTAATAAAAGAAATAAGGAGACAATGTACCAGGGATGAAGAAGAAGAGACGAACAAGAAGAGCTAAGAAGGCAGTCCAAATGCCATACTCGCCCCTGCAAAAAATCTTATATTACATCATTAAAATTGAAACCAGAATGTCATTTTTTGTTGGATTTGAGTATTTAATAGTTAATGCTTTTGGATTTTGGCACAACATTAAAAAAAAAGTAGTATGATGTTCAAATTGGAAGAGAACAAACATAGTACCATAATAAGAGCCAAAACAATCTGAAGGCTTACTTGATCCATGAGACAATGCTTGCAGGAGCTAGTAAAGCAAACAACGGTACAAGAAAGGACTTGTGGATTGCAGTGCCCCTTACAACCATTAGAATCCTAGAGCAAAAACTCATCAATCAATATAAGTTATCTGATGCAGAAAATGGCATAATAGTTCTTTTACTTTCCTATTATAATTGGGCAAAACAGATAAAACGTTCAGTGGCAGATTTTCCCTACTATTATCAAAATTGAACTATCAAAACCGAACAAACTTTATTTAAGATGCATTTCCTCATAGGAAGTTATCGAAGAGAAGAACTGATACTAAATGAGTCCTGAATTTACAATTAAGCTCATTCTTTAAAGGAGAAATAGCAAAAGGGGCTTTTACTCTAGGAGTCCAGAAAAACTTATAGAAGATTTACGAATTTAGAAATTATGAAATTTGTCTCCAATTTAATTGAAAGACTTAAAGAGGAGCCCGGAATTCAGAATAGATAAAAATGAAGGAACAAGAAGTTTACGCTGTGGAAATAGCCGAAATCCACTGGAGACTCTGGGGTCTAAGAGACGCAACATAACAAACAGCTCCAACACTGTGTCTTTTCTTCTTCATGGCCAGCTCTTTACAATTAACAGAAACTCTGCAACACATAATATAAATACAAAAATAAGCAAACACAAACCCACCAATTCTCAATTTTAAAAAAAAAATCCTAACTTTAATAATGATCCCTCATCAGATGCCATCACTTTACCTGAGAGGATTAAACTTAAAACCCAAAAAGGAAGAGCCGAAAAGGTGGTCTTTCTGCCTCAGTTGAGGCGTAAAGTGACAAAGTCTACTATCATAAGACTGAGGAGCCTTAATCTTAAGACATTGCAAATGATTCTTGGGAAAAAGAGACGAAGGCTGTACAGAGCTCCAACAAAGAGGAAGGGCCTGCATTTCGACGTCTTCTTTGCAAACTTTTCTTTTTTGAATTATGCTTTTAACCACCTATGAGTTCTCGCCGGAGGATTCAGGAGAGGAAATTATTGAACTTTCTTTCTGTTGTTCTTTTCAGGATTTGGCAAGCCTATATAGTAAATCAGCAGCAGATATGGCAGATCCGACTACAGTCGAGAGCAGTAGATTTTGTGTAAGATCGAATGATTGAACTCCGTCCGTCCCATTGTCTACCGTTCTTTTTTTCTTTCTTTTTTTCTTTTTTTTTTTGGGTCCCGTTTGAAATAATGATTATTTGATTTTAAATTTTATAATCCCTCCGTCCCATCGTATACAGTTACTTTGTTTTCTTTGTCGGCAAATTGGTGGATTTAGTCCCTCAATATTTTTCATCCGTGAATTAGGTCCCTTATTATTATTATTATTATTATCTTTCTAAATCTATTAACTTTTATTATTTAGTGACTTGGGTCTTTCTGACTATATATATTATGATTCACGTTGAGTGCTGGGAGTAGTAGTTTCGATTCTTCATACTAGCGTTATGCAGCAATCGATTGCAGGATTCCTACTAAATCTATACACTAGTGCACAAAAAAAAAAACAAATCACCATTAATTATTTCGTAATTAGCTCTATCAATTGATTTATGCCCCATGGGACACTGTCTATATTTTTATTAGAGGGATTTGTTAAATGCAGGCACAATTAAAAGTATGAATTGTCTAAAACGCTCCTAGCATAATAAAATTCATCTCTTACTAAAACCACAACATTATTTACTATTCTCCTCTAAAGTCAATTATATATCTCTTTTTCTTTATAAACATTATTCTTGTAAGAAAAAAAATACCAAGTTTATGTTATTGTTTGTGAAATAGGAGATGAAAATGAAAATTGCAATCCAAATAAACTTGAAAATAACTATATTTTAGTTAATCCTTCAAATACATGAATTTTATTCTGAAAATGATGTTTTTAACTTAATTTTACAATAAAATGTGTGATATAGATCATCACACACAAATATTGCTACCTGGGTCATAGACCCAAGCATAGCATGCGGCCCAGATAGCCATTAAGTATGCCTAGATATGTGGTTACAAAAGTCATTGCTCATGCTTAGATGCGTGGTGATCTAGACCATGAACTTTAGCTTGGTCTATGGGTTTCGAAGCCACTATCCTTTGGTCTGTGGCTTCCGAAGCCACTCATTTTTTTTTCTTTTTTTTTTATGTTTGTATACAATAATTTGTCAAAATCCATTTGAGGTTATTCAAGAAGATCTCGTCGATTTATTAATGTTTAAAAAAACTTTAAACTAATCCTAACCATAACTGCTCTTACGAATTATTGCATTTTAGTTCCTAATGAGATTTATAATTTAATATGTATTTTTATCTAAAAGACTTTGTGTTCTTTTAAATTTATTTTTATTGACATTTCTTTTAATGACTCAACATCAATTAAATCTAGAGTGTATTAATTGTTCTTTTTTTAATATTACACTCTATTTTTTTTTATCAATGAACACAAGTACATTAATTGATCTTTTTTATTTCTCACGTATGTACTTTGATCTTCTTCACTACTAATTAAATGATCTAATTTCGGGGTGGAGTAGGATGGTCCAAAGGCCAACCAACCCATGAGACTATTTCGAGATAACCAATATCAAGCCTATTACTTTTATTATATCTTTCGACCATATTTCTACTATTATATAACAATTTAAATTTTAGTTAGGTATTTAATTCACAAATGTAATAAACTACTAATTTCTTAAACACTAATATCCCACTAAATGAGAAAAATCAATACTATATTCTAAACATTAAAATTATATTATCCAAATTATAGAATAATTATACTAATTTTATTTTATGTAAAAAAACATTTTGAGACCCGACACACGTAAACACTAATATCATATTAATAAAACAAAACAAAACAATAATTAAGATAATGATATTATTTTGGGCTCCTTGTAGTAGCTTGGTTGAATGCCAAATTTGAAGATAAAAGATTGAGAAGAGATAAAGAATAGGGAGATGAGATGTAGGTGGGGGAGAGAGTAGCTGAGAAAGAGAAAGGAAAAGCAGGAGGGGGAACCGAATTTAGGGAGGGAGAGATGAGAGAGAAGGGGTTTTAGTATTTTAGTAAAATCACACTACTAAGTGTGCTGCAAAAAATGAGAGATATGTTGTATTTAAAAAATATGTTCATTAACTGATGTTATTAACCCATATTTCTAAGGGGCACTATTGTCATTGTCAATGTACTATTCCCTTCCATAATCATCCTCTAGATCTATTATATTGATATCTATTCTTCTTATTTTTTCTTCTTTTTTGGTTTGTTGTTGTTGTTGGAATCATTCCATCTTTTCATCACCTTCCGCTTCATTCTAAAATCACCATATCTGGTAAATTTAGTCCAAATCATCCCAGAGGAAGAACCACTTATCCAATTCTAGAATTCATTTTTTCCTCAAAAAACTACATTACAAGAAAAATGTGCTATTTACGATGATAAGTAGTTATGAAAACAAGGAAAACTACAAACTGACCTTTTTGTTGCTAATTCATCACTATTTAACTGACATATTTGCAATGTCAAGTAAATCTATCATTTGATGAATTTTCTTCATTCACTTATTTTTAATTTTATTTTTAAAAATAAAAAATAAAAAATTTAAATTGTCATTGCAAATTTGTTTCTACTTAGCAATAAATTAGCCACCGTTCAAAAGTTCATTGTTAGTTGGCGACAGATTTGTAACAATATCTTATTTTTAATTTTTTGAAAATAAGAAAATGAGAAAAAAATTAAACACCATTGTAAATCTGTCCATAATTAAAAGTGGTCGTCACTTATTTTAGTATTTTATTAAAAAGTTTTAAAAAATTAAAAGTTGTTCCAAAATCGACGCTAGATAACAATGTCTTGACAACATTTTTATATTTTCATCCGTTTTAAAAGTGAAAATCACAAAATACAAAAAATCATTGCAAAGCCATTGCTATTGAGCTACGAATTAGATATGCCCTTTTGTAATGTAGTTTTCCTTAGATTTAAAATTTTTAATTAGAAAAAATAATAAAACTTATCTCTAATTCGTTGATATATTATCATCAGATTAGCTACAACATTTGAAATATTACATTTTCAAAAATTTAAAAATACAAAATTAAATCATCATCGCAAAGTTGAATTAGCTATGACTTTATAACAACCTATTACAAAATTAAAAAATGTAAAAAAAAGAAAAAGATGTTTTTAATATGTCGGTACTTTAGCATCAAATTAGCTACTTTTGGATATTAAACATAAAAGTGGAATATACAAATTAAAAAAGCCGTCAGATTACCTTGGTTATAAAGAAGCATCGGCACTACAATCTAAAAGTTGCACCATGCAAATGTTTAACTTTTACATTTGATATGAAGAGGTTATTACAATAAAAAATTAATATAATAAAATAATATATCTTTTTATTAATATATGTTTACTTATTTATTAAATTAAATATTTTAATATTTAATTGCTAATATGTTAATATTTGTAATAGTAAATCAAATCCTTTCCATATTATCAAGTGTCTTATTCTACAATTTACAATCCAAAAGTTGCAACATGCAAATGTTTAACTGTTACATTTGATATGAAAAGGTTATTATAATAAAAAATTAATATAATAAAATAATATATATTTTTATTAGTATATGTTTACTTATTTATTAAATTATATATTTTAATTTTAATTGCTAATATATTAATATTTGTAATAGTAAAATCAAATCATTTCACTATCATCAAATGTCTTATTATCGATTTATTTGTAAAATATACGTGTTTTGAGTATCGAGATAATTTATTTTGATTGAATAATTGAAAATCAAACAATGATTAAAAATGAATTTAAATAATTTTGTTAATCACTAAATAAATCAGCACAAGTTATAGATCTTTTTACATGTATATTTTTGCATGTAAATATATAAATAGAACTCCATCATATATAAAAATTATATTTTCTAAAAAAAAAACTTTGACAAAGCAGCGTGAACAGAGGAGTTTTGGCTTTTTCTTTCTACATCTTTGGTAGAATCTAGACTTAGTCATTTTTTTTTTCTCTGTGTTTTCTAATTTTTTAAAACAAAGGGCTGAGTCTAAGGGTGCAAACGAGCCGAGCCGAGCTCGAGTCAGCCCAACCTTGAGTTCAAATATATTTTGCTACCTCGAACTCAAGCTTGAACTTGGCTCATCAAAATTTTAACTAGTTCGACTCGAACTCGAATAAAAGATAACTTTCGAGTTAAGTTCGAAATCGAGCTCAAGTTTGATTTTTAAAAAAAAAAATAAAAAAAATAAAAAATATTTATTTATTTGGTTGGCGAGCGGTTCGACGAGCCACGAGCCAACTAATTTTGGACTTGAGCTCGACTCAAATTTTTAACTGGCTCAAGCTCAGCTCGAACTCGAGTTTGACCGAACTCGAGTTGAGCTTTGAGCGAGCGACTCGACTTATTTGCAATCTTAGTTGGGTCATTATCCATTATACTTTTTTAGAGTATTTTATCAAAATTATGACTGGGTTATTATTAATTCTATCACCGTACGAAGTCTTTGACCAACAAACGAGAATACATTTTTCTTTTCTTTTATACTATTTTATATTACCCGTTTTAGAAGTCCTCATAATCGTAGAAATTATAATTTAATTTTTAGCTTACTCTAACTATGTAAATTCACAAAGAACTTGATTTGATTCTAAAGGTTAGATTAACTAATTACAGGAAAAAAAGGAGAAAAAAGAAGAAGGGAGAGATAGATTGTGAATAAATAAACTACTAACTACTTAGAAAATAATTAAAAGTGTAGACATATTCTAGTTATAAACAAGTTTTCAAAAGTGTTGATGAATAACATGTATAAATGACTTTAATTTGGAATCAATCATTGATGATCAATTTAATTAATTGGAGAGAATGTAAGAGAGTAAGATGATGGAACTTATCCAAGCCAAGTGATATTCCTATTTAGCCTTGACATGCGATCATGATGAATGAGAAAAAAACAAATACGGTCATCTCATCGGCTTCAACTATTAGGTTGGAGATCATTCCATAACAAAGGAGAACTCTTTCCGAGAAGAAACCAGAGTCTAAGATTCATCCATCAAATATGATCTTCGTACAAAGTCCAGGCCAAGAAACGAGTCATTATAGGCACTAACATTTTCACATTGTATTTTTTATTTCGCTACCACATAAATAGATCTAGAAATCGTGCATTGCCAATAGTGCGCCTCATAATTTTAGTTAATAATGATTACTTAACGAAATTATTGACCAAATGACCTAAGTCACCAAATAAAAATAGCTAAGGAATTTAAAAGCTAAAAATAATGATAAGTCACCATCTGAAAAATGTTCAGGGACAAAATTCACCAATTTGCCTTTTTTTTTGTTGTAAAATAGTGTTTCAATTTTAATACATACTTTTATAATTAATTCTTTATGTAATTTTGAAAATATAAAATTTGACTTCTCATTTTTACTAAATTTATCTTCTAAATATGATAAGCATGTATTGATATTTTTGAATGAAAATGCTTGAATCAAATTTTTAGACTAATATATAAAAAAATCACATCTATTTCGAATGCATCTCTTAAGAAATGTATAATATCCATTATTTCAAGTCCAACTTTTAATATCTGCGCCACTAATAATATAAGGCAATTTAGAAAGTATCTAATAAACAAGATTGATGGTGATTGGGAATCGTTGAGTGATTATGATGAATCCCAGAGTGTTACTCAAATCTTAATACTATTTTTTTTTCGTTTAATCAATAGTAATTTTTTTTATAATGTTTCGAGCTAATGCTCGACCCGTGTCGGGAATCGAACGTGCGACAACAAAAGGCCAATACACTTCATCAACTTTTGTCAAGTGGAAAGAAATGAAAAGCCACATAATTTAGCTGGAAAAGTCTATTTTCTAGTGAGGTAAAAATAAAAAATATCTAATGGCAGGTGACTCATGTATTTAAATTAATTGAATATTTATTTTTAACTTGAACTTGATATTCAATTAACTTATGTCTATGTCATATAATAAATGATAAAAATAATATAAGGGTACAAAAATTAAAAAAAATTGAAGTTATATTTATATGATAAAAAATAATATAAGAATAAAAATTATAAAAATAAAATTAAGAGTAAATTTAAACGAAGGAAGTAGTTGTGTGAATTGGGCCAATTTTTTAAACTTAGATAAGATATTAGAGCAAAATGTCCTTGATGTGGTAAATGAGTTTGAAGAATATTGAGATTAAATTAAAGTACAACTACTTGTCTTGATTAACTCATGAATCAAGAGGGTCAAGATGACTATAAATCAAAGCTAGCATTGATTTTTTTTTTCCTTTTTTTTTCTTGAACCATCTTTGGTTGATCAATGGGATAACAATGAGGTAGATTGTAGCTCTTTTCAAATATTTTGATGTTTATCCTAAATGGTGATCATGAAATCTCAAAGAAACATATAAGCGTTGATGTAGTTGATGGAAACTTGTTTATACCATAAAAGTAGCTAATCAATTTTTCTCTCACTCTACTCCCAAATGATTCATTCAAAATTGCAATTACAACAAGATTATAAAGTTGTTGAAATTAGAAATACTAATTGTCTTTGAAAGAGGTGAGCCAAAAGTGAAAAAGTTAAAATAGGGTAACAAGTTGAATAGTTTATTATGGAAACCTTCGATTCTTTTTAATTCTTGAAAAATTTAGAATTTGTATGGTGTTTTTTCATAAAAATCACATATTCAACCTAAAATGAAGGTTTTACCTTTCTTTCTATTTTATGCCTCCGCCATCATTAAATTAGGGTTGATTGAAGATGGAAAAAAAAATTCAGGAAAATCCCATCTGAAAAATTATAAGATAAACAATAAACTTTTGTTTTTTAGGGAATAATAAGAATAACCTAATTGTGTAAGAAAAAGGCTTTTTCGTTTAAGGAAAGAAATAAAAAAGAAAAAAGATGTGTACCAAACCCAAACATAAGCAAGACCATAATTACAAGCTCTTAGGCCCATTTTAAGCTATTCGTTTTCTAAAATTTGGGCTCTAAGGCCCACTCTCATAAAACATTCATGTTATTTTTTTGATAGTCCCTCCTCCATTTTCTTTCTTCCATGTACCAGAAAGCACCGGCAACCTCAACGGCACTTTCATTCTCTCACACACAGCATTTATACACAATAATACGTTCATGTATATGGAATGCCACACGCCGGGGGAAGGTTTGAGCATCGGAGCGTTTGGTTCAGGAGCATCTCTATCAATGGAGGTGGCTGAGAATCCCCATTCTGCTGCTGGGGATGTTGATATTCACGAGACCTCCGAAGAAGAATCCAAAGGTACTACGTACAAACAATATTGCCGTTACAAACACGTTGGAACTTTTTGAGTTATTATTCAGTCAATTTTGGTCTTGGATAGTAACATTTTCTGCTTTCGTATGCTTAAATTGACGGTTTTCATTTTAAGTTAGAAATTTTAATTGAAGAGATTTTCAATCTCTGTTTAATCTTTTTCATTGCTTTCCTTGAACTTTCCGATTTGTGAAAGGAATATTCACTCTGAATGCTGGAGGATACAAGTTTATTAGAAACTATATATTTACATTAATTATTTAGATAAGTTGGTAATTTTACATAAAAAGTTTTGAAATAAAAAGATTCCCGGCTAATTAGACAGCAGTGTTAGTAAAAATTACCCTGAAAGAACCTGCAATACCGTTCTTCTCTGTGAGGAAGAGGAAATAAAACAACTAGAAGTGTCTGTTGAGTGCTTACAGAAATGAAAAGCAATGGAGGATTAAAGCCCGAAAATACTGTCTTTAGGATAATTTGCTTCCCTACCGAGTGATTTTCTGCTCCATAAGATTTTGAAACATTTATATATTATACGCAATCCATAAATTTTATCCAAAGTTCAGTAGGGGAAGCTAAATCATTTGAGAAACAAATCTTGTCTTAGAAAAATCTAACTCAACATTCTCACATGAAAGGCTTCCCATTTACTACCTCCGTCTAGAATTAAATATACACATTGGAATCTATTCTAACTTGATACAAAAATTAAGAAGAGTCTTTGACCATAATAAATTACTAAAATATCCTTGTTATTAATGTATAATAGTGGAATTGCTCTTAAATTAAGGAAGGTGATAGCGAAATTTCGAATCAATATATACTTATATAAAGAAAGTGAGCATTCAATTGTAGTAATCTAAAATGAAACTGTGGACATTCAATTGTGGATGGAAGGAGTGATTTGCTTAGACAATAAAATATGTGAGACAAATTGATAATTGTAAGAGAATGGGCATTTTGCTATTTTGGGAATTCTAGGACATTTTTTCATCTATTTTAGGAAAGGATATATACCAGACCACTTATTTATACTAGTTACTATGTAGTTTTTGGACCAAAGCTTTAGTATGTTGGAGAGTGGGGGATGATAGAAGTGCTATTCCTAGCAGCCAATGTTAATCCTTACGCTGGCTCTTACTTTGATTATTTCAATGATTCATTGTACCACAATATAAGTTTTCTTCTTACTCAATCTATTATTGTGAACTTTAAATTCAAACAGGGAACACTAGAGAATTGATTCGTGCACATCATTGTGGAGCTACTGATTAAATGGACATCTTTGTGAAAATGGTGTATTAAATGGAAGTTGAAAGAAGATTAAAATAAAGTGTGGGATTTTATGGAAACAAAAGGAAACAAGATCTTAGATAGGCATTCTTAAATAATTATGTAGCTGTTTCCATTCTAGCACACAGATTAAGTGTGGTTTCGTGCTAGAGTAGTTTGGTGGAACCAGATTAAAATTTTTTGTATGAACTAGCTAGTATTTGGAAGAGTAAATGAACATATATTCTTGCAATTCCTTTGCTTCCTCTTCAAGCTTCCCCTTAGTTTGGAGCATAGAACATAAGCTTAAAAATGTATTCAACCCATGAACTCCTAAACCCCTAGTAACTATCTAAATCTTAAAGATTTTCTAGAGTTCTTTCCTTGACAAACGACTCTGGAATGGTTATCTTTTTCATCCAAATATTAGCATTTGCACACACATCCAAATAATAGTTTCTTGTAATGTGTGTAGTTTAATTGCTACAATTTTAGTGGTTGTTTGAAAGCCATTGTGTCATGCCCCATCAATTGGCTATTTAGATCTAACCTCACCATCCCATATAACTAAAAGGAAATAAAAAGGAAAGATCATTGTAAAGGATAAAAGATCATTCAAGAAGAGGTACAAAATGAGCCACATCTGCTACTTTATTTAGGGGCAATTGAATGAAAACTATTAGTATTATTCAACTAATAGTATTCATTTGGAAGTTCTCTTGGCAGACTCAATTGAATGAAAACTTATAGCATTTCTCTAATAGATATACATGATTAGGGTCATGATGAGATAACGATTTATATAGCTAATCCACCAATCCAATAAACTAGTACCACTTCTAGGGGCTTGGGTTGTGATATTTCTTTCATTTTCGTATTATCAATGTTTTATTTTTGGAGGGGGAAGGATGGATGTGTTCTATTAACCCAATTATCATCTTGCCTATTTAATTTTGTGAATGCTACTTCAAGCAAACAACATATAATTCCCTTTTCCACTTTTTGCAGCAACTAATATTCTTGAAAGGCTTCATAAAATGATTTCAGGAGATCCATGCAGCTTTGATGCTTGGGCTGCAATTATTGATGAGGTTGAAAGATCATGCACTGTAAGTCCCTATTTTTAGGATCTTTTTGCTATTTGGACTTTTCATCCTGTCTTTAGTTAGATTTCAAACATTTACGGTTTTCTCTTCCATAAGTTTAAGATGGTAAATGAGGTTGTGGTTAACATTGTACCAGAGTCCACTGTTCTATGTTTAAGTCTTGACCTCTCAGTTAATAAAATAATGTGAAGTATACTATTTTAGTCTTGGCCTTCCAGTTAATAAGATAATGTGAAGTATACTATGTTAGATCCACTAGAAAGATGTGTCTTTAGCCTGCTCACACACAAGAAGACATGCTAGGGCATTTGTATGCATAGTTTACACTCACCTTTACCAAGTTTTTAAATCAGGTGGTAATTTAAGATAGATGAATTACCAATGTTAAACACTTCTTCCTCAATTTCCTTTCAGGGTTTATGCATTGGTGCTTCGTGTTTCTAACCAAACTACTTGTGACGAAAGAGAGATTGAATTCTATTGATTGTTTGAATAAGTATACAAATGCCCTATTTATACATAAGATGTGCTAGATACACTCCATAAAACATGGAGTAAAAGATGGAAGAATAAAGGGAGGAAATATGTTTTCATATTTTTTACACTCCCTTGGAACATATAAATTATATGTACCAAGCTTGTTACAAATGTAGTTAATTCTAGGACCTCTCAGAGACTTGGTGCACATATTAGCTAATTGTTCGGCATAATTAACAAAGTGTGTAACAATACAACCAGATATGATATTTTCTTTAATAAAATGACAATAAATTTCAATGTATTTAGTCCTCTCATGAAACACCAGATTTGAGGTCCGCCTGATTATCACATATCAATGTCATCTGTGTTTTGTTGCCATATTGTAACTCCTTTAGTAAATGTTTAAGCCATATCAGCTCACATATGGCTAAGGCCATGACACGATATTCTGCCTCTGCACTAGATCTAGCAACAACATCCCGCTTCTTACTTATCCAAGAGATTAAGTTGCCACTTATGAAGACACGATATCTAGAAGTGGAGCGCCTGTCAACCGGAGAGCCAACTCAATCAGCATTAGAATATTCAACAACTTGAGTGTTACCCTTATCTTCATAAAGTATCTCTTGTCTAGGTGCCTTTTTAATGTATCTCAAAACTCGAATTGCAGAATCGCAATGACTATCACATGGACTGTCTACGCATTAACTCAACACACTAACTGCATATGAAAAATGCGATCGAGTGTTTGTGAGATAATTAAGTTTTTCAATAAGCCCCCTATATTGTTCTGGATTAGATAGTGATTCTCCCTGTTTTGGCAAAAGTTTGATATTAGGATCCATAGGGTTATCTGCTGGTCTACAATCAAGCGTGCCATTTTCTTCAAGAATATCCAAGGCATATTTTCTTTGTGAGATAACTATGTCGTTACTAGATTGAGCTAATTCAATACCAAGGAAATACTTCAATTTTTCCAAATCCTTTGTCTGGAATCGACTAAAAAGGTGATTTTTTAATTGAGAGATGTCTTTTTCATTATTACCGGTGATCACAATATCATCTACATATATCATAAGACAGATACATCTTCTGTTGTTTAAATGCTAGTAAAACACAAAATAATTAATTTCACTACGAATCATGCCAAATTCACTAACCACATAATTGAATTGAGGAAACTAGGCTTGTTGAGATTGCTTAAGTCCATAAAGAGAGCGTCAAAGTTTACATACCAAACCAAACTCCCCTTGAGCAACGAACCCACGTGGTTACTCCATATAAACCTCGCATATCACCATGAAGGAAAGTATTCTTGATATCCAGTTGGTACAATGGCCATCAACTCATGGTAGCCATAGAAAGAATCAATTGGACATGTGTACTTTTTGCAATAGGAGAGAAAGTGTCAATGTAATCTAAACAAAAAATTTGAGTATATCATTTGGCAACCAAACGAGCCTTAAGGCGATCAATCTTACCATCTGACCAAAATTTAACAGTATATAAATCCACTTGCAACAAACAATAGTCTTATCGGGAGGAAGAGGGGCCAACTCCTAAGTGCCACTAGAGTGTAGCGCATCCATCTCGGACAAAAGTGGAGGCTATGGATCCACAGTAGGAGAGACAGATGAGCCGGGCGAGTCAGCCGTAGCTGGAGTGGTTCTCAGGATAATCTGGACTATGGGAGTGGACCTCTTGGTTGAAAGGAATAGAGTTAAGAGAATGAAGTGGAAAACATCAAAGTTACGAAAATTTTCTGAGGTTACTATCTGAGAATATAAGGAAAACTCGATGAATGGTGACATTAGTAGAAACAAAATGACACTTGAGTTCTAGAGAGTAACACTTGTAAGTTTTTTGAAGTTGAGAATAACCAAGGAAGATGCACTTGATAACCTTAGCAGAGAGTTTAGAATGACTAGGGGGTTATGTCATGCACAAAACAAGCACACCCAAAAGTATGCGGTGGGAGAGGAAACGAGTCACAAGTAGGAAGTATGATTGAGTATAGAATTTCATTATTAATAACAACTGAGGGAATTATGCTTATTAAGTGGCAAACAGTGAGAATAGCATCTGCCAAATTTAAAGGAGCATGAGCTTGTGGTAAAAGGGTGCGACCTGTGTCCACTACATGGAGGATTTTATGTTCCGCAACCCCATGATGCTGTGGAGTATAGGCACAAGAAGACTGGTGTAACATACCCTAAGAAGCCATATAAGTATTATATTGGTCAGAGAAAAATTCTTGTGCATTGTCACTACATAAAACTCGAATAGTTTGTCAAATTGAATTTGTACTTCAACACAAAAATTTGAAAGATTTGAAACAACTCAGAACGATATTTCATTAAGAAAATCTACTTGCATCTTGAATGATAATCTACAAATAGAACAAAGTAACGAAAGCCCAACAAAGAATTGACACGACATAGACCCCACACATCAATGTGTACTGAATCGAACGGGGATGCAGCCCAATTGTTTACTCTTCTTGGAAAAGGCTGACGAGATTGCTTTCCAAGATGACATGACTAACAATTTAAAGACTTAAGAGTAGAAAGACCTAAAACCATGTGTTGGAGCTTGGAAAGGCTTGGATGGCCCAAACGATGCTAATTACCAGAGATGTGATTTGAGGCACCTAAGTCAAGGATCCAATGACAAGTGACATTAGTACCAGTATGAGTTACAGTCACATACTATTTGGATGAATTTTGCTGAAGATATTTCTTGTATTTTGCAGGAGATAGTGTCACTGGTGTATGATGGAGAATTTGAGTTTCAGATTTAGTAGCTTGGGCTACATTAGCTGAGCGTGGAGGTCTACCATGTACCTTCTAGCAGTGATCCTTACATCATGAAAGTCATGACAGTGAATAAACTAAAAATAGATTTTGTCTGGCTGGAGATGCACGATGAACAGTGTCCCCTGTGAATAACACTTCATGTGAACAGTACCCCTGTAAAAGCAGTTGTAGTGAGCAGTACTATCTGTGAACAGTGGAGCACGTGGTGGAGTGTGGGAAGAGCTTTGGCAATGGGCTTTTATGTGAAAGGTATCAACTAGATTCCGAACTTGTTGGTGGTGTTACACTATTCACGCCTGGGAAATAAACTAAGCTCGCCTGAAATTCCTAGGATGGCGGCTTTGATACTACGTGAAGAAAGAGATTGAATTCTATTGATTGTTTGAATGAGTATACAAATGCCCTATTTATACACAAGATGTGCTAGACACACTCCATAAAACATGGAGCAAAAGATGGAAGAATAAAGGGAGGAAACATGTTTCCATGTTTTCCACACTACTAACAAACTATTCCTGCATGTTTTTTGCCTCTTCTGTACTGCAGTTGACATAAGTGGTTAAGAAGAGGTGGGAGGGGGCTGTAACAAAGAGGCATTCAGAATTGTTGAAAAAGCCCTTGAAGGGTAAAGGATTTAGAGATGTGCTAAAGAAGGAAAGGCACTATGGAGGAAATGAGTTCCTGAAAACTATGAAGCTGAATTAGGTATATCTCATACCAAAGATGTTCCAACGGCATTTGGAGTGGCATTTGTTATAGGGGATGATCAGGCTTTGGGACAAGATTGCTAAAATTTGGAGTATAAGGTCAGAAATAGGTCAAGGATTCCTTGTGAATAAAGAGGTTTTGGTGGGTAGTTTTCTTGTATGAACAACATGGAGATTAGTAGACAGTGATACTTGCAGAACTGGGAAGCTGAATCTACCCTAACTTTGCTCACTGTGTTATGGAGATACTGTATATTCTGGAGAAATGGAGTTCAATGTAAATGAAAGAAAGGAGTAAGAGTAGAAGCATCTCAGCATTTGTTTTCTTGGAAAAGCCAAGAAATCATGGGAGCAGCAGGGTTTTAAGGGTAATATGCAACATGAACTATTGGATAATGGAAAAGCCAAAAGAGTCTTTGATTACATTGAATATATTATGTTAACATTTGGAAATCCATTTTTTTGTGATTGTTATTTTCTTACAGTTTCCATCCTCCCATCCTCACTTTCATGGGTAATTAAGTGATTTCTTTGGAATTTACAACTTGAACTAAATTACTTAATATCCTACTAGTGGTATTTCTCTGTCTAGATCTTCAGCCCTGAGAATGACATTCTTTGATGTGTACAATACATAGAAGGACTGTCTTTGGACTTTCTCAACTCCTCACCATGGACCTCTGTGTTAGGTAGGTGTCACTTTTGAGAAAAAGAAAAGATAGGAATTATGTCTTGGATTACCACGAGACTAATAGTCTTGACTTGTTTTGTAAAGCCTTGCCCTTTCACCTGTACCGCAATTTAAGAATTTGTTGAAGTAAATAGCAGAAGAGAGAGCATTTCTTATGGTTTCTTTTAATGTGGTGAAGAAGAGAGACTTGGTTTCAGTGGAGTTGGTTGTTTTTGAAGGTTATTTATTTCCTTTTTGGACTTCAAGAGCCACTTTCTTTATTGATTGGATATACATAAATTTGGGATAGTGATTAATCTTTCATTTCATGCTACATTGACCCCCACAATCAACTGTTCTCTGTTACTCTCTTGTTTGTATTCTGTTTGCTCGTAACTAATCTTATCAGATGGGCTGATATTATCGACAGCTGCATAAAGGTTCACCAGTAGTTACATGGATTTGGATGCTGTCTTCCAGTGGAAAAAAGTTCTTTTTATATGTGCTTGCCAGTTGCAAGTCAGGGTTTCCTTAAACATTAACCAAGTAATGCAATGAATAATGTCAATGTCGTTGGTAATGAAAAAGTATCACAAGTCTGATATAGAATGGAATAGTATAAGAATATTTCTCTTTGTATGGTGTATGATTTTCATGATTGTGTTTTTTGCATCACACTTTCATAGGCCCCCAAGATTTATTTTGTTTTCCCTATCTTTACTAGATATGCATTTCTGTAGATCTTGTGAGAATTACTTATTCTATGAGATAAACTTTTCTCCTAAACTTGCAGGATAATATGGATACAATTTGTTTAGCCTATGACTCAATTTTGTTGAAGTTCCCTTTGTGCCACTGGTACTGGAGGAAATATGCTTACAAAATCATAAGACTATCAGATGCTAACAAGGCTGTCGAAATATTTGAACGGGCACTAAATTTAGGAATGTACTCTCTTGGTCTATGGCTTGACTATTGCCTCTTTGGGATGTCTTTCTTTGAGGACAAAGATGCTGTTCGTAGGTAACATTTTGGATATTGGTATGCAATTCCAATGTTTTGGACATTTTGAACTTTACATTTGTATGTAACATTTTGGACATTATAGTTTGTGAACTTGTTTTTTAGTTTCAAAGATCCAAATAACCTGCATTATGCTCTTGAATTGGTGCATTGGGCTAGATTTTTTTTTCTTCATATTTTTTAGATTAGGAACATCATATCTCTAAACAAACCTAATCAGCTCAACTAGTTGTTCAGGATACTTTGTACCTTGGATTTCTTTGGATAGTTGGAACTGGCAGAAAATATGATGGATAATCCAGTGTTTACAATAGCAATTCATGGTTATATTAAAAGGAAAATGAAGGCTATGGGATGATAAATGAACAACTTCTTAACCACATGCTTGAGTACAGATCCCAAGTCTGTCAAGCATAGAAATTATTTTTGTGAAATTCATTTAGAAGGTACAATGTGTTTGTTTTTGCTAAACTTCTACTTTACTATTAAATTGTAATGGATAGAAATGATGAATGAAATATTTAAAATTGTTCTAGTGGCTGTAGGGTATCAGGGTTGTTTCATGGTGGAATTGTTTTCTTTTTCCTTTTTTTTTGGGAGGGGGGGTGGTGATGTTGCTAAGCTAATCTAATGTTTTATATTATACATGTGGGCCTAGAATGTCTAATTCAATGATATGTTTTCTCCAGAACCTTAAAGCAGGAGATCTAGCAATCAGAGCCTCTTGATTATTGACCTTGTACCATTTATTTTTGTAATATTTATCTCTCTAAGGAGTCTAACATTTGTTTTCCTAAAGAAGTACTTGCATTATAACTGTATGTGTCCCACACAGTCCCAGGTCGCTGCTATTCCCTTCCCACAAGTTTCTTTAAAATTCTAATTCTAGATCAAACTCCGAATTTACTAATGATCAATAGGCAAATAATAATAATAATCTTATCCTAGCTAAGAACTATTTTATAAGAACCTTACTTGCAATTAAAATTGAGTTGTTATTGTCAGTAACTCTCTGGTCCCATCATAGGTCAGGGTCTTAATTCTCACCTTGAGCATCTTTTGATATTTCTCCTCCCTTTTTCCCAACACAGGAACCCCTATCCCCCTTCCCAAGAAAAGAAAAAGAAGGAAAAAAAATAGGTATCTAGTATCCACAAATATATTGAAAAGTTCAAAAATTCTCTCAGCTTTTCCTTTCTGCAAATGCTATGATACAATGTTGACGACATTCTGTAAGGACTCAACTGTCTGATCTGTCAAACCTGTTGCAGCTAAATACCTTGTCATTAATTTGAACTTAGAGATTAGATTTAAGTCATCTTTCTTGAACTTGATCAAGGTATCTTTCTGTGTGAAAATTTTCCTTTTGCCTGACACTGGTTGGAATAAATTGCATTGAGATTTCTAATTAACAAGTGATTGAGTAGAATGAGCACTTTGTGAACTTTGCTAACTTTGGGTGATATGGTATGCTGTGAGTAACAGAAAATGGAAATAAACTGCAGGAAAATTTTCTTTCATGTGTGCATATTCGGTATCCATCCTGTGGAGTCCTGAATCATTTGAGAAAAATAGCCTATAGACTGTTTCAGAAATATCAAGTGCATTGCAGTATTTTGGTGCAAAGAACTATATCCTGCACATTTCTGATTGATCAGTTTATTACACCATCAAACATTTTCTTTTGATCTTCAACTATTTTACATAGAACTTGAAGCTTTTGAGACCAAAAACTCTCTTCCCTGCTTATCTTTTATTAGAAATTCCAGAATGAGAATCTTCTGTTTTTAATTGTTGTTCTCAGTTTGCTCCATATTATTTGGCAGGTTATTCAAAACAGCCATTCTATTCGTTGGGAAAGATTACTATTGTCATGCCCTGTGGGATCAGTACATAAAATTTGAATATTCTCAGCAGAACTATAGCTCTCTTGCTAATATTTACCTCCAGGTGTTGAGACATCCTACAGACAAGTTGCATGAATATTATGAAAAGTATGTGTTGCACCAAGATTGTTTTCATGACATTTTTTTTTCTTCTTTCAGTGTATCAAAATGATCCACGCCTTATCTTCATTTGCATGATCACTACTGAAAGACTGGCTGATTTGTGAGGAACACTTTTTTTTTCCCTTTTAGAAGAACAGTTTGATGTGGTGGAGAATTGGTCCATAAATATCTGCAGCAAAAGTTCTTTCAAGAGTGTGAATGTCAAAAAGAAATATACCACTTGCCTATGCCCTTTGCCAGTTTAGACAACGTCCATAGGTACCTAGAAGTTGACACTTCACTCTTTTCTTTGTTAATTTGCTAATAAAACTAAATTAAACATAGTTAATGTTTATAGAAAGACAAGTTATAGTCCTCTTTAACAGCTGAAGTACTTTCGATTGGTTTTATTCAGTGGTAAATATCTGCTCACCTCATCCAACAACTAAAATATTGAATGAGTTCAGGAAAAGCTTAATCTATTAGTGAGGATGGTACTATATGCTCATACACAGTAATAACAGGTGCAGTGCAGTCTGGGAATGTCTCTCTTGCTTGTTATACACTGTCTGTTCTTTTGTTTTGCCCTTTTTCATCACTTGTAGAATGTGTCTGCTAGTTTAATCTCTTAGTCTCTTCTTCTTACTTTCTTCATAACTACTACTTGTGCTCCATTAATTCACATTTTTTTCTAGCTTTTTAACTCACAAGTACTGATTTTATTTAATTGTAGTTTTAAGGCAAGCTATATACTCAAAATAGATTCTATTTACACTTAGATGCTGGAGGTGGCTGTACTTTATATCATAATTTTGATAATTGTATTAGTGGTAACTGCTCCATGCCCCTTCTAGTTTCATCATTAATCTCGCAAACACTATTTTGAGTCTATTACCCTGCGTTCTGGCAATGGACCTATAATATGCCATGTATCACTGCCTTTAGAATATGCTTGTAATAGTAAGCCTAAAACTCTTAATATTCCCCACAAAACCATTATTTGGTCTGCAGCTGCATGTGATTAGATCTCAAGTGGTTTTTGCGCTTATGATTGTCTCTCTCTTTTTGTATTTTTTGGAATTTTGTCTTGAGTAATTTCTAACCATGCATCTCCTATATCTTGTTGATAGTTTCAAAAAGTTTGTTATTGGCATGGAAAAAGAGACAACTCTAGAAAAGAATTATGAGATTGAACTAGAAGGAGGAGTTGTAGCTAATGATGCAAATTTACTCTCTAAGAGTGAAATCTCTAGAGTTATCGAAGACCTGCAGATTCCTGATGATGAGGCTCTCCTATCCAAGGCAATAAGTAAATATAAATTTATTGGTGATCAGCTTTATGAGAAAGCATGTGAGCTGGATGAAAAAATAAAATGCTTTGAGGAAAGTATTCAGAGGCAATACTTTGATGTAACACCACTTGGTGATGAACAACTGAAAAATTGGCATTGCTATCTTGACTTTATGGAGAAGCAAGGGGATTTTTCCTGGGTATGGCTTTATTGATCTGATATGATTTATTTTAGATACTGACCAATAATGTTACTGAAGTTGCACATTCTCTTTCTACAGGCACTGCAACTCTTTGAAAGATGCTTGATCTCTTGTGCAAATTATCCAGAATTCTGGATACGTTATGTGGAGTTCATGGAAAGCAAGGGAGGACGAGAGTTAGCAAATTTTGCATTAGATCGAGCTACAAAGATCTTTCTGAAGGTAACTAACTCTATTAGGGTTGAAAGAAAGTTCTGGAGGCTACTTCTGCATAAATGTTCCAAGATCACACTGTAGCTCTTTCCCAAAATTTTCATTTTCTATGATGCTCCTGGATTTCGATAGCATTTTATGATCCATTTAATTAGATATATTACAAAGTACAAGCTGATGTGTATGTGCAAATGGCTATGTACAGTACAGGCATGGGGATGCTAATCCATTTGTGAGTCCTTATTCCTTCATTCATATGGAATTTCTCTTGTCATTTGTTCTCCTAACTTACGTAATCATATTATCTGCCCAGTCCTACCTAGGCTTGTCAAGCAAACAGGCTCTAAATGATCAGCTTTGAACAAGCAAAACCTTTCTCAATTTTGAGAAACCTGAATGTGGCAGGGACTCCAGTTCTGTGTAGTCATCTTATTTGTGTAATCCCTTGCCCAATATAATAGAGATTGTTTGGCTTTTATTTCGGTTGGGCATATTTATGAAGTATATCTTAGTCATGATTAATTTTGCATGAACATTAAAGATCAATATAAGGGCTACTCCATGGAGTCTTTTCTAATCTTGAAATGCTATAATGTTCAATACAAATTATTAATTTAGAAAGAATAATGATAAATTAACCAAGTATACCATATACCATGAATGATTAGTGCATACGGGTGGAGGGTCTGTGGATGATGAGCGAACTGCATACACACGTGCACACACATATATATACTATAAAGTGTTAACATATACTTTAGCAATTTAATTTAATTTTTTTTGGGTTAATAACACCTTTGGTCCCTCAAAATTAATTCCTGTTTAAATTTGGTCTTCTTTTTTTCCTGACGACACTTTGATCCTTTATCTACTAAAGCTGAACAAAGTTAATCTGAACGGATATTGAACAGGAGAATTACTGGATATTGAATTACCTTCTTTATATACAACACATTAACTGAGATAGTCTTTTATTAATTATATTTCTAACATGAACTCATAAACTTAGAATTTGGAATGTCCATATTTGAAAAATGTAAGACGAGAAGGGTATTTTTAGAAAAGGAATAGTTTTACAGATTTTACCCAACCTTGATGAATTGAATGCTTTGCCTCTGATGCTCATTCCATCTCTCAAGGCAAAGTAAAAACACAAATTTTGCCGTCATGCTAAGTGAGACCATATAAGGGCACTTTTGGCTGGAAGAGTGATGTTCAGCTTAATGCCACCTCCAGATCAAAATTTCTGGTCAGTCCTTGCTGAGATTCCACCTGATCTCTGTTTTCCTTCTTTGTGCTTGGATAAAGTATTTCTCCGATCCCTTGCCCGGTGAATCTACCCATCCAACCTCACCTGTCTTGCTTTTTACTTTGTGAGTGATTCCCTACACTCGACTTCTTCCTCCCCCCCCCCCTTCCCAGGGATCTCTCTCTCTCCCGGTGTGATACCTTTGGTTACTTACCGAGTTGTTGATAGTAGGTACTTGAGCAAAATTAGGCGAGAGGCCGGCCATATCTTTCCATCTAAGATGTGGATCTTTGGTTGCCTTTAGATGGAATATGTGGTGATACAGATTGGGAATGGAATCTTTGGTTTACCTTTTCAAAAAGCTTTTCTTTCATTATCCTAATAAAGTGTACTTTTCTTATTCAAACAAATTCAGAGGTCGTGATATTTCATATTCTTATACTTTTCTCAAGGTTTCCACTCCTTCAGATATTTTTTTCTATCAGGTTTGTTAGAAATCTAGGTTAGTTTTGAATTCATTTTGGCCTTTTTGTTCATTGAGGAATTTTTTCTGATTTTACTTTCAACCAAGTTTATAAATTTAATCTTTAAGTGTATCAACTTTGCCAAAGTTCTATCTGATATGACCTAATTTATTTGTTAAAGGTGAATTGAAGTGGTTCCTTGAGAAAGTGGCATTTATCAAAATCTATTATCCTCGTATTTTACTTTAAACTGTTTTGGTGAAGCTATAGAAGACACTTAACATGCACATGCTGGTGTTCTCCCTTTTAATAGCTTTCTGATAGCTGAAATGTTGAGATTATTTATATTTACTTTGTGCAATAAGTTGAGATCTTCTTTACCCATTATGTTTTTATGGCAGGATTCACCAGAAATCCATCTTTTCAGCTCCAGGTTTAAGGAGCAAATAGGAGACGCAAGTGCTGCACGTGCTGCAGTTATTCAGCGTGATATGGAATCTGATTTCTATTTAACTAGACATGCTATAGAGCTGGCTAACATGGAAAGGCGTTTGGTATGAATAATTTCGTCGTACTTTTGAGCAGTTAATTAAGGGCTTAAGTTAAAGCACAGTTGCATGTCCAAACTTTCAGGGTAATGTGGAAGCAGCTTATGATATATATGACAAAGCGATTAAGATAGCAGAGGAGAAGAAGCACTGGCATTCTCTTTCTACCCTGTTTATTCGTTTATCTCGTCTCAAATACATGGTATGTAAACAGGGATATTCCTAACTCTGCAGCATGACAGATTTGCTAATTATATGTGTGCTTTCTTGGTTAAGTGTTTTTATTGATAGTTCTTCATGCTCACTAGCTAGGAAAGGCATAGAGGTTGGAAGAGGATTAGTGGTGTGAATGGCTTAATCATGGTAGAACAGGTTTGGATTTGCCATGTTTATATGAAAGAGGCTTTTTTGGGGGAATAATTTGTTAAATTGTTTCTTCAGGTCAGGCTGTTGTACAGGAAGATATCAGATGACGATAATAAAAGAATTGGTATTTTTAGCCTTACAGTTGAACTGTAGATCTAGTCACTGAGGGAAAAAAATGATGTTTTTGACTTTATCTATAGTTGAATTGTAGATCTAGTCAATGAGATAGAATAATGCTAACATTATGATAAGATTTTGTCTTCTCACAAGGCAGGTGAATATCTTAATCCATATCATCACTACCTGAACTATTTTTTCAAGTGATATAAGACAGTTCATAAATGGATAGTGGTAGGGGAGATTTACCATTTTTTTCGGAGTAGTTGCACACTCAGTACTCTCTGTAACATAATCTTCATTATTTTTTTCTATTTGAATATGTCCATTGTAGTTATAATCTTCTACTGCATCATTTTCATGTCTTGGTTATTTGAAACCAGACAATTTTCTGAAAGTACTAGTATCTTCCTCCTCTGCTTCAAATGGTTTTGTTTTCTGAACTCAAACAATTGGGTTTGAGTGGGGTGAGTATGATTTGGTCAATGTAAAGATTGGCAGCAAGAATTCTCTGTACCTGAGGTTTATCTCCTAGATGACTGTACTACAATATTCGCTATATTACAAGTGCATTTCCTGTTGCGTGAGTGACAAAATATCCAAATGCACATCTGAACTCAATTAGCAATTTTGGATTCCTTCTGCATCAGATTTCTTGAACATTCCGTTATATGTAAGTTTGCAAAGTGAGAAACAACATATCTAAATTCTTCAGGATAGGTGTTTTTTTGTTAATATCACATTGCATAAACTGTTCAGAAATAGGCAAAATTGAGAGAAAATTACTAGGTCTCTCTTCATGCCTTGTATTGTGTGCATGTCTGGTGGTCCCTTGGAGACTTTTTGCCAAAGACGCTGCTCTATATTGTACGATTTCAGGTCTACAAATTAGTTTATCGTATGTATTCACGTTGCATGTATTTTCTGTAACCACATATATTAGTTCTATCTAATTCTTCCTTGCTGTAGATCACTGGCTCAGCTGATGCTGCTAGAGATGCTTTGATTGATGGAATTAAACGTGTTCCTCATTGCAGAGCACTTTTAGAGGTGATTTTTCTTCTTAATCCCTTACTGGATTGTGTCACTGGTTATATACCTAATTCGATTATTTGCCTAGCTTTCATCTTTATCTACTCACCATCTTGAGATTTATTTTTCCCCCCATTCTCCAGTTCAATTTTTTTTTCCAAAAATTTCACCCAATTTAAATTTATTTTTCTCCTATGATGTCCCACACATGCATATTAAATTGCTTCATTATACTTTTTAATTAAAACTATGTCTTTAAATAATAAACTAACTCTATTTAAATTATTTTTTTAATACTATTTGATATATGGGTCCCATTAACTAACTTATCAAATATTTAAATACAACACAAAAATTTTTTATCCGAAGACAATATCTAATTTTCATTCTCAAAACAAAGGGTACACCTTTTTTCACCATAAAAAAGCTAGCTTTTTGGTTTTCTAGTATATGAATGCAATGTAGATGCTTCTTTATCAATAAACAAGATGTTTAGTTTTAGCAATTAAAATTTAGCTTTTTGGGTTGTCTGGTATACCAATGCAATTTTTACCAAATGCAATGTATTTGCTGTATCAGTTTCATAGTTTTTACAGGTTTCTCATTCAAGCACTAAATTTTGAGCATCTACAATTAGATATATTATGGTTATTTTGGACCAGAATTACAATTAATAACTTTTTCCTTTCCAGGAATTAATTAAATTTGTAATGACACATCAAGGACCTTCTCAAGTGAATTTATTAAATTCCATTGTTGCTCGTGCAATATCTCCCAGTACTGATGGATCCCAGGGTTTGGACCCTAATGATCGAGAAGAGATTTCGTCTTTGTTTTTGGAGGTCAGAGATAATTTATATCAGTGGCATGAATTTTGGTAATTATTTGATGTATTTTGTGGGAAAATGAGAATTTTTCCCTCAGGAGAAAAATGTGGGAAGGGATGGGGAAGTTCCTTTCTTATTCAAGTTTAGGGTGCCTCAATACATGAATTGTATACTTCTACTAATTAGCTTCAGAAAGGGAAAGAGAGGATAGGGAGTTCTATCTTACTAAATCTTGTCTATGATAGTTTTATAAGACTGCATAAGTTTGGAATTTATTAAAAAACAAACTGTCAATAACCTAAAAAACAAATCACCAATTTTATTCCTACAGGACTGTTAATGAGATACGCCTCTATACTTTCTTTAGTCTTTTTCTCTCTTTTACAAGAAGCAAAATGGTAAACTGCTTAGTTACTTACGTCATAGCCCATAATTTGTTTATGTAAACGGATGCTTATTTGAAATTATTATGTGAGATACTTTGATGAATTCGTTTAGAAGTATTTGCAAACATTGTTACTTGACATTATGAGTAGTTCTAACCAGAAAACTGAAAATGATTTTCGACATCTAAGGGAAAATTTGGAAAAGAGGTATTTCACATGACATAGTTACTAATAATTATTTATTATGATGCAATATTTTTTTGTGGCAGACATGTATGCTCTTGAACATCCCAACATCCGAAAAGTAGTTTAGTATAGCAATCCTGTCAAACTGAAACTGTCATCTTAATGTTTCCAATACCCTCAGATGTTTTAGTTACCTGCTGCTTCTTCTAAGACATTAACTTGTACTTTTGGTGTTCAATCATTCAAATTCTTGATAGAAATATCTTTTTCAGCTTAATTATATGTAATTGAATTTGTTTTAGCAAGTTTATCTCCTAGATTTATCCTTGTTCAAAAGAAATAATATGGACAATCAGATGTTTACTAAATTGATTGTGTAAATTAAGATAAAGACACCTGCTAGAATACCAAGCTTTTTTCCTTGCTTTTTAACATCTCATGATTGGAAACAGGTCTGATGATGAAATTATCTACATTATTGGGGCTTCCCCATAAAAATTGAGTTGATTCTATGTATCACTGAGACTTGTTTAGGCAATCTGTATGCTTCACAGTGTGTCAGGTCCTTTGACGCATTCATGTTCTCTTCTTTGTTTCCTTCCAATCTCAGAATATTTTCTCAGCAACATGAGAATTTGAACTATTAATTAGTGGGCTGATAATGATCATATCTTTGTTGAGGAATTCATTTTATTTCCTTTTCTTTAGTTATGAAAAAAGCCATGAAGATTATTAGGATTTCAACTCTACTAAGATTTTCTTGGTGAAGTTGAAGAAAAAGCCAAGTACTCTGAACGAAGATTTGACAAACGTGTATATCAACAACAGAGTTTCCAAGCAATCTGCTTATTCAAAGAGTTTCCAAATGTACGATTTATTTGGAAGAGAAATCAGATTATTGTACCACCTCAGACTGTCCTAGAGAGTTTGTCATATTGAGACCTGTTTTTCCTATGCTGAGGGAACAGTTACTGTTTTACTTTGATGTAATGCTATTAATGCAACACCTGACATTGGCAAATGAAATAGGAATAAACACACATTTTTATTCTCAAAAATTTGGTTGATATGATATCTGTCAGATAATTTTGTTCTGACTATGTGAATTGTAAACTGCACTAAACTCTCCAGTTTCTCTATCTGCAGAAAGCTACTCTGAATCTTAGTCAATTCCTAAGTAGATGCGTAACCATCACACACAGAATTCCTGGTCAATCATGTATATGCATGAGGCCCTCATACATATATATATATATATATATATATATGTATATGTATATGTGTGTGTGTGTGTGCATGTTTGTGTGTGTAATATTGCACATACTTGCATGCCTCGTCGCTTAATGAACTAGAGGTGAATAAAAAGATTGAACTTGAAAACCGGTAACCTTTGGTTTGCTAAAATTCCATGACTGTGTTTAAAATATGGTACCTGAATTTTTATCATTTGGCGTGTATCTGTGCTCCTCACAGTAGATTTTATGCTGTTCCTTTGCATTTATGCAGCCCTTTTATACCTTTGAATGAACCTAGGCATGAATACTATTTGCAATTATTAGAACAATCAAGTGAAATGATGTTGGCTGAAAATGCTTTTTGATACTAATTCGACAATAATGTTTGCAGTTTGTTGACCTTTGCGGAACAGTTGATGATATAAGAAAAGCAAGGAACCGTCACATTCAATTGTTCCCCCAGTTCTTAAGGTCCAATTTTGTAGGTAAGAAGTCAGATTCGGACAATTTGTCAGCTGAGATCCCGGAACAAAGACAAGGCCATTCATCTGCCTTGCACCTATCACAATTTGAAGAGCAGAAGAGTAAAATCAAACACATAGAGGAAGGCCAGGCGCATTTACAGCCTGGAAATAATTACTGCAACACTGAGTTGGTGTCTGCTCATCTGTCTGCACAGAAATGTGATAAGCAGGAGCAAGAGACACAGCAAAAATCATCTAACCAGTTTGCAGAAGAGTCCACTGAAGCTGCTGCAACTGAGATGAAAAAGGTAGATCCTAAATTGGTAAATCAATTTGCAGAGCACACTCCAGGAATGGTGGGATCAAGTCAGAGTTTAGCAGATGCCCATAGAGAAGACGAACCAGGACAAACAGTAGCTCATGACTCAGTAAATCGATTGGCAGAGGATATTCCAGCTGTGGTGGGAACAACACACATTTTGGCAGAACAGCCTAGACAAGACGAACCTGACATGGTGGAGATCACACCTACTTCAGTTCATGATTCAGGTGGAGATACATCATCTCCAAATGCCGTGTCCTGTAAATTCAATGGCCAGTCGAGACCAACTGCATCTGTAGGAGGGTCACGAGAACAATCTAGTGCAGTTAATATGCAGGACCAAGAGTTCAAATATCATCTCAAGCCAGTTTATTTTGAAAATCATTCCTCAAATTCTCAGGATAAGGTCTCTGAGGAGATTATTCCTGTGGCATCTGGTGAGCAGAATACTATTTTGGAAACCCCCAATATTAATATGAATGCTCCAGAGGGTTGTTTGAACACAAACACTATTCCTCCTGTAGCTAGCCCTGACCACACTCCAACTGCAGATTCTCTTCAAGTCCATGAACATCCAGAGGAAGCTACATCAGGTATTCTTTTATCTCCTGCAAATCATCAAAAGCATATGCCAACAGACATGGCAACTCGTACTGGTGGAGAATTCCACAAGAGAAAGCACATTGAAACAATTCCTGGAGGTGGAAGTTCTGAAATTCAATCACATTCCAAGGACGAGCAGTTGCCACCACCACATGGTCCGACTGTTGCAGATTCTGAGATGCTTGTGACTCCAGGGCGCCCACATCCTTCAGTTGCAAAAATGGGAAGCCCAGCCCAAGTTCATCAAGAGGCATGTGCTGCTCAGCAGAATATCTTTACTAATCATGTCTGGTCAGTCAATCCTGTGCCAGAACAGAGCTCTCTCCCCACTAATCAACAATGTACATATCCCCCCCTTGTGTCCTCCCACCATCCAAATTTGACTACAAATACTGTACAATCTAGTCATCCAGATGCTAGTCCACACCACAACCAACCTATGAATCAGATATGGCAGCTTGATTACCATCAGCATCAACATCTTCTGCAGCAACAGTACCAACAGCAGCTACTCCAAATGATGCAACAGAAACAGCAGCATCAACAATCTTATCAACATCAGCAACAACTTCTGCCCCAACTGCAGCAATACAATCAACAGCAAGCATGTTCTTCCCAGCAGCTGCATTATTTGCAACAGCAGCCACCAGTTTCACCAGGACCTTATCAAGTTAACCAACTTCAGCAACAGCAGCCACCATACTCCCAGCAGGTTCAGCAACAAGCACAACAGCTATACTATATGTTTACTCAACAGGCACAAATACAGCAGGGTCAGCAGCAGCAATTCCTGCAACAACAGCTATATCAACAGGCTGAGAAGCTTACCTACCAAATGCATCAGCAGGGATATGCGCCACATACAGCACAAGCTTACGCATATCAGATACTCTGGCAGCAGTACCAGTTATATCACCAAGGTTATTCTCAAATGTTGCACCAGGGGCAGCATCATCAACAATTACACCAGGTATACAATCAAATGGAGCTGCAGCAGCAGCAACAAAGTGACCAACAGAAGCAACATTATGAAAACAGATCTCCGGAGCCGGAGCCAGATCTGCTACAGGTGAATTCTTGATTAGTACTTCAATTGGTTTCTTTTAAAGAAGATGCCTTCAATAAATTGCATTCTTGTTCATGTAATCTACATAAGTTGCACTCCTCATATAATAGCTTTTGCAGGAAAATCTAAGCTTTGAATCATATAGTTGCTTGATGAAGAAGCTAAGTTTTACACATAAGATTTAATAACACTTTTAGTGTCATACCAAGTGGGAAGGACAAACTCTGGGCGTCTCACCTTGGGTTTAGCTGTATCATACAACCAAGATTTCAGAGAACGTTTTGTAAACTTTTTATTGATTAAACAAAAAAGCATTATAAGTAATGAATAGAGCAGTCCTATATGTATAGACTCAAAAACTGACTTCTGATCTAATTAGGACTAGAGAAGACTCATTTCCACCTTAACCCCCCTGACCACTAAAAGTCTGATAAGCTGAACTAAAACAAATATTCCATGTTATTGGCTCGTAAACTTGAATTTTCAAGATTAAAGCTATTTTATAGAATCATTGCTTGACCTCAAATATTCCAATTCTTGCGCCCTTTCCTGTTTTGCATCAGAGTTGTGTTTATGGACATCTCCTGAGGCGCCTAAATGTTGGAACAGCTGTCCTATAATTAGGAAAACTCTGTTAAAGGGAACCATGTTCCCCGAATTGAATTGAGTTACTGGTGTTGACTGTTAACAACAAAAGGATGATTTATATGCTATGTAAGTTAGTACTATAATCTTTGGCAGGCAACCTTCATGATTTTGGCCTTAAAAGGTATCTCGCATTTCTGTTCCAACATTTCATATAGATTCTCTTTTGACTGGCCGTTGATATGCAATTTCTTGCCTTTACCGTAAGTTTATATTTAATTCTACTACTCACATGTAACTTCCTTGAGCAGCTGAGCTGTACTTTCACATCTCTTGCCATGATTAATTTTACCCTACATATTTGTCTTCATTTCTCTAGGTCATTATCATAGCCTGCATACCATCAAAAAATTGACTTCCTCTATTGTAGGGCCAAGGGAATGCAAAAGAAGGTTCAAATCCGAGCAGAGAGAAAACACCAGAATCAGACTATCAGCAACCTCAACACTGATCTCCAGAGTTTATCGTTCTAGCTGAATTTCCGCACATCAGGAGCTTTCTCATGGAATCTCTCCCTCCCTGATACTGGAACCTAGTTCATCTTGAGTATCTTGAAATCAATGATAGAAATTATGCTAAGCGAAAAGTAGTTTTACTGTACTAGCTGTAATCTTTAGCTTGACCTAATATGTATATGATTTGAAGTTCCATAATATGCGGTCTATTCAACAAGCTCTTTTCCAAATGGCACCACACAGCCTCAGGTCCGACTGCATTCCGGCTTCTTTCTTCCAAAAATTCTGGCCTATTGTTGGACCCTCTGTTACTGACTTTATCCTCGAGGCTTATGACTCGGGAAGATTTCCAAGATGAATGAATGGTATTCTCATTTGTCTAATTCCAAAATAGACTCAACCAGAGTTCATATCTCAATTCCATCTGATTGCACTTAGTAATGTTCTTACTAAGATCATGTCCAAAGTGATAGCAAACAGATTGAAGTCTGTGATGCCAAAACTGGTTGCTTCCAACCAAGCTGGCTGTATCCCTGGGAGAGTTGCTGCTGATGACACCATCCCCACTCAAGAAATTCTGCATACCTTGAGAATGAAAACTGGTAGAATGGGAGGAATGGTGGCAAAAATTGGCCAGGAGAAAGCTTATGATCGGGTTGATTGAGAATTTCTACGTCAAGTACTCAATTGCAGTGGGTTTTAAAAAAACATCTGGTGGACTTAATTTTGTTTAGCATCTCTTCCACTAACCTCACAGTTCTCTGGAATGGTACTCCTCTTCCTGCTTTTGCACCTGAAAGAGTTCGTCTGGGAGATCCAAAAGATAAAAATAAATAAATAAATAAAAAGTAAGAAAAGTAAAAAAAAAAAAAACAGAGAAAAAAAAATGAGGATAGATCACATAATTTTTGTTTTTCCAATTCAAATTAAATCTTTGCATATTTATTTTATGATTTTTAGAATTAAATATTAACATTAAAATATATATAATTTTTATTTGAAATTATTTTAATACTAAGATTAAAAAAAATAATTAAATATAAATATAGATAATAAAAATTACATTAAAAAATTTAATAAATATAATTATAAATAATTATAATTATATAGATAAATAAATGTCTATGAATATCCATAAACTATTTATATAAATCATTCAGGAGTGAATTATAAATAAATGAATTGATATCTATTTAAATTTATTCAAATGTATTTAAACATTCACTTGACACTTATAATTTAAATAATTCATTTAAATTTATCCAAATGTATTTGAATATTCATATTACCATCTATACGGAAAACCATTCATGTACTTTGATAACAGCCTAACAAAGAATTATATGATTCATCATTTTTTACTCATAATCCTTCATGGATAGGTAGGCACATATTAACTCATTGTCTTAAAACTCTTACTACCTCAGGACAATTACACTTTTATAACTGCATAGGTAACAACTTTTTAATACATTTGATCCCTTTCAATAAATAAAAAAAGGATAATTCTAGGAGAAGCATAAAATTTATACCGGGAAGTTCCTGGATGCTTCTGTGTCCACATCTTTTGTCAAATAAATCAGCACATAAAATTACACAGTTTCATCTAACACACAAATCTCCGAAGGGTCACAAGAGTTTAAGCAATTGTAAATAGAAGAATGAAACTCAAATGAGTTGGGTGAAGAGGGGATAATGTCAATCCAGTCTTTGTCGACCTTCTGAACATGACGATTCTGCTTTGGAATGGCCTGGAAATGGAGCTTACTTATCTGCTTTGTCAACTTCTTCATAAAATTCATTGAAAATATCATATTGAAGTTAGCATCAACGGCATCCATATCCTTCAAGGCCTGAAGTCCAATGTTTGCTTTGCTTGCATCTACAAGTCCAAGTAATGTTTGTCTGTATTTGTATCTACCGTTGATATTGCAAACCTGCAAGAGTATAAGTGGGTGAATTTCAAGTGGAATTTCAATAGAATGGCACAGGCTGTTGGTAAAACCTCGTAATACTATTTGGCAGTGCAGATTCAAAACCATTAGCTGATTAGAGAAATAAAAAGTTCCATTCTCAAGGCAGTGCAGATTCAAAACCATTAGCTGATTAGAGAAATAAAAAGTTCCATTCTTCTTGAGATTGTAATAAGCAATTGAAATTGAAAAACCTAATAGGGGGTGAATTAGATTTTTACCCGATTTTTCAACTTAATTCAATAAAAACTCTTTAACAACAAATATAAAACACTTTGTGGGCTAATTGTATGAGAAATAATGCGTTCAAACAAAATTATTTGGGCAATGAACACAATGATTTATAGTGGTTCGATTTATCTAACAAAATCTAATCCACTACCTTAAGTTACTTGCTCAAAGATTTACCAAATCCCTTTACTAATCAAATAAATGAGATTACAAAATAAATGCTTACCCAATTCACCTTATGATTTTATCAATAACCTCTCAACCAATCAAGACTCATTCATCCCTAGTTTTACTACACAACCTTGATTATACAATAATCTCACGACTCTCCTTACTAAATCCTCACAATACAATTCAATTCAAAGTTCACCTTAAGGTTTTACAAACAAACCTTAAATACAAAACAACGTTCACCCTAACACTTAGGGTTTTATATTACTTGCAATCTTGATACAATTACAATCAATAATAAGAGATAGAGAGTTTGATAAATATCATCTTAATGTGAATATATATCAATTGAATCATAATCACCTCTTTAAGTAATGGCTTGCCAAAATTGCTCAAAATTCACCTTTAAATGTAAAAACCCTTCTTGAATGATTGTAACAAAATTGATATTTAGAAAATGTTTTGAAATGTTTCTAAGAGGTTATAAGATCAAGATATACAATGTTTTTGCTCAAAAATCGTTCTTAGAAAGAATTCCAAAGGTTTTAGTATTTAAAGGTTTGTTTCTAACGGTAAAAAATGAAGCTGTTGAAAATCCACTCAAGAGAAGTGCGGTCGACCGCATATCAGACGAGTCGTCCGCACCATCATCCGCAAGCTTACTGAACAACCTTCAGATGATGATTTTCATCTTGCGGTCGATCTCACTTCACTGCGATCGATCTTATGGTCGTCCACAAGTTGACAGATGAACAAATTTGACAGCACATACATCCACAAGATAAACTAACTTGTGGATGATGCCTGAATCACTTTAGGTCGCCTGAAACATGTTTATTTGTGTATTAACAATACTCTAACACACAAATGATAATTTCAATCAACATATAAGTTATAGTATCAATCCAACAAGAGTTTATGAATCATTTAAGTTTTGAAATCACGATGCATGATTTTCGAAATACCAAAACATATTTTAATATATTAAAAACATTTTGAAATAACGTTTTAAGTTCATAGAGCAACCTTTATAAGTCATTAATCAATTAGAGGTAAAACTAGAGATATCAAAATATATAACTCTAAAACTATACATCTAAGTCCTATCTAATCCAATAAAAGCTTGTCTTCAAATCTTGATAGTCTTGACTTGTATACTTTCTTGAAGACTTGAAATCTTGGTCTTGCATGGATTAAATCATGAATTCAAAAACTCTATTACTTGTACAAATAAGACATTAGTCATCATCAATATTTGTCATTAATCAAAATTAAGACATTAAAAACTTTAGTACTTTCAGAAACTAATTTGGTTCAACCTACAAAGGATGCTTTTCAGCAATTTCCCACGATCTAATTTGTCATTTACAGAAAGATCATAATCTTGACAGCTTCATGCTGAAGAAATGAATAGCACTTCCAAGGATATTGATAATGTTTTCCTCATAGTTAATGTCATTGCATACAAAACATAGTACTAAGATGGTACTAATATCAAGTCTTATCCTTTTTCTATTCGCAGGTAAATGCAGATTGATTCTCAAGAGTTCTATTTTCCATTATCATCTTAAGTTGTTGACTAAAGCCTTTTCGCAAACCATGTTAATAGATGCATTTCGCATCACATTTTGCACATAGCATGAAATTGAAACTGAAGTAATTTATCATAAGTGGATTATCGCACCTCAATATACTCAACACCAGATTCACAGAGATTATCCAACAAGTTGTTGGGTGACAACAAGCTGATTACTCCTCCAGATCCAACTGGTTTTTGGAGAATTTCCCATGGTGACTTCATCAGAATCTTGTGCCTTTTGGGTTCTTCAAGTGAAATGCTGACAACTGGAAGCTTCTCTTCTTCCAAGAAACATACCTAAAAAGTTTTTAATGACAAAAAAGGGAGTTAATGATGCAGTTAAACAGTACACTAAGTTGCAGAAACTGAGACTGAAAGTGATCCCCTAAAGAATGCCTTACCTTCTCATGGTCAAAGCCAAAATAATCATGATTAACAAACAGTTGTTGAAGATAACCAATCAAAGGGCCAGGAGAGACCAGAATCAGAGGCACAGAAGGGCGGGTGCCATACTGAAACAAGCAAAGATAAGAACCATATTAAAAAATTTCCTTTTAGCACACACCCAAAAATTTACAATAATAATAACCATAGTAGTAACAACTAACTACTTTCCAGTACTCTCTTTTAGCATACTTAACACATGTAAGTGAACTTAAGAGTAACTTTCCATCCCCATTTTTGCTGAAATGTAAATGTCATATACAGATTGACATAGTGATGAACAACTTAGTATTCCATATTTCCTTGTTAACCCCCTTCAGACCAAGACCTGAATAATAAGTATTTGAGGAGAATAAAAAGCTCACCTCTATGAATTGTTGGTTATCATTTGACATTGCCTCTACAAGCAGGGAGTTATTTTTCACCAAGTTGGTGTGATGTTCAGAACTTCTCCCAAGCTCATCACTGTCCTCCAAAACCAAAACAATTGCAACCTTGCCCTGAGATGTGAGGTAGAGGCCCTTCTCTTGCAATTTAGTACGTGCGTCAAACTGCTTCCTAGTTACCCTAGAAAAGCATTTTTCTGGTATCCTGAAAGCATTTTTTATTTGCAAACTACTGGGAGAAAAAACACAAGGAAAGGGGATTAAATAATATCAGTAAATCTGATTTAAGAGATGAAGAAAGTAAAACGAGTTAACAAAGAGGATTTACATTGCACAAACACAAAAGTAATGTGGTTGCTGATGAAGAGAAAACGGGTAATAGCACATCATGAGATTATTACAGAAAATGCGAGTCAAAAGTCCAAAGATGAGTCAAGGACCTATACGTCATAGTAAGCAGACATCAGGAGGCTATTGAACAATAGCTGATATGAATAATACTTCTTTTCTGGAGTATCATCTGCATGTTTTCTGATTTTTCTCTATCATGATCAATCAACGATTAACTTTGTGGAGGCAAATATTACCAAAATCAGTTTACAGCAAACACCTCTGAGCATGTATCTCAAATGTCTACAGTTACTAACTATTGAAGCTCTGATAACTAGCACATCCATCCATCTTTAAAAGAGATAACACTCTAGGAAAACGCAGTTTGACAAGATTACAGAATACAAGAATCACCATAAGTAGGCTAAACGCACAAAACTAGATTAAAGTTTTAACAGGTCAAATGTTGAAACAGTATGAATGAATATTGAGGAAAAGTTGGGAAAGAAGCTGCTAGATGCATGCTTCACAACTCTAACTCTCTCAAGTTCCAGAGTCTGATCAGAAATCAGTTGCTTAGCATTCTTGTACATACTACACTTGATTTTTTTACATAATGATGCCCAAAGATTGACATTTAAGCGTGCCCTATACCAGATATTTGTTTTGAATTACATTTTTAAAGAAAACCCATGACTAGATGATGACTTGCACATTGAGAGCCAATACTTGGGATATGCCAGCACTGTGCAAGAAAATGAGCTTGAGTTCAAGATGGTAAGCCCACTACTGTTTCGGGATTGGCCAGCAGAGGGAGTGAAATTAGAGCCCACAACTTCTAGGTGCCATGAGAGAACCCCTTAAACTCCTGGGACGATCTATTGTTTTGCTTTGGCATAAACTATTTATTCATTTTTAATTAGAAACTCTTCAAAAACCCAATGGGTAGCATGTCAAAAATCCTTGTTCTTAGTTCAAAAACATGGGAAACATTATTATAACATGCATATAACTAGAGGCTTCCAGATTCCAGTTCTCAGAAATGTGGTACCTGACACATTCATCGACATTTTCCATCTACCAGAGAAAATCATCAAATTACAGGAAATAACAACCACATGATTGTACCTCTCAATGGGCATCTGGATAGAATGCAAGGCTTGTTTGAGCAAATTTGAATTTACAGTGACTATTTGATTGGCAAGTAAGCCCGTCTGGGATTTTTCCCCATCTCTGAACCCATCAAAAACATGTTGCTGCTCAAGTTCACACAATTTCTTCTTGGCAGCTATGAGACGCTTTTGAAATTTCTTCCTTTCTTTCCACTCCTGAAGTGAAAACAGAGCACAATCAGGACCAAGATCAAACTTATAGCAAGAAAATTGATTTAGAACTGGAAAACTCTGAACTAAAGGGGCTTCTGCAGAAGCCTTCTTTCAGATTTGACTAAGATCACCAAAAGGAGTACTTTGATACATTTAAAATTTCAAGAAATGTCTTTTCTTTTATGACACCAAGGTCAGAAGAAATACAATTGTACGAGTACAGACATTAACTCAATGAGACACAGTAGTGCACTCTGAAAAATACAACACAAAACTTCTATTTGCAGCAAAAACTAAAGGTAAGCATGTCACAATTTCGGAAGTAGGTGAAATGATTACATTCAACAGTGTTATATCTGCAACAACGCAAACAACAATGTCTAATTGAACACATAGATTGCAACTGAATGCACTTCGGTTCTTAAAAGATACAGCTCGAAGTCAAACCCTAAACCATCAGTGGCTTACCAGTGTAAATTGAAGAAGAAAAGGAATTAATCAAAAGTGTAGAATGTGTATGAAGAAGGCTACGGAAACAGAAAAATCTTAAGCATTTCGAAGAAGTATCATTTTCTAGGTCATCTTGAAGAATTTATAAGGTTTATGATCACATGTCAATTCACATGCAGAACTAGAAAAAAAGAAACTCCACTGACATATGTCTGTGTGTGTGTTTATACATACTGCTCTGTCATGAAAAACAACTACTGTGTATTGCTAGTTGTAGAAATAAATAAGGAACAATCATAATGCAAAAGAGTATGCCTCACAAGCTGACGCCTTTCTTTCTTGGACCTCTCGTCAGAGCGGACATTTAACTCTAGAAGCCCCTTTGGAGGTGTAATCAACATTTCTCTTTTATAAAGATCAATATCAGGAACAATTGCTTCAACAAATGGGACCCACACAAGAGGTCCAGTGTCTCCTGGTTTTTTATTAGGAGCAGATGATTTGAGTTCCACAAGCAGAAGATCACTTGCTCCACTATTGAATACATTAACAACTGTTCCCACTGGTTCTCCAGTTTCCTGAAAAGAACAAATAATAAAATTCTTTTACCCTTTCCTTTTCCCTTTTTCAGTAAAGAAACCAATAATCAAATGCTCTAACAAACAGATACAAATTTGTAACATAATATTAGAAAAACCTTAATGAAGTTATATTACAACCATCACAAAATCTTTATATAAATCACATGTAACATCTTGAATATCACTATACCTAAAGCAGAAATTTCCTGCAATGATGACTATGCACTTTTTTATCAATAAATTGAAGAACCTTGAAGTACATGTCCAAAATTTCCCCAAAGGACCCTCAGAGTCCAAGTATGTAAAAGCAAGAGAATGTACATAATTTCTTGTTACAGGTAAGAAATTTTTTAGATTGACAAGCATCAATAGTCAACCTTGAGAAAAACCATCATGCCAACAAGATCACGAGTATAAAACTCGCCTTCCTCTAACTCTGGTCTATCTTCTTCTGTTACCAATATGGTTGAACCCACAAGTTTCAAGGCCTGACAAAAGAACAAAATAATCAGAATGACTCACTATTATGACTTAGCGTTGTCCAAATTCTAATACTAGAAAACAGTGAAACAAACTCACAAAAGAAAAGGGAAAAGGCTAAGTAACTCTTCTAGCCAACTTAGTTTCTCTTAGGAGTTATAGCTACTCTAGTGAGTAGTTTGTTTAGGAGTGATTGAACTATAATATGTCACCAATCTCCAAAAAGGACATATTATAGCATTTCTTCAAAGCTGATGTTAGTGTAGAACTATCATGAATCTGTCTACATGGCATACTGCCAAAATATATGAAATATAAATTAGTGAGCACTGAGTGGAAATTAGAGAACTATTACGAACATGAATTCCAGTATAATACTAGTCTCATTATGAAAAGCAAGGAAGGCTAAAAGTATCTAAGTAGATAGCTAGTTTTTTTCCCCCAAAAAAAAAAGTTTCTACAAGCCCAATTTTAACAAAGGCAATAGCCATGAACATTCGTGTCAAATTAGAAGACCCATATTTCAGCCAAAAGTGGGTGGACTAAAAGGAAGGTCAAGGCCACTATGGTTTTTAAAAAAGTCAGTATGCAATTTAAAGGAATAATTAAAAACATGGTTAGGCTGATTCAGACTCAAAAGACTAGGGTAATCAATTCCATGTAATATCAATCTTATCTGAGCCTCTCATGCAAGTAAGATTTCCTGAGTTGTATACATGGATAATATGGTTACTATAGGAGATGAAACTGAGAAGTCAAAATAAAATAATATGTATTTCAGCAACATTTCCATGATAAAAACTGAGATCTATGCCTTCCATAGGTATGTGGACACAATCATGCCTTGGAATCTGTTAGAGGAATACATGTTCTTCATACTAGACTGCAATTAGGGTAATAAATGAATCAAGCAACTCAAATGCAGCGTGAACTAGACTAGGAGAACTCAAGTAGGTAACAAAGTCCATTTGATATTGATTATTAATAATATATTCTTTATATTGGTTGCCCCAAGTTTCTTTCCCCCTTCCCCCCCCCCCCCCGGCCTTACTTTTTCTCAAGGCTCAGCCCTCAAAGCTAGAAGTATAATTCTAATAATTAACCATGAAGAAAAATTAAATTCAAGCACCAAATTAACCCCTGAAGAACACCTGGTCTACTGAGTCAACTTCATTGAACCTAATTATCCAAGTATGCTCACTTGAATGTCCTCTTCCCTCCACCAATTCGATTTCTTGAATCACCTCTCTCCCTGAAACTTGCTGTCTTAGCCATCGTTTCCCTGGCTAATAAGGAAGACAACATCCATTCAGGAAAGACAAGAAATTTAATGATAGATGATTGCATAATCACTTTAAGCATATATTGATTCTTTAGTACCTTGGAAAACCGTAGTTCAGGAAAGTCGGTCCTAGGTTTTACCCGCACTTCTCCTTGAAGCCCATGTACGCTGCATATGTATCCAATTTCAACAAATTCTGACTCTACCTTAGATCTTTCAACAAACTCTGTTGTAGCTGTAGTTGAAGCACAAGTCCAACATAGTTTTATGAGATCTAAGCCTTTAGGCAACATAACTGTATCATAATGGGGAGAAAAGGAGGAACATGTATCCATTGAAATACCTTGTCCTGCCACATACATATGGCAGTAAACCAGATATCACACTACAAATAAATAAAAACTCATAGACAACAAAAATGAGTCTCAGTCCAGCTAACAAGTACTTACTAAATCTGAATCAATCTAATTCTTATTTCCACAAGTATATTTCAACTTCATCATTATTATCTTAGAAGTGATTAACAATTGGCATCACTCCAATGACAAAAATTATATCAATATTGTAGATGATTCTTCAGGTCGCAACCAAACATAAAGGCAATGACATAAAAAGCTTAGACAGACACATTGTCGCCATTCCCATAAAGGAGAAATGATGGCATATGCCAGCATCAAATGTTAATAGGATTGGAAAGTGGAAAGAATAAGGCATTCAATAAAGAATGAATAGCTTTGAATCCCTGATAACTAACTCCACCTCAATTTGTCCTCCAATCTAAGAATAAAGGAAAGCAAATTGATCCTGAGACTCTTATTACTGCTTCAGACTATTCCACCTTTGCCAGGGATACAGGAATTTCTTTCTTTTTTTTTCTCCCATTTCAAAACTTCCAACACCGGAGAACTGAAAGATATCAACCATGCTGCCAATTGAGGCAAGTAGATTTTTATGAATGCAAAAGCTTCTATATTTACACTCCAGGTACTCATGATAGCCATAGCAGCATTTTGAACCCCAAGAAATAAGTACCCTAAATCTGTAAAGGTTTAGGGTCTTTCGGAGGGAAGTGCTACAAAACCAATAACAACAACAGTCATTTAGTCATTTACAGATTTCACAAGCATAATGTTTATAGCTTAAGCAAACCAAGAATATCATAACATGAGTTAATAGCATAGACACCTATCACAAGCTACCAAACTAAAACGAGATAAACTTTAAGAATGGAGAGTTTCCTATATCAGCATTTTGTATTCATCAGATCAGTTTCTTTGGGGGGAAACATACTTCAAAATAGAATATTCGCCTCAAAGGGTTTATTGAACTTCAAAAAACTCAATTCAACTTGGCTTCAAAAATCAATATCTTTGAGCTGAAATCTCAAATTTATCATGCAGAATTTGCAGCACGAGCAAAGAACCATAAAGATTAAGACTTCGAAACTAGAGTTGCTGGTTTCAACAATTACGTAAGTAGCTGGACTAAATAAACCCCAAAATTTCTTAAGTAACATAATAAGAATAACAGAACATTTACATAGAGAACAAAATAAAATCCCAAAACACACACTCACACACACAATACTTTATAAAGCCCATTACTGATATCACAAATTGAAATTTACTGATAAACGAAAAAAGTAAAACAACTCAACCCCAATTCAGAAAAGACAAAAAAAGAAGGCTCAGAAAATGAAACATGATTGAAATTCCATATAGATTGTGTTACCTGCACAGCGGATTAAAGGAAGTGCATGTTGCGGCTGCGAACTAAAAGGAGTAGGAAATCTAAAAGTGAAGATAGAATTAATAGGGTGGGTTCTTGAGGGAGCTATGAATTTCTGAGGAGATGGAAGCAGAAGAAGAGAGGGAGACAGATACTTTAAAGGACAAACTATAGCTGAAGTGCTGTGCATGGTGCACTGAGAAAACTCTTCAAGTGATGCTCTCTGGTGATAAGAGAATGAAAATCTTTTCTCTTTTTTGCTTTTTTTTCCAAGGAAACAGTGAACAAAAATCCTTATTAGATCATTTTCATAAGCTTTTTCCCATCCCAAAATAATGGTGCTGCCAATTAAAAATTTACAAAAATGACTAAAATGCCTTCAAACTTTATAATTATTTAATTCTATATTTTATCCTTTATTTTATATTTCTATATCATAAACTATTTTCGACCATTTTTCAATATCCTCTTGCCACCAAACCTGAACTCTTTTTTTTTTTTTTTTTGTGTACTAACTACTCAATTGTATATTTCTTTCAATCTACCACACAATTAACCGAAATCAACTAACTTTCATGTAATATTGGAATTAAAGGAAACAAAGTATTTTAACTATTTTATTCCTTAATAGTTTGTCACGTGAAATATTTGTACAATTTCTCACAAGAAATAATTGCATCTAGTAGGAGGATATAAAAAAAATGGTCAAAAATAGTTGATGATATAAAAAGATAATTATATTATTAAAGAATTGCAAATAGTTTAAAGACAATTATTGCCGCTTTCCAATTTTTTAAGTATAATGAAGTTATTTTCTTAAAAAAATTAAAATAATATTTTTGTCTGTTTAATCATAAGCAATTCTGAGTTTGTTAGATAAACTCTTTAGTAATTACAGTTAATTAATTTTGTAATTTTTTTTAATATTGGGGGAAGGTGAAAAGGAGAATGATGAGGCAGGATTTGAACACGGGAGTTCACGAAAGTCTTTCACAATTTTGCAAGTCTTTCACGAAAGTCTTTCACGGGATTTGAAGACCTTGATTTTGCCCAATTTTGCAAGTTATTATATTGACATGTTGATTGAATGTGCATCTTTAAATATTATTAGTAGATTCTCTTGTTATAAGAAATAATCAATCATTTTAATAATTTAGTGGTTTATGACATAAGAAAATTGAAACTCTTACAATTTTTAATATCTTAATTTTTATTATTGAAAAAATATTGATGAGCACTAATTATTTATTTATACAAGTGATAGTATTTTTAGAATTCATTTGTCTAATCCATGCAAAATCGAAGTTTCAAGTTTCTAATTCATCTCTTTGAGTATTAAATCTATAGATTGTTATATGAACTTAAAATATTTTTTTAAATGTGTCATTGGTATTTGGACTGGTTTTCTAAATACATGCATTCAATTAAAATGTTTATAAAATAGATTCCACAATTTTTGAAGTTTATTATAAACTTAAATTGTACGTTTGGACATTTTGATGTTTGGGATTGACAAGATAATAGGCAGGCATCGTTCGCTAACCATTTAAAAAAGTTGGTGATATAGCAAACGCTCCAACAGTCGATCAGATGATAGTCGGCATTGCCCGCTAACTATCTAGAGAAGTTTAGTGTTCCAACGAACAACCAAACAATGTAACGATCAACCGCAAGTCTCTTTGAGTGAGATTTTAACAGTTATATTTATAAATCGTTAGAATATATACATATAAATACTCAAACGTTTAAAAAATAACTTTTTTTTATATAATCGATATAAGTGGAGAAGTGGATAAGAATAGAGGTTAAATTACGAGCTTTTGCGAGGATGATGATAAGGATGGAGAATGAGTTGTATCCAATGGATACTTATCCGTACTCGTACATGTTTCATAACTGTTTTGTATCCACATATATTTTTTAACATTTATATATATATCATAAATTATTATTTTTAAAAATTTTGTACACATCAATTATTGCTCATTAATATTTATACAAGTCATAAATTATTATTTTAAATCAAACTCTAGAGAACTTCAATCCTTAGAATCTTCAATAATGCAATCTACAAGTGTTTGTAGGTTGCTTGGAATGATAAAAACTAAAGTTCAAGTCTCATCTAAATAGGTTGTTGTAATACCTATTTAATAAATTAATGGGCTTCATAAATTACTCTATTAGAATTAATTAACCAGGTCCGTTAGGGTTTATTATTTCACACATATAAATAAACGAGGGGTTAAGACTTTCAATCATTTTTTTTCCCTTAATCACGAATTTCGAGTAAGTAAATCTCTCTACCTTTTCAGGCATGGCAGCCACCACCGGCGCCGCCATATGGCTGGGCGGCGACAACGACGATAAGCCTAAAAAAAAAATCCATTTATCTCCACCATTTAGCCTCCCATATTCAAGAATCTCTAGTGTCTTTTTAATTATTTATTTATTTATTTATTTTGTTCCAGTGGGATTTTGGTTTAGGTAGAGGGAGGGGGTGCAACAGAAGGAAATAGGGGCGACAGAGGGAGGAAGAAGAAAGGGAAGGAGGGAGAAAGAAAGAAGGGAGAAGCCGAGAAAGAGAAAGGAAGAGAAGAAGATGAGAAGGAAAAAAAGAGAGAGAAATCGAGAAGGGGGCGGCAGAGGAGAAAAAAAACGAGAGAGAAAAGGGAGAGAAGAAGAAGTATAAAAGGAAGAGAGAAGAAAAGAAGAAGGAGAAGAAGGGAGAAGAGAGGAAGAAAGGGGGCGACGGTTGAGAGGAAAAGAGGGAGAGAAGCCGCAGCAGCAAAGGGAAGGAGGGGATGGGGGGGGGGGTGGCGGCGCTGTGGGAAGAAAAGGAGGGCGGCGGCTAGGGTTAGGGGAAAAGAAGAAAAAGAAAATTAGGGTTAGAGTTTTGGAGTTAGATGGGCATTTTTGTAATTTTTTTTAAAACTTATCCATTTTTACAAATGAGTCCTTAGGGTTTACAAACTCTAAAATTCCCTCAATTGCATATACGAATTTACAGATTTACCCACAAATGTTTTAGAATTTTCAAATTAGTCTCCAATCTTTCTAGAATTTTCAATTTGACCCCAAAACTTCTTTAAAATTATATTTTTACCCAAATATTATTAGGAATTCCCTTTTATACCACAAGACTTATTTAAATTATGTTTCAACCATTATTTTCAAAAATTTTGTTTTTAGTCCCCTAAACTTTCAAAAATTATGATTTGACCCTTGAATTTTTCTAAAATTATAGTTTGGCCCCAAACTTTTTCCAAACTCGAAAATTACCTTTTTCTTATTCCAAAAGTGTTCCCAAACCTTTTCGAAATGCCAAATATTTCCTTTAAATTTTCAAAAAGCCATTCTTTTCTTTTTTATTAGATTATTTATTTATTTAAAACCAATTATTTAGTTTAGCCTTTTAATGTTCTAATTCATTGAATACTTTCAATGTAAGAAACAAGAACTTAGGGAGCTAGTTATTCCACGCAACTTAGCACGCATTTATATCTGCATTTGAGGTGGGAGTTGTAACCTTATTTAATTATTTAAATCTTTATATTTACATGTTAAATGTGTTATTTATTCCATGATTAATTGTGCACTTTTAAATTCTATTATGATATGTGTACAATGATTTTATAAATGCGCATATAAATTTTATTGCATATGTCATCAAACAAAAGGGTTGAATTAAACAAGAGTCTTTGACTCGATGACATACTTTGACTATCTATATTTATATGATATTTGCGATGTGTAAATCCTTGTAAAATGTCACACTTTACTTCCACTAAATACTTTGTATTTAACCCATGCATTATGTTTTTCTTAAATCATTTACAGGCTGATGGGTTGTGATGTGGAAACGGAGGATGACCAACTATTTATGAATTTTTGAATTTGGTTTAAATTATGTTTTCGTTTTCGAACTATGAATATTTATGTTTATGTTTTAGTTTTATTTGGTATAATTAATTTTATTCTGGCAAAAATTGTTTTGAATTCAAATTTATAATTTGAAATTTATTTGGATTTTTGGATTTTTGATTTATGATTTGGAAATTTTGACTATTTTAAATTTGGTATATTCTTTGAATTGACTATTATATTATATTTTCTATGTTGTATATTTTGGGAAAATGTGGGATGTTACAGTTGTCCTCTTTAAAATGAAGTTTTGTTTGGATAAAAAAATTTTAGTGAGAATGAAGTTTGATATGATATGTATTTTATCCCACATTATTGATAATAGTATAAAATGTATAAAATATAGTTAATAAATTGTTTGATATTGTGATTGCGGAAATTTGGACGGAAGTAAAAAGGATGAACATTTAAAAAGTTCAAGTTTCACCTAAATACTTTGCCCTTTTAAAAAACAAAACAAAAAAAATTCCAAAATTCAATCCAAATTTAGCCAAAATAATTTAGATATAATTATGTAACATGAATATAAAATGAGTTTTACATTTACAAATAAAAATGGTAATTTAATTAATTTTTATTTAATATGAAATTCTATATTTTTGTGTGAATTTTAACTAATTTATGACAACTCACTTGTAGTGAATCCATTTCACCTCGGGTAAAAAGTTGTGGTTGCCCTTCAACTTTCAAAACTGTCGTGTTTTACCCTCGAACTTTAATATGTAAAATTTTTGCCCTCAAAGTTTCTAAACTGCTAAAAGTTTGCCATTCCATCCATTTTGAGCGTTAAAGAATGTCAAAACCACATTTTATAGGGGCATTTTAGTATTTCAATCAATTTTTGAAAAAGTAAGATTTGAAATCACCATACCCAATTCCATTAGCAATCAATGTATCAATAATAATGAAGGATTTTTGGTCTTGAATTGATATCCAAACCAAAACTCACCTATGGAGATCAGCCTAATGATGATAAAACACATGTTTAACTAAATTTAAACTCAAATAACATCCAATAAAACCTATAAAAATCAAGCTATATATTGTCCAATTAACTGTTTTAACTCTTGACAATTTTTCAACTATTTAAATTCCTCATCAATTGTTTGTTTAATATTTTTGTCCTCTCGGAAAAAACAAAAGTGAGTCAAAAAATTGATAAGGGATAAAAAAATAGTTAAGGACTAATAGGTGAATTATCTGTTTGGAAAATATTTATGTTAAGGATTTCATTTCTCATATACGACTATTCATTTTCAATATTTATTTGAATAGCTTTGATGTGCAATTTACCAAATGTAAATAACTAGCAAGTATACTAGTACTCTTGACTAGTATAGTGGTGAATCAAGGTCACTCACATAGAGACTAGTGAGTAATTACTAAAAGTATCATTAAGATTAAGAAAAATTAGCATATTGAATCTTGTATGTTTTAGTCTATGGAAATTAAGGTATCATATATTTGATATTAACCTATAAAAGTCAAAAACTTTCAAGATTTGGCCAACAAGATCCTTTAACTTTCAATATATGTTAAAGATTTGGCCAAAAGGACATTGTTGGTTAAATCTTTAAAGTTAAAGAACTTTGTAGGCCAATATTAAAGATATGAGACTTTAATGGCCATAGACTCAAACATATATGGCTAAATAAGACAATTTTCCTAAGACTAATTTAGATTGGAAAAATTGAGTGGTTTATTAACTAAATAAATCTAAGAAAACAAAATAATAAAGTTAACAAAAACCAATATAAGAAAGATTAACTAGGACTTCAATGATCCAACAAGCTTTCTAGTGACGGTTAATTCTTAATATTTTGTTTAATAAATAAAGTATACTCATGCCATTACTATCGAAATTCTCTTAAATAAACTTAGTCCGATTTCTTGTGATTCTAAACTCCTATATTCAATTAATAACCTACTATATTTATAGATTTAATTAATAGTATGCAATAAAATTTGTGGAATCCCATTGCTAGTCAATTTTACAAAATGTCACGATCCTATTCAATTACTTCATCTTTTGGTACTTCATAATTGAATACTAAATCATGCAAGAGTGATCAATTCTTACAAGCAAGAATAAGTAATAAAAATTAATGATACAAGTAATTAAACAAAATAAATCAAATTAAACCATCAATATACTAACTAGTCTTCACATTTTATTCTAGTTAAAAGAAATTTAGCCTATCATAGAAAAAATTACAGCCACAATAATCATAATATCCATCGAAGAAATCCAAAGGAAAATATGCAATTTAAATAGAAAACAAACTATTCCCCAATTGGGTGAAAACTTTAATCTTCTACTGAAAGCTCATGTTTTCCTAATTCCAAAGTTGGAAATTTTTCTCCTCATGGCCTTTGCAAATTCTTGCTTCTAATTGTTGTTGCTACTATTATGACTCCTATTTATTTTTGTGTCCGGTCCTCTTTAGTCACCATTGATTGCTCAATTCTCTTATATAACACTCCATCCAGCCTTGTTCACAATTGTTAAATGGAGCAAAAATATCAAATGTTTTGTGGCTTTTGTCATGTTAATTGTAAGCTATCATCGCCTATTTGTCTTTATGTCTTTGTGTCTATATATTTTCTAATCTATAGAAAACATAGATTCATCAACTACCACAACATAACACTTTGATCGGCCTCGAGCAAAATATAGAACACATAGCAAGTATAAATAACTAAATAAGAATAATGAAATAGTAATGAATCAAAATAATTTCAATGCAACTTTTATATTTTTACCCTTTTCTACTTGACAAAATATGTGCTTGTGTGATAGAATATCAATTACAAAACATTTAACATGAATATTCAAATTCAACTAAATGTACTATGAAAACATGAAACCCTAATAATAAAATGAAGTTTTATTTTTAAAATTCATGCCATTAGTAAAGTGAAAAGATAACAAAGAAAATTGTCATGCAATAAAAATATATTCTTAGTTTATAAATACAACTATAATATTGTAAATTCACAACTATATATTTACAAGTTGGCATAAAAGATATTATTTTTACGAGTTTCAAACCTTTTAGTTGAATAAACGAAACTAATATCAAATAATTGAATAGTAATGAAACCATTCTTATATTTAGGTTAAAAAAGGACCAAATGATGTAATGAAAATGGTAAGTTTAGAAAGGCACAAATTAGTCAAAAAAGGTTTTTTGTCATCCTCAAATCAATCAAAATCTATGAATTTCTCCTCAAGCATGTACATATACAAGTTTTAGTTTGCAAGGGAGACTAAAAATGCATTAAAATTACACATCAAACTTAAATTATCATCTAATCACAATATCATGGTTTTAAAATTCAAGTTGCATAATAAAAGAATTTAGCCACCTAGGTTAAATCAGAACATTTATATCAAATTGTAAAGGTATTCATGTGAATTTTCAAAAAACATTAGTAGAAAAGAGGTAAAATATGAATGCTAATTTATTTTTTGTATATGAATACTCGTTGTATAATAGCTCCATAAAATAGAAGTGAAACAATAGATGAACAATTACCCGGAAAAAAAAAGAAAAGAAAACCAAATAGAATAATTAACTTGTTTAGGCTTAAAGTTTGTTGTCTCAACTAATTTAGCTCCTAATGATATCTTTTCTACTTTCTTGATCTATTATCAATTTTTTTACTTTTCCAATCATTGTGACGAAAGGATAAAAAGAGACTCGACTGATAAAAGATAAAAAACGGTTTAAAAAACCAAAACGATTAGAACAACAAACATCATGAACTAAATAGACAAATTATTCAATTGAAATAGAAAAGGCTAGAAGGAATAATATTAAGAATAAAAAATTTTAGAGCATATTAAGAAAATGTTTTTTTCAAATGCATATTAAGCAAAAGTTAATAAATATTTATCAAATTCTGACTTATATAATAAGAAATTTGTTCAATTTTAAAACAATAACTAATAATAATAATAAATTTATTTTACTTACTTTTCTAGTCATTATGACCAAATTTTGGCCAAAAATTAAGTCAATCAGATAAAAAAAGAGAATCGAATGATTAAAGATAAAAAAAGTTATAAAAAAATTCTATCAACCAAAATAATTAGAACAACAAACTTCATGAACTTAGAAAATGCTAGATGGAATAATATTAAGAACAAAAATTTTTAGAGCATATTAAGAAATTTTTTTTTCAAATACATATTAAGAAAATGTTAATAAATATTTATCAAATTATGATTTATATAGTAAGAAATTTGTTCAATTTTAAAACAACAACTAATAATAAAAAAACATTATTTGACTTACTTTTCTAGTCATTTTGACTAAATTTTGGCTAAAAATTAAGTCAATCAGATAAAAAAAAATAGTCGAATGATTAAAGATAAAAGAAGTTAGAAAACAAATCTATAGCTAAAACAATTAGAACAACAAACTTCATTAACTAAATAGACAAACTATTCAATTGAAATAGAAAAGGCTAGAAGGAATAATATTAAGAACAAAAATTTTGAGAGCATATTAAGAAAAAGTTTTTTTCAAATACATATGAAGAAAAAGTTAATAAATATTTATCAAATTCTGATTTATATAGTAAGAAATTTGTTCAATTTTAAAACAACAACAAACTAATAAAAAAATGACTTACTTTTCTAGTCATTCTGACCAAATTTTGGCTAAAAATGAAGTCAATCGGATACAAAAAGAGAATTGAATGATTAAAGATAAAAAAAGTTAGACAAAAATCTATCAACCAAAACAATTAGAACAACAAACTTCATGAACTAAATAGACAAATTATTCAATTGACATAGAAAAGGCTAGAAGGAATAATATTAAGAACAAAATTTTTTAGAGCATATTAAGAAAAAGTTTTTTTTCAAATACATATTAAGAAAAAGTTAATAAATATTTATCAAATTATGATTTATATAGTAAGATTTTTTTTTCAATTTTAAAACAACAACTAATAATAAAAAACATTATTTGACTTACTTTTCTAGTCATTCTGACTAAATTTTGACTAAAAATTAAGTCAATTAGATAAAAAAAGATATTCGAATGATTAAAGATAAAATAAGTTAGAAAACAAATCTATCAATCAAAACAATTAGAACAACAAACTTCATGAACTAAAATAAACAAATTATTCAATTGAAATAGAAAAGGCTAGAAGGAATAATGTTAAGTGACAAGTCTGTCGTGTGATTATCAAATTTAACATTTAATACTCTTATATAAATAGGGCAAATAAGGATCGTATCCACGGAGATTTGTAAAAAATTCTTAAATTCAAATTTATTAATCAAATATTAAATTTTGAAAGATTTTTAAAATTATATAAAGACAAAACTAAATTAAAAAAACTTAAAAGAAATAAATTTGTTTATATATATATATATATATATTTTAATTAATTATACAAAGGATTTTTTAATGAAAATAAATTAATAAAAGACGTTAGCAAGGAACTTGTATCAAATTATTTATTTAATGAGATAAATCATTGATATAGAACTTATTGATTAGTTGATTTTAGAATCTCGATCAACTCAGACAGATTTCTATCATTACTAATTAGATTAATCCTGATCAGACAGATTAATCATTAATTCAATTAAATATCACTACCAACCAGCGTGAATAGAATATTTAATTAAATTAAATTAAGTTTATAAGGTATCACAAACATTAAACTATATATAATAATGAGCTTCAATTAAACATAATTTAAATCATATAATTCCCTGTTAAATTAATTAAGGCAAGTGCTCTAATTTAATTAAACTAACACATGCTACTATGATTATCAATCAAAGATTAATAATCATAGCTGATTAATCATGCAATTAAAAAGATTTTCTAATTAATTAAACATGATTATTTAATAATAATAACTATAATTATATAAATACTCAAATTATTAAATAACAGAACTAAAAATAATTAAATAAATTTGGACAATTAAACCTGCAAAATACAAGAACATGGTTACACAATTATATATTTACAAAATTACAAATATTAAAGAAAACATAAATTTGATGGTTTTACCGGCCATAAAAAGTAAAAATATGGAGATTTTAACTCCCACAATAAAAAGTACAAAAGAATAAAAGATGAAGATATTACTCTCCACATTTACGGAATTTAAAGTACGAAAAGTAAATTTGTTGATTTTACTCACCAATAGTACAATAAAATAAAGGATAGAAAATAAATGCAGAAAATAAATAACGAAAAGTAAATAACATAAAAGTAAAAGTTAAAAGTTAAAAGTTAGAAGTTAGAAAGTTAGAAGTTAGAGCGGTAAAATAAGTCATTGTTTAAATTAATTTAGTTTTGATCCAAAATAAACTTCAGTGTTCTATGCAACGGTAATTATCTCAAAATTCCATTAATTAATAACTTTAATACATGTTCTTGCTAACAGTAATTAAACTACTTACAATACATGACTCAAATTAAAAATTTTAAGAATTGAAATTAAGAATAAGAAGGATAACTTTCCTTGGATTTTTCCCGGTAGTAGTTCCTTGGTATTTTTGAAATCTCATAAAAAACCTTCTAAAATAAACTATAAAAATTCCTAAAAATACCTAAGATCTATTACAAAATATTGGTAATAAAATTTGGTAGAGTTTTTTTATTGTAGAAGGTTGTAGAAAAATAGTAAATTTCGTGCTCAATTTATAGAAATTTACATGGGCAAATTTGAAATAAAAATAAATAAAATATGACAAAAAAAATAAAAGTAGTGGGGGACAAAGTGGAGTTTCTGGAAAGTTGGGGCATAACGAGTGAAGTGAAGAAATTGCATCAACCGCCACGTGTCGCCATTTGATTGGTTGCGCCATTCTTCAGCCACCGCCCATGCCACGTGTCGCCCTCTTATTGGTCCGAAGTTTAATGCACGGATCACCATTCGTTTTGCCTTTGGCAAATGCGAGATGCGTCCAGATTCAGCAACGTCGCCAATGTCTACGCGTGACACGTGTTCTCGCATCTGTTTCTCGCCTCTGTGAAAGTCGAGTTTCACGTGTCGTTCTTTGATTCGCTCTCTTTTGTTGACGTGGCATTGCCACGTGTCATTACTGATTTTTTTTAAATTTTTTTTTTACAAAAACACAATAAATATCTAAAAACACAACAAACAAAAATATTAGTAAGAAATGTAAAATAATTATAAAATGACATAACTTAAATGAAATTAAACACAAATAATATAATAAAATAAATAAAAATACATCTATTTTTTTTGTTTAATAATTAAGAACAAAATTTTTGAGAGCATATTAAGAAAAAGTTTTTTTTCAAATACATATGAAGAAAAAGTTAATAAATATTTATCAAATTCTGATTTATATAGTAAGAAATTTGTTCAATTTTAAAACAATAATAAACTAATAAAAAAATGACTTACTTTTCTAGTTATTCTGACCAAATTTTGGCTAAAAACTAAGTTAATCGGATAAAAAGAGAGAATCGAATGATTAAAGATAAAAAAAGTTAGAAAACAAATCCATCAACCAAAACAATTAGAACAACAAACTTCATAAACTAAATAGACAAATGATTCAATTGAAATAGAAAAGGTGAGAAGGAATAATGTTAAGAACAAAATTTTTTAGTGCATATTAAGAATTTTTTTTTTCAAATACATATTAAGAAAATTTAATAAATATTTATCAAATTATGATTCATATATTAAGAAATCTATTCAATTTTAAAACAACAACTAATAATAAAAAAAAATTATTTGACTTACTTTTCTAGTCATTCTGACCAAATTTTGACTAAAAATTAAGTTAATTGGATAAAAAGAAAGAGTCGAATGATTAAAGATAAAAAAAAAATTAGAAAAAAAACTATCAATCAAAACAATTAGAACCACAAACTTCATGAACTAAATAGACAAATTATTCAATTGAAATAAAAAAGGCTAAAAGGAATAATATTAAGAACAAATTTTTTGAGAGCATATTAAGAAAAAGATTTTTCAAATACATATTGAGAAAAAGTTAATAAATATTTATCAAATTCTGATTTATATAGTAAAAAAAATTTTCAAATTTAAAACAACAACAAACTAATAATAATAATAATTTTTGGATTTGAATAGAATAATTGAATTGAAAAAGCAAGGGAATATTCTATATTCCATATACATATAAAGTAACAAAGGGTAATAAGGTAATTCTAAATGATACCTTAGCGTCATCCTGCTGTCATCTCATCATTGACATGGCTGCAGTTAGTGGTGTTAATCCATCAAATTAAATATATTTGATATCAATATCATATAATAATTTAATATGATTTTCGCATTTAATTAATCCATCATTTTGAAACTTTACCAAAACTCCACTTTTACACTTCTTTACCTTTTCCATAAATAAACATTTCATTCTATTTAGTATTTACCACGTTTAATTATAAAAATTAAACTTATCTTATCCTAATAACTTCATTACCTGGATAATCCCTGGTGAAATTAGTCAAACAAAAATAAATATTAGAAATTCAGACACACGACGCACTTTTCAGCGAGTGGACACCAAAGCATATTTAAATAGAGTTTAGTTGCACGAAACCTCCACCACTCTCTTTTTATTCAATATCATCATTTTCCAATTAAAATTAAATATGCTTAATAATATTTAAATTATATATATTTTTAAATTAAAAATAATAAAATCTATAAAAGTAACTTCTTTAATTTTAAAAATTTATATTTTTTGTTAACATATATAATTCAATAACGTACTTTCACAAATTTTTTAATCTTTTTATTTTATTCCCTCTTTTCATTACACTTTTTGTCCAATCATGTCACTTTCCCTCTTTTAATTTTTTTTATATACATTAAAAGAAGAAAATACAAATTGAATGTGTTGCGGGTTTAAGAACTATTTTTAAGATTAAAAAAATAGCAATTCTCTCTCCTCACGTCTCTTTTTATTTGTCTTTTTTTTTTTCCTCTTATTTTCTCTCCCTACTTGTGCATAAATTCTCTCTCCGCTGATCAAGGTTGAAACTTGCTTTGGAATTTCTGAGCATTTTCTGTGTGTTTATGTCCTGCTTCCGAGACCTTTGAACTGCTTCACTCGTGAGTTTGGTTTGTTTGCCAGTGTTGTTCGTCAGGTACCTTCTATTTATTTGAGGGAGTGTAATTTTAGGCGGTGTTTTCCTTTTTCCTTTTTTTTTTTTATAATCTTCCAAGTATTTCTGTTTTATATTTGTGGGTTAGAATAGTTTGGTAGATTGGTTTTAGAATGTGGTATTCTTTTATGTTTCCATTATAAGTAATTTATGGATGGCTTATGTCTTTCTGGGCTTAAAGTTCTCGTCTTTGAGAGGTTTTGGGATGTTTTGATTGGAGTAAGGATCTATTTTGTTAATTTTTTTGGCGGGTTTGGGTTTTAAAGTAATTTTGTTACTGCTGGTTTATGATTTTCATACATTTTTTTCTTTTTCTTTGTTTCTTTTACCAAAAATGTGTACCTTTGAGTTGTGAGATTTTTCCAATGGTGAAGTTATAATATTTTGTTTTGGGCATCTTTTAGCTCAAACTGCGACCAGTCAATCATGGCCTTTAGGCACTCCGTTTAAGTTTTGTTTCTCTGAATCTTCATGCATTCTCTTACATAACCAAGTGCCTGGCATAAAAACTGGGGACCTTGAACCGCTCTTTTGTGTTTCCTTTGTTGTTTTACTTGAATAAGTCAAAGGCTGAATAGGAAATGTTCTTTTTTATGCCACCTGTTTTCTGTATCTCCTCATATAATAGAACGTATATCTTCTTACCTGGATGTCGGAAGTTAGAGTCGTATGTAAAGATATAGTAGTTTAGTGACCGGCTCGAGTAAGAAGATTTTTCAGCATGCTGAAGTCTTTTCATTACTCGGGAAAGCAGGCTAATTAAGGAACAATAGTTGAATTCTATAGTTTCCAGTTGATTTTTGTTATTATTTAGAACATTATGTTTGAGAAGTTTGATGGAGAATTATTGTTCCACCTTCTGAGTGTTGCCCAATTAGGAAAAGAGCATTTTTTGTGGTCTCTGTGTAATCTTTGAGTTTATTCTGTCAACACTGAATCCCATATGGAAGTTATTTTCACCAATGGAAATGACTTTTTACTCAGTGTCAATGTGTGCATGCATTGTCAATGCATTAGTTCTTGAAACCATTTATGGTCAACTCTAATTGATGACAACTTTATTCGCAACGATTTGGGGGTCACCGGCTCTTTTATCTTATCTGAACTCATTATTGTTTGTTGGCATGGTAGATGATCCAACCATTGAGGTTTAATCTAGGAAAAATGGATCTTACCTCTTCATAATATCTAACGAACTAAATTTACTAGTAAAGATTTGCTTGTCAGTCGAGTAACATACAAACATTTTTTGTTAGCCTGGAAACTTAAAAGAAATATTTCACTTATTCAGACAATTTTCTATATCAAGTTTACATTTTATCTTTTAGGTTGCTCGAAGATTTCATTGGTGAATGTGAGTAAGGCAATGGGGACCAGTGCACGGGAGATCTTCTCAGGATCTGATGCCTACCGTTCCTCAAATGATGCAACCTTTTTTTCTAGTTCATTGCCTGTTCTTCCTCATGCAAAGTGTATGCACCTTTACTGCATAAGCTTTGAATTTTATGGAGTTTACATTTTTTGAGATACTTACCTTTCATATTGGACTTGCCATTGTAGTGACTCAGAATGATTTAGAACAAGGCCACCGATCAATAGATGATGCCTCATCCAGCTTGAAAAAACTGCAGCCAGAAATTGAAGCGAATGATTTGCTTGAAATTGTCGAAAATGAGGCTATTGGAAGCTTGCTTCCTGATGATGAAGATGAACTTTTAGCTGGAATAACGGATTGTTTTGATCTTGGTAGCTTGCCTCATCGTGTGGATGACTTGGAAGAGTATGATCTCTTTGGCAGTGGAGGTGGGTTGGAACTGGAATCCGATCCACAGGAAAATCTGAGTTTTGGTATCTCCAGGATTAGTCTATCTGATGCTGTTGCCAGCAATGGGATGGCTCATTACGGACTCTCGAATACTGTGGGAACTGTTGCTGGAGAACATCCACTTGGAGAGCATCCTTCTAGAACATTATTTGTTCGTAACATCAACAGTAATGTTGAGGATCCAGAACTCAGAAGTCTGTTTGAGGTAACCTGGATTAGTGCAGGTGTATTCTAAGGTTTCATTTCTCTAGTTTGCCAAGGAGTGGAGGTGGCCTTAAAATTTGAAAAATTTATTGTTTCCTATTCAGAAAAGCTCTTATAAATACTACCTTCCGAGCCCCCCCCCCCCCATTTATTGTTGTCAATGTCCTCTAATGTGCCTCTTGACCTTCCCCCACCCCACCCCCCACCCCAAAAAAAAGAAGAAAGAGGAAATTTTTAGATATCTGATTCTGTCTGTAGATTAATGTAAGAAAACTCTGAAGTTGACATACCAATTTAGTAATTCTAGTAGTGTTTTCTTGCATGATTATATAACTGAATTATTGTGAGGTGCTTTGAAAATAACTTTTGTATGATGCTTAGTTTTTCTTTTTGTTGAGTAATGGTCTTTTTTTGTGGAAGGTGCTCCAATGCCTCATCTCTTTTTTTCTTCTTCTTTCTTTCTTTTTCTGTTTTTTTTTGGGTGTTGGGGGCTTGTGGGTATGTCGTATGGCTTTGCTTACATATGCTATCTTAATATCTTTTTGTACTCATTTCGATTATATTTCCAACAATTATAGTTAGCAAACTCTAAGTCCCAAGTGTCCTCTAAGTGCAGAGTTTTATCAGACCCCTATACATGGAGATATCGAATGCTTTGTAAGCTATATATATTATAATATCAAATACTTAGCTTATCTATTATCTTTTCAGTAGTCTATTTCTCTCTCCTGCTATTTACTTATTGATAACTTTTGAGAATTTTCTTGCTTCTTTTGATATAGCAATATGGTGATATCAGAACTCTGTATACTGCATGCAAGCATAGGGGTTTTGTGATGATATCTTACTATGACATCCGCGCTGCTCGAACTGCAATGCGAGCATTACAAAATAAACCATTGCGTCGGAGAAAGTTGGACATTCATTTCTCCATACCAAAGGTTTTAGACAACTTATTTGCAAATGTTTAACAATTATTATTTAGCTTTGTTTCTAACTCCTCCCCCCCCCCTCCCCCCAACAGGATAACCCATCAGACAAAGATCTCAATCAAGGTACCTTGGTAGTATTTAATTTGGATCCCTCTGTTTCGAACGAGGATCTCCGTCAAATATTTGGGGCTTATGGAGAGGTCAAAGAGGTGACAATTTTTCTTCTTATGATTCTCTACATTTACTCTTCACATATTTCCTTTGAGCAGTTTATGATCTTCAGTTCAATAATGAACATGATATCTTGAAATAAAGCAGATTAGAGAAACGCCGCACAAGAGACACCACAAATTCATTGAATTTTATGATGTTAGAGCTGCTGAAGCTGCTTTAAGAGCCTTGAATAGGTGTGACATAGCTGGGAAACGCATAAAACTTGAACCTAGCCGCCCTGGGGGAGCACGACGAAAGTGCGTATGGCTATTTATACTTATTCTTACATTTTTTGTTTTAAACACTAGTGCTTGTTGCTCTTTCCTCATTAATCAGAGCACTCACTGTCTCTGTAAACTAATAAAATATCCATTTCTTTATTTGCCATGCAATTGTAGCTAATTTGGCTTCTTGTATTTCTACATTTTAAATAAGGATACAAGATGAATTAATTCCGTCTGCTAAGAATTGTCTTTCTCTTGAATGAGGAAAATATGAAGAATTAAGCTATCATTGTATGTCTGCAAAAGTTAAAGTTGGGGAATCATAAAAATTACAGCCTGTATCAAATTGTATTATTTGAGTTAGTCTTGTGCTCTTGCTTTTAATAGATGAGTTCAATAAACTTAAATTTGGGGAAAAACAACTTTATTTGAGTCTGTTACTTTAGTTAAGAGTGTTACTTCTGTTTTTTATTTACTTCGCCAACATTATTCTTTTCTTTTTTGCATTTCTTGATAAAGTGAGATGACTTTAATGTGAGATAACCATAGATTCAAGGTAAATGTTTCACCATAAAAAAAAAAATATCTTGCCTATCTGCTTCTGCTCTTTCCCTACTGGTTTACATCTTCTTGCATCTAAACTAGTAGCATCTATTCTACTTCTACTTCTGAAAGGATGGTCCTTCAGTCTATGATGAATTGACATTAGAAATCTTCACCAAAGGTGATTTTTTTCTGTTTCTTTTCTTCTTTTTTTTGGGGGGGTGTGGGGTGGGGGTGGTTTCTTGGAACTTGGTCTTCCAGCAGATTTGTCTTTTACTTTTCATGTTTCCCTTTGAGCTTGCTGTACTTAGATGTGCATTTATAGTTTGGGTCTCATTGCTTTCTGGCTGGACATGGATGTTTACTCGTCTCAACTATATGATAAGTTATGGTGCACGTTCTTTTTTATTTTGAGATCTTTCTGACTCAGCTAATTTATTTTCTATGCAGTCTTATGCTACAAGTCAACCAAGACCCTGAAAATGAAGATTCTCGAAGCTTTCTTCATCAGATGGGTTCCTTGATAGGAAATTCTCCTCCAAGTCAGGCTTTCCTTGAATACTTAAAGTTTAATGTTATGCTTGAGATATGTTGCCATAGCATTTGTCTTGATAGATGATTTTTTTTCTCTCAATATTTCTGATAGGCAACTGGCCACATTTCAGCAGCCCTTTGGAGCACAGTCCTCTGTCCAGTCTTAGTAAATCCCCCGGTTTCAGATCTCTGAGTCCTACTCCACCCAGCAATTTGCCTGGGTTAGCTTCTATTTTGCATCCACAGACCTCGAACTCTATGAGGGTTGCACCAATTGGCAAAGATTCTTTGAGGAGCAACCATGTGGAACAGATATTGAGCAATGGGAATTCCAACCACAGAAGTCCCTTTCAACAGTCTCTTTCATTTCCTGAGCCAAAAATAAGCCAGTATCCTGGAAATCTGTCTTCTTTTGGTGCTTCAAGTTCAAATGGTTCTGGTGTTGAAACATTATCTGGTCCTCAATTTCTTTGGGGAAGTCCAAAGGTCTACTCAGAGCCAACTAACTCCACTAGTTGGAGGGCACAATCAATTGGGCATCCTTTCACATCCAATGCTCAAAAGCATGGGTTTCCATTCTCCAATCATGGTTCTTTTATTGCTTCATCTCAAGGTCACCACCACCTTCATCATCATGTTGGATCTGCTCCTCCTGGTGTACCTTTGGAGAGGCACTATGGTTTTTATCGAGAATCTTCAGAGTCATTTGTGAGTCCTAATCTTGGAAATGTGGGTTTTGGACTTAATGACAGGAGTTTCATGATGAGTCTGGGTGCTCGTAGCAGTGCTTCTGCTTCAGGAAACATATCAGAAAATGGGTCCCCTGGTTTTGGCATGATGTCTTCTCCTGGACTTAGTACTATGTTTTTAGGTAATGGTCATTTCACTGCAATGGCAGCCACTGGCTTAGAGGGTTTCAATGACCATGGCCGTGCCAGACGTATTGAGAGCAATGGGAACCAGATGGACAAGAAACAATTTCAACTTGATTTGCACAAGATCAAGACTGGTGAAGATATTCGAACAACTCTGATGATTAAAAATATTCCAAACAAGTAACACATGATCTTTTGTCATTTCTGAATTACAGTTTTAAGTTGAAATGTGTTAGAGATTTACTTATTTTCTTATTCCAGGTATACCTCGAAGATGTTGCTTGCAGCTATTGATGACAATCACAGGGGCACCTATGACTTCCTCTATTTGCCAATTGACTTTAAGGTAATAATCTATTACAAGTACAGATAGAAACTGATTTTCTTGATTATGCATGTATCTGACAGACTGGTATTGATGCGCAGAATAAATGCAATGTGGGCTATGCATTTATCAACATGTTGTCTCCATCACACATCATCCCATTTTATGAGGTGTAATTTTATGATAAATTAAGTTCTTGCAATTAAATTGTCATCTTTTTTGTAAGCAAGTATAGTGCAGTCACTTTTTTTTATTCCAGGCCAAGTTCTCTAAATGTGTTAAGTGGCTTCTTTCTTCTTCTTCTTCTTTGGTGATTTTCAATGTCTGTTTTTATTCAAGAAATGGCAAAATTGATGTGTCTATTTTTACCTTCAAACACAATCCAGAAGTAATAATTCTTCACACCATTGACACTAGCCACTGATGTTTCCAAATATTTAGGCATTCAATGGAAAGAAATGGGAGAAGTTCAACAGTGAGAAAGTGGCTTCTATAGCATATGCTCGAATTCAGGGAAAGGCAGCCCTCGTAGCCCATTTCCAGAATTCTAGTTTGATGAATGAAGATAAGCGTTGCAGGCCAATTCTCTTCCATTCAGAAGGCTCAGAATCTGGCAACCAGGTAAAATGGCCAATACAATATTCCGTTTAGAGGAGCAATTCAGGGGAATCTTATAACACTTATTATTTAACAGTTTATATAATGCTTTTGGAAAAATAAATCTCAGCGTTTTTCCCTTTGTGATTCCTTGGTGGCATCTTTCCCGTTGAATGGCTTTCCAGGTGCGGTTTGTGCAGGTAAACGAAAATTGACGGTTGACATGTGTTCTTTATGCAGATCACTGGTGAACATTTTCCATCCAATTGTTTGAACATCCATATACGTCCATTAAATGATGAAGCACCAACAGATTCTGTGGATTGCACAATTCAGGATGCTTCACGTGATGAGCCAAAGCAGAGTTAGCAGTGGCATGGATTGCTCACAAGCCAAATCAAGGTTATTGTGATCCATCTGTACAGTACATATGTGCATTGAAGTAGGAGATAAACAAAAGAGTTAGGCTTGAAGATTGTATTCTAGTTTGATACTTTTGCACAAGGACTTGGAGAAAGAGTTTTTGATGAGTCCTTGTGGCCGTTTTTGCTAAAAATCCATCAACTGGGAGGAGAGAAGTGGATAGGAAGTCATATTCCTCATTTTGCTAATGCATTTTGGGATCTAATCAACTTTTTGGAAGTTGAGATTGTAAATCCAATCTCTTGCATGTTTCTTGTAAGAAATGGGAGTAGGTTAATGTGTCAGAAGGTTAATTTTTTTTGGAGGGGAAGTTCAAAATTGTATAGTGAAATGCAAACCCTTTTGTGATCTTATTTCAGCATTTAGTGCAAACATGTGTATGTTGCAACTTTTTATTTATGGTGTTTGTCATTTCCTCCATGTTTCTTGAGCATCTGAAAGGAGATGAAATCTGAAATATTTGACGCTCATCTCCTTGTATAAGCTTGCTTTCGAGTTGGAGGCCGAATTGATGAAGAATAAAAGAAGATAAATTCCGGCCTTCTAATGTGAAATTTCATTCATCTGACATTGTATCGTTCGAACAACTTCTCAAAAATTCAAATATATTGTCTCTAATTCATCTGACATTATTTTAAAAGGGTGAAACGTAAGTTAGTGTCATCAAAAAAATTTAATAAACTCTTCTACTTTGCAAAAGTTTCAATGTACAGGCTAAAGGACCAAGGTTTACCACCCAAAAAAAAAAAATAGTCATCATTTTGGTCCTGTTTTAAATTTTCATGTTTTTAGTAGACCTTGTGAAAAAAAAAAGTTCATTTTCATTTTTTTCTTTAAATTTTGATTAGAATTTATTCAAAAATTATGGTTTTTTCAACAATAAAAGTAAATTGATGACTTTTGAAATGTCAAGCACTTAGTTGAAAATTGCTTTAAAAAAAAAAATTTAGTTGAAAAATGTTACCAATTTGCATTTGACCCTTTCACTAATTCGTTCTCGCTTCTATATCTGGATTAGTCCCAAAACTACGAAAGGTAACCGTGTCGATATCAAGGTCTAAATTCCTAGGCAAATGAAGGAACAAAAGTTAATATCTTTTCAAATAAATGGTTGGCATTAAGCCAATAGATTAATGCAAACCAAGTTTATTTTCTCTAGAAGAAGTTAAATTATCCTTTTTCTTTTTTTCTAATGGGGATGATATTTTTCAACATGAGCTACCAGTATGGCACAACAAAAGAAATTTCATTCATGTACTTAACCAGCAGGCAATGATATCAGAGTGGTCTAGTTCGTCCACAGAGCCAATTTACAATCTCTTTCATTAACATGAAAGAAGATCTACATAAACCTATAATCTGATCTCTTGCTTATTGCTTACCTACTTCCATACAAAGGACAAAACAATGAAAACACATACAGAGGCAGACTGAGTGTACAGGGGAAAATAGATTTAGAAGCAGAGGAAGAAGAGAATTACTTCAGAAATAAACATGCTCCAGTAGACTCAAACCATGATAGAACTGAGGCCCTCAACCAGATATGAAGTTCTCAAGTCAGATCAGGACAATATGCTGAAGTCCAGATTTGAGTCCTATTTTCTTGATTTGCTTGTTCTAAAGTCAAGTTCAATGAGAAAGTGACATCTATTTTGCTCTCTGATATAGCAAACACGACCATTCATCATGTCAACAAGCTTCTGAGAAAAGTTTAAAGCAATTCCTCCTGTTGTGCAATGATTTCTCCCACCAGACATCTCTTCTATAAGAGCTGAAGGAAGGGCCTCGCCTGGGTGAGCCAAACTGAAAATGTTTGAAAGATAAAAGATCATTTTGATTCATCGTGTAGAAATAAACTTTAGAGAAAGCAGAAAATGAAAGGTAAATTTTAGTATGGGGGAAAGATGGCTTCAGCACCGATTTGAAAATCATAGGGGTACATGTTAGAGACTTTGAGTCATGTTTTCCTGTTTGCTCTTGGCTTAGATCAATCTATGCTGGCAGAGAATGGTAGTAAACGAATCAAACATAAAAACAACTAGTCAGAAATTCTTAGGAGAAAACCATATGTTAGAATATTGTGCAAACCCAGCTTCCCCTTACATGTACATCAAATAAAAGAAGTACCTCTGGAAGAGAATTCTAGTTAAATCAATGGTCTTTATTGAAACTTGCATCGAGCATTACTAATGAAAACCAAACACTAATAATCGAATAATCTTCATCATATAACAAGACCAACCTGAGAGGAGCAATACTAGTCAAAACCCAAAAGTTATTAAGGATGCCCAGTATGTATAATAAAAGAGGTAGAACTCATTTTAGGATGCAAGTGAATGTTTGTACAACAAGAACAAAACTTGTGAATGTTTGTGGCATACCAATCTCAACAATGTTTCTGAACCTAGATGGAGATTTCAATATTTTTTTCCTTGTCATCTTATGAATTCATGGTAGCATTAACTATTTTTTTCCCTTTGTACCCTCATTTAATAATCTTAATTAAAGCTTCTAATACTAATTTATTAATCCATTTATGAAAGATTGTTTGGTCTTTAAAAGCTACATAAATTTCAGTGTTTTCTTAAGGGGCATAAAAGTGCATTTCGTCGTAGGTAAATAAATCAGAGAATGTAGTTGAACTAAAATGTTCATCCCAAGATATATTGCATCCATGAAAAATAATAACAGACCAAAATGACCACTACAAAACACATACTGCTAGAATTTATCAAGGGAAAAAACATATAAAAATGTTTACTGTACCTGAACTTTATATGTATATATTCACTTCCATCCTGTATCAACTTCAACCCAGGGGACACCTTGATTTCCACCCAACCATCAGAAGATGCATGACGCACTATGCTAAGCAAGAAATCAGACAGGACTAGCTGAAGTTTCATCTGATCACCACATATAAGAACTGTCTTGCTTTGCTCAGGGATATTTTGAATTAGTTGTAAGTTCTTTTCCTTCAATAAAATCATAACTTGACTAACAATAGCATCTATAACATTTCCTAGAAGAAATTCTTCCATGCTTAGCTCTAGTCTGTTGCTGCAATAAGGTGAAGAGAGGACAGAAGATAAGCACTAGTTCATAGTGTCAACCTAAGATCTGGTTGGGCAAATAACTGTTGCAACCCCTCTTCTTGTGATAAAACATCAATTTCAAAAGAATTTCAGGATTGACAACAGAGAGACATAACAAAAGAAGAATGATATCTATGAGATATCCAATTACAATGAGGGCCTCTGCATACCCCGTTTGCCACAAAAGGCACGAGAAATCGATGAAATTGGAAGTCAGAAGATTTGCTAGCCTCATTCCAAAGACAATCATCAAAGCGGGGTTGTAGGAATAAATTGACAAGAAAGAAGAAAAAGTGATATGAACAGAACTCTTCCTTCCCAATCCCCCTTCCGAGGCCAGACAAGAAAGAATTCAACCAGTATATATATATCCTCAACTTACTGATTATCCTCTTTGAGCTTAAGATCAAGCTAACAACCACTTATAGGCCATGGATTTGATTTTTGAAATTCACAATCCACCCTTACTTCTAACAGCTAATTTACAAGACCAGAAGGGTTGGAAGTTTAAGAGAAACAGAACTTAACTGTTGGTTTTATCCATTACCGTAACTAACACAAAGCAGAAAATTGCCCAGCTCTCAAAATTGAGAAAAAGTAAGTTGTATTATTTTGGACCATGAAAACCAGATTAGTGAATGAGAGAATAAGAGTTGTCTTATTAGTTAATTACAAACCCAGACCGAGGAAAATTAGACTTATTCAAAGATAGAATCTGAACCCACTCATACATCATTGCTTTTCCCCTCAGATAAACATGATTTCCAGTAAACAAGCATGATCTATCATCCTATATGATGTAAAATTTCCATTTTATCTGCAATTTTTTTTATATTTAATCAATCAAGAAGAAACCCAATGATGGCAGCTGTAGTAGAATGAGCGAAATTCTACTATAGCAAAGCAATCTGAGCAAAATTTAGGAAAGAATAACTTTGAAGGTGGGGAAAAAAGGCTTACTCTCCCATTATTCCTCCAAAATTCACAGCCTCGATAATAGACATTATTTGTCGTTCACAAGCATAATTTGTCTCAAGAAGCTGCTTCTGATCATCTGAAATATCCATAGCTTCCAGGAGTTTGTGGGTAAAACGGATACCATTCAAGGGATTTTTCATCTCTTGTCGAATATAAGCCAACTCTTTAAGTTTCAGAAACGACTCCACATCCTCTTGATCATATGTTGAAGATGGTTGTAGATCAAGTGTAACAGTCTGCAAGAAGCAGAAGCACCCAACTATAGCTCCATACTCATCAACTCTCTTATTTGCTGTCAAGAACACCTCCACAATTTCCCCTTTCCTATCCAAAAAACTAAACAGCAGCTTATCAGTGTCATGATTGCTGATTGCTTGGTATAAGAGAATCATGAATTTTGTCAGTGTGTCTTGACCCTTAAGTTCACATAAACCACCAAAAATTTCCCCAGGAAGGATCTTCCCAATAACATCATGCCTCATCCAACCAGTCAACTTCTCCATTGCAGCATTCCATTCAGAACAATGGGCATTCTCATCAGAAGCAAATATTGGTGGAATAAATGGGTTTACACTTTGTAGAATAGCCTCATAATCCCCCTGCAGACGAATGAATTTATCATGGACAACTTTCTCAGAAGTAATATCTTGGCCCACAAAGCAGACGCCGATGACATTATCTGTATAGTCCCTACTTGTGCATGCATTAACAACTAAGTATACAGCTGAATTTTCAGAATGCATTCCATATTTCTGAAATTTTAATTCAACATTTTTGTCCTCTTCACCTGAAATAAAGTGCATGAAGAATAAATATTAGGCTCTGCACCTAGAAGCCTATTCATGTACATAGGATGTCTAGAGAGAGAGAGAGCTTATCATTGAGGGCTCTCAGAAAGATTTGGTTCTCTTTAGGGACTCCTACTTGACCTTGCAAAAGGTTTCCATGTAATCATGTTATCAGATTTCTAACAATCAGAAGCTTTCACTAAGGTTGGAAATACAAGTTTTAGTTTGCATGTTGTGCCAAACACTGCCTCCACTAGTTATGAAATTTCTCTCATTATGCTTACATTGAATTCAAACTAAAACATTCTGAAAAATAGCATCTCAACAATGATTTCTAGGCATGTTCAAACATGTGTTCCATTAGTAGTAAAAAAATAATAATAATAATGAAACAATAGGGAAGAAAAAGGGAGCATCTCAATAACTCAACCGAGCTGTCCAGAACACATAAATATGCTAGAATTACCTTTGTTACTCAGACATGGACTTTTATGAGAGAATTATGACTTTGGTGCCTAATAACGTAGTTCATTTTCATGGAAAATAAATCCTAGAACTAGTTATGAAGTTGTTGTTATTATGCTGGAGTAAGCCACAAAAGGGAAAGTGAAAGTTATGCACATCATAGAAGTCAGAAAACACAACTTGGTCCATGTAAATGTTATTCATATTGAAAGCTCTAAAGTTTTTAATGTCTTAATTTTGATTAATGACAAACATTGATGAGGATTAATGTCTTATTTGTACAAGTGATAGAGTTTTTGGATTCATGATTTAATCAAGACTATCAAGATTTGAAAACAAGCTTTTATTGGGTTAGATAGGAATTATGTATAGTTTTAGAGTTTAATATATTTTGATATATTTAGTTTTACCTTTAATTAAGTAATGGTTTCTAAAAGTTATTCTATGAACTTAAAAAGTTTTTCAAAATGTTTTTAATATGTTAAAATATGTTTTGGTATTTTGAAAAACTATGTATCGTGATTTCAAATTTTAAATGGTTCATAAGCTCTTGTTGGATTGATACCATAACTTATATGATTGATTGAAATAATCATTTGTGTGTTAGAGTATTGTTGATACACAAATGAACATATTTCAGTCGACTTAAAGTGGTTCAAGTATCGTCCACAAGTTAGTTTATCTTGTGGATGCATATGCTGTCAAATTTGTTCATTTGCTCAACTTGTGGACGACCATGCAATCGACCGCAGTGAAGTGAGGTTGACTGTAAGTGAGGTGAGGTCAACCGCAAGATGAAAATCATCATCCGAAAGTTGTTCAGTAAGCTTGCGGATGATGGTGCGGACAATTCGTCTGATATGCGATCAACTGCACTTCTCCTGAGTGGATTTCCAACAGCTTCATTTTTTACCATTGGAAATAAACCTTTAAATACTTTCCTTTGGAAGACTTTCTAAGAACAATTTTTGAGCAAAAACATTATATATCTTGATCCTATAACATCCTATAAGCATTCCAAAATCCCTTCTAAACATCAATCTTGCTAAAATCATTTAAGAAGTGTTTTTACATTCAAAGGTGAATTTTGAGTAATTTTAGCAAGTCATTACTCAAAGAGGTGATTGTGTTTCAAATTGATATATCTTCACATTAAAATGATATCTATCAAACTCTTTATATTTTATTATTAAATATAATTATATCAAGGTTACAAGTAGTATAAAATCCTAAGTGTTAGGGTGAGTCTTGTGTAGATTGTTTTGTTTTCAAAGTTTGTTTGTAAAACCTTTGGATGAATCTTGAATTGTATTGTTAGGATTCATTAAGGAAAGTTGAGAGATTATTGTATAATCAAGGTTGTGTTGTAAAACTCAAGGGTTGAATGAATTTTGATTAGTTGAGAGATTATTTATAAAACCCTAAGGTGAATTGGATGAACCTTTTTTGTAATTTTATTCATTTGATTAGTGAAAGAATTTGGTAAAATCCTTGAATAGGTAACTCAAAGTAGTGGATTAGGTTTTGTTGGATAAACCGAATCACTATAAATTATTATATTCATTGTTCTACTTTCTGCATTTTATTTGAACACATTTTTACTCACACAACTAACTTACTAAATGTTTGATATTTGTTGTCAAAGAGGTGATTTATTGAATTATGTCAAAATCAGATAAAAACCTACTTAACCCCCCTTCTAGGTTTTTCATATATTATTTTAGACAGTTCATAAAGTGTAAGAATGAGATGCTTACGTGATTGTTATAGCTAGAAGACCTTAAATTACTGCACAACATAATTTGTGATTTGCCTATCCTCATATAGGGTTCAAAGATTAGTAATTAATGGGAATGTACATGGGCCTAAATATGAGCAGACCACAGCAGAACTAGCAGAGTCAAAGAGTTTAGACAATAAATAATCAACAAGGACAATTTACTATGCTATCTAACAGAAACACTTCAATTTAGGAGAATTATGTTGAACTTTTGGTAGGACAAAAGGCTTCAAAAAGCAGTAGTAATGCCACAATGCAACAAGTCCATTCATTATTAATATAGAAAAGTTTTTTTAAAGCATCTATAACATTTTAATATGCTGAAAACTATTGTTATATCAGTTCATGGATATCAATTTTCTAGGATAATTTTAGTTTACATGTCATATTTATACTTGTAGACAAAAATTGAAGAAACAAAAAGTTTGTAATTCAAAGAGAGATTGCAAGAAGGAGTTGATGCTAGGTTGGGTTCTGAGGACATGTTCTCAAGTTCCATTGACAGATCGTGTAATTGAGGCCATCTATAAAAGGTACTTTGAAAACAGAAAGATTCTTTAGGGGCTGCAGCCATTCTGAATCCAAGAGAAGAATTACCTTGCAAAGCTCTGTGAAGAAGACTTTGAAAAACTAGATGTGAATCTTGGTGAATTATTTCAGTTATAATAGATTTTCCAAGAGCTTCACTAACTGGTAGTCCTGTTAATTCAGCCATTTTTGCATTCCATCCATTTATCAAACCAGACAAATCGACCCCAAAAAATGGAGCAGCGGCTGTCTCAATCAGTCTGACCATCTCATTAGCTACAGAACTAAGCTCGTACGGACTTGGGACATCAAAGTCACTCTGTTGAGGATATGTCACAACTTTGGGAACATTCTCTTCAGTCTCCCGAAATGAATCCCTCATTATAAGCTGCAAAGAGTGAATTGCATTAATCTCCAAAATCTCCCAAGACAAACTTTTGCTTTTGACAACTTCAAGGAAGGCATGAAAGGAAGACCTGGGATGCAATCTCTCGCCATCATCTCTGTCCTCTGGATGATGTTTAGAACCTCCCCATCTGATTTCTTTAGATGAATGTGACCTAAACCAGAACAAGAAATCTGTGGAAGTAAATCTAGCAGTGGTCATGCCACAAACTGCATCACCAAGTAGGGCTGCACCTGGATAGCCAGCATCTGCAAGACTATTAGTACTAAAACCCATGGAGTCCCCATGGTTCTTTAGCAGCCACTCTGCTATGTCTTTAACTTGAGTTTCTGTTGGAGTGACACCAACCAACCAGCATTTGCCACCATAATACATTGCTGCACCATCACATCTCACAAGATCCATAATGCTGGGGGACTGAGTGACAATGCTAAATGGGGCATCCCTTAGAAGCATGTCACATAATATGGTCTGCATCCGAAGAATTTTCTTTTCAGCCAATTGTGATGCCAACTGAAGCTCCATATACAGCTGCAAGCTAAATGCCTGCATCAAGAATTCACATGCGTAGCGAAGAGGAAAAGGAACATAACGTGGTGACGTGTGGTGACATACCACCAAACCCCATAGCCTCATTGGATTGTTTCCATTAATAAAAACAGCAAAAACCAACGAGGAAATTGTCCTCATATTGGACATATATTGAATGTGACAATCATGAGGTGATCTAAGGGTTGAATTAGCCAAGCAAAGAGGCTGCTTTAGTTCCTGACTCTGAATTATCTTAACTTGTGGTGCATCGCAATTGCAGATCATCCTAACCCGATTCTGCTTGAACAAGAAACGGGCAGCTTGTGGGATATCTGTTGCAGGATAGTGTAAACCAAGATAAGGTTCTAAATCAGACCTTCTAATTTCTGACAAAATTTCACCATGTTCATCATCATGGAACTTGTAGGTCATTACCCTATCGTACCCAGTTAGTTTTTGGACCTCTTCTACTACAGTATCACACAAAACCCCGATATCTCCTCCAGAAAGAGATTGCAGCCGAGAAATAGCCCGGATAGCTAGTTTCTGGGACTGAACTGTATCAGCAAGCAGCAATGCAGGATCACCAGAATGAGCAGGCTCCAAATCAATCACAATTCCAACATCAATCCTGTGAAGTACAGCATAGAAGGCCTTGTTACTCCTAGAATGAACCCAAATTGGGTTCAACATAGAAATTTCCCGGGATGCCACTGCCTTAGCCAATGAAACCCTTGAAGAGAGGGTGAAAAGGGTTCTAGCATCAATTTCAAGCAATCGCTCTAATTGTTTAGACTCAACAAGACTTCCCAGACCTAACAAATCAAAGCAATTCTCACTATACCCTATGATTTTAAACGTAGGTTCTTCAATTGCAAGCATACAACCAAATGATTGAATAAAACCACCCCTCTGAATCCTCCCCAAATAAGCAGTCATTTCGTCTTCAGTTACTGATTGTGGTGCAGAAACCACTGATTTTGTATAATGAAAAGACTTACCAGGCTCACTAGAGTTCTCAAACTCAGCCATGAGTCTTGCATCAGCATTACAATGAGCCATCACAACCTTGCTGTTATTCATGTTGCTAGCAACAGAAGATGAAGAAGCAGTCATTTCTCCTCCTACTCTGTTTTTCCTTTCTTTGGTCTGCAACTCCATTTTGTAGCTGTAGCAGAATCTTGAAATTCCTCAAGGATTCTTGTGGAAAATTCATGTGGGTTTCAGCAGTAGAGGTGGCAGAAGTAACAGCAATAGCTATAGCTGGAGCTGGAGGGTTTTTATCATGACTGTACTTTGTTACTCCAGCTTGAACCACCATCTCTTCCATTTGTAGCTACTGATAGTCATCGCCCTCCAAATTTTATTTTATTTTATTTTTGGATAAGTGATATTCAACACCTCGTAATTATTGACCTCAAATCATTTCTTTGCACTGTTACTATCCATTCTCAATCCATTGCCCCATTGGGAGTTGGAAATCCCTATCATTTAAAATAAATAAATAAATTACACATAAAAAACAAAAGTTCTTGGGGTAACAAAAAAATAAATCTCCTTAAATTACACAAGTACAAAAAATTATCAACAAAACAAATTAGTACACTAGTGATAGGCATTAGCACTCCAACAATGGCATCATCTCAATTTTAAACAATAACAATATATCATTGGACATTCCTATCAATTCTCTTGCTTTTTTCACTTTAGTACTCTTTCACAAATTCCCAATTCGCAACCCCATATATCAGAATTCAAGATACCTAGTTTTGGGAAAATTTTAGACCTTCATTTATATGGATCATATTCATTTGTGTATGAAGAAATTATTTTACATATGTTGAATGTTATACTTTTTTTATAAAGTTCTCAATAATTTTAATTTATGATCTAAGAAAATGATGTATAAAAGAATTTTTCTAAATTAATATCCAAAAATTAAAGGCAAAAATTTAATTGAGATTTTTTTAAAAAAAAAATTAAGGAGCCTGATTGCTAGTTTTAAAACATAAGGAACTTAAGTTAAATTTTTAAATTGCAATTTTGCCACGTTAAGTTAAGGTGGCAGTGTATGTAATATGACGCTGCCAACTTCTTTGTTATGTAATATGTTTCTTTTTCTCTTTCTTTTTTTTTTGTGATTCTTTCAATACTATGCTTTTTTTTTTTAGAAGACAATATTGTGTTTGAGTACTGAATTTTCTCCTCTAGTTTGATTGTCAATTTGTGGGAAGAGAAGGATTGCCTACTTTCTTGCGAAGGAAGATTTATATTGTTATTTGGTACGGGTGAGACAAAAGTAAATGAATAATTATTTTATTTTAAAATAATTAGAAGTTGATATTTATGAGGAAAAAATTTCCTCTAAATTTAATTTTCACAATGTATAACACTTTAATTAAATAAATAAATCAATTAAAAATGTTCACATTTGCTTTTCTTTCTTCTTCTGTTTTTACTCTAGCCAAACCAAAACACTAATCATCTAGTTCCAAAAATCCATAGACGTGTAATAAATTTTATGATTTGTGAATGTACATATCCAAGTCTATCATCTTGAAAAAGTTATTATAAATGACTTTTCATTTCCCTTTCATAAACTGAATGAACCTTCGTATATAAAAAAATTATCATTTCATAAAGTGAAAGGACAATGACTTTTCATATCTCAAAATATCATCTTTTCATGAACTATAAAGTCAGCATAACTTCTATAAATAGAGATCATTTGTAAGTTTGATGATGATGAATGAGAATTGAAAGAGAAGACCATTTTCACAGTATTTCTTTGTGTCTTTTTTTTATATTTCTCAAATTGATTTATTACTTTTAATTTATTCAAGCTGCTAAACAAGATCTTGGCTTCAACTTTATCATATTTATAACAAGACACTTGGTTTTTTTTTTTTTTGAAACAACAAAATAGTCTTTTAGATTTGTAGTTGACTCCTTACATTTTAAAACATTTCAATTAAGTTCTTCATTATTGAAAAAAATATCATTTTTTTAATGAATATGATGGTGGAATTTAAATAAAAAGATTACCATTATGGTTTTTCCACAAAAATAATGCTTAAAACCATGCATTTTTAATAAATATAAAGAAAAATTTAAGACAAAAGACTAAAATGATAATCTTTTATAAAATTTAAACACTAAATTGAAACTTAAGAAAAAATAAAGAAAAGAAAAAGGGAGAATGAGATGCTGGAGCCTATTTCTGTCTGATGTTTAATGGACAATGTTATCGTTCAAAATTTGAAGTTAAGATTGAATTGACTATTGAATTTTTAGAGAAAGACGTGACACCCATATACATTTTTTTTGTGTAAACTTTTTAAGTTTCCAGTTTACGATATATGTTGTAAACTAGACAATATTAGACACAACACGATTATAGCGAAATAATTGAAATTTGTTAATCTATTTTATTTTTTATTTTTAAAAAAATCAGAATTTGGAAGTGAATTTTTAATAATAAGAGGTAGAATAGAATAATTTATATAATTTTCTTAATTTTTATATTAATTTGGAAGTGAATTTTTAACTTTGTATCAAAATAATTTAAATGAATTTTTTTTCTTCTGAGGAGAAAATGAAAAATAGATTGATAGTCACACGAACCGTAAAAAATCAAGTGGTCCACCACTACTGAAGGCATGAAATGACTTGTAAATACTGAAATGAGAATGATTTCTTTGTGGAAACAAAATAAGTCCAGTACAACCCTAGTAGGCCCAGCAATATACTTTTAATTAGCCGTTAATTAATTTTGCAGCAGTGATGAGGCGCGTCCGTATGATTTAGGAACGACGGGCGGGGCGAACCAACTCCCATCCCAGTTAAATTCGTTCTCGTTTTAAATTTTTCAGGATTCATGTCTTTATCCCTGTTTCGCTCTGCTTTCCTCACTTGCCCCATTTTTATTCCACGGTTCATGAATCGCCGATTCACGGTTTATCAAAATGAAAAATTTAAACCGAAACCTTAAAGTAAAGGTTTAGAACGGTTCATGAACCGCCGGTTCACGGTTCCGACCGGTTCCGATAAGGTTACAGTTTCAGACGGTTTCGATTATGGTTTTAATACGGTTTCGATTTTTATTTTTTAAAAAAAATAAAAAATTCAAAATAATTTTTTTTAGTTAAATAAATGAAAGTTTGTTATTAAAATGGACTTAGAACTTAATTTTTGTTTTCAAAAATTAAGCTGCTTACATATCCTCCAATAATATAGAGGAATCAATGCCCTCGTAGTTCTCTTACATGTAAGTCTTCTCTTACCTCAATGGATTATTCATGGGCTTCCGTCTTCAATACTGCTGTAATTAATTTTGCAGCAGTGATGAGGCGCGTCCGTATGATTTAGGAATGACGGGCGGGGCGAACCAACTCCCATCCCAGTCAAATCCGTTCTCATTTTAAATTTTTCAGGATTCATGTCTTTATCCCTGTTTCGCTCTGCTTTCCTCACTTGCCCCATTTTTATCCCACGATTCATGAATCGCCAGTTCACGGTTTATCAAAATGAAAAATTTAAACCGAAACCTTAAAGTAACGGTTTAGAACGGTTCATGAACCGCCGGTTCATGGTTCCGGCCGGTTCCGATAAGGTTACGGTTTCAGACGGTTTCGGTTACGATTTTAATACGGTTTCGATTTTTATTTTTTTAAAAAAATAAAAAATTCAAAATAAATTTTTTTAGTTAAATAAATGAAATTTTGTTATTAAAATGGACTTAGAACTTAATTTTTGTTTTCAAAAATTAAGCTGCTTACATATCCTCCAATAGTATAGAGGAATCAAAGTCATCGTAGTTCTCTTACATGTAAGTCTTCTCTTACCTCAATGGATTATTCATGGGCTTCCGTCTTCAGTACTAGTAGCAGTACCCTCAGTGTCAACATCAAACAAATTTATGAAGTCGGGACGAAGATTTTCTTGTTGACATCTTTCAGCTTTAACCCAATCATCAAGATAAGATTGAGCCTCTAAAGAATCAGGACTCAAAGAAGATCGGTCTTCTAATAATATATTTCCTCCACCACTAAAAGTTTGTTCTACTGCAACTGTTGATACTGGAATTGCAAGTATATCCCTAGTTATCAAAGATAAGACTGTAAATTTTTTCCTTTTTTCACTCTACCAATGGATGATGTTAAGGTTTTCAACATCATCATCTACATCTTCAAACTCAAAACAAATTGTTAAATAATCTTTGAGTTCTTGAATGGAACTCGATCCGGATGATGAAGATGAGGATCTTGATTTTTTGTTCCGTTGTCGCATTAATAGATATGCATGACCTTTTGTTTACCAGTAACAATAGAAGATGACTCCTAAATTTGAATTTGTATACCATAAGTAGAACTATATTCCAAATACAAATCATATATATTTCTCTTAACATTATTAATTATTCTTGAAACATCAGGTTTTATCATAGTTTCATCACATATAGAATCATAATATATATCTAAATATTCTTGTAAACCTTCTATTTTAATTCAAGGATAAAAAACAGTTGCAATTAGATTTATTTCAGATATTTCAAAATAATATTTAGCCCACTTTATTTTCATTGCATTAACGCAATCATTAAAAACATCTGTATCAGCCCACTCTTTTAAAGCTACAGCAATATTAAGACATTCATAAACAATTAAATGACAAGTTGGATAATAAACACCAAACAAAGTATAACTAGCATCAATAAAAACTTTTAATAATTTTAAAACATTTTCACAAATATCCCAAGTAGTCGAAAATAAACACATATTTTGCATATTGTAGTTGAAAAAATCATATAAAAGTTTTTTATATTGAAAAAATTCATTTAATAAATCATAAGTTGAATTCCAACGAGTTGGAACATCACGGGGAAATTTTTTTAGTCTCATTTTATTTGCTCTACAAAATCTAAACCATTCCTTCATTACTTGTGGGTGTGACCAAAGGTAAAATAAAACTGTTTTGATAGATTGAATATAAGTTTCAAGATTTCTTAAGCCATGCACATAAATTCAAAACATGACATGCACACCTAACATGAAAATATTTACCACCAAATTGTGGTTCAAAATATTTTTTAAGATTAGGAATCGAAGCAGTGTTAGAACTAGCATTGTCAAAACTAATAGAAAATACTCTTTTTACAAGATTATATTCTTCTAAAATTTGTAAAATTAATTTTGAAATATTGACAGCTGTATGAGAATCATCAAACACGCGATATGCAAGTATTCTCTTTTGTATTATCCAATTATCATCTATCCAATGACAAGTAACAGCCATGTAAGAATGTGTTTGCCAATGATCACTCCAAATATCACTACAAATAGAAACTTTATTATCTAAATTTGAAAATACTTCAAATAAATTTTTTTTACCTTTTTTATATAATTTATGCACAGTACGTGTCAATGTAGTACATGGAATACGTTTAGCAGCAGGATTTAATGCAGTTTGACAATAATCTACAAAATTTAATTTTCCCCAAAACTAAAACTTAAGTGTTCAACAGCAACCAATTTAGCTAATTCATCTCTATTTTTCCCATCACTATACTTAAATAAAGAACCAGAATCAGTAGTAGTAGTGTACTCGGTTATTTGTGTCTGTGAAGATTTCATACCAACTTTGTCTTTGTGGTTTCGTTGCAAATGTCCACGCAATGTCCCATACCCTCCTCCTGATTTCCATTTGTATGTAGACTTATAATAATTGTAGTGCACAATATATTACCCTCCTCCGATACTGAGTTCTTGTTTTGTGAAGTGCTTTTTGAAAATATCATATTTGAGCACTTTAATTTTCTCTGTACCTGGAACACAACTTTCTTGGGTGTGTGATACTAATTCCGGTTGCCCAATACTTTTTTCTCCATTATCTTCATCAACTTCAAATACGTCGTTACCGGTGCTAGTGCCGACGCCGGTGCCGGTGCCGGTGATAGGAATGGAAAAATCAATTGTTTGTGGATACTCAAAATGAGTTGGTGGTTGAAAATCACTTGGGATGGTAAATTGATATGTGTAAAGATATTGATAAGGTGAACGCAATGGAAATTCCGTTGAAATCTTCTCATTGTTCCTTGATTTACTTGAATCTGACATTTTTTTTTGTGTTTGAAGAGAAAATATAAAATAACAAACTAAAAATTCAATAGGAGGCTGTAGAGAACTTGAGAAAGATAACTTAGAAAAATGCTAATGTAGAGAGAAAATAAGACTGATATTTGATAAATGTGTAAATAAAATTAATTTGAAATAGAGAATTTATAGGGAATTTTTTTTAAAACCGTTGGAATTTCAACAATTTTCTTTTCATTTTTTTTCTTTCTTTGAGAAAAAAGAATTTAAAAGGATAGAAATAAAAAAAATACAATATGCCAGTTTGGGCACGTCATATTTAAAAAAATAATGTGCACAAGTCACAAGACACAAATTGTTCTACCATTAGGGAACATAAATGATTAAAATAAATTAAAGATGACATGTATCACATAAAAAAATATTATATTATACTAGGGAATAAGGATTGTTTCTTTAGCATTAACCAAAGAAATTAAAAGTTGGCATTATGCGTAGGTTTGAGGGGGAAAAAATTAGAAAATGATAAAATAAATAAATAATATGCACAAGTCACAAGACAACTTGAGAATGATTCCATTGATCCAAAAAATAAAGAAACGGTGTATGCCTATTTATATAGGCTAGCTAGTTGACACAAGACACTATTTATATTTTTTTGTCCTTTTTTTTATTTTGAGGGAAAAAAATAAAAGAAAGCCATAAAGTCATATGATTAATTTGAGGGAAAAAAATGGATGAGATTTATTTGAAATTTGAAATTTAAAAAGATTAAAAAATTATTTTTTGTTTTACATAATTATGTTAAACTGGAGAGTTAATGATAAGATTAATGTATATAAAAAATAAATATAACTTATCAAATAAAATTATATATATAATTTTTTTAAAAGGTTTGAACCGTCGGTTCAACGATTCATGAACCGCCGATTCACGGTTAATCAAAATGAAAAACCTAAACCGAAACTGAAAACCGCCGGTTCATGAACCTTTATGAACCGTAAATCTAGTCAACGGTTTTTTAACTGTTGACCACGGTCCGGTTTTGGTTCGTTTCGCCGGTTCAGGTTCAACCGTGGTCAGGTCTATAGATATATTGAAGCCTATTGCAATCCAATGGTTGCCCAGCTAGACCTGAACTAACGTCATTTACATTGAAAAATAACATTATTTTAATTGAAAATTAGTTATTTTTTTAGTGGCATGACAACTTTAACATCCCTAATTTCCCAAAAATATCCAAAATAGAAAATATAATAAAATTGGCAAGTCAAAGAATAATCATAATTTTAAAACAATCAAAATTCCTAAATATTGAGTCAAAATCCCAAATTTCCAAATAAATAACAAATTATAAATTTGAATTAAAAAAAAATCCTTGCCAATATAAAATTATTTATACCAAATAAAACTAAAACCATTAACATAAATATTCATAGTTCTAAATCATGAACATAATTTCAACCTAATTCAAAATTCATAAAATAGTTGGTCATTCTCCGTCCCCGCATCGCAACCCATTAGCCTGTAAAAGATTTTAGGAAAACGAAAAACATGGGTTAAGTACAAATTACTTAGTGGGAGTAATGTGTGACATATTATAAGGATATACACATTGAAAATATCATGTAAACATCAATAATCATTGCATGTCATCGAGTCAAAGACTCTTGTTGAATGGGGCTAAGGTCCCTGTTTTATCGGACATAAGCCCCTGTTGTTTGATGACATATGCAATAGACATTTATATATTCAATTATAAAATCATTGCACACATATCATAATAGAATTTAAAAGTGCACAATTAATCATAGAATAAAATAGCACATAACATGTAAATATAAATGATTAAATAATTAAAATAAGGTTAGAACTCCCACCTCAAAAGCATATATAAACGTGTCCTAAATTGCGTGGAAAGTCTAGCTTCCTAATTCCTTGTTTCCTACATTAGAAGTATTCAATGAATTAGAACCTCGAAAGGACACTTAAATATTCTATATAAAAGAAAAAGAATGGCTTTTTGAAAAGTTAAAGGAAATATTTGGCATTTTAAAAAGGTTTGGGAACACTTTTGAAATATGAAAAAGGTAATTTTCGAGTTTGGAAAAGTTTGGGGTCAAAAGGTAATTTTAGAAAAGATCGGGGGTTAAATCGTAATTTTCAAAAGTTTGGGGACTAAAAATGAATTTTTGAAAATATAGGTTGAAACAGAATTTCAATAAGGCTTGTGGTATAAAAAGGGAATTCCTAAAAGAATTGGGTAAAAATAAAATTTTTAAGAAGTTCGGGGTCAAATTGAAAATTCTAGAAAGATTTGGGGACTAATTTGGAAATTCTAAACATTTGTGGGTAAATCTGTAAATTTCGTATCTGAATTGGGGAAACTTTAGGGTTTATAAACCATAGGGACCTATTTGTAAAAATTGGATAAGTTTTTGAAATAATTACAAAAATGCCCCTGTATCCCCAAAACCCTAATTTTCTTCTTCTTCTTCCTTTTTTCCTAACCCTAGCCGCCACCTCCATCTCTTCCCCTACAGTCGCCGCCCCCCCTACTGCCTACAGCCGCCGCTGCCCCCCCTTCTTCCTCTTCTCTTTCCTCCATTTTCTCCATTCTTCTTCTCTTCTCCTTTTCTTCTCTCTCATGGCTTCCCACATCTTCCTTCTTCTCCATCTCCCTCTCAGTTTCTCTTTTCTCCCTTCTCCCTTCTTCTTCCTCCCTCTCTTGGCCTCCTCTCTGCCCGACTCCCCCTCCCTCTCTTCCTTCTCTGCCGCCCCCTTCCCCCTCTCTTCCCCCATCTTCTTCTCTCCCTCCCTCTCTCGGTTTCTCTCTCTTTTTTTTCTTTTTTTTTCGAAACAAATGCTATGGTTTGTTGGAGGGTACATGGTGGAAGATATGAAAAATATAATTTTTGGGTTATTGCCGCCGCCGCCGGCTGGCCATATGGCGGCGCCGGTGGTGGCTGCCATAACTGAAAGGTAGGGGAATTACCTCGGGATTCGTGATTAAGAGGAAAAAAAATGATTATTATGTTAACCCTTGTCTATTTATATGTGTGAAATAATAAATTCTAATGGGCCGAGTTAATTATTTAATTAAGTCCATTAAATTATATTTTGGGTATTACACACTCCCCCTCTTAATAAAAATTTCGTCCTCGAAATTCAGTTACCTTATTCTTCAAAAAGCTCGGGATACTGGGCTCGAATCTCATTTTCTCGTTCCCAAGTAGCTTCATCACGTCCATGTCTGTTCCATTGTACCTTGACCAATGCCATATCATGATTTCTCAACTTATGCACTTTCCTCTCCAAAATGGCTATAGGTCTTTCTTCATAGGTCAAGTCTTTATTTACTTCCAATGCCTCATAGTTGACCACATGGCTCGGGTCGTGGACGTATTTCCTTAGCATAGACACATGAAATACATTATGCACCGTTACCAAAGAAGGTGGTAGTGCTAATCGATATGCTACATCCCCGATTCGTTCCAAAATCTCAAATGGTCCAATGTACCTCAGTCGGAGTTTACCCTTCTCTCCAAACCTTACAACTCCTTTGGTTGGAGTAGTTTTGAGGAAAACCTTTTCTCCAATTTCAAAACTTAATTCCTTCCGTCTTTGATCAGCATAAGACTTTTGTCTATCTTGTGCTGACTTTATTCTGCCTCGGATCTTTTCCACAATTTTCCACAGTGTGTTCCACCAATTCAGGTCCAAGAACTTTCTTTTCACCTACCTCATCCCAACAGATAGGAGATCTGCACTTCCTTCCATATAAGGCTTCATATGGAGCTATTTCGATAGTTGTCTGATAACTATTATTGTAAGCAAACTCAACTAATGGCAGAAATTTTTCCCAACTACCTTCGAAGTCCAAAATGCAAGTTCTTAACATATCCTCTAATATCTGGATAGTTCTCTCAGACTGTCCATCAGTCTGAGGGTGATATGTTGTACTGAAGTTTAACCTCGTTCCCATAGCATTTTGTAGACTCTTCCAGAACTTGGAGGTAAACCTCGTGTCACGATCCGATACAATAGTCATTGGTACACCACGTAGTCTCACAATCTCCCTTATATACAACTCTGCTAATCTTTCCAGACTATGTGTCATCTTAATCGGCAAGAAATGAACTGCTTTGGTTAAACGATCAACTATAACCAAAATAGCTTGGCTTCCTTGATTTGACCTTGGTAAACCAACAACAAAGTCCATTGCAATATGTTCTCATTTCCATTGTGGAATCTCCAATGGTTTCAATAATCCTGATGGTCGTTGGTGCTCAGCCTTGACTTGCTGGCAGATCAAACATTTCTCCACAAATTCTCCAACACTGCCTTTCATATTACGCCACCAAAAATTTCTTTTCAAGTCGCTGTACATCTTTGTTCCACCAGGATGTGCCGTATAAGGTGTACAATGTGCTTCCTCTAGCACTTCTTTTCTCAAATCGTCATCCTTGGGCACACAGATTCTTCCCTCGAACATCAAAGTTCCATCTGTAGCAATCTCAAATCCTTTAATATTTCCAACAAGAGCTCGTTCTTTCATTTTGTTCAAGAACTTATCGTTAGTTTGAACTTCCTTTATTCGCTCTCGCAAAGTAGGTTGTACCACCATTGCTGTCAAAAACCCTTCAGTAGGTGATGTTACCACTTCCAAACTCAACTTTTCAAACTCCTTGATCAAATCTTTTTGGGTTGTGGCCAAACTTGCCAGTTTCCCATGACTTTTGCAACTAAGAGCGTCTGCCACTACATTAGCCTTCCCGGGATGATAATATATAGTGCAGTCGTAATCTTTTACCAGTTCTAACCATCTCATTTGTCTCATTTCAACTCTTTTTGTGTGAAGAAATATTTTAAGCTTTTATGATCCGTATAGATTTCACATTTCCCACCATATAAATAATGTCGACATATCTTTAATGCGTGCACTATGGCTGCCAATTCTAGGTCATGTGTGGGATAATTCAGCTCGTGCTGCTTTAGTTGTCTGGAAGCGTAAGCAACTACTTTCCCATTCTGCATAAGTACGCAACCAATACCTTGTTTCGATGCATCACTATAGATAACAAAATTATCCGACACGTTAGGTATTGTCAACACTGGTGCTGAAACTAACCTTTTCTTAAGTTCTTGGAAACTTTCATCACATTTAGTAGTCCAGTCATACTTCTCACCTTTCCTTGTGAGCCGTGTCATTGGGCCAGCTATCTTTGCGAATCCTTCAATGAATCGTCGATAATAGCCTGCTAGACCCAAGAAACTACGAACTTCATGAGCATTAGTTGGCGCTTTCCATTCCAAGATTGCTTCTACTTTAGACGGATCCACCTCGATCCCTTTGGCAGTTACCACATGTCCCAAAAATACCACTCTATCCAGCCAAAACTCACATTTCTTAAACTTGGCATACAATGTTTCCTTTCGCAGTGTCTCCAAAACAATCATGAGATGCTCCTCATGTTGTTCTTTATCCTTGGAGTATATAAGGATGTCATCAATGAACACGATCACAAAACGATCTAGATATGAGTGGAAAACTCGATTCATCAGATCCATGAATACTGCAAGAGCGTTGCTAAGTCCAAACGGCATCACTGTGAACTCATAATGTCCATATTGGGTTCTAAATGTTGTCTTAGAAATATCATCTTCTTTGACCTTTAATTGATGATATCCCAACCTTAAATCGATCTTAGAGAATACTCCTGCACATCTCAGCTGATCAAATAAATCTTCGATTCTCGGTAAGAGATACTTGTTCTTAATGGTAAGCTTGTTCAATTCTCGATAATCTATACACATCCTTAATGTGCCATCTTTTTTCTTCACGAAAAGCACTGGCGCTCCCCATGGAGACACACTGGGTCGTATAAAGCCCAAATCCAACAACTCTTGTAATTGTAACTTAAGTTCTTGCAACTCCTTAGGTGCCATCCTATACGGTGCTTTAGATATCGGTGCAGACCTCAGTACTAAGTCAATGGTAAACTCTACTTGACGATCCGGAGGTAGTCCTGGCAAATCTTTCGGAAAAACATCAACGTATTCTCGTACAATAGGTACATCGGCAACTGTTAACTCCACAATTTCATTAGCTGTTACGTTAACTAAGAAACCATGGCAATTACTTTTCCTTAACATAGTTGTTGCCTTCAACGCAGAAATCACTCGAGGCGAGTTACTCGATCTTGATCCGTAAAAAATAAATCCATCATCCTCCTGCTCTCCAAATGATACTTTTCTCTCTCGACAACGAATTTTGCCTTATTCTTATGTAACCAATCCATTCCCAAAATAATATCATAATCATTCATTTTAATCACATGTAATTCTGTATCTAGTTCCTTTCCACCTAAGTCCAATCTCACCCCTTTAACCATTTCCTTAGTGTAAACAATATTTCCAGAAGGTATTCTAACTTCTAAGGTCTCATCTACAGTGCAACTTATAACATGAGTATTTTCACAAAATTTCGTAGATATGAAGGAATGGATGGCTCCGGTATCAAATAATACATGTGCGGGAACTTTAGACACAAGAATCATACCTGTCATGTTTCCAGAAGATCGTTTTGCCTCCCCTCGTGCCATTGAGTAGAGGCGTGCTTGACCTGTTGGAGCTTCCTTTCTCTGTTCGGTATTATTCTTTCTATACTTATTGCACTCTCCTGCAACATGACCTGGCTGTTTACAACAATAGCAAACCCCTTTTCCTTTCAGACACTCTCCAGCATGTCTTCTGTCACATGTAGGGCAAAGAGGCTTTTCTATTTCCGCCCCTTGGGAATGCTTGGTGTTTCCATGTTTGGCTTGCTTGTTCCGATTTTCGTAATTTTGCTTCGGATCTTGAACCATTCCATTTCCTCTTCCCTGATGCATCATCTCTCCTGACCACCTTGGCATCAAGTTCGAAACGGAGAGCTACCTTTTGTGCCCGACTCAACATTTCTGGAAAGGACATATCTCCGTGTCCTGTCCTGCCAAAACTCCGTTAATCTCTTTCTGCAAACCCTGCTCAAATCGGTCTGCCTTCTTCTCATCTGTGTCCACCAGATGTGGAGCAAACCTTGACAACTCATTGAACTTGTGTTCATATTCCATCACTGTCATTGTCCCTTGTTTTAGCATCAGAAATTCGGACTCTTTCTGGTTTCGATATGCTTTAGGAAAGTATTGTCGCAATACCTCTTGTTTGAATCCTTCCCAAGTCAAACTGGTCATTTGTGCCTCTGTTTGGGACCTCTTAAATGATTCCCACCAGTGATCTGCATCTCTCGAGAATCGAAAAGTAGCACAAATTATCTTTTGTGCATCAGTACAACTCATTCTTTCGAAAGTTCTGTCCATAGCCCTAAGCCATTCCTCGGCTGCAAGCGGCCCTTCTCGCCCGTTGAAAGCAGGCGGTTTGAGTTCCTGAAACTGCTTCATCACGGTCGAAATTTCATTTCTGGTATGTACCGGTGGTGCATGATTTTGCTGCTGCTGAAAACTTTGGAGTACCGACATTTGCTGCTGTTGGAATCCTTGAAGCACGGAAATCAGGTTAGCCATCAACGTTGTGCCCACGTCCCCTTCCGGTGTTTAACTAGAGGACGATCTATTTCCATTTCCGTTATTGTTCCTTGAAAAGGCAAAACTCATTAATTGTTTTAAAAAAAAAGTAATCTATATGATAAAAATGACTTTTTTGAAAAGTTGAAGGGAATATTTGGCATTTTAAAAGGTTTGGGGTTACTTTTGAAATATAAAAAGGAAAATTTTCGAGTTTCAAAATTTTTTGGGACCAAATTGTAATTTTAGAAAAGTTCATAAGGCAAATCATATATTTAAAAAATGTTGAGGGACTAAAAATGAAAATTTTGAAAATATGGATTAAAATAGAATTTCTATAAGGTTTAAGGTATAAAGTGGAATTCCTAAAAAGATTGGGTCAAAATATAATTTCAATTAAGTTTGGGATCAAATTAAAATCCCTAAAAAGATTTGGAAACTAATTTGAAAACTTTAAAATATTTGTGGTAAATATGTAAAATTAGTATTTGAATTTGGGAAATTTAGGGTTTATAAACCCTGAGGACCTAATTGCAAAAATGGATAAGGGTATTAAATTACAAAAATATCCCCTTCTTATATAACCCTAACTTATCATCTTCTTCCTCCCTACCCAACTAGCTGCCACCCCTTTTTCTCCTTCTCTCTTGGCAGCCACTCTCTTCTCCTTCTCCTTCCTTCCATGGCCACTGCCCTCCTCCCCCATTCCTTCACTGCCGCTGCCCTTCTCCCATCTTTTAACTCCTTTAATCACCCCCTTACCCCTTCTCCTTTTTTTCTATTTCTCATCTCTTCCTCCCTCAAACCCATGACAAAAATACTCAAAACTCATCACTGAAAAATGGTTTTTCAATAGAGGCTCAGGAGTTTTTCTTGAAAAACTATAAAATTTTGAATATGAAAGGAAAAATGGTGAAGAAAATTCGACTTATTTAGGCTCATTGTTGTCGCCGGCGGCCAATCATATGGCGACATAAGTGGCAACTGCCATTACTAGATAAACTAAGAGATGATATGTGAGGTAAAACTAGGGGTGGCAAAACGGGCGGGCCGGCCTGGCCCGGCCCGACTCAACCGGCCAAATGATTTAATCGGGCCGGGCCGAAATTGTGCGGGCCTGGAATATTGAGGCCCAGCCCAGCCTCTACATGGCCCACGGGCCAAAATAGCCCAAAAATTTATAATTTTTTAAAAAAAGTTATGATGTTATGTTGGCTGAAAAAATAAATTTATTAAATTATTTACAAACAAACAACACATTTATAGTCTTATTTTGGCCTAAAACAGTCTACTATGTCATCTCAACTTCAACAAATTTAAATCATAAAAGATAAAAGATAAACACAGAATGTTATGTAATGTTTATATCTATAGCCGGCACTATATTTACAATTTTACACTAAAAACTTCTAAAACAAACCAACCATCTTCAAGCAAATAAAAAAAACATTTAAACCATCAAACACAAACATAATGTTCATTCATTTAATACATTAAATTTTTTTTTTTTTTTTGGAATCGGGCCGGCCCGTCAGCCCGCGAACTAAAATGGCCCGAACCCATTTAGCCCGCGGGCCAAACGGGTCGGGCCAATTAGGCCCGATTTTTTTGGGCCACAAATATTGAAGCCCAACCCATTTATTTTTCGGGCTTAATGGGCCGGCCCAACGGGCCGGGCTGATTTTGTCACCCCTAGGTAAAACCCTAACAGGTTGGGTTATATGTAAAACTAAAAGAATAATAAAAAAGCCCATTTTCTTTGAAAAAAAATTAAAACTGTAACAGGTATTACATGAATGGAAAATAGATTTAAAAGTGAAGGAGATGGTACTCTATGATTCTTCGCATTAATCAATTTTGTTTTCCTCTCTCCCTTTCTTTCTTTTTCTACTTCTCTCTACTTCTCATCATATCAATTTTTTTAATTGTTTGGAGTCAAGATCCTAAAGAGTTTAGTGGAACTTATTATCCTTCAAATTCACAAAGCCCTCAAGATTTACTAGTGATAGTAGTGATTGATAGTTCAAGCAAATAAGACTTTAAGAACACTCAAAAGTATCATGGCTAAAACATCAAACACAAAATGACATCCAAGAAGAACCCAATAAATAGAATTAATCATGGCCTACATAAAGACCATTAGAACAAAATAAGGGAGAATTCAAGAAATAAGAAAGTAAAGTTTAAGGGAGTGGGGAAAAAGAAGAAAAGAGGTACTGAGGAAGAAGGTTAGAATGGTGGCGACTCCTTCATTAAGAGAAGAATAAATGAATAAAAAGAATCCTAAGAAAATTTAAAAGATATTAAAAACACCAACTTGTTTATTACATAATTACGAAATTACATTTAAAAAAGTCATATCTGGATCACATGATTAACGATATCTATCACTTTAACGGGTTTTTATTTATTTATGAAAGTGCAAGATCAATACAAAAAGTGTAAGTTTTAGACAAGAAACGTTTGAGTGCAGAATTGATATTTTGAGAAAGTTCAGGTGTTATCAGTGTAGTTTGCCCTTAAAATATTTTTTTCCCCAAAAACTCTTACACTAATTCACTATTTTCTTCCTCTTTTATCTCATCTCTTCTTCATTTTCTCTCTGGCAGCCTCCCCCATTCTTACTATAGAAAACAGAAACACAGCTGCACACACACTAATGGTGGTTGAGAGAGAGAGAGAGAGAGAGAGAGAGAGAGAGGGATATGAGATAGGCTAGAAGGAAAATAAAAGAGAGAGATGTTGGAGTTGGACCAGCGGCAGCCAGAACATTGGCGCGGCAGCAGCTTAAACTAGACATACAAAGAAAGCTTCTTCCTACCTTGAAGTTTGAAAGATATTTGTGCTGACCTTCTTAGAGTTCCCCTCTATTTATAGGTGTTAAACTCAAGAGTATCATAAATAATGGCTAGGTTGTAAAGATTATTCCCTCAGGTGTTAAAGTGTAGAAGAATGTGTGTTGTAAAAAGATGAGAACCTTGCATATGATGTATTTTGTAAAGCTTTTGCTTTTGGGTTGCCACACCTTCTGACAATTTTGGTCAAATTCTTACTCTCCAATTTTAGAACTTCTTGATAGTTGTCATTCTGTCAAAATTGATTGTTATGTCCTAACGACAACGTGTTACTTGATGCATTGGAGGAATTTTTAAGGGGCATTTTCATCCCATAATTATTATATATTTAAAATAACATAAACTGTTTTTTTTTTCTTGAGGCACTGCCTATTTTTCTTCTGTCAAAGCTTGAACCCTTCAGAAATTTCATATTTTTGGTTCATTATTGATGATCAGAAGTATAAAAAAGTCTCCTCTAATTAGAGTATCATTCTCTTGAAAATGTTCTTTGAAAAACCCAAGGAAAAAATAATAGCTAAAGATGCTAGTTTCGCCGAAAGACAAGATGTCAGCCAGATGAAGAAGATTGAGGGACCAGCACTGTTGCGATTGAGAAACTCACATCTTATGCCCCTATTGTCTTTGATGCATCACTAGTAGATTTACCAGTCATCATAATCGAGAAGCGTAATAGACAGCTGCATTTGAACTAGTGCCGAAGAAAGCCAAGAGAAAGAAGCCTTTTGTGTAACATTGTTCTAATAATGGCAACAAATATGCCATTGTTGACAAAGGTTTTGAGCTATCTCGATGGGTTATTGAGAAGAAAAAGAAAACAAAGACGTCTATAGTAGATTTAGCACTAGTAAAGGAAGTCAAATAACTAAAAGAAGAAGAGGAATTAAAACCACCAGTACAATAAATGAATCTCAAAATGAAATCACCAAACAGTGAGGGTTTTTTATGGATTAATGCTTGATGGATTTGATTCTGGTGACAATTGTTGTTTTTAAGATCTTCTGGTCACTTGAGTTTTATTTTTTTGAATTTATATAGGTGATTTGGAAGAAATTTTAATTTTATATCAACTCTTAAAAGTAAAAAATAATCTCTTATTTGATATATGAACATCACATGACACTTTACTGGCAGGAAATAACAACGAAATTTGACATAAGGGAAACTATCAAAAAGTTATGAAAGTTGGAGGGTAAGAATTTGCCAAAAAATAGTTGGACTTGAAGGGCAAATACTAGATTTTTGAAAAGTTAAGAGGAATTTAACGTTTTTACCCCCTTTTTATTATCATCCTCTCCCCATTAAAAAATGAACTTATTAAATCTTACACTACATCACACACATGCTGATTTAGATTTGAACAATATTACCATTTTAGTAATTCTATTATAGGAATGAAATATTTTACAATAAGAGACAATACCTGTAAATCTATAGCACAAATCAATAATGTTTTGAGGTAAGCATCATTAAAATCTTTGAAAAACAAAGTGCATTATAACACGGATCGGTAAAATGTTAAACGAAACTCTTTCACGAGTTTCATAAATGATACGAACTACGCCAACTATCCTTGCCCTCATCAATATGCATGTACACTGATGTCATGAAGGAGTTTTGTTCATTGTTATACAAAATTCCTTCATGAGTTTTGTAGATTGTTACACAAAACTCTTATTTTAATTTTTTTATATAATTTTATTATAATTTCATATGTATTCAAATAATAATTTATTTATTATTATTCATGTATATTTGCATTCTTTTAATATCCTAATTTCATAATTATATTCTTCTTTTGAGTTTTTCTGACCTCAAATATTGTACTCTTTTTTTTTTTTTTTGAAATTTCAAATGTGTATTTTGGATGTTAATTATGATGGTTTGGAGTAAGTACTGACTAGATCACTCAAATATTGTATTTTTTTAATGAAATTTTTATTGTTTTTTATGTTAATTTGAATGGTTTGTAGTACATATGTCATTAAATTTAAATGTGGAATAATTTGGAAAATGATCAGTTGATTGTCTCTATATTGTTTTTTTCTTGTAAAACTGGATATTTTTTTCTTTTTTGGGGAATATTTCATTTGATATAATTTTAGTTTCACAATATATGTGAATTTCTACTTTTATATCTTACTTTAGCAATTAAAAGTTGAAAAGGTGGAATGAATGAATATTTTGTCTTCCTTTGGCGTTAAAAGTTCTTTTATATCTTACTATTAGCAATTAAAAGTTGAAAATGTGTAATGAATGAATTCTTTGTCTTATGTTCGTGTTAGAAGTTCTAAATTCAATTAAGTAATAATAATTTCACACTTTTCTTTTATTTAGTTATCAGATTGATTGGAAATGGTTTTTGAGAATGAAAGAAAAGAAGTTTGACTAATGTTTATCTTTTTCTTTTGAATTATATTCTTTTGGGGCATTTTGGTCTAAAAATATTGAGATATAGTAAATTGATGTGAGATTTAACAATTATGAAAATGAATCATCCTAGATTTCATATTATTCTTGATATCAGAATTAGAAAACAATATATAAGTAGGTATAGCCTAAAGACACTTCTAATTGAAACTTACCTCTCAACATGTGAAGAAAAGTTACTCTTTCCAACCATGCAAAAAAAAATTTCAACTCACCTTTAATGAAATTAAAAAATTTCATTTTTTAAACAACCCAACATGAATAGAAGACCAAGATGTATCCTTCTCTGCACCCAACTTGACTTGGAGGATATTCATAATGCTTCCTTTCAAATTAGAATCACATGTTAACTAAAATTATTACAACCTAACTGGATATATTGCTCATAAAACTAAAAAATAGAATGAATTCAAGTGGCGTTCAACGGAAACTTTAGAGAAGAGAAGATTATCATATGCTAAAAGAAAAAGGTTAGATACTGGACATGTTACCATGAAAATATCCATTTCTTTCAATTGAACAAAATATCAAAGAAGATCCTTCGGCACAAATAACAAACAAGAACAAAAGAGAGATAATTACTTGTTGAATCCCTCTAGAAGGGGTGAATATAATAGTGAGACGATAATTTATGAGAATTGAATAAAAACTATGCATATACAGGACATAAGAATATTAGTAAACTTTCAAGGAAACTTGTGCTCCAGAACATAAAGACAGTTGACACAATTAATTACAAAAGTCATGTTAACGGCGATAGGGTGGAGATTCAAATCCTACTAAGAGGAATTGACGATGATTTGTTCTTATTGTGCGTGGGAAACTCTGCAACCAACTACTGTATAACTCTACTTACCTAGAAAATGCATAGAAAATGCAAGTTTGAAACCTGAATTATAAAAAAAGAAAAAGATTAACTTCTAAATATGACATTTCATATAGACTTTACTCATATCTATAATTTAAGAATAAAATAGTGAGATTGAGTAGAGTAACTAGAATATGGAGAGAGAGAAACTTCAGATTTGAATATAGTTTTATCAATAATAAGATGGTCGGTAAAGGAAGGCACTTTAGATTCTCATTAATCAGCAAATAAAGAAAATGCTTCATCCTGTTAACTAGAGTTCATAGATAAGATTATAAATACATTACATGAACTTAATGGCCTAAAAACCATTATTAGACAAGGATCATTAACTTTAAACTTAGAAAAATGGAAGTATGGTTAACTTCTTAGAAAAATGTATTCTTATAGAAGTAGTCACACCACTCGTAGTAGTCTAACACTTGTGCAAAAAACCAGCACGTAAAAGCATCATATCCGGGTGCTTCATTAATAGTTATCAATTTATAATAAGATACAAAAATTAAGAAATTGTCAAAAATTATAAAAACATAGATTAAAATGACTAAAACAATCCTATGAAAATTATTGTTGCATTAATTTGTCTTATTTTTTTCATAATTTACTTTCTCTCTCTTTCACCATATTTAATTTAACACTGAATGAGATTAAAATGAGAATAAAAGTAATAATTACACTATAATTCATGAGTTTGACATCTCTAAGTTTAACAATAAAAATATAAAAATTTTGACAGCTATTTCTAGTTGGATGGAGTTTTTTTTTTGTAACACCATTAGTATTTTTCTTGGTTTGGAACGAATGATTTGTTAAGTTGGGATTGCTGAGGTTTATGTGCTCTTGTTTCAAATTCTGTCTAGATTTTATTTTCCTTTGTGAAACAAAAATGTTGTCTTCTAGAATGAATAATGTTTGTTTGTTTTTGGGTTTTTCTTTTGATTTTTATGAGAATTGTATTGGCAAAAGTGGAGGATTAGCTTTTGTAAGGGACTATACTTCAGCTCAGATGAATTCCATGAAGCAAATGCAGCCTTCTCTATGCCCTCCAGAGCTTTTCCATTGCCATTAGCTTGGAAGCCTTCTTCCGGATAGTGCTACCAAGTTAAACTTTGATGGTGCTTGCCTCTAGTCCATGCTTAGGGATTCTGGAAATAATTTATTGGGCATTAATCAATTTCGGAGGATAATTATGGAAGGTGGTTGTTTATCCCTTTTAAGGAAATTCAATTCATCATCTATGGACTGCTTAGATGTTGGTCTCATTTGGGAATCATTCGGGAGCTATTCGTTTGTCTTTTTCATGTTGTTTTTAGTTGAATATATGGTAATGCATCATCACTTTGTGTAGCAAATATAAAGTTATCTACTTTATCCATACTGGAATGATATTCTGATTATTCCTTTTATGTAATTTTGATTCTTAATGCCGATTCATCTATCTAATTGAATTTTTTTTTTCTAAAAAAAAAGGAACAAGTAAATCAAGTGGAGTAAAATCCTTCTAAAGTATAGTAAAAACATGACCAAACAAGCCAACGTGCACAACTTCTTTCAAATAGTCAAATAAGAAATATTTTTCCTTTTGGCTCTATGGGATTTTTTTTTTCATGTAGAAGTATACTAGCATTGACAAATTGGCAAATTTAGGTTTCTAATTATTTTTATTTGGTAGTTATGAATCCTCTCTTTATAATCGAACTTTTAAGATCTCAGTAACAATTTTCTTTTGGTGATTATGGACCATCTGTCCATTTTTTTTTTGTCAAATTTCCGTTAACTCTATCAAATCAAAGGGATTGTTTTGGTAATTTACTATTTCGATAAATTGCCAAATTTATCCTCCTAACTATTTTCATTCAATGGTATGGATGCTTATCTTCATTTTTTATCTTTTAAAATTCGTAAACAATTTTCGTTTAGTATTATGACCCTCCATCAATTTTCGATCTTAATGATCAAACTTCTAAGCCATAATTTAAGAGAATAAAGTGAATTAGTTTGATGAACCATCCTTAAAAGGTGGTTTATTTGGTCGAAAGTTCATTCTTCGATTTGAAGTTTTGAACTACAAGTAATCAAATACTGTACTGAAACTTTCTCTGGTTGCCTCACGACCTTTTCTTGAGGTCCAAATGGGACGTAGAAGAGGGAGGGTTTGATCTACACTCTATAGGCAAAAAGAAGAAAGAGAAAAAGAAAAAGAAAAAGAAAAACCAGAATTAGGAGTAAATTGCGCAGTTGCACACCCTCAGTTCTGGGAGTGCGTGACTAGCACGCGAAACAGCTCTCGTAGAGCAGCCATTTCTTTCACGGCTCCTCTCTTTCCGCGAACCAGCACGTGTCAACACGTCACTGTGATACAAGTTCCTTGTCCAAGTGGCACATCTCAACAGGTCGAAAACTTCTTACCCAAACTTCAATCCGAACCGTCCACTTAACCCAGACAAACACACATAGGCGCGGGCTCCTATCGTCTACAACTGATATTTCTTCTGTCCTACATTTTTTTAACTCTATTCGTTACTTTAGTTAACTTTACCCCTAAGTTTTCCAAATATTACAAAATACCACCGCAGCAACAAATAAACATCTTCTACAAACCGACCTCTAGTACAAACGCAAGCACGAGATTATTTCCACCGTGGACTTCAAAACCTTATACAGTATATAAGAACATACTGCGAAAATCTAGAGAGAGAAAGCGCGTAGGTAGAAAGGGTGAGGGAGAGGGAGAGGTGGAGGTGACTTTGTTTCTCTACAGGTAAAAATATATACATGTGCATTAATTAAGTAGAATTTTAGCAGTAAATTTTATGTATGTATGAAGAAATAATTAGCTGTATGCAATATGGGTTCTGTTGTTATTGAAATTTGTGGATGATTAGCTTATAAAGTTTTTTTTTTTTTTTTTTCTTTCCCCGTTGAGGGAGAAATGTGTTATAGTTGTAAGGGGTTTTGAGTTGAAGTTGGGATTTCCTGAAGATGAATAGTGGTAAAGAATGTGTATTTTTAACTTCTTGGGTGTTGAATATTGCAATTCTTAAATTAAGATATATGTTTTGTGTTTTGAAATGTTTTTAGTAGAGTTGACTTTGAATTCTGTCAAATATGTTCTTGATTTTGGATGCAAATTAGGGGTTCTTTGAAATCCATTTTTCGTTTCTTGGCTTGATTTCTCGTCTTTGTTTCCGACATTTGCTTTCTGTAATTGCTGATAGGTCGGTCTGTCTTATGTACTATACTCTTTCTGCTGATAGTATTTCTAGGGTTTTAGGAGTTAGGTTTTTTTTTTATGGAACTTAATTATTGAGTGAGAAGGTCAGCTGTTTTAGCTGATTTATCTTCTTAATGAAAATTTTCTTTACTATATAAAAAAAAAAATTATTGAGTGAGAAGAATATCTACTGGACTTTGAGGGACTTCATAGGAATAGATGTAGAAATTTTTTGAATTGATTGATTTGACTACTTATTATGCAGAGAATGACGTCAGTCTTCTTAGTTTCCTGCTTATATGAATGCCCTACTTAGAGAATCTGGTTATAAGCTCTGCCCGGAATTGTTTCTTACTCTGTAAGGTTCTTCTCCCAGACTCTTGAAGAGAATTTAGAAAAGCAAATAAAACCCAATTTTTCTGTACCTTTTTTGTTTGGAGTCCTTTTCTATGCCACCACTTTTAGGGACTAAATTGTTTGGAAAATTTTAACTTTTGTTAAAGAATGACGCATTGCAGTGAGCTTTTACTCTAGAGTTGTTTTCCTTTTAATAGGCAGCACTAGATTTCTTGATTGCATGATACATGTGCCACCATTAATTTTTATAATAGCAACAAACTTGGAACTGAGCTAGGTTACCGCCCTTCACTTAGAGACTCTGACTCATTTATTATCTCTGGCAAGAAACTTATATGCTGACCTTCTAATAATGCTTCTTTTGGATGAAGCCTTCCTTCATCATCCATAATTTCTATGAGTTGGGCACCCTCTATAAATAGGATGAGGGGTAAAGAGAAGAGGTCATGGTAATTCAGACCTTTTTCACATTTTATCCATGATAAAATTCATTAGTATTTGTGCATTGGATACCATTCAGCAACAGGAATAGGTCATTGAGCTGAATTTGAAACCGCCTTTAGGAATAAGTAGTTTGGTCTCCTAACAGAAGGCTTGTTTTCAGCCGAAAGTTTTATTTATTTTTAAATCTTTATTTCCCTTTTCCCACAACCTATACAAGAGCTGTTCTCAGTTTCTTTTTCACATATGATTTTGGCTTAAAAAGGCCTGTCAGAGCTACTTTGGAAAAAAAAAGAGCAACCTTATAGGTGCTTTTCAAAATTTCTCTTGCTTACTAATGCTATCAAAAATGTTTCTAAAACAGAAGTTTCAATTTTTTTCCCTCAATAGCTTGAACAAAGAACAACTAGACGATATCATGCTCATAGAGGGTTAAGCAGCCCTATTATTTTATATGAAGGAGACCAACACAAGGTATAGTCTGCTTTAGGTGGTTGGAAGATGTAGCATGCTATAGCATTCTAAAATGTGTTGCAATCTGTAATGCAACATCTCAAGAATGCGCTCTTCTCAAGTGAATCAACATAGGTGTTGGTTTGTGAAGGTCGTCCTTTTCTCCCTTGGATAGAAAAGATCCATCTGACCTCTTAGACATTATTTTCTTTAGTATCAAAGTGCATGATTGCTCTGTGAACTAGTTGAATACATTCATGGGAATTCTTCTTTATCAAGGTTTTTGAATATGGAATGCCAGATCAATTAACTTTTGGAAATTATTCTTTATAATGGCTTTCGCATATGTTATGTAATACTTTGTAATAGTCTGCTATTGTTGTAGTGTTTATGTGATGCATCTGTAGCTTCTCCTGCTTGTATAATTGTATTTTTCTATTTGTAGCTTCTCAAATTAATCCCCTGTTCCTGGACTTGTCTCTTATCCTTAACCTTTGAATGGCAGTATTTTGTGGCTGGTTAGCCAATTGAAAGTGGTTTCTTTCCTGGCCTATGTTCTTGCATCTGGATTGCAGTACGTGTAGATCAAATGCCATCACTAAAAATGAAGAACAAGTCAGCCGCAGATTGTTTAAAAGAAAAAAATGGTCTCCACGTATGCCAAAAGTCAAACATGATATCCAAGTGTTCTCTCTCACATTCAAAAGTCGCTCAGAATGCAGAAGAGATTGGAATGATTATTCAAAATCCTCAGGATGGTATGTAATTAATCCTGAATCTTTTGAAAACTTCTCTTTTGCTGATTACATTACTATTGGCGTCACTTTTAATTTAAGTTGCCATTTGGGAATTCTTTTTGTCAGACTGGGCCAGGAAGTTACTCATTTCTGGTAATGACATTGAAATCATTTGCATGGTGTAGTTGTTTCCCCATCAACTAAGAATATCACTATTGTGTTGACTATTATTCGAGTGACTTTGTACACCAACTCTGCGGAGATAGAAGAACAGGATAAAGTTTGTAGCCAAGTTAAAATCTGAGGCTGGATATAAATGTTTAAACGTGGCAGAAATGACATAATTTAATACTCCCTCTGTCCTCCGTCCCACTAAGATGGGCTTGTTTTCCTTTTTTGTCCGTCCCAAATTATAGTCCAATTTCTTTATTAAATGAGTTATTTAATTTTTTAGTTACCTAAAATACCATTATTTAGTACACTTTGCTATTGTAAAACTTATTTTCAAACTATTGTAATAATACACATTAAGTTAAAGATTTCATTTCCCAAAGAAAAATGCACAATAACCTAATTTGTACATATTTTTACACAATTAAACTTAAATTTAACCAAATTTTAAATGTAAGGTGAAAGGACAAAATAGAAAGAAAAATGAAATATTTTATAATTTCAACAACATTAAATATGTTTTCTTAATTTGTGCAAAAAATTCTACTTGCCTATCTTAGTGGGATATAGGGAGTATCATTTTCTTAAGTCTTTGTATTTTTCTCTTGAGCATGATCAAGCGTTGAGATCTACAAACCTCTTTCATCATTGCCTGGTCTTTCAGGACTCCTGAAGTGCTTCATCACTTGTTTTTCTTTTTCTTTGTTCTAGCAGTTTTCTTGCACGACAAAAAGCATTCTCATGATAGTGGTGGGAGTGAGGCCGCTGATGATGGATGTCTGCATAAAGAAAAGCAGCCTGCACCTTCAACTGATTTTATGACAATTAGCAGAATGGTAAAGTAGAGAGCTTGCTTCCTATCTTCTTACAAATTGGCCCTTTTTCCACTGTGTTAATAGTTAATTTACCTTCATTCCTTTCTCATTCATTTTTATATAATAAGTATCTTGATACCTAGTACTAAATTGCATGCATGTGAAGTCCAGGAAATTTTTTTTTGTAACCATGCCAAATCTTGGATTCTCATGCAGAGTTCAGTGCCAAGTGAAGGAGAATCCAAAATTTGGCTGTAGTTTCAAATTAAGAACTAGTTGTTTCTTTGGCATGATGATCACATAAATGGCAGTATGGTTTAACTTTACCATCCACATATTTTTGCAGCAATAGGAGATTTTATACTGAATCAACACAATTTTCTTGCTTTATGGTATAGTTGAGCTCTGCAATGCAAAGTTTTCTGTGCATTCACTTTATGTCTAGGCCTGCTTTATTTTATACATGCTTCATCCCAAATTGAAGGTCTATATTTCTGTTGCTGGTTATTCCATATTGAATGTCAACTTTTGTAAAATAAACATATTTTCTACATAACCTTCCACCGCTAGCCTTGCTAGAGACAAAAGATAGGATGTGAAACAACGACAACACATGGGACTCAGTTTTGTTGTGGGTAATGTGGTAAATTAAGGTGGCCTGAGAGGCCTAATTTTTGTGCCAAGCCAGATATGGAGAATCAATTGGGGACTGAGTACTTGCTAATTGTATTTCACTGCACTTATGACTTACCTTCCAGTTATTTTTCATATCTTATGGCCCATTTGGCTGCAGAATTTTTTTTTCTTTGAGAGATTTTTTAAAGTTAACTGGTTATATCATGATAGTTCCTTATGACCCATTTGTGAACTGTTTCAGAGTTATTTTATCTATATGGATAACGTATTGTCATTTGCACTTAAAATGCATCTTGTAGAGGATCAAAAATAGTTTTTTTGGGGGGGGATGGGAGTAATGTTGATGTGTCCTGATAGCTTTCTATACTATAGATGTACATTTTCAGCTGTTTATTGTTTTAAGCAAGTCATGCTAGGAATGAGAATTTTGTGTATTAACTGTGTAGTTGCAAATGTCAACTTCAACTCTGTTTAACTGTTGCAGGAATCTACACCAGCCACATGTGCAACAAACTCGGAGACAATTTTCTCTCCCATCCTAGAGTCCATTGATATCCATAGTGAATCGTACCTAAATTGTTATGGAGGTATGCTCCAATTTTTGTTTAAGTGCTTTCTTTTTATCCAGTTATACATCAAAGCTGTTGTTCTTAAGAGTGATATGATTCCAGTGTAAGAATAGTGTAAGCTCTTGGTGTTTGAAATGAATAGTAACTATGAAGGTGGGTTTGCATTTAAAACTCTTTTTATGGTAAAAGCAATTTGTTTTGCTGTTGTATCATAGTATCGGGTTCTTGAAGCCTATAAGGAAAAGGACTAGAAAAAAAACATCTCTTTATGACTAGATTTTTTATTTTCCCTTCCCTATCCTCTTTTAATCCATGAGAATGAGATTTTGAATCAAGACAAAAATAGACTGAATTCTTGTGGGATATGTGATGGTGGCAGAAGCACAGAAAGAAGGGTAGGGTCTTCGATTCATGTCAAATGTATGGTTTTTAGGGGAAAACACAATGGAACCCTAATTTAGGGGCTAATTTAGCAAACCCTAGGTTCTTCAAGAAAAACATAAGTCAAAGGCTATTCCATATAATCATCAAAAGTATGTGTCTAAAAAACAGTTTCTAATTGATAAGATAGTTTCCTTTACATGCGATTTGTGTATTTTGTTGAGACTTGATTGAGACTACTAAAAAATTGAATTTATGTTATGATGTGAGTTCTAATTCTTGCTTTATCATCCCTTCTCCAGGGAGCAATAACCTTTATGTACCGCAGTTGGAGACTGAAGATAGTGATGACAGTAGCAAAGGTTCATGTGAATATGGAACTTGCAGCATTTCAGATTTCTTCATTTCTGACATGATTTTTTCTGGGATACCAGTTGAAGGTAGCTCAGTTTATGATGATGGTACAGACATCAAGTTCTTTCCTGATTACAAATGTGAAGAGCCCATTGCATCTTTCAGTGAGGCTGAGGAAGACATGTTAATGCCCTATCTGAATGGTGATGTAGAAAATGGATATGTTTGCGATAACCGAACTTGTGAAGAAACTGTCACAAATTCCTGTGACTCAAGCTTATATATGGCTATCCATCAATTAAGATCTTGTAACCATGAATCTGAACTTAATAGCTGCCTGGACATGGATCAAACAGAGTGTTTTGACCCACACATGTTCATAAGAAATCTGCCAGATTTTCCAGATTTGAGGCCTGCCACACTTCCCAAGGGAAGCATGAATAAAAAATCAGTTACGCTTGTACTTGACCTGGATGGTAAGATAATTTTTCGTTGAGTTTGGTCTGAGATAGGGGAAAAGAAAATCTCTGTTGAGTTGTGTTTATTCTGTACGTGTGAATTTAAGTTCTATTCATGTACATTTCTGTAATCATTTTATCTGATTTTTGGTTTATATATGCTCAGAAACCCTAGTCCATTCTACGTTGGAACCCTGTGATGATGCTGATTTCAGCTTTCCAGTCTTTTTCAACATGAAAGAGCATATTGTGTATGTAAGACAGAGGCCTCACCTTCAGATATTCCTGGAGAGAGTTGCTCAGATGTTTGAGATTGTGGTTTTTACTGCTAGTCAGAGCATATATGCAAAGCAACTTTTAGATATATTGGATCCTGATGGCAAACTTATTTCACGACGAGCTTACCGGGAATCATGCATATTTGCTGATGGCAGTTACACTAAAGACTTGACAGTTTTAGGAGTCGATCTAGCAAAAATTTTAATTATTGATAATTCTCCTCAGGTAATGACTTGTCCACTAGTGCTGTTGACTCTTTTGGGTTTTTTTAATTGTTTTTAGATGGTATTACTTGGTAAGGTTTTATCCTTTTTCCTTGTGAAACATGTATCCCAGCATGCTTTACCTAACAAATTGATTCTTTGATGCCTCTGTTTGACTATGAACAATGAAGGTGGACATTGTTTTATCTTCTTCTTTTGCTTTATTTGGGTTTGTTAACTTGTTTAGTGTTTTGCAATTATCAACTAGCTGTTTAATTGACAGTGCAAAAAGTACGTAATAAAAGTGAATTTCTTGTATATCAAAAGATTTCTTGAGTGTTGATAATGATTATCTATCATGATTTCAGGTATTCCGGTTGCAAGTGAATAATGGGATTCCCATCAAGAGTTGGTTTGATGACCCTTCTGATTCTGCATTAATATCATTACTTCCCTTCCTAGAGATCCTGGCTGATGCTGAGGATGTCCGACCTATCATAGCTAAGAGATTCGGTAACAAGGAATGAGAGCCCCTTGCTCTTCTTAGTAGTTTCTTTATCAGCCTCCTTGTCTCTTTTTCATCTCATTTTTAACAAAGCCATCCTCCATTTTAGATGCTCACTATTAAATTCTGCTTCAGCCTGGATATAATTTTTATGCAAAAGGAATATTTCCATCTTATTGAGTTTGCTTTTTCTTCTCTTGAGCTCACTGCTTATCTTGTTAGTTACCTGAGCTGATTTGTGGAAAGAAGGTAGTTCAAAAGTTTCACCATGTTTATTGTGTATAGATATAATGTCCTGAAAGTTTGTGTATATGGTTAGACACTTTTGTTGGAATAAATCTAGTGATATTTTGATTGAAGTTCTATATGTAAAGCACAAGAAGCTGGCATATGTTTGATTATTGTGTTATTCAATATATAGCTTTTCATGAGACGGATATAAAATACAGTGTACTAGGAAACATTAAAGAGATTTGCTCTTTGGGCAGAATTAAAATCGGAAAGCAATAGTTTCTCTTAATTGCAAGGAGGAATTAGTTTATAATTCATGTGATACTTAATAAATTGATATAAAGCAATCATGGTTAGATGAGGATCTGACAGATTTCACTAGTTCAAAACTGCAACATGACAACTGCAATGTCATCCTTGGATTTCCCATCATAGATTTTGCTGTTAACCATTGATGTATCACTAGGCAGATAATTGTTTTAAACTGCTCATCCTTCTTGCTAGGGGTCAAGGGCAGGTATTATAGAATCAGGAATCATTTGGTCTTAAAATAAAAATGTACGAAGGCCAAAATATATGGGAAGTCTGCTCGTGATTATCTACATTACTCTGTTTTTCAGAGGCAAAGACATTTCTTAGCCTGTATGTCTTAATGTTTGGACATTGTTGGACTCTAGTAGCTTTGATGCAAGTTCTTTGATTATGGTAATTCCCGTTACATTTATATTTTCTGTTGTCTGTTGTCTGTTGCTAGTTTATAACTATTTACTGTGTTTATAAATTCATAAAAAAGAATAACTGTGTCCATGTCATTGCATCTTAACATAATGTTTCACATATTATGAAGTGGTGATCTGTGAAGTTTTGCCTAAATCAAGTAAGAATGAGAATGGAAAAGCAACCAACAAAGAAGTACTGTTTGCCTAATAAAAAAATGGTATTTTGTTTAGGGTGTTCACGATATAAGCCATGAGCTATACATTCTTTCCATTCCTTGTATAGAAATGCAGGTTTCTTGCCATAGAAACTCTTCCCTATCTTTTATTCTTTTTCATGCGAACTACTCTTAGGGACACCTAGCAATTTTTGAAACTGGGTACTTTCTGTGTACTCTGTAATTTAGGGTCAATACAAAATCTGGGTCTATTAGCAATCTCTTGTCGAGGAAAATCTGTAGATAAGCTTTTGACTATACACATATTTACTGTTAGTTGGAAGATCTAAGGATTCTGTGGCAGCATAGAACATTGCTTTGTTGACTGCTACATGTATGAGTTACCAATCTACTAAGTGAGCATATTCAAAAAATCTTCCACCATAAACTGTTAATTTAGGGAAATAGTGATTTGTGCAAATTAACTGTTAAGTGAGGAAATATATACTTTGTGCTGATTAACTGACAGAAAGCTCATCTGTGGTCCAAGATGTTTGCTGTCTTTGAGGTTTAGGTATAGGGCCGTGTGCTATTGAACTGCTGGAGGACTAGAAATAGGCTGAAGCAAAACAATATGTTCAAAAAACTAGCACCTGCTTGAGGGAAGGGCTCGTCATAACAAAATAATCAATTAGGACGCTTCACCATACTTTCATTTCATCAGATTCAATCAGGATATCTTGGTTTATGGAGTCTAATGGACCAGAAGACCATCAAAATATTGTGAGAAATATCCTGTATCTGCTCATAGTATTCTGTTTATTTTCTTTACAAATTTGCATGCCTTATCTGCAGGTCATGAGAAGATACATATTTTTTGGCCACCAATTCCCATTACATTAGGTACGCAGTGTTGAATTTCTTGTCTGTTCACTGGGAAATTTGACACTATCAAAAACTTGGCATAATCCTTTTGTTTTTGTTTTGGGTTATTCTCCATTGAGAATTATGTGAATAAATTAAGTCCCAGTGACTTTGTCTCTGTATGAATTATTCTTTCCTCAATCCCTTTCCCAACCAAGTTCTTGTTAAAACTGATTTTGTATTTTTCTATGTCCATTAACCCCCTTTCCTCCTCTTCTTTACCCTTTTTTTTTAAATCTGAAGTGGTTGTGAAATGGCTATTGTTTGTATTAGACTTAAATCACCTGATGAATGTACCAGAGTTACAAAGCATCAGCACTTGTAAAATAAATTAATGAATTCATGTACTTCATACATGGTAGTCGAAAAACTTTCTTCAGAGCTTTATCCTTTATATTGTTGCTTCCTGTGTGTGTATGCATTTTGTTCCCTTTTCTTTGGCGTAAAAACTCTGTTTCAGATGCCAGTACGCAAGGTCTCACATTTGCAAGGAGGACAATTTACATTCTTGTATATATACAAATGTAAATTTCACTGCATGTTTTCGGTGGTTGATTCCCTGATTGTGTTGTTTGGTCTAACACGATCACTCCCTTTTCTTTTTTTCTCTTTTAAAATATTAGTAATCATTCCATTCAGCCTCATCCAAACTGTCCGAAACGACAGGGGTGTTTCCTCGATCTTACCAAACTTGTGGTGGGAGGAGGGGCACAGGTAGCTATCCTGATTTACAGTGCAATTTCGTCGAACGAGTTAAATTATGAGCAGCTCTATTATTACGAACTTAGGAGGTGTAATGATGGGATCAATTCCTACCATCTTATAAAAGTTGTTTAGCCTCCTCAATGCTTGGTTTAACCCTCCAATCTTAGTCTAGATGGGTGTACAATGGAAGTTCAAAATGACTTAAATGAAAAATCCAATAATACACCCATTATTCATGTAACTTGGGTGGATAAAAATAGTAATGCATAAAAAGGTTGTGCCTCGTCAACAATACCAATCTGCCATCTCGCATGATTGATCTCTAGCCAACGAAATCTATGGTTGATTTTTTTTTTTTTTTTTTTCCTTCTGGGGGTCAATATAATGCAAATTCATTGATGAAAATAAAGGTCGGTTACATACTAGGAGGGTGAGGGGATCATTATTGTAGCCAAAATCTTCACAGAATACTGCCCATTGAGCCAAGTTATGGGAGCATTCGTTAGACCTCTTCCCAGCACTCTTTAGCATCCAATTGAAGATGTCTTGACCTTGCAAAATAATGGATCTGTATCTCCAGCATGCGAGCATAGGTTTCTTATTAATGGCATCAATTGCACCTTTAACATTCCCTACCGAGATTATGTTGCTACGGCCTGAATCTTCCGTCCACATATAGTGGTGCTTTGGTGAGAGCTTTTGCTTCAGCTTCAAAGGCAGTGGAGGCATAAAAGCGGCTTGTCCAAGCACCTTGTACTTTGCCACAATAATCCAAAACACACAGAGCCGTTGCAACTTTATCCTGGAAAAAAAGCTGCCGACCCTCTATTCAGAGATGTCTTCTACTTGAGCTACTCTATAATGTTTGGTGAAAGCCGCTATCTGGTGCCCTTTGGCAAGTCTAAAGATTGTGGCAATAATCTCATCCCAACTCAAACTTGTCTCCCCATTCCGAAACAAAGCATTCATCTCTCTTCAAGCCGATGACAGGAAAGTTGAGCATAATCTACTCTTCCTTTGACTCAACAAGGAAGATTCGATTGGGTTAAAAAGCTCTCCAAGCCATCTGCAAACTGTCCAGTCCACAATGGATTTGTACACTAAGGGGGCATTGTAAGGCAAACTGCTCAAACCACAGATGATGCAAGATTCGCCTCTAATATCTGCAAACTGCTCAGTTTGGAAACCTTATGCTGCCCATGCAGATAGATATGTCATACTTTCTTCCGAGTAGTTCGTGGAATGGGGGATTTGCTTGTGAGTCTCTGATTCCTCTATAAGAGGATCTCTCTTGACTCACATAATTACTTAAATATACTCGAAGAGTAATTAAAATAAGAGTTAAAATCACTTACATTCTTAAATGCACGTACAAGCCTATTTTGATATCCAAGTTTTGTTGGGCTTTTTTTAAGAGTTTCCATGTGAAACTTTTTAGTGCTTCCAAATGGGTGTTAAGGTCATCAGTCTACTTTGAGGTTAAATATGAGGCAATGTTAAGTTTGATTAATCCCTAATAATTGGTATGATTTAAAGTTTGTCTATATCTCTACAAAGTGAGATATAAATGTAGATGTTTAATATTTACTATAAAATTATAGAAAGAAAAAGTATGCTCGAAAGTATCATGTAGCGCGCATATATATATATATATATGTATGTATGTATGTATAACGTATGCCCTTTGAAAAATTAATTTAGTGGTATAGCACTAGCTCTTGAGAAAGAGAGGGCCCAAACAGAAAGTCATTTTCCAGTACAGTCGGAAGATTAATTTTGAGGATTTCAGTATCCACCTTTGGAGGAAACATGTTCAAAATTAATGCTTCGTTCCAGTGTATATCATCAATACAGACAAATAAAAAAAGTCTGATTATATCATCGATAATTATAACTTTATAATCCATATGCATAATTTCCTAGCCACCATCATGGAAAGTTAGATTAGGTTCTCTAATTGTGGATAAACTCTTCTCTAAAATATACTTTCAGTTATGGTTTATTTTCCTCCATTTAAATTCAAGTACTCAAGATGAAATTTGCACAATACTTGCAAATGATTATCTATCTTAAAGACCTCCACATGTTGGAAGATCAATTTTCGGATAAACCAATATGAATTTAGTGAAGAGATTGGAGAACAAATAGATGGCTTTTCATGGTATCTCTTACCTTTTAAATGGGATTATTTAGCAGAGTTTTCTGTACTTTGTTTTTAATATATGTTTCAAAAAGACAATTTATCCATGTGACCCCTAAACTTTTCAAAAAATCAACTTTTACTCTTAAACTTTTTTTCATTCAAGTATAGCATTTGAACTTTTTAAAAGTTTAGTATTTGCATTTATGTTCAAAATTCCATTATGTTACTATTTCTATTTGTTATAAATTTTTTTTTTTGTCTAAGTTTAGTGCACTAAAACTTTTTAAAAATTCAATTTTTACACTTTTGTAAAAAAATTATATTATATTATTATTTCTATCAATGTCATATCATATTGGTTTAAATGAAGTGAAGCGGAAGAAAGTTAATACTGGTTGATTTTTGCATGTTTTAATGTATGAGCAACTTAAACCAAACTTATTCTTATGTAATTTCGAACATGTTTTAAGTTTTTAATACTTTTGACAATAATATAAATTGGATACTTGTTTCTTATTTGCTACTTAACGAACAACTTGCCTTTTTTTTTCTTCATAAAGACGAGCGCAATAATCAAGATTGTGGCAAATCATTTCAGCACACTTGAAAACATAAAACATAGAACAACTATAATTTTTTTTTTCAAAGAACGATAATTATCGGTCAGTGATTCTCGATCAAATTAGAGTCAAGCTTTAGTCAACTCGTTAATAACTCGAGTCGAGCTTCCGCCAACTCATTAAAAAATTAAATATAAATTTGAGTCTAAAATTAGTTAGCTCGTCAAGTTACTAGCGAGTCACGTAAATAATTTTTTAATTTTTTTAAAAAATAATTTTAAATTAAAAATAATTTTTAAAATAATTCAAACTTGATTTGAAAGTTATATTTTATTTGAGTTTGACCTCGTTAAAAATTTTAGGTGTCAAGTTCAAACTCGAAACAGCGTAATAGAATCAAGTTTGAAATCGAGTTTGTTTGGAGTCTAAGGACAACTAAGTACTGTGACATAGGGGTGCAAACGAGTCAAGCCGAACTCGAACCACCCCAAGCTCGAGTTTGAGCTCGACTATATATTGCTGGTTCAAGCTTGAAAATTTGAGCTCGAGTTCAGCTCGTGAAATTTTTAACAAGCTCGAATTCAAATTTTGGACTAATTTTTAACAAGTCAACTAATTTTGAACTCGAATTCGACTCGAATTTTTAATGAGTCGACTCGGTTGACCGAACTCAAGTCAAGCTCGGCTCGTTTGCAGATTGACAGTGTGACTTACTAAAGTGTACAGGACCGAAGAAAATTTACTATGGCAAGCATTTCACAATTAATATAAAACATAACGTACATGTACTTGTAAAGTTAAAATATAGATTGGGCCTTTGGGTATTTTGGGCCGCAAAAGTTCTAACTCTGACTGATGGACATGGTCCCATGAAAGGAAGAATTGTGGCAAGAGCCCGGGGACAAAGTAGTAATTTAATCGGTTCACAGAGCCTGAATCCTACCTCACCCCACAGCCGTTGGATCTTTTACACAATATCAAAGATGACTAAAGCACCTATCCCACAAAAACAAATAAAAAATAAATGCTCTCTATAAACCCTAGCTGGTCGAGAGATCTTTATATAACCCGCCAGCTTTGCTCTAAAGCCAAGTCGGCGGCTTCGCAAAACCCTAATTCAGAGTAAGGCTCTCCTCTCCCCTTAGTTCGTACCTTAGATCTGCTGTAGGCATATCTTTATATGTTTTAATGTGATTCTCTGTATATAAATGTGTAGGGAAAGCCGCGGTAAGTAGTGACCATGGCGGTGCCTCTACTCTCGAAGAAGATTGTGAAGAAGAGGGTCAAGAAATTCAAGAGGCCCCAAAGTGACCGCAAAATCTCTGTCAAGGTATACATTTCGTGTATGGAATACTTTCGCTGTTAGCCTGCTTGATTGGGATTTAGTTTCTGCTTTGCAGAAAATGGAAAGAACCGTTGAGGATGATTTTGTAGGATCTTTAAATTTATTTTTCTTCCTCCTTTTTTAAAAAAGGATTTAAGGAATGTGATGATGAATTTTGTCGCCCCAGTCTTATTTGCATCTCTGGATGTAAGGTGGTGATTGACATTTTATGTCTGATTCCCTTGGTTAATCGAGCTATCTTTTTTTTTTTGGTTTTAGATTCTACGTGTGATTGGAGTCTTGTTCCGAGTCATTTTAAGATTCAAGGGTTTGAGGTATACAAAGAGGTGTGATGATGCTTATCCACCTATTCTGATCTCATTGATGAATATAAAACATGCACTACCATCTGATCTCATTGTATGTCTCACGCCATGGGGTTTCTCTTTTCAATATTAAACAATTGATTTTGTAAAAATGTGGGCTTTCTTGTGTTTTAGTTCAATGTGATTTTCTGATACGCAATCCGTGATGAAATAAATTAGCATTGCTGATTGTCAGTGATGAGCACAAAAAACATCACCATCTTTCGGCTGAGATTGCGGTTAAAGCATTTTTTTTGAAATATTTTGTTTATTGTCTCATTTTTCGGATGAATGTTTGCCCGTGGTATCTAATGTCCAGACTATTACTGTGTCTGGTTGTTTTGTTTTGAGGGCAGAAACTAAATTGAGAAGAAAACAGGTCTTGCGACACAGTTAGCTTTGTACATGCAAGCTTTCTGTTACTAAATCCCTGTTTACATTCTTTGACTGTTGATTTTTTAAAGCTGTTACATCCTAATTAGTTTGATCGTCATTCGGTCTTGCCCGTGGTATCTAATGTCCAGACTGTTTCTGTTTCTGGGTGTTTCGTTTTTTAGGGCAGAAATTAAAAGTAACAAACAGGTCTTGCGACACAGTTAGCTTTACGAATTATGAGCTCTCTGTTACTATTTCCCTGGTTACATGTCAATCTGGTTTACTTCAAAATATGTCGTTTTGTTGGTAGAGCAGGTTCAATTGTATAGTTCACAGGTCTCAGTGATTGTTCCCTGTTCTTCCTTATTGTTTACTTGTTTTGGATACATCCCTTTTGATTTGATGTTTAATTTTCCTTTTTCCTCTTTCTCAGACCAACTGGCGTAGACCAAAGGGTATAGACTCTAGGGTCAGGAGAAAGTTTAAGGGGTGCACTTTGATGCCAAATATTGGCTATGGTTCTGACAAGAAGACTCGTCACTATCTTCCCAATGGTTTCAAGAAGTTTGTTGTCCACAATGTCCCGGATCTTGAATTGTTGATGATGCACAATAGGTGATACAATCATCTGAGTTTCATTTTCGTTTAGAGTTCCTTAAGCTTTGCTGGATCTATTTTTGTGATGGTACATGTGAGTCAATTGTTTTTCTCGTCTTACAGGGTCTATTGTGCAGAGATTGCACATAATGTATCTACCAAAAAGAGGAAACAGATCGTTGAGCGGGCAGCTCAGTTAGATGTTGTGCTTACTAACAAGCTTGCTAGGTTGCGCAGCCAGGAGGATGAATGAGTTTTAGGCTTAAAATTAAATGTTCTTAATTATGATGCAATTTTGGTAGCTGAGGCAGATAATATATCTCATCTGATGTCCAATGCATACCGATACGTTCGTAATGTTATTGAATGTAGTTTGGAATTTTTTGCAAGTTCGACACTTTCATTACTAATTAAAATAATCTGAGATGCTAACTGAAGTTATCGTGCACATATTCTGCATATCGTGCACTTTCATTACATTCTTTCTGTTACTAAAGTTAAAAAAAAAAGTTCAAAATAAAATGAAATGTTATCGAAGTTGTGAAAGTTGAAAAACACATACCTGAATTTGTCAATTTTTTGAAAAAGAATTAAAGAAGGGTCTTATTGATCTTCAGCTCATTTAAATTATTAAATCATTATTCACTTACACAGTTGATTTCCCCTCTTTTATCTTTAAAACAGCATAATAGATGGCATAATCAGAATCTTTAAGCTTACTCAATTTGGTCGTTGATGTATATAATATATTTTGATATAGTAAATTTTGCATTTATAAAACAAATTAACAAATAAGAAAATATAATTACAAATAAGTATAATTTTATTATTTTGAATACATATGTTACGATCGTATAATTTGATATCCAGACTATGTTATCTTGATCTCAAATTTATTTTTGAAGAATTGGTAACTTATTTCGAATTTGTAGTTGAATTTAATTCTGATCGTTTCGCATCTTGCTTTCATATTTGTCGTCAATTATTTTGAAAGAAAATCTCTTCTGTGTATCCTTGACCATAACCTTCTACTTATAGGGTAAATGGCTAAAGATGATGACCACTTATTTAAGGAATTATCTTCGTATTTAATAGATAAACTTCATAAATTATATGATTGGTCAAAGAGTTTGTTTGAAAGAGATGCGACATTATTTGATTGGTCAAAATTGATACGCAACTTAATTGAAAGAGATGACCGAACTTATATGCCAAATTGTATCAATCAAATGGCCAAATTTATATGCCAAATAGAATTTTGGAAATTTAATTTAGCAAAATTTCCAGGCTTACAGTAACAAATGAGTTGAGACAGACATTTAGCTGTTTAATGCAAATAAATAATTAGAACTTAGGCTTGAACTGACATTTAGCAAAAGTTGAATTAAAATTGTTTTTAATATTAAATACTCGTACTATTTTAATTGCCTAATGACTCAAAAATGACATTTAAAATTATATACCCACATGATAGATTTTCATTGCCTTATACGTTTTTTTTCCCATTAGAGTAAATTTGTTATATTAACCCTTGATGTTTGATGATTATTTAATTTTCTTTATTCCTTATATTTTTTTCTTTAATCATTTTAGTCCTCAATTATTATTTTGAACTTTTTTTACTCTGATTTTTTTTCTTCTTCTGTATGAACTATTAAATCTTTCCATTACAAAATCATAATTTTTAAATACAACATTCAAATTAATAAACATAGTATTTTTAAATTTAAAATTTACAAAATACCTCATATCTAAAAAAAGACTCTCCTCCTCCCACTACCTCACACTCTCTCTTCCCCCCTCCCTCTCCCCTCCCCCAAATCTCACTCTAGACTCTTTCTCTCCCTCTCTTGGCTCTCACTTCACTCTTCCTCATCCTAAAAAAAATATTATTAAAAACCATTAAGAAATTGTTTAAACTAAGACTAAGAAAGTAAGAGAGTATAAATAAGAATAATACTGAAAAAATATTATAAATATTTATCAAATATTATATTTGAAGAGATAAATTAACTTCCCCCCCAAAAAAAGAAAGAAATTGGAAGTAAAACTTGTAAGACTGTGTTAGTTATCATAATTCATCATAGTTGCAATGCAAATGTGTGTAATATTAAATAGTAAAATGATAGAAATAACAACACAACACAAAAATTATTTACATAGTTCGACCATCAGCCTACATTTACGAGACCCACTCAAGGTCTAATCTACTAGATATAATATTGGTTACAAGTATATAATCTCCCGTTTGCAAAAATTGCACATATTTAGTGAATGATGATAAATTCTCTTTTGTTGTGTTAATGTTGTTATGTTAGAATCCTCCAACACTCAACGTCTCATTGATGTACAAAAACTCTTTATTCCAAAAAATGTGAATATAATGTGAGGTAAATACCAAATACCTTTTAAGATAGTTGATCAGCAATGTTGCATCTGAAAGAAGATACACTTAAATAATTAAAGTTTTTCATAAGATAGTGTATATTAATACTTGCAAGAAACTCAATAAAGATTCTCTCTAAGGTGTGTTTATGTAATGAAGACCTCCACCTTAAGTAGATATAGTTCCCACCATTAAGGGTTGATTGATTCCACCAAAACTTGAGATAACCAATCACGTATAATTTTGAGATAATCTAATCAATAAGATATAAATTATAAATCAAGTATTATTTTTTCAAATATGGATTCATATATCTCCAATAATATCTTTTTACTAAAGCCCATTAGAGAAAAATCTTCCAAATAAATCTAGATGGATTTTTTTGTAAATATTTGGCAATTACTAAAATAAATTTTTCATCACAAAATCCCCAACAATCTCCCCCTTTGCCCATGATTGAAGCAAAACCATCTTGATTACCATACATCGTCAATCTAGCAAGAAAACTGAAGCCATCCACAATATATCACAAAGAAGCACAAAAACTACACAAATGTCAAAACATAAGTCTGTCAATCAACATAAGTTGGGATAGAGATTTCACGGTTTATGTAGGAATAAAAATAGAGAGTAGGGACAAATATGGATATTTTTTGTGGGCACCATTGAGGTATAGTTGAGAATATGGCTTGACCCAAATTGGTGTAGTCTGACTAGATTGGGCTAAAATGGGTTAGGCTGGCCTTATTTTCATATCTATACTAGACCAATTGTCGCTTTATCTCTACGTATGTATATATATATAAAATATAATTTAAATAGAAATATTTATAAACACACATATATAATTATTTTTACATATTATATTATATTTTTTTCAAGTTCTTAGTACTAATTATAATATATTATATATGTTTTACAATAAGTGTCTTTTTAATATTAATAATTATAATATTTTGAATTTTATCTAAGTGAAAAGATTATTAGAGTGAATAATTGTGAGAGAGAAAGTTTCACTGGCCCATTCCCCAACGTAATAATAATAAAAATGGTAGAAGTGAAAGAGATGGTAAATGAGTAAAAATTTCACTTCTATTCCCTCCTTCCAAATATTTTTCCTCCTAAAGGGCTAAGCCCTCCGTTCTAAACCTCTCATATCGAACAGAATAAGAGGGATTAATTTAATTAAGACTTTTAATGATTTTTATATACTTTTAAAAATATGAAATTTTTATGAATTTTAAATGATTTTTATAGATTTATTAGGATTTTACTTAAATTTTTATTTAAGACTTTTTTTTTGAATTTATTGAGACTTTTATAGATTTTCATTTTAAAAATAAAAGAAAATTCACATTACAAAAAAGTTATATATTCTTAAAATAATTATTATCATGTCAATGCAAAAAAACTTTTGAAAACAAATAAAAATTCATAAAATAAATAAACTAAATTCTTGAGATTATAATAGTATTCATAATAAAATTCTAATGTTAAATATGATCAAAATGATCAATATTATTCGATCATTTCTGATATTGGTTGCAATATAATGCAATTTGTCTTTATTGTTCTTGACTTTAAAAATATAATCTAAAATCTTATCTTCTGTATCTTTTGATGCATCTTCATCATTAGTTCTAATAGAAGCTTCAATCTCATTCATCCCGCATTTTTTTTTCCTTTTTTATTTTATTTTTCAAATACTCAAAAGTCTAAATCAATAAAATTCCATTTAGGTCAAACTTTTTTATTTATTTATATGCAAGCATAATCAACAACATAATAGATGAAAATTTTGATAAAAAAGACATCGTTTTTATAGTTTAAGTCGGGTTGTATGTGGTTAGGCATGACAAAATAAGCCACCCGATTCGTCTCAAAGGCTTATAATTATATATCTCAACTCAATCTGAATGATTAAAAAACTATTAATTTTAAAATTTGTTTAAGAAATGATCAAACTCGACGAGCCAAAAAGGAAACACAATTAGGTCGAATCAAATTTTCACAGATCTATAATTATAAAGTTCAGATCAGTCTTAAACTTGGGTTGAACTCAAATTCTTACTCCAGGAATGACTCAATCATTTTAAAATTTTAGTCGGATTAAAGTATAATGAATTATTATATCAAAAATCTCTATAAATCTCACATAAATTGATAGATTTTGTAATATATTTTTCCTTCATATTTTATATGTAAAATGATAAAGAGCCTTAATTTTGTAAAATTCATTAAAAATCCTTTTCAAATTAAATACCTCATGATTTATTGCGAATTTTAAATTGGATTTATTGAATAGAATTTTAAATTGGATTTATTGAATAAATTAGAGTTTTAAAGAATTTTAATTAAAAATATCAATTGAATACATAGGAACAGAATCCTGGGCCAGTAGGCTTTTATGAACATAAAACCCTAAACCCTCAGAATTTTTACTGGTCTCCTTCGCCTCACCATTATAGAATATAGACAGCGATATTAGGCAAGAGGTTGAGCTTTGCTTTGAAGATTGACTATGGCGCTCTATTTACTCTATGAGTCAGCGTCAGGGTACGCCTTGTTCTTGGCTCATGGTTTGGATGAAATCGGCCAGAACACCGAGGGTGTTCGCAACTCGGTTTCTGATCTCAATCGCTTTGGAAAAGTTGTGAAGCTTGCCGCTTTTAGCCCCTTTGAGTCTGCACTTGATGCTCTTAAGCAATGCAATTCCATTTCTGAAGGTATCGCTAGACACTCGATTCCGTTGCTGTGGTTCCTGGAAATTCGTGGAAAATAATTCGTTAATGTGTATATCTTTATAAATTTATTTGTAGATATGAATGTATTTATGTCTATTTGTGCTATTTTGCATTGTAGTTGTGCTTCATGCATAATATGCACCGAAAAAAAGATAAACCTGAAGTTCTGTTTTGCATTTTGTGCGGGAATATTTACTGAAGACTCGAAAAGAATTGGCAAGTGTGTATAAGCATTTGAAGAAAAATAGAAATGAACAATTATGTTCTTTTTGTTTTAGACAGCATTACCAGTATAATTACCAGGACCCCCAGGATCAGGGAATGCTATTGTCATATTAATTTACATGCCTTCATATCTCAACTTATTTCAAAGGGTTGTTTTGAAATGGGGGGATTTATATGTTAGGATGAAAAAAAGAGTTATAATTGATCCATGCGATTGGAACTAAAGGAAATGCATAGTTGTACCGAGGGTGTAGTAAATGGAAAAAGAGTCAAATTCTTGACGTTTTCTGTTTGCTGTGCCCAGTTTAGGAGAATAGACAGGACTAATAAACCTTGTTTCACATTGTTTATTGTTTAGTGCTACTCTCTCTGGGACTGAAATCTGGGAAAAAGGTGAGTAACTTGGCTTAAGATGAGTTTGACTTCATCCTAATTGCACAATTGTTTGAAGAACTAAAATAATCACGATAGTGTTCTGAATTTCAAGATTTAAGATGTGTGCATCAATCTTTAGTTTAATGGCTTTATTGTTTTTATTGATTGTGCTGATATTCTTCTATTTATCTTCTGGTTTAATTTTTTCAGAGCATGTAATCCTATTATTTCTGTTATAATAGTTCATTATTCTAGGGCAAATGACGGATGAGCTAAGGAACTTCTTGGAGCTTACTCTCCCAAAGTTCAAGGAAGGTAAAAAGATTAAGTTCAGTCTGGGCGTAACAGAGCCTAAGCTTGGGTCACACATCCATGAAGAAACTAAGATCCCCTGCCAAAGTAATGATTTTGTTCTTGAACTTCTTCGTGGTGTGCGATTGCATTTTGATAGGTTCATTGAGAACCTCAAGGTCTGCTTCTAATTTTTCTTTCCAGTCTCTTATTTATCTAGTTATTTGGTAAAACCAATTGAAGTTTAGTCTACCTGTAATTGATTTATTTATTAAATTTTTTTTTCTCACAGACTGGTGACTTGGAGAAAGCCCAGCTTGGCTTGGGGCATAGCTACAGCAGGGCAAAGGTCAAATTCAATGTTAACCGTGTTGATAATATGGTTATTCAAGCAATCTTTCTTCTTGATACTCTTGACAAAGATATTAATTCCTTCTCCATGAGAGTCAGGTTTGTAACTGTCTCACTATCTGCTTCTGTTTGTTCCTCGATGTAAAACCTTGAACATATAACTCTAGGATTCACTTTGAACCAATGTATGCAATGAAACTGCACAGTTTGGAAATTTGATCTCCCTTGTATGAACGTTTTTATGTGTCTCTTGCTTTTGCAAAGTTCTGAAAATGGAATACGTACTTATGTGCCCCTCAACATCATGTTTTTATAATATTTTCTTTCTGCTTCTTTAAGTGCAGAGAGTGGTACTCTTGGCATTTTCCTGAATTAGTAAAGATTGTTAATGACAATTATCTATATGCCAAAGTTGCAAAATTTGTGGATGACAAATCACAGTTATCAGAAGACAAGATCTCAGGCTTAACAGAGATTGTTAGTGATGAAGATAAAGCAAAAGAAATAGTTGAAGCTGCTAAAGCATCAATGGGTATAATTTGCTACTTAGGTAGTTTCTTAAATCAATTGGATACACTGATACGATTTGTTTGTCCACCCTGTTCTTCAGGTCAGGATTTATCACCAATTGACTTGATTAGCGTCAAGCAATTTGCGCAGAGAGTGATTGACCTTGCTGAGTACAGAAAAACCCTCTATGACTATCTGGTTGCTAAAATGAATGACATAGCACCAAACTTGGCAGCACTCATTGGTGAAGTTGTCGGAGCTCGTTTGATTTCTCATGCTGGTAGCCTCACAAACTTGGCTAAGTGCCCGTCTTCTACACTTCAGATTCTTGGTGCAGAGAAGGCACTTTTCAGGTATCATAGGATCAATAGTTTTTATGTACAATATTCGGGTAAATTTTCTATTCTGTGTTTGAACTTTTGCAAGAAGAATGCACAATACTTGTTTGACATACCAGAGCTCAATGTATCTGGCTTCTATGGGACTTGTTGAGAAAATGATAATTGCCAATTTTCTGTGATAACTAATTAGGGCATTAAAAACCCGTGGAAACACTCCAAAATATGGTCTCATCTTCCACTCATCATTCATTGGTCGTGCATCTGCTCGAAACAAGGGTCGCATGGCTCGTTATCTGGCAAACAAATGCTCAATTGCTTCCCGGCTTGATTGCTTCTTGGGTGAGAATGAATTATGCAAGAAAGATTCTATAGATTATATTCTTAACTTTATCTGAGATCCATCAATTTACTTTAAGTTTTATTTTGTATTGGAATCACAGAGAAAAACACCAATGTCTTTGGGGAGAAACTCCGTGAACAAGTTGAAGAGCGACTTGACTTCTATGACAAGGGGGTTGCACCTCGCAAAAACATAGATGTTATGAAGTCTGCCCTTGAGAATGCTCAAACAAAAGGTGCTTCTGCTTTAAGATTATGGTGTAGTCCCTCACTTTATTACATGGTTGAGCATTCTTGAATACTCGAATATTATGGAACATGAAGACCTGAATTAAGGGAAAAAACTAAAAGCAGTTATATTCCTCTCTGTGTGTAGCACAAGTTAAGTGGATAGATGAGTGAGAGGTGCACAATATTTACTCCGTTTTTTTATTTTAGCACTCTTATCTTTCTTTGTTCTATCTTGTACTCTGATTTCCTTGCTTCTAAAGCTTTGTTTTGGGAATGTTGCGCTGTATTTTGATCAACTTTGATCCTCATTTTCTGTCTTAATATGTCTACCTTCCCTGGTTTTTGACTGTCGGTCCTACTGAGCATGAGGTCTTTGGTGGACTTTTGAGATGTGCTCTGTAGTTGAGTAATACTTATTTCTGCCAAAGAGCTCATTGCTTTTCCACATACAGAGATGGACGTGGATGAAGATGAACCTTCAGTAAAGAAAAGCAAGAAAAAGAAATCCAAAGCCAAAGTGGCAGAAGATGGTGAACCCATGGTGGAGGATAAACATGCCACTGTTACTGATGGTGATGCTAATAAAGAACCTACAACTGAAAAGAAGAAGAAAAAGAAGCGAAAATCAGAAGAGGAACCTGAGCCCAATGAGGCTGGAAAAAATGCAAATGGTGAGTTCAATGCAGAGGATGGGAAAGCAAAGAAGAAGAAGAGTCGGGATGTCGAGGGAGAGAATAATGTGGCTGCTAGTGAAAGTAAAAAGAAGAAGAAGAAGAAGACAAAGACTGAGGATGATGAATAATTTTGTGAGATTTGAGTGGGTTAAAAGTCTGTACCTGTTTGACCTCCAATGATAGTTTTATGTATTTAGTAGAAGATTAGTGCTTCCATGCTAAGTTTCATTTTCTAGTTCTCTATCCCTGTATCATTTAGTTATATAATGTCCCTCTTCCTAGTTATTTCCTGCTGGATCAGAATATGAATTGGAATGCAATTCAACTTTACTGTATAAATTGATTCTTTAGACAAATTCCAAATCTGACGATTGTATTCAGAAGTTGATAGTTACTTCGCAACTTAATCTGTCTTTTGGTTTTCCTATGCTTCTGATTCTTGTTAGATTGTCAAAGTTCATGGATATCATAGTGGAGTAATGACTGATAATTAATGCTGCTGTTCAAGTTGCAACTAATAAAGTTGTTAGTTGTTGCTTTGGCCGTACTGTGTGTGAAGCATGAAATTTGGTTGGTTGCAAGTGATGCATTTGACTTTTGCCCTCATAGTTCTTCCATCTATTTGTATTTTTCAGTTTATTAAACCACCTACAAAAACATTTGCTCTGTGATAATGAATCGTGTGGAAAAGAACAGCAGCAGTGATGGGAATTGGGGAAGGAGATGTAGGAGGGAAAAAGAAGGAAAATATTCTGGACTTATAGGTTAGCTGGTTAGGGGTGGTATAATTACAACTAGGCATATACTGTAGGAGATTAGAAAAAAGATATAAAATATAATAATAGCAATCTCAAAATTAAACATTAGTTACGGTGTTTAAAATCTCAACTTAAATAGACAAATATGGTAGGAGATTTGAGAAAGATATAAAATATAATAATAACAATTTCAAAATTAAACTTTAGTTACGGTGCTCAAAATCTCAACTCAAATAGACATATATTTATTGTGTGGATTAGTATACTACCTTAGCAAGGATCTAATCTTAAATGATGAAGTATGTGGTTACTACTATAATCCCACCCTATATTGTCTAATAAGCCAATAAGGGAAAAACAAAAAGGAAGATAAACTAATTTGTGCTAACCTAATTAATTGGAGAGAATGATTCCACAAGTATTTAACCATGAGTACGGAAACAAGTTAATGATGATATCTAGACATAGTTTAGTCATATAATCAAATATATCCCCAGGCTCTATAGCCAAATATAATCCTCAAAACACCTATTTAATTTTGCAAAACATGTGAACTTCTATAGTCAAATATCTTGTTTTAAAACACATCACAAACAATAATGCAGTAAGCTAACTCGTGTTATGTACAAAAGAATTCCTGAGGACATTCCCACCACTGGAAAGCAATTCCTGAGGACATTCCCATATGCCTTTGTTATTCAGCAACTTTTGTAAGAGTCTCTTATCTCTTTACTTTCAAGGGCAACGGTTTTATTTACAGAAGAATAAGTTTAGCAGTCAAGAAATAGATGAAAGAAAAGACCACTTGAAAAAGATCACAGGTATTTAACTCCCACGAAACTTAACACTCATTTTGGCAAAGGCGTTCTTACAGACCACAATGCACTCATTTACTCTGGAGCTGTGGCTATCTCTGCTAACTGGGTGGCTAAAACCATGCTTCTTAAGGAGACAATAGCCAAGATGAATTGGGGGCTGTTTGTAGAGCCAGTCCATAATTTTCCCAGTTCAGAGTATGATTTGTCATGACCTGCTGGATTGCTCACTGATATAAATTGGATGTGTTCCGCTTATCCGCTATAGATACTTGATGGGATGTGCCTCTAGCTCCAGAAATATGTTTATTCTTATCCCATGTGACTTTTTTCATCATATAGGAGTGTAATATCTATCTCCAATTTGAGCTCTACATTAATACCTCACCAGAGGCCTTTTATACATAATTTTTTCCTTTTCTGGGTACATTCAAAGTTAAACTTAGTACCTGCATGCAACCACTACTGCTGATCCACAGATATCACTTCGAAAGGTTTATGAGAGGAGTTTTGGGGGCTGAATTGGAGTTCAACATATAATGCTTGCACAAATCTCTCTCTCCTTTTCCTCCAATACCGACAGCAAAACCCTGAGTAAATTGCAGCCCGAGACCAAAACAGCTCAAGTCTGTATTCCTGATACGTGTCTGTAAAGAGAGTCCCGCTTCTAGTTTTCAAAGAAGATTAGAGTGACAGTTTCCTTTAAGGTAAGCATGGCCATTCCCAAGTGCAATACTTGTCAAAAACAATATCTGAAAATGTTACCAATAGTCTCCACATGAACAAAATCCATCCCGAAAGTGATGAAAGCGGCTAGAATCTCTTAAAATAATTTCACGTTCAACAACTTTTGCTAGGATCTTAATGGCAGAGTGGCAATCTCCACATACTCGCAGATTCTTCATGACTGTTATTGTACTGCCCTCCACACTGGTAATTAAAGAAAAACAAATAGCAAGCCTCTCACTATGATGTAACAAGACTCTTTCCTTTTGTTCATCTTCCACATCATGCAAAGCATATCTCTGATCAGGAACATGACCAAATTCTCTTAATTTTTCTCCTAACCACTCTAACTTTTCATATATTTCCTTAGTTAGGGGATGAGATCTATCACCAGAAACAAAAGCATGCTTTACCCCCTTTTGAGTAACCCAACTGTATCCTGGCTGTTTTATTGTTCCTCTCATTTTCATTTGTCCTCTAACTCTGGCAACATCACTCCATCTGCCAGCAAAAGCATACATGTTAGACAATAGTACATGAGCAGAACTACAATGTGGATTGAGGTCAAGAATGCATTTTGCTACTCTTTCTGCAACTTCTATATTAGATTTTTTCGTACAGCCACTGAGGAGAGCAAGCCACATTGACAAGTTTGCTCTCATGGGCATGTTTTTCACTAAGTTCTCTGCTTCATCCAATTCTCCACATCGGCACAGCACATCTAACATGCATGCATAATGCTCAAGCTTTGCCTCTATAGTTTTACTTATTTGTAGATATTCAAATATCTTTCTTCCTTTTTGCAACATACCAGAATGGCTACAAGCAGAAAGCAAACCAGTAAATGTGATATCATCTGGGCTGACTCCCGCATGTAGCATTTGGCTGAAAAAGCTAAGTGCCCATTTGCCACGCCCATGTTGTGCACATCCAACAATAATCGAGTTCCAAGAAACAATATTCTTATCATAAATTTCCTTGAATATGACCATCCCATCACTTATACTTCCACATCTAGAATACAAGACAATGAGAGAATTACCCACAAAAACATCAGTATCTAATCCAAGCTTAACAGCTGCACCATGAACTCCTTTCCCTTGATCGACAACCTCCATCTCACAACAAGAATTCAAAGCACTTGTAAAAGAAGATTGATTTGGAGGAATTCCAATTCTAAGCATATTTCCAAGAACATTCAATGCTTCTTGATGTTTACCATTTGAACCATATCCTGTCAAAAGAGATGTCCATACAACCACATTTATGTGCAATTTCTCATTAAAAACCTTAGACGAGTCATCTATCTGCTTGCAATTCGCATAGAAAGTGATAAGTGAAGCAATAATATATTCATCAAACAGATATCCCAGCTTTACAATAAGCCCATGAATTTGCACACCAGTAGCTAGTTCCAATGCATTAGCGCAAGCTATTATCACACTTGCAATAGTACTTGAAGTAGGCTTAACCTCAAAACCCATCATCTTATGAAATATCAATAGAGCTTCATCACTCCTCCCATGCTGCTGAAGCCCAGCAATCATAGAAGTCCATGAAATCACATTGCGCCAAGGCATCGTCTCGAACAACTTCACAGCCTCCTCCACTCGTACGTTCTCAAAATACCCAAAAATCATCGCATTCCACGTAGCTATATCCCTCACTGGCATTCCCCAGAAGAGCTTTTCAGCTTCCTCAACTCTCCCAAATTTTAGAAACCCGTTCATCATTGTGGTCCAAGAAATCACATTCCTTTCAGGCATCTCAGAAAAAATCCTCAGACCCATCTCCAGATTCCCACAATCTAAACACCCTTTGATCATCGAATTCCATGTAACTATATCTTTAACAGGCATTTTATCAAACAGTTCTAGAGCTTCATTTAGTCTACAGTTGTCCGCATACCCAGCGATCATTTTAGTGCATAAATATACATCTGGAGTTGGGATTCTCTCAAAAATTTCCCGAGCATCATCAATTTTACGGTTCTTGAGAAGATTAGTAAGGACCCTATTGTAAGTGGGAGTGCTTAATATTGATAATTTTGCTATAATTCTTACAGATTTTATGGAGTTGGGGATTCTATTAGGAGAGAGAAGTTGTCGGATACTGAATAATTTTGGTAAAGATTCAACCTTTTGAAATGTAGCACGGATCATTTTCATACATGGGAGAAACCATTGGTGCGAGACTTCGAGAGATAAGCAGGAAAAGAAAGAAACCGTTATTTTACGGTCAGGAGGAAAGTTGGGTCGCTTGCTTTTTTCACTTGCCCCTTATGAAAGTGACCTTTAAGGACCTTATTCATTTCATTTTACCGGTAGGAAAGTTGGTGTCTACCGGTAAGTATGGTCCTTAAAGAGTTTTTTTTTTATAAAAAAATCTTTAGTTTCTCATTTTACGAGTGAATTATTTTATCATTATTGTTTGAACTTATAAACTTTTTGAGAATTACTAAATACACATCGCATTTAATAAATACACATATTCTTTTTCAATTTTATCTCTTGATATTTCTTTATTTACTTTTTTACTATAAAAAAATATCTCAATACATTCAAGAAAAATGAAAAAATGAAAATGTAGAAGTCGATTTTGATTCCGATTTATTGATGATAATAAGGTATGATTTATATATTTTATCGTCAATTTACATATATTTTTAAAGATTTATGAATTTTTTCACAAACTAAAAAAAATTAGGTTCGTTTGGATGGTCGATTCTGACAAATGCATTTTGTTCGGATGGTCAACTCAGACAAATCTATTTTGTCCAGATGGTCAACCCAAACAAATCCATTTTGTTCGGATGGTCAATCCGAACAAACCCATTTTGCTTAAATGGTCAATCCGGACGAGCCAAGGTCAAAATTTTCCAATTTTTATACTGTTTATTATATTTAATATATTTAATTAATTAATTATATATTTATATTTTTTAGAAATCAGTTGTTTTAAAGATTTTTCAGATGCGTTTATAGACGTGTTTGTAGATTTTGTAACCAATCAGATATTTTCTTCTAAAGACGAAATCATTCAATAAGCTCAAGATTAAGCTTTATTATGTGACTATTATCTTATAATAGAGAGATCGAAACCAGAAAAAAAAAGTGTATATGAATTGTAAGTGTTCATAATACTATAGGAATAATATGTACACATATTACACATGACAGTAAGTAGAAAAGGAATTGAGACGAAAAAAATTGATTCTCCATTTGATCTGAGGGCATCAAGGATAATATATGAATATAGGGTTATAGAGGATTCATAATAGTACACATAACTATTATCCTGAAGTTTATTCTTGTGAACAGTCAGTAAAGTTGAACAAGGAGGAACTAAATATTGTAAATGAATTATCCAAGAGTAATATGAAACCAAAATACATTCTAATGTACTTGAAGCATAAATTCTCAAAAAATAAGAGTGGTATTGTAAATGTGTATAACGCTAGAAATAATTTTAAGGTGAAAGATATAGATTGCAGATTTGTTATCCAGCAGTCGTATCACATGACCATTGAGACTCATTGGTTAGTGCGACACATGGTAAAAACTTGTACAAATATAGTGAGTAATATATTGATTTGTCATTCTAAATCTCTGGACCTATTGAGTGCATATCATTATGTATTAGTTGCGTATTGCACTTACAAGACTAATCGATACAAGATGCCTTGTTTTGAAATCATTGGAGTGGCCCTACACAGATGAACTTTTTAGCAGTTTTGGCATTTATAGAGGATGAAAAGGAGGATTTAGAGACATTTATGCATATGCTTCCATTTTCATCATACAGTAGAGTCATAATTATCGACAGATAATTTAGTTTAATGAATGCGATTAATGTTGTATTTCTAGATGCTACACATCTGTTATGTAAGAGGCATATTTCGAATAATGTGGAAAGTTATACGACTAGGATTACATATGACAAAAAGTGAAGAACATCGTGTTTCCAAGGTTTATGGTATGCGTTGGCTGAGTTAGCGACTAAGGAAGCTTATGAGGAGAACCTATCAAAAGTAAGATTTTAAAATAATTTTTTTACCAACTTTTCAAAATAATATTTGTGTTTAGTAATATTAAGTTAATTAATTTAGTGTAATTTTTAAAAATAATAAATTAATATATTTTAATTTACAATAGTTTATTTTTTAATATGCAATATTTTTGTGTTTAGTTAAAATATTTATGTACTTGTTTTTGCAATTTTGACATCCAAACATAATTTTTTTTTTATTTTTCAAATGGAATAGAAATGTTGTTTTGGAATATGTGAAAGACATATTTGATGAAATATAAGGAAAGATTTATCTGGTGTTAGAGAGACAAACATATTCATATTGATAAATAGGGTGAAGAGCCAACATTCGATACTGAATAAGTGTCTTAATATATTAACTGGTGGATTTGACACAATTTTTTTCAAAAATTCAAGGTATGGTTTCCATTCAAATCAACGAGATAAAAATATTGTTGGAGAAATCAAGGATGCAAAAACTCCATAACATTGCAGATAAGTTGTCTGTTGAATTGTGTGGAGTGGTCAGACATTGTGCTATTATGATAATGGGTGATGAACATGAGATTGCAGAGCATTTGATGTCCCTCGATGATTGTGATTGCTTTATCAGGAAGACACATGGTCTTTCATGCGTCTGCCAATTATGGTTGTATATGCAGTTGGGAATCGCGGTACTCTCAAATGACATATACATATTTTGAAAGACACTTAATTTTGAGGCTGATTAAGGAGTTGATGAAAAGATAAATTCTGTTTTGAGAGGTTATTTTGATAAGATGATGCTAAAGCCCACACATGTAAAATACATTTATGCCAAGAAATTAGAGCAAATGCTTGTACTCGAGGAACAAATCTTGGAGGAACATGACAGGTGTCAAAAGTCTAAGGGTTGTCAAAAGAAATCTTCCACTAGCAGGGATCAATCTTATTGGAGCGTGTTGAAAAATAATTTAGCAATGTAACTACAAAATCATTAGATGCGAGCAAGTCTGGGAAGTCATTGAAGAAATCTAAATATGGAAAGAGACATGTGAAATGATTTTTGTCAGAATCACTTGTGGAATTGAACTCAAACACACCAATTATGCCACCTGGATTAGGTGGTGGTATGAACTCAGTTTATGTTGATATTCTATACCTATTGCTGACCCATTCCAACTCATTCGACTTGAGATTGATCATTTTATGATAGATTATATTCGTGATGTCTTGAATGTAGTTGAGGATGATAATTGTGGCTTTAAAACTGTTGCACATAAGATTTATGGAGACGAAATCCATGAGTTCGTTGTTAGGGGAGACATGTTTCTTTCTATTGAGACACGACGTCATTTGTATTTCAGACAATTCCAGTCGAATGAGTATTTAGAGACCATTCAATATATGCTTGATCAAGACACCTGTTCGGCTACTAATAGACGCAAGTGGATGAATATTTTTTAGCTGGGATTCGTAGTAGCCACGACATATGATGTGGTATGTGTGTGTGTGCTATTCTCATATGGGCGATAGTGTTATGTATCCACCACTAATTAGTCAGGGGACTGATTATGTTCTATCTATTTACTGTGTTGTGACATTAGCATATCTTAGAGCAACGGTACACTATGTATCGATACATATATTTGTTTTAAATTATTTGGCACATTTTAATTCATTACTTAAATTGAAATTCACTTATTAATTAGTTATTGTTATGTAGACAATTGTGGATGACATACATGTTCTCCATTCCTCCAATATCTAGTAATTGGAAGTGGTGGTGTGACCCTAATTTGCATGAAGATTGAGACTATATTTTAAACATTAGATTCAGATGTGACAGTCTAATAGATAAGGTTTTTATCCATGTGTGGTGAAGATTATAGTCTGTTTGACATTTATCTATGAATATTTTTTATAATATCACTTTTCTAATTTTAAACGAACACAAATAATAGTACAATATAATGCACAAATAATAATACAATCATTCATAGTACATAGTACAACATTGACAAAAAAAGCTATGATCTATGTCTAGATGTAGCACCACGAGTCTATGATGATGTAATATATCTATCTTGAAAGACATAATCTCTATTTGTCTCCTAAGAGTTATCTGAGCCGTAGAAGGAATCTTATGCAACTGTATCATCAATCCCAACTGGATCATCTAAAGTGAACATTTTGAATACTCGTTTTACTTAAATAGAGGTAAAGTAGTCTATTTATTCTGTTAAACACCTAATATAATTTAACAAAAGATCAAAATATATAAAAAGTTTAACATATAACAACAACAAAATATTCACTATAATAAATAATAAATGACAAATGATTATATACCTCTCGGTCAGATAATGTATGTTCTAGTAAATATTTATTATTTATAATAAATAATAAATAACAAATGATTATATACCTCTCTATCAGATAATGTGTGTTCTAGAAATAGCTACTCTTGTCGGTATGATTCTTGGATTTTACACATGATAATGTGTACGATGAATGAACCACTACAAGTAGTCATCCTCTTGAGCATCTGGCTCTCCAGGAGGACATCGTACCACTATTTGATGAAGATGAATCCTAGGAGTTCATCAGTATCTCCTAATCAGACTATATTTGATGACGTTACGTCGAGGATTCCAATGTTTGGTGGCCTGTAATTGTAGAATTGATGCACATGACACAACTTGGACATAACTGAGCTATCTCATCACATGTATAGGCATGTATGGCTCAACCGATGTAGAAAATGAACACGTCCATGAAACCTACTCATCCAGCAAGCCTCAACAGCTTGTGAAGGATACAACATCTAAATCACCTAAGACAAAAAAAAAAAAAAAAGATAAATGATTTCATATGTCACAAAAAAATAAATTCAAACGCAATCATTTCATATAATAATTATGTATCTTAGATAATATGAGTGCGTCTAACTGCATCTGATAACCACGAATAAAATCAGATGACCTACACTGTAGTTTAAGTGACATAATATGAAACATAACCACCTCACCTCATATCCATGAATTTGTCGAGGTACAAGTACAAAGAGGCTCTAAAGTTTTAAACATCGAGAAGTGCTCGTATACCCATGCCTCCAACAATGTCAGACATCCAACTAGTTGAATGCAGTCTATCCTGGTTGCTATTCCAAGTTGTCTATATAGATGAACAAATGTTGCAGCTGCCCATGTGTGAGGTGAGATAGCCAGAAGAGACATAAGAATCAATAAAATAAAACCCTGAGTTGTGTTTGTGGAAATACTGTGCCTCAACATTATTAGCTACATCAGCATCTGTATATCTCTTGGCAAGCATCTTCAGCTTTTATGCTAGCGTGCTTCCACTCACTCTGAAGCGTCCCCATATCAATCTGTAAAAGCTCCGAGAAGTATATAAGAATAGCTTATTTATTTGAACTAATACTCACATGCAACACACAATAAACATGTTTAAACTATTTTAAAAACACATAATATTTTCAATAAATTATATAAAGTAATAAAGTTATAAACAATTGTACCTCTTTCTTTATAACACTACTATCCAATCCCAATATAAAATGGACATCATGTAATGTCAAAGACATTTCTCTAAATGGTATAAAGTGGAAACTATTAGTCTCAGGATGACATCTCTTCACAAAGCTAATATCAGTGCAGTGTTCACTTGATTAAATTGACATCGACCAAGGTGACCTAATCCATTGACTAACACCATCTCATGATCCCTATGTGATCGAGTCCTCTGTCAACTGAACAAATATGACAGACAAATATGCACTCATAATAGAGCTCTCTCTTACAAATACAAAAACTATAATTATATTAACAAAATAAATGTATATATTTTAAAATAATGTGTCAATTAATTAAATAATACTATTCCATTCAATAAGTATATGATAGGCGGTCAATCAGGAATAAGATCTCTCAACTCCTATTTGTCACTTGTACCTGAACCTGTACTACCAGCGGTAGAACAAAGAGGTGAGTGGTGGAACAAATAGGTGGATGAGATGATGATGCAACAGATGACCTAACGAATGGTGCAGATGGTGGCATGGGATAAACTGTAGAAGGCTCTGTGCCAAGTACAAATGGTGGCCTACAATCAGCTGTAAATCGCCATGTAATTGGTACATATAATGGTCTTATTGATGTAGATAGAAGCCTAGTACCTAAGACTACAAACGGTCGAACATTGACAGTAACACTACGTGATAGGAATTCTATACCCTTACCTATTCCATGGTGAGGAGCATGTGTCTCTATGAGTGCCTCTGGGACAAGTACTTTGCTCGAAGAGTCTCTACCTCATTCTTATCATCTGAGATAGAGTATGAATAATCAACAACCAATGTCACTGGCTCCCGTATCTGGAGTTCAGGAATCGATATAAACATCATCCTATGAATGCTAGAAAGTTTAACAGAGGGAGAATTTATGTCATCACCTTCAATCTCTGTCAATAACTGTGCATAATGAGTCACATTCCTCCTTATATACTTACTCGTCATATCTCTTAGTGACCTATTGACCAAACGACCTCTGATATGCCCCTCACTTTCATCCATTAATTTCCTAATGTCATCTGGTAAAAATCTCTTGCTCCCCTTTTGTGTTTTTAAAACATAATTAATATAAATAATAAATTTATTATTGTAATTAAAATTAACACTATTTCAAATTAAATTAATTGAAAATAAATGATTCCAAATCAAAATAAATTAAATTAATAATCAAATTAACAATTAAATACAAATATTAAAAAAAGGAAAAACACAACTTGTTATTAAAGGAAACTAAAATATAAAAACAAAAAAAAACTACTACATTACTAAACTTAATTAAGTTATTATTCACATTAAACTTAAATAATTAAAATAAAATATTCTAAACTTAAATATATTAATTTATAATTTGTTCAACTAAATTATTGTTAACTAAATAAAGCAAATTAAATTTAACTAATTAACACTAAGTAATTTAATTTAAGAAATCAAATGCAAGTATTAAAAGTGAGAAAATAAATAAATAATTGAATATATATATATATATATATATATATATGTATTTATTAATTAACTAAAGTAAAAAAATAAAAAACAAAAAAAACAAAAAAAACACGTGTGGCTCATCCGATGGCCCGTTCAAATGGATCAAGTCCGTCTGAGTAGACCAACTGCAATGACCACCAATTGTTCCCAACCGATCGAGCCGCTAGACAGTTATACCATATTCGATTTTTTCTTTTCTTTTTTTCAAATTTCATCAATTTTATACCAAAATTTATCTATATAAACATAAATACATTATATACAAACAATACCTATTCATTAAAATAAATTTGCAATATTAAATTATAAGATTTTATCAATTCAAACTATATATAAACTAAATTCATTTTTCCAATTTTAACGAATAATATCAAGAAAGTTTTCCGTAATAAATGAATAAAAGTAATAAGATAATAGAAAATTAACATTTTTAAAGCATTTATTTCATTAAAAATAATTTCAATTTGATAAATTTTGGTAGAGATTTTGAGAGTTGAGTGGAAATAGATAAAATAGGAAAAAATATAGAATGATAAAAATGAAATTTTAAAATATAGATTTAGTAATAAAAGCGTGCTGCTTCATAAGTATGTATTAAACATGTATTTTTAAAAGGACACAATCTTCTCACGGCAATGAAAAAACACAAAGGGGAGGAGAAAAAGGGAAAAGCACCATGTTTTAAGAATACCATGGTCGCGAGAAGAACTTTCATGAGATAGAAGAAAAAAAGAAGAAATAAATAGAATAAGAGGATCATGTGAGAGGTGTAAAAGCCAGAACAAGAAAAAAATTGGGTAAACATAGCTAGATGCCCTTCAGCAAGGCTGGCTCTGAGAATTAAGTGGCCCTATGCAAAATAAAATTATGTGGCCTACTCTCAATTGGTGTTTGCCGCGAACAACAGATGTGCTTGGGTAGACCTTTCGCTTGGGTTTTCTTCTCAGGACTTCATGGGTGTTGCTTCAGTTTTCTTGATCTTGGCTTATGTTCTCTCAGATATTCTTTCTGGAAAAAACTGCTTTTGAATAAAAGTTGTACCACTTAACATCTGTTTGTGAAAATCCAACGAATCATAATTCATAAAGATTGGTCAGAATCAGATTAACAACTATTCTCACCTCTAATGTTGCCAAATGGTAAATAAGATTCTTTGGGAAAAAATACCATTTACCCCCTCAAGAAAACAACAAAACATCTTTTTAGTTTTTATCCTGCCATGATCCTTTGGCTTTCTACTCATGAGTTACTTTCACCTAAGTGTTCCAATTTGACATTCAACCAGCATTAGGATTATTGCTCTAAAATAGCCATTTCGTTTTTCTTTCTTTTCTTCCAAAAAGTGAAAAAAAAAAATGGTTGTTCAATAACTAGATTTGCAGATTTGTTTGTACCACAAGTTTTTCCTATACTAAATTTAATTTAATTTATTACAATTTACAACAAATAAAAAAAAACTAGGCTTTGTATAAAAAAACAAATAAATAAATTCAATTAATGAAAAAAGCTAGTCTTCTTTTAAAAAAAAAGCAAAATCAATATTGGATTGATTTGGACGACTTACTCAACAACTCGGAGTTGAGCTTTGGCCTTCGTTGCGCCTTTACTGCTTCACCGGTTCACCCTTCAAGCTTCAGAAATCGGAAGCAATAGCAGCGCAACACATCAACAACGACCGAGTGGCTTTGGGGAAAAGGAAGGAGGGCGCTCGCCGCCGACTTTGAAAGGAAAGGGAAAAAGAAGGGTCGCAGCACCGAACGATCGAAGTCCAAACAACGGAACATAACTTTGGTTTTGAGATGTGGCCTAGCTTCTTCACTCTTCTGGAACGAAAGAGCTGAGACATTGAGTATAGCAAGGAGGGAGAGAAGATTTTGGATGCAGCTTATGTTTTTAAAAGAATTGAGTGGCCCAATGCCGTTACTTGGGCCGCTTTTGCTCAGGGTCAGCACTACCCTTCAGCTTTTTTAAAATTATGATTTTTACAGTCGTGAAAATCTAAAGATAATTTTGTCTGAGTGTATCTTCTCAATTTCACCTTTTTTTTTTCTCCTAACTCAATTCAATTCAATATCCATCTCAAGAGCAATTGAAATAGAAACATGTTCATATTTCGAAGGAGAATGATGGATTAAATTAGAAATTACTTAAGGTAGCTTCTTATGCAAAGGAATTGGCTTATGTTGTTGCTCATGCGTTGAAAAATTTAGCTGCTGAGTTCACAAAGCTCTCATTACATAATACAAAACTAGAGAAGGAATTATTTGCTCCCCTGAAAATTGATGAACTCCATGACCTCCAACAATTATGATTTTCTCTCTCCACTTGAGGACACTTTTGTACTTCATCTATTGCCGCAGGAACCCTTCTCATAGAAGAGTTTCTTAAGATTACTTCTCCCCCTCTTCTATCATTGCAACGTTGATAGGTCATAAGAAAGATCTCTTGATCTAGATTATCCTTTGTTTGCCTCCAAAATGCATCATGCGCTTCCAATGCTTTTCCAAGCAATGACTCTCGGTAATCTTGAACTCTGATTTCATTCACTTCACTATATGAAGTTTCACACATGCTTCTTGTCACCTAATATTGTTACCCTACTCTTGTCGCTTAATTTCATCTATTTTAGACAGAAGATGTAAAGCCCTTTGGTTGATCACTTCCCAATTGAGTAGTTTTCTTTCTGGGAAATTCTTGGGATTGTATTCTTGCAATGGGTTTGACATATATTTATCTCATCTCTTATGAAATTTGCAGAGGTAAAATGTAGAATCTTTGTGATGAATTTAGGGATTCATTCTTACGGTTGCCATACAAGATGATGTGATGAGCAACAGCCTAGTTGGATGGAAATGCCCCTTAAAAAGACCACATTTATGCCAAATGCCTTAATTCCGTCAGAAATTAACGTCCTAACTTGGTGAAATAGCATATTTTAGGAGGCTTTAAAGATAGAAGGACAAGCAATTGGTAAAATAATGTGAGGGCAAAAACTAAATTTTTGGAAAGTCTAGGGCCAGTTGGCACTTTTACCCAAAAAATTAGGGGAAACAAATCTTAAGAGAGGATGCGAATTCAATTAAAATACATTAGTATAGAGCGCGCTTTGTGCCCGTAAGAAAAGGAGAATCTCATGTTCATGGGTAGAGAGAGAGAAATTTTTTTTTTTTTACAGAGACAAATATCAAGCATGTACTAATAAGTATTACAAAAGTTTTAATTCTTAAGTGATCCTTAATATTTTTTAAAATTTTTGAAACTCATAAATATAATATAAATAAGGAGGAAAAAAGAATGTAATCCATTGTGGAATTGGCCCGCAAGACAATCGAGTTAGGCCAACCCATTTTCCTTCTCTGTTATTTACTACTTTCATTTCATTTCAATCGTACACTTTAGACTTGCTCAATAATTTATATAAATTTTAAAAATAATAATTATATTACTAAACTTTCTAAATTACCCTCATTTAATAACTGGTGCATAAGTATTAATCTTTCTAAAAAAATGTACTCTCCAATCAATTATATATAACTCATCCAAAGCCTTCATTAATAATAAGGGTAAAAGTGTAAAAATATATACTAAAATTAGAAAGTAAACAATTTAAAATAAGAAACATGAACAATTGAATTGAAATGAGAAGAGATGTATGACTTGTAATTTGTAACTGAGTTCTTTTATCTATTTTAAAAAAAGACTTAAAAACTCCCAAAGGGAATGGATAAGATTTGACAGGTTGTAGCTGGATCCCAAAGAGATGCTAAAATATAAAGTACTTATTTGCTTCAGAATTGTCAGTAGGCATATTCTTTGTTTGTTAGCCTTTCTTTACTCGTTTTTCAGAGTTCTTTTTTTTTGTAAATCATCCTCGTTTTCTTTCTCTTTTCCTACATGCATAAGAGCAGTATTAGCTATTTTGTTGGGTTAAGTTTGAAAGCAATAAGAAATCTTAACGAGCATTTGATAATGAATAACAAATCGAGAGAATTCATCAATGATTCTTCGTCTAAGAATATTGCTTTCCAACTTTCAAAGAAGTAATAAAACAAAAAAAAGGGTCTGAACATCAAAGAATGGACTACGTACACAAACAAAAGATTATTAATGTTAGCAAAGTAAGAATCTGAACTTTGGTGTCTTGCCTTGGAAATGAAGCATGACCTTTACAACCCCACAAAGCCCTTTAGAAGAATGCAGCCTTACAAGAAAGGAACAAAACCTTCTCAACTTAACAGGTATAAGACTCCAAGAATTTACATGAAATACATGTAGGAGTCACCAGTAGTTGTATATTTCAGCTGAAATATTCTCAATTAATTTTCTTAGTTGCCTATTTGCCTATCAAGAATGGCTGGTGAGCAGATGAAACCGGTAGCTGGACTGCTTTTGGTTCTCAATTTCTGCATGTATGTCATAATTCTCAGCATCGGTGCTTGGGCAATGAATAGAGCCATTGATCATGCTTTCATAATTGGTAAGTATTTATGCTATTATATCTTATAATAAATACATGTTAGGGATGATTGTTTATAGTGCTTGTGTCTATTACCTCTATTCGAAATTAAATAATGTTAATATTTTCATGATGTCTGAATTTAAATATTCATATTTATAAATATAAACATATTTTTTATTTAAAATTTTACTAACTAAAAAATAACAAGGATAATTAACATGTTCATAAATTAAAACATCTTAATTTTTACATCTTATTTTTTATATTTAGTCAAATGTTAACCTGCGATTTCAATTAACGAAGGGGTAGTTATTAAAGATTTGGTCTATTTGAAAGTGATCGGCATGGGAGTCGTTGTGTGTCCACTGCTGGCTGGATAAAAATTGCATCAATTTCACCGAATGTGGAATAGACGTTCCAAATTTTCATCGTACTTATGTTGTGGGAGATTATGACAGGTCCAGGATTAGATTTACCGGCACATTTTTCGCCTATTTATTTCCCAATGGGAAATGCAGCCACTGGATTCTTTGTGGTCTTTGCCATGATTGCTGGTGTTGTTGGAGTAGCATCTTGCATAACTGGATTAAACCATATTCGTTACTGGGATATAGATAGTTTACCCGCTGCTACTTCTGCTGCCGCAATTGCTTGGTCTCTTACAGCACTGGCTATGGGGTAACTCATCCTTTGCTTTACAAAAATATCATATTTCTTGCTGGAAATTAATTCTTCATTATTCAACTTTTTGGTCTAAATTTCAGCTGAGAAAATATGTTTTTCTGCAGATTTGCTTGCAAAGAGATTGAACTTCAAATTAGAAATTCCCGTTTGGTAAAACCTCTCTACTCTGACTATAACTCACTGTTCATTCCCCGAAATAAGTTTTACTCAATTAAATTTACATTTTTTTAAAAAAAATGAATATCTATTTTGAATCTTTGGTACAATTTATATATCTAGATAGATTTAGAATTCAATAGAATATATGTATCTAAAGTAATTCGCTTAAATTGATTATTTCTTAGATACACATGTCATTTTATTTCACAATTAAACATATCTATATATTAGTATGTAATAATTTGTTTCCTAAGTGAATCTCCTAGTATAAGAAAGATTGGATGAAAGTGCTTTCTTTGTTGTGGAATAAGAAGCTTTCCTATTGTGTTACCAAGTAACAAAAACCTCTTACTTAGATACCCTTTAATTGTGTCCAAATTGAAGGTTCCATCAATAGCACTATTTTTTTTTTCCTGCATGATATTTTTTTACCTGATAATTTTATTTATTTATTTTGCAGAGGACAATGGAAGCATTCTTTATCATACTTACGGCCACGCAATTGTTCTATATAGCTGCAATTCATGGTGCTTCATCGAGAAGACGAATCTAAAAAGAATTCTTGAATATTTGCGTGTTTTTTTTTATTGGTGTGTGATCTTTTTTTTTATTTTTTTAAAAATAAAATTTTCCATCCTGCTTAATTACCAGTTGCTGACAATTCTTGTAATGGTTTTTTGTGATTTGACTGAATTTGTAAACATATTGCGAATGGTGCAATAATATTATAAATTGTATTGGCAGTGTACTCATAATTCGTTCTTACCACACTCAATTTGAGATGGAAGTCTTAAAACAACAAATCCCTTCAGTCTGTTCTCATACTTAAGACTAGAGCAACAAAAAAAAGCTTCATTGCCAAATAAGGAAGCAAGAATCGCTATGGACGAAAATGAACGATGAGAACACAATCGAGAAAATGGTTCTGATTTAGTGAGAGAAAATATAAAAATCCTTTCCAAATAACAAGAAAATTAGAGACTAAAATAATCTTAATCAGGAGATTAATGTGTTGGCAGGCTGATGAGGAGACACCTATCATCACACACTGCGCTTCCTAATATATATATATATATATATATATATATATTAGGGGGGTTGGGGGGGGGGGGGGTAAGAAAGTTAGCTAGATGGAGTCAAGCAACACATGATTATACCATTGAAGATATGTTATACAAATTACTATATTTAAGGTAAAACATGCAAGTAACTCCTGCCCGAACTCTTATGAGAATTTTTAAGAAAGATTTTCCTTTTAATTTAGTATTTGTAAAATCCATATTATAAAAATCTTGTTTGGAAGAAAGCTTAAAGTAACGGTTTGAAATGGTTCATGAACCGCCAAGGTTCCTCTAATAGTATAGAGAAATCAAAACCTCATAGTTCTATTACTTGTAAACGCTCTCTTACCTCAATTGATTATTCATAAACTTCCGATTTCAATGTTAGTAGAAAAACCCTCAATGTCAATGTCAAATAAATCTATTAAGTCAAGACAAATATTTTCTTATTAACGTCTTTCAACTTTAACCCAATCATCAACACAAAGTTTAAGTCTTTAAAGAATCATGACTAAAAGATGATTGATCTTCTGATAATATATTTCCTCTCGCACTAAAAACTTGTTCTACTATAACTGTTAATACTAAAATTGCAAGTATATCACGGGCAATCAAATATAAAACTGAATTTTTTTTTCTTTTTTCACTCCACCAATGTATAATGTTAAGGCTTTCAAAATCATCACATGCATCTTCAAATTCAAAACAAGTTGTTAGATAATCTTTGAATTTCGAAATGGAACTCAATCCGAATGATGAAGATGAGGGTCTTGATTTTTTGTTCCGTTATCGCATTAATAGATATGCATGACCTTTTTGTTTGTCAATAACCGTAGAAGATGACTTATCCATTTGAATTTGTATATCATAAGTAAAACTATACTCAAACTACAAATCATATATATAACATTATTAATTATTCTGGAAATATTATGTTTTATCATAATTTCATCACATATAGAATCATAATATATATCTAAATATTCTTGTAAACCTTTAATTTTAATTCGTGGATAAAAAACAGTTGAAATTAGATTTATTTGAGGTATTCCAAAATAATATTTAGTCCATTTTATTTTTATTGAATTAACATAATCACTAAAAACATCAATATCAACGCACTCTTTTAAAGCTACAACAATATTAAAACATTCATAAAGAATTAAATGACAAATTAGATAATAAACACCAGATAAAGTATAACTAGAATCAATAAAAACTTTTAACATTTTCACAAATATCCCAAGTAGTATGAAATAAACACATATTTTGCACATTGTAATTGAAAAAATCACATAAAAGTTCTATATATTAAAAAAATCATTAAATCATAAGTTGAATTTCAACGAATTGGAACATCACAAGGAATTTTTTTTTTGTTTCATTTTATTTGCTCTACAAAATCTAAATCATTCATTCATTACTTGTGTATGTGACTAAAGATAAGATAAAACTGTTTTGATAGGTTGAATATAAGTTTCGAGATTTTTTAAATCATCTTGTACACATAAATTCAAAACATGATAAGCACATCTAACATGAAAATATTTACCACCAAATTGTGATTCACAATATTTTTTAAGATCAAGAATCGAAGCAGTGTTAGAACTAACATTATCTAAACTAACATAAAATACTATTTTTACAAGTTTTATTCTTCTAAAATTTGTAAACTTAATTTTAAAATATTGACAGTCATATGAGAATCATCAAATACACGATATGCAATTATTATTTTTTTGTATTATCCAATTATCATCTATCCAATGACAAATAACACTCATGTAAGAATGAATTTGCCAATGATCACTCCAAATATCACTATAAATAAAAACTTTATTATCTAAATTCGAAAATAAATGTTTTTTACCTTTTTATATAATTTATGCATAAATTATATAAAAAAGGATTTAATGCAGTTTAACACTAATCTACAAAATTTAATTTTTCTCCAAGACTTAAACTTAAGTATTCAATACCAACCAATTTAGCTAATTCATCTCTATTGTTTTCATCACTATACTTAAATAAAGAACAATAATAAGTGGTAATAGTGTACCCGATTATTTGTATCTGTGAAGATTTCATATTAATTTTGTTTTTATGGTTGCGTTGCAAATGTCCACGCAAAGTCTCATACCCTCATCCTATTTTCCATTTGTATGTAGATTTGCAAATTGTCATCCTATATCAGTGTACTTGATATTGTCTGCCTCCGATACTAAATTCTTATTTTATGAAGTGCTTTTTGAAAATATCATATTTCAACTATTTACCTTTCTTTGTACTATGAACAAAACTTTCTTGGATATGTTGTATTAATTCTGATTGTCCAATACTTTTTTCTCTACCATATTCATCAACTTCAAATGTGTTATTATCGGTGTTAGTGCTGACGTCGGTGACTAAAATAAAAAAATAAATTGTTTGTCGATACTCAAAATGAGTTGGTGGTTGAAAATCACTGAGAGTAGTAAATTGATATGTATAAAAATACTGAAAATGTGTCTGTAACGAAAATTTCGTTGGAGTCTTTTCATTATTTCTTGACTTAGTTAAATTTGACATTTTTTTTTCTATTTGAAGAGGAAATATAAATTGGTTTTACTTGGAGAAGATCTATTTAGTCATATAAAAGAATTTCATGTTATTTTCACTAATCTAAAGCAAAAAGTATAAGAGATGAAGTTATCAAATTGCATTCCTTCCTATTTAGTTTACAAAATATTACAAAAGATTAATTATATGATTTGCATTCTGGATCTATTTAAGATTGTACTGGTATGCAAAGAACTTTTATTGCTAAATATTATCCTGCATCTATAACTATAATAGTCTGAAAGAATATAAATGACATTAGACAACAAAATGGAGAAACTTTGTATAAATATTGAGAAAAAATTTAAAAATTGTTTGTCAGTTATCTTCATCATCAAATACATGAACAATTGTTAATTTAATATTTTTATACAAATTTACTTTCATATGATATGATGACAATTGATATTGTTAGTGATAGTGTTCTTTCAAATAAAACCTCACAAATTGCATGATAGTTAATTGTTAATATGACTGTTAATTCACAATATTTTAACATAAGGAATGATATCATTAGGTTGGTAAATAAAGTAGATGCATCACCATCTATATGTATTGAGCAAAGATTGTATCACCTTACAAATTTAGTTAGAAAATTAGTAGGGAAAATAATCAATGCATCAGTGAAAACATATGAAATTTGTTTAAGCAACTATCATCCTACAATTTTTTTATTGATTGATTGTTTACTTTTTTTAGTTTAAGCATATATGATATTAATATAGTTTAGTAGTTTAGTTTGTATTAGTGAAATTTAGTTAAATATTTGTGTTTAATTAGTTAATTGAAACAAATAATAATTTAATATAGTTTATTTCTTTCAAATAACTACTATCAAAATAGAAACATTTTTTTGAACAGTTTATATGTAATTTTATTTTTCAAATAAAATAAGAATAAATTACTCAAATAGTTTCAATAGTTCTTTTCAAATAAAATAAGAATAGTTTACTTGAATAGTTAAGAATAATTTTGTTAGTTTGTATGAGTGAAATTCACTTAAATATTTGTGTTTAATTAGTTAATTGAAACAAATATTGATTTAATATAGTTTATAGTGTAGAAAAGTTTGTTTAATTTATTCTTTTCAATTAGTTACTAGTAAAAATCAAAAAATAATTTTGAATAGTTTTGATTAATTAGTTTATGATGAAATAGTCTATTTTTTTTAAAAAATAATAATAAATTACTTTAATTAGTTTAATAATGGGTTGGGCATTCCATTTTTTTAATTAGTTAAATTAAATTACTTAGTCCTAAATTAGTTAAGTCAAACTATAATATCAATCATTTAATATTAAATTAAATTAAATTGAAACAAATATTAAATTAATATAGTATATAGTGTAGAATAGTTTATTTAATTTATTTATTTCGAATAGTTACTTATCAAAAAAAAATTGAATAATTTAAATTAATTAGTTTAGCATGAAATAGTCTTTTTAAAATAATATAATAATAAATTACTCGAATAGTTTCAAATTGTCTTTTTCAAATAAAATAAGAATAGTTTACTAAAATAGTTAAGAATAATTTTGTGAGTTTGTATTAGTGAAATTTAGTTAAATATTTGTGTTTAATTAGTTAATTGAAACAAATATTAATTTAATATAGTTTATAGTGTATAATAGTTTGTTTAATTTATTTATTTCAAATAGTTGCTTATCAAAATAAAAATATTCTTTAAAATAGTTTACGATGAAATAGTCTTCTTCAAATAAAATAAGAATAAATTAGTTTAATAACGGGTTGGGCATTTCATTTTTTCAATTGGTTAAGCTAAATTACTTAGTCCTAAGTTAGTTAAGTTAAATTATAATATCAATAATTAATATTAAATTAAATTAAGTTGAAAAAAATATTAAATTAATATATTTTATATTGTAGAATAGTTTATTTAATTGATTTATTTCGAATAGTTACTTATAAAAATTAAAAAAATTAATTTGAATTGTTTAAATTAATTAGTTTAGGATGAACTAGTATTTTTCAAATCAAATAATAATTTAAATAACAGGTCGAACATTAAATTAAATTACTTAGTCTTAAATTAGTTAAGTTAAATTATAATATTAATAAAGTATTAAATTAAATTATGTTGAAACAAATATTAAATTAATATAACTTATAGTGTAGAATAGTACTTAAGTTTTTCTTAAACTACTCTATCAGTTTCTTAACTTATTGATTGTCCATTTGATTATTTGACTACTCTTATTATTTGGGTATTTATGTTTCAAGTACTTCATAATATGTTTTGGCTTCATTTGACTTTTGAACAACGCTCTTACAATCTATAATTCCTCATCATTGAGTTTTGCTAATTATTCATAAGAATAAACTTTAGAATAATGATTATATGTACCATTATTGACCTCTACAATCCAATGCACATGCCTTAACTTAGATGCCCTTAAATCAAATGGACAATCAATTTTCTTTTTTTCTAGTCCATTTTTTGCTTTTATAGTCAGGAGTATTATTTGTGATGAACTATTCTTATAATGTCAAGAGCACTCACAATGTACGCATTTTTATCTATATTAGATCTCTCTATTATAAGATAATAATATTTTAATAAAGTTTGATTTCAAGCCCACTCAATGACCTGATCTTTGGAGAAAAAGATTTGGTATGTGACAAAATCAATGAACACATCTATAGGCACATTTGAAAATTTCTCCCAAACAATCAACTCCTAACAATATATCATATATAATTAATTTAATTAAATACATAATCAAGATAAACAATCGCAAAAACATGCAAAAGTGGAAAAAAACTTGACTCGAACTGAACTTGGTTTGTTCGTACAAAAAAGATGGCAAATTGGTTTTGCTCTCACGGGGAGAATTTGGTTTGTCCATACAAAAATGAGGACGGATTGATTTTGCCCCATGAGGGCAAAACCAAATCGCCTCTTGAGTACAAAATGCAATTTGCCCTCAAGTTAGTGAATATCACTCGAAATTTGTGTAATTTTTTAAAAAATGCATAAATTCAAGAAAAAAGACATAAAATATACCTCAATAGTATCGACATATGAATCGGAATCAAAATCGATTTCTAAATCTTCCATTTACCTCAATAGATTGAGAGAGTTTTTCTACAAAGAGAAACACAATGGATAAAATTAGAAAAAGGGATATGCGTTTAGCAACTCTCAAAATTAATAACACGTAGAATAGTGAGCATCACACACTCCAAAAAAGTGCTTGACTCAAAACATTTTCCTTTGCTACATAAGTTTCAAATTTCATAGAGTTTTTTGTTTCATGAGTTCATTTTTTGTTTCCAAATTCCAACCCCTAAAAGAAAAAATAGGTACTTCATCCAAGATTCTTCAGTAAAAAAATAAAAAACTAAAAACAGACAGCAAATAATGAAGTAGGAGTTTAACTAATGCCATACATTAAAGATCTACATTTGTGTCAATATCTTATCAATGACAATAATCTAAGGTATTTTACAACATTCGTGTTACTATGTATAAATGGTCAAAAAAAAGTCTTCTTGAACTTTTTTTCTTCATATTTTACTTTTATTATTTTTATTATTGTATGGTCAATTATGAAAGATCAAAAGAATCACTTGGGTAAACGTTAAATATTCCTTTTCAACTAATGTCTGATCGTATAGTGATTCCAAAACCTTTTCAAGATTTACACTTGGACTTAGCTTGCCAAAATAAAAAAGTTAGGGACTAAATGTATCAATTGTCAAGATTAGTGTATTTAGTCCTAAACTATTTTGTTTTAGAATTTGGTTCCTAATATTTATTTTTGATAATTTTAGTTCCATTTTGAAAGCCTTAAAGCTTTTAATATCTTAATTTTGATTAAATGACAAACATTGATAAGGACTAATGGCTTTATTGTATTAGTGATGATCTCTTAGGATTCATATATCTAATCCTTGCAAGATCAAAGTTTCAAATCTTCAGAAAAGAGCTTTTGATGTCAAGCCTTGAAGATAAGCGTTTATGGATTAGATAGGATCTAGAGGTGTAGCTTTAATTCTTTATTTATCTTTGGTTATCTCTAGGTCTATCCCTTTGAGTAATGAGTTCCATAGGTTGCTCAATAAAAGTGAAATGATTTTCAAAATGCATTTCATTTGGATAAAACATGAGTTGGGTATTTGAAATGATTTTCAAAATACATGCACATACTTCAAAATTCATAAAATATAGTTTGCAAACTCTTAGAGTTGTTTGGGAACTTGTTCTGCATAGTTTTAATGCATTTGTGGTCGACCTGACAAAAGTGTGGACGACCACAAATCATGCGGTCGACCAGACTTCTCAGAGTATCGTCCGCAGGCTGTCCAGAGTTCTCTGGAACACTTGCGGATGATGGAGCGGTCGACCGGACTTCTGAGCTCATCGTCCGCAGGCTGTCCAGAGTTCTCTGGAACATTTGCGGATGATGGTGCGGACGACCCTCCTGATTTGCGGTCGACCGCACTTCTCCTGAGTGGGATTCAAACCGCCATTTTTATGACCGTTGGTGCATACTTATAAATACCCAATCGTTTAAACAACTCGAACTAATCACTTTTTGAGCAAAAATCTGATCCTAACACTTCATAGAACCTCTGGAGATTATTTTGAAACCAAATCTTAACATTCATATTGTGAAATTCATCAAAGTGAGATTTATACAAAATCATTGGGGTTCTTGAGCAACTTACAAGAAAACATTACTCAAATAGGTATTTATGCTTTACATTGATATATCTTCACATTAAGGTGATTTCATATATCAAACTCTTCTTATTCATATCTTGATTGATTTGTTCAAGGTTGCATTGAGCTTAAAACTCTAAGGGTTAGAGTGAGCCTTGAACCATAGAAAACTGTGTTTGTGTTAAGAGCTTCTTTTTCATTAATTGTTGTAATAGAGATAGGTGTGTAGACAAGATTATATTGTAAAACTCAAAGTGTTGAGTGAACCTTGGTTAGTTAAGAGGTTTGTGTTGTAAAACCCTAAGGGAATTGGGTGAGCCTCTATTGTATTCTCTCTTACTATATTAGTGAAAGGTTTTGTGAAATCCTTGAGTAGATAGCTCAAGGTAGTGGATTAGGTTTTGTTGGATAAACCGAACCACTATAAATCTTTGTGTTCATTGCTTCTTTTCTTGAACTCATCATTTCATACTTTGGTTGAACACCAAGTGTTTGATATTTGTTATCTTAGAAAGTTTGTTTAATTTATAAAGGAAAAATCGGTTAAAACCTAATTCACCCCCCCCCCCTCTTAGGTTTTTCAATTGGTATCAGAGCGGGTCTTCTTGTTGATAAGGCTTAACATCCTTGAAGCAAAGATTCTATGGCTCATCTAGATAACACTATGATGGTAGAAGGTTACTCTACTACTAGACCTCCTTTGTTGAATGGCACAAACTATAATTTCTGGAAAAATAGAGTTAGAATCTATATATCTTCTCTAAACTATGAATTATGGAATATTGTTGAAAATGGTCCCTATGTACCTTTCAAAGTTGTTGATGGTATAAAGATTGATAGAATTTCTGAGGAATTTGATGATGAAGATAAAAAGAAAATGACCCTTAATTTTCTTGCCATGAACACTCTTACTTGTGCACTTGATATGAATGAGTATAACAGGGTAAGATGTTGTGAATCTGCACATGAAATGTGGAGACTACTTGAAGTGGCTCATGAAGGTACAAACCAAGTAAAGGAAACAAAACTTGGTATGCTTACAAGGGAGTATGAACTTTTCACTATGAAATCAAATGAAAACATCACTGATATGTTTACTCGCTTTACTAACATTATTAACGGTTTAAAAGTGTTTAGCAAGTCTTATTCTATAGGAGAACAAAATATGAAAATACTCAATTCTTTACCAAAGGCTTGGGAAGGCAAAACTACTGATATGTTGGAAACTCATGATTTGAAGAAGAAACCAGTGGAAGAGCTTATTGGATCACTTATCACTCATGAGATTAGGATGAAGTGGTTGAATGATCAAGAAGTGGAAGACAAAGGGAAAAGAGGAATTGCTCTCAAAGCTAAAGAGAACAACGAAAATGAATCTTCCAGTGATGAGGAAGAAATGGATGATGAGGAAATAGCTCTTGTCATGAAGAACTTCAAGAAAATGTTCAAAAAGGGATATTTCAACAAATTCAAAAAGAAGCCATCGACATCTACAAATAACAACTCAAAGCAATGCTATGAATGCGGAAGTCCAAATCACTTCAAAGCGGACTGTCCAAAATTAAGAGAGAAAGAAAAGAAGTACAAGTCCAAGAACAAGAAAGGACTTGCTTGCACTTGGGATCAAGAAGGAAGTGAAGATGAAGAACAAACTGAACATGCAAATGTTTGTTTCATGGCCATTAAAGATGAGGTAAATACTCCAAAAACTCCTTCTTTAGTTGATAGTGAAAGTGATGATGATATTTGTGACATGTTTGATAGAGATGAATTTATCTCCAATCTCTATAAGGAAATGAAAAAGATTATCAAGAAAAACAAAGTCTTGAAATGTCAAGTAGAGAAGCTATCATTAGATAATACTAGGCTCATTGATGAGAATGTTAATGAGAATGTGTCTTGATAAGAATGTGTCTTGAGAATGCTAATGTTGATCTTATTTCTAGAAACAAGAAGTTGGATGATATGATGAGTGATTATGATGCCATGAAAATTAGAATGAGTGATTTAAGTGCTAGCTTGCAAAAACTTACATGTGGTAGGGACAATTTGAACAAACTACTTGGTATGCAAAGACTCACTCATGATAAGAGAGGTCTTGGTTTTGATGATAGTTATAATGATGTCTCACACACATATGAGAGTTTATCTCACTCACATATGTCACATACACATAAGAGAGTATCTCATGCATATCATTCACATGTCTATACTTCTTCGAAAATATGTTGTACTTATTGTGGTAAAAATGGTCATAAAGTGACTAGATGTTATGTGAAGAAAAAGATTGAGAATGGTGCTAAAAGCACTTGGGTAGTTAAAAGAACTAACCCCAATGGACCCAAGAGAATTTGGGTACCAAAAGGCTTATTAACATCTTTGGTGTAGGTATGTTTTCAATTGAAAACAAAGGAGAACAAATGGTTTCTTGACAGTGGATGCTCAAGACACATGACTGGAAATGCATCCATACTTAATGATGTCAAACCAAGAGATGAAGGATTTGTGACTTTCGGTGACAAAAAGAAAGGGAAAATCATTGGCATTGGCAATGTTGGTAAAAGTACTTCTCCATTTATTAAAGATGTTCTTCTTATTGATAATCTCAAATATAATTTGCTTAGTATTAGTCAATTATGTGATAATGGTTATAAGGTTATTTTCAAGAAGGATTCATGTTTAATTATTGATGATTGCTCTAACAAAATTGTTTTTGTTGGAAATAGAAATGGAAATATGTATGATCTTTACTTTGATGATTTAGTTGAACAAGATGTTAAATGTCTTGCTTTGAAAGATGATGATGCATATATTTGGCATCGTAGGTTAGGACATGTGAGCATGGATACTTTGCATAACTTATCTAAACATGAATATGTTAGAGGATTGCCTGCCATTCATTTTGAAAAAGATCGTGTTTGTGATGCGTGTCAATATGGTAAACAAGTCAAGAGTTCTTTTAAACCTAAGAAGATTGTTTCAACTTCAAAACCTCTTGAACTTGTTCATATGGATTTATTTGGTCCTATGAGGACAATGAGCCTTGGTGGAAAATTGTATGCTTATGTGATAGTTGATGACTTCTCTAGATTTACTTGGGTATTATTCTTGTTGGGCAAAGATGAAGCTTTTGGAGCTTTTGTCAAGCTTTTTAAACAAGTACAAAACACCATAGGTTGCAAACTTATCTCCATTAGAAGTGATAATGGTAGAGAATTTTGCAATATTAACTTCACTAAACTGTGTGATGAGAATGGAATTTCTCACAATTTTTCTGTTGCTAAAACTCCTCAACAAAATGGTGTTGTTGAGAGGAAAAATCGTACGTTACAGGAAATGGCCCGTTCTATGCTATGTGAAAATAATTTGCCAAAGTATTTTTGGGCTGAAGCTGTAAACACCTCTTGCTATATTATAAATAGAGTGCTTCTTAGACCTCTTGTGAAGAAAATCCCCTATGAACTTATGTTTGGCAAAACTCCTATTTCTTACTTCAAGGTTTTTGGTTGTAAATGTTTTGTTTTAAATGTCAAAGACAATCTTGGTAAGTTTGATAAGAAATCCGATGAAGGTATATTTCTTGGCTATTCTTCAATAAGAAAAGCTTATCGTGTGTATAATAAGAGAACTATGATTATTGAAGAAGTTATTCATGTTGTTTTTGATGAATCTAACATCTATTTGCCAAGAAATGAGATTGAAGGTGATATTCAAGAAATACCCTTGAAGTCAATAAATAAGGATGCTGTTCAAACAAATGAAAATCCTTCAACATCAAAGGATGAGAATGGAGAAGTCTTTGAAAATCAAGAATCTATCTCATTTGAAGAAGGAACAAAGTATAATCTTCCAAAAGAATGGAAATATGTTCACAAACATCCAAAGGATCAAATCATTGGTGATCCAAATGAAAGGGTAAGAACTAGAAGATATTTTACAAATTTTGTTGATGATTTTGCATTTTTATCTCATATAGAACCTAGGAACATTGATGAAGCTCTTAATGATGATTTTTGGATTATTGCCATGCAAGATGAGTTAAATCAATTTGAAATGAGCAAAGTATGGGAACTTGTACCTAGACCTTCAAATCTTACTATTATTGGTACAAAATGGGTTTTTAGAAACAAACTTGATGAACATGGTATTGTAACTAGAAATAAGGCTAGACTTGTTGCTCAAGGATATAATCAGGAAGAAGGTATTGATTATGATGAGACCTTTGCTCCAGTGGCTAGATTAGAGTCCATTAGAATGTTACTTGCATTTGCTTCCTTTAAAGGTTTTAAATTATTTCAAATGGATGTCAAAAGTGCTTTCTTAAATGGTTTCATTCAAGAGGAAGTGTATGTTGAACAACCTCCTGGTTTTATTCATGAATCATATGTAAATCATGTGTACAAGCTCTCCAAAGCCTTATATGGTTTAAAGCAAGCACCAAGAGCTTGGTATGATAGACTTAGCAATTTTCTTATTGAAAAAGGTTTTTCTAGAGGTATAGTTGATACTACTCTCTTTATTAAAAATAAAGCACATGATATTTTGATTGTTCAAATATATGTTGATGATATTATTTTCGGAGCTACTAATGAAAATATGTGCAAAGATTTCTCTAAGACAATGCAGGATGAATTTGAAATGAGCATGATGGGTGAGTTGACATTTTTCCTTGGATTACAAATTAAGCAAGCAAAGGAAGGTACTTTCATTAACCAAGCCAAGTACACAAAAGAATTACTGAAAAGGTTTGGAATGGCTGATTCAAAGGAGATTGATACTCCTATGGCCACATCTATTAAATTAGACAAAGACGAGAATGGTAAGATGATTGACCAAACTATATACAGAGGTATGATTGGTAGTCTTTTGTATTTAACTGCTAGTAGACCTGATATTATGTTCTCTGTTTGTCTATGTGCTAAATTTCAATCATCTCCTAGAGAATCTCATTTAATTGCTGTGAAACGTATTCTTAGATACTTAAAGGGGACTATAGATTTTGGTTTGTGGTATCCTAAATCTATGTCTTTTGAGCTAGTAGCATTTACTGATGCAGATTATGCAGGTTGTAGAGTAGAACGTAAGAGTACTAGTGGTCACTGTCAATTTCTTGGTTACTCTTTAGTTTCTTGGTATAGTAAGAAACAAGCTTGTGTCTCTCTCTCTCTACCACTGAAGCTGAATACATTTATGCTGGTAGTTGTTGTGCACAAGTTTTATGGATGAAAACCACCTTGCAAGATTATGGCTTGAACTTTGATTGTACCACTATCAACTGCGATAATACTAGTGCCATAAATCTGACAAAGAATCCTATACAACATGCAAAAACTAAGCATATAGATATTAAACATCATTTTTTGCGTGATCATGTTTTAAAAGGTGATATTGTTCTTGAGTTTGTTCCTACGGATGATCAATTAGCTGATATTTTCACAAAGCCTTTGGCTGAGAAAAGGTTTTGTTTACTTAGAAAACTTTTGGGTATTGGTACGTTTGATTTCTAACTTGTGCGTTTTTATGAAGTCTGTCAAATATATGCTTTTGTGCATTGTTTGGATAACACCATTGGCAGGTGCGGTCGACCGCAAGCTAGAAAACAATCGTCCACAGAACAGACAGTGGACTTGCGGATGATCATGACAGGATGACTGGTCGACCGCAGATTCAAAATATCGACCGGAAAGGTTCCAGTGGACTTGCGGACGATACACTTATCAAATTGTCCGGTCGACCGCAGATTAAACACATCGACCGAAAAGGTTCCAGAGAATTTGCGGACGACTCAAATTAAAACTTCCGGTCGACCGCAGATTAAATGTATCGACCGAAAATGTTCCCGAGTAACAAAAATCAAGGTGCGGACGACGATCCGGTCGACCGCACATCTGTGGACCGTTACAAATATGCCTCTTTCGGACGCAACTTTTCATCTTTCAATCATCCCCACCTCTTCAATTATCAGCCGCAACTCTTCAAACTCTCATAACCCACGAACAATCCACCATAAATACACTTCATTTCTTCCCCAATTCATACATTCATCCTACATATCCTTGTTTGCTGCATTTGAAAACCCTAGAAATGGCAAAAACTCAAAGTGACAAGGGCAAAACACAAATGGTTCAAGATGTTCCAAAGAAGAAGAGGACCATGCAAGCTTCTTCTCAACTCTTCAGGAGCAAGCATCATGAGGATCGTTACAATGATTACCTCAAGAATCGCCAAGTAATTTCTGGAAGCACCATTGATAGGTATGAATTTCCCTTTGATAGAATTCTTACCTATATGGCTTGGCAAGGATGGGATAGTATAATTGATCATGAAGAAGCCTTGTATACTGATCTTGTATATCAGTTTTATGCTAATCTCGAAGAGGTGTTAGAAAAAAATGGAGAGATGAATATAAGGACTCTTTTTGTTTCAAGGGTCAATGGGATAGATATAAAATTTACTTCCCTTGGTTTAGATGAAATCTTAGAGATACCTATGGATGGGGTTGAGTACTTTAATACTCATCACAAAATAAATCATAAGGATTTTTCTGCTGTGGGTTTTGAGAAGATATTCACTCAAGGAAACTCTTTTGTAAACTTAGTCAAGAGAGAGGCCAATGTATTTAGTTTTGAACATCGTATTCTTCATGATATGTGCACTAACATCTTCATCCCCACTGAAGGCCATAAAACTACTGTCACGTTTATGCATATGTTTCTTATGTATTTGTTGGTGAAGAGAATCCGGGTGGATTTTGGTTACATAATGGTACACCACATGATGGCTACCATTGAGAAGGGCAAAGGCGTTCCGAAAAGCTTACCTTATTGACGGTTATTAACCAAAGTCTTCCGCCATTTCAACGTCCCATTTCCAGAACTGAAAGGGACAAAATATGTGCCTAAGTTCAACTTTGCTTCTTTTAAAAGAATGCAAGCGTTATGTCTCAATGGTACATGGGACTTGAAGAAAAATATGACTCCGGAAGAGATCGTTGTGGCAACAAAGGAGACAGCAAGGCTGATGGGAAAAGAACCACCGATAACTCTTCATGAAGGTGATTTTTCTGGCGATTTTGTTGAAGGTGAGGACTCACAAGGTGTGAAAAGACCACTCCATCTAGATGAGGAAGAAGATGTTCCTCCTGAGGCTCCAGATTTGAAGAAGGCAAAAGGTAAAGAAAAAGTTGGAGAGGAAGATGTATCCACTCCACAACCTGCCATCTGGGGTGCCCTGGAAGAAATTTCTTCTCAGATTGGCTCGATGTTCAGCACATTTGACAATCATTTCAAGACACTTCACTCCAAGATCGACGACCTGGCATCAAGGGTGGAGTACCATGGCATCGAGATCATCAACATCAAATTTCATCTAGAGGCACTACATGGCATTCAGGTTGACGTTTCTACACCACCACTTTCACATGATATGCCCCCGCCTGCTGAGCAGCCTGCTGGACCATCCTCTTCCACAGCTAAAGTTTATATGCGACAGCCTAGGAGATAGTGTTTTTCTGCACTTGTTGTACTTTTGTTTTATCTAGACAACTTATCTCTTGTTTGTATTCTTGACTCCTCTATTTTTATATATGCATTTTTTATTCCCCATGATGACTCCTTGGTAGTTGAGGGATCTTATTGTTTAATTAACTTAGTTCTATCCTTTCTATCCATTCTTTTTGAATGATGACAAAAGGGGGAGAAAAACTACTGTTGATTGCAATATATAAATGTCATGAAACTAACTTTTTTGTTTCAGGAATTTCTTAGATGAACTTAATTGCTTAAACTCATCAAAATCAAGAGAAAGGAGAAATAGCTCTAAAAGGTTAAGTATGGCTATCCTTGGTTTAAAGGTTATATATTTCTAAGTTTATGCTATATTGAGATTGAAGGAGAATGGGAATTGTGTGTTGGTGGCCGGGTTGGCCTTATGTGCGATTTTATGTGTTATCTCATCTCTTTTTGCATTGTTAAGTTTATGTTGCAAAATGGTTTTAAGAGTTATAAAGGAAACTCTGTCAAAATTTTTACAAAACTGATGCATATTGATAGGGGGAGCATTATAAATGTTTTTATAGGCTATCTATTTGTTATTAATTCTGGAATAAAGGAGGATACGGAGGTTGGTGGAAAAATAGGCTTCTTTAAGCCTATATAAGCTAGGAAGTGATCTCGTATACTTACATTGAATACTTTAATTTTGAGATCCAATATTTATTCGAAAAATGTTACATTCTATATATTTCTTGATATTATCAAACTAAATGGTTATATGCTATATGTGATATCTTACAAATACCTAGCATATTGTAAGGGGGAGCATTTTTAATAATTTTATTACATATTATATAAACTCTTCCTTACTTTGAATCCTTGCACTTAATTGTTATATTCATCACATTGCATCAATATTTGTCATCATAAAAAAGGGGGAGATTGAAAGCCTTAAAGCTTTTAATATCTTAATTTTGATTAAATGACAAACATTGATAAGGACTAATGGCTTTATTGTATTAGTGATGATCTCTTAGGATTCATATATCTAATCCTTGCAAGATCAAAGTTTCAAATCTTCAGAAAAGAGCTTTTGATGTCAAGCCTTGAAGATAAGCGTTTCTGGATTAGATAGGATCTAGAGGTGTAGCTTTAATTCTTTATTTATCTTTGGTTATCTCTATGTCTATCCCTTTGAGTAATGAGTTCCATAGGTTGCTCAATAAAAGTGAAATGATTTTCAAAATGCATTTCATTTGGATAAAATATGAGTTGGGTATTTGAAATGATTTTCAAAATACATGCACATACTTCAAAATTCATAAAATATAGTTTGCAAACTCTTAGAGTTGTTTGGGAACTTGTTCTGCATAGTTTTAATGCATTTGTGGTCGACCTGACAAAAGTGTGGACGACCACAAATCATGCGGTCGACCAAACTTCTCAGAGTATCGTCCGCAGGCTGTCCAGAGTTCTCTGGAACACTTGCGGATGATGGAGCGGTCGACCGGACTTCTGAGCTCATCGTCCGCAAGCTGTCCAGAGTTCTCTAGAACATTTGCGGATGATGGTGCGGACGACCCTCCTGATTTGCGGTCGACCGCACTTCTCCTGAGTGGGATTCAAACAGTCATTTTTATGACCGTTGGTGCATACTTATAAATACCCAATCGTTTAAACAACTCGAACTAATCACTTTTTGAGCAAAAATATGATCCTAACACTTCATAGAACCTCTGGAGATTATTTTAAAACCAAATCTTAACATTCATATTGTGAAATTCATCAAAGTGAGATTTATACAAAATCATTGGGGTTCTTGAGCAACTTACAATAAAACATTACTCAAATAGGTATTTATGCTTTACATTGATATATCTTCACATTAAGGTGATTTCATATATCAAACTCTTCTTATTCATATCTTGATTGATTTGTTCAAGGTTGCATTGAGCTTAAAACTCTAAGGGTTAGAGTGAGCCTTGAACCATAGAAAACTGTGTTTGTGTTAAGAGCTTCTTTTTCATTAATTGTTGTAATAGAGATAGGTGTGTAGACAAGGTTATATTGTAAAACTCAAAGTGTTGAGTGAACCTTGGTTAGTTAAGAGGTTTGTGTTGTAAAACCCTAAGGGAATTGGGTGAGCCTCTATTGTATTCTCTCTTACTATATTAGTGAAAGGTTTTGTGAAATCCTTGAGTAGATAGCTCAAGGTAGTGGATTAGGTTTTGTTGGATAAACCGAACCACTATAAATCTTTGTGTTCATTGCTTCTTTTCTTGAACTCATCATTTCATACTTTGGTTGAACACCAAGTGTTTGATATTTGTTATCTTAGAAAGTTTGTTTAATTTATAAAGGAAAAATCGGTTAAAACTAATTCACCCCCCCCTCTTAGGTTTTTCACATTTTTATCCCTAACATTTAATTTGTATAACTTTAGTTCCTAAAATACTTTTTTACTATAGTTTTGGTCCTTTATTGTAAATTTCAATTAAAAACCCGACGCATCAAAACTTTAAGGGATGAAAGTTAATAAATAAAAAGTTAGGGTACTGAATATTTTCCAATTAAGATAAATTGGTTTAAATTTTGTGTTTCGGACCAAAAAAATCATCTGTTCGGCGGGTCTATTCCCCACTCCCAAATCCGCCCGTCTTCAAAAAACCTCTCACACCCAGACTGCAGTCGGCACCACTTCCAGCCAATTACAAGCGATTTCTTGGTGGATTTTTGTGCATTTCTCCGTGGTGGTCGCGTCTTCTGAAGAATTGACTTCAAAACGAAGGCAAAATTCTGCTTCTTGGTGGTTTTTGTTTTCTGCTTTGTAATATCTTATTTTCTTCTTGTTTTTGAGAGGAAATAAGTTGTAATTACCCACAAATCTGCACAGTATTATACTTGGGGTTGGTGTACCGACTGTAGAAGTCCTCCTGAATTGAGAGAGGATTTGTTCATGAAGCTTTTGCAGTCCTTTTAGATGTGTTGGAGTTTCTTATCTTGTCATCTGTCTTTTTGTCGAAATTGTAATCATATTTCAAGATTCTGTTTCTTGGTGGTTTTGTTTTCTGCCTTGTAATATCTTATTTTCTTCTTGCTATTCAGAAGAAATAGGTGGTAATTACCCACAAATCTGCACAGTATTATATTTGGGGTTGGTGTACCGACTGCAGATGTCCTCAAGAATTGAGAAAGGATTTGTTTCATGATGCTTTTGTAGTCCTTTTAGATGAGTTGGAGTTTCTTATCTTGTCATCTGCCTTTTTTTGTCGAAGTTGTAATCTTTTTTTCTCATTAGTCTCTCCTTATACCCTTGTACTCTGATTAGTGATTCCATTGCTTTTGTCGATGTCTCAAACCTTTTCAATAAGATCTTGATTGCTTCATCTTTAGCATACAGATCAGTGTCCACAAGTCTTCCACAAACTTATGATCCCTCTCTGAATCCAGTCGCATAAAAACTCGGATACCACGTCATCACTATCGTTGCCAGCCTTAGCCACAGCCATAATTTTGTGCTTCACATATGTCATCCTGTTTGGTTTTAATCTTCCCTGATTCTGAGTCCCCATTATTACAAGAGTAGTACTGTTTTTGTTCTCTTTTTCATCACTGTCAACCACCTTATTTCCAGAAGTCCGCAAACTTTCTGGAAAAGAATAATTTGTTTCCGTTAGAAGTCGTTTTATCTGCACTCTGATGCTAGAAGCCCTAGGTTGTGAGCTATCCTCTGGGCAACAGGATGGATATATTCATCATTACTTGAAAGAATCCCACAAAAGTGATTGGTTTCCTCAGGTTGGGGAATCCACCTTGTTTATGAGGGTGTATTACAAGATTTGGTGCCTGCTAATTACCTCAGTTTCAATTTATCCCCGAGTTGCGCTTCCGCTTTGGCTGCTTTCTCTGCCTACATTTTCTTCCTTCTTCAGCCATTGCTTGACAGGCATAACTTTTTCATTCTCATCATTCCACTCATTAGCTACAACAGTTGCTAATGGATTTGCTGAAACCTTTTCTAGCGTCCTCTTCTCCTCATATAGTTCAGAAATCTGTAGCCGGTAGTCAGGGTTTGTGTTGGCTGGTGCTCCACCAGCAAGAATTGCTTCCTCAAGAATTGTTTGGCTGTGCTTTTCCACTTCCAGAACTTTTTGTAAATTCACTTCTTCCATTCACTCTCATAAAGGAATCTTAATTTTTTAAAATTTTACTTTTGGCTGTCACAGATAAAAATGACCGAATTTGACTTCGAAGATTTGCGTCAAATGGAGGTCACACTATCAAGAAATGCAATAAAGGTGGTTGAAGAAGAACTTGAAAAAAGAAAAAAAGGTGGTTCAATAGAAAAAGATTGTGAAATAGTAATAAAGAATTTATTGGAAATTTTGCAACGTAGTGCAGAAAAAATGGAAAAACTCTTTGAAGACTTAAGATTACGTTTGCAATTGATGGATGAAGCTGCAGCAACGTTTAAGGCGTTGGCTAGATACAGGAGTCTCACTCACTGCATTGGAACTATCGAATCCATATTGGAGCAGAAGAAGAGTATAACTCTGTTGGAGGGCAATGCTATTGGAGAACTTTTGGAAAATATGAAAACTGAAGAAGATTATTGGGCTAAACAGTTCTCTAAATTCAAAGATGATTTGAAAAGAGGCACGCATACTTACTCTTTTAAGTATTTTTTATCTGTTTTTCCATATGCTTTTCTTTTCCAAAAGTATTGACAAAAAATGAGTTTGTATTGCAGAAATCCATGCTGAAGAACAGATAAATCTACATGAAGTTGAGTTTTTGATTGGGGATGAGGAGATCCCTGATCTTACAACAAGTGATGAAGCAGTACCACCAAAGCCACACTAAATAGAAGATTGTGATGAATTCAAGTGTACAGTTTCATTTTTTTCGGCCAAGAAGGGATCATAGACAAATGCTATACAACTTTACCAGCTGCCATTAGATAATCATAGACAAAACCCAATAGCTTCTAGTAGCGTTAGAGCTTGAAGTACATGTAGACTGACCACGGCTTATGATGGTGTTAATTGATCCCTAAAAGGAACATATTAATATTGGGACCAATTAGACTTTTCATTTTCTTCCCCATTCCATTAATGGTGCTTTAGTGGCATAATAACACTTGAATTTTGCTTGAAGGATTACACACAAATACATAAAATGACATATCGATTTGTTTTTTTTTTTTGATTGAATTGTTTTTGGAAGATATATTGAAATTTAATTACTCTATTTTTGCTACAATTTACAAAGCGAAAAATAGTTGTAAATGCTCTCTTAGCATTTTGGTATCTAAAAAAATATCCTTAAAGTCGTGAATCATCTCCAAGTAATCACTTAGAGGAGACGTAAGATGTCCAGAATATATTGATCCGGTTGGAGTTTCTCAAGATAAACCCTCTAGTGGCTTTGTCTTTATTCCTTGGGCCATCGGTGTTAAGTTTGAGCTTCAGCCTTCATAGGAGGTGGTGGTTCCCAGATGACATCTGAATTATCAGCTGCTGGAGATATGTTCCTTGGGGTTATCTGCGTTGGAGAATTATCTGAAGCTGGAAACTACAGAGCTTGTTTGCCTCTATGGACCCGTAAGAGTGTGTGAGGGAGATCATCATCAGCATATGAATGTGTGAAAAGTCTAGTCTTAAGAAGCTAAACTCTAAGAAAAAAATCCCTTTTTTTTCCCATATTACGTTCGAGATGTGATATTTGCCTTAACATGTCACTAAAACCTAGACAATTTTCCTCAGTCATAAGTTAACACCACCAAAGCCCCAAATGATTACTTTACAATCCTCCCCCAAATTTATACCTCGATGAACAGTATTATCCAATGGATGCAAAATATTATAAACCAAAGAAGAGGTACTCGAACCATTCCCAGCATTACTTCAAAATTTCAAGCGGGATCTGACCAAAGGTCTAAAGTCTAAGCAATTCCTCCAGAACCACATCACTTTTGGTATTGGGACAGAAAAACAAAACTCTTCCCTTGAACAAGACTGAGTGCACCTATGTGTTTGATAATTTTATCCAAAATGCTTCATATTTGTTTGTTGGGGCCAAATCAATAAGTGGACCTCTGTTTTCAAGTGTTAGGAATTTACTAATTGTGCAAGCTAATTCGTTCTTGCATTCGTTGTTAATCTCCTTCCCTAGTCTTGGATTATCGATTTAGGAACACAAATGGAAGTGCATCAATGGAGTGCAATCACCTCCCAGTTCACATGCTAGGATTTGACATGTTCCACAAAAGTATCAAAATCAAATATGTTTAGGAATAAATATGCCAATTTCTCTTCTTCCTTTTTACAAAGTTAACAAAAGCAGAACGAATATTCACGGGGAAGGGGATGGAGACAGCAAGTTCAAGAACAATCCGTGTGATCTTCTACGTCTGGGAAACAATGGCCAATCATCAACTTGTGACTCTGCACCTGGGATTTGAGAGCCAGCCCGCAGATTTACACTCTCTATCCGCTGAGCTTTTGGTCGTGGAGGTATTATACTACTAAAGCTAAGCTCCGATTTCGATTCCTCAGTACTGTCTTCATTCCCATAAATTGGAATGATAGAAGAATCAGTCACCTCTCCTCTGCAAACAGGGCATTCCTTCGTCTTGGTTGATGAATCAACATAACGCACTTGGTAGAAACAAGCCCAACAAAACAAGTGACCGCAATAAGTCACCACCGGTTCTCTCGCCATATCCAAACAGATTTTACAATCGAAGAAGCTTCTACTATCTCCACAGTCATCGCGTGCCTTCTTCTTCTGTTGAGCCTCCGACTCCTCCCCGACGGGACTGCTATTAACCCTTTTGCAGCTTTTCTGACTCTCGGTCGGCTCACCAATCAAGAGGCTATTTCCGCTCCTGCGACCCTCGCCGCAGTCTATCACCACCCTATCCTCTCCATGTAAATTAGCCATCCCAACAATTGGAACTGAACCTCAATCTGGTAGATAATTATGAAGAAAATTAAAACCCTATATTCCCAAATCGCTGCACCAAAATTCACCAGCCGCGGAGGAATGAAAACCTTTCTGCATATATAATCACAGTGTTTCCAAATCCTCCTAGGTAGAGGATTAACAATAACCCTAAATCCTACCAAAATTCAGCCCTTTTTTCTCATCATAATTAATCAATTCACCAAGTTACCCATTGCCGTCCCCAAACGTTTTTTGTTTTACATGGTAAGTCCCAAAACTTTAATTATAATTTTTTTAATCCCTAAACCATTTTCATGCAGCCCACTGAGTCTTTGGCGCATGCTAAAAATGAAGCAGCTCAAATTTTTGGTGGATTTAACTTCTAAACTTTATTTTATTGTCAACTTGAGTCTTTAATTTTTATTTTTAAATTTTGAATTCTTGATCTTTGGTGAGATAAGTCATTTTATTAATTTTTTTATTAAATTTGATGTAGTCAATATTTGGTGAAGAGTATTTTTGAAAATTCACTTTTATATTTTCCATTTTTTTATGCAATTTGATATGTTTAGTCCCTTATCTTTTTACGCTTAGTGAGATGGTCCTTAATTATTTTTAAAAAAAAAAATTAAAGTCCCTCATCTTTTTTCATTTGGTGAAGTATGTTATTTTCTTAATGTTTTGATTAATTTGACAAAGTCAATGCTTGTGTTTATTTTCAAAAAATTATAAATTATACTAAAAAATAGTTATTTAGAGCTGACAATGAGTTAAAAAGATTATTGTTGATAAAAAAGTTATTTCAACCCATTTAATTCATAAAAATAAAATACTTGTCATATCCCTAGCTAATTACTTTATTTTCATTGATGCTTCACTGTTACACAAGTTTGTTCAAATTTAATTTTGATCAAACATATGAATTATATTGTGATATTTAAATTATTTTATTTCATGCATGTTATCTTATCATAAGTAATTAATTTATATTTATAATTTTACTAACATGAACACAATACAGTTATTACTCTTAATTTTATCATTTTAATAATAATAATAATAATAATTAGTAGTTCATTTTAAATTTTTACTAATCACACTAAACGAGTAATATGACATATTATTTTGATTTCGTTTTATTGAGAGAAGGAAAAAAAATTTAAAAAATGACCTAGTTTACCAAATGGGAAAAAATAAGGGACATTAAGAAAATTTTAAAAAAATTAAGGATCCATCTCACCAAATATAAAAAAGATAAAGAACTAAACATGCAAAATTGTCTAAAAAAAATGTAAACAATGACTTTTCAAAAATAACTTTCACCAAATATTGATTGAGTCAAATTTAACAAAAAAAAAATTAAAGAAAATACCTATCTCACCAAAATAAAACAGGAATTAAAAAATTTGAAACTAAAGATTAAGGACTCGAGTTGAAAAAAGTTTAAAGGATAAATCTGCCAATTTCCCTCAAATCCTAGAGCATCCTCTCTATTGGGTATGAAATTTTTCTGAAACAAGCTTTTTGGCATATACCCATTCCTCCAAAGATTAGTCACTTTATTTGGAAAATTTGTAATAGTATGTTGCCCGTTAATGCAAACATTCATGCTAGGATTGGTTCTAATTTTACTTGTCGTATCTGTGGTTGTGCTGAAGCTACCGATTGACACTGCTTGTTTTGTTTGTTTGAATGTTTTGGCGCTTATGAGGCATGGAGTTTGGTCCATTTTGGTTCTTCTCTTGTCCGTTTCTGCTTCTTCATTTCTTGAACTTTATCAATTTGTTTTTCTTGAGTTTTCTGAATTCTGATGTAGCACTTTTTTATTTCATTCTTTGAGGCATCTGGAATTGAAGGAACAAGTTTCTTTGTTAGGGTATTACCATCCATGTTCCTTCTGTCATTAGGAACTGGAACTGCAGAGCTTTGATTGAAGAATATATGGCTGCTATTCCTTCTAAGCTTGTTCCTTCCTTTGCGCAGAAACTTGTTCTTGGAACCTCCCCTTCTAGGCATTTTGAAGATAAATGTTGATGGATCTTGCCTTCATCCTCATTCTTCTGTTGGTGTAATTATTTGTGATTCTATGAGACAGGCTCTTTGTACTTTTGCCTCTTGTACTCATTATAAAATTATTAAATATGTAGAGGTTTTGGGTATTCTTCATGGGATTCGTTTTGCTATTATCCAATGCTATAAGAATGTTCATGTTGGAGGAGATTGTCTTGCTATGATCCAGAAATTGCAAGCTAATGCTGAGGATTTCTCTAATATTGGGCATACTATCTTTCTACCTAATGGAATTTGTTTCGCTTTTCCTCAAAAAAGAATAGTTCTAAAAGTATCTGAAATAGTTTAGTCATTTCCTAAAAGGAATATAATTTATGGAGTTTTTAACCAAAATATCCTGTCTTTTTTATATTTGATCCAAAATAACCTTGATTATGGGAGACATATCAAAATGAACCAAAACGTAAATGACATTCACGTCATTGGATTACAAAAAAAAAAGAACGTGAATGTCATTCACGTCCTTCGAATTAAAAAAAAAAAAACTAGTTAGACGTCTCCGGAAGAAACTACATGCATGCAGGCACTATTCGTCACTACATGTCTCGCTACCTAATGCCATTCTCTTTTTCTTTTTCTTTTTTTTTTCATTTCATCATTATTCATTTCTTCTTCTTGATTTCTTTTTTTTTTTAAAAGGTAATTAACTCAACAAATAAAAAAATCAATTAGTATTTTTTTATATAAACTAATTAGTTAAAAAAAACTACACAATTATTAATTTATATTTATTATTTTTATAAACTAATTAGCTCAACAAAAAATTACACAATTATTATTATTTTTTATTATATAAAATATATATTTAGATTAGAAAATTAGGAAATATATTTTTATTAATAAAATATTTTTCAATTTTATAACACTTTTCATATTTCCAAAATTATATTTACTAATTTTTAATCTAAAAATATATTTTATATAATAAACAAAAATTAATAATTGTGTATTTTTTTGTTGAGCTAATTAGTTTATAAAAATAATAAATATAAATTAATAATTGTGTAGTTTTTTTTAGCTAATTAGTTTATATAAAAAAATTACAAATTGATTTTTTTATTTGTTGAGTTAATTACCTCTTTTTTTAATAAAAAAAAGAAATCAAGAAGAAGAAATGAATAATGATGAAATAAAAATAATAAAAAAATAGAAATAGTACTTAGAGAGACGTCTAAGTAGTTTTTTTTTTTTAATTCGAAAGACGTGAATGACATTTACGTCCTTCTCTTTTTTTTCTTTTTAATCCAACGACGTAAATTCACGTCGTTGGATAAGAAATGAAAAAAAATTAAAATAACGACGATGTGAATGTCATTTACGTTTTGGGTCATTTTGGTATGTCTTCTACAATCAAAATTATTTTGAATCAAATATAAAAAAAATAGGATATTTTGGTTACAAACTCTAATTTAGGGACCAATTGGACTTTTTTCCTCAAATCCATGAATGGTGCTTTAGTGGCATAATAACACTAGAATTTTGCTAAGGATTAAGCAAATTGACCTATTTAGTCCCTTATATTTATTTTTTTTGTCATATTAGTCTCTAATATTTATTTAAATCATAATAATTTATTATCTATTTTCAAGAAGTCATTTTGATCCATAAAATGAAATTTTGATGTAAATGTGGCTCGAAAAAACAGGTGAAGTCATATGCATAATTTGTTTAGGGACAAAAAAGGTATTTTACATTTCAAGAGTAATAAACCCCTTCTCCAGCATCTTCATCCGTTGACTAATGTTTTTGGTGACCAAGCACAAAATTTCTTCAATAGAGAACAGGCTTTGTTTATCACTGTAAACCTTAGCCGAGGGTTTATAAAATTGAAAATAAAATTTGGTCGCCTTTTCGCTCCTCCCCTCCACTGCTCCATTTCATAATCCATACCACAATGGAATATATATACTAGAGATTCAAAGCCCACCAAAAGAATTGCGAAGAGTCCAATGGATAGAGGAAAAAGACTTGCATCAATAAAGGATTGAATTTGGTTTCCCCCAAAATGATCACCTCGAGTGTACTGAGTTGATTATTCAATTGAAATGCAAGGCCAATTCAATTCCCAACTAGAAACCATTCCTTTAATCTCGTCCATCACTCCATCACCCTTTACAAATTCATAATTCCATCTTCAAAGCCCTCCATCGAAACAGCTTTCTATTTTTACCAACATCTCTGTTTTTCTCTCTCTTTTGAGGAAGAACAAGAAGACAGACGGATGGAAACTAACTGAAAAGAGGTAATTGAATCATCATGTTCTGACTGCTAAAATATTCTAGTTCAAGCTCCACATTTTTTCAGAGTGGTAGGGCAATTATTGCAGAATCGCATATTGTAGCAGAACATTTGAGTCAACTTGCCTCTTGTTCTAGGAACATTTTACTGGATATGTTAAAGGAGACGAGAGCAAGCACAGTGGCCAAGGGCACGAACAGAATATCAGGGACGGACTTAATCAGTTTGAGTTGGGCTACGCTCTCACCGGCCCTCTTGGCTGCCATTCTTGTTGCTGGTGTTATGATTCCGGTGTAGAGGGTTGATTCACGGGAATAATAAATATAGGATGAAGATGAGAGGAAGTAAATGAGGAGACACAGAGGAAGGATGAAAAGTGAAGAAAAAATGGATTTGGGGCTTTGATTTCGTCCAGTAGAGAGGAAAGAGGAAGAGGGAAGCAGAAGATAAAAATTGATTACATTTGGGAAAAATTAAATGTAAAAAAATGGGGAAAATTGAGTAAAATATGATTAAGATAAGGTGAAATATATAGATTGCCAATTTTGCCCCTTAAAAAATAGGCACATGACAGCCACATGCAATTTCCTATTTTTTCACCAATTTTTTGTCGGATGGCTCAAAAATAGATAATGAAATATTATGACTGCAATAAAACATCATATATTAATATGATCAGAGAAGTAAAGATAAGGGACTAAATGGGCCAATTTATCTAAGGATTACACATAATACATACACATACAATCATAATTGGATATTGTTTTTCTTTAGAATTTCGCTTGAAGTTTTTGTTTTGGAGGATATATTAAAATTTAATTACTTTATGTTTTTTTAGAACGGGGTGTAGTTTGTGTTGTCCAATGTTAGTTGATGATGAATCGTTCAAGATACTGACATTTGCTTAGAGAATTGGGAGGGACTTGAGAGGAAAGTTTTGAGAATCTAGGGGTAATGATTGGAAAAAACAATTAGAATGTTATTTAGCAAACACGAGTGATAATTTACTAGTAATTCTAAGAATAACCATTAAGATGTTAGAAATCTTATTAATGCAGACAAAAATATACATGTGTTGAAGAATTTTGTAGATAATAACCATTTAGAAGTAAACTTGTCTGTGTATATATTCTCTTATTTTTTTGTGTGTGGGTTTTTTTCTATTAGTATTCTTAGAAAACTTAATTCTTATGTCGTTTTTCTTTCTTTCTTTTTGGATAAATAATTCTGCATGGGATTCTAGTGAGTACTATGTCACTTTTGGATATTTGACAATTTTCTAAATGAACTTTTATTAGATCATCTATGTCAGAAAACCTTTCTTGATCATCAGAAACAATCATATGAAACAGGGAGAGATCAATACCTCAATCTCATAACAATATATCAAAGATCAAAGGACTTCTAACACATACAAACTCAATAGCAAAGAAACTGCCCACTACGACTTAAAGAAGTGAAAGTACAATGACCAGTACTAAGTACTATGAGCCAGCATCCAGTTGTAAGAATTAGGAATCCCTCCCCGTGATATAACCACTTCTTGAAGCATCCTCAAGCTTACTTAAAAGGAGCAAGAACGCTACAGCATTGTTGCCTATGGGTTTTCTTATAAAGAATTTTCTAATCCTGCAGTCTCTTATGAAACATCATCTCTTTCCTAGTCTTGTAATTGATAGCCTTGGAATATCTCAAATTCCTATAAATCTAGATGTTACTAATCAATAGAAATTTGTTGTCTTGTTTTATTTCATGGAAATAACTAGCCGTTGGAGTCTGATTTTCAAATTGTTAACGTTCATAAAATGGCCTATGTTTATAAAAAGATATGTAAGCTAAAAATCAAGGGTTACAATTGTTACTCTTTTCTGTAAGCTTTCCCACTTACAGTCCCACCTAGTAAAAGAAATGTTCCATTTGGATCATAAATTGGAAAGAATATGATCAAATGACTTCATTCCAACAAGACCTTACCACCACTCTATTTCTTGGCCAACAATCAAGCACCATCCGTCTTCATTTATTAGACAATGCACTAGTTTAATTCACATAAATATCAAACTGGAGTTGACCTAGGCAATCAAAGACCCCAATGGATGCCAATTATTATAGACCAAAGAAGAGGTACTCAAACCATTCCCAGTATTAACTTCAAATGGTATCTGACCAAAGGTCTAAAGTCTAAGCAATTCTTTCCAAACCCCCACCCCCCCCCCCCCCAACACTTTTGGTATTAGGACAAACCAAAAATCTCTTCTATTTAACAAGACTTTGAGCGTAACAGACTAAAGTGTTTGACAATTTTACCCAAACCGCTTCATATTTGTCTTCTGGGGCCAACTCAATAAGTGGACCTCTTTTTTCAAGTGTTAGGAATTTAGAAATTGTGAAACTATTTCATTCTTGACATTTGTTGTTAATATCCTTCCCTAGTCAGAAGTGGTCTATGATTTAGGAATACTTTATCATAATACAAATAAGAAAGCACAGGCGCATCAACTGGAATACAACCACCTACCTGCACATGCTAGGATCTGATCTAAACATGATCATCAAAAAGGAATCTGATTCACATGTTCCACTGAATTTTAGGCGACAATGCATTCAGAAGACACCTAACAATTGTGTACACTGCAATCTAACATAATAGCTGAAAGCTAGAAATACTGGAATCCTGCACTTTCAACCTATTCTAATACTAGATTTGCACCATTCTAAACCCGGTACTTGATATTTTCAGCCTAACCCAAAAATTAAAATATATATATATTTATTTATTAGATACAAATACACATGTCAGATGTATCTTTATGAGAAAAGTTAAAAAGGATAAATCATGGGGAACTTTCAACCAGAAGGATGCTGTAAATAATAATGGTGCAAAAATGAATCCGTATAATACCACCACAAAATCTGCAAAATTTTGCAATTCCTCTTTACCTATGTAACGTTTAAATAATTCTGTGAAATTTTTTTTCTAAATCTCAAAGGGGGAAAAAAACACACTGACATGAAAGTAAAAGGGCATCAACAGTATAAACTATAGTCTGTCATAAATACTAATACCAACAGCACAGTACACATTTGTCATTCCATACGACGTTCTTCGAATGGAATGATAAGAGATTGGCGATCTATATAGTAAACAACTTCTGGCAAACCACCTCCAGGATTCTGCGACATTTCTGCAGAAAGGAAATGTTATGCTTTATAGTAGCTGAAATAGTATAATTTCTTCATAGGGTCCAGGAACAAAGCTGATCACCAAGTTAAGCTTAATTCAAAGGAAAAATAAACAAAATTATAGCATTTATCTATTCAATATCAAAACCTATAAATATAGCAACAAACAAAGTTTAACCAAATTCAGAAGAAAAAGAAAGAGCCTAATACGATACATATTAGGAAAAGATCTTCATTTAGGTTCTGACTTCCGAGTTAATCTAAACCTTTTGACTTACAACAGACTTCACACTGTAAAGGAGCCCAACAAGTTGAAAGTTGGGAAAAAAAAGAAGTGAAGTGGACCTTGAGGAAGCCCACTTCAGAAATGTGTTTCACAATTTGAACTACATCTCAGCTTGTAATGGAAGAACAAAAGGAAGAGGTCTATGGTACTGACTATCAATCATAGTTCCATAACCGCACACTTTAACATCCAGGCATTTGTGAATATCAAACCCTTCTCAATTATTGGAGAACCATAAACTTTCCTAGTACAATCAGGTTCATAAAGCAAATATTGACCTCACATCGTAATCTGTAAAGACTTCTTCTTTTTTTTTTTAAAGCATAATCCGTAAAGCCTAAAGCATCAATTTTGAAGTTATGTCAAGATGCCTTCTGTACAAGAATACTCTTCTCTGATGAGTTATGTGATTTGGAAAGTACATGATAATTTTATTGTTGAGACTACGCTAGTGTGGAAACACGAATGCGACAGTAATTATTAGCAAGTGAAAACATAGAAATTGCTCAAAATAGGCCAATTTAGACAACATAAAATAAAAAACAGCTTATGGGAGGACACAGACATCATGGCAACAGGAAATTATAACCTCAACTGGTGGTTCATATAAACGAAAAAGCCATTAACAGACAATTCAAAGAAATGCTACTTCTAAAATAACTTCCACAGCAATTGATAGTTAACATTTTGTTCATGGAGTCACCAACTAATACATCTAAAGCATCTCGATCCAAATTACTAAAAGCACATGAAAAGAGAACAGGGACGAGTACTAATGCAACGATCACTCTGAGATCATCAAACCTTTTCAATCTAATTTCTTCACATAGTTGGCCTGCCTCCGATAACATGGTTTTCTGTAGACCCTGCAGAGCCCCAAACCCACCAAGTCCTGAACCTCCCCTCCCCCCATCCAAATACTACCCAATTCTCCTCTGCCCTTTTCACACAAAATTACATAATAACTAAGAATTTGATGATAAGGAAGAGCGTCGAAGTGAAGGAAGAAGGAGATTAAATTCAGTGAATACTAATGAGGTCATTCTGGTTGAAAGTTAATATGTGCAGAGACTAGTGCATTTGAATTTGTCAATTGTTCTTGAAACAAATATTTGATGGTTAAATCCCAGAATTGTTCTGTTATCCCATTTATAATTCATTGTACATGGAGCTCCATTCAAGATTTCTGGAATAGTATTCTATAAAAATAACCCAAAACAGTAATTTTAAAATGGATTTCACAATTGTCTCCATCTGATGAGAAATTATTTAAAATTTACACTACTAAATAAGGTCACCCTACATATGGTCAAAGTCAAACACTCCACCTTGTTTTGTTTCACTTATCAGATCAAATGAAAAACTTGCATTTTACCATGTGGAGTTATAGGTAGAGTTTACTTCAGTATGCCACTGTTTCAATACTCAAAATGGAGAAATAAGACTAGAAGTGTAGGTATTAAGGTTCAACTCAGCTCAAGTAGAATCAGAAATTGGACAACCTTAATATACAAACCACAACCATAGACAAACTTCAGAATCTAAATCTTTCAAAAACAGCATAACCCATCAACTGCAACTTTAAGGTGAAAAATTGGATGCTAACACTAGGATGAAAGCAATGTGTTGGTCAAGGGGCATGCAGTACAAATGCCCAGATGAAAGTAACTGAGTTCACTTACAATACTGCATTTTGCATACAATTTAGTTTCAACTCTCAATGGACACGATCCACCATGCAATGAAGCACTATCAAACCCAAGATTCTTGATATCATAAGTGAACAAGAACTATAGTAATCATACCCAAGAATCTGATAACTGGTGCAGTTGGTTATCACAATTGTCCCCATACCAAAGGTTTTATAGAATGCAAAAGTTCTATACTAATTCAATGAAGACACCTTAGCTAAGAAAATTCAGTTGCAAGAAATGTGAAAGACATCCATGTACACTCCTCTTTTTCTTTAATTCAAAGAAAATTTTAAATGGTCTTTGTTATTAGTTTTTCCATGGGAGGAAAGGGGGGAACTGGTGACGTTGACAAAACATGGAAGCACAAGATTTGAGCAAATCAATATGTTAGATCTCCAACAGCACTAAGATATGGAACACTTAAGAAAGGACGATAATTCACAACATTTTATGCAATCAAACAGAATAAAGCACATGATTTAGCTAAATCAACAAATCTTACATCCATTGACATTTAGACTTGGCCAAAACAAACAGTCTCAAATTTAGAATAAATTATTTACCTGAATTATCTATCGGATCCCACAAACACCTCAAACAGTCCACAACAATTCATCCATGAAGTTCTTTTCACAACTTGTGGAGCTGAGGGCGCCAAAGGCTGCATATTTCCAGAAAGCAAATAATAAAATTATAAGTTATTACAGAAAAGGTATATTCACTATTTTCAAAGAGAGAATGAAAAGCTCAGTATAGAAAAGATATTGCCACCTGACAATCAGAGGATATTGGAACTTCAGGATCTTTTAGATGTTCCACGTAATCTCTAGAATTACTGGAATCTGCACCATTTGCAGTTTTGGTTACCGCAACATTGCATGAAACTGTTAATTTTTCTCCAATTTCACGTGCTGCTGAGATTTTTGTATCTGAAGTAGCAACAATTTCATCTCTCTCAACAAAAGCTTCATTCCCCCTGTTATATGGCCCCAAATCCACACAAGTAGGTGGCGTCCTGCCATTCATCTCCTGTAAAATTGCCTCTTTTTCCCCATTTTCTTTCATTTCCCAGTTACCATCAGCTGAAACACTAGTATTACCATAAATTTTCTCATCTGACATCTTGATCTTCTCTATTCTATCTGCAGATTTTATCTCCACGGATGAACTATGATGATCTCCATCTTCAATGCTATTGGTTAATTGTGAAAGACCTTGAGAGAAAGAATTAGCTTCCTGAATTGAATTAACAAATTGGGTATTATCCATCAAAACGATTTTCTTATCAATTAAATGAGGTTCTTCATTTTGGCTTGGTAACAAGTCTCCATCAGTGGATTCCTTCAGGGGCACTGCAAGCTCAACTGATACATTCTTGCTCTCTGGTCCGTCCATTGTCTTCAAATCAGCTTCAATCTGAGCAACACCCCCCTGATCTAGACTGTGCAACACAGCTCCATGAGTGGCTTCCTTTTGGGGCTTAATATTCTCCATAATTGCACTCTTGTTGTTTAATTCTACATTGGCAGATTTTGCATCAGTTTCAGTGTGAACGATACTCCTCTCCTCCTTGCTCTGCAGCAAGACCTCATCCTTGCCTTCTTTTTGAGGCTCAACATTCTCAACAATCGCAGTCTTGCTCTTTAGTTCAACAATACCAGGTCTTGATTCAGTTTCATTCTGAACAACGCTCCCATCATCTAGGGTCTGCAATAAGACTCCATCATTACCCTCCTTAGGCTCAACATTCTCCACAATTTGACTGTTGCTGCTTTCTTCATCACTAGCAGGTTGTGAATCTGTTTCATTCTGAACAACACTCTCCTTGTCCATGCCTTGCAGCAATACTCCACCACTGGCTTCTTTTTGAGTCTCAAAATCTTCCCCAATCTTGTTCTTGCTGTCAAATTCAGCATCGGCAGGCTCCAGTTCCTGCTCAATCTCAATATCCCGTTCCTCCATACTTTCTGTCTCGGTAGCTTCATTATCCTCCTTTGGTCCGCCAGAGGATTTGTTCTCCTCACTTGAAGATCGAACATCTGTCCTATTTTCTGTTTTTTCCACCTCTTCTTGATGATGATTATGAAGATGCTCTTGCGAGGCTGGAGAACTAACGTCCTCGGCATCACTATCATCATCATGGTGTTTCAGATCATCATCCCCTACCATAGCGAGATTCATACACAATAATTCAGTACAAAACCAACTGCAGCAGACAAGTTAATAATGAAGTAAAAACAGAAATTATATCAATAGTTCTTGAGTCCACAGCGCAATCAAAGGAAAGAGTAGACTTAACTGATTGATTTACATCCTTGTCAAAAACAAACAAAAAAAAGTGTTATCAACTTAATAACTTCTAACCAAAAAAGCAAGAGACATAAGCACATGTCCACTAGCCAATTATCACCAAAACAACCCCACGTAACACAAACACACATCAATAAAAACTACAAGAACACCTAAAGGCTTCGCTGTACAATTAAATAAAGATGCTCAGTCAAGCCAAACAAAAGAATTAAGCCATACCCACAAAGCCAAATTGGGACAGATCAACTGTAAAGGTCATACAGATAAGAGGGCATACACACCAGATGGGCACACCTAAAAAGTAATGAACTTTAAAGCAAAAGAAAAAAAAAACCCCAAAATACACACGCGCGCAGAGACAAGAGTAATTGTACCATGAGCGTGAACATCAGCGGAGTGTGGTTGGCGATGGTGGTGCTGGGCTGCCTCCTTTTCCTTCTTTTTCTTGGCAGCTTTTCGTTTCTTGGCACCTGATGGCATGATGTTTCAGGGTACTATTTTCTTGAGCAAATATAGCGTGGCTTGTCTTATGATTCTTGATTCTATTTTTTTTTTTCTTCCCTAAAACTAAGTGTGGGTGTGTGTGTGAAATTGAATGTGTTTTTCTCTCTCTAGGCTGCAACTTTTGGTAGTAATGAGTTGTCCGTACTGCGAATATAGATTTGAAAATTGAAGAGTGGCAGCAGCACCATACAGCAGAACAGGGCAAATGACTGGCAGATTATGTGGGGAAGATGGGGGTTGGGTGCTGAGGTTGGGCGTCAATAGTTTTTTTCTTCTTGCCCCTGGAGTATTTTTTTTTTTTTCCTTTTTATAGTTGTTCTTTTTCTCTTCTTCTTTTTTTGAATTTTTTTTTTATAGTTGTTCTAAGGAATTACAAATTTAATCGTGTCACGAACTCTCCAGCTAGTAAACATATTAACTCAATCAGCTAACATTTCAAATTGTCTATTTAACTTAATAACAAACCTGTTAATCTATTTGTTATTATTTAAATATTTAAAAATCAAAAATTAAAAAACTCAAACCACATAAAATAAAATAAAACATTTATTAAATAATTAAATTCTTAAAAATTTTAAACATTTAACTAAAAGATAAATTATACATTAATATATGATGTTATATATAGCATCGTATAAAAACTTTGTTTTTGTGATATAATGCTTGAATTTAATAGTCTTATAATTATCAATGAAATTTTTTATAATTCTATGTTTTATTTTATTCCCCTTTACATTATTTTTTTAATTACTTTCCAGTTTCAAGATGACACATTTTAATTATAAGTATTTTTTATATTATTAAAATGAGTAACTAAATTGTAAAGAGGTTTACTGACATTAATAAACGAAACATGTATCTGTTGGCATTAATAAATGAATGACATTTTATTTTGCTATCCAAAATTATATCAAGACATAAGATCAAAGCCTTAGGATCTCAATGTAATACTAACTACAAATCTTTACGGGGTATAGCCGAACTCGTAAACTACAATTATTTACATGGTATAGCTAAAGTCGTAAGGCATGACGTGAAGAAAAAATTATTCGGCAATGCGAATTCGAATTTCGTATCAAACAAATTTTTACTAAAATTTTGTAAAATTTTATTTTTTAATTTGAATCACCATAGCTAGAAACCTATATAAAGATAAGGGATTTCTTCTGTCTCCCTAAGTACAATTTCTTTAAACTGGAATATATCGAAGTCTCCAAAACTTTTTAAACTCACTTTGAGAGCATGTGTGTTGCATAAGAGGAATGCGAGCCATCTCTTCCGTAGTCTCTCTCTCATATTCCCACACCATATGGTTTATGACGAAGCACTTTAAGGGTTTATAAAGATAGTGGAGCTCAACTTGTAGGCCAAGAAGGAGGAAATTATTTCTACTTCTTAGATACATAAATAAGCATGTCTAGAAGCTTACTGAGTTTTTATAGGTTGATGAATAAATAAAATGGATAGGTGACAAGTGGTAAAAGAACTAATGAGAAGGCCAAGTGTTCATTCTTAATCCTTGGAGACTAAATAGCGTTAATTCTGAAGAAATGAAAATGATAATATATATATTTTTCATCACATATTACTATCATATCCATATTTTCTTATCTAATTTTAAAAAGGTCCCATATCTTATTTCGTATCTTTCTAGGTACAAATAAATTAGAATAATTTCCTAATAACATTAAAATTTCATCTTATATCTCAAAAATGATTGACCAAAGGTTTTTGGGGTGTTACATCAGGCTTTATGGTTTTCTTCCTATCTATTTATGTATCTAAGCTTGCTCATATACTTTACCTAAACTTGCTCATGAAAATTTAAATTATCATGTTTGGCTTATTTCTATTCCACACTATATACTTTCATGTCTTTAATGAGTTATCTTTTTCCTAAAAAAAATAATAATAACATAATTAAAATATATTACACATTCTTAAAAATTAATTAAAATAAAATTTTCATCATAACTTTACTCTTTTTCTACTCTTCTTTTTAAAATTTTAATTTTTTTTAAAAAAATACGAGTTGTTACCGTTTAAATACGATTAGAGTATATTGATTTATTTCACTTGAATCTTCATACATGGTTAATCTATCTCATTATAACTTTGTCATGCTCATGTCATATTGACCTAAAAAAAATCATCTTAAAATAATAATTCGTATTGTAGTAATTAGGTTCTTAATAATAAAGTTTACATGGAACTTGGTTAATTTTTTGTGTATAATTAATTATTTTGTTTTAACTAAATTGTTTACCAATTTTATTGGTTTCAAAAAAATCTTAAGTGAGATTGAAAAATCTGAAGTAAAATGTTTGTTTACTGAAGTCTTTTTCAGATTTTTAGAGTTGCCTGTGCAGTATTTCAAAAAAAAAAAGAAAAAGATTTGCCTGTGCAGAGGGACATTTTCTTCTTCTTCTTTTTTCTTTTTTTTTTTTTAAGAAAATGAGCGTCACGTTTTGCATTTCATAACTTTTAGATTTGTTCCATTTTCGTAAAAGTAAAATAGAATACAAATGGTTGAGACTAATAATTATTAAAATTGCTAGATTTAATATCTTTTTATAAGAGGATACTTTTTTTTCAAAGTAAGTGATGAAAATGTGGGTTTAATGAAAGATAGTGACAAAAGTGTAATATTTGGATGAAAAGAGCATTTTAAAATAATATTTGAACGAAAAGAAGTTTATTGAAGAATTTTATAAAATATTTTGCCATAGAGTATATTGGAAAAAAAAAATTTGATAAATAATTTTATGATTTTTTAAAAGGGCAAAATTGCTCTTAAAAAATCACATGATAGTAACGAGACTAACACAATTTGGGGAGTTAACCATATTTAGTGAAGGAAATGTAATATTTGGACAAAAAAAATGTTATATTATAATATTTGAACAAAAAAGATGTTTTAATACAATATCTGAACGAAAAAAAGTTTAGATGCAAAACTTGAATTTTGAAAAAGTTTAAGCGTTAGTTTAAATACTTTGTCGTTCATTTAAATGATGGGACATGATAAATTCAAGAAAGTATTATTAAGTTCATATTAATATGGTTAGTAGAGAAATATATAAGTTAATGAGATATAAATTATTTAATTAGATTATTAATAAAATTTTATATGAAAATATATTTATTTTAAATAAATAGACGTTCAATTTTACACATTTTAAAATAAAATAATGACATTTAATTCTATAATATTATATATTTTATTCGTTGTCTCTTATTTATATATTTAAAAAACTATTTTTGGTTTTACTGATTTTGAAACTATTTATTTATATACCAGTTTAGTTGTCAATTTCAATTATCCATTTGAGAACCGTTTATGGACAATGGAAGATCAACGACAAATGACGATTCATACTGCTATTTCAATTATGACCATAAACGGATATCCTTGAATTTGTTTCTATTAGTGACTGATGAGTTATGAAAGTGCACTACAAAATTTATCTAGAGATTTGTTCAGTTTAGTCAAGTCCGTATGATCATTTTTTTTTCTTTTTTAAAAAAAATCAAACTCCCTCCAAAATTCATAATTTTATTTTAATTTGTCTGAGATCGAATGCTTAATTTTTTTTAAATAAATATATTTTTTATTTAAAATTTAATTAATAACCTCATTAATTTAAAAGATTCATATCCCACTACTTATAAGTTTCACAATCCATTATATTAATATCAATGATAATTTTGTAAATTAATTAAAATCAATAACTTATCTTAATTTTTTAACTAAACATAAATATAAAATTTTTAATTATAATGGAGAGAGTATTTCAGAAAAAGGTCTAAAATTAAATTAATCTATGCATTATTTTATCATTTTATCATTCTAGTCATAAAGATAATAATGGCAAAAGATGTTCAAAATACGTCATTGTTTGATAACAGTCATGCTTTTTCACACAGCAAGTTTGAATTTACACCGCAAAACAGGCACTTTTTTTTTCTTTTTACTTTTTTGATACATAAATGTTGGAATGTGATAGACCTCATTCTTGTAAATGAAATTAACAAAAGAGAGATGGATTTCTCTCTCTCAGGACATCTCAGTCACTACATGAAAGATCAAATAGGAGTTTCTTATATCTCCATTCATTTTTTTAAAGGGAAATATACCCATTAAATCTCATAAACAAAAAATGAAATACAACGGAAGGAGGGGCATAAAACGATCTCCAGTATATGTAAAAAACATGAGTATATGAAAAAATTTAGAGTTCTTGAACATAATAGAAGTCAAGTCTATCCAAATATATCAAGGCTCTAGGTGCAGCTTTTAAGACGTGAACAATGTATAACTCTGTCATATTCATCCCTTATAAGTCAAATTATCAACCATATATTTCCCCTCTGAAAAGGTGGAAAACTCTATCTCTGTCGAAACAAATCAACTTTCGAATAGGTCAAAATAGCATCTAGATATGCCAAGATCCTCTTCCTCGTACAATGTAATGTACAACTAGTGCCGAGTCCACCTCCATTTATAATGCAGTCAGTCACAAATCTCGAGCAAAAATGAGACCATTCAAAAGAGCCTATAATTCAACTTCAACAATGGGACAAGAACTATAAAATGAATAAAAACAACGAACGCACCATTTGTTACTATCTCTATAATTCCATCACCACTAACTCTACCATCCTTAACACATCCATATGTGTTCACCTTATAAGATCCCATATATGGTGTATACCAAAGAACCAAAACAGACAAAAGGCAAGAAGGAGTTGATAAGATGACTTAAAAAAGTGGAGCACAACACGTGTTTTCATACCAATAAGTGTGTCTGAACATACGTTTCATCTAAAAGAAAGAAATATACTTGTAGACTCGTCAAATAATATCTTATGTTCATGTACTTCGTATAATTATGCGTCTTCCATATGAATAAAAAAAAGTAAGTATTCTTTGTACATAATTTAGATTCTTGAGCACAAAATGTTTGTCATCAGCTGTATGGAAGGATCATTTTTGCCTTTGACTTCTTCACCTAATTTAATCTTAATTTTTTTCTAAAAAAACTATACTAAAGATAAAAGCTAATAAGGTCACATATTCTCATATTTAATGCCAATATTAAAAGAAATATTGAATAGTAAAGTATTTAAAATCCAAATTTCAAGGTAACTTTTGTTTTTGTTTTTAGGGAAATTTCAAGGTAACTATAATTTTGTAATTAAATCATTAACGTCATGAAATATATTTTACAAATGGAAAATTATTAATCACAAAATCACATGGACACACATAATCCGTCAAAGTAGGAAAAATCTTTAAATTTGGATGAGTTAAGATAAGAAAGGATCAACACATTTATTAAAGAAATCAGATTTTTAGGGATAATTTAAGTGACTTGAATGGAAAAATCAAGAAACAAACAAAAACAATATGTCAAAAAGCGGAAAAGAAAGAGGGGGTGGGGAGGTGGGAGAGAATTCAAGAAAGTTCTTGCAAAGCAGATGAGTGGTTCCCATTTTACCAAACCCCACCATAGTTGGCTTTGTCTTGATTCATCGCCGCGGTGAGTTAAGTGCATACACATGGCAAAGTGATGTTGATGCTCCTAAGGTTCACAGTCATATGCAGACGGCCATGAAGATGAAGAGACATTTTGGCATTTGCTGGCTTCAATAGTTTACTTGGGAGGCAAAGGGTATTCAGTTTCAGTCCTTATTTATCAAATGTCAGGAATTAAATGTTTATAATTTTATTTTAATTTATTTAAAATTTAAATTTTATTTTTATTTAATAGACATATTTTAATAATAAAGAATTTATTATTAAAATTTTATTAATAACTTAAAGAATTATATACAATTATCTCATGAATTTGACACCCATTATTTTAATTTAAGAGATTTACATCCTACTAATTCATATGTCATATAATCCATTATATTAATATCATGTATATTTTGTTAACTTAATTAAAATTAAATGACATTATTTAATTTTTAACTAAAGTAAAAAATAAACTTTCAATTCATTTTAAACATTTAAGTTTTGAAAAATCGGATAAAAACCTAATTCACCCCTATTAGTTTTTAAAAAATGATTAATTTGGAGAGAAAGAAACAATAAGAAATTAATTTAGAATAGTATTTATTAAATTTAGTTTTGAAACTTTTAAAATTTGTATTGTTTTAAATATTTTTAATACATGTATAAATATATAAAATGATACTTATTTTGAAACGAATAGAATATTACTCCCTTTTCCCCCAAAATATAAAATATTTTGGGTGTTTCACACATATTAAAAATAAATTCCAATTTACTAAAATACCCTCATTTATTATGTCATACTAGGTAATATTGTAAAAATATTCAAAATAACTTTCAAAAGTCTCAAAATATCTTATATTTAAAATAAAAAATATTTTATATTCTGGACGAAGTGAGTATTTATTTAATTCTAACTCATAATTTTATAATTGTATTGCATTCCTAATTTGATTAGGATAATATATAGTAGATTTGATAGAACTGGAGTAGGAAGTTATTATTGCCCAAACATTTTTTTATTAAACTACACATCCCCGCAGTGGTTAAGAATTAAAAGGTTGCGTTTTTTAAAAATTTGAAACTAAAACATATATTTTATCTTTCTTCATTTAAGGATATAGGTAATATTGTAAAAATATTCAAAATAACTTTCAAAAGTCTCAAAATATCTTATATTTAAAATAAAAAATTTGTTTAAAATATTTTATATTCTGGACGGAGTGAGTATTTATTTAATTCAACTCATAATTTTATAATTGTATTGCATCCCTAATTTGATTAGGATAATATATAGTAGATTTGATAGAACTGGAGTAGGAAGTTATTATTGCCCAAATATATTTTGATTAAACTACACATCCCTCCAGTGGTTGAGAATTAAAAGGTTGCGTTTTTTAAAAAATTTATTAACTTGGTCTGTTATGTTTGCTACATATGTGTAGGTTAGATAACTGAGTGTGAATGGTGAGTGGCGCAAGACACCTCAGCAAATTATTTCGTAAATTTTTGTCTTCGATGTGTTGATTAAATAAAGCAAATCAAGTAAATTTCTTGCACTTTATTTTTTTATTCTTTCATATTTGTGTCTTTTTCTCCATTAAATCACTTCAAATTTCCTAACCATCGGTATCGGAGTTAAGACTGTCATTCTTAGGATTCTATTGATGAGCTGCCAATTGCAAATATATGTATATATAAATAAAAATATATGTATAATATATAAGTGAGAATGAAGCGAAAATAAAAATGAAACGTGTCGGCAAACAGGACCCTATTGATCGATGCCTACTTCTTTTAAAAAGAAAAAAGGAAATCACAAGAAACATTATAAGGGTAAAATGGAAAGAACATACTGCATGTCGGCAAATGCGAACTTTTTTTTTATTCCAGATTTTGCATCATCAAATTCAAACACAACAGCAAAGATGGTTAAACATTAAAAAGAAGAGGTGACAAATTAATTAAAAGCATTGAAGGCGATAGTGAAAGTGCATATCCCAAGTTCTGAGACATGTGTTTGATCCACGTTTTTAGAACTTTGAATTCACCATTATTATTTGGAGATGATGTCAAGTGGTTTGATAGGGCAGATTTTTTTCCAAGTGGTTGAGAAACTGTTCACTGACTTTGATATGGGATTTACAATTCAATTTCATTTTACCAGTTGATGTGTTTGGTATTACGTTTTGAATTTTAAAGATCTATACTTTAACATATATTATGTGATAAGATAAAAGATTTTGAGAATGAGATACCTTTTCTTCTTCTTTTTTTATGAAAAGAATGGGATACCTTTTAATCAAATTTCATTATAGTATAGTGACTTTAAGATTGGATAAAAAGAGAAGAATATGTTGATTTCACTATATAAAAATTGAATATTCTCCTTTCATGTAGGTTATAGATAATGGTGAATTGTATTCATATTTAAGGTACCTTATTACAATCTTCTATTACTTGTTCGCAATATGAAATTCAAAGGATTTTAATAGAATTACATATAATTTAGTAGATTCAATATAATTAAATGAAATTTTATGTTACAGAATTTGATGAATTTTTATTTGAGTTTCAACAAAATACATAAAACAAATTTGTATATCTATAAAAAATGTGAATATTAAATATGTCTAAATTTGACTCAATCATCATTCAAATTTTTAATAGACTTCTTAATTGATTTTCTATTCACTTTAGATTTTATACTTTTTTTGAAATATGTATATTTGTCATTAAATATATTTTTACATATGAAATTATGAATAAAACTTTTATACTCAATTCCTAATTTTATCACTAATAAAATTTACCATTTTTTTAATAATTGCCAATTTTTATTGACTTTTTAAATATATAAATATAATGTTGTACGTAAACATTTAAAAAAAATAATGTGACTTTTGTATAGGATGAGAAAAAGATAGTAATAAAGTTGGTATACATAATATTTTTTTTTATATTTATATTTATATTGGTAACAAAAATGAATTATACTAATTCGTAGTGTCACAAAGATTTTGTGTATAATGTTCTTCATATTTGTATTCAAATCTATTAATTATAATCAATGAATTTAAACACTTAAATAATTATGGAATTTTTAAGATTAACGTATTGAGGACTTTAGATTTTGATGAATTTCATATAATTCTAAATTGAAAATGCCTAAAATGTCATATAATTTTAAATTTTACCAAATTCAATAACAAGAATACCCCATAATTTATTATCTTTATTATTAATATAATTTGTCTTGATATTCACAGTGTTAAATGAAAATATAAATGTCTTAAAGGAAAAATAATTATAAATACTCTTTAATTATCTTCATTCTAATAAAATTACCTTATGTCTTTCATTTCATTTTTTATGTATTCATACTATTCCCAAGTAATTATTTATACATGCTGTCAATGAATAGGCAATTTCCAGTGAATTAGGTAACTGAAGCAATAACTAAGTTTGTTATTTTAGATAAATTTGACAATAGTATCTGTTATCCACCAAAAAATATATGACAATAGTGAATTAGTACAAACTCATTTTTGGCCCTGTTCGACCCACAACCCGTAGTGAGCTAAGCTGAATCTGTATAACTTTTTAGCTTTTTTACCTCACTCGTTTTTCAATACTAATTTGAACAAAAATTTTCGACATATATCTATATTCACATACACATAAAGGATACATAAAATAATATAAATAAAATTCTATATTTATAAATTTATAATAATATTTTTAAATTTTATAATAATTAAAACGAGAAATAAAGTTTGAAGAGAAAATATAGAACACATTTTTCTACATCAAACTAAATTCATGTGTGAGTTATAGTATAAGATACCAAACCAGTAGATGGATTACATATAATTTTATGCCATAATTTTTTTGTGCAATTTGGTAAACTTTTATTGGACTTTTTAAATAATATAGATATAATAATTTGTACATAAAACATTATATAAAAAAATCAATATATGTGTAAAACATTATTGTCATATGATGAGAAAAATAAGGTTATAACAATAATCAAGTTGAGAGATATACATAATATTTTATTTTTTTATATTTGTTATTTGTTATTTTTTATTAGTAACGAAAAGACGAATTACACTAAGGTATCACAAAGGATTTGTGTAATAATTGTTTTTTCATATTTTATTTCAGAATTTCATTGAAATTCATGAACTTTTGAAAACACTCGAATCTTATTAAATCTATTAAATTTCATATTTAGTACATTAGATTTTGATAGATTTCATATAATTCTAAATTGAAAATGCCTAAAATGTCATAAAATCTTAAGTTTTACCAAAATCCATAACGAGAATACTCCTAATTTATTATTTTATTATTAATATAATTTGTCGTGATATTCACGTGTTAAGTGAAATATAAATGTCTTAAAGGAAAAATAATTATAAATACTCCTTAATTATCTTCATTCTAATAAAATTACCTTATGTATTTCATTTCATTTTTTATGTATTCATACTATTCCCAAGTAATTATTTATACATGCTGTCAATGAATAGGCAATTTCCAGTTAATTAGGTGAATCAATAACTAAGTTTTTTTTTAAGATAAATTTGACAATAGTATCTGTTATCCACCAAAAAAATATATGACAATCGGAAATTAGGACTGACTCATTTTTGGCCTTATACGATCCACAATTCGTAATGAGATGAGTTGAAGTATAATAATAGAGGTCTATATAACTTTTAAGCTTTTTGACCTGACTCGTTTCCAATACTAATTTGAAACAAAAAATTTCAAGATTTATCTATATTCACATACACAAAAAGATACATAAAATAAATAAAATTCTATATTTATAAATTTATAATAAGATTTTTAAATTTTATGGGCATTCATTTTGCAATTATATCAATTCTATATGATACATATGTCGCAACACTTATCAAATTAAATCTATTTATCTAGTTAAATAAGTAAAACTCGTAGACACTTGGTAAACTCTCTAAATTACCTCTACTAATTATAAAACTTTCTTTTTTTTTTGAGGGGGGAAAATATTACACTAACAAATTAAAGAGGAAGCTTGTAATTGTAAATAACTTAGTTAACATAAAAATAAAATATGACAAAAAAATAACTAAGCCACATTTTAGCTGACTGAAGAATAAAGAATGCTCACCTTGAAAAAAACCAGTGAATGATTACGATTACGATTACGATATATCAGCGAAAGAAATGCGAATGCTTTTACAACCTATATAATAGTACAGAAATGATGAGTTTATTGTTCCGTGATTTATGGAGTTTCGATGAAAACGAAGTTGTCTTTGCCTTTAGGTTAATTTAAGTTTAACCGCTCTTGAGGAAAGCTTTGAAAGTGCCGCACAGGACTGTGAGAATTTTGGCATCTGCCTCTTAATATGACCGTTTCACCCTTCACTGTTGCGGGTAGATTTGACCAGACTCTCCACACCATGTCGAGCCAGACTTCATAGTAGGCCCACTTCAAATACAATAATAGGCCCAATTAAAGTATCCGTTCATTATTTATATTGGGCTTTAGCCCGCATTCAACTTAATAGCAGCACGTGAGGGGCCACGATCTCCTGGTGAAAATCGGAATCCCGAATTTAATCGTAAATTTCTGTATCCGAGACTTTTCTGAATAATTTTTTTTCTGCTCTCTTCTTTATCTCCCTGCCTTCGAGGTCTTTCTTCCGTTCACAAAAACCATCGAATAGCTAAGGGTTAGGGTTTTTCGTTATAATTAGCTTTTCTCAAAGTTTCCTCATGTAGGATTTTAGTAGTTTTAATTTCCTTTTGGATTTGTTTTTTCTTTTAATTATTATTTTGTTATATTTGGTTACTGCATCTCGATCTGAATTCCTCTGAGCTATGGATACCCGCAAGAGAAACAGAGCAGAAACAGCTTTTAACGCCAATGGCGGCTTCAAGAAATCTAAATCAGGCTTTTAATTTTTTTTTTTTGGGGCTGTGATATAAATCTTGGATTTTATTCACATATTACCTGTGTGTCTATGTAGTCTGTATCATTTCTTTTTGGCTAATTGGTAACGAACTCTGAATTTGTGTTTCCTAAGTTTTGTTGTGCCTAGGGTATTCCTTCTGAATTTTGGTTGCTTAAGGTATTTCCAATTAACAACCTGCAAACGAAAATAAATTACACTGGATTTTTTTATGTGCTTCAGTAACCTTTGCAAGTCTTGGTGCATTTTCTTGTGCAATTTGCTTCCGATTTAATGGCTCTCAGTTATTGAGGAAGCTCGGAAAAATAAAAGAAGGGGAGGGGTGGGGAAAAGATGACAGATAAAATTCTGGTTAATGTTCTGGATTAGTAGAGCTTTGTATGTTCTTTTAAGTTGATACTTTCATTTACAAATCCACTTCGTTTTTACTTTCTCGAAACCGGCGGAAACCGAACTTTGTTTGAACCGTAAATTATCGGTTTATAAACCCTTAAAAACCTTTACTTGAATGCTTCGAATATGATTTTTATTTTGATAAACCTAAACCGTGAGAGATTATGATTTTTTACATCTAAGATGATTAAATTTTCAATTCACCCTAGGTACATACGATGCTGACGGCAGCCCGTAAAACTGTAAAAGAGGAGGGATATTATATAATAAAGAGGGGTAAAAAGACGAAAGGCAAAGAAGCGCGCTCAACTTCAAGTTTTCAGTTCGGCTTTTGAATTTACTGCCGTTCCTCTTGCCTCTCTTTCAATTTTGCTATTGAAGGTTAGAATGTAATCATATCTATTTCTTCGCCGTCATTCTCGAAATTTCTGTATTCAAGACTCCAATTTTTTTATTTTAAAGTAAAAGTATCTAGAAGTGGGTTTATAGTATGTGCAATGTGTCGTTTCGATTTCATTAGGGTTTTGCTTTTTGTTCAATTATCTTCTTGATAAGATTTGGGGGATCTTTTTTGGTTGTTTTCCTTCTGCGGAGGATTAAATAGAAGTTGTAATGACGCGAACTGTGAAACGAGAAGCGATTAGTAGAGGAAAGGTGGCAGGCGCGGGAAATGGGAATACTTGCAGTAATGATGGTGGTGATGGCCATGGAGAAGAAGATTTCGTGGGACGCAGAGTTCTTCGATCTCGTTATCTCAATGTCAAGATTCGAATTTCTGGTAATTTATTTAACTCATTTAGGTGGGATATTAGTAGAAATTTATTGGAATGTGGTGCTTCTTTACTCGCTAAGTTAATTTCATTGCTGTCTTGCAGATGAGAGAGATGATATATCAAAGGTTGATTCAGATAAGTTTAAGACAATAATTGAAGAAGTTGACAATTTGCATCAGCTAGGTATTTCAAACGGTTTTATCTTTTCCTCATTTTACATTAATTACATTTTTTCAGGATTTTTGTTTATGGAATGCTCTTATTCAATGGGGATATTTATTGGTGGAGTGCAAATATTTGAGAGTAGATTTGGCTGAAATGCTTCATATATGGTTAATTACGTTAAATGATTTTTTTCTTATAAAAAGGTTGTTTCTTGGTTTTACTCTTAGTTTTTTTTTTCTTTTCTTGAAACACAGTAAAAAAACCTAGGGAACAAGTGGCAGATGCAGAGGCCCTCTTGGACATCACAAACACCTTGGTAACATCTGTTAAGGCACACAGCAACGGAGGGCTAACTCCTTCAGATTTTATCCATTGTTTGCTTAGGAATTTTGGGCAGCAAGGAGGACCAAGTACTAGTAGAGATGCAGGTGGAAACTCTATCTGCTGGAAGGACATTGGCCTTGCAGTCTCCCATGTTTTCAGAAATGCGCCTGGATGCTCTACCATGTAACATCCATAGCATCCTTATGTTCAACTTTTACTAATGCATTCTTACTTTGAATTCAAGTTAGCTCCATGTTTTTTTTCCCCTGTTACCAGGGTTGGTCCTATGAATCTTGAAATTAAGCTACGCAAGCCTACTGTTCATAGAAAGCGTGTGAGACCAACAGAGCATTCACGTCCTGAAGAGGTAAAAGTTGCCTATTGTCATGTGTTAGCATGTTCTTCTGTCAATCCTACTTCTTGAATGAGACCCTGGATCATTGTCAAATTTGATTTGCACTGGTTAGCTAGTTGTTGAAGTTGATTGTTGTGATTCACCAGAGTGGAAAGCCAAGTAAAGGAAATAAATTCTCTATGTTGGAGATGGTGATTTGATTTTCTAAGCCATATTCCATGCTAAAAACAGCTGATGATGATAGGAGAGATTTTGAGCTTGATGTTTATGCTTCTACTGATATTTTCATTTTGCAGCTTGAAGAAACTCAGGCTCAGGAGAAAACAGACACTGACAAGAATATGGCTTTGATGTTTGATATCTTGAGGAAGAATAGAAAGGTCAGGCTTGAGAGATTAATATTGAACAGAAACTCCTTTGCTCAGACCGTTGAAAATTTATTTGCTCTATCATTCCTGGTCAAAGATGGAAGGGCTGAAATAACAGTGAATGATCAAGGCGACCATCTAGTTTGTAAGAATCTTTACTATATAAAAGTTGTAACAGTGCTTCGTACTCCTGGTGCATTTCCCTAATTCAGGATGTTATTCTTGTAGCACCAAGGAATGCTGCTGCTGCTTCTGCAGTTCTTTCTCGGGAGGTTTCTTACAGTCACTTCATATTCAGATTTGACTACAGGGATTGGAAGGTATTGGAGATGTGCTTTGATTTTCGCTTTATTTATTTATTTTTAAATTTTCACTACTAGAAACTAGTCACTCTTGGACTTTGGAATTGTCTTAAAGCTTTATTTAGGGATCTTTCTTGCCCTGTACAATATAGTATTACATAAATAGATGAAAACAGAATACTGAACTGTGGATGTAATAAGAATAGGAAAAATACTTTCTTATGTTATTTAAAGACTTGACTCTTTGAATATTCAAATCATGGTAAATAAAAAAGTGATACATTGAATTTCAAACCATTTGTTTCTCACCCTTCATGTAGTGATATGAGACCAACAAGTGCTGGAATCTTGGCAGGCTATTTGAAAGAAAGATGTTTTATGCGAGTAATTTATTTTTAAACATTCAAGTTCCATTGGCATGGCAATTTCTCTAGCTGTGGTTGTGGTTATCTATATGAATTTAAGATGCAATTCCTTTTAGTTCATTGCTTAGGCATTTTCTTTATGAAATCTACCACTAATTTTAACAAATAGGTAGTTTTTGACGATATGCTTTGACTATTCATCATTCTACTTTCTGAACTTGCAGTTAATGATGACTCGTGTTGATGTTGGGGAGGAATTGATGCCACATAGGAATATTGTGATAACACCAATCAGTTCTCAACCAAATCCAGCATCGGAAGAGGATGAAACAGCATTAGCAACAACTCCAATAAGGAAGTTTTCTAGAAATCGAGGTTTGGTTTTGCAGGAGCAGATAGTTGAAGACTCTCCTGATAGTGATCACTCACCATCAAGGGCTGCTGCTTGTCAGAAAAGAAAGCGAAAGCTTGTTTAACTGACTGGAAGGGGTTCGTGTCTGAGGTGGAATGGCAAAGGATGCAAGAATGGATGTGCTCACTCCCGGATTATTTATTTCTAGAGTTGTGTATATTTTGGAAGCAATACGTGATTGAGGTTTAGCTTTGAAGTTATCTTTTGTTCATCTGGTAGCTTTTTACCTGTGATAGAGTAGGCTAATTATAGATGAAGAAGTTGATCAACCTGGCCACGCTCCTATCACGTGGTGGGTACAGATTTGGAATTGTCAGTTACCCTTGCTATAAATTTATAGCATTGTACATGTTCATTGGCCAGAGCAGAATTAGATCGAACTCGAGGAATAACCAAAAGGTGCTACAAAATTTAAGGGCAATATTCTTCTTTCCTTAAAGTTTAATTAGTCATCCACTGAAAAGAGTGATTCACACTGCTCGATTATGACAACCATCCCCCCATGACCTTGATAAATAGTCTAATTTTGAAGGTTCTATATACGGTAAGATCACAATACAATAAGAATCCTAAGATTAGTAGGAAGCAATCATCCTCGAATAAAAATGCAAAGCCACGCAGGCCTATTCCCGAATGATTAAAATTACTGCAGATCCTTATTGGATACTTCCGAATATTCTCTCAACACACCTGATGCATTCGATGAAGAACTGAATCTAGGCTTTATTGTCTTTTGGAACGTCAAGATCTCGAAATACAGGACTATCAACGCCCGCTCCTATTGCCTTAAGTCCATTGTCAACATAAACAACAGAACCAGCGATAGCTGAAGCCAACGGTGATGCCAGAAAAGCAGCCGCATTCCCCACTTCCTCTGTTCCATATATATACATGTTAAAGCTTAGTACTCAGAAGCAACAAGCGGTCGATGAATCAGATGGCAGAATCATAGCAGATAATTTAATAAGATAATATTGATGTTTATATTTAATTTTTGTTAACTTGCTAAAGGTCCCTAATAGAAACGGGAAGAGGTCACTCACCAGCAGATAGTTCCTCTTGGAGGGGTGTATTTTCCAAAGAATAATCAATCATCATATCAATGAAACCTGATAGCTTTTGCAACATGACTTCTTAATGGACCTGCAAGTTGTTACAATATGGTTACACACCCATCAAGAATACCAGTTCAAAAAAAATTCATTTAAAAAACTATATGCCAGGTTAAGCAAGTGAATAAACTATCTGGAAAATATATTAAAAAAATGAATGCATAATACTACTAGAAAATTATTTATGCAAATACAATATCCCTCTAAAGATACAAAGTACTGTTCATTATGTGCTTTGGCACATATGCCCAAACAGAGGAAAAGAGAAAGAAGCAGCTAAATGAGATGCCACTTGTTAGAAAACAATGGGTTGACCGAATGAATTCAATATCATTAATCACCAAAATTACAATAGATTTATAAGTTACACAAACCCTGGCATGCTACATATAAAACTCTAATAGCATCAAATATCCTATCTAATTGTAGTGATAGATATGCACAATAACTCTATATATGACACCAACTATAGTAATTCAATACAATTATAATACTTCAATACCCTTCCCTCAAGGTGGCATGATGGTGGGCCGAATGTTAAGCTTGGAAAATAAAAAATTATGTCGATCACAAGGAAGTGCCTTAGTTAAACAATATGTAAATTGAATATGTGAACTGATGGCTGTAGGAACAATTATGCCTTTACGAGGTTGATCGTGAACAATGTGACAATTAACCTCAATGCGCTTTGTGCGTTCATGAAAGACAAAATTTACTGCAATATGTTGGGTAGCTTGATTATCACTATAAAGTGCAACTAGACATTGGCAGATACCAAGTTATTGAAGAAGTTGAAAAAGCAAAAGTAGTTCCCTGGTGGCCATTGACATGGCATGATATTAAGCTTCAGTAGAAGAATAAGATACAATAGGTTGCTTTTTAATCTTCCAAGAAATCAAATTAGAGCAAAGAAATATGCAGAAACCAGTAGTGGATTTTCTAGTCATCGGACAACTAGCCAATCGGAATTAGTGTAAGCAACTAATTGCAATGGAGTAGCATCAATAAAATATACCTTTATGAATAACACCTTTCAAATAACTAAGGAGCCTTTTAACAACATGTCAATGTGTATCTCGTGGACTATGAACAAATTGACTAAGAATATTGATAGTGTAGGTAATATCGAGTTGAGTTATAGTTAAATATATTAAATTTCCCACCAAATGTCTTTAAGTACCAGGATCACTTAATGGTCGACCATCCTCTTCATTGAGTTTCAGATTTAACTCCATTGGAGTTTCTGCAGGATGTGCATAAAGTAATTTGGTTTCTTGTAGTAGATATTTGTTGTATTTTTGCTGATGAAGATAGAGACCACCAGATATATGGTTTACTTCAATACCAAGAAAGTAATGAAGTGAACCAAGCTCTTTAATCTTGAACTTGCGAAACATGAGAAGTTTAACATATGAGATTAGCTTTTCATCATTGCCCGTGAAAATGATGTTATCGACATATACCAATAAGTAGGTAGAAGATGATCCTTGAGTGAACACAAAGGCAGTGATATGATGAAGTTTGTCAAAAACTAATATTAAGCAATACATCAGCTAAAGTGAGGAACCATGTACAACCAACTTGCTTTAGTCCATATATGGATTTTAGTAACTTACAAGCAAGATTGGGCTGTCCAAATTTCGAATGGCCAGGAGAGCGTTCCATATAAACATCTTACATGAGATGACCATGTAGGTAAGCATTGTGTACGTCAAGCTGATGAATTTTCCATTTTTGTACACAAGTAATAGAAACAAATACCCGAACAATAACTAGCTTGGCCACCGGAATAAATGTATCGTGATAATCGATACTTTCAATCTGTGAAAAACCTCGAGCAACAAGACGAGCCTTATACTGCTCAATTGAACCATTAGATCATTTTTTTTAATTTAAAATTCCATTTGCAAGAGATTGATTTCTTACTTGGTGGGAGAGGTACAATTTGCCAAGTTTTGTTTCTTCTAAAGCAACAAGCTCATTGTGGATAGCTTTTCTCCAATTAGGGTTTTGCACAACAGTGTGATAATCAATAGATTCTATGAACTTATCACAAGGAGCAATGGAAAAACAAGAATATAATGGAGGTGTGTAAGAGAGTTGAGAAGTAGTACCTGTTGACGGGGTAGAGTGAGATGAGACGTGTACTTCATAATCTGCCATCCATGGAGGTAGATTCCAAGTTCTAGCGCTGCGATGAGGAGCGGCTTGAGGTACTAACGATGGTACTGCTTGAATGGGTACTGGGGAGATAGATACAAGAGGATGCGAAATTTGATGTGTTGATGCATGAATGGATGAGATAGGCTCTAGTGAAATAGATGGAGGGGGTGATGACAATAAAGTTCCAGATTGGGAAACATTAGTTGGTGAAGTTGAAGTAGTTATGTCATCTACTAGGTTGGGATAATTAGTAGAAAGATGAGAGGTATGCAAAGGTCTAACAACATGATTAAAATCAGAAATATTTATTGATGGAAAGACATGTTCATGAAAAACTATATCTCGGGTGATTTGGATTTTATTCGTAATCAAGTTGTAAACCTTATAGTTTTTATGATTTGTAGGGTATCCAATGAATATGTAAGGATGGGCTCTAGAATCTATTTTATTTTTCACATTAGTGTTTCGAGCAAAACTTAGACAACCAAAAACTTTGAGGTGCTTAGATGTAAGAATTTTGTGGGTTAGAAGTTCATATGGGGTTTTACCTTTTAAAACTGGAGTAAGGGTTCGATTTATTAAATAAACAGCAGTAAGAACACAATCCCCTCAAAAATTTTCAGGTAATTTTGATTGAAAACGTAAGGCACGTGTTGTGTTTAAAAGATGACGATGTTTTTGTTCAACTACAATATTTTGTTGAGGAGTGTCAACACAAGAAAATTCATGAAGAATTCCCAAAGATGCAAAAAAAAAAAAAAAAAAAAGGCTTCTTGTTGTATAAATTTCATTCCATTATCACTTCGTATTCTTTTAACTTGTTTGTCAAATTGTATAGATGCCATTTTGATAAAAATCATTGAGGAACGAAAATGTTTGTGCCTTAGCTTGCATTAAAAATACCCAAGTACATCGGGAATAATCATCAACAATAGTAAACAAATATTGTCCTAGTTAAATATTGAACAGCAAAAGGCCCCCAAATATCAACATGAATGAGCTCGAAACAGTCACATGTTTTAATAAAACTGGAAGAAAAAGGTAATCTGATTTGTTTTGCTAAAGGACAAATATTACAATAACAATTATTCTCAAAAGAAATTTTTGAATTTAATTTACTAAATTTTGAGTTTAAGGACTTATTAGGAAGACCCATACGCCAATGCTATAAATCCAAATTTGTGGTTGAAATTGCCCCAATAGATTTTGCTACTCGTCAAGGGTCGAAATCCATTGCTATGTATCGGTCCCATCCAATCACTTTCCCGATCGATCGGTCTTGTAAGTAACAAAAGTAAGGATGGAAGTGAATAGAACAATTCAAATCCTTTGTTAATTTAGAAATAGAAATCAAGTTGAATTTGAATTGTGGAACATATAAAACATGATTTAGTTCTAATTTATTTGGTAGTCTAGTAGTACCACAACCAGTAATGTCACAATTTGTCCTATTTGGAATTGTGATCATGTGTGTAATCCATTTTATCTAGACGTGAACAAGAGATATGTTCATTGCTACCTGAATAAAAAAAACCAAGGGATGGATTTTGCAGATAAAAAAGATGAGAATTGTGTTTTACCATCTAAGGGAGTGGACTACAAATCTTTTCCAAGTAAAAGTGCAATTAATTGTTGGACCTGCTCAGATGTAAATAAGAATGGGTTTACCCCTTTTGAAGAATTATCATTACCATCACAAAAATTTGTTGAAGAAGAAGAAAACATTGCTTGGGAGGAACGTCCCCATTGACCACCTCGATAATAACCTAAGCCTCTGCCAACAACAATCTTCTTGCGACAAACAGCTTATTCGTGACCTCTTATGCCACAATAGTTGCGTGGTGTTTGGTTTCAAGTCAGACAATTGGGTGCAATGTGTACTTTCTGCGAGTAGTTGTGACAAGTGGCAATCGATTCCCAATTCAATTGGGATGAAGAAAATTGATTAACATAGGCTGGAAGTGTTGAAGCAGACCATTCATTAATTGTTGGCAAGGTGGAGACAATTTGTCTCTATTTTTCATCTTGGGTAGCATGTGAATACACTTTTGCAACTGGAGGTAATGGCTTCATAAGAAGCACAATGCTACAAAATCGTGAATAGAATTCATTTAATCCCATAATAAACTCGATCATACTATCCCTTTTCGAAATTCTCCTCATCTGATTCTATTTGTCCGCAAGTACATTTAGAATGGGATCTATATAGTCGAAGCTCATCCCATAATACTTTCAAAGATGTATAATAAGTTGCAATAGATGAATTATATTGTCGAGAGTTTGTGACTGCCCGTTTGATTTTGTCAATTTGTGATGTATTGTCTGGTGAAAATCGCCTAGTGAGTTCATCCCATATCTTTTTAGTTGTGTTGGCAAACATTAAGCTGCTTGCTAAATTTGGTGCAACCGAGTTAATAATTCAGGATTTTATAAGGTTGTTGGCTCGCCTCCATTGCGTGAAAGTTTGATATTGTTCAATTTGTGGTGTGATTGTATCATCGACGAAGCCATACTTGTTCTTTGCATCAAGAACCATGATCATGGCTTGTTTCCACATGAAATAATTGTCACCATTGCTAGAGAGCAATTGTGAAACAAGAGATGTATTAGCTATTTCAGAATTGTGTATATAATATGGGGAAGATGTAATTATTTCCAAAGGCATGGATGATTCACCAACAGAAGCCTCTATTCTTGAATCAAAATTATTATCAACGATATTTGCTCTAGTGTAATTCAAAGAAAAGAAGAAAGAAAACCCTAGAGTTCTGATACCATGTTAGAAAACAATGGTTTGACCGAATGAATTCAATATCATTAATCATCAAAATTACAACAAATTTATAAGTTACACAAACCTAGCATGCTACATGTAAAACTCTAATAGCATCAAATATCCTATCTAATTACAGTGATAGATATGCACAAGAACTCTATATATGACACCAACTTGAATTAGCATACTATGCACACCAAATAGTCACTAGTCACATAATTAGAAACTACAAGGAAGGGACCACAATTAACATTCTAGAGAAAAGTACTTTCTAACTAACATGACTACTCAAGGTGAAGTGAGCATTGGGCTTTGCTTGAAATATTAGCATGTACACCTTGAAAAATCTTAGTATCTATGGCAGGAATTTGATGGTAAATCCTAGCAGAGCACTGCAAGTAGGGGTGGACATTATTTGGTATAAACCGATTGTTTGGATTGAATTTTAAAATTTGGTTCAATTTTTCGGTCTAACAATCTAATCCAATTCGATCTTTGAGAAAGAAAATTATTTTAGTTCGGTCTTCGGTCTTCAATTTTAAAGACCGGACTAGATTGAAGATTGAATTCCTATTTTTATAACAATAATAATTAATCATTTTTGTTTCTAATTTCATGATTTTTTTCTTCTCTTGACAAAAATCTTGCAAATGATACAAAAACTTCATATAATGAGATGATTTTTATTTTTATGAATGATATGTAAACTTCATGTAGACATTACAAAATAGTTAGAAAAAACTAATATTTCATTTTAAATATATATAAAATGAAATTTTGGTCTTGATCGAACAAAATTGGACAGAATCGAAATATTTCGATTTTATAAATATTATGATTTAGTTCAGTCTTCATAAAGAAAAAATCGAAAACTGAATAGACCAAATTTTCAGACAAAAAACTAAATACTCACCCCTAACTGCAAGCCATTTGGAATGTAGAAATGTATTATTCCCATATCCTTGAATTCCAAATAACAGTACTTCGGTGATACCTGCAGATATTGTGTTAATTCTAACTCTGCACTTTCTTCTAGCTTCAAAAGCCAACACCTTCACGAAAAGTATATGTCAAAGCCATGATCATTGGCAGATTAATAAATATTAACATCAATGTTTGAAAGAACTAGTACAAATAAGAGCTTATCTTTGTGTTACTCTCTAGAGCATCTTTTGCTAAACTCATACCACCACAATATCTATGCATTAAAGGAAGAATTAGTGCAACAACAGATGAAGTCACAATACATAAAATCTAAGAAACATTTACCCTAGTATTATCCTTTCAGAAGTAATATATGTAAGTATCACAAGAAACATTATAAGGATAAAATGGAAAAAGGAAAAAAAAAAGCAATACATCCAAGAAAGAACATACTACATGTTGATAAATGCGAACTTTTTTTTAGTCCAAATTTTGCATCAAATTATCAAATTCAAACACAACAAGAAAGATGGTTTCAAACATTAAAAAGTAAAGGTGACAAATTAATTAAAAGCATTGAAGGCAAATAGTGAAAATGCATATCCCAAGTTATGATACATGTGTTTGATCCACAGTTTTAAACATTACAAAGAGACGAATTATACGAAAATTCACATTTTTTTTCTTTACAAATAAATGAATAACATGAAATTTTGAAGGGTCACGGTCAAATTTGTGTAAGAAATGTTTCGTTCATATTTTTTACTTCAAATTCCATTAAAAATAGAATTTTATTAAAATCCACGAACTTTTGAGGATACTGGAAACTTTTGTAATAAATTTCATATTGAAAACCTTATATTTTAATAGATTTCATATAATTCTAAATTGAGGATGCCAGAAATGTCATAGAATTTTAAATTCTACTGAATTTCATAACGAGAACACCTCATAATTTATTATTTTTATTATTCATATAATTAGTTGTGGTATTCACTTGTTAAATGAAATATAAATGTCTTAAAGGAAAAATAATTCTAAATACTCTTTAATTATTTTCATTCTAATAAAATTACCTTATATCTTTCATTTCATTTTTTATGTATTCATACTATTCCCAGGTAATTATTTATACATGTTGTCAATGAATAGGCAATTTCCAGTGATTTAGATCACTGAATCAATAACTAAGTTTGTTTTCTTAGATAAATTTGACAATAGTATCTGTTTTCCACCAAAAAAATATGACACTTGACCATCACATCACAATGATTTTTCATAAGTCATATTATTGAAAATGAGAAATAAAGATAATAAGCAAGTATTTATATCCATTATTTTTAAAAAGAAGTATTTATTTTCATGTTAACCACACTCTAATATTTATATGACTATATCCATGTTACACAAAACTAAATTATATTTATACAACTTTTTAAAATAGTTTTAACCTTCCGAAATTTTTTATATATATGTGCACAACAGCACAAGAGAAAGACTAAACTCAAGTATAGAATTTTGAAGACATCTCGTGCCATGCCTGCAACAAGACCTAATAGAAGTCCACTGATCATTGGTTACTGAACGACAAGTTAAATTTTTAAAATTTCTGAAATGATGATTTTATTTATATTTATATAGATTAAGAGGTGAGTTTGCTGGCTTTCTCATATGATCAATGGAAAGATTTTCTTTTTACTGAGTAAGATAAACTAATCAAGCTTGGTTATCTAGGCATTGTAGCAGGACCTTGCATTAATCATGATGAGAATGGACTTCATCAATATATCAATATATACATACCCAAAAGAAGTGGCATTTGAACTAATAGTGTATATGGGCCGGTCCGTTGGCCTGCAAAAATTTTTGACCGGTCTTTCAAAAAATAGGCTTTTATAACTTTCGAGCGTTTTAGTTTTTTTTCTATGATTAAATAAATTCTTTTTTTTTAAAAACATTCAAAATCTTTAACTTTTTTGAGAAATCTTTTGTTCTGTTTTGTTATTATTGTACTATTTCTTAATAAATTTTAATTAATTTTGTTCTTAAACTATTTTAAAATTATTTTAACTTTTCTCTATAACATGACATTGTAATTTTGTTAGTAAATCGACATGATCTTTGATTGCAAATTATGAATTTGAGTTATAATTTTAACAATTATTATGTTTTTTTTAAAAAAAAATCTCTTTAACGATCATATAATTTTTTTTAGAACACATAAATTTTGTTGAGGGGTGAAATTTCATTATATAAAATAAGACTTTAAAAAGGAGAATATGGCCTCGAGCATTTCAATGGCCCGTGTAAGATCTTAGCAGTAGGGTAGTGTTCACACAATTTATGATGGTGCTACCGTGCTACTATGACTGCTGACCCAAATTCAAAAACAAAGAAAAATGGCCAATTAATGTATTTCTGTGAGATCTGAGAGGACAGCTTTGTTGAGCTTAATACCCAGACTTCACAATTTCTCGGTGTCTACACACACAAGAACACAGAAATAAGCGGCAATGGATGCCTTGAGAAAGCAAGCAAGCAAGTTCAAAGAACAAGTTGCAAAACAGCAACAGGTCCCTCTTCATACTTTCTCTAATTTCTGTTATGGGTACTCCGCCTTTCCTCAATAAATAGGGGAGAATTTCAGTAACCCACAAGTTATTATCGAAATTAACTTAAAGGAATACGCCAATTGTACTAAAAGTGTGCTGCACATTCAATCATAATTCCAAATCTAATTGGGTTTCTTCTTGGTTTCGAGAAAATATGTAATTTGATTTGTGTTGAGGATTTGGCTTTTGTTAATGTTGAAGTTTTGAAAGGATATGTATTTTCTTGCCCCTGATGGCCTGGCCTTGTGCAGTGGGATTTTGCAATTTCTGTTGTTTTTTGGGCTGATTGAAATGTGAAATGTTAATATTCAGGCTGTGATCAAGCAATTCAGTGCGAGTGGGTATGAGCGTTCTGATATAATGGTTATTGATGAAGTTGAAATGCAAAGGCATCACCAATTGGAGAAATTGTACAGGTCTACAAGAGCTGGAAGGGTAAAGATTAAGAAACTTAGTATGCTTGTGGATAAATGCATTTTTTTTTGTCATTTATATATTCAAGTTCCCTTTTCTTCTGGAAGGTTTTCATTGTTTGATATAAGGATATGTATTTTGGAAATTATCGATTGTTTCATTTGATGTGTGCAATTATACATTCATAAGAATTTTGTTTAGGATAAAAATTATGATCTGAAGTGTGTGCTGCAAATGGGCATGTGAAATGATGCTTGATAAGAACTGAAGGGAAGGAGGTAATGCCATATGATATAAGTAGAACTCTAAAAGGAAAGTAAGAAAAAAATTTCTTTGGAGTTCCTAAAGTATGTGAATACCTAAATCTAGTTGGCAAAGCTACATTTTTTTGGAAGCCTAATGCAATTTGTTTGTTAGACTTTATGAAGCATGAAGTTAATAATCCTTGGAAACTCTTTCACTAATCGTCACTGTAGAATATTAGCTTAAAATGACCTTCATGTTGATTATTTGATTATACTTATGTGCTCATATTCATCCATCCAGGACTTTCAGAAAGAAGTTGTGAAAGCTGCTGAAACTTTTACAGCCATCGGGTATAAGCATATAGAGGCAGGTATGAAGTTGATTATGCACTATGGAATTTCAACTGGATAGAGTAATATGCCTTTTAATATTTTTCCTGAATGTAGGTATGAAGTTGATAACGTACCAATGAACTTCAGCTAGATAATAATATATATTTTTAATCTTTTTCCTGGAACATTGTTATTAGTGTCTGTCTACTTCTGCACTTGGAGTTATGTCTTTGTCAATTCTTGTTAGTCAGGAACCAAGTTATCTGAAGATTGTTCGAAATATGGAGTTGAGAATGCACATGATGAAACCCTTGCTAAGGCTGCATCTATTTATGGTGATGCTCGTAAACACATTGAAAAGGAGCAAGAAGACTTTAATAGGTTGCTATTTTCAGAGGTTTGTCAAATCCTGCAGATGTTAACTATCTGTCGATAGCTGGTTGCTACCATGTAACTCTACTCAACAACATGAAAACATATCTTATAAGAGTTTTTGGTTTAGGCACCTTGAGAAGACTTGAATTTTGGTAGACCTTCAATATGAGATGAAATGGAATATATGGATGTTGTTCACTTGTTTGGAATTGGCAGTGATACCATTTCCTTTTTGCTAGGCTTTGTTGGACATTAAATACTATCCAGGCACGTTCAACATTCTCTGTTGCAATAAACACTATAATAATTTCAGCAAAATAATTTCCCAATATTTTATTTGCATTAGAATTCTTTTACAAATTAAGGACATGAGTCATTTTGCAGTCACTAAGTATCCTCAAGTCACCAAGAACTAGCTTACTACCCTTACCAGAAATATTAGCACCTTTGCTCCTGAAATCCTTGATCATTGACTTCTAGTTTCAGGAAATATTGTATACAGCTATTATTTATAGTTTTAATGCCAAAGGTAATATAATTTTTCTATTAAATAATACTGTTGCACCATTCCCTATCATTATCACCTGACAGATTCTTATTTTATCATTGCTATTGTCATAAAGGAAACTTGTGTTTATTATTATGAGATCAATAAAGAGGTGCATGTAATTTTTGATTCTTATCCAATGCTAGAAAAATAGCAGAAGGAATCCTTTTTGATGTAAACATATTCAACCAGAAAAAAAGAAGTGTTACGAAATTATAGGTTGTAAATGTGTGATTAAAGGGTGATTAAAGGGTGTAAATTAGGAATAACTTGATTATAGGAATCAGCTTGATTGTGGGAGTTATTATAGGAGTGATTCATGGAGTGGGTGATTGATTTACTTTTCTAATTCAGTCTCTACAAAGCTGTATATATATATATGTGTATTATTCTCTTCGTGAAAGACACAAGCATTCTCCCAATTCTCTTGTTTTATAACAGAAATATACATAGTGATTTAAAGGTGTGGACTTAGGAAATTGATTAACATTTAATGCGTGAAATAATTCGTTCTCATGCCACTCCTGAAACTGCATAATGAGTTGCAAAAGCGTCCAATCTCCCAAGGTCTGCTACTCAATATTCTTTTTTAATTTTTTTTTAGAAAATAAATCTAGCTTTTATAGTATTTAACAAAGTGATTACTGATCACAAAAATGAATTTGCAAATTCTTAACTTTCTTGCCACAGTTATGTAACTGTAGCTTTCATTTGACTGCTGAATGGCAATATACCGGTTAATGTTTAGTAAACACTTAACGCATTGACCTTTGAGACATTAAAGTATTACATAGGTTTAGGAAACTCTTACCTATATTGTTATTGTTGCTCTGGAATATTTCTACACCTACCTTAGTGTTGTTTTCTTTTTATTTATTTATTTGCTTTTTTTTATTTATTGTCAAATATTATTTTTCATATTCATTGAATTAATGGTTATTTGTTTTTGTGTGATCATTGTTCATGCAAGGAGCAAAGAATAATAGAAATAAGAAGAAAACCTTTCTCCTTCATTTGGATTGGACAGTAGGTTTTGAAGACAGTTTTTTGACTCTGATTTTGGGGGAGAGAGAGGGAGAGGGTACATTTTTCTGTCAATCAAATCATTACATTTGATCACCTTACTAACTGCTACGAACCTTATCTTTTGGTAATTCCAGTATCTTGGAATTGACTAGATAATGGATACTTTATCTATTGAAGAGAAGCATACTAATGGAATTGCAATGAGCAAAGTATACTAGAAATAATGGAAATTCAGTTAATTTTGGTAAAGCTCCCTAATTACCACCTGTGAACTTTGATACATGAACTATGTTGTAAAATTCAATAGTTGGGATCTGGGTTGTGTGTCTTCAATGTTTGTATTTTGTGGAAAATTCACTGATGCTGAGGGCTTGGCTGATGTCCTCATTTTATCATTCATTCATTCCTAATACCCAATTACTGGAATTTTTGTTTAATTATATTTCTGTTTCAAACTCTATACTGTTGCTCTTAATATTGGGTGTTAAATTTAAGTAAATTGGTTAAATAGGAACAGCACCATCACTTTCAAACAAAAAAAGAAGATAAGGAAGATGCCATCCTTCCTGTAGCAAGAGATATAATTTCAAAACTATTTCTGCTTGTATTTTGTTTTACTTTTATATTCCATATCTTTGTGAGAGTATTTGAGTGATTAGCTAGCACAGTTCTTTTTGTTTCTCTAGTTAATCAAAGTTAATATCCTTCCGCATTAGAGAAGTAAAAGTAAAGTAGCTCATACTCCTGGCAGTATAAGCATTATTATCTCTTATAACCACATGAGAGTAACAGTTTCATTGCACCAACATCTGATCCAGGTCTTAGAACCATTGAGGGCAATGATAACTGGTTCTCCTTTGGAAGATGCTCGTCATCTTGCTCAACGTTATAGTCGTATGAGACAAGAAGCAGAGGCACAGGTAATCTGTTTATCAGAGAGATTGGGTATATGATAGTTCGCGTTGAGGTTATTTCCTGTAGAGTATGAGTCTTTTGATTGCATAGTTTTGAATGACCTTGCAAAGAAAACAGGCTGCAGAGGTAAATAGAAGACAAGCACGAGTAAGGGAAGCTCCTATTCCAGATAATGTGTCAAAGCTGCATGCCGCTGAATCCAAAATGCAGGAACTTAAAGCTACCATGACAGTGCTTGGTAAAGAAGCCATTGCAGCATTGACTTCTGTAGAGTCTCAGCAGCAAAGGCTTACATTTCAGAGGCTTGTTGCAATGGTATGCTTATCAAGCAATTGGTGATGTTTTATGAGATTTTGTATTGAATATTTATTCTCTATAGTGAGTTTGGTTGTTGAAGGTTGAAGGAGAAAGGTCATATTATGCTTATCAAGCAATTGGTGATGTTTTATGAGATTTTGTATTGAATATTTATTCTCTATGGTGAGTTTGGTTGTTGAAGGTTGAAGGAGAAAGGACATATTATGCTTATCAAGTGGTGATGTTTTATGTGATTTTGTATTGAATATTTATTCTCTAAGGTGAGTTTGGTTGTTGAAGGTTGAAGGAGAAAGGACATATTATGAGCGAGTAGCTGCTATTCTTGGTCAGATTGAAACTGAGGTGAGTACTGTAACTTCTGAGTTTCTTGAAGGGGGTGAAGTGGGGAAGGCGGAGAAGGAGAAGCAATTGTAGTAGTGCAAAGGAACCTTTTTGATGTATTTGTTTTGGTGATAGATTGTGTCGGATAAACAACGGAAAGAGGCTGCTCCTCCTGTAATTCCTGTCAATTGCAGTCCAGAGACCACAAAGTACTTTCTGGCTGAGGTATATTATAGTCTAATCATTTGTATTTGCATTGATATTTTGACAGACACACGTTCAAGCAAGATTTACTCATGACTAGTGTCTTGCAGGCAGTGCATGCTTTTACTGGTGAAGCAGAGAAGGAATTGAGCTTGGAAGTGGGGGATTATGTTGTTGTCCGAAAGGTAGCTTACCATAGCCCGCCAACTTTCTTTTCTTCTCATTTTTCATTTTAGTGATTTTTCTGGAGGTTTAGCTTTGGAGGAGGAATTGCTTTGAGTTGCTGGGATTATAACCTCTGGCAATGATTAGACGTCCTTCATACAAAAAGAATTTGGGGATGCAATATTTACCAGGCCTAGTGGTATAGATCACAATAACTTTATCCTAATAGAGAAGTACTTCGAATAACCTCCTGGGCCTCCAATCCTCCATCAAACAGATAAGCAACAAAACAGAAATAGAAAAGGGAACTTGAATTGGGGTCTTCCAAAAGGAGTAGTTTTACTTTTTAAATGGGTTCAAACATCAGCACGGGGTTAAGGGAATTGTAATGGTGAGAGTATGATGGAGTAAACATATACGTTTAACTTTGTGGATTAATTTAATAAAAATATCTGACCACATTATTATTATTTATTTATAATTTTTTATGGGGATATAAACTTATTTTTAGATATAATTCTTTTTCTTTCTCATAATATTCTGGAGGTAGTTCATAGTGTATTTTTAAAACGGGAGTCCTGAATGAAGCATATAACTTCTAGGCTGGGACAATCCACCTCTCTTCTGTGAGTTCTATGTTGAATAAAAGTTACTTGCAGGATTGAGATGTGGAATAAACTGAGGCGTGCGTTACACATGGTCTGTACATTATCAACACTAGAGAAGAGCCAAAACCTAGATAGGTGCTCTATATGTAGAAAAGAAACACAAGCAGTACTAAGTAATTTTAACTGCTTAAAGGAGCAATGGAAAGGGAGAATGTGCCGGTCTGCCTCCTTTCTCCCATTCATCATGCTCCAGTTTACTTGAGAAAACAGAGTTAAATGCAATGATCAAGAATCTGAATCTTTGGGGAAAGAATTTTTACGTCCTCTATGTTGTCATCAGTTCTACATTCATATAGTACTAGTTCTAGCTGTGGTAAGGATATTCAACTAGTTCCCTTTTACACTGGTTCTGAAATTGTATCATTTATCAGGTAAGCCCATCAGGTTGGTCAGAAGGGGAATGCCAAGGTAGAGCAGGTTGGTTTCCATCTGCATATGTGGAGAAACGTCAAAGAATTCCCACCAGTAATGGGGCAGCTGGAGTTTACTAAATGTAATGCATGTTGTACAATTTTCTAATGCATATAGTCTATGAAGACCATGCTCATCTAAGAATTTCCCACAGTATGAAATGCTCGTTCAAGATTAAGACTAGCGAATTCTATTGTTCAGGTGCATCTTTGAATATCAACCCATCCATGTCTTTTCTATTGTTCAGTTTGGCCCTTGCTGAGGAATATTGCCGATGGAGAAACCTCAAAGAATTCCCACCAGTATCGTGTGATTGGTAATGGAAGTTTGTTGAATTAGATTTCTAAATTATTATTATTATTTTTATTTTTATTTTTGGTTCTGTTTTGGAAATCTAGAAGAGATCTGTACTTCTGGTCTAGCTGGTAATATTCAGAAGTTCCCTTTTAAGGCATTTCGTTGCACTTCAATCACCCTCGTGAAGAGGTCAATAGCTTGATAGTTCATTGTGTATAACAGAGAGGTTCAGGAAACAAAGCCATTTGATTTGACTTGTGAACAAGCAAGATGGAAGCGTACTAGCTTTGTCACCAATTGATAAGGTAAAAAACCATCATGTACTCAAAATGGACAAATTTGTTATTGTTCTATAGTAATCTACATGGTCTATATTTTCATCCTTGCACCCTCAATTCCCTTAAACTCTTTCTTCCAAGTCCAACCATAATAGAGCTTCAATGTGAAGTACTCATCATTCATATCTGAAAAGAAAATGTACAACATGTAAGATTAGTATCATTTAAAAATGGGAAGAGTGAAGCCAATGATAAGTACATATGGGGGACAAAAAAATCCTCTCAGCAATGTGCCAAACATGGCAATATATATCAATTAACAAGTTCAACTGTGGTTTACAAGTAGCCCCAAGCAATATAGTGAAGAACAATGGTAATGCAATGTAGTGTGCATGAGTATTGAATCACATCCCTGTCTGGAATTCAATTACCAGCTCATGCGTACATACATGTCAGAACTCAGAAGGCATGCTGTACCAAAAAAAAAAAAAAAATCCGGAGGTAAAGAACAGACATAATGACCAAAGTAAGATTCTTGTAAATTTATAATATATACAGTGGTTTACATATATACATACTATATATATATATATATGTATGTATGTATGGAGTTGTTTGATAGATGGGAGATGAGTAGGAAAGAGGTGGGGTGGAGGAGAATAGCTACTCCCTGTCCTCATTCCTGCTTGGCTAAGTGAAAGGCAAGACCCCGTCTCATCTTTGTAGTAACTAAAATCATGAATCTCTAGGCTTGATAAAGTAAGACAGATTGAGTCCTTGCATTTTGATGGAAAACTTATCAACCCTATATGCAATTGGCTCCATCATGAAATAGTCAATATATGTCTTCTATGATCTTCATTATTAAATTCATGAGAGTAAATCTTTTACATGAATTTATCTCCATAGGAACTTAAAGAAATTATACTTACTAAAAAGTAAATACATGTAATGAATGTTGTGCACAACATCAATTTCTAATGTATATGATCTATGGAGCCCATGTTTATCTAAGAATTAATTTCCCAGAGGAACACTTTCAAGATTAAGAAAAACGAATTCTGATGTATTAAAAATTCAAATGAAATGGATAAGTCAGGGAGAAAATTTTGCAAATGAATAAATTCTTTCCCCAAAGAAATACAAAACAGGCAGAATTTATTGTCAACGAATAAATATTTTCTCCTTATGTGGGTGCTGCTGAAGAACATAAATTCGATTCTTCTTCAAACTCATATCCCCAACACCTCTTAAGAAACTTCATGTGAAGTGAGAAATGTGATATCCAAGCATTATCTTTTAATTTAGAAGGATTCCAAAAACATGGGAACTTTTCTAAAAGCAGAGATATATATACACACATGTATTCCTGACTAATTCAGCCATCGGAGCTGTAATTGGAACAAGTTCTCTTGCACTGTTGCACGTACGACACCTCCATGGCCTCAAGAACTCTTGGATTCTTCACCACCACCGCAATATGAAAATTCTTCTCCTTTGTTGTGGCCTCCACTATTGATTTTGGCACTCTTCAATATGTGGGAAATTGAGGGTAAAATGGTGATTAGGAAAGCTTTGATTTGCACCTTGTAAAACAAGGTCATCAATCGATACCCATCCGGAGGCTTTTTAGGCACAGTATAAATCCATAGAATTTATCCAAATTTATACAAATTCCCATAAAAAACATATCAATAAACAATTTTTTTCCCTCCAAAAAATTCTATAACATCAAAATTTTAAATTTTCTCTTCACCCAAGTCCAACATATTCATATAAACAATTTTTTTTATTACTTTTTAATTAAAAACACAATCTCAAACAATTTATTAATTATATTTTATATTATTGTAAAAAATGTCAATTTCCTAACTCCAAAAAATATTCCTTTAAATTCTCTAACTCTAAAAAAAAAATTCATTTCAATTCCCAATAAAAAATATTATTCAAATACAAAAAATATATTATATTAAAAAACAAAACAACAAATTCAATCCAAAATTCTAATCAAAATACACCCTTAATAAAATTATTAATTTGGGTAATTTAATTAAAATTCTTAAATTTTAACCCATAATTTTAGACCTCTCCTTGATTAGCGGTGATCTCAGTACACTAAAGAGAGAATTTGATTTTTTCAAATGTTTCCAGAGTTTCCTAAAAAAAAAAAAAAAAATAAAGTTTCCAAAGTGATGCTATTTGATCAACTTTATTTTTTTTCCTCTTTAAGAGATTTTAATTTTTGTTAAGACTTAAATAATTGCCCAAAACGTAAGAACTACTCAAATAAATAAAAGTAGTTTACTTAAAAAATAAATAAAAATAAAAGTAGCAAACAAGAAATTGAAGTCGCTAGAAACGTGTCACTTTGTATTTAGCAAACCTTTTCTAAAAGTGAATAGATGCTCTTTCAACTTTTGTTTTTGTTGAGATCTTACATATGAAACTTCGTCTAAAGAACTCATATTTTCTACCTATATATACATAAAAAAAGGGATGTTATTCTAGAATACAAAATCACTTTTTTCCCCCTTTAACAAATCTCTTCTCCAAGAAAACAGATGCCCTTTCAATTTTAATTTTATTAAGATTTTATGAAACTTAATTAAATACTTGCGAACAAAAAGAAGAACCATGAGTCAATTTAAATATATATTTTTATTTTGAAGGGTAATTTAAAACACTATTTTCATTATCAAAATAAAAATATATTCATTTAAGATAATAGTCTTATTGATAACACCGTGTTTCTTTCTCCTAGTCCTTGAGTCAATTCTTTAAGTATACATCCAACTTGCCATCCAAGAAAATTAAAGTTACATCCCTATAATTAAAAGTAAAAGATTCTTAATCTTTTCTCACGATAGTCAAATAATGGTAATTAATGTTCAAATACAATGTACTACCTATCCAGACATCCTCACCCCATTGGCGATTGAGTATTTTTTCTCAATCACAAGAAAATTTGCACCTAAATACGAAACTATTACACCCGCCAAGCCATGTGTCGTTCTATGTGGACTCGTGATCCTCATTCAGTTACAAAAACCACCTATTCATGTAGTAATTAAGTCATTATTTTTGCTATTGTACTTGTATGAGACCCCATGGTCTACCTCACCACCTTTACGGTAAAATTAATATGGACATCACACTCCATTCTATTTTGGTCCACATTTGATTCCCTTAACTGGGATTTATGTACATAACGATTGTATTAATTTTAATGTGTTAATATATTTCGAGTCATTTCTAATTTTATAATTTTATCCTTGCTTACAAATTTTTGAATCAGTTATTCACTTTTTTTAAAAAAATATATTTCTTAATAACACACTAAATTTAATAAGGGCTATTTAGAAAATTTTATTGCTATTTTAATATTTTTTTATTTTAATCTAAATTCAAAATGTATAATTGAAATAAAATGAATGAAGTATTTAAATAAAAATTCGCATATATATATATAGTTTATCTTTGGGAAATAAAATTAAAACAGAAACAGATGTATACTAAAATTTTCCTTCTTTTAATGATAACGTACGTGTATATATATATATCTTCTAGAAAAATACAACCTTTGGCTTATAAACTTCTCCTCGAAGCAAAAAAAAAAAAAAAGAAGAAAAAAACAGCTTTTATTTGAATTAGCTCAAGTCCAGTTCCATTCAGATGTGTAAGAATAAACTTGATAATGATGCAAAAGTGAAAAAAAAGGAAAGAAACAACTAACGCAGAACAAATCTTGCTCAGCGTGTGTGAGAAAGCATCAAAATCTCAGCCTATAAATTCGCTGCAAACAGTCATTCCAATTTGAAACCTATTTGCGCTCAGCTATTCCATTAATTCTCCCCAAGACTTAACGCATATACCAAAACCCTATATCGTACGTACGTACGTAGATCTTACTTTAGCGCCAACTTAATTAGTCCGCCGGAATTCATCGTAGATATGCCACCGACCAAGGACAAGGGCGGCGGCAATGGAGATCATGAGAAAGTACCGTTCATTAAGCTTTTTTCCTTTGCGGACGGCGTCGACATTGCGTTGATGATAGCGGGGACGTTGGGTGCGATTATGAATGGATTGGCGCAGCCGGTCATGGCTGTGATTATGGGTCAATTTGTCAATGTTTTTGGTACCAATATTTTGGACAAATCTCAGATTTTGCATCAAGTTGGTCAGGTAATTTTTTTTTTGATTTTTTTTTCAGGAATTTGATTTGTGTTTGTTCTGATTAATAGCGTGCTTTTCATCTCAATCTGGCGCTTCATGTTTACATTGTTCTGCATGGAACTTTCAGAGTTTGATTTCTTGCTGTCTTTTCTTTCAAGTTACTCAATTATCAATAGAGAAAGAGAAAGAAAAAAGTACAAGATTCGCAGTGGTTGGTTATAACTTTAATCATTAATTTATACACTTTTTGGTTGTCTTGTCTGATCTACGTGGAAACAATATAGAGAGAGAGAACATTATAATATATGAAGTTAACATATATATGATTAGTTAAGAACCATACTTCCCTGAGAACAGAACTTCAATGGCAATTTGCCAAAGACCTACTAATACAATAATACTATAATTTCATCAATATCATAGATTCCGAGAGAGTGCAACCGAGATGCGGATACTTTGGCAAAACAGATGCTGAAATAGAACTCTTGTGTCTGAGTAGGGATGCTTTTAAGTTGAGAGTCCGGTTATTTTTTGTACTGTTTTCGGGGGGGGGGGGGGTTGGCACGGTGGGTATTTGGGCGTATCTACTGTTTTTGTCGGCAGTTTGTATATTCTGGACAGTTTGTATATCTTCTCCATTTAATATATATATATATATAATCTGCTTTTCAAAAAAGATTGGTTTTTATACATGGTACTCGCTATGTTTTCTAGTTTTGGAGAATGATGATGCTGAATATTTTGGTGGGTTTTGTAGATTCAATGTAACTAATTTTATACAAAATACTATTAAATTTTTACACACAATTAACAACCATTTTTATATGCACTGACTTTAAAACTTAACATTTCTTTGATCAGAATTAGCATTTTTTTATTAAACTATTTACCATATTTAAGTACACATAAATTACCACTTTGGCTACTTTCTTTTTCTTTTTTCTAAAACTTATTACTTTTATCAAATTTATGACTACCCCATCAATAAAAAATGCTTCTTTTTCAATTAATTTAAGAAATAATAATAATGTGATTCTTGTGGTCTCCTCACGACCTAATCCAGCAGATCAAGATGGATGCACACAGCTTTGATTTTGATGATCCACATATTACAATATTTTTGTGAGAATACAGTGAGTATGTGAAGATAGTTAAAAGACTTTGCTTGCCAATGATCAGTTTGAGTAAAAACACAGTATAGATTTGAAGCACCATGCATTTATATTTATATATATTTTTCGTTTCAATTTTCAGGTATCCCTTAAGCTTGTGTTGGTGGGTATCTGTGCTAGCATAGCCTCTTTTTTGCGTAAGTATATGTGTTGTCTTTTCTTTATTTATCTTCTTAGGGAATATATTACAAAAGTATAAAAAGCATGAACAATTGGACAATAAGTGACTGATGTAATAAAGTCAGTCTCTATAAAGGATGCTGAAATTGTGCTACCTTGAACCATTTGGCATATCTATCGTTTGCAAGAACGTGGTTACTGTTATAATCCCTAGAAAGGGACATATTGTTGTGGGGGTTGGCTTAGGTTCCGAATTACTAATGAAGGAAAGGAGTAACCAGTATTATAAACTTCCCAAGGATGATGACCATATATCATAAGATGCTAGATTTACGCCATATATAAGCCTCCCTCGTACTACCCAAACCAAGTATCCATTATTCACTTATCTACATTTTCTTTTTCACAACTTTTCCCCTTCTAGTGGAATAATGTTTGCATGCTTTAGCATTGAAAAGGTCTTATCAACTGTAAATATAATGAACAGTGATACTCATAATTCACAGGCTGGCTTGCAGCACATAGTAATACTTGTGATCTTATTATGTAATATGCAAAGGTTTTTGACCTTTTGCCTTTTAAGAAAAAGGTCCTCTACCTTTTCTTATTGTTTTACTTTAGAACGTCTTTCAATAAGAGAGCTATCTTTCAAAATCTAACATGGAAAAAATGTTTAATCTTTTAGTTATTAATTCTTGTTTGTTCTACACTAGCATTTATTTCCAACAATGAATTTAAAAAACAAACAAACTAGTATATACCTATTTTTTCCATTTCTATGGAGCCCTCTTATCTAAGCACTGGTTTTCCAAAGTTATAGTAATATGTTTATGTTGTTGATATCTTAGACTTTTGAGCTATTTTTAAATGTATATTTTCATTTACAGAGATGTCATGTTGGATGGTGACTGGAGAAAGACAAGCAACCCGCATAAGAGGTTTGTATTTGAAAACAATCCTAAGGCAGGATATTGGATTCTTTGATACTGAAACTACAACCGGGGAAGTCATAGGAAGAATGTCAGGTGACACTATTCTAATTCAAGAAGCCATGGGCGAAAAGGTGAACACTCTTTTTAGTATGAAATTAATTTCACTACAACAGTAACAGAATTTGAGCATATTATTGATGAACATTGACTTTGATAGGTTGGGAAATTTATTCAATTTACATCCACATTTTTTGGGGGCTTTGTGATCGCATTCATAAAGGGGTGGCTATTGGCACTAGTTTTGACTGTTTGCATTCCTGTTCTTGTGGCTACTGGAGGAATAATGTCAATGATCATGTCTAAGATGTCAAGCCATGGACAAATTGCATATGCGGCAGCAGGAAATGTATTAGAACAGGCAGTTGGAGGAATTAGAACGGTAAACTATTTCAACTAATTAGTTACTATTTGCCCTGGATTTTTCTCTAAAAATCATCAAAGTCCACTAAACGTTTTTTTTTTTTGTCTTTTTCTTCTCCTTTTTGTGCGCGTGTTATTGCTATAGGTGGCATCATTTACTGGAGAAAAAATTGCTATTCAAAATTACAACAAAAAGCTGGAAGTTGCTTGCAAAGCTACTATTAAGCAGGGATTGGCTTCAGGATTAGGACTGGGCACACTTTTGCTAACTATTTTCAGCATATATGGACTTGCAATATATTATGGCTCCAGGCTAATTATAGAGAAAGGATACGACGGTGGCACAGTCGTCAATGTTATGATGGCCATAATGATGGGAGGAATGTGAGTATGGCACCAATTATATTTTCAGAATACTACTAATTTGTATCTCTTTCATAAAATTTTCTGAATCAATATAAGAATTCGATGGATTTCATTCTTGGATGCCTTGATTTGAATCAGGTCGTTGGGACAGACATCTCCAAGTTTGAGCTCGTTTTCAGCAGGACAGGCTGCAGCTTTCAAGATGTTTGAGACTATCAAACGTAAACCACAAATTGATGCATATGATGACAGTGGGATTGTCTTGGAAGATATCAAGGGTGAAATAGAATTTAAAGATGTTTACTTCAGATATCCAGCTAGACCAGAAGTTCAGATCTTTTCTGGATTCTCATTGTACATTCCAAGTGGTACTACTGCGGCTTTAGTTGGGCAGAGTGGAAGCGGGAAGTCGACAGTAATCAGCCTCCTGGAGCGATTTTATGATCCGGAAGCTGGGGAAGTTCTTATAGATGGTGTGGATTTGAAGAAAATAAGGCTTGGTTGGTTGAGAGAGCAAGTGGGGCTAGTGAGTCAAGAGCCAATCTTATTTGCAACTACTATAAAAGAGAACATACTCTATGGCAAAGCAAATGCTACTGATTCTGAGATTAGAACAGCAATTGAGCTTGCTAATGCTGCCAAATTCATTGACAAACTTCCTCGGGTAATTTTACTATTTTTTTCCTCTCATATTTTGTTAAAATAAGTCCATTGTTGTTAACGTTGATCAGTTAAATCAATTATTACATTCTTTCAGGGCCTAGACACAATGGTAGGTGAACATGGAACTCAACTTTCTGGCGGGCAAAAGCAAAGAATAGCAATTGCTAGAGCCATTCTCAAGAATCCAAGAATCCTTCTTCTTGATGAAGCAACAAGTGCTTTAGATGTCGAATCAGAGCGCGTAGTACAAGTCGCCCTTGACAATGCTATGTCAAACAGAACTACTGTGGTTGTCGCACATCGTTTGACAACTATCCGCAATGCTCACCTTATAGCAGTGGTACAAAGTGGAAAACTAGTGGAGCAAGGTACCAAACGTTTACAAAAATTTTCTTTGAAAATTTATTTGTGGACCAATTTGATGAGAACATTGAAAATACAAAACACTCATAGGTACTCATGCTGAGCTGGTCAAAGATCCTAGTGGCGCATATTCTCAATTAATCCGTATGCAAAAAGGCTGCTCTGAAGAAACTGAGAACTCTAGACGGGTGGAGGGAGATAAACTAGATGCTGCTTTTGATGTGGATGAGATCTTGAATCGAAGTTCGAGTCAGAGAACGTCTATGAGGAGATCCACAAGCATAGGATCATCTAGACGTTCCTTCAGTTTCGGCAGCTACTCTATTGGATTTGTCTATGCAAATGAAGAGGATGAGACAGAAATTAGTGATAAAAGGCACATGGTGAGTCATAAGAAGTTTCCTTTCAGACGACTCGCCACTCTAAACAAACCTGAGATGCTTCAATTGCTGCTTGGATCAGTAGCAGCAATTGCACATGGTGTAATTTTTCCTGTATTTGGACTCTTGCTCTCAAAGTCAATTCGGATAATGTATTATCCCCCACATGAACTGCGTAATGACGCCCGATTCTGGTCACTCATGTTTGTGGGTCTCGGGTTTCTTAGTTTGCTGTCTGTACCACTCCAAAATTACTTCTTTGGAATTGCAGGGGGTAAATTGATAGAAAGAGTTCGTTCTTTGTCATTTGAGAAAGTTGTTCACCAGGAGATCAGTTGGTTTGACGACCCAAAGAATTCAAGGTGCGTTGACATTGATCAATTGATGAAATAATTTTGACACCAATTGAGAGAATAAATTATAACAGTTGCAGTTGAATGCAGTGGTGCAGTGGGAGCGAGGTTGTCCGGTGACGCCTCAACCTTGCGAAGTATCGTCGGTGATTCTCTTGCACTCGTTGTTCAGAACATAGCAACCGTGGCAGCAGGGGTTATTATATCCTTCACAGCCAATTGGATACTAGCATTCATAATTCTGGTTGCATTACCCTTAATTGGATTGCAAGGATTCATTCAGATGAAGTTCTTTAAGGGGTTTAGTGCAGATGCCAAGGTATCAATAATTTACAAATGACATACAAACATAAACAGAAGAAAGCAGAAAAAGAAAAGCAAGTTTAACGATCTCTGTTTTCTTGTTACTATATATGTAGGTTATGTATGAAGAAGCAAGTCAGATAGCAAATGATGCAGTTGGCGGCATTAGAACTGTCGCATCATTTTGTGCGGAAGAAAAGGTGATACAAATTTACCAAAGGAAATGTGAAGGTCCTATGAAACAAGGAGTCAGGCACGGAATTATCAGTGGTGTCGGTCTTGGTCTTGGTAATTTGGCAAACTTTTGTGCAACTGCTTTCTGCTTCTACATAGGAGCAGTTCTTGTTTTTCATGGGAAGGCAACATTTGGAGAAGTATTCAAGGTTATTTGGAGAGTTCTAATCAGAGTAATTGATTATTGAAATTTCATCCCATTCTCCCTTTATCTAATGATATGGCAATTAATTACATGCAGGTTTTTTTTGCTCTAACTATGGCAGCTATGGGAGTTTCTCAAGCATTGGCGTTGGCACCGGATGTTAGTAAAACCAAACAATCTGCTGCCTCTGTATTTGAAATCCTTGATAGCAAACCAAAGATCGACTCAAGCAGTAACAAGGGCCAGACTATAACAAGAGTTGTGGGGGATATTGAGCTCCAACATATAACATTTAAGTATCCAACACGGCCTGATATTCAAATTTTCAAGGATTTGTGCCTAACTATCCCCTCCGGAAAGGTAAGCCAAAAAAAAAATCTCATTCACCAAATGTAGCAATATAAACTTGTCTTTCTTTTATCATTTATCTAAAGAAGTGATGTTTGATTCAGACTGTCGCTCTTGTTGGAGAAAGTGGAAGTGGTAAGTCAACAGTTATCAGCCTAATAGAGAGGTTCTACGATCCTGACTCTGGTCAGATATATTTGGATGGAGTGGAGTTAAGAAAATTAAAGATCAGTTGGCTGAGGCAGCAAATGGGATTGGTGAGTCAAGAGCCTGTTCTATTCAACGAAACAATCCGTGCCAACATCGCATATGGCAGACAAGGAGATGTTACAGAGGAAGAGATAATTGCAGCAACAAAAGCTTCAAATGCACACAACTTCATATCATCATTGCCTAATGGATATGATACTTCAGTTGGAGAAAGGGGAGTTCAATTATCCGGTGGACAGAAGCAACGAATTGCCATTGCCCGTGCAATACTTAAAGATCCTAGGATCCTTCTGCTTGATGAAGCAACAAGTGCATTAGATACAGAATCAGAAAGAATAGTACAAGATGCATTAGACAAGGTGATGGTAAATAGAACCACTGTTGTTGTTGCTCATCGTCTTAGCACAATCAAAGGGGCTGATGTGATTGCAGTTATGAAGAATGGGGTGATTGCAGAGAAGGGAAAGCATGATGAACTAATGAAGATGGAAAATGGTGTCTATGCATCACTGGTTTCATTGCAATCAGCAGCAGCCTAGTTTGAGAATCAGTTAGGAAAAGTTTTGCACTTTTCTTTTTCTTTAACCTTGTCTCTATTGATTGAATGACACAAAGAAATCGTATATATATATTTATATATCTTTTAACAAGAAACCATGAAACTGCCTTGTCAACATCTCAAGTCTAATGAGACAGAAAATGATAGTGATTGCATATATATTAATTTAATGACGATCGTGTGATATGGTCCTAATGCATATAGAAATTAAGTGAAAAATGAACTCTAGAAATTAAAAGTAAATGAAACACCATGAAACCATGCCTAAGGGTTCTTTTTTGAGACTGGTCATTTTAGGGTTATAAGTACTCTTCAATATAATTTTGGCTTCAAGGGATTAATATAAACGCCAGGCCCTGGAGATCAACCTTTTGGCTAGAGATCATTTCAAATTGTAGATTTAGATGAAATTTATAGGGTTGAGAATTTAACTCTTAATTACGTAATTAAGAAGGAATTTGTAAGTATAAGACACAATAAAACTAGTATAAGAACACAAAATGATTTAATAATATGAGATTTTATGGAGAGTTGCTCTGTTTTATTTATTTTTTGATTTTTGTAAATGACACTCTGATTTCTTTAATTTATCTCTTAATAGACCATAATGCCATGATTTTTTATCGATCACCATAAATATCGATTAATTAGTAGTTTACTTTTTTAAATTGATTGTTTCATACACAGGTTGGCTGGATTATAAGCCAAGATAAAATATTACCTTAACTATATAAGTCATAAGATGGAAGCAAACAATAAAGTTTCAACTACCAAGCATCAAAATCCAGAAGAGGATACAACCTGGTGACTAAGGAGGTGAGAATCATAACTAATATGTTCATTAAAGATATTGGCATGGAACAATCGAAGGTTAACCCTAACATTTTTATTATTCTAGAAACTAAGACCCAAAGTCCAGAGGTTGAAGTCTGCTGGCTAGACCCAATTATTATGATGGTTGTGGTTGAAGATAATAGTTATTATGCCAGGGAAATTTAGGTTTTTCGGGACCAGAAGAACCATTTTTATATGGAAGTGTTGAGTTTGATGAGCAAGTGATCAAATTAACAATGAAAATTGGCACCAAGGTTGTTTGGGTAATGCTTGTAATATATTCATATCTAAGGAGATGCTACCGCCACTACAAAAAAACTGATGATTAGCGACGCTAATCTGCATTACCTACGGATTAGTGAAGGAAAAAATCCACTACTAAAAGTGACATAGGTGACGGTGTTAGTGATGGAAAAATGATTTCATCGCGAATTGACTGACAGAGTACTAATGAACTTGGTTTCATCAGTAATTTATCGAAGAAATATCAATGAGTATTTTTCATCTGTAATTTACCGATGACAATTTTTCGTTACTAATCCATCGTTAATTTTATTTAATTAAATTTTAAAATTATCTGTTTTTCGACAAATTTTAATGGTATAAATATTTGTATGAGTTAGTATGAACCCACAACCTTCAACTACAACCTAATACTACCTATAATTAATGCACTTGTGCTATCGAACCACTTAATAACTTTGAGTTAATTTGCACAATTTTAATATTTATACCATGATAATAATAATAATAATAATAGCAATAAAAACTATAATAACAACAACAATATTAGTAATCATTATAAAAATAATGATAATAATAAAAACTATAATAATATTAATTATAATGATAAAAATAAAATTAATAATAATAAAACTAATGATAATAATAATAAGTCAATTTGAGTCTACTAGACAAGTATTAAAAAATTAATACTTATTTGTACTATATATACATAATTATATAAATTAAACTATATTACACAATAATTGCAATATAATTTATATATATATATATATATATATATATATATAAACACACGAAAACGTAAATTAACCATAAAAATATATAATGTAAATATATAACTATATAGTAACTATTTGACTATACATAGTAATGCGGGATGAGTTGGTTGTTTTTGCACCAATTTGGTCATCGTATCAAATGTCCATGGATAGTGATGTCAATAAGGTGTTTGAGTCTAATACAAATATGTCCGTCAAAGCGATGTCAATCAGGTGTTTGAGTCTAATACAAATATAGGGTTCATCCTATCTATGGGTGACTATCTAGTCATGTCAGATTCACTAATTAACTGATTATTAACATACGAACTCGAACACGACACGATTAATAATTGTGTTCCATTTGTGGACTCGAGCACGACTAGATCCGACCAAGATTGGACCTGAACTAATGAACCAAATCGGAACCGAATCACAGTCAACGGCTCAAAAACTGTTCACCACGTTTAAGGTTCATGAATTTGCGATTTTCAGTTTCAATTTAAGTTTTTCATTTTGATGAGCCATAAATCTATAGTTTATTAACATTTAAACTGACGGTTCAAACCTTAAAAAAAATTTAAATATAATTTTATTTGATAAGTCATGTTTATTTTGTATGCATTAGTCTTGTCACTATCTCACCATTTTACCATAATTATATATATATATATATATATATATAATTTTGATCTTTTCAAATTTCAAACTTTGAAATGTTTTACAATCTAAATCTTCTTGTAAGCTTTAAACAACCACTTTTTTTTGTTTAATACTCATGTTATTTTTCATCATTTTTATAGAATGAACGCAGAAAATTCGATAAATAAAAAATTGGCAACCACAGAGTTTCAAGAAAGGGAGATCTATCCTTTTTTAATTCTAATTCTTTATAGCCTCAATCTCGTCTTGATTATTGAATAAAAGCTAAAAGATGTCAACAATAAGAGATGACTTCTACTAGCACTAAATATGGAAATTCATAAATAATCAATTGATGTAAAAAATGATTTACAGATAAAAGAATTACGACGGCTTTGATTCTTCTATATTCTCAGAAAATTTGTAGACAATTTAATTTTTGGAAACAAAAATTAAGTTTAAACCCGTTTTAATAACAAACTTTCATTTATTTAATTAAAAAAAATTACCCTAAAAATTTGTTTTTTTTATAAAATCGAAATTGAATATGTATTAAAATTGTAATCGTAACCATAACCGTTTGAAACTGTAACCTTATTGGAGCCGATCGGAATCATGAACCATTCAAAATCGTTACTTTAATGATTCAATTTATGTTTTTCATATTGATGAATCGTAAATCGACGGATCATAAATCGTGGTCAAGTCTAAACACGACATGCTAATAATTGTGTCAACACGACACAAGATACTAACCCACCAATACCTATCTAGTAACCTGCCAACATGATAACATATATTTTTGTGATAGAATCATATTATGTTTAATATGAAATACAATAAATTAAATTGAAAACCAAGAGAGCCAATGTACAAGAAGGGGTGAGACAAAAATATGTTCAATCGAAGCGAAACATTGTGCAGACCATGTAAAATAACAAAATGCCAATGTAAAATTGTTCATACCATGTAGATATTTATATGTTACTGCTATATGGGAATACATCTTAGCAAAATATATCATCGTCATCCCAAATCATCATAACAAAAGTTTTTTTTATATAAAAAAAATCATCATAACATTCATCGTAGGAGAAAAGCATAAAATATAATAAGACTAAATCGTTGATTGAATCTTTACAGCTCAATGGAAGAGGAACCTTTCTCGTGACATTTTGCATTAATTTTTTTAAATAAAAAATCATCATCGTCGCAACAAAATGTCTTTAAAAAAATAGAAAATCATTTCATAAGATATAATTTTTTTTTTAAAAAAAACACATCATCATCACATCATCGAAACATAAGATAAAAACAAAAAGGAAAAGAAGAAGAAGATTATTACTATTTATGTCGCTATAAATGATGATAACATAGAATATGACCCAAAAACAATTCACAAATCCCCAAAAAAATATCATCATCATTCATCCCTAGAATAAGTTAACCCAAATTCACGAATCCCCAAAAAAAGATCATCATCTCCAAAATAAGTTAACCCAAACACATTTAAACTCAATGCTAATCCGTTAATATCATCTCGTTTTCATATCAGGTGCGTATCTCGTGTGTAATATTTTCACCCCTTAATTCCTACCTCTTAGAATAAGACACATAATGACTTGTGGTAAAATAGCTAATTTAGTCCATTATCTTTGTCATTTTGACCACTTTGGTTCCTTATCTTTTTGTTTTAGTCATTTAGATCTCCTATATATTATTTTCAGTCATTTTGTTCACTTATCCTTTTTTTAGCCACTTAAATCCATTATATATTATTTTTCAATCATTTTTGTTCCTTATATATTATTTTTAACCTATTTTAATATTGTTTTACTAATGAGTAAAATAGACAAGGATGACTGGAATATAAGAGTAAAAAAATACTAAAATAGTTAAAAAATAATACATAAGTGATCTAAATGACAAGAAAAAGAAAAGAAAAGAAAGAGACAAATGATTAAATAGGATTGACAATTTGAACTTGATTTGTCAACACAACACGACATGACACATTTATTGGCAAACGAATTTTTATAAAATCAAATTGAGCCTGGAGAGAATGAAAAAGTTTTTTGTATTTAACTTGCCAAAAGAAAAATAGAATTTTCTTTTAACTTTATAAAATTTTAACAATAACTTTAGTTGCTCAATCCTTATTAACTTTTAAATTAAATTTTATCATATTAAAATTTTATTAAGATTTAGTTTTGTTTAATTGTAAAAAATATAATTTGATTGGATTGGCACGCGAGTTAATACGAATATAATAAATTGACACGAGTCAATCCGAACACGACATCATAGTCATCCCTAGGATCAAAATAGCTAAGAAACAATACATAAGTAATTTGAATGGCTAAAAAAAAGGGATCAAAGTGATCAAATCACAAAGATAAGATAAGGGACCAAAAGCAGTTGCAATTTTATTGACCATCAATATCATAAATTAACAATTCTCTAACGTTACAAACATAGTTAATTACAATCTAGTAAAATATGAATCTATTCTTATTTATTTGTCATAAAATTTAAATTTATATGAATTTCATTTCTAACTTTTCTCATGACATCCAAAAGTTTTGATATCGTGTTCTTGAATTGCAACAAAAAAATGTGAATAGTTGTTGCTATGCATGAAAGCTTTCTTTTGTTATGATTGATTTCAAATCACCTTTATATAAGAATCCTTTTTGTATGTGATTTTAAGAATTTTTATATATTGTTTATATATGACAAGACTTGCTTGAGCTTAAGGATTACTGAAAGAATTTTAGACAATTTGTACATTTAGAGAAATATCAAATATCTTAGACAATTTGTATTTTCAAGCAATTACTAAAAGTGCCTTTTAAAAAACATTTACCAAAAGCATTTTCGATAATTAATTTATCAAATTCTTAAATATTTCAGGTAAATATGTTATAATTATTTTAATAAATTAAATAGATTTTTTTCTATTCCTTAAATTGAGAAAACACTCTTTAAATTAATAAACTATTAATTAATTAATACATTTATAAATTAATTAAACTTTATGATGATAATTTTATTAATTTATAGACGTTTTAGTGTAGTGCTAAATCTACTTCGACTAATGGTCATCCTTAGTCGATCATTCCATTCTTATCCAATTAGTAACCAATGCCATTCATATTTTTTCTGTTACTATTTGTAATAAAATTGATAAACAAAACAAAGATGTTGTTGGACAAGGAATGTGGCTCAGTGGTAAAAGCGCATTCACCATCTTCTATAGGTTCGTTTGCCATATCCCTTATAATAAATAAAATGGAAAAAACAAAGATGTTGTTTTAGTGGAGTAAGTATAAAATTCCCTTGATCAATGGGAAATAGTGACTCAGCCTAAGTCTTCTAGTGGGCTTGGGCCAGTTCTTTCCCACAATAAATGTTTTTTTTTTTTGCCACATTAAAAAACACATTTTGATAGAGGTGAGAATATGGATCAGACATTTTAAAAATAAGAATTGATAAAAACTAGGCTCAGTATAATTTTTTAACTTTTTGACCTAACACTTTTTTGCCTGATCCTTTTCTTTTATATAGATTAAGTAAATTTTTTTAACATTTTCTTAAAAATTCTTACCTCCTTGCACTACTTAATAAATTTTAATAATAACATTATTACTCTTATCTAATTTTTTTAAAGAAAATTAGTTAATTTAGTTCATAAACTAAGTTTGAATTAATTTATTTGCTCGTTTATTTTTATATTTTTATATATATTTATTAACTTATTTTAATTTTTATTTTAAATGATAATGATGATAACTATTTAATTAATGATGTATATTTTTCTAAAATAGATTCGAATTTTATTATTAATAATTTGATAGTGAAGAGGAAGATGAAAATTATAAACTTGTTGATATTTGGCAGGAGAAATTGTTAGTTTTATTATATTTTAAAATCATTTAATTATTATCATAATATCTTTTATTAACTTTTAATTGTTTTTTGCCTCTTTTTAAAAATTTTGAAGTATAAAAATAGTTAACCTGTTTTGACTTGCAGCCCCTAATTGACTGGATTGGATTGTCATAATAGAAATTGGAATAAGTTATGGGCTTTTTAGCGTGACCCATTTCCTAGTACTACACTTTGGTATAAGGTTCAAATTTAAAACTTAAAAAAATGAATGTTTCTAATAGCCTCGCATAAGCTGAGTTTCAGAAAATAGGAGATTGATTTGACCATATTAAGGCTTAACCACACTGTATTGAATATGTTATTGGCAATTGTCGTGTATTTTAAATATGTATTATATTATTTTTCATATATAATATATTTATAAATTAAATATCTAATTTGATTAACTATTATATATAATAATTATTCATACACATACACAAATGTAACTTAATTTTTATTCAGAAACTAAATATGCCCAATCTAAATGAAGCCTTAGTCTCCTTATAACAGTTGGGAGAAGAATTGGAGAATTGAACCACCACAAAATAAAAAAATAAAAAGAGGTGATATCGCACACGCAAAATCAAACGACCAGAAAGGATTTTCATTACAGTAGATGAAATTCCGGAGCAGGAAAGGAAAAAGGAGAGAAAGGATTACCCTCTTACAAGAAATATGAAATTCATCACTTTCATTACAGTAAAGTAATGTTTTGTTGCTATTTTTGTAGAGAATTGGATTCTTTTGTTTTGACAAATTGTCACAATCAAATTATATATATGGGCTTTATTATATAATATTTTAATTATTATATTTTTTACTTTCACCAAATTATATTATATTGCTACTAAATTAATTTGGTGAGTAAATTAATTTTAATCTGAAATATTACAATATTAAAAAAAATTAAGCATTCAATTAAAATGCAAATAACTATTTTTCTTTAAACACTTTGAATATTAATGAATTAATTATTTTCAAGTAACATATTTTTTACTTTCACCAAATTATATTATATTTTATAATTTGGTGTGCAAATTAATTTTAATATGAAATACTACAATATTTTAAAAAAACTTTAAACATTCAATTAAAATGCAAATTACTATTTTTCTTTAAACTTTTTGAATATTAATGAAATAATTGTTTTCAAGTAATATATCTTTTACTTTCACCAAATTATATTATATTTTATACTAGATTAATTTGGTGAGAAAATTAATTTTAATATGAAATACTGAAATATTAAAAAAAATTTAAACATTAAAATGCAAACAACTATTTTTTTAGCCAATTTTCGTTACATGCTTTGAATATTAATGAAATAATTGTTTTCAAATAATATATTTTTTAATTTCACCAAATTATATTAGAAAAGTCAAATTTTCCTTAAAAAGACTAAAATGCCCTAAAAAATTACATTTAATTAAGGTCAAACAGTCAAAATTGACGAATTGATCATTGTGGCCCATTTTTGCCATTCACTCTAAATTTTTTTTTTCAAATCATTCATAAGGAGCGAAGAGAAATATTTTCTCAATTTGAGTACTGAATCATCCATTTTGTAAAGAAAGTAAGATGAAGAATAATTGAAAGATTTTTAAAAATAAAAACAATCAAAATATTTTACAAAAAGATGAAAAAGATAAAATGTATTTTAGTTTTGTCTGGATAACTCTTTTCTTTTGAGTGTGGCAAGACAACTCAACAATTTATTAAATTTATCAATAATTTATTTCATTTTAAGTTTTGTCAAGATGATTTTAATACCCATCAAATTTATTTTGTCTTGCCACATGATTTTAATTAATTGTTGAGTTGTTGGTTTTAGAATTTGAGATTCATATCCTTAAAGATTAGATTAATTTCGATGAGCTAAAAAAATTAATCTACTAACTCAATTAAAAATTATACAACTAAACGTGTGTAGAATTCTTAATTAAATTGCATGAAGTATATAAGGTATTACCAACAATAAATTGTATATAACAACTGTACATTAATTATACACAATTCAAATTATATACTTCCTTATTAATTTAATTAAGTCAAGAGATGAATCCTAATTAAATTAATAGATGCCACTAAATTATTAATGCTAGATTAATAATTACACCATATGTTCAATTTCAATTGTCCACTTTCTAATTTTAGTACGTACTTTTAGAACTTTACCCTTACTATTAATGAAGAATTTGGATGAGTTATTTACTATTTATTATGGGATGCATTTTTTGAAGATGATTAATATTTTTATACTAGTTATTAAATAAGGGCAACTTGAGAAGTTTAGTTGTGTTGTTATCATTTCTAATACTTATCTTACTCATTGTGCAAGTCCAAAGCAAACATTTGGAATAAGACGGAGGAAGTACAACATTATAACTATGTAAATTCACTAGGGCGTCAATCCAATTAATTAACGTAGTTATATAAGATGAAAACAAGAATTATATAACTACACAACAATATATTTATCTAACACATGACTAAATTAATTAATCATAATAGTATATTTATCATTCATTATGTTAGGGTTGTAGAACATGCCATTGATTATGCTAGTTTACTCCTGCTCCAAGTTTAACTCTAATTTTATATCATGATAATTATCTCAAAATCCTATATATTACTAATAAGGTCGGGATACATAAAAATTATATTAAAAATAAATACTGAATATTTGAAATCAAGAAAGAGAAACTTACCATGAATGAATTTCGGCAGCGCATTCATCGTATTTTTAATTTCTCCTCAAAATACCTCTAAAACTCACTTTAAAAATTCATAAAAACTATTAGGAGAGATTTGTAGAGATAATTTTGGTAGGAAAAGGCGTACATATGAAATAAAATTCATCCCTATTTATAGAGATTTTTAGGGACTAAAGAAAAAATAACATAAAAACGTTTCAGGGACTAAACATTAACAGGTGGAAATTTTGGGCTCAAGCGCGATTTCTGTTCATTTTTCAGCGTGATCTGACCCATTAAATTCGATTTGATCCAACAGATGGAAGTCATCTTGATGAAAATGCGGCCTAACAATCTCAGTCGTCCATAAGAGGATGATCCAACGGTGGAGACTGAGCTCCTGGTCAAAACGTGACGCACGTGGCAGCTTGTGAATAAGGAGACAAGGTGAAATTTCATCCGTTTGATTCTAGCGATCTAACAATTGAAATAAGGACGCATATACTAATGCGTCCTTTCGTCTAAGCTGAGGCCCGTCTTCCTGACATCCGCGTGGCCGCTGACTGTGCTCTTCCGTCCACATGGCTTTTACGTGGGTCTTTGACCGATGCTGACGTGGAATTGACCCCTTCACCAATGTTTTTATTTTTTGTTTTTACTTTTTTTTACTTGTATTTTAAATTTCCAAACTTTGTATAATAAACACCTAAAAATTGGCACAACAAAAAAGATTAGTGAAAAAAAAAATTACATAAATTACATAAAATATAATCAAAATAATATGATTAAATAGTATAAAAATATGTCATATTTTGACAATATCACCTTCTCCACTTTTCCATGCATGTTCTAAACAGGTCCTCAAGATGAGACGTTCGGGCGGTGCTGCTGTTGTTGCCCCAAAAATGGCATACTTCATAGAAAGTTGACAGACGTTATGCTTTTCCAACTCCAAATATCAAAGCCAGAACATTCAAGTACATGTACGTATGTGGCTTTTTCAAACTTGTAGCACTGCGGGCCGTTTTTGGGGAATTCAGTTATTGTATGATCTCCCCTCTCTGTAGCTTTTGTTTTTCCTGTTAGATTTTGTTGTCTGTCAGTTGTATTTCGGTTTCTTTGTGGCCGAAGTTTGAGTTTTTACTCACTCTACCTCTATTACTAAATTGCTATTAAAAAAGAAGAAGTACAGTGCCAACTACGATTAATTTTTCCTTATAAATAACAACAATAGAAGAAAAAAGAATACTCTCACCAAAAGCAATCCCACAATTCTTCAACAAATCAAACCTCCCCCAAACCCACATCCCTTCTTCTCTGTCTCTCTCGAATTCAATTCCCTTTCGCCTAGAGTTGTTAGAAGCAAACAATTCGCAAACAAAGCCGAACTCGTTCTTTAATAATTGAACGAACTTGGGTAAGAATTTTAATTTGTATACCATTTGAACAAACACTGAGTATATATGTTCATGAATAATAAAATTAATATAATATATTATATATATAATATAAATAATTTTTTAATTTATTTGAAGTTAAAGTGGAGTAAATCGAACTATTCGAACTTAATCATAAAACTAAACGAGTCCAATGTAAACAAAATTCAAATTTAATTGCAAGAAGAAAAATTACCTTAAATTTAAAATCGACCTTACTTTCATCACAAAAATGACATTCTCATGTCTCCCAAATATAGAACAAGTGACAAGCTAACCAAGAAAGTCTGGCTGACAGTAGTATATTGAGGATTCGAATTTTGCTATGATTAATTAGTGATGATTTATTCTCTTTGTAGCTGATAGTAGTATAATGAGGATTCGAATTTTGCTATGATTAATTAGTGATTAGTGATGATTTATTCTCTTTGTACGTATCTGTGTACAGATCTAATATAAATCTATAATCAATTATTGTATATAGCATGATTAGTATTAAATTAGTTTTTGAGGGATCGAACTCCTTCAAAATTAAACCTACGTCATAAAAAAAATGACATTCTCGTGAAGTTTCACGTGCCAACCTTCTAGATTCCATTACCTAGAAATTCTCATTTTACTAAAATACTTTATAAGTGATAAACTCGGTGGGGAGATTTATTTAAAGCCCCTTGTACATAGTGACCTCACAATATGGCATAACAAAAAAGTTGTCCTAAAAAATCTAATATATGCTTAAAAAACAAAAAAAATTCAATATGGAAAACCGGTGTGTAGGGACCTCACGGTAACTCGTGACCTCTTTAAGAATCACAAACAAGGAAAAAAGAGCACCCAAATTTCAAAGATCAAATTAGCCATCTTCCCTTTAGAAAAAGTATACTAATGCTGCAAAAATCTACAGCAGAAAAGAAAGTTAAATAGTGTTCTTGTAGTGCCTTACCTACTTCATGGATTCATACGTTGCCGAGAAGGGATGGATGGGGTGAGGAACTTTCATTAGCGGACTTTATTCATTAATATAAGCTTTGCTTTTATTTCCTTTTTCAGAAAGAAGAAGAAAAATAAAAGGTTGGATAAAGGTGGACGCATGGTCCCGAATGCATGCTGGTTTTTTTTTTTTTTCTAGAAAGAAGAAGAAGAATAAAAAGTTAAAAAAAGGTCGATGCATGGTCCCGAATGTATGCTGGGGTTTTATTTTTTTATTGGGAGTGAAGGGATGTGGTAAAAGTAATTGGATGACTTTATATATTATTTTTATTTATAAGTTTATTTATAATATTTTTAATATATTTTTAATATTAAAATTTTAATTTTTTATTAAATAAGAAAAATAATAATTTGAGAAAGAAGTTTAATAAAGAAAATGTAAATAAAAACAAATACATAATAAATAAAGATATTTTAACCTTATGTAAACTTTGGTCAAATAATTTACAATACGAGCATGCAGGGAGGATTAGATTTCATGGGAGAGAAACTTTCATTGGCGGATTCATCAATATATGCTATTCTTTTGCCTCTTTATATTTTTCAAAAAAGAAGGAAAAAAAAAAAAGTTAGATAATAATGGAAGCATCGGTCCCAAATGCATGAAGGGGTATCGTAGGGTTTTTTTTTATTCATTTTGGAGTAGTATAAGAGGCAAGATACACACGTTCGTCTTCCTCACCTTGTGGCAAGATTAGCACGAGATTAGATTCAGTTGATTAAGAACACAGGCATGGCGACAACCGCGATCAAATTTGCTGGTCCTCTGAGACTACCTTCAGTTCATGAGTTCGCTAAGAAGAATCCCGAAGTGATTCCACCGCAATATGTCCGTTCCGACGAAGACCCTCCGTTCATGTCAAATTCTACTGCTATTAAAGAAATACCAGTCATCGACATGCAACAAGTGCTTTCGGGAGATCTTCAGAAGTTGGATTCAGCATGCAAAGAATGGGGCTTTTTTCAGGTACAAATTATAATCTCCTTTCAGAAGTGTACTCTTCCATAACATTTCTTTTGAGCTAGTTAATTAACTCATGTAATCTTTCGACTTCTTGTATCTACTGAACTTGATTTTTTTTTTCTTTGGGGAATACCTTATGCATCACTAGCTGATTAATCATGGAGTGGACACTGCACTGGTAGAGAATTTGAAACAACAGATTCAAGAATTCTTTAACCTTCCAGAGGAGGAAAAGAATAAATTTGAGGTAGAACCAGGTGATTTAGAAGGATTTGGACAGAATGGTTTCTCAGAGAAACAAAAGCTTGAATGGGCAGACACATTCTCCGTTGTCACCTTACCAACTAATTTGAGAAAACCTCACATATTTGATAAGCTTCCAGCTCCATTCAGGTAAAATCACCACAATATTTCGAATCGCTCGGAATCACCTGTCGTTATTAATATTATTATTATTTTAATTTTAAGAAAGGAAACTCTGCCGCTTAAAATTAGTATATGTTAACGCCTTTGACAGTATCTAACAAATTATAAGAGGTTGTAGTTATTTATTGATGTAACAAATTGAGAGACAGATAATTTCCGTTACAGAGCTTTCTGCTGTGTCACTCTATATGTTAAATTTTTACCAGATTTTTTTTTATAAAAATAAACTAATAAAGAAGTGTTGAATTTAATTTGTTAAATAGTTAAATTCAACCTCTCTCTATTATTTTAGAGCATGTGAAAATTTAACAATGATATCATATATCTGTGTGCAAGGTATTGTGTTCAATTATTGCTTCTGCCAATTTATTAATTGTTATTTACGTTTTGAACCTATGCTAGAGCACGTGGAATAACAAGAAATCGAGTGTGATGCAAACTGATCTCAATTTGAAGAGCAGTTTAAGCTTTTGGGGAAAGCTTTCAAGAATTTTAATTTGCAAACTGATCTCAATTTTTAACTGACGTGATATATAGGGAAGCTCTGGAAGCATATTCAGTTGAACTGAAAAAGATGGCCATGGAGATCATGAACCAAATGGCAAAGGCTTTAGGAATGAAATTTGAAGATCTGACTGTGCTTTTTGACGAAGGCTTGCAATCCATGAGGATGAATTGCTATCCACCATGCCCCCAACCAGAGCTGGCCATTGGGATCCGTGCTCATTCTGATTGCATTGGCCTCAGCATTATACTTCAAGTCAGTGATGTAGAGGGTCTGCAAGTTCGTAAAGATGGAACGTGGGTGCCTGTTGTACCTCTTCCTAATGCTTTCATTGTTAACGTTGGTGACATTTTGGAGGTATATACTATATATTAACGTTCAAGACTGTTGCTAATATTAGTTTTTTGGCCATTTTGTCACAATATTATTTATTTATTTTGAAAAGAAAAATAAAATTTCATTAACAGGGAAATCAGTCATTGCACTTTCACTATTATTTCAAAGTCTTGAATTTGATTTATTTTAGTGTTTGAGATCATAATGTTATGCGTTGTTGATATGCAGATTGTGACAAATGGAACGTACAAGAGTATCGAGCATCGAGCAACCGTAAACAAAGACAAGGCAAGGCTATCGATTGCAACATTTCTTTCACCAAAATTTGGTATTGAACTTGCTCCGGCTCCAAGCCTCATTACTCCTGAAACTCCAGCAAAGTATAAAACAATCACCAGTATGGATCATTACCAGGGATGCTTTACTCCGATACCTGGGAAGTCATATCTCGATTCTCTGAAAATCTAATTTCAAGACTTGAAAATATCTATACTTTACTAGCTGGAGTGTGAGAGCCAATAAATATATATATTGGCTATTATATATGAATAAAGCCTGTAGCTCCTATAGCTTGGTTGGAGTGGCAGAAATATTTTATATTTCAATAACAGCTGTTAATGAATAAGGCCTGTAGCTACTAGCTGGGCTGATGTGAGGCGACACAGAGCCTCCGATGGAAAATATATATATATATATATATTTACACAATGGCTTGTATTGAAAATATAATGTAAAATATGTGTGCGCGATTCAATATGAATCATTTTAGTCATGGACTCTTTTAATAAAATAAACTTTTTTATTTTATTAATTTGATGTCATTTTCTTGACAACGGAATATATATTATCGATGGTTAGTCTTTATTAAAGAAAGAAAACATGTGAATAATTCCTTTTTTTATATGATAAATATAGTAAATTGTTCCAGTCTAATTGTGATAATATATAGTAAAACATTTATAAATTAATAATGTTGGGATCATAAAATCTTATTAATTTAAAGAGCGTTTTCTTAATTTAGTGAATGTAAATTTAATTATATGTAAAAAATAGTATTTATATAACTTAAGGAAATTATATTATAACTTAAAGAGCTTTTGACTTTAAGGAAATTATATTATTATTCTTATTATTAGTTAGGTTATTGGCCAGGATTATTAATGAGTAGAATGAAAAACCATTAAATTAAGGAAGTTTTTACTGAAATTTTAAATGAAAAATATGTTTATTTTACGAAAGTGAATATTCAAAGGACATTATAAAAAGGAAATGTTGACATTAATAAATTTCAGATGGAGGGAGTATTAATTATTTTTAGTACTTAAATAATTTTCATTGTTTTTTATTAATTAAATAGAGTTCAATATATGACACTTGTATATATGGATTATTTGTATTAGAACTAAATACACATTCTAACTTATGATGATGGCATTCATAAAATTAGTTTCTCATATGACTTTCAAAAATATTTGTGATTGAAACATATGTCCACTAGCAAAGCTGACTTGGTTATGTTTCTCGTTTTATCAAGACACTTGGATTTTTTACCAAGTCCGTCGAACGACTGTCAAATTAATATTCATAATTGAATTTGTAAATAAGGTAAGTATGATGGAATCCCACATATACTTGTAAAATCATTGAGTTTAAGGTTAAAAATAAATAAAAAGAAATGATTTAATTTAAAATATTATATTTTTAAAAACGTTAGAAAGAAACTAGTACCAAATTATTTTTTAAAATGAGATTAATCCTAGATAAAAATGAATACATTGAGTAGTTGATTTTAGAATTTCGATTAGCTTAGATAAGTGAATCATAATCAAGTTGGACAAATTAACTTCTAATTTAATTAAACACCAATATCAACTTGCGTAAACATGATACTCAATCAAATTTTATGAAGTATGTAAGACATCACCAACGTTAAATTGCATATATCAATTAGCTTCAAATGTATACAATTTAAATTATTTAATTTTTATATTAATTTAATAAAGCTAAGAGTTTCGACTCAATTAAACTAATAGATGTTACTTTAATTATTAATATAAGATTAATAGTCCTAGCTATATAATCATGTAAATTAACTAGGTTGTAAATGCAATTAATTCACATAATTATATTTAGTAATATATAATAAGAATATAAATACTCAATTATATATATAAATGTAATTTATATTAACTAACCAAAATAAGTGGTTCAACCGACCATAAAAAGAAACTAACCTAAAAGTAGGTGACTTGGCTGGTCATGAAAAGTAAAACAGAAAGGTAGGCTGTTCAACCGACCATAAAAGGGTAAAACAAATAAGTAATGGTAATTATTTCGTAATCACATTAATAATAGCTTAATACATGTCTTTGCTAACAAAATAATGTTACAAATATATCATATTTACAATATCAAAGATTTTAAAACAATAGTTAGAAAGAGAAACTTTCCTAGAAATACTTCGGGAAGTAACTCCTTTGTATTCTTGATTTCTCCCCCAAAATATCTCAAAAACTTGCTCTAAAAATTGCTAAAAATTAAACTAAGAGAATGGAAGAGAGAATTGAGAGAAATATGAAGTTAAAATTGTTGTAAAAATGAAGGAAAAATCGTTGGATATTTATAGGAATTTTTAGGGGTTGAATAAGATTTACAATAAGACTAAAATGACCAAAATACATTTGGGGGTCAAAACATAATTTTCAGAAGTTCTGGTCAAACGACTGCTAGTTATAGAATTCTCGGCATGCCCACATGTTAAAAATCCAGTGGTTCACGCTGTTTCTAATGACAGTGGAGGAATATGTTCCAATTGTGGCACCACGTGTTAGGTCTTGGTCGGACTCGCGCTAAACTATCAGTCGTCATCTTTGCGCGTATCTGCCGGCTGAACTAAGAACGCTTTTTGGAAACATGTTCAACCGGAAGCAGAATTTGCCTCATCAGGCTGTTGACATGGCGATCATGGACCTTATTGTTTTTTACCATTCTTTTTATTTTAAATTTTGTACAATAAATGGGTAAAAATTATTGCAAACAAAGGAATAAGAAGAAAAACGTAATGAAATTTTAAAAAAATAATATGTTTAAATAACACAAAATTACGTTAAAATATGATATTCAGTGTTCTTTTATGTTATTTCTTTGTCCAGTGTAAAATTCTTTTTATCCTCAGTTGTTGATTTTTTCGGAAGTAATTGGGTATATCTCACGCAACACAAATCCTATGCTTTATACTACCTAACCATTTATCAATATGTACAAAATCAAATCTAACCTTTAATGTTGTCTTAAAAGGCTTGACCACCACGGCACTTGAAAATTCTACTTGTTATTCAATTCTACGTGTAAAAATTACTCTCTCTTGAAAAATTGCTTGCCCGTCAACAAGCTCTCCTTTCAATCACGATTCTACTTGTCAAAATTTGTTAGACGTTAGTTGGTGGGGAATGGTCCTAAGGTGAAAAGACATAATTAATATTATATATATATATATATATATATATATATACTGAATCATGACCTTTGAGTTAATATAGGAGCACAGCAGCCATGAAATCTGCCAAGACAAAGCTAGGTAGTTCTCTGAAAGTCCCTTCAGTTCAGGAATTGGCTAAGCAGAATCTGGCATCGGTTCCAGCTCGATACATACGTCCTGATCAACACCCTCTTTTCTCACCTAACACTGAATATTCTTCTTCATTGGAAATCCCAGTCGTTGATTTGCAACGAATGCTCTCTGGAGATGATGATCATATCAATTCAGAAGCTACACTTTGCGTGCCAAGAATGGGGCTTTTTTCAGGTAATTCATATGTTTTATATATGTATTTCATTTTTTTCCCTTTTTCTCTGTGGGAATTCAGGTATATAATGCATCTCAAATATAAATGGACATTGTAAAAAAATTATGGTGCAGCTGATTCATCATGGGGTGAGTAGCTCATTGTTGGAGAGGGTGAAATTAGAGACTGAAGAATTCTTCAATTTGCCGATGGAAGAAAAGAAGAGATTTGAGCAAGAACCAGGTGATCTAGAAGGATTTGGACAGGCGTTTGTCGTGTCGGAAGAGCAAAAGCTCGATTGGGCAGACATATTTTACTTGGTCACTCAACCAACTCATATTAGAAAAGATCACTTATTTCCTAATCTTCCATCTAATTTCAGGTATGAACTAATCTTTAGTCATCCTTACAATATGAAAATGCACGTTACATAATCTATACGAGTGGTTTATATGAACTTTTCTTAATACAATAGTGTCAAATTCGTTTTAAAAGTGTATCATTTAAGTAGAAGCCTAGAAAATATGAGAGTGATTAATTTGTAAATAGAGGATAGAAAATTGATTTAGAATATTTATTAAAAGTAAATTTGGAAGTTAATACTAAAATTTATATTATTTAGATATTTAAAATGACATTTAATTTAATTCGAAACATATGAAGTAAATTATATAATTCTTGTAATAATTAAAAATTCTCTTATCAAATTTATCTTTACACACTATCAAATTCTCTTTTTTGTTGCAGAGTGGATATTTCTTTCCTATGCTTTCTATTAATAAATATCCCTTACAAAAAAAAAAAAAGAAAATTAAGTGAAAAGGACTTTTCCAAATATAGAGAAATTAATCAATGAACTTTGTGAATAAAACTATCCTATTAGGTGATATTGATTGTCAATTCTACAGTCTTCTTTAGATTAGGTCTTGAAGTATACTTTAAGAAAGAAAAGAAAAGAAAAGAAAAGAAAAAATATTAGGTTGGCAACCATATCCAAAATATTGGTTGGACATGGCGACGGCCGGCCAGTAATGGAGAGAATTATCTTTTGGTGAATATGGCCCTCTTTTCCTTAATGGTTTTATCAATTATTACTATGGGGAATTAGAAAGGGATTAGTGGAATGTTGGTTGAACCATTAGATAATTACATTAGTCAATGGTCATGATCGGAATCGTCTTTTAGCTCCTGCAATACATATAATTAATTTGTCAATTGACTTCCACTTATATTATACTCTATCTTCATTTTAAACTAATTGTCTCATCATTTATAAAAGAAAAATTCTTTTCGAACTATTTGTCCCTCTAAAAATATATATAAGTTATTCATTTTTCAAATAATTCCATATATCAATAAATTTTAGAAAAATTAATATTCAATTTTAAACTCCTCTAAATAAAAACTTGAACATTCACTTTTAGATAAGTATTACTCCATCCATCCATTTTTATAAAATGTTTTAGGAAATTTTACACACATCAATAAATTATTTTACTTCTCGCTATACCTTTATTTATTTGTCTTTTTAAAAAATCGAGTATTTGTTATCTTTTTCTCTCCCTCTCAATAAAGTAGAAGTATATTTAGAAATAATATACACAATAATCATAAAAAGTAACAAAACATCTTATAATTAGGGATAATAAAAATTACTTAATGCATCTTATAAAAAAGGATGTAAAAAGGGACGGAGGGAAAAAACACAAGGGAGTACCTTTTTTTTTTGTGACAATGATCTTGAGATTAATATTATGTACATGAGGTAGCATGTAAAGTAAAATTTGGTTGACCCTGGATTAATTCATCTAAAAGACTAACTACATATATATGGAATCTTACAGGCATAATACTTAATGTTCCTATCACATGTATTTTCTTCAATGTAGAATTTTGACAAATTTGCCAGACACTTGGGACAAGAATACATATAAAAAGAACTATAAGGAAATCCTAGAATAAGTATTGGTTTGAGCAAGAAATGGTGTTCAAATCATTTTGCTTTGTGCCATGCAGAGATGCTCTGGAAGAATATTCATCTGAACTGAAAAACCTGGCCATGAAAATGCTAAATCAAATGGCAAGAGCTCTGGGAATGAAAATGGAAGAAATGACTATGCTTTTTGAAGAAGGGTTGCAGGCTATGAGAATGAATTACTATCCCCCATGTCCTCAACCAGAGATGGTCACAGGGCTCTGCCCTCACTCTGATGCTGTTGGCCTTACCATTTTACTTCAAGTCAGTGAAGTTGAAGGTCTCCAAATAAGAAAAGATGAGGCTTGGATTCCAGTTGTGCCCCTTCCCAATGCCTTTATTGTCAATGTTGGAGACATTCTAGAGGTAAATCTGACATAAAGTATTTTATGAGTTGAGAATTATTTATGATACGTTTGATGAGTGATAGAAGATCATTTAATTAATTCTGATTGTTTTTCTTTATTTTACAGATATTGACGAATGGAGTTTACAAGAGTATTGAACATCGAGCAACGTACGGTAAACAATGACAAGGAGAGGATTTCTATTGCTACATTTCTTACTCCTAAACTGGATGGTGAAATGGGTCCATCACCAAGCCTAATTACTCCGGAAATCCCAGCAAAATTTAAAAGGATTGAGGTGGCAGAATATTTGAGGGGATTATTTTCTCGCAAACTTGATGGAAAATCATATGTTGATGCAATGAGAATATAGAGTCAGGAGTTTACCGTCCAAGATATTTCTTCTATCGTTATGACATGACTGAGTCATGAATTATTACTTATACTCTCACTGCAGAATGGTTATATATATATGACAACGTAATATTGATAAAATAAAGGAAGAATTTGCCGCTAGATTCTCAACGTTTTTTATTTTGGTGTAATTGGTCCTTTTTTACGGAATTGAGTTAAATTTGATGGAAGTCGAATTTTTCCACTTAGCCATGAGAGGCATTATGGGTAATTCACGTTTCCTTCTCGTAGTCATAGAGCCCCTATCTTCGACTGCCGGTGAGACTTGCTTCGAGATGCGATTCGTATCATCTCTCATCTCTCCCTTTCACACGCGGGTCATTCTCTCTCTGCCTCTCTCCCCTCTCATGAACTTAATTGCTCGGCCCTTCTGCCTGCGTCGTTCATCCCTGAATCCTCAACCCATCTCACTTTTTTGTTGCCGTTGCTGCTGTTAAGAGGGCTTGGTGTATATTGCCTTTGTTGGGACATCACGTAAAGCTACTTACCGTATTGAAATTCAAGGTATGATTTAACTTAATTTAGATGAGTTCTAATTAATGGGTTTTGTTTAGTTTGTTGGAACAACATCCTACTGGGTTCAATTTCATAAATCAACTCAATTTTTTTGTTGAGTTTTAAGCATGCAAGAAATTATTATAAGCCATGCTATTCAATGACATGGTTGTTGGGAGGAACAATTCAAAGTTTTCTTTGGTAGCCCATATGTGTTTGTTAAAAAGAATTTCAGTACCTTTATGCTTTCAAAATCATTAAGAAGAATTGTTTTGAACTTCGTGAGAACTCTATTTTTTTTAGGGGTAAAATAAATATAACATTAGAATGATGAATCAGCATTAACAACCAATATTACATCAGACGGTACTCAGAGTACCATTCAAGTACAGAACAAGCAGAAAGACCAATTGAAGCTAAACAATGAACTTGAAAATTACCAAATCTACAAATAAAAACAACCTTAAGATCAACAAAAAGAACAGATAGCCTTAGAATATGACTAATTTTTGAATAATCAACAGAGACTGAATTGAACAATGATTTGTTTAAAATGATTGATTGCTTAAAACCGCAAAGCATAAAGAAGGTCGTAAGCTCCCACAAACTCAGCATTGGAGCGATAATGTATCCTAGTAGCCATAGCCCCTCTAATATGATTATCTGAATATCTTGCAATAACACCAATAGCTGCTACAGACTGAAGACAAGCACCATCACAGTTTAATTTAATGTAATCATCTAGTGGAGGTTTCCAAAATGACAACAAAGAGATAGAGCTAGATGGTAAAAAAAAAATGTTGCGGCAGCTTTAAAAAAATGATTGAGCATAGAATAACTTTGGGAGATAATAAATGAAGCTAAGACATACCCTCCATAAAAAAATAGCTCTATTTCTAGCCAACCAAATAAACCATAAGTGGTACATGTTGGATTCTACCTTCAAAATCAAAAGGCTTGCACCAATGATGAACCCAATGGACTGAACAATAATTTATGTGTATTATTATTGTTCACTGGGCCTTCGTTGATATTACTTTTGGTCTGGGCTGAGAAGAACCAAATCGAATCATACCCAGCTTAGGCCTGTGGGTCAACTGTGTGGATTGGTAAAAACCGATCCACACCCGAATGTCCTAGTATATATTGTTCTTTTCTCATTTTTGAACCCTAACAGCTGCTAGGGTTCGCCGTCTCTATGTGTTTTTCTCTCTCGACCTGACTACTGTTTCTCCCAAAAATCTTTGGTTTCTTGCTCTCTGTATCTTGGTTAAAACCGTTCTTTTGTACTGTATGAGCGTGGAGAACTATGGACAGGGTTTTTGTAACTTCCTGAGGGTGTAACAAACTTGATTATAGTGAGGGTGTGCTCCAACTGATCACCATGGAGTAGGATTTTTCGAACCACTTAAAATTTGGTGTTTATACTTGTTTTTGCTGGTTTAATTTCTCTGAAGTGTTAGTCGTCGCGACCTAACAGTACAAAAAATAGCTAAATCTCACCGGTCAAACTCCAAAAGAACAAAGTGCATAAGATTAGCAAAAGAAGGAAAATGAAGTTGCAAGAAAGACTTGTTAAATTTTAGTTGTTGCCAAACAATAGAAGGCATTGAACATTCAAACAAAACATGTCGGTCACATTTCAAACTATAACCACAAATACGACATCTCAAAGGACAAGCCAATCTATGAGCAATGTTACTACTGGTGGGAAGAATATTATGGCATGCCTTCCATAAGAAGTGAATGATCTTCGTAGGAACATAAAATTTCCACAAATGGTTCCATAAATCAGCAGCTACATTAGAAGAGCTTTGACCATGCATTTAGTGGGAATTAATTGTGGAATTCCTACAAACTCTAAAACCACTACTAATTGAGTAGCAACTATTGGGAGTATAATGCCAAATTAACAAATCAGGAACATCAATGGGACATATTGGTATAGATTGAATTGCCTCAACCTCAAAAGGAAGAAACAATTGGTTGAAGAGATCAATTTGCCAACAACCTGCAGTAGGATCTAGTAAACTATCTACTATTTGGAAAAGAGTTTGCAAAGATTTATCAATGATGGGTTTAAATCTCCTAGAAGAGGGAATCAAATTATCTTCCCAAACGTTGATAGCTTTATTACCATTGTCAACTTTCAATCTTAATCCCAGATCCATAACATGTCTACCTTCAAGAACACTCCTCTATAAACAGCTAGGATTCATTCCCAAACTAGCCATAAAAAAGTAGAATGAGGAAAATACTTAGCCTTGAAAATTTTTGACATCATACTATCCGGATTTGAGAGGACTCTCCATCCTTGCTTGGCCAACTAAAGAATGATTAAAAAAAGGAAGATCTTTAAAACCTAAACCTCCATGAGATTTAGGAATGCAAATTTCATCCCATTTTTCTAGAAACTCTTTCTCTTTCCATCTGACTGTCCTCACCAAAATTTACGTACCATTGATAGAATATAAGAACAAATTCTTTGAGGAAGAAGAAAACATTGCATGGCATAGGTTGGAATGGCTTAAATAATAGACTTGATTAACACTTTTTTTCTAGCTGAAGATAAAAGTTTCTCGTTCCGGTCGGTGTGTTTTCTTCCAATTTCTTTCCTTAATATAACTAAAAATTTCATTTTTTGATCTTCCAACCAATAAAGGTAAACCAAGATATCTTCCATTAGAAACTCCAAGAGCAATTCCCAAATCTGATTGAAGCTAATTCTTGGTATGTAAATGGGTAAACTTACTGGAATAAGGAGCAGATTTTTGTAGATTAACACTCTATCTCGAAGCATGCTCATATTGATTCAAAACCCTTTTAATGGCAAACACATTAGACATATTTTCTTGAGCAAAAAAGAGGCTATCATAGGTGAAGAAAAGATGAGAAACTACATATTGAATATGAATCAATTTTTTGCTCAAAAAGTCATTTTTTTTTAGTTTTTCAAACATTTAGGTATTTATATGTATACTCCAACAGTCATAAAAATGACTGTTTAAATTCCACTTAGGAGACTTGCGGTCGACTGCACCTCAAGCTAGTCGTCTGCACCATTATCCTCAAGTGCACCAGAGACCTCTAGACATTTTGCGGACGATGAGTTGAGAAGTCCGGTCGACCGCACATGCATCCTAACCATGCAAAACAAGATTCCAATCAACTCTTAGAGTTGTGAAATTTATTTTATAAAATTTTTAAGCATATGCATGTATTTTGAAAACCATTTCAAATACCCAAGTCATGCTTTATTTTTATGAAGTACATTTTGAAAAATGTTTTATTTTTATTTGAGCATCCTATAGAATATATTACTCATAAAGGCAGACATAAAGATATCTAAGTGATATCAATATTTAACACTATACATCTAGATCCTATCTAATCCATAAATGCTTATCTTCAACTCTTGATAGCATACGATATTTTTTGAAGACTTAAAACTTCGATCTTGTATGTATTAGACATTTGAATCCTAAAAGACCAACACTTGTACAATTAAGATATTAGTCATCATCAATGTTTGTCATTAATTAAAATTAAGACATTAAAAGCTTTAGGGCTTTCAGGTATTATAGTTGTTGTTTTATTACTATTATTATTATTATTATGTGTTAATATTATTAAATTTATTATTATGTTTTACTTTTATTATTATTAGTGTTAATATGATTATCTAGTTTAATAATAATAATAATAGTACCAACAAAAAAATAGTATTATTATCATATGTTATTATTATTAAATATTATATTGATATTATTGTTATTGTTGTTATTATTATTATTATTGTTGTTGTAAGAGTGTAGTAGTATAAATATTAAAATTGTGAAAACATATTCAAAGTTGTTATTAGTTTGGTGGCACAACACTTTACACACACTGACATGTTCAGGGTTGGATGCTTGGTTCAGATTAGGTTCAAATAGGACTAAAAAATCAAAAGATTTATTTTTTATTTTAAATATATATATATTAAAAATAAATTAGCTACAGAAAAATAGAAAAGGAAAAATTTCATTGGCAATTAGCAAACATTCGACCAAAAAATGAAATAATATTTTTTAAAAAATTGACTATGGAAACAAGCCTCGGTATTCCGTCGATAATGACTGAAATATTTAATTTTTTTTGTCAGTAAAGTACCTACGCCACTTTTAGTAAGGGAAAATTTCATTCGGTAATTTGTGAAATTGTGTCGGTAATCCGAATTAGCAAGGGAATTTCTTAAATTAGCAAGAGAAATTTTTTGTCGGTAATAAGGTTTTTTTTTTGTAGTGAACATCCACATCCTTAAGACAAAATGGATCAAAATGTGGTAAGTTGCACATCCGGGGAGCCTTACCATCATGCAAATGTTTATCAGTTAATAATATAGGAAGGTGCTCAGATCGACCATGATTGAGATGATTAAGATGAAATGAAGGAAAAATATTCGAACAATTCATAGTAGCATCAATATGTCATTTGGAATAGCTGTTCAAAGATATCTGGAATGAATCCATGCAGAAGAAAGCAAGCCCACCACTTTTGCCCACACAATCAACATAAAAACCACTAGAATAACCCAAATTCATATGAATTTTATTTATTGTGAAGTATAATATTTTAGTTTAGAAATGAAAAGAAAAGCTAGACGAAATTCAAAAACAATAGCATACAAATCACGAAGTGTCTCAGGCTACCCCAAACCTTGACAATTCCAACTTAAACAACTCATTAATCCTTCCACCGAAGTACAAATAAGGATAACCAAACCAACATATCTAACAAAGTCTAATAACAAATCCTCGGTTACCCAACAAAGAAAAACCAATAGTACTAATAAGCAATTAAAGATAAATAATCATTTAAAATAAAATTCCCTAGACTATAACACTATTATTCATCTTTGAATTTATTCCACAATTTCATAATTTCCTATTGTACACTTTCACAATGATGCATCTCAATGGTCAATTGGATGTCATCCAATAATTCTTTACTCAGTCCTTTTTTCATAAAGTGATTTTATCTTCCCGATTTCTAGATAAATATCCAAAAGAACGACATTTGGTGTTGCAGTTCCATCTAGCACATCTTTAACATACTTCTAATATCTTACATATTTTTTCTTGGCAAAACTATTTTTACTCAAAGCAGGTAAACGTTTGTAAAATGTAGGTAGATGCTCACCACTTAGTCAGACATTTGCTTCAATTAACCATCTAATATCCTCAAACATTCCTTTCAACATTAGAAATCACAATTTCTCCATTCTCATTTGATATATTTTTGTCAATGCATTAATAGATAGTAAATTATAATAATTTTGAAATGTACGGATTGAAGTATCAATTTTGTAAAGAAAGTAAGAAAAAGAAGAAGAATAAGAAGTTTTAATTTGAATGAGTGTAGAAGAAGAATAATTGAAATGATGATTATCGGGTTGAAAAAGAAGGGTTATTTTGTCCAATAACAATTTCTATATAAAGAGATAAAACACACACATACATATATATATATATATATATATAATTAGTTATATATATGCATATCATATCATCTCTTTTTACATTTTGATATTTTGTCCAATTTTTCAAACAAATAAATTCAATTCCATTTGAATATTATATCTTAGAATCTTTATCATTTTGTGTCATTTTTTCAAATTGATTTGAAAAAATGGTTCAATAACCTATTATAATTTTTGGCCTATTGTGTCAGTTTTTCAACATGGTTTGAAAAAAATAGCACAATATGGCAAATGAGAAAAAAGAATGGCGTCCTCATCCCTATGGCACTACAGGAAAAACTATTATTTTCAACGGACATATCTGTCGGTAATCCGTCTCTGACCACGGTTTTAGATAAATTACCGACCAAATATGCTGTCGGAGATTAAGCAGTCGGTAATGCCAACAACCAGAGTAATCCGTCGTTATTTATGACCAAATTTTGAACGAGAAGTGGTCAATGACAAATATTTCATCTCTGATATGTCGATCTTACACATAGCTTTTCGACAGATATTATTAAATTTTTAATTCTTAACATCATAAAAATAAGTAAATCCGTAGGGAAATTGTCGCAATTATGAAATTTTTTTTATTCCGTCGGGAATCCGTCGCTAATATTTATTAATTTTTAAAATAATTAATCACATTTCCATCAGAAATCCGTTGCCAATATTTATTAATTTTAAAAATAATTATACGTCCGTCGAAAATCTGTTGCTAATATCTATTAATTTTTAAAATAATTAATCACATGTCCGTCAGGAATCCGTGGGCAATAGTTATTAATTTTCAATAAATAATTATATTTTCGTTGGGAATCCGTTGCCAATATCTATTAAGTTATTAAAAACAATTTAATTTTCATCGACAATTCATTGCCAATATAAATTAATTTAATTTCCGTCGGGAATCCGTAGCAACATTTATTATCTTTAAAAATAATTTCATTTTTCGTCGGTAATCCGTTGCTAATATTTATTAATTTTTTTAAAAAATTAAATTCCGTCGAGAAATCATCGCACAAATTTATTAAATTCTTAAAATTAAACAAATTCCGTACGTAGTCAAGTTGAACATTGTTGTGGACAATGTTTTTCTTGTATTACCATACTACTGTTAATTTTGTCATCAGTATTTCCTTTATTTATTTATTTTTTCGGGGGTGGGGGGACAATTTTGCTGTTGTGATAATCAAGCGGCTCTCCACATTGCTGCAAATTTCATCCTTCACAAGAGAACCAAACATGTTGAGATGAGATAGATTGTTACTTTGTGAGAGAGAGCTAGTTATGTCGCAAAATTCAGCCACGAAAGTTTTCAAAAGATTCACCAAAAGGCCTACTCATTCCCAATTTTATTATTGTTTTTGTCTATCTCTTCTCCAAGCTGAGCATGTTTGATCCACATGCTCTTTTTTTTTCTTTTTATGGGGGGCGGGGGAGGGGAGGGGGGTGAAGAAAAGTAGCTAATCCACAACCTTTGTTTGTGTATGCATGATATCCGAAGCAACCAGAGTTGGATTCAGTAAAATTTGTTGTTCAGTTGGACATCTCTGATGCAGGAAATGGATTAATGTTGTTGCATTTCTTGTGTTGTAAGATAGAATAGGATGTGGATTATTTCAGTGTTCTCGCAAGTGTAAAATAGATAGAACTTTTGCCTAACTTGTATTTCATGTATGTAGATTACTGATGTAGATGAATGAAAGTTCCAGAAATATCCCGTGGCTAAATTTTCTTCAGTGTAAAAATGTTTCTGACTAGGCCAAGTATTAAACAGGGTGATTTTAAATGGGGTTAAAAGATTTAGATTTTGGGATGAATATTCATTCATGTTTTCACTTTTGATACTAATTTAAGAAGAATTGAAAAAAGTTATTTTGGAAAAGTTGGATATTTTCAAGAAAGCTTTTATTTATTGATACAATTGAAAATAAAATGTATATTACTAATTTGCAAAAAAACTTTTTTTAAAAAAGCGACTAAAAATGCTAGAGTAATCGAACCCAAAACAAAAAAAGTTAGTAATTATTTTGCATACATGATGGAACTTTATATAAAGACAAATATATATATATATGCTTGCATACATACATACACATTAGCCCCGCCAATGAATAAAGTATGGGTGTGCATTTGATTTTACAATTCAATTTTTAGTTTTTTATTTTATTTTTTTATGAGAACTGAACCAAATCTAATTTCATATAAAATTGAAACCAAATTAATAAGATTCAGTTTAGAATCAAAATTTCACCCTTCCATTAAAAAATTTACTCTCTCCGTCCGGAATTGAATATCTATTTTTTATTTAATTAAAAATTAAGAAATATAATTGACTTTAATTAACTTACAAAATTATTTTTAAAATAAGTATAATGGATTGTGGAATCCATGAGTTAGTTAAATGTAATTCCTTTAAAATTACGGTATTAAGTGGAGATAATGAGTTAGTATGATATAAATATCTGAAATTAATAAGATTATTAATGAAACTTTAGATAAAAAATATGTTTATTTAAAAAAATTATATATTTAATTTCGAAAAAACTAAAATAAAAATGTTGAATATTCAATTACGAATGGAAGGGTTATTATTAAATATTTTTATAAATTAAAAAATATTATAATCTTATAATATAATATAATAAAAAAATTTATTATAATCTCTGTAAGTGACATGTTGAAAAACCTAAGAGGGGGGGTGAATTAGGTTTTTATCCGATTTTTCAACCTAATTCAATAAAACACCTCTTTGACAACAAATATCAAACACTTGGTGTGCTAGTTGTGTGAGAAATAATGTGTTCAAGTAAAATGCAGAAATTAGAGCAATGAACACAATGATTTATAGTGGTTCGGTTTATCCAACAAAACCTAATCCACTACCTTGAGTTACCTACTCAAGGATTTATCAAATCCCTTCACTAATCAAATAAATGAGATTACAAAAGAGGCTCACCCAATTCACCTTAGGGTTTTACAAATAACCTCTCAAACCAATCAAGGCTAACTCAACCCTTGAGTTTTACAACACAACCTTGATTATACAATAATCCCACCACTCTCCTTAGTGAATCCTAACACAACAATTCAATTCAAGGTTCACCCAAAGGTTTTACAAACAAACCTTGAATACAAAACAACCTACACAAGGCTCACCCTAACACTTAGGGTTTTATGCTACTTGCAACCTTGATACAATTACAATCAATAATAAAAGATAGAGAGTTTGATAGATATCACCTTAATGTGAAGATATATCAATTTGAATCACAATCACCTCTTTGAGTAATGGCTTGTCAAGATTGCTCAAAATACACCTTTGAATGTAAAAACCCTTCTTTAATGATTTTAACAAGATTGATGTTTTTTTTAAAGGGTTTTGGAATGTTTCTAAGATGTTATAGGATCAAGATATACAATGTTTTTGCTCAAAAAATCTTCTTAGAAAGAATTCCAAAGGTTTTGGTATTTAAAGGTTTGTTTCCAACGGTCAAAAAAGAAGCTGTTGGAAACCCACTCAGGAAGTGCGGTCGACCGCAAATCAGACTTGGTCGTCCGCACCATCATCCTCAAGTTCACTGGACAACCACCGGATGATGATTTTTCATCCTCCGGTCGACCGGACTTCATTTGCGGTCGACCTCACTTCACCTGCGGTCGACCTCATGGTCGTCCACAAGTTGGCAGATGAACAAATTTGACAGCACATGCATCCACAAGATAAACTAACTTATGGACGATACCTGGACCACTTTAGGTCGACTGAAACATGTTCATTTGTGTATCAACAATAATCTAACACACAAATGATGATTTCAATCAACCATATAAGTTATGGTATCAATCCAACAAGAGTTTATGAACCATATAAGTTTTGAAATCAAGATGCATGGTTTTCGAAATACCAAAACATATTTTAACATAAAAAACATTTTGAAATAACGTTTTAAATTCATAGAGCAACCTTTAGAAACCATTACTCAATTAGAGGTAGAACTAGAGATATCAAAATATATAACTCTAAGACTATACCTCTAGTTCCTATCTAATCCAATAAAAGCTAGTCTTCAAATCTTGATAGTCTTGACTTGTATACTTCCTTGAAGACTTGAAATTTTGTTGTTGCATGGATTAGATCATGAATCCAAAAACTCTATCACTTGTACAAATAAGACATTAGTCCTCATCAATGTTTGTCATTAATCAAAATTAAGACATTAAAAGCTTTAGGGCTTTCAATCTCCCCCTTTTTGATGATGACAAATATTGATGCAATGTGATAGGTAAAACAATTAAGTGCAAGGATTCAAAGTAAGAAAGAGTTTATAGAATATGTATCAAACATTGTAAAATGCTCCCCCTTACAATATGCTAGGTATTTGTAAGATATCACATATAGCATATAGCCAATTAGTTTGATGATATCAAGAAATTGAATGAAACAATTTTCGAACAATTATAGGATCTCAAGATGAAAAGATTCATTGTAAGTATATGAGATCACTTCCTAGCTTATATAGGCTTAAAGAAGCCTATTTTTCCACCAACCTCCGTATCCTCCTTCCTTCCAGATTTAAAAATATTTATAATACAATTATAAAGCTCCCCCTATCAATATGCATGAGTTTTGGAAAATTTTTGATAGAATTTCCTTTGTAACTCTTATAACTCCAATATCACAATACAAACTCAACAATGCAAAAGAGATGAGATATATCACATAAAATCACACAAATGGCCAACCCGGCGATCAACACACAATTCTCATTCTCCTTCATTCTCAATATCTCAAAAACTTAGAAATACATAAATTTTAAACCAATGATAGCCATACTTAACCTCTTAAAGTTATTTCCTCTTCTTCTTGGTTTTGATGAACGTGATCGTCAAGTGCAATTCAAATACTTCAAGTTCCTCAAATTCTCCCATTTTGTCATTTCGTCCCTTTTGTATCTATTCTTGATTTTCCTCAAAAAATGATTGAACTTCAAGTATCTTTCTTTAGATGGTTTCTCCTCTTTGCATTGAATTCTCCCATTTTGTTGTAAGTGTTCTCGATCTTCATCTTCCTGCAAAATGTTAGTTTCCAAAAGAACACAACACAAATATAACTCTTAAACATTGCTATCAACACTTAGTTTTTTTAAGTGTTCTCGATCTTCATCTTCCTGCAAAATGTTAGTTTCCAAAAGAACACAACACAAATATAATTCCTAAACATTGCTATCAACACTTAGTTTTTCTCCCCCTTTGTCATCATTCAAAAAGAATGTGTATGAAGGATTAAAATAAGGTCAAAAGCATATAATAAGATCTCTCAATATACCAAGGAGTCATTATGGGGAAATAATCAAACCAATAAACTACATTACTTAAAAATATACGACAAGAAGAGATCATAATGTAGCAGAAAACATATGAAAATAGTGCATTATAGATATAAAAAGAAAATGAAAGGTATAAAGATGATCCTCAAGTAGCCAAAGCTAGAGTGCGAGGCTTCGGAGCACAGACTTTAAACTGCAAAAATGATTATGTTGAAGAAGTGGTCTCTGGAATGATAATAGCTTCAACTGGTAGATCATCAATAGTAGTCACTACAGTGGTATCCTCTGAAATAATGGTGGAGGATGTATCAGCAGCAATAGATGGCTCAATACTACTTGATGACACAACAATAGGAGTAATAGGATTCTTTGTCATATATGTGGTCTTCTCATCAAAATGTGAAGAAATATCTATGTGGACTCCATATAATGCCTCAAGATGAGTAGATATATTGCCAACTTTGTGATGAAGAAACTTTACTCTTGATTTCATTTTGAACAACTTCTTCAAACACATCTTGGATTTTAGTATTAAACTTCTCAAAGATAATATCCATATTGTTTGAGAGATGCTCCAAATTATTCCACAAGACATCTTTTGTATGAGGAATAAAACCTATATTCCTCTTGCATCAAACATTTTCGTTCACTCAGTTTCTTTCTAATAGAAGTATCAAAAGGAGTTTCCTTTTCCTTTTTCCATTGATGTCTTCCCTTTCCTTATTCTTTCTCTGGTGGAAGTATCAAGTGATTAGCTTCTTCTTGACCAAATAATAATGAGTACATTTTCACCCATCAATCTTGCGATTTCGGATAAGGCTTGGAGTAAATCTTCTTGAGATATTTTCTTTCTCAACTCCCAATCATCATTGAAACATAAGTCATGCACTATCTTGTATGCAACAAAATCACATTTATGAAGAAATCTCATGTCAACAACCTCAAGTAAAGATATTTCAAAATGTTTGAACACTCTTGAAAGCAACCTTCCATAAAGTAGGCTCTTTGCTATTTTCTTAGCCTTCTTAACAAAGAACGATATCCATAAGATAACCAAGATCTACTCATTTTCCTTTGAACATAATTAGCATAATAAACATGTGCAAATGAGTAATAGATGTCCTATGACCATCTATGAGTACAAATATAGTAGTGCACATAAGACAAAGTATATTATGTTCAAGACTAAAAACAATAGATTCCCTTTTTGCAAAATTCACAAAGGATTCTTTATTTGTAAAAGCATATTCAAAATCTTGAATGGAGAAAGCATAATAATGGCAAATTTGGTGAGAAAAAAAAAAATGTAATCTCATCAATAGGAGCACTCATAATATCATCCAAGTTATACTGATTGAAATTTAAAACAATACCACATACTTTAGACACATAATATACAACTTGATATCCTTCCTTAGCATAATAACAATACCATATACTCAGAATATTTTTCTCTAGATTAGCATAGCATTGAAGTATATAGTTATAGTACATAGGCTCATCATGCACAATAATATCATATCATCCTTTCTTAGCAAAATACTTCAAGATATTTTCAAAAAGGAAACTTACTAGAATAGATGGTACTTTCAAGAATCACATTTCAAAACTCGAGATAGTCATAGAATCAAATTTAATACTCCTTACTTGTGAATAAGGTAGTATTGCTCTTCTTCTTCTTTGGTACCATTTGAGATTTGGTTGAACCACCTTTTGATCCAATATGTTTATCCCTTGTTATTTCTTCTTTCGGACGATAGAATCAGTTTCTCCGGTTGACCAAACAATTTGATTGTTGTCGTCCGCAAGTCCTCTGTCTACTCTGCGGTCGATGGCTTGTACCATACGGTCGACCGAAGATTTTCTCGAGGTCTTCCGCAAGTCCACTGGCCATTCTTCGGATGATACTCCCGTAAGATGCGGTCGACCGCACCTTCTTCAGGTGTCATTTGAAATATCTTCTAAGCAACTTATAATCAACCAAGAATCGTTGTTTTGATAATTAAATGAGCTATACAATGACAAACTCATTAGCAATTGTATATAAACACTTCAATAGCTTTCTAAAAATAGAACCTTTTCTCGGCCAATGGATAAACACATCAATTTTAATAACAAAGATCACTCAAATATAATATCAACAAAAATTTGAACAATTAAAATGTCATGCACTTTATTTTTTTTTAAAATTAGTGTAGTGTCTACCATTCATCTAGTCAATCTTTTTTCAATAAGAAAGATGCTAAGCCTTTCATACTAAGCTCTTGAAGCATGTTTCAAAGCATATAAAGCTTTTGAAAGTATGTAAACATGATTTTCAAAAGATTCATGCACAAAATCAGGAGGTTGATCAACATAAAATACCTATTGGATGTAACAAATATAGAAATGCATTCTTAACATCCATTTGAAATAATTTAAAACCTATAAAATATGCAAATGCAGGTAATATTCTAATGGACTCTAATCTAGTAATTGGGGCAAAAAAAATCTCATCATAATCAATGCCCTCTTCTTGATTATATCTTTGAGCAACAAGTGTAGCCATATTTCTAGCGACAAAACCATGATCAACAAGTATGTTTCTAAAAATCCATTTTGTACCAATAATGATGGGATTTTAACGTTTAGGTACAAGTTCCCAAACTTTGCTCCTTTCAAATTGATTTAACTCTTCATGGATGATAATGATCCAAAAATCATCACTAAAAGCCTCATCAATGTTCCTAGGTACTATATGAGACAATAATGCAAGATTATCAACACAATTTATAAAATGTCTTCTTGTTCTTACCCCTTCATTGGGATTACCAATGATTTGATCATTTGGATGATTATGGACGTATTTCCACTCCTTTGGAAGATCATGATTTGTCTCTCCTTCATGTGAGGTTGATTATTGAATGTCAATGATCTCTTCACTTTCATTCTTAGGTATTGAATGATCTTCATTTGATTGAACAATATCTTTGTTCATTGACTCAATAGATAGCTCTTGAAAATCACCTTCATTCTCATCTCTTGGCAAGTAAATATTAGACTCATCAAATATAACATGAATAGCTTCATCAATAGCCATAGTTCTTTTATTGTAAACACAAAAAGCTTTTCTATTTGAAGAGTAGCCAAGGAGCATACCTTCATCGGATTTCTTGTCAAACTTACCAAGATTGTCTTTGACATTTAGAATAAACCATTTACAACCAAACACTTTAAAGTAGGAAATGGAAGGAGTTTTATCAAATATAAGCTCATAAGGGGTTTTATTAACAAAGGATATAAGAAGCATTCTATTAACAATATAGCGAGAAGTATTTATAAATTCAACCCAAAAATATTTTCGCAAATAATTTTCACATAGTATGGAATATGCCATTTCTTGTAAAGTACGATTTTTCCTTTCATCAACACCATTTTGTTGAGGAACTTTTGCAATTGAAAAATTGTGAGATATATTATTCTTATCACATAATTTTGGTTAAAATACTATTGCAAAACTCTCTACCATTATCACTTCCAATGAAGATAAATTTGCAACTAATGGTGTTTTGTACTTGTTTAAAGAGTTTGACAAAAGCTTTAAAAACTTCATCTTTACTCAACAAGAAATTAATCCAAGTAAATCTATAAAAATCATCAACAGTCACATAGACATATGGTTTGCCACCAATTCACATGGTTCTCATAGCACCAAATAAATCCATATGTACAAGTTCAAGAGGTTTTGAAGTAGACACATTTTCTTTGATTTGAAAGAACTCTTGACTTGTTTACATGCATCACAAATATGATCTTTCTCAAAATTAATGTTAGGCAAAACTCTAACATACTGAAGTTTTGTAAAAATATGCAAAGTATATATGCTAATATGTCCTAATTTACAATGGCAAAGATATGCATCATCAACTTCCAAAGAAAGGCATATAACATTTTGTTCAACTAAATCATCAAAATAGATATCATACATATTTTCATTTCTTCACACTTGCAGATGATCATTCTTGAGCTTGCGGTCGACCAAAACGTTTCCTTGGATCGTCCGCAACCTTACTGTCCACTTAGTGGATGATCTATTTTTCCATGCGGTCGACCGAAACCTTCTCAAGGGTCGTCCGCAAGTTCACCAGAACCACCAGTCTTTACTTAAAGACAAAATCCACTTATATCATGACATTTATAGGATAATCAGTGTTTGTGAGAAAAGTTTGTAAGAGAATTATATCAAACAATATGACAAGACAACTCAATTATCACAATATGCAATTAACAAAATACAAAAAAAAACAATTAGAAAATTTATCAAGTATTTGTATTGAAAACACATTTCAACCACATATAGCATTATGATCTAATTTACAAAATTCATAATCAAGAAATTCTTACTAAAGATTCAATCTCAAAAGAATGAATTTCTTCATGACCTTCATGAAGAACATTGTATCTTAGTATAGCATATTTGATCATGTGGATTGAGCAAATTCTCTTGACATGTTGTATTGCTCCTTCATGATCAACATATTGAGTTACCTACAAAGAAGATGAAACTTTTGGTATCCAAGTGGCTTTGGATCCATGAGAATTAGTCGAATTTGTTTTGACAATCCAAATACTTTTTGTACCATTCTCGATTTTCTTCTTGGCATAACATATATTAACCTTATGGCCATACTTACCACAATAGGTACAACATATTCTTGATGACATATGAGTATGTGTGTGATGTGTATGATGTACTTTATGATGCAAATATGAGATATTCTTGTGTGATATATTTTTGTGTGTATGCAAGGCATCATCATGTGTATCAATAAAACCAATACCTCTCTTATCATTAGAGAATCTTTGAGCACCAAGTAATTTATTTAAATTATCTCTACCACATGTGAGTTTATGTAAGCTAACACTTAAATCATCTATTCTCAACTTCATAGCATCATAGTCACTCATCATGTCATTCAATTTCTTGTTTCTAATAACAAGATCATTATTAGCATTTTCAAGAAATTTGACCTTATCACATAGACCAATAATATTTTCATCAAGAGTCACTTTGGAAGAAAGCAATAAAGCATTTTCATCAAGTAATTTAGCATTTGCCAATAACAAATTCTCAACTTGACATTTCAAGAATTTATTCTTCTTGATGACTTTCTTCATTTCATAATAGAGATTAGCAACAAATTCATCTTGATCAAATATATCACAATTATCATTGCAATCATTTTCACTAATGTGTAAAGTTTGTGCGGTAGAAGTACTTACTTCATCTTCAAGAGCCATAAGACAAGTGTTTGCAACTTTGGATTGATCGTTTTCTTCATTTTCACTTTCTTCTTGATTTGATGTGCATGTCAATCCTTCATGTGCAACTTCAAGTAATCTCCACATTTCATATGCGGAACTACAACCACATACTCTATTGTATTCATCTAAATCAAGAGCACAACAAAGAATATTCATAGCAATAAAGTTTGAAGTCATTTTCTTTTTATCCTCTTCATCAAACTCATTAAGAGTTTTCTCAACACTTTTTCCCTTTACAATCTTAGAGGGAACATAAGGACCATTTATAACAATATTCCATAAATCAAAATCAATGGAGGAAATATAAATATGAATTCTATCTTTCCATAAAGTGTAGTTATAGCCATTCAACAAAGGTGGTCTACTAGTAGAGTAACCCTCACTTATGATATTGTTGTCTATATGAGCCATAAGATCTTTACTTCTAGGTGATTAAACCTTAAACAAGAAGACCTGCTCTGATACCAATTGAAAAACCTAAGAGGGGGGGTGAATTAGGTTTTTATCCGATTTTTCAACCTAATTCAATAAAACACCTCTTTGACAACAAATATCAAACACTTGGTGTGCTAGTTGTGTGAGAAATAATGTGTTCAAGTAAAATGCAGAAATTAGAGCAATGAACACAATGATTTATAGTGGTTCGGTTTATCCAACAAAACCTAATCCACTACCTTGAGTTACCTACTCAAGGATTTATCAAATCCCTTCACTAATCAAATAAATGAGATTACAAAAGAGGCTCACCCAATTCACCTTAGGGTTTTACAAATAACCTCTCAAACCAATCAAGGCTAACTCAACCCTTGAGTTTTACAACACAACCTTGATTATACAATAATCCCACCACTCTCCTTAGTGAATCCTAACACAACAATTCAATTCAAGGTTCACCCAAAGGTTTTACAAACAAACCTTGAATACAAAACAACCTACACAAGGCTCACCCTAACACTTAGGGTTTTATGCTACTTGCAACCTTGATACAATTACAATCAATAATAAAAGATAGAGAGTTTGATAGATATCACCTTAATGTGAAGATATATCAATTTGAATCACAATCACCTCTTTGAGTAATGGCTTGTCAAGATTGCTCAAAATACACCTTTGAATGTAAAAACCCTTCCTTAATGATTTTAACAAGATTGATGTTTTTTTAAAGGGTTTTGGAATGTTTCTAAGATGTTATAGGATCAAGATATACAATGTTTTTGCTCAAAAAATCTTCTTAGAAAGAATTCCAAAGGTTTTGGTATTTAAAGGTTTGTTTCCAACGGTCAAAAAAGAAGCTGTTGGAAACCCACTCAGGAAGTGCGGTCGACCGCAAATCAGACTTGGTCGTCCGCACTATCATCCTCAAGTTCACTGGACAACCACCGGATGATGATTTTTCATCCTCCGGTCGACCGGACTTCATTTGCGGTCGACCTCACTTCACCTGCGGTCGACCTCATGGTCGTCCACAAGTTGGCAGATGAACAAATTTGACAGCACATGCATCCACAAGATAAACTAACTTATGGACGATACCTGGACCACTTTAGGTCGACTGAAACATGTTCATTTGTGTATCAACAATAATCTAACACACAAATGATGATTTCAATCAACCATATAAGTTATGGTATCAATCCAACAAGAGTTTATGAACCATATAAGTTTTGAAATCAAGATGCATGGTTTTCGAAATACCAAAACATATTTTAACATAAAAAACATTTTGAAATAACGTTTTAAATTCATAGAGCAACCTTTAGAAACCATTACTCAATTAGAGGTAGAACTAGAGATATCAAAATATATAACTCTAAGACTATACCTCTAGTTCCTATCTAATCCAATAAAAGCTAGTCTTCAAATCTTGATAGTCTTGACTTGTATACTTCCTTGAAGACTTGAAATTTTGTTGTTGCATGGATTAGATCATGAATCCAAAAACTCTATCACTTGTACAAATAAGACATTAGTCCTCATCAATGTTTGTCATTAATCAAAATTAAGACATTAAAAGCTTTAGGGCTTTCACATGTGGTCATTGTTGGAAACACTTTAATTTTTATTGGTTGAGATCCATCATCTTGAACATATTTTGTAATTTGATTGGCTGTGAGCACTTCCATTATGCAACATGACACTATTTAATTAGACAAAAGTATTCTTTCAATTCCCATATGTCACTACAGGAAAAACCATTTTTTTCAACGGACATTTCCGTCGGTAATCCGTCTGTGACCACAGTTTTAGACGGATTACCGACCGAATATTCCGTCGACAATTAGGCAGTCGGTAACACCAACGGCCTAAGTAATCCGTCGTTATTTACGACCGAATTTCGACGGCAACGTAAACGACGAGAATTGGTCAACGACAAAAGATTTCGTCTCGGATCCGTCGATCTTACAGGCCGCTTTCAGACGGATATTATTAAATTTTTAATTTTTAGCATCATAAAAATAAGTCAATCCGTAGGGAAACTGTCGCAATTATGGAATTTTTTTTACAAAATTTTAATATTTCCGTCGGGAATCCGTTGCCAATATTTATTAAATTTAAAATAATTATACGTCCGTCGCAAATCCGTCGGTAATATATATTAATTTGTAAAATAATGAATTACAATTCTGTCGGGAATCCGTTGCCAATATTTATTAAATTTAAAAATAATTATACTTCCGTCGGAAATCCGTCGGTAATATATATTAATTTTTAAAATAATTAATCACAATTCCGTCGGGAATCCGTTGCCAATATTTATTAAATTTAAAAATAATTATAAGTCCGTCGGAAATCCGTCGGTAATCTATATTAATTTTTAAAATAATTAATCACAATTCCGTCGGGAATCCGTTGCCAATATTTATTAAATTTAAAAATAATTATACGTCCGTCGGAAATCCGTCGGTAATCTATATTAATTTTTAAAATAATTAATCACAATTCCGTAGGGAATCTGTTGCCAATAATTATTAAATTTAAAAATAATTATACGTCCGTCGAAAATCCGTCGGTAATATATTAATTTGTAAAATAATGAATTACAATTCCGTCGGGAATCCGTTGCCAATATAAATTAATTTTCAATAAATTTACATTTTCGTCGGGAATATGTCGCCAATATCCATTAAGTTATTAAAAACAATTTAATTTCCGTCGGCAATCCGTTGCCAATATAAATTAATTTAATTTCCGTTGGTAATCCGTAGCCAACATTTATTATCTTTAAAAAATATTCATTTTCCGTCGGTAATCCGTTGCTAATATTTATTAATTTTTTTTAAAAATTAAATTCCGTAGGGAATCCGTCGAAATTATTACTATGATGAATTAATTTCCGTAGGAAATCTGTCGAAAATTTTAAATTTTTGGATTAGTGAATAAAATCTGTATTAGTGAATAAAAACTGTATTTTGGATTAAAAACACCCAATTAATAATTAAATCTGTAAAATAATATAAATTTATTGAATAAAACTAAAATAATATATATCCGAAATTAATTTATCAAATAAAACTAAAATAATATGTATGTGTGATAAGTATATGAAGATAGTACATAAACATCAACTAACAACAACGGAATGTGCCTGTCCAGGGGCAGGGGCAGGAGGAGGAGGAGGGGGAGGGGGATCAAAATGACTTGACGGACCGGGATGATCACCAGGTGGTGACACAGTGAAATCCTCATCCTCCGCAACATATTCATCCTCAAAAAACATGTCATCCTCGGGTACAGAAGGTAATACTGGTGGAGCCGGAAATCCCATCTGGATAGCCAAGTTTTTGATGTATGCCTGCAAACTATCCTCTCGGGACTTCATCGCTCTAAATTTGTCTTCGAACTTCCTCCGTATAATACCCACCTCCATGCCTACCTGCAAGCCCACCTGCAAGCCTACCTGTTGCCTCACACGCTCCTGAATTCGAGCATCTATATCTACTGGCTCCGAACAGGCAGATGGTGTAGACTGCGTACTGGACGAATCCTGATCCAGACGTCGTCTCACTCTAGGCGCTTCAGACCCCAACCCCGAAACACGGCCCTTCTTGAAGCCACATGCTACCTCAACAAATAGTTGCTTATCATCAGGCACTGAAGGATGAGTGGAGTCAGTGGACTCCATCTGAGAGTACTGCTCACACAATGCATTGACCTCGTTCTGCAATTAAATTAAAATTGTAAGCAAACGATATAATTAAATTGACGTTAATAATAGAATGTACACATACCATAGTTTGTTGTGATTTCTCGCTATTGAATTCGCCCTTACTAGGCCCAGACTGGAATGTGTGAGTCTTCTTATACAAATCTTTGTACCTAAACTGGAAACCTTCCCTCTTCCGCTACAAAATATTACAAAAGATTAAATAATTATAAAAATATAATTATAATCATATAATTCAGCTAAAGTATTTAAATATATGCATTAGAATGACTAACCATCCTTCTCTCGTGCTCTGAGAACGAAATCGACCCGCCAGTATGAGTCGAGGAAAGAGCTGCAGCTCTGTTGCTCTTACCTGATCTAGAAGAGCACAACCACTTCTCAGTTCTCCAATAAACATGTAGTTGTTTCCAGTCATCTTTCGTTATCCAATATGGAGGGATAGTCAAACTCTTCTCCCTACGGGCACGACACATCTCATCCTTGAACCTGCTCCTAGCAACCTTAATCCAATTCTTCCGTATAAGGCCGTCGTGCTCGGGACGCCATCTATACAATTTCTGCAAATAAAACAAGAAAAAAAATTTAAATCAAAGGCATTTAAAATTAAAATATATAATTTAACAACAAATTTATTCCAAGTTCGGGTTAAACTTACGCTCCACTCTGTAAACCATATATCTCGAACATGTGCAGGAACTTGGGAGAATTTGGCAAATGGACCAATAAAGTGTTGCTTAATAGTATCAGTAACCTTCCTAACAGGCTCCACAGACGGATCAAATCTGTTTAAATTATCCATATTAGCAAAATAAATTAAAATTTAAAAAATTTCGGCAGCATCTCCCCTATAAATTGAACATTTTCCAGGCACACAGGCCACACAATTTATTTTCAAATATACCACAAATCTGAATAACAATAATGCCAACAAACTCCCTGTTCAAATGCCATATAATATTATAGTAATTCATATGAACCAATAAACTCCACATCTCCAAGAATAATATATCATCTAACATTTAAGAAATCATATCAACCAATAAATGTAACGTCTCCCCAGAATACTATACGATTGATAAACACCGTGACAAAACAGTTTCCAAGTCAAACTTAATTATTTACTTACGAATCACCGTCAGGAGAAATGAGTGGACGGTCATCTTCACTCCGTGACTGTGACTGAGTAGATGGTATAGCAGAATCGGGAACTGGTGGACTAGAAGGGACAGGCCCTGAGGTGGAGGTAGGTGTGCTAGTGTCTGACCCAACTATGTCTGGACTAGGATCCTCCATAACTCCTGGTAACCTAGGGGGCGGTGTACCATGTCCAGAACTATCCATGGCTGCAATATGAAAAAAAAAACAATGATAAAGTCAAAAAAAACAATGATAATGATTCTTTACACTATTACTTTTGTTTTCAGGTCTTTAGAAGATTTAGAAGATGTTGGAATGAAATTGGAAGAAATCGGGAATTTGAGGATGGATATTTAGAAGAATGGAGAAGTGGACGCGCAGGACAGTCAAGTGGACGCGCAAGGCCAGGAAGTGGACGCGTCCACCAAATTTCACGCGTCCACCCTCAGAAGTTGGACAGTAAAGTGGACGCGCAAGGAGACCAAGTGGACGCGCAAGGCAAGGAAGTGGACGCGTCCACCAAATCTCACGCGTCCACCCTCAGAAGTTGGACAGTAAAGTGGACGCGCAGGGAGACCAAGTGGACGCGCAAGGCAAGGAAGTGGACGCGTCCACCAAATCTCACGCGTCCACTCTCAGAAGATTGAAGGTCAAGTGGACGCGTCTCATCTACTCAGGCGTCCACTTTGAAGACTCGGGCGTCCACTTTCCGAATTTAAAGTTTTAAGATTGTTTTAAGTAGTTTCTAATTAGGATTCTTGTATAACTATCCTAGGACCTTTTTCTAACTATATATAAGCCTTAATAGCTTAGTTTAGGGTGGAAACCCCTTGTTTTTTGTCTTTAAGTTTGACTTGTTTGCGTTATAGTAGCTCTCATACAAATCCTGTGGTGCCTTAGGAGGCACAAAGAGTACATCCTTGAACTCAACATCACCTTCAGCAGTGAAATGACTCCACGCTAGGGGTTTCTTGTCACTAAAGTCCTATTGGAGAACACAAATTACACAAAATGATCAGATCTAAGACAAAATTTTCCTACCTCACAAATCCTCTGAGGGGCATTGAAAGAAACATACCTTCGCTAGAGAGTGATAAAATTTAGTGTACTCTTCATCAGTGACCTCCTTTGGACTCCTCAACCAAATAGCCTTCACATCATTCAAAATCTCCCATTCATAAGTTGTCTCCCTCACCTTCTTTGTCTTGGGCTTTTCCTTATCTTCCTCTTTCTCTTCTTCTTCCTCCTCCTCTGAGGAGCTGCTCTAAGCTGATAGAAAATATGGTAAGGCAAAAAAATAAGTGATACTTTTCTTTATCCCCTACCATATTAGGGGTAAATAACAACAAAAGCAGAAGTCTTATTTCTTTCGAAAGTATCTTTATATTTTTCTTTCTTTTTTTTATTTTTTAAAAAGAATGAAATATCATTTCTAAGCTATGGACTGCTTCATTTGCACCTCTAGGTACACTTGAAGTAGAAGTTAAATGATATTTTTTTACTGGAATTATATTTATGTGGCACAGAAGCAAGAAAGTAAAGCCCTCATATTTGATATTGAAGTTCATTGGGAAAAAGTTATATAAAGCATTAAGTAAAACAATTGAATAATTTCAATTCATTACTTTGCAGGTAAAAGAAAAGGGGAAAAGATTGAATCTTCCAAGTTCATTGGGTTCCGGCAGCAGGGACGAGCTCGACGGTGGCAGCGACAGCAGCGAGGCAACGAGACGAGATTGACGGGCAGCGGCAACAGCGAGGCGACGAGATCGATGGGTAGAGGCAGCAACGGCGCGACAGTGAGGGACGATCAGAGGTAGCAGCGACGAAATGAGGAAGAACAGACAGTGAGTGGCTAGAGAGAGAACAAAGGTGAGAAAGAAAAGAGGGGAAATGAGGAAAAAGGAAAATTAGGGAAGAGGCCCATTTTAAATTTATCTGCCTATTTTTATTATTTTTAAATAATTAAGTACATTTCCGTCGGGAATCCGTCGCCCATATTTATTAATTTTTAAAATTTTTAACTTTCCGTCGGTAATCCGTCGATAATATTTATTAATTTTATAAATAATTAATCACAGTTCCGTCGAAAATCCGTCAGGAATATTTAATAATTTTTATAAATTTTAACTTTCCGTCGGTATTATTTAATAATTTTTAAAATAATAATATCACATTTCCGTCGAGAATCCGTCGCCAATATTTATTAATTTTTATAAATTTTAACTTTCCGTCGGTAATCCGTCGAACCTATTTATTAATTTTTAAAATAAATACACTATTCCGTCGAAACTCCGTCGGAAATATTTATTAATTTTTAAATTAATAAAATCACATTTCCGTCGGGAATCCGTCGATTAGATTTATTAATTTTTTAAAATTTTAACTTTCTGTCGGTAATCCGTCGATAATATTAATTAATTTTATAAATAATTAATCACAATTCCGTCGCAAATCCGTCGGGAATATTTATTAATTTTTAAATTAATTAAATCACATTTCCGTCGGGAATCCGTCGATTAGATTTATTAATTTTTTAAAATTTTAACTTTCCGTCGGTAATCCGTCGATAATATTAATTAATTTTATAAATAATTAATCACAATTCCGTCGAAAATCCGTCGGGAATATTTATTAATTTTTAAAATAATAAAATCACATTTCCGTCGAGAATCCGTCGCCAATATTTATTAATTTTTATAAATTTTAACTTTCCGTCGTTAATCCGTCGAAACTATTTATTAATTTTTAAAATAAATACACTATTCCGTCGAAACTCCGTCGGGAATATTTATTAATTTTTAAATTAATAAAATCACATTTCCGTCGGGAATCCGTCGATTAGATTTATTAATTTTTTAAAATTTTAACTTTCCGTCGGTAATCCGTCGATAATATTAATTAATTTTATAAATAATTAATCACAATTCAGTCGAAAATCCGTCGGGAATATTTATTAATTTTTAAAATAATAAAATCACATTTCCGTCTAGAATCCGTCGCCAATATTTATTAATTTTTTAAAATTTTAACTTTCCGTCGGTAATCCGTCGATAATATTAATTAATTTTATAAATAAATACACTATTAATTTTTTAAATAATTAAATTTCCGTAGGGAATCTGTTTATGATACTGACACATTTAAGAATCAAAATAATTCTTTCAAAAAAACATTTTAAACAAAACCAATAAACATCCTAAAACAAGAGCATAAATTTTGATTTTTAAATAAGTTTCTTCTTTGTAAACATCTAAACACACTTTTAGATTATACATTTGATTAAAATTATATTTACATGTTATACACATTATATTTTATCGATATCTTGTTATTCGAGGTTAAAATATGCACATAAATAGAAATGTTTACTAACTTGATACCGAAATGTTAACATAATAAAAACATTAAGCTAAAGTAGTAAATATAATCGTACGAGATTTATGATAATTATTTCGCAAGATATATATCTACTAAATGAATCATTTATTTTCACAAAAATATTCGTTGTCTTCAAATTATATGAACAGTCCAAATGGATAACGCTCTTGCGCTCCATTTTGAAATTTCTATATATAATCGAATTTATAGTTTTTTCAATTTAATAGAATATAAGTCAAATAAATAAGGATTACAAATCGGGAAAATGAACAATATAAAAAGCATAATTACTTTAGTTATCATACTCAGCTTAATTTTTAATTACTTAATGAATTAAAATTTCAATTATACAACATCGGTTTTAATATGACGGTATAAATTATAAAAACTTTTTACAATAGCCATGTTGTCACACACAATTATATATACATATATGATTGTTGTGTGTGTATATATTGACTCGCTAAAACACTACCTAACTAATCAATTAATAAATCTCGAATACTTATACTGTTAATTACAATTTATGATAGTTTCAATTTTAAAGAACATAAGTTAAATAAATGAGGATTTCAAATCAATCATCAAAGATTTTGGAGAGCATAATTACGTTAGTTATGACTTATGGTGCTCATTTGAATTCTTTATCATTTGGAAAATTAAAATTTCATATTCTATAACGTCAATTTCAATCTTATGTTATATGTTATCAATATTTTTTATAACAGTCATGTTGTCACACACAATCATATATACATATTGTATATACCAAATTAATTAATAAACTTTGAAAATTATATTTTTAACTATGATTGGTTTTTAAATGTTATAAGCCTAAATTGAGGTATTAATAAACTAACTGTATAAGAAATAATAAAAAACTACAATTATTTAGATTAGAGGGAAAAGCTTAGGAAAAAATATTTGTATTGGAGACGGATTACAGACGGATTTGCTACTGAATATTTTTCATTTTTCATAATTTTTTTTAAAAGGAAAAATGCAACATCCGTCGGCAATCGGTCTTTGATTATCAACTAATTATAGACGGAAATTGGACGAACATGACAAAAAAAATTAAAATTTTTTTAAATAATTTCCGTAGGAAATCCATCGCTAAATTGTGACGAATTACCTACGGATATTTTTAATTTTTTTTCCTAACTAATATATATTACATTTTAAATTTCAGTCGGAAATGCGTGGAAAATCTACCGATTAATTATCAACTAACACGTTTTAGTCGGAAAGTGGTCGAAAAATAGCAACTGATTTTAGACGTCCGGTCAAACGTACTTTCCGTCGGTATTCTGTCTAAGATCAGTCTCAAATTTCAGACCGAAATATCCGTCGGAAAATTGGGTCGAAAAAACATGATTTTCGTGTAGTGTGTCAAAGCTTGTCATTCATGTGATATGTGAGACATGCCATAGCCTAATTGGTCAAAATGTTGTGTTATTTATTTAATTTGAATCTAATTTTGATATTAAATTTAATAAACTTTTCATGCTTAAAATGATGACATAACATGATTTCACACAAAAATTATATAGGTAATCGCTAAACTTACTAACCCATAAAACAATTTGCTAAATTATCTATTTAACCTAATAATCTACAAAATTTCTATTCTACTATAAATTATTATTAAATGTTTAAAAATACAAAACAAATAATTCAAAACATATAAAATGAAATAAAAACCATCAAAAATAATTAAATCATTCAAAGTTAAAACATTGCTTTCAATGAATCACTATACAAAACAAAAAAAATGAATACCCATTAGTATTTTTGAATGAGAATGCAAGCATTGAAGAATAAATTTCTTAGGAAGTGTTATTTAACATCAAACTTTGAAACACTAGCAATTAAATAATTTTAATTTAGAAAGTTTTGTTTCATAATTATTATTTTCAATACGTTGTTTAATTCTACTGCAAATTCAAAGTGAACAATTGAAATAAAACGAAGAGACAATTCATGTATGAAGTTTGAATATGTAGCCTGCAAATTACATGCTATGTGAAACTTACATTTCCAACTAGTCCATATCATTTTTTTATTACATGATAGGGAGGGAAAATAGATTTGAACCCACAACCTTTCAATTATGGGCGAAGGTCCATATCATTTTATAAACAAAAGTCAAAATTGAGATTTTCTCATATTTAGATGTCTATGAGGATAAAATCCATTGTACTTGACCTAGTCAAATGATTTCTCATTTATATGATCAATCCTCTCATATCCAATTGCTTCAAATTGCTCCAAAAATTGGAAGAAAACCAAGATATTATACACTTCATTTAAGCTCTATCTCAATGGTGAAGGTAAACGCCAATGGCAAAGCTATGCAGGAACAAGGGGGACTTAAACACCTAAATTTTATAATTCTATATTTAAAGCTCCCACTCAAATTTTTTTCAAATTTTCCCTAAAACCCCCAAAAGCCACTAGTGAGTTAAGCCCCCAACTTTGCCCCTGGTAAGTGTGCAATGTTTTTCTTTCTTCTCATAATATTGCAGAGGTCTTATGCTGAATTGTAACAAGATAGGGACAAGTTGCCTGATTGAAATCCCTATACTTGAAAGCACTATTAAGCCAAGAAATTGGATAATTTGAAACTTAAATCTCAATGGGAGAAGTCATTGGCATGATGTTTGGTGATGCTATTACCATCTAAGATGCTATAAGCGAAAAGGTAATTCCTTCCCTCTTGCCCTACCATCTCTTTTGGTAATTTGTTGTATAGGGTGATCTTGATTAATTAAAACGTATTTCATAAATGAACGAAATAAAGTGTTTTTGTTTCCTTTTGATTCACTCACTGCACGCAATATTTGGATAAAATGGATGTATGGCTTTTGTTGGTGTAAATGATGTGTTTTACTAACTTATTATGATCTTTTTTTCCCCCTTCAACTTTAGACTTCATTGGTGTAAATTGCTTGATAAATGGGCTAATTTTCTCAGAGAGGGAAGTGTGCTTAGTTCTTGTCAACTTGTCTTGGCGGGTTTTCATTTCCCTTTGTTAAATGATGGCTTTTTGCTTTTGTCTTGGTTTCCATAATTCCTTCTCTTCTTGTTGTTGGAGAAATACGACAATAATTGTTACAAAAGCGTCTACTCCTGATTTTTGCACAAGCTACTAATTCTTAAACTAGAAGCATGGTTGAAGAGACCTTGGCAACAATTAGAACTATAAGTTTTAATACATTGTGATTCTTTTCTTTGGCAATCTTAAATATTTATGGTATCAACCATTTTGTCTCTGTCGCATGTTTAGTGCCAATGGGGTATTTCATGGGTTAGCCCTTGGAAGGTCTGGTCTTTTTGTTGTGAGTTATGAGGTATTTCGTGGGTTAGCCTTTCAGATCCTAGTTGTTTTTTAGCTTACTGGGATTTTTTGGTTATAGGGGGTGCCAATTTGGATGTGTGGTGGCTATTTTTCTTTGCGGTTATTTGGACCTTATGGCTTCATCTAAATGAGGTAGTGTTCAAGGGTAAAACTTTGAATTTTATGTCTCTGATTGATGAATTGAAGTTAAGATTCTTGTTTTGGATTATGGCAAAGTGGTCATGACAACATTATTCTTTTTGGAGCTATTTAGATTGCCAAACTTTGTTGAGGTAATTTTTTTACTAGTGCAGTGCAACAATCTTTGTCTCTCACGAAAGAGGGTTGGCAGTGGACGGATCTTTTAGAGATAAGGTGGAGATGGCTGGGATTGGGAGCATTCTTAAGGATTCTCCTGGGATTGTTAAGACAGTTTTCTCCAAATCTATTGGCCTTATCGAATCTCATAAAACGGAATTACGACCTATCAAGGAAGTTTTGGTGATTTTTGTTGAGTCTGATTGGTCTTCTGGATTGGGAATGGTGGTGGAAACAAATTCTAACCCTGCTCTTTCGTTAGTTTCAAACCCAGTCTCAATACTTTGGCGACTCAGACATATTTCGATACAAATCCTTGCCATTAGACATAATTGTGATGGAAATATGATCTCGCTACAGCATTCACTGTACAATAATAATATTTATAGTACATGAAGTCTCCATCATATATTGCTGTAGACTAATCTTCTAACTATTAGATATACAAGAACACTCCTAGCTATCAGATATATAATCTAGGTGATATACAACAACATAGAAATGAATAACTATAGATATACATGATAGAAAATGATAGAAAAGACATCATTATCTTATCAGGCCTTCTCAAGTGGTGCAGAGGTAGTAACGACACACAACTTGTGTTTAAGCAAATGAAAACAAACTTGGATAAAGGTTTGATGAGCAAATCAGCAAGTTGATTTGTAGTGGAAAGATAAGCAATCTGAAAAAGTTTATTATGGACCTTATCATGAATATAATGGAAATCTATTTCCAAATGTTTGGATTTTGAGTGAAAAATGGAAGTGGTGGAAAGGTACGTGGCAGACAAATTGTTACACCAAAGAACTGGAACAAAAGAAGAGGTGAGATGACGTTCTTTGAGGAAAGAGGTGATCCATTCCAATTCACATGTAGTAGTAGCAAGTGCTTGTCATTCTGCTTCTATAGTGGAGTGTTCCACTGTTAATTGTTTTTTAGATTGCCATGAGATCAAATTAGGACCATAGAAGATAGCATAGCCTAATCGACTTTTCCTGTCATAAATGTCTCATCCCCAATCAGCATTTGAATAGGCATGATGTTGAGGAGAATAAGACCTTCGGTAATGGTCCCTTGTAGATAATGAAGAATCCTCTTGACAGCAGCTCAATGAGCATAGGTAGGATGATGCATATATTGGGCCACGTTACTCATAGAATAGGTAATGTCGGGGCGAGTAATACCAAGATATTGCAGACTGCTAACAATGCTGCGATATTGCTTAGGAGAAACAAAAAACTGAACTGCCATGTACAGATAACTTCACAGTATGAGAAGCTAGAGTGGTAAGAGCTTTGGACTCATGCATTTTAGCCTTTCAAACAACAAGGATCAAATTTTCTCTATGTAAGAATAAAGCCTGCAGAATTTCTGGTAACCTCTACTCCCAAAAAATAGTGTCACTTTACTCATAGGATAGGTAATGTCGGGGCGAGTAATACCAAGATATTGTATATTACCAACAATGCTGCGATATTGCTCAGGAGAAACAAAAAAATGGACTGCCATGTAGAGATAATTTCACAGTATGAGAAGCAAGAGTGGTAAGAGCTTTGGACTCATGCATTTTAGCCTTCTGCAATAAGGATCAAATGTATTTATGCTATGTAAGAACAAAACCTCCAGAATTTTTGGTAACCTCTACTCCAGAAAATAGTGCAATGGCCCCAAATGTCAAACCACGAAAGTGGCTGGAAATTGCTGAATTGTATCAAAGACAATACTAGAAGTAGAATCGATGATTATGAGATCATGAACATAAATTAAACAGAAAATATAAGAAAAACCAATATGTTTGATGAACAAGGAAACAACAGTTTGAGATCCTTGAAAACCCATATACATCAATTTGGTTGTCAAGCAACGATACCATTGCCAATGAGCTTGTTTTAGACTATAAAGGGATTTGTGAAGACGACAAACATAATTAGGGTAGCTTGGATGCACAAATCCTTATAGTTGTTGCATATACACAATGTCTTCTAGTGGCCCATGTAAAAATGCAATTGATATATCTATTTGTTCAATAGGCCAATCATTAAAAACTGCAAGATAAAAAATAAAACGAATAACAACAGGTTTGATTACTGGACTAAATGTACCATGATAATCCAACACCAAGGCATTGGTGAAAACCCTTGGTAACTAGTCTTGTTTTATAGCATTCAATTTCTCCTGATGCCGTAGTTTTGATTTTGAAACCCATATGTTCTCGATAACATTAAAGTGGGGTTCTCGCGGGACTAGATCCTATGCACTATTTCGATGTAATGCTACCAACAAGGATGCTTAACAGCTTCATAGTTGGTTCTTGAATAGATAGGACTCCTAAAAATTGTTTAGGTTTTAAGGAACCAATTTGGGATCTTGTCACCATAGGATGAGTAGAGATAGGATGTATGGGATAAGATGGAGATGTAGATGCTAAGGATAAAGAGGTAGTAGGGTTGAAGAAGGCGAATTGGATAAAATATTAGGGGAAGTAATAAAAGGGAATAATGGTAGTGTTGTTGAGACATTGGTGTTAAAAGATTCGGATGAAGATGAAGATGAAGACAAGCAAAAGGAAAAACTTGATGAAGATGAAGGTAAGGAAGCAAAAGGAAATACCTATTCATAAAAAATGACATGGCGTGAGACATAAATTTTCTTTGAAGATAAATCATAGCAATAGTAACCTTTATAAATATTACTATAGCCAAGAAAGACACAAGGAAAAGATTGAGGGGATAACTTGTGATTAGAATAAGGACGTAAACATGGATAGCAAACAACCAAAATTTTTAACTCATCATAACGTAGGGATTTGTGGAAGAGAATAGTATAAGGACCTTATTTTGAAGTGTATAAGTAGGCAGTCTATTAATCAAGTAAACTGCAGCATAAAAACATATGTCCAAAACGATATAGGTAGAAAAGCATGATGAAGTAAGGCAAGACCTGTTTCAACTATCTATTTATACTTGCGTTCTGCACAACCATTTTGCTTAGAAGTTCTTGGACGTCCTACTCATTAAGATATACCATGTTCGTTTAAATACTTGGTAAAAACTTAGTATTCTCCTCCTAGATCTGACTGAAATTGTTTAATTGACTTCAACAAAAAATAAATTTAAACATTTTTGAACTTAATGAAACAACTCAATACTTCAGATTTATAATGAGAAAAAATATTCACTTATATTTACTGAAATGATAAAAAGAAAGTAACATAATATGAGTAGCCATCAACAAAAGAGGTAGAAGAGGTCCCCATACATCATAATAAATTAATTCTAAAGGTTCAGTTGCATAATAGACAGAATTAGAAAAAGGTAATTTATGACTTTTAGAAATACTGCAAGCATGACAGTTTATTCATAAAAGATGAATGACAAGATAAATTGTGCATATTTATTGTTTTCCTAGCAGTAGAGAGGTTGGCATATCCTAAACGAGCATGCCAAGTTGCTAAAGACAAGTTATGAGCTTGAATAGAGAATGATCGATGTAGAGAAGCATCCAAATCAACTTTGTAAAGCCCTTTATCAACTGAGCCTGTGTGGAGGATGTCCTTCGTAGCAAGATCCTTAAAAAGAAAATGATTGGGAAAAAATTCAATTGAGACATTGTTATTTTGTGTAAAAGAACTTATTGACATCAATTTAGCTTGAGAAGATGGAACATAAAAAGTATTCTTAAGATCAAATGTGTGATTATTTAAAGTAATGTGAGATGAACTATTGTTAAGTTCCACTTGATCAGAATGAGAAAAGTCATTATGAATAGAAAAGTTGTCGAGATTTCTAGTGATGTGATGTGATGAGTAGCTCCTATATTAACTATCCAAGATTCAGAAGATGGTATGAAAACATGAGGAATTGATGGTGAAAGAGAGGTTTGATGAGCAACTGGAGGTGTGGGGAAAAGTGGAGGAAGACGTGATGGAAAAGGTTTGCTTGGGTATTATGGAACAGACCAAGATGAGTGTTGTTTTGGAGAAAGGCATTGGTGAGCAAGATGTCCAAGACTAGTACAATTATGACACCTAGAGCAAATTGAGAAGGTTGAGATTTGATATTCCTTCTGCCACGACCTCTGCCTTGAGTTTGTGTAGAATCTAGTCCTGAATAATATGCTGAAATTGGTGTCTTTGTGATGCATTGATCACTGAGAAGATGAATTTCTTCAATTAGAGCAACACCATATAGTTCATCATAGGAAATAGCGTCATGTCTGGCCTCTATTGTTCTAACAAATGGTTGAAAACTAGACTAAAAACCTCTCAACATGGCTTGAACAAGATCATCATCTGGTATTGCTACACCTATGGAGGCCAGAGCATGAAATAATCCTTTTTCTTTGCCAAAAAATTGCTAAACAGACTCGCTTTGTTTCTGATTGAGACAATAGAGATTGGTCTTGATTGTTTGAATATGTGTTCGTGAACCAAATCCATAAGTTGTGTTGATTTTTAGCCAAGCATCATAGGTTGTTGGATTGTTGACAACGAATTGTAAAACTCCTTCACTAAGAGATAAGACAATCCAAGGAAGAACTAGTTGGTCATTCCTTTCCCATATTGCAAAGAGGGGATTTGGTTGATTGTTAACAACACGCTCAGGTGTTGTTTGACTTCGATCAATGTGATGAATGAGACCATTATAATGAATAACTGGCAAAAGTTGGGTATTCCACCATAGAAAATTTTGGGAAGTAAGCTTCAGTTGAGAACTGTGATTGAAAGAATGAGAGGTTGTCGACAATATTGAATTTGTAACAACATAAGAAGAAGGAAGAGTGAGAGAACTATTGTGTGTTGGGCACCAGAAGAGGCCATGGATATTTTACAGAAAATTGGTATAGCTCTGATACCATGTGAAGGAAATATGATTTCATTACTCCATTCACTATACAATAATGATATTTATAGTACATAAAGTCTCTATCGGATATTTTTATAGACTAATCTTCTAACTATTAGATATACAAGAAAACTCCTAGCTATGAGATATATAATCTATGTGATATACAAAAACATACAAATAAATAACTGTAGATATGCATGATCTGAAGTCACAAAACCCTAGCTTTCACATGTTATAACTATATCATCTTGATGTGTTATATTCAATATTGTTATCCTAAATAGAAGAGATAAAAATTACTAAAAAACGTAGTTCTTTTAATTAAACGGAAAAAAGAAGAGTATACCTATAGGGCTCTTGTGTTGGATATGAATATATATATATATATATAATTATAAACCTATAGATACATTTTTTTTTATTAAAAAATAATTGGGGTACATGAACGTTTTTCACAAAAAATATAGGTTACGATAGAGAGGGAGACGGATGATCATCATTAATAGTAGAATAAATAAAACGATTATTTGATATTGTACAGTTCTTTTCATCATTGGTTGGGAATATAGAGTATGTGCACTGGTACTTTTTCTGGTTGGATTCATGATGCTGCAAGGTGGATTTTGGATGATTGCTGCTACTTCTCGCTGCTGTCGAATTTTGAGGGTCCCTGGTCTCTATACGTGTATGGTTACTTCTTTGTCTCCTATTATTGACTTTTTGGCTGCTGCTTTTTTCAAGATTCTGACAAGAATTTTGTCTTTGTTGTTTTATTGTTTTGATTTCTCTGTATGGTAAATAATTTAGTATGTCGTTGTTGCATGGTCATTAGTTGCACTTCCTTCGAGTTGTTCTCCCCGTCAGTGTTTTGACGGAGGTCGTGGGTGTCTGCACCTGGTACTGTACTTTACCTTTTGCTTATTCAATATCAGCTACATACGCAATTAAATTTAAATATATATTTTTTAATTTTTAGTGTAAATTATAAGTGAATATTCTATTTCAGATGAAAAGAATAATATATTTATTTTTGCTTTTTAAAAAGAAAAAAAAATGTTTCAAAGGGTGAAAAGTATCCATTTATCCTAAAATTTAAAAAATATTGATTTTTGCCATAGAACTAATTTTGTGAAAGTTTTTTCCTTCGAACATTAAAAAGTGATAAAAATTTGCTCTTTCGTCAAATATAAACATTAAAACTTCACATATTCGATACACGTATAGCTCTCATATGATATTTTTGAGAGTTATTTTCATTCATGAAATTGATTATTATATACGGCTAATATTTCTTTTCATTTTTCAATGCTGATGTGTCACTCAACTTAACCAATTAATCATTTAAAACTCCACATATAACTTTCATTGTCTGAAAATAAGACAAAAAAAGAGAGGAAATAACTAATCTTTTATCTAATAGCTTCACTATTACGTATTTCTACTCATAATGTCAAATTTTGACTACTAATTCGATTATCAATTAACAATTTACATAATGGTGATGAAGGGAAGAAGAGAATTGAAAATTATTGTTTGGTATCATGTGTGTAGATTTTCATACAGTTTTGTTAAAAATACTTTCGAAAATATCATGTGAGAGTTACAATGGTCAAATCTATGAGGTTTTAAAGTTTGAATGTGACGAAAGGATTAGTTTTTACCATTTACTATGGCAAAAACTTTCGTAAAATTAGTTTGAGGACAAAAAATAAACATTTTTAAAGTTCAGATCAATTGACGTTTTTTACCCTTTTCCAAATCGTTGGGATTATTTCAACTCTATATATAAGTCATATTTGCGACTTGGTCATACAGCAGTTTGGCAGAAAAAGAAAAAAAGAAAAAAACTATGCAGAAAAACCATGCAGATTCTGCTACTCGAGGAGTTTCAATTTATGGGGTTCTCAAATACGCAGATGCACTTGATATCTTCTTGATGATTATTGGTTCAATCTGTGCCATGGCAAATGGTGTCTCGCAGCCTATCATGGCCCTACTATTCGGCAGCATAGTCGATACTTTCTGCACCATAGAACACCAACACATGATTCATGAAGTTTCACAGGTACATATTCATTTTGCCATTGAAACTTCTTCAGGCCCTCTAATGTTGCATGTCTTTCTTCTAATCCTTACTATATATGGAATTTTCTGTTACCAAATCCACAAGAGGGGTTGGAGATTGCTTTCATGCCTTTAATTCCCTTTCTTGAAAGGTCTATCTTTCTATACATATTCGATCCATGCATTTCATTTTGCTACTAAACATGACAACCTGTGTGATCTTGCAGGTGTGTCTCAAGGTATTCTATTTAGCCATTGGAGCAGGAATTGCTGCCTTTCTTCGTAAGTTTTATTTCAATTTTCAGTTTAGCTATAGAATTTTTCATTTCTAATTGGTGAAATTTATATTGCATATGATTAATTACTTGAAGGAGCTATTAGACTTAAATCAATCCTGTGTATTATGCTTTGGTTACGGACTTGATTAAGCTATTCGGAAGAAAAGAAACAATTTAAAACTAAAATTATTAAGACCCAAATGGTTGATTATACACGACTTCGGTTTGAAATGTAATTAATAGAGTCAAGATTTGATGTTCGAAGTACTGTGGAAAATATCCAATAGATGATAAAATAGTTACTATTCCTTTCCAATTTCAGTCACCCTCATTATTCAGACAGATTAGGATAAGAGATTCCTTGTGTCCGAGGGAGATAGGAGCAGCATACTTACTTTTTAAAAATTATTGGACAATTTGATGGTGGTCATAAAAAAAATGAGATAATTGAGTGGTGACAATATTTTATTAATGTTAGTTTATTACTTATTACAACGATGTTATTTTACATGTTTTTTTTGCCATATATTTATATTTCATTATACATGTTTTCTAATATTTATGCATAAAATAATGACAGAATTTTCGTACAAAAATTATGCGATGACGCATCCATTCTTTCAACAACTGACTAGGTCAAACACGGACCAAAAGAAAGATGGCTTTTGATAGATTATTTTGTGCTAAAAAAATTCTTTCTTTTAAACCTTTTAGCTTTTTTTTTTAAAAAAAAGAAAAGAAAAGAAAAATGTAATTTCATACACTTTGGCAATGGGGCAAAGTTAGCAAGATAATGAGCAGCCCCACTAGTATTTCTAGGGACAAAAATAATTTTTTGAAGCTTGAAGCTTCTCCTTTGGAGATCAATAATATCTGGAAAAAATATCCAAGGATTGCATAACACACGGATTTCTTCTCAACTCCTTTAACCAATTTGAGGCAGTCTGCTTTCAAAGTAAGGTTTTGGAATTAGAACTTTTTAATCTAATAAACACAATTTCTTTTTATACCATTTTTAAATAATATTTTATTCGTCCCAAAATATAATATGATTTCACTGCTCCATTCCATTCACTATAGGATAATGATATTTATAGTGCATGAATTTTCTATTAGATACTTTTATAGACTAATCTTTCTACCTATAGATATACAAGAAAACTCCTAGCTATGAGATATATAATCTAGGTGATATACAAAAGCATACACTTAAATTATATCAACCAACTAACCGATAAGATGATTAATATGTTATTTTAGGAAGGGTAAATTATCTCATAAGCACTTAAATTTTTTAAAATTTCAGCTTTAGTACCTGATTTTTTTTTTTTTCCGTTTAGCTTAAGCATTAACTTTGTTTTAGTCCCAACTTAGCCATTCCGTCAAAATATTCAGTTAGTACATTGTTACCATTCCATCCAACCTTTTCTTTGGGGGGCCTTTTTGTCCTTAAAGAAAAGTTTCAAGAATCTTTTTTTTTTTCTTCCTTCATCTTCCTCCTCTTTTCTTTTCTTTTTTTCTTTTTTCTTCTTCATTCTTTTGCAAGCCCTAGTATTTATTTGCAACCAATATGCTGTCACCACCACCAAACACCTTCGATTGCTCCAACCAATATGTGAAGAACGCCCTACCGACTCCATCAACTCCACCTGAATGTTCACCTCCACCACCATCTTGCCGACCACCAAAAACTCCAAAAGTTTCTCCTCCTCCACTATCTTTTTGTACAAAATCAAACTCTTTTAACTACACTTCCATTCATTGCCACTGTAGACAATTTTATTTTTAGTTTTTTACTTCGAAATAAAAAGCATCTTCCAATGTGTATTAAGCAAATGTCAATTATTATGCCAAAACCAATTGTTGTAAGGTGGCAATATGGGACAACCCATTTTAGTTAGAGAGAAATATGGGTGCCCAATCCATTTTGGACTGATTTGGCCCGACCCATTTTGACTCATGACCCAGAGTGAACATGTTTTCTCCCAACATCTTCTTCTTCTTCTTTTTTAAAAAACCTCTTAATTTATTGAATATTAAATATTAATTTTCCTAACTCTTAATTATTTAATAAATTTTATTCCAATTCTCAAACAACTAAACTCAAATTTAAAATCCCTAATTTTTATCCCTTGAAAGTTGAACAATCCCTAAATTTTTTATGCTATCTTTTTCTTTATTAATTAAGCATTTTATTTTTTTTTGACATTATAAACCATATTTATTTACTTTTGAAGCATAAAATTTAAAAGAAATGGAGAAGAGAAAAAAATTTAAACTTGGCCCGTTTTGGCTCATTTAGATTGTTTGACCCACAACATGGGTTGAAACGTCATAAGCTTCCGTATAGAACCAATAAAAATGACCCGTCGCGCGAAAGCTTTGGATTCATTTTAAAAACGAAAGACAAAATTGAGATTTTCTAATATTTAGATGACTAGGAGGATAATCTGGTGGTACTTGACCTGTTGGCTTATGCTCAACCCTCTCAAACTCATTTCTTTTCAAATTCAAACCCAACTGGTTCAAATTACCCCAGAATTGGAAGAAAACCAAGAAATGAAACAGTTCACAGATAAACAATTCCTTCAAGCATCATCAATGGTGAAAGTAAACATGCAATGTTCTTTGTTTTCATCGGATTGCAGAGGTCTTGTGCTGGACTGTAACAGGACAGAGACAAGCAGCCCGATTGAAAGCTCTATACTTAAAAGCACTCTTAAGCCAAGAAATTGGATTCTTTGAAACTGAAATTTCAATGGGGGACGTCATTGGCATGATGTCTGGCGATGCTATTACCATCCAAGATGCTATAAGCGAAAAGGTAATTCCTTCCCAACCTCCCCCCTCCCCTCCTGCCCCGCCCTCTCTTTTGGTAATTTGTTGCAGGGGGTGATCATGAACTTAAAATTATTTCATTGATGACGGAATAAAGGGCTTTGGTTTCCTTCTGATTCACACATTGCATGAGATGTTTGGATAAAATGGATGTATGGTTTTTGTAAGCGTAAATGGATGTGCTTTGCTAACTTATTATGATCTTTTTTCCCCACTTCAACTTTAGACTTCATTGGTGCAAATTGCTTGATAAATGGGCTAATTTTCTCAGATAGGGAAGTGTATCCAGTTCTTGTCAACTTGTCTTGGCGGATTTTCATTTGCCTTTGTTAGAGGATGGCTTCTTGCTCTTGTCTTGGTTTCCATGATTCCTCCTCTTCTTCTTGTTGGAGTATGTATGACAATAATTGTTGCAAAAACGTCTGTTCTTGCACAAGCTGCTAATTCTGAAACTAGAAGCATAGTTGAAGAGACCTTGGCAACAATTAGAACTGTAAGTTTGAATACATTGTCATTCTTGTCTTTAGCAAACTTAAAGATTTATGGTATCAACCGTTTTGTCTCTCTCCCATGTTTAGTGCCAATGCCTTTTTGTTTTTTCAATCATGGTTTATATCATTTAGAGGATGATTGATAGTTTTTGGGAAATTAAAATGTCTTTTGTGCATTAATAATCACTAATCAACGGCAAATTTTATATTTTGCTCTTTTCTAGAAAGCAACTCGTTTCCATACTCTATTGAATGGGGTAGGAAAATTTATGGGTGCTATATATATATATATATATATATATATATATATATCAATTTTTGTTTTGGAAAGGTGACAAATAAATTTATCCAGCAAAATTTTATAAAAATTTACCTTTATACTCTTGGGAGAGGAGCAAGATATTGTGAACCAGAAGTATATTTCTCATTTTATTTCCTTAAGCATCTTTGCAGACAAAAATAGTCTAGTTCCAGAATATTGAGCTAGGCTATGAATTGTTGTACCAGGTTGCATCCTTAACTGCAGAGAAGGAAGCAATTAACAAGTATGTGAAGAAGCTGGAGAGAGCCTGCATATTCTCAGTCCAACAAGGTCTTTTCTCAGGCCTAGGTTTAGGTGCTGTCTCACTTATTGTGTTTGGCAGTTATGGGCTTGCCATATGGTATGGATGCAAACTAGTCCTAGAGAAAGGATACGAAGGTGGGCAAATCATGAGCATTATAACAGCATTGGTATTTGGTGGAATGTAAGTCCATTCCCTTTTCTTTCAGTGTGTTTAATTAAGTGAATCTTGATATTGCTCCCTTTCTTTCATCAGTGTGCTATTTTATGTGTCCATTAGAAGTCCTTCATCAAATGCTTGAAACTGCTTGTTAGACGTTGATAAATTTATACTAAGAATAATGAAAGAGGATAAGAGCTATGGCAAGATGTAATGTTTTTGAAACAAAAGTAATTTTTCTCTTCAAATAAGACTAATCAGCCAAAGTCACAGTTAACATAATTGGTAATTTTCTTTTACTTCAATGAAAATTATTGTTATACAAAACGAAAATAAGTACAATAATTTTCAACATTTTGTTATGCACAAGGACCATTTCTTGGGTTTGGGAAGTTGAAGGATATAAGAAAATTTACCTGCTTATTAATACTCCTTCGATAAGCTATCGATACATAACTTTTCTGTGTATTCTCTTGCGACAGGGCGCTAGGACAGATGTCCCCATGTCTAAATGCAGTAGCAGAAGGTCAAGCTGCAGCAATTAAATTATTGGAAACATTCAACCGAAAACCCCAAATTAATGCTGAAGACACAATGGGGGTTGTGTTGGAGAATATCAAGGGAGATATTGAATTCAAAGATGTCTACTTCAGATATCCTGCAAGGCCTAATGTGGAAATATTTTCAGGAATATCTTTAAAAATTCCAAGTGGTTCTACCTTAGCTTTAGTTGGAAGGAGTGGAAGTGGGAAGTCAACAGTGATAAATTTGTTGGAGAGGTTTTATGATCCCAATTCAGGAGAAGTACTAATAGATGGTGTCAATTTGAAGAAGGTGCAGCTCAGGTGGCTTAGAGAGAAGATAGGACTCGTCAATCAGGAACCCATACTATTTGCCACAACAATAAGGGAAAATATTGCATATGGCAAGGAAAATTCTACAGAAGATGAGATCAAGAATGCTCTTGATTCTGCTAATGCTTCAGATTTTATTAATTGCCTACCCCTGGTAAACCATTCTCTTCATTTAGTCTCTCCATCCTTAATATCCAACAAAAAACCCTTTTTGGCTTTTTTTTCATTTTTTGGTTGTGTAGGCTATGAATTTTTTTTGATGCCTGGAAAATGGATTCTCTCATTACAGTAAAGAACTGATAAGAGAGTGGGCAGATTATATCTGGTTCTCAGAAAAAAAGGATGATTACTTTGACATCCATCCACTTGAATTTCAATGAGAAGTCTCATTACCAAACGGAGTTCTTCATGCAATATCATGAATCTGAGAATTTATTCATTACCGATATCATGAATGTAAAAATAAATTATTTCTTATATGTATGGAGCAACTGGATCGTTTATTTTATTTTCAGGGTTTAGATACCATGGTAGGTGAGCGGGGCACTCAACTTTCTGGTGGACAAAAGCAAAGGATTGCAATTGCTAGGATCATTTTGAAGGATCCAACAATCTTTCTCCTTGATGAATTAACTAGTGCATTAGATACCAAGACAGGAAAAGCAACTCATGATGCAATTTTGAAGATTGCATCAAATAGGACAATGTTAGTTATTGCTCACAATCTGTCCGGTATAGAGAATGCTAACAGCATTGCAGTCATGAATCATGGGAAAATTGTGGAGCAAGGTAAGAATATCATTGTTACAGTTGTCCAAAACTTCCAATGTTTGTCTAGTATCTAGAGAAAGCTTTTTCACCATTGTTTCTTTGCTCAATGAAGGTACTCATGCTGAACTAATTAGAGATCCAAGGGGACATTATTTCCAATTGTGTGGAGAAACAACTAATATTGCATATGAGACTGGGAAACATCAGAGTCACATAGCATCGCTTCCAATTTCCGCGTTGGAGGTTTCATCAAGTTGTCTTGACTCTTTTGGAGAATCCATTAATATTTTTCCTCAGCTTAAACACCAAGTAAATCACAAAAGGAGGGAATTGAGTTTTGAAGACCATGAAAAACTCTCAAAGAAATGCCTGATATACCTAATCAAAGATGAAATTCCAATTTTGATCCTTGGAATAATTTCAGCATTTGTCCATGGCATAGTCTATCCAATATTTGGGTTCCTGCTCTCAACAGCTATTAAGACTTTCTATGAACCTCCAAGTAAGTTAAAAGAGGACTCAAGGTTTTGGGCACGGATTTACATGATTCTAGGCTTTGCCAATCTGGTAGTAGTTATAGCACAAAATTTCTCACTTGGTGCTGCCTCAGCTAAATTGACAAAGTGTCTATGTTTGAAGTCATTTGAGATGGTAGTTCATCAAGAAATCAGCTGGTTTGATGCTCCTGCAAATTCAAGGTTCATTGTCTTTTTACTTTCTTCAATAATAGAGGTAATTTAGATTGCTGAATGACTCCTGTCTGTTTCCTTTCTTTTTGTCTGTTCTCAGGGGTGCAGTTGGTGCAAGGCTATCCGCCAATGCTTCAACATTGCAAAGCCTTCTGCGAGATGACCTAGCCCTGATTGTCCAAAATATGGCAACCATTATCGCTGGAATTCTCATAGCATTCATGGCGAATAGCTTGTTGGCACTAATACTTTTAGTTCTTTCATCTCTCATCGCAATACAGAGTTTTCTTCAAACAAAATCTATCAATAAGTTTACAACAAATGCCAAGGTTAGTGAAAAGAAGAAAAGATTTCTGCTGCAGAGCAAAGCAAAAAAAATGTAGAATATACGAAACTAAGATTTGTGCCGATTATTGTAGCTTATGCGTGAAGTGCAAAGCCAGGTTGCTAGTGATGCTATTGGAAACATACATACTGTTGCATCATTCTGTGCTGAGAACAGGGTAATGGAGTTGTACCAGAAGAAATCTAGCACCAAAAGGAAATGCTGGATCCGTCTTGGAACCATAAGCAGTATAAACTTTGGCATTTCTCAATTCATCTTCTATTTCACAAATGCCTTGTGCTTGTACATGGGAGCTGTCCTCATCCAGCACAATAAAGCAACAGTTCAAGAAGTTTTTAAGGTATATATTTTTGACAAATATTTTTTTTTTGGGTACTCTTCCATATATATGCATGTCTGATTGTAAAATCTGTTGGCATTGACCTCTTGAAATATGTGTCACCTCCATTGCAGGTTTATTTGGCTTTGATGATTTCAGCTATAGGGATTGCTGCTGCCAGTGGAATAGCTGTAGACTCAAACAAAGCCTCTGCTTTAGCTAATTCTGTATATGAAATGCTCAGCAGGAAACCACAAATTGATTCAAGCAGCTCAAAGGGCTTGAGACTCAAGAACTTAGTTGGGCACATTGAATTAAAAAATGTTAGCTTCACTTATCCATCTCGTCCAAATGTACAAATACTTAAGGAACTATGTTTGAGCATTCCTCCTGGGAAGGTATTGAAATTTCCCCTGCACTTTACTCCTCTGTTCTCCTTTGTTCATTATTCATCTTATAGAGTCGTAAAATTTAGTTTAATACAATTGATTCGAGTTGATTTTACTGCATTACCAGGAAATGTAGATTTAAAGAGTTATTTATTTTCTGAAAGAAGTGGAAACCAAATGAACACAAGGTTGAAGGTAAGAATGGAGAAACATTTTTGGGAAGCATGCTGAAATTATTTAACTCATTATTTTGCTTTGAAGCTGATGATGAGGTGGGAGTGAGGGTATGGATGTTGCAATGTTAATGTTTATAAAAGCATGAACATAGCCAAACTTTATTTTTCTTGAAAGAGATGTAAGAGGTAATTTTTATGAAGTTATACCTAAAACATAATCAAAAAATTATTTGAATTTTAAACTCCAAATGTGCAACCTGGCATGGTGGATGCTGATATATAGGATGTGATTTAGCTGAAATATGTATTGAGGGTGCAAATTATGCTAAATTGGCTATGGACTTGCACCTTTTATCTGAAGTTTTAAGGTGGACTACTATCGAAACTAGGGCTTCAGTTAAAGAATACTTATCTTAATTAAAAACTCTGTTTATGGATTACATATTTCTTTCCTTTTCTTCTTGCTTCCCTAATACAATCATTTCTTTTTGTCGATGGCACCGGTGATAACTGGCAATAAATTCTTTAATTCACTTCAAATTGATGTCCTCAGATGATATTGCTTCTTAATGCTTTATGTAATACAGTCAAAGAACTTTACACTGAGTGCATTGCTCAAGTGATAATAAAAAATCTTTTGTTGGAGTTAAAATTTGCAGTATTTTAGAAAATATGGTAATATGGAGCACTAGCAGCCTCATGGTAGTAGTAGCTGCCAATATTATGGCTTAGATTTTTGAAATAGGCCACAAATGATATCAAAAGATAGCCTGTTGAGTTAAACGTTAACAGAAATGTTTGCTGGAATAGTTGATGTCTTCTAAGATCATGGCTAGTAATCATCACTTGTTCGTTTTTAGTTCAAGGCGATGTTTCATGGACGGACATGAATTAGAGAAATTAATTTTAAGAAGTCAAGAAAAGGAAGAAAAATGAGCAAAGGAACACGAATTATGTTGAATTTGGCATCCATTTGAGTGCCACACCATGGATGATATCAAAATTTGGCATAATTCAATTGCAAATTGATGTTGTATCATATAGGAAAGGTAGATGTTGAATTGGAAGAAGAGTGAAGTTTGGTGCGTGCATTGAAATCTGGACTTTGACTTCTTGACTTGAAAGAAATATATGCAATGGAGAATTTTTTTGCTTCTGCTGCATCTTACAGACCATGCAACATGGAAACTTTCCTGCTATATGCTCCTAGCCTATCTCTTGCCCCTTGGAGCAAGGAAAACTAGTGACACCAAACAGGGAGAGACCTATGCAATAAAACAGGCCGTGAGAACAACTTCTGAAAGGCTGACTGTTTATGATTGGCCATATGGTATGGCTAGTCCTTTAACAAATCTGCAAACAGCTTTGCAGGGTAGAGATTAACAATCGTGGCTACCAAATCTAATTTTATTACAAAACAAATATATAGATTAAAAGTTTAAGGTATCAGAATCATTCTAACGATAGTTGCAATTGCATTTACTACTGCTCCTTACGGTTTATTTCTTATTTCCTAGTCAAAATATTAATGTGAAGGGTGATCTAACTCTATAATAGCTATTGATTTTCAGACTGTTGTTGTTGTTGGGGCTAGTGGAAGTGGGAAATCGACATTAATCAGTCTAATAGAAAGGTTTTATGATGCTAACTCTGGATGTGTACTGGTGGATGCGATCGAAGTCCAGAAATACAATCTAAATTGGCTACGGACACAGATAGGTTTGGTTAGTCAAGAACCAGTGCTTTTCAATGATACTATCCGTACCAACATAGCATTCGGCAAAGGAGACGTATCTGAGCATGAGATCATTTCAGCTGCAAAATTGGCTAATGCACACAGCTTTATTGCTGCATTACCAAACGGCTATGACACTTCGGTAGGCAACTTTGGAGTCCAAATGTCAGGTGGACAAAAGCAACGCATTGCCATTGCAAGAGCAATAGTGAAAAACCCAAAAATTTTGCTGCTTGATGAAGCGACAAGTGCACTAGATTCAGAATCAGAAAATGCAGTTCAAGATGCACTAAATCAAGTGATGATAGGTAAAACAACAATGGTTGTAACTCACAAGTTAAGCAACATTAGACCTACAGATATAATTGCAGTTCTGAAGGACGGTGTGATCATTGAGAAAGGTAGACATGATGAGCTTATACAAATATGTAATGGGGCATATGCCTCTATGGTAGCTCATTATTTTAACCATCAAACATAGGCACACAATGGAAGGATGTGAGCAACCTTGTGGCTTGTCTGCAAAATTGCAAGGTTAAGCACCTTGAAAATAGTACCCAAATTTGAGCAGCAGTACAGTTTCTTTTTCCTTCTTATTCAAGTTTAACTTTAACATTATTGTGGACAACGTTTTTCTTGTAGAACTACCATACTACTATTTATTTTTTCCATCAGTATTCCCTTTATTTCTTTATTTATTTTTGGGGATGGGGGGTTTCAATTTTGCTGTTCTTTTCTTTGATTGAAATAGCATGACAATGTTCAGATGCCTGTCCTTCTTGCCCTTCTACTTATTCCGTTTCTTTCTATTAACTTCAGTCTTTTTCCCCTAAATTTGGAAGAAAACTATTACCTTATGCTCTTTGAGACGTGTTTGTCTCTGTGTCAGTTCAACAGAAATATTAATATTGATACCAAAATGTAGTGCTTCTTCTCATTTGAGGAATTATTGGCCTATTAGTTTGGTTCCGAGCATTTATAAAATGATGGCTAAGACATTGTCTAGATCATTTCAGAGGATCTGGTTTGTTAGAAGTTAATAGTCAAAATGGACAAAGTGTTACTCTCGATTAGTTTTTTAAAGTTGGAGAGAAAAAATCAAATAGAAAAAAATTCAAGTGCAAAAACTAATATATTTTGATTGAGTTTTGAAAGTGTTTTTTTGTCTTTTTTTTATTAAATGAAGTTATGTTTTGATAATAAGTTTTTTTATTTTTTATTGAAAATTGAAAGTTGATTGATATGTTTTGGATTCCACATCTTGGATATATTATAAAATGAATAAAATATAATTAATTTTTGAAATTGTAATTTTAATTTAAAAGTAACAAAAAATATTTTTTATGTGATTGAGTGAGACCCATATGTAGGATTGGAAAAAAATATTTTGAGAGATGTTTATATAGGGAATTAAGAAAATTGTTTTAAGTACTAGGCGAAATATAGCCTTAAATTTTAAAAAGTTTTGCTACTGCTCTATGATTTTACTCTAATAATAATGGTTTTAGTATAATTTATGTGGTTGTGGATAATTCTTTATCACGTGGATGGTCTACATCAGAATTTTCTCTCTTGAATGAATAGAGCAGTAAACTAAGTTTCAACATAAACTAGGAGTAGAAAATTTCATCAATCCAATCTTGAAGCTGTCCAATCTTGTTGTTTATAAGTCACTGTGATTTTGAAATAGAACAGCTTCAACATTTGGAAATACCAAATGGCATCAGGTAATTGGTAAGTTCAAAACTACTTGGTATATATGCACAATCTAATATGAAATAAGATAATGGGGTTTCTTGATTTCCTTTGGAGAAAATGGCATACATCTAGTTGTATTTTGTTTTTAAAAAATTGGGGAAAACTAAGCAATCTATACAAATAAAAATGCCTTTTTCTTTTAGCCACTTTGATTAATCTTTTTAAGACTTTTTTTGGATACTTGCACTATTCTCAAACTAATTGTTTGTCTCTTCAGCCATTTTTGTGGTTGTTTTCGGCGAGCAAATGCACATGTCATGCGCGTCTTTTAAGGGAATAATAGATAGTTAACTTAAATTTCCTTCACAAAAAAATACCACCTAAAACTCATAAACAAGTCTCGAATAATAATTTACACAATTGAGAGTTACTAAACGTACACTCGAAATTAATAAACACACATCCCTTTTACCAATTTTCTCCCTCTAAAAAACTCTCAAAATACATTAAAGATAAATAAAAAAATTTATAAGCCAATTTTGATTCCAATTCATGCATCGATCATAATTATGTATATTTTTCATCTTTTATCTTGAATTTATGCATCTGAAGAAAAATGACTTTGTTCGAACGATTAACTCGGACAAAGTGAATTTGTAAGAATTATCTACCAAGACAAACTTACTTTCTCCTGGACGAACTAAGTTTGTACGGATAGTCAATTCGAACAAACTCACTGTGTCCAAACGGTCAATTAGGAGAAAATGGGTTGGGTCGGGTAAAAAAAAATTCAAATTTTCCTAATTTTTAGTCATTTTATTATATATTTAATTAATTAATTACACATGTTATATTTTTTATAGATCAATTAGAATAATTTACAAACATGCCTTCAACACTAACAGCAGAAAACAAAAACAATTTAATAAATTATTCAACTTAAATAATTCAAACTAAATAATTAAATTTAACTAATTAAACACAAATATTAAAAATAGAAAATCCCAACCCATTATTAAGCTAATTAAAATTTATATTTGTTTAAATTTATATTAAATAATTAAAATTAAGTAATATAATATAACATATCAAACTCAAATATAAAAACAAAATAAAACCTTATACATTACTAAATTTAATTAATTTATTTGCATTAAATTAATATTTACTTTAATTAAAATAAACTAAACTTAAACAAACACTAAACTAATAAAATTTTAAAAAATAGAATTCCTGACCTATTACTAAACTAATTAAACTCATATTTATTTTCATTAAACTTAAATAATTAAAATTAAATATTCTAAACTTAATTATATTAATTTAAAATGTGTTCAACTAAATTATTCTTAACTAAAGTAAATTAAACTTAACTAATTAACAGTAAGTAATTAAATTTAACAAATCAAATACCCGTTCGAATGTCCCGCTCTGACTGATGAAGCCCTGTTCGAGCAGCCTACCCTGATGGATCGAGTTCAGGGTTTGCCGGACACCAATAATCCATAACTGATTTTTTTCTTCCATTTTTCATCAATTTTATACCAAATTTAATGCATATAAATATATCATATACAAAGAATGGTTATTCATTAAAACAAAGTTTCATGCATCAAATTACAAGATTTTTGAAAGAAAATTGAGAGAGTTTTGGATATAGAGAAAAAGTGTTTAATGGTAAAATTGAAATTTAAAATGTGTAATTTAACCATCTATGTATTAGCTTTTATCTAAGAGGCTAAATTGTATAATCAACAACAAACAAACATGTGTCTTACAAAGTACTCTTTCCGTTCGAAATTGAATATTCATATTTTTATTTTAGTTTGTTTCAAATTGAATGTTCACTTTCTTTAAATAAACATATTTTTTATCTAAAGTTTCATTAATTTAAGAGATTTATATTACACTAACTCATTATCTTCACCACTCAACACCTTAATTTAAGGAAAATTACATTCAACTAACTCATGAATTCCACAATCCATTATACTTATGTCAAAAATAATTTTGTAAGTTAATTAAATTTAATAATTTCTTTAATTTTTATTTAAAGTAAAAAGTTGACATTCAATTAAAAAAAGAGGGAGTAAAATACAATAAAAATGTGGAGCGAGATTCACTGGACCAGAGCTCTGGCAGTTTGGCATTATTTGCTCCCTCGGTGAAGGAATGAATGGATTACATTTACATTTAATCTCAGAAAAATTACAGCAAAGAAGCTTGAGATCATATGAAACAAACATGAGTTTACGGAAAGGAAGGTTTTCTACATAGTTTGGGACTGAAATGATAAAACTAGCTGCTTTTTCCCATGTTTATTAACTTTATGCTGTATTGATTATTATTCTCAACCGGGCCAGCTAACCAAAACCAATTCCTAACGTGTTGAAATACACTTTGTTGTCCAAAACAAACGGATATTAAAAAAACATATCAGATTGCCCATATACTTTAATATATATATATCTGCAGTTTGGTTAATTAGATCAATAGAGGTTTCAGAAAAGGCTTGGAAATAAAGAATACCCAACCCCGCCGGGCCATGGATTCTGAAAAGACATGGTTAGGTAGCTCTATGAAGGCGCCTTCAGTTCAGGAATTAGTGAAGGAGAAACCGGGGTCAGTTCCAGTTCGATATATTCGTCCCAATCAAGACCCTCCGTTCATATTCGATTCATCTTCTTCGGTAGAAATTCCAGTTATCGATATGCAGCGCTTGCTCTCCGGTAATGATCAGATGAATCCAGAGCTTCAGAAGCTTGATTCGGCATGTAGAGAATGGGGATTTTTCCAGGTAATCTCAATATCCTTATCCAATTGTATTAAATGTATAAATTCAACTCTCTCTATCAGTTAATATGTTAGACAAATAGAAATTTAACATGTCCTTTCAGTTCCCTTTCAGTCTTATAACTTAAAATTGTCGCAATTCAGTCCTCATCATTAATTCTTAAAACACTTGTAGACTTCTACTTTTGGATTCCCCAATTTAGTACCATATTTATCCTTTATTGTTTTGTATGGTTGTGGAGACAGAATAAAAATTATTACATATTGCAGCTTATCAATCATGGAGTGAGCCCTTCTTTGGTGGAGAAAGTGAAACGAGAAATTCAAGAATTCTTCGAACTGCCTATGGAGGAAAAGGAGAAATTTTCACAAAAGCCTGGTGATGTAGAAGGACTTGGCCAGGCCTTTATTTTCTCAGAGGGACAAAAGCTAGACTGGGCAGACATGCTTTATGTGATAACTCAGCCAATCCACTTCAGAAAATCTCATTTATTTCCCAAGTTTCCTCTTCCTTTCAGGTAATGAGAATTGATACATAAGCACATCTAATTTCTCTCTGCCTTATTATACGCAGTAGAAAATCAAATTAACCTTCTTTTAGAAATATATATATATATATATATATATATTAAGTTTCAAAAATACTTAAATATATTGCTGGGATTCTTGATAGGGCACATTTTAATTTTATACGCATTAGAATATTAACTTTTACTTCAAAAGGGTAAGTATTTGATGTATTTGTGTAGGGCGTGTGCATCGAAATGCTTACAAAAATTCCTCGCTTGTGTGATTTGTACCTTCAAGTAAAATACTTGATTTATCTTATTACCACATAAAGACAAAAAGAAAGGAGAAAAGAATTCCTACAGTCAACGCTCAAGAACTTCAGATCGACTCATCCTATCTTAATTCTCTTCTATCATAGACTTCCACAAATTCTGTTCGTTTTGCCTTAATATTAAAGATAATTATCAGGAGACCTCCCCTGAGTCTTTAAGCGTGGTGATCATACTTCAAAATTCTAGCAACATTTTGTCTTCCAGACATATAATTTAATGTACGAGTTCATTTTCAATCAAAATATCGTGTCTCGTGACAAATTTCAAGTTCTATATATTAACACATATATTTGAATTGGCTTAATCCATGCTATTACTGTAACCAAACATGTAAATCATAATAAATTTTCTTCAAGTGGTACATCTTTTTTTTTCATATAGTTTTTTTTTTGTAAAGACAATTTACTTAATTAATCATTGTTAATATTGTATCTTGGGCGGTTAAAGGGATGATTTGGAAGAATATTTGGATGAATTGAGAAGGCTAGCCATGGAGATACTAAACCAAATGGCAAAAGCTTTAGGAATGAAACGTGAAGACATGAATATGGTTTTTGAAGATGGAAGACAAGGTATGAGGATGAATTACTATCCCCCGTGTCCCCAACCAGAAAGTGTCATTGGGCTTTGTCCTCACTCTGATGCCTGTGGGCTCACCTTCTTGCTTCAAGTCACTGAAGTAGAAGGTCTCCAAATTAGAAAGGATGGCGTTTGGATTCCTGTTTTTCCACTTCCTAACGCTTTCATTGTCAATGTCGGAGATAGCTTGGAGGTAATCCCCTGCCCCAAAAAAAAAAGAAAGATATTTATACTCCTCGTTCCTTTTTCTAATATACATTAATATTTTGTTATTTTTTACAGATATTAGGTTAATTTAAATTTACTTTTACTTTATTGAGAGAGAAAAAGAAAAAATAAATGTTTAATTTTTTTAAAAATATCAAAATAAATAATGATACAGTCAAAAGTAAAATAATTTAAATATTTATTTTTAAAATTTTAATGTAAATTAGCCAATTAGACTCTTATTTTTGTGATTTCACCCCTAAGGTATTTTTTTTTATCATTCTGATTCCTTGTGTAATTTTTTAGCTATCTCGATCATTTTTATTCATAAGATAACTAAAAAAAGTGTACAAAGATTCAAAATAACTGAAAAAATTACATAAAATATCAAAATGAGCAGAAAAAAAAGGAAAGATGAGGGATCAAATCAGTTAAAACAGTAAAGATAACTGATTGAAGTGACGATTTAATTTTGGTTCCAATTAAGAAATTATGAGTTCTGTTCGATCCCAGCACCAATTTCATAGTTTTTGAACTTGCAGATTGTGACAAACGGGATTTACAAAAGCGTTGAGCATCGAGCTACAGTGAATACTGAGAAAGAAAGACTTTCAATTGCAACATTTCATTCCCCAAAACCAGATGCTTATTTGGGCCCTGCACCAGGGCTCATCACTCCTGAAAATCCACCTAAATTTAGAACTATTAGTGCTGTTGATTTTGCCAGGGGATTTGTTTCCCGCCAACTCGATCGGAAATCTTATCTGAATTCCCTGAAAATTTAGACAAATTTCGTCTTATATTCATCTTCGTTCTAATGGGTCAAGAAGTATGTTAAGTGCTAATTAGTGTTGTAAACTACTACCCTTTGTAGCCACGCGCGTGAGGCGGAGCCAGAGTATTTCCCTATGAATATTTTTTAATTTTCACTCTTACGGTATTGTACTTTTTTTAATAAATGTACTTAATTAGTAGCTTGTCTTCTTAAACTATGAGAGTAATTAATAGCATTTCCTACAGTGGATTGATCTAGGCCTGGACTTAATTTATGGATTGATTATGTAGTTCCCATTGTCTATTCAATTACTATGAATCTTTGATATTTCTTGTAACATGCAACAAGGATTGCAAAAGCGTCAATCGATCTCTTATCAATCCATAGCTGAATCATCGTGTTTTGCCACAATTATATTATGATAACTATTGCTATTGATGGACACAATTTGATGGAAGCGTTCCAATTATTTGTTTGATCATATGATGGTAATTGGTTTGATTGTTTTCTTAATTTCTATAGCAATAGAAAAAAAATAGACTATGGAATAACTTGTTCTTGAATCCATCCATTGTACGAAATGCTACACTTATAGTTTAGGGTAAGAATCTAGTTGATAGACTTTTTTTTTTTTTTGAAAGGTATATTATTAATAAAAAACTTGGGAAAAAAATCCAATCTCTTCTAACAAGCACACAACCAAGAAGTCAAACCATACTAAGAAAACAACACAACAACCAAATTATCAACAACTAAGAAAGCCATCAACGAAGGTCTAATACATTTTGTTCTGTCGATTTGACTAAGAGGCTTAATTAGGATTAATTTTTCTAAAAAGAATGAGCATGGAGAACCCTTTAAATCTCAAGAAAGGAGAGGCATAAATATGACATCTAGTAAATGAAAATAACAGTACAAGATAAAAACTAAAGTCCTCAAATTGAAGGGAAGCCTAGTCTATCCGTGTAAATCAAGACTCTAGTCCTCTAATTTAACTCTTGAGGTGTAAATAATGTGTAAGTATATCGTCTTCATTACTCATAAGCAAAGTCATCAACCACTTGGTTCCCCTCTCTGAAGATGTGGGAAACAATGTTTATGTCTAAGCATATCAAATGTCGAATGCTTCGGAGAAGCATTTGAATATGCCAAGGTAATCATCGTCATGTAATGCAATATATGGCAAGCACAGAGTTAGTCTCAATTAATAAAGCAATCAGCCCCAAATCTTGAGCTAGAAGAAGACCATCCAAGATAGCTTACAACTCAACCTCCAAAATAGTGTAAGAATCGTAAAATGAACAAAATGCTTGAATACACCGTCTACTACTGTCTATAATAATCCCTTTAACTTAGCCCTATCTTCCTTAACACATCCATATATGTTCACCTTGTAGGATCCCATAGATGGTTTGTGCCAAGGAACTAAGACAAGCAGGAGGCGAAAAGTAGATAAATTAACTCCAAAGGGCGGAGTGAAGTTTGTGTCTCCATACCAATGGGTGTGTCTAAACAAGCGTCCAATCTAAAGAAAGAAAATGTGTTTGTAAACTTATCAGATAATCCATTGAGGCTCTATAGGAATTTTCATGTGATTCACATAGTTGCGTGCTTTTCAGATGAACAAAAAAAAATGAGCAAAGGAAATAGTGGTGTATCGTATCTCATCATACTAGCAAATAGGTACCTCCAAAATATAAGAAAAATTAGCCTATAATCTAGATGGCAACAAAACTATCGATAAACACGTGTTGTAGTGTGCCCTCTAAATGGAAACAATGACAGCTAGATGTTACCTGAACCCAGATATAGTGGATCAAATTTTGGCATAATTTCCAACAAAAGAATGAGATAGTAGTAGGGTTAGAGGATCCTCAAAATTAGCAAAAGAGAGTCCAAACAATGGAGGGCTCCCTAACTATCTGCCGAACCGACTTGGTACTGAACCTACCATCTAATGTATCTCTCCAAACATCTTGCGCGGGATATCAACTTACAAAGACAAACTAACAATCCGCTCTGCCAACCAAGAAGGAACCGCCCAACATAAAATATCAAAATCTCGATTAGAATAATGAAAGAAATAAGAAACTAGAGCATAAATATGAGAAGACTCAGGCAGCTGCTAGGAAAAAGTATAATCACCTATCCAACAGTCATGCCAAAAGTAGATTTGCCCTCTACCCAACTGCCAAACAACATGACTATCAGCATATGGGCCAACCCAAAGTAATTTGCTCTAATATCAAAAAGCATTGTAGGTAACTGTAATACAAGATGGATGCTTCCCAACATAATATTTGTGCAGAAAGAACTCGGCCCATAATGGATTTTGGGAACGGGACTAGTTTAACGGATGAGAGTAGGAGATGACCTTTGTGGCAGAATAAGAAGACTCTTGTCTTGATTCACCAACTGACTAGAAACCAGCTCATAATCCTCGAGGACATTGAGAAACTTCCAAATTCAAAGTTTCTAACCGTTGGCAAACATAATCTTGTCATCAATAAAATGCAAGTTTTAGACGAGTGACCCGTGTAAGCACCTCATCGTCTAATACTGTGTGAAATAATCCATGTAAAGTCTTGAAAAGTAATCAGTTGCAATGATGAATAGAGATGGGGATATCGGGTCACCCTGATGAAGATCCCTGGTAAAGGGAAAAAAACCACTAGACTACCAGTTGAACAAGACTGATAAGTGACACTTGGAGATACAACGATTGATCCGGTTGATCTAAATCCGATCAAATCCAAAATGCTCCATAACCAACCAAGAAATCTCAATTAATCCATTTATAAGCCTTAGTCATATACAACTCGAGAATAACATTGCTACTCAAAGCCCACATATCTAATGTGTGAACTATATCTTGAGTCAATGTCAGGTTATCCCCAATAAGTCTACTTGGAATAAACTCAATATGCTAGGGTGAAATGATACGAGGCAAAAGACTACTCAAACGCGTGTTGAACAATTTTGTGATAATTTTGTTGAACACGATGTAGAGACTAATATGTCTTAACTCAGCCCATCTATAAACGCCCTCTCTTGAAGAGAATAACAAAATAACTAATTCCAAAGCCTTGCAGAGGTGATCACCATTGAAGAAAATCTAGAATTGCTTGGAAAACATCCTCAAAAACAATATCCTAACACATCTAGTAGAACAAAGAAGTAAAATCATCAAGACCTGTCATATTGTCACTATCAATGCTAAAAAATGCCTCACAAACCTCATCCAAACTCGAGATACGATTGAGCATTACGTATTTCTCAACAGTAAGAAGTTGAGGGATAATGCCATCTTTGATCTACTGGGAATGTTGTATAGGATAAGATAACAACTCATGAAAGAAGCTAACTACATAATCAGTTATCTTATCTTGGTCCGATAATCGTACCCCATGCTCCATAGTGACCAAGAATATGGCTGATCTAACCTGTCAACCATGTACAATGAAATAGAAGTACATGGTATTGTGGTCACCCTCACATACCCATCTAGATCCTGACTTCTATATCCAAAAGCCCTCATCAATAAACAAATTACGCTTCAGGTCTGTTTGAATACTGTGAAGTTGTTCTCTATGAGAGGGAGATGGATCAGCATAAAAAACTCTCTTAGCCTCAGTCATGGCCAACGTAGCATCCTTGACTCTAAAACAAATCACCAAATACATGTCAATTCCACAACACAAACCTTGTTTCATCCTAAAAGTATTATCCCACAGAGCAGTCATACTAGTAAGATGGGAAGGTAATGATCACTTTTAGTAGACAAAGAACTTAAAATCGTGATAAGTGTCCATACATTGAAGAATCGAAATTACCTTGGTCCAAAATAATGCAAGAAAGGTATCTCATGTAAAAGTGGAAAATGATCAAAAGTATGTCTATTCAAATGCATATGAATTGTAAATAACATAATCTAGACGCATCTAATCATGATGATTAGTCCAAGTGTATGGACTCCCAACAAACCTGCAACAATGAGACTGCAATCGAGCATTATATTTCTAAATCATGAATACATTTATCTCTAATACTAGTGTATGTACGCTCACTCTCATGTGCAATGACATTAAAGTCACCGTCAAGTAATGAAGGATCGTGAATAGTGATGGATATTAAAGAGTTTGATAGATATCACATTAGTGTGAAAATATATCAATTTCAAGCTAAAACACCTCTTATTGGAATGATGTTTTTCAAGGTTGCTCAATAAATTGCTCTTTGATGTCAAAATCCTTCTTGATTGATTTCAAATAATTTAAGCATTGAAAAGGTTTAAATTATATATAAGATGTATATAAATGTTTACCATAAAAGGTTTTAGCTCAAAATGTTTTTCCAAAAGTCTTATGAAAATTTGTGTAGAAATGGGTATATAGCTTAGTCCACAACAACAAAAAAAAAAGCCATTGGTAACCCACTAACAAGGTACGGTCAACTGCATGGACATTCACACTATCGCCCACAAGCTGTCTAGACAACTTGGGGATGATACTGGTTGACTAGCGGTCGACTGTAAATTGGTCATTCCACAAGTCAGGTCTAGTCGACCTCAAGTGACTTTTGATCATCCAAACCTAATCAAACATACATCCATAAATTAAGCCAATTTGTGGAAAATCATTTTAACAAACAAATGATGATTCTAATATTTCATCAAGTTACAATATCTATCCAACTAAGGTTTTCAAAACCTTTTAACATGTAAATCATGATGCATGGTTTTTTAATTTTTCTGAACACTTCAAAACATTTGTGGTCATTTGAAAACATTTGAAAATCATTTTTCAAATTTAAGAGCAATCTTGATACTCATTAGCCAATTTGTCTTCATCAACCAAATCTTGATTAAAAAAATCATAGAACTCTAAGTACTAATATGTCTAGCTCCTATCCAATCCAAAGTAAGATTGTCTTCATATCTTGATGGTCTAGACTTATATACTTCCTTGAAGACTTGAATTGTTGTTCTTACGTGGATTAGATCATATAAATCCAAAAGTACTATCACTTGTATAAGTAAGTAATTAATCATCATCAATGTTTGTTAATAATCAAAATTAAGACAACTTTAAGGTTTTTATAAAAAAATATAAATTGTCTAACCTTTTGACCTTACGAAGTTATTGTTTTGGTATCATATAAGAGAATTGGAATCCAGAGTCATGCTTTAATTAATGCACTGCATCAATCCAAGAAATCCAAGATTATAGAGGCTTGTTTTATGGAGACATATTTCTTTGTTTAGGATATACAACTTTAGAAAGACTTCCCTATCAAACTTATTTACATATATATGTCATACACAATCCTCCCAAGTTAACGTTATGCCAAATATTCGTCTCTCAAAAAGAAACGATAAACTAGGGTTTAGAGGATCAAACCTTAAGTCTAGAACATTAATAAGTCCATGATCTATTCACTTAGAGATCCTATTCTCAAATTCTTAAAATAAATAGCTTTTAAGGTCTCTTTTTCGCCAAAAGTTGTTTGAGATCTTCTTGTTTGATTTTTCTCTTCTAATTTTATTTAAGAAAACTCGAATAAAAGCATTGTTTTAAAAGAAAACTTGAATAGATGTTGTTTCTCTACAAAACAACATTTGTTTTTGCCCCTATGCATGCTCAACAACAAAGAACAATAGAGTAGCATTCTCCACAAACATTCAAAGTATGAAATTCAAATCCTATCTTTGACGAGATTGAGATTCAAATTCTTGTTGGCTAATCAATGGTCATCTCTCGAACCCTAACTAGTTGAGACATATTATGCGGTTTACATCATCTCATGTTCATTGAGGGACTGATAGGCAGAGGCCCACAACTTGTCAAGTGTAATTTCAAAATCTGGGTAATAAAAAAATAAAATAAATGTTATTTTGTAGAAAGTACTTATAATGCTTTTTTTTCTTCTTTGAAAGCCAATGGATAATATTATTAAAACTGGAAAGAATCATACAAGTTACATAAAATAATTGCAACATTATCCAACGTCACCACAAAAGCCTCAAGACAGTTGTACAAGAATAAAACACAAAACCAAATAGGCCCCTCCCAAACCCAATAGATTGCCCATTCCTATTGCAAAATCCACACAATATTTAGTGATGGCTAAAAAATCTGAATCTGTGGGTACCCACTAGCATTTTACGAGGTTTAAGTTGGGGTGGATGGGGATGTGGGTATTGAAAAGAGGCCCGTGTATGGGTACGGGTATAAGTTTTGTACTTGTCGACCGGTATCCGCTTTATACCGCATAAGTTTTATGTATATATGTATATCACACACACACACACACATAAATATATATATATATATATATATATATATGTCTATGTATTTATATACTTATTATATGTCTAAGTATGTTATATATATGTCTAAGTTTACATACATATACTTATTATATGTATGTATATATATGTATACATACATATATATATGTCTATACTTATACATAATTATTTAATATTTTTGTATGAAGATTAATTAAATAAGATTAATATATATTTTTTAATATTCAAAACTGTAGTTCATTAAAAAGATAATTAAAACTTATTTGAAACTATTTAAAGGAAATCAAGTCCAACTCAAAAAAGAAAAAGGCTAATATTCTCTAAAGAAAGAATGCAGAAATTAAAAATGTAACTATAAGTTATATTATTAACTATATTGATTTAAATGAGTAATTATTATTAACTATATAGCTAACTAGCTAAATAAATTACATATAGATTAAAATGAGTTATATTATTGACTAAATTATATGAGTTATAAAAATTATATTATTAACTATATTATTATCTATGTCAATGAATCTATGATTTAAATGAGTTTAGATTATTAACTACGTAACAACTACCTCTCAGCTATATGTTACATATTTTGAATATTAAGTTTAGTTTAGACCTCATAAAAAAACGTATTCTAAAAAATATAAAAAACAAAGTTTGAATAAATATTACAAAAATCCAAAAAGTTTTGTGACCCAAAATATTACTACTGTTTTTCTTTATAGAATTAGGTAGGCTGAGGCGAGCGGGGAAGAATAACAATAATCCTCACCTGACAGAGGCAGAGACGAGGGTAGGTTGGGTAAATAGAGTGTGAGGGAAGGAAATGGTGTAGCGATACCCGACCCCACCCGTATCCATTGTCATCAAGTCAATACAAGCTAACTTTATAGTAGGACAAAATATAAAAGAAGATAGTTTTGCAACCAAACCCTACAAGCCGTAAAAAGATAATGCATTTTTTATACACCTTAAACAATTTTATATAATTTTTGAAAAAGCTTTATTTTTTCAAAAGCATTTTGAGAATAGTAGCATCTTGAGAATGGGATTTTTTCAATTTAATTCATTAGTTCTTTACTCTATGATATTGCCAATTCAAAGAGAATCAAGAACCCTACAAGGTAAGTGATCATGATGCATTTAGAGATAAAGAAAGTTTGTAAATGTAACGTGTTAAGGATTTTATTGGAGATTCTTATTGGCAAATTTTTTTCATCAAAACCATCTGAAGATTTGATTGAAGAGTCACTGAAGATTTATGAAGCAATTATGGAAAGATAAATGAAAGAAGATATTGGTTATCTTGGATATTTGATTATGATTTAATTATATCTTCATGCTTAGATTGTATCTAAAACTTGCAAGTATTGGCAAAATTAATAAGTCCTAAATAGAGGGAACTTGTATCTATTTAAGGAAGAGATCTACATTGCATTACTCACACTTTTGAGAATCATTCTTAATCCTATTGCAAGTACTAAGATATACTATCTTATAAAAGCTTCGATAGTTTAACGTGTATCTTCTTCTGAATGCAACATTGTTGATCAACCATATAAAAAGGCATTCAATATTCACCCCCATATCATATTTACACTCTTTGGGATGAAGAGTTGTTGTGTATCAATGCGACATTGAGTGTTTGAAGGATTTTTACATAGCAGCATTAACACAACAAAAAACGTTTGTTGTGATTCATTAGATATGTGCAAGTATTGTAAACGAGAGGTTGTACACTTGTAACCGACATTATATCTAGTGGATTGGACCTTGGGGTGGGGTTCTGCAGACGTAGGATAGAGGTTGAATTGCGTGAACAATTCTTTGTATTGTGTTATTATTTCTATCATTTCTATTTTTGACATAGCACATATTTGCACTGCACTTTTGATTCGGCTTTGTTAATTCACATAATTTTACAAAATGAAATTAGAAAAGAAGATAGGTAGTAGATGGAGGAGAAAAACTTGTGCAAAAAAGTAGAGAGATGGTGACTAGACTAATAGTCTAAAACATTGTTTTTAGTTTAATAGAATAGTGTTTTGATTTTAGTGCTTTATGTTTCTTCAGTTTTCTCATCTTTTTAGTGAATTTCCTTTTGCTTTCTTATGAGAACAAACATAGTACTTCCTCTTTGTTTGTTCTTTTTTCTTTTCTTCTTTTTTGAAAGATATATTAGTAGAAAAGCCAAAAACAAGGCTCCAAAAAGTGTACATAGACAGGACAACAAAGATTAATCAACTCAAAACAAGGTTGCAGCCTTGCACAACAAAACAACATACTATACAATCGAACTGGAAAGTGACTGTACTTCTAATAAAATCAGAAACCCAAAAACTCCACAACAATAAGTCATCATCCACTTCGTTCTTTCTCTAATCTCCAATAAAAATAAGTTTTGACATTTTACTTTAAAGAAAAAAATAAATTATTTTCAAGATATCTATTGCAACAATAGGGAAAAAAAGAAAGAAAATTAAAGAAGAAAAACAAATGCAAGAGAAATTTGTGTTTAGATAAGATTTTTATTAATAGAATTGAAAATTTTATATGATTGTTTTAGGTCCTGCGTTATTGATAATAGTATAAAATAGATAAAACATACTTACTAAATTATTTGAAAGTGTTATTTTAATCAAAATTATTGGATAATATTGGTTTTATATGAAAAATTGAGATTCATATATTGGGGGATAATTTAAAATTTTGATGTGATAGCAATTCTAGAAACAAAAATGTTTTAGAAGAATTTCTTTTGTGGGAGATGAAAAAGGAGTTTTTGGAACTGCAAACAATTTGAGCTCGTAAGCAATTTAGTCAAAACTCAATTTGAGCTCGAACTCAAATTAGATTTAAAAGGTTTTTAAATAGTGGCTTGAGCTTGAAAACTAACTATTTGTTCAAGTAAATTAATATTTTTAAATTAATTTATTTACTCTTTCTCTCTATATATATATATGCATTCAATTTTAATATTTTGTGACTCACATTTTTCTTAGTTCTCTTATAGATAAGAATAATTAATCTTCCTTCTCCTTCCACATATGTAGGTCATATTAGTTAAACAACTATATTTCTACCCTATTCTAAAATTGGAAGTGTAACTGAGTCAAGACGAGGTTAAGTTTAAAAATATTATAAGGGCTCGAGCTCATTTGAATCTAAGTAGCTCTAGCTCTACTCTTTCTCTCTCTCTCTCTCTCTCTATATATATATATATATATATATTCAATTTTAATATTTTATGACTCACATTTGTCTTAGTTCTCTTATAGATACATTAGTTAAACAACTATATTTCTACACTATTCTAAAATTGGGGATGTAACTGAGTCAAGTCGAGATTGAGTTTAAAAATATTATAAGAGCTCGAGTTCATTTGAATCTAAGTAGCTCCAACTCTACTCTTTCTCTCTGTAAGAGAACTAAGAAAAATGTGAGTCATAAAATATTAAAATTGAATATATATATATATATATATATATAGAGAGAGAGAGAGAGAGAGAGAGAGAAAGAGTAAATTACTAACTAAATTGACTTGAGTTATATATAGTAATTAAATTGCTAAATTGAATTTTAAATTAACTTGTTTTGTGTAGTCCGTAAGGTTAATGTAAAACATAATAAAAAAATAAACATGTACAAGAAATTGTTTATGCCGTTCGTGTAAGCTTACATCCCAATGACCTAAATTCCCTACATAAATTTGAAGTACATAAATATCACTTATCTGTTTTTTTTTATAACCTAGCTTCCCCACTTCGCCTAACTATACCTGGAGATAATAACACCGGCTTTCTAAAGCTACTAGTATGTAAATCGAAGAATATGCTTGAATGACAAAACAAATAACCTTTGTGCAATTCAGGTCGGTTGCTTTAGCCTTTTCCCCCCTCAGATTTATTTCTCCAAGAAAATGCTTCATCTTTTTTTTTTTTGTGATGAAAATGATCTATCTTAGATGACTTTCCATTTAGATAGAACCTTCTCTATAATCACATATCCTAATTTTTAAAATTTATATCATGAAACATAAACATTTATCTATAAAAGAAAATCTTTCAAATATTTATGATAACCCATTAAATAATTCTAAAGTTGGAGTTTTCTGCTTATTTGCTATCATTTCGGTTGCTCAAGTTACTTTTGTGTTGGTGAATTTTCCTCGGTTGAGTTGGTAAGTCGGAGCTCATTTTGTCTCATCTATAGGTAGCTTTGTTGATGAGTCAAATTGCATGACTATCCAAAACAATTAGGTAGCCAACCATTTGAAGAAATTGCTGTCAAATAGAATAAGAAAGTTGTTGCCCTTGTTTGCTGAAAAATTTTCATCAAAATTTTCGGTCGTTTACACTTCCTCAATTGGCTATAAATAGAAGACCTCTTCTCAGATTAAATTCATTCCATTGAGATTGTTTGAGAGTTTGTTTTTCTTTATTTCCGTGAGAGTCATTCACTATAAATTCATAGAATTTCTTATTTTTCTCTCAAATTTAGTTTTGCAACACTATAATGATCTTATGAAACTCCACAATTGGTATTAGAGTCATTTTAGAAGTGTTGGTTGAAGATTTGCGGAGAAAACCAAATTTCAGTAAGAATTTGGGGTGCCAAAATTGTTCTCAAAATATGTTTTTGAGCATAGCATTAGATTTATCTCACTAAAATGAGCTCAACCCAACAAACGGTGAATTAAACTGACATAAAACGACTCTAGAAATTGAATTTAAAGTTTTTATTACTGTAGCTATATTTGTAGAAAATCAGAGGTTGAAGACGACACTGTTCACTTGTTGTTTGGTCCCTGTAGAGGTCACTGTTCATTTTGCAAATAGGTCTCTGAACTTTCAAATTTTTCAATTTCATTCTTGATAGTCCGATATTTTCACTTTAACCACTGTTCACTTGTTTGGTCCTTACAGAGGTCACTGTTTATTTTATATATATGTCTCTGAACTTTCATATTTTTCAATATCACTCTTGATAGTCTAATATTTTCACTTTAGCCCCTAAATTATTTGATATTTTCATTTTGATTCCTAAACTATAAGATATTTTCAACTTGGCCCCTTAACTTTATGATTTTTTTCAACGTGACCCTAAAACCTTTGAATTGACCCAAAACTTTTAGAATTAATGTTTTACCCCAAAATGGTTATTTCACCATTTTTTACCATTACGGAAGTAATGGTGCACTCCGTTTTGTGAGTTTCAACCTCTATTTTGGTGAGTAAAGCTTTTAAGGTGAAAATGGTCACAGAAGAGTTAACATTATCTTTAGGAGCTATGATTCTGCTCAATGCCACTAATTACAAAGTGTGGAAACCTCGGATAAAATATCTTCTCAACTGTAAAGACTTGTTTGATCTTGTGAAATTGAAATAAGTAAACCCTTATACTTTTATGTCAATAGAGTGGAAGAAACTGAACAAGAAAGCTATCGGTCAAATCTGGCAATTGATTTGCACCACGTTGCACAAGAAACTAATGCATATACCCTTTGGAATAAATTGGAAGATATGTACTAAGTCAAGATCGCTCGAAATAAAGCACTATGGATAAGGCGTTTAGTCAACATTAAGCTCAAAAGTGGAAGTTTAGTGGCTGAACACACCAGCGAGTTCCAAAAACTTGGTAAACCAATTATCTTCTGTAGAGATGCAGCTTGGAGATGAAACACAGACTCTTCTACTTCTCAGTTCCCTTTCTGATAGTTGGGAAACACTTATAGTTTTTCTTAGCAATTCGGCTCTAGATGGCAACTTACTATGACTATGGATAAGGATGCGTTGTTCAATGAGGAAGCGAGAAGAAAATACATGGACATAGATCAGACTTATGCCATGGTGACAGAAAATCGCAGGAGATAACAAGGGAAACAACAAAAGAATGATGGAGACAAATAGAGAGGCAAAAGTAGAAGTAGCGGCAGATTCATATACGACAAAAAACCAACATACAAGTGCCATCATTGTGGAATAGAAAGTCACATAAAGAAGAACTGTTGGAAATTACAAGAAGAGCGAAGTCAAAATAATTCTCAATCAAATAAGGGTGGGAAAACACTACTTACTATTCTTGGTGATGTAGCGTTCTGTTCAACACAAGATGAGACATGTCTTCATGTTTTAAGAGAAGATAGAGTGCATGGTAAATACTTCAACATCTTATCACGTGACTCCCCATAAGGAATACTTCACAACATACAAAACTGGTGACTTTCAAAAAGTAAAGATTCAAATTCCAGTTTCTTTGAAATTGTAGGAATTGGTGATGTGCAGATAAAGACAAGTCTTGAAAGTACATTCACTTTGAAAAATGTCAAACATGTATCAGATCTTTAGCTGAATTTACTTTCAGGGACAACCTTTGATAAATAGGTCTATGATAATCACTTCAGCAAAAACACGTGGAAATTGTCAAGAGACGTGATAACAGTCGTTCGAGGACATATATGTGGTATATTATATAAAACTCATGGTAGAACATGAAATTGGAAATAAATTAAAATGTCTCCAACCAGAAAATGGAGGCGAATACACTTCCAAGGTGTTCAATGTCTATTGCAAATCATATTGCATTTGGCATGAGAAGACAGTCCTGTGCACCCCTCAGCACAATGAGATTATTGAAATAATGAACCGAACAATCATGGAATGTGTTCAGAGTATGATCAATATGGTTAAGCTGCTAAAACCATTCTCGGGAGAAGCAGTCAAAATTGCTTGTTACCTGATCAATAGATCATCATTAGTATCGTTGGTTTTGAAATTCCGTGAAAAGTATGGTTTGAAAAGAATCCATCATATTTTCACTTAAGAATATTTTTATGTTTAGCATATGCACATATATCCAAGAAGCTCAAACTAAAGCTTGATGTAATGACTACTCCATGTATTTTCATAGTCTATAAAAATGAAGAATTTGGATATAAATTATGGGATCCAAATGAGAAAAAAGTGATCAAAAGTAGAGACGTAGTATTCCATGAAAGCCAGACAATAGAAGATATCAAAAACCCTTCAATGTCTCAGAAATCAAGTGTTGATACTCAAATCTCAAATACAACATCAAAACAGTTTGTGAGAAACGATGATGCAGTAGCAGAAGAAATACTAGAAGAAGAATAAGATGTTGAGTAAAGGGAACCACAACCTATATTGTCAGAAATTCCTAAACCATCACAAGGCTCAAATGATGGTGAATCTCCTCAAATTATTAATCTAGAAGTTCGTAGATCTAAACGAGGTTAGATTCCGTTCTGAATATCCAAAACCTGAGTACCTTCTACTTACTGAAGATAGGGAACCATAGAGTTTCCAAGAAACCGTATCTCATAAAGACAAAGAGAAATGACTGCTAGCAATGCAGAATGAGATAGAATCTCTGTACAAAAATAATATATATGAGATTGTAGAAATTCCAAAAGGGAAAAAGGTACTAAGAAACAAATGAGTGTTCAAGCTAAAGAAAAATGGCAACGAAAATGTGGTAAAACACAAAACTCGATTGGTAGTCAAATGATTCGAATAAAAGAAAATAATCGACTTTGACGAGATTTTTTCACCAGTAGTCAAGATGACTTTAATCAGAGTTATTCTTGGTCTAATAGCTACCATGAATTTGGAGCTTGAAAGAAGAAATTTATATGAAGCAGCCAAAGGGATTTGAGGTTCCTAGTGATAACCTCATTTGTAAGCTAAAAAAAATCTTGCACAATCTGAAGCAAGCACCAAGACAATGATATAAGAAGTTTGATTTGTGCATGAAGAGTCTAAGGCTATCAGAAATCTGCATATAGGAATGCATATAGTTCGAGACAGGAAGAACTAGAAGTTATGGCTATTCAGGAGAAATATATTGAACGAGTGCTCGAGAGGTTCAATATGAAAAATGTCAAATTAGTCAGCATTCCATTCGCCAACCATTTCAAGTTGAGTAAGAAGACATGCCCCTCATCTAAGTAAGAGATTAGAGAAATGTCATAAATAACTCATTATCAGTTGGAAGCTTGATGTATGCAATGTTATGCACAAGGTCAGATATTGCTTATAGAGTAAGTATAGTGAGTCGTTTTCTCTCTAATCCACTCAAGGGGCATTGAGAGGCAGTCAAATGGATTCTTAGATACTTACAACAAAATTATATCTCTGTTACGGGGGAGCTGATCCAATTTTGGAGGGCTATACAAATACAGATGTGACAGGAGATCTTGATAGTAAAAAATCTACTTTAGGTTTTCTCTACATTTTCTCAGGGAGCTGTTTCATGACAGTCAAGATTGCATAAGTGTGTTGTTTTTATCCACAATAAAAGCAGAATATATTGCTGCCACTGAAGTTGAAAAAAAAAAGTTGTGACTAAAACGTTATTTCTAAGAAATTGGAATCAAACAAAAAGAGTACAAGGTACATTGTGATAGTCATAGTGCTTTAGATTTGAGCAAGAACTCTATGTACCATTTCTGTACAAAGTACATTGATATTCGCTATCATTGGATACACGAAATAATTGATCGATAATTGTTAATACTAGTGAAGATTCATACAAAGGATAATTCAACAGATATGTTAGCAAATGTAGTCACACGAGAAAAACAAGAGTTGTGCAGAGATATAGTCGGGATGCTTGTTCTAGATATATCAAGAGGGGGAGAATTGAAGAGTCAAATTCCAAGACTATCCAAAATAATTAGGCAACCAACCATTTGAAGAAATTATTGTCAAATAGAATAAGAAAGCTGTTACTGTTGTTTGCCAAAAAAATTTCGTCAAAATTTTTTATTGTTGACACTCCGTCAATTGACTATAAATAGAGGACTTCTTTTCAATTGAAATTCATTCCCTTGAAGAGTGATGATTATAATATATCAATCTAGGAAAAGATTGAGAGTTTTGTTTTCTTTATTTTCATAAGAGTCATTCAATGTAAATTTATAGAATTTTTTATTTTTCTCTCAAATTTAGTTTTGCAACACTATAATGATCATGTGAAACTCAACATTTGTTTGAGTTTCTACAATTTAGCTTTTGATTAGATTGCTGTAATTGGGTCTTCATGGTCTGATCTTGTACTCCTGTTACATGAGAGTTTCACTACTCTCTCTTCGCTTTATAGCTAATAATACTATGCATTTTTTTTAAAAAATAATGTATCGTGTCCATATATGAATTTTAACTATATATAATTAACAAAAAAAAATCAGTTGAACCCAACAAATACCGAATCAAATCACCCAAAAAATTTCATCATGGCTGACGACCTTCACTACTTCAACGACGGGCAGGTTAGCATTATATTTTTACGATTGTCGCATTTAAAACGCATGCTTCTTCCGCTATATTTAAACATCAAGAAATGTTTCAGAAGTCAAGCCACGAGATTCATTGTTCACACCAAATCAATTAATACCACGTTTCTTAATTCTTAGTGTAGCATTTTAAAATTTTGCATTTTTAATACCACTTCTAACATTTGTAATTGAATATTCATATTTTTATTTTTTATATATTTGAAATTGAATATCTAAACTTGAAAAATAATTATATTTTTATCTAAACTTCCATTGATAAATTTTCTTAACTTCAATAATTTACATAACACTAAATCATTTTATTTATTATTAACTATGTTAATGACAAAAATAATATTGTAACTTCTTCAACATCGAAGATTCTTTCAATTTTAGATTACGGCAGTGTACCGACTTTGGACGGAAAATTTATGCATTTCTTTTCTTCGCATCTCTTGATATATACAAGGGGATGGGAGGTGTGAATTAAATCCAAAACTTCTCACAGTGAGATGTATGTACTCGTAACATACTGAAAGATCATATTGTCATAGTCCTTGACAATCCAACAATATGAATATATTACAACTGTAAGTAATGTGGTGAGTAATGATTGCGGGCCTAAACCTTACTGGTATATTATTAAGATTCCAAGGGACTGTAACTCTGCGGCAGACAATCTGGCTAAACAGGAAGTGGATAGACGGCTAAATCTTCTAGTGGTAAAGCAATTCCGTTGTTATCTAGTATCTGGTCCGCTTTATGGATCGCTGCCTTCGCCTCTCGGTCTTCAGTTCCATCTCGTACAGGTGATTAACAATTTGGATGTTTGGCTGCAGCTGGAAGTTCTTTCCCTGCGTTGTCTCGTACTTTGCCTCCGACTTGATATCTTCATATCTCTACCCGTTGTTTCTTTGTTGGAGTGCTCTGGCTCCTTTCTACTGGCAGCTTTTCTTTTCTTTTACCTTTTGGCTTTTGTTTTTTTATTTATTGGTTTGGCTTTGCTGTCTTTTCCTTTGTATTTTTTTCTTTGATTGTTGCTTTCTTGTCAGCCATTGTTCTTGGCTTGTCGTACATTCGGGCAGCCTCTTCTAGTTACTTTGTGTGGGCTTCCCCTTTACTTGTATTATTAATATAATCTACTTGTCAAAAAAAACAAAATTACAACTGTGTCAACAACTTCATCTTATACAATTACTCTTTATTGTAGTATGTCACGATAATGACTCTTTTCACCTTTCAAATTTGACAGCATAAAAATTTTCTGGAGCATTAGCTAGTGTACCTAAACCACCAACTAATGGTTTAAACCACATAATGGAAATACTATCTATACTCACGTTTTCTTTAATGATTGTTCTAATATCGCATCTTCTATATTTGAATTTTAGAAACTAATTTATCATAGGTTTTATTGTCTGAATTAACAGGAATTGCTTGCCTATTCCCTCGCTAGTCCTTGTCTTTATCACCCTTCACCCTTCAAATTTTAAAAAGAAAAAGAAGAAAAGAAAACAGTTCCTTTCCTTTGTTTGGGATCTTCTCCCATTTCTGCATTGAAACTTTAGGTCTTATACTACTGCAGATAAATTGACCAAAGAAATAGAGCTAAAAATCTTGTAAATGAAAATTATTTATTTCTCTAATAAATTTTCATGCCTCATTCTCTAAAACCCTTTTATTTCCTGTAAAAAAAAAAAGGAGAAAAAAACATAAGAATCCAGTGGACTGGATCATTTTATGAATAAGATCATTCATTAGCTGAAATGAGTACGTGGTGTTGGAGATCTGGTTAAGGCCAATAATTTTAAACTCTTTGTTTTTTTTGACGGGTTTTAGAAGCAATTGTTTATATGGTTTGCTGAAAATATGCCTATAAATAGGAATCGTTGCGAGCTAGCATTGTTGCCATTAGATAGCAGTTTAGAGCCAATGGTCTCAACTAACTCCCTGAGCTTGCAGGAGCTCTCCAAACAAGTCCTTTCCGTCCCTGAATGTTATTGTGTGAATCCTGAACCTTCATTAATCGTCAGTCACAACAATCCCATGGATAATGCTATCCCTGTTCTTGACATGACCACTTTGACTGCCGAAGAACTGCATTCCACATGCCAAGAATGGGGCATGTTTCAGGTTAATTTGCTCTTCTGTCCTTTGATTATCTTCCTCATATGCATATACTTTACAGTGACACCATGCGACGCGTATAACAGATTTCAAGTATGCAAAATAAGAAAGATGTGAGAAATGAATATATTTATTAATTTTGCATAAATGATTTACAAATGTCGAAGAATATTTTCATATTACAGAAAGAATCCTCCGATTCTTCTCTTTAGCAAAAACGTTGTCTTAAAAATTGTATTGTCTACTTTTGGGTTGATCACAGCTTGTGAACCATGGCGTTGACTCTTTATTGGTGGCAAAGTTGAGGAATGAAATAGAAGAATTCTATAAGCTGCCATTAGAAGAAAAGATGAAATATCAACGGAGGCCAGGTGAGGTTGAAGGATATGGTCAAACTGTAGTTCACTCGGCAGATCAAAAAGTTGATTGGGCAGATAGGTTGTTCATGATAATCAACCCTGTTTCCATCAGGAAACAACACCTACTTCCAGAACTCCCTTCATCCCTTAGGTCCATCCCTCTTTCTTTCCCTCAATATTTTTTTCTGTTGTATTAATAAATAAAATAAAATCCATTTTTATTATAAAACTGAACACACCTCTTATATAATTTGTATAAATATATTGTAAAATAAGATCCAATTTTCTGTCGACATCTATGATTGCAGAGAAACCTTAGAGGCTTATTTCAAAGAGACAGAAAGCCTAGCTATGAAACTGCTTCAGATGATGGCAGAAACGTTAAGAATTGACAAGAAAGAAATGGAACAGATGTTTGAAAATGGACTACAGACTATGAGGATGACTTACTATCCTCCATGCCCACAACCAGAGCAAGTCATGGGCCTTTCACCTCACTCAGATGCAACCGGAATTACCATACTTCTCCAAGTTAATGGAATTGAAGGTCTCCAAATGAAAAAGGACGGAGTTTGGATTCCAGTCAAAATCCTTCCTGACGCTTTCGTCGTGAACGTGGGAGATATTCTTGAGGTTCTCTTTTTAAATCCTTTTGTTGAATTTTGCCTTTAATCTTGTTCATTCTTGTGTGGACCCGACTATTTTTGCTTTTGAATCGTCCTTTAAGAAGTTTAACTTTCAAATTTTTGGCACCTTTAAAAAAGGCATGCTTAAAAAGTGAACTTTGATTCCGTTAGTCTTCAGTTTCTTGATTCCTTTTTTTAAAAAATAAAAAATTACTCCTCTAATTATTATTATTGTTTTCTGGAAGTCTTTGGACGGTACACTGGGTAGAAGTGAACTAAATATTATATAGGTATGAGGTAGAATTTGAGAGGTACTACTGCACTAGAGGACTAACTCAAACAAACCCCAATCTAGATACAAGAACTCTGATCAGAATATGCAATGTGATTGTAAGATATTTCCTAAGCCTTCATCTGACGATGACTTTATTTGAACGTAACGAATTAGCTTTTTCATCTCGAGTATTAATTGTAAAAGTAAATATTAAAATTAGAAATTAAATAATTTAAATGAAATATCTAAAAAAGTAAATGGAACGAAACCAATATAAGTTAATAATTAATTATCTTATGATAAATACTTGGGTTCAAAAGTAATATTTGGTGGAACAAAAACCTTTTTCACAACTTTGCTCGTTAGAGAATGAAACTACCTTTTTTTATCATTATTAACAAGAAAAGAAAAGCCCGTCAATTATTCTTTTGATTTCGCTATTTCACCCACTTATTAGCCACAAATGTATCTCTCACTTTCTTTCATGAAAATGCACATATTTTCTAGGAAGAAATTTTGCGATTTATGTGGTCAACTATTTTGTTTATTAGAGGAGAAAAGCATGCCTTCTTCCTTTTCAGTTAACATATTTGTAGGAATGTTAGTTTACTACAAAATGAATTTTTCAAGTTTTATATTCCGTGCATTATATGTATATATTATTATCCTCTGTACTAAGCATGTTGTTGTTGGAACCCATCGAGAATATGTTTAGTCCAGATAATTTCTGTGATCATTCTGCCTTACACACAATTATGGGAATTTTTCAGGCCATTTTAGGGTTATAAATATGTATATATACTTGCATGCATGTATAATTGTATATAATAATCGGTGTGCCATAGTTGGAGAAAATTCCTCATATGCACCAAAAACAGTCCCAATGTCTCAATACCTTGCAACTTCCTTTGAAAGTTTTAATTTTTGCACTTTTTTTTGTTTTTTGAAAAGAAAAGTTTATTAAATAATAAGAAGATAAGAGTATACAAAGCAATCGGAACTGGCACAAAACCACCAAATCCACACAGACCCAAAACCATCAACACCAAACACAAATACAAAAGAAATGGACCACAATAAGAAAAAGTCACAACAAAAATCTGCCACAGAAAAAGTCACTACTCAATTATGTAGAAGAAAGACACAATACCAGAGGAGAGTTAAAAAATTCTCCTCCATGGACTTCCACATCAATTAAAACTTGGATTATTTGGTTGTCATCCTCCTGGAAAGAGAAGCCTAGCAGTTTTCCAATCTCCAATGTTCTTACATCTTCATTCCACAACAGACTATTTCGATGAGCAAATGCCATCATCAGATAAAGACATTCCAGATACCAGTGAGTTATCCAATTTTCTGGGAATCTTATCTGGATAAATTTTCTTCTATTTCTTTGACCTTTTAGTAACTCGGGCCCAATTATGAGGCATATTTCCAGCCAAAGACGCATTCTTACTAGCCTTAGATCCCAATCTACTATCCCCACTACCACATCCCACATATTTGCCCATCAGCCACCCTCTCTATTTAAAAATCTATTTCATGACCCATAGTGGCATCCACACAAATAATTTATGCACTCGATCTTGGTTAAATGTGTCCCATGCCTAACCAAACCCCGAATCACATTTCTTCCAGCAAACCCTAACTATTCCCTACCCACACAAGATCGATCAATATATATAGCTAGAGAGAATAGTAAACTAACAATTTAGATAATTAAGAATGCTTCTGTTAGCCATTTATCAATTTTTTTCTAGTCAAATACTATAATGCATTACAAATTATGAAAGATCAAATAAGCGAGTAGCATAATTAATGTTAGTGTCTTGTTTACTTCATTTTAAGGAATGAAATTATTAGTTTGATCCAAAAAATATTATTTTCGTAAAAAACATCTACATTTTTTTAATATATTCTAATTTGGGTTGTTTGGATGGCATTTTGCAGATATTAAGCAATGGAATTTTCAAAAGCATGGAGCATAGGGCTACCGTAAACTCTGAGAAAGAGAGAATCTCAATGGGAATGTTCTTTTTTCCAAAATTAGAAGCAGAAGTGGGGCCATCAACTTGCTTAATCAACCCCCAAAACCCCCCATTATACAAAGGAATGGTATTGGAAAAGTACGTGAAAGCTTTATTCTCCCGCAAACTTGATGGAAAATCATACTTAGATGCCATGAAGTATGAAAATGACCAGAGGATCAACTAAATTATTATGCATAAGAGATATTTGGCACTTGCTCTAATTAATTTGGTCATTTTTAAGTATGTAGTCGCGTATCTGTGTGATATTGAAGTTTGTGATCCATGTTCTGCTGATTATACATAAAAAAAAAAAAAAAGGCGTGTTATCCTTTTGTGATAGTCTATCATTTCGTTTATAATAACAAATGATGAAACGATGCTTTTGCATTGGTATTATTGTTGCATGACAAGTTTCTCTTCAAAAAAAATTATGTTTAATGTTCTAGAACAAATTTTAGATTATTTTTATCTAGTTCATATTTTAATAGTAATGGTTTCTAACTATTACAAGATTTATTCTTTTTGATAAAAATTTGTTAATTTTTTTAGAGTATTGTTGATACACAAATGAACATGTTTCAGTCGACCTAAAGTGGTCCAGGTATCGTCCATAAGTTAGTTTATCTTGTGGATGCATGTGCTGTCAAATTTGTTCATCTGCCAACTTGTGGACGACCATGAGGTCGACCGCAAGTGAAGTCCGGTCGACGGAGGATGAAAAATCATCATCCGGTGGTTGTCCAGTGAACTTGAGGATGATGGTGCGGACGACCAAGTCTGATTTGCGGTCAACCGCACTTCCTGAGTGGGTTTCCAACAGCTTCTTTTTTGACCGTTGGGAACAAACCTTTAAATACCAAAACCTTTGGAATTCTTTCTAAGAAGTTTTTTTGAGCAAAAACATTGTATATCTTGATCCTATAACATCTTAGAAACATTCCAAAACCCTTTCTAAACATCAATCTTGTTAAAATCATTAAAGAAGGGTTTTTTACATTCAAAGGTGTATTTTGAGCAATCTTGACAAGCCATTACTCAAAGAGGTGATTGTGATTCAAATTGATATATATTCACATTAAGGTGATATCTATCAAACTCTCTATCTTTTATCATTGATTGAAATTGTATCAAGGTTGCAAGTAGCATAAAACCCTAAGTGTTAGGGTGAGCCTTGTGTAGGTTGTTTTGTATTCAAGGTTTGTTTGTAAAACCTTTGGGTGAACCTTGAATTGAATTGTTGTGTTAGGATTCACTAAGGAGAGTGGTGAGATTATTGTATAATCAAGGTAGTGTTGTAAAACTCAAGGGTTGAGTGAGCCTTGATTGGTTTGAGAGGTTATTTGTAAAACCCTAAAGTGAATTGGGTGAGCCTCTTTTGTAATCTCATTTATTTGATTAGTGAAGGGATTTGATAAATCCTTGAGTAGGTAACTCAAGGTAGTGGATTAGGTTTTGTTGGATAAATCGAACCACTATAAATCATTGTGTTCATTGTTCTAATTTCTGCATTTTACTTGAACACTTTATTTCTCACACAACTAGCACATGCAATAATAATAATAATAATAAAGATAAAAAAGGTGTGCTATCCATGTTCTGCCTTATTATACATAAATAAATGAATGGAAACGATATTGGTTATTCTATTTAGCACTTTGGGTTAATTATAATGTTGCTTCCTTTGATGGACATGAGTTTCTCTCTCCAAAATGGGAAGAAGATTATGTTTAATGGTTTCTAGATGTACAAATTTTAAGATTAATTTTTTAAGCTAATTTGCAATTACTTTTGCTAGCTAGACTAATATCTGAATTATGAAGCTAGCCAGGGAAAAGATATGTAAATCCATTACATTTTATGATACAAATACCAGTTGGATTTTAATGTATTGATTAACCTCTTTTGGTTCCTTTTAGATCCTTGATTGTATAAACATAATGATAAATACACTATCATTTATCATCTATTTTATAACGTTAAATGTTATTTATTTATTTATTATTGTCTCATATTGTCTTTATTTTAAAAGTATCAACTACATGCTCTTCTAGAATGACTTTGTTTTAGCAAAAGACTGCTCCCACAAGAATTATAATGAAAACTTTAAAATATGAGAAAAATCACTTTGTTGTCAAAGTCAACCAGAGAAAACTCACTATATAGGGTAGAATTTTTTTAAAAAAATTTTCTTCACGCCTATATCCATAAAAGAGCCAAATAAAACCAAAGTTTCATGTTCGGTTTTGAATTAGAGACATTCAAAATGCTAAATCGTTTCATTCATTTGGCCGTAAACCAACGCCACTTTGGATTCTGCAATATTTTGTTCATTAATCACTCCAGATTTCTTCATTTCCATGTAAATATCATTTTCTTCACGAGAATGTTCACCCCACATGCACAGCACCCAAAAAAAAGAGAATTCTCTATAGAACAACTCTAGAGGTAATAGAAGTGAGATAAATAGAGATAAAATAATGGTACTCAAATATTTCTCAAAATACCTCTAACTATTTTATCACTCAACCCTTTTGGAAAAATTTCCAAAAACACTTACTAAAATCTCTCTATTCTCTTCATGAAAGCCTTGTTTCTTTGCTCTCTTGTACGTTTTAATGACATACTTCTTCTCTATTTATAGAGAAGGAAGCCATCCTGATAGAGAGAAACTAATGGCTTTAGGCTACCAAAATCCCACTAATGATATGCCTAACCCATTCTCTATAATTAGACCACCCAACTTGTATTGATTTTCACCTAAGCTGAAATCAAAGTCTCAATTTTAGTATAAGATCACATTTTTTGGCAAGTTTTGGAGCTAGCGGTATTCCATGAGAATGTACACTTTGTTTTAGAAAAGTTCATCATCTACCTCTCCAAAGGTTGACATACTGTTAGTTTCTCCTTTGGTTATTGACTTTGAGTTGTGTGCCAAATTAGTTCCACTTTTCGAAAAATTTCTTTTGAGGTGCCCACATTGTCCACACCTCCAACAAATTTGTTTCTTGTTCATGAAATTCTTCTTTTTCCCATTCCAGCTACAATCAAAGCCGAGTCATCAGGTGGAACACTGTACCACCATTTAGCCCACTTTCTTCGGTGAAATGTTTGCCAATGGCATATGATAATACAATATTTTATTTCCCATGAATCAAAATGGGCTTCATGTGTTCATAAGAATGTTGAAGAGACCAAATAAGCCTCAATACTATATCATCGTCATCTTTCTTCACTCCAATACCTTCCAGTTCATAAATGATACCATTTAAAATACTCAGATGGTTATAAATGGTTGAGCCTTCATTTATACGTAGAGTATAAAATTATTTCTTAAGATATACTCGATTCGATACACTTTTAGTTTGATCATATCTTCAACTTGTTCCTTGCCACAAGCCAAAGTTCATTCTGCTATCAAATTTCTCTACATCAAATTTAAATATTAACATGAGTTATGATACTACCTGTTATGGAAAAATGTAACACGATGTAGATAAATTAAATTGGAGAATAAAGAAAACAATCTCACAATACAAGAATTATAGTGGAAACTCCAAAACAGGAGAAAAACCACTTTATTGTCAAAGACAATCAGAACAAATTCACTGTATAGAAAATTGTTATAACTACACAGTAATTTTCTCATAGTCAAAGTAAAGAGAGTCATTTCTAGAACAACTATAGAGATAATACCAGTGAGATAAATAGTGGTACTCAAGTATATCCCAAAATACCCCTAACTATTTTATCACTTAACCCTTTTGGAAAAATTTCCAAAAAACACGCACTAAAATCTCTCTATTCTCTTCAAGAAAGCGTTGTTTCTTTACTCTCTTTTGGATACCTTCTAATGACGAACTTTTTCTCTATTTATAGAGAAGAAAGTCATCTAGATAGAAAGAAACTAATGGCTTTAGGCTACCAAAATCCCACTAATGATATGCCTAACCCATTCTCTATATTTAGGCCACCAAACTTGTATTGATATTCACCTAACCTTAAATCAAAGTCTCAATTCTCATATAAGACCACAATTTGTATCCACATGTTTCATGGCACAAAAAAACTTGGCAAATTGAAGACAATCCTAACATTATTTGCCCTAATCCAACTTAGGACAAGAATCTAATATATTTATTCTATGGTAGGTCAATTCATTAATAAAATTAAACTTGTAGTAAAAGAATGATTACTATTTGTGATGCCATTATTTGCTATTGTGGTCAAATAAATCTCGTAAATAATGTTATATATATACACAAAAAGTAGCAATCATGAAGCCCTTTTAATCAGAGGCTTAAAATCCCCCACAATACACCCTTTACATGGCTGACCGCCATTTAAAGACTTTGTAAATGGCGGTTCAACAAGTCATCGTATTAAGTGTTATTTTAAATGAAAATCTATCATTTACAGTTGAATATTAGCTACAAATCACCGCATATAACTTCCATTTACAGTGGCTTGTCGTATTAACTAGCAATTTATATGGCGGCTTAGAAACCACCACTTAACTATTTCATGGCGCGTTGCTGAATTGTTGTATATTCTAGTAATATAAACGGCGATTATTTCTCTATTTATGACACTTTATTTCTACATCATATATGGATAGTATTTCTATACAATGCCTCTAATATACCGCCATATTTAAGAGGTATTTGTGGTTGTTCGATGTTTAAAATGCTACTTTAAATGTCACCTACGTTTTAATTTGGTACTTAATATGGCGACTTGTAAGCCACTGTATATAATCCAATTTTCCGTATATATTTGGGTTATATATATAAAGAGAGAACATGTCTGTCCTTGCTACTAAGTCACTCATGTTTGACTTTTTTCATGAATATGAGACTTTTATTGTCACTTAGTAATTTAAATTGTTTAAATATTATCTACATATATAAGTATATCTAAAAAGATGTTAGAAACGTTGAGTCAATTTATCCTCAATTAAAACTACGTCACGAGTTATAACTGAAATAGTAAATTGTAAAGTAGTAAAAATGATATAAGAAAGTTTGTTAACGCAGTTCGGCCAACTCCTTGCCTAATATGTTGGGTCCTTATCCAGATTAATTCACTAGTAACATACAAATGAATACATCAAGTACACTTCCTTGTACAACACCTAGTGAATATCTCACACTATAGTTGCTTTCACGAACCAACCTTCAGCAGATTCTCGATCAAGATTGCAGTTTTTCCATGAGACAACCTTCAATAGCATGATGATCACTGCAGTTGATTCTCAGCCAACCTTCAGTAGCACAATTCCACACTAATCTGTCAACTTGAAAGGGTAGAACACACTCCAGTTACAACTCTGTCATGAGTTGCAACCAACACTGCAGTTGACAACACCAGTCAACCTTCAACAATACCAACTTCTACTCAATTTGTCAACGTGATTGAGCAAACCATATGTTGCATTTTACCCAGTAAAAAGACTTGCACAAATGTATAGATGGGAAGAATAGTAACCACCCAAGTTTTCACAATCAAGCTCTCATGAAATAGGTAAACTTGATCTTGACAATATATTAACAATAAATTGCCTCTAGGAGATTAAATGTACTCAATAAGCTCTTTCCATTTTATTTCTTATCTCCAATATTACAACACTATCTTATAGATGATAGATATATTTTCTCCAAGAAGCCTTGTCTTGAGCTATGCAAATGTCATCACATTATTTCATGCTTATAACCAATGTTTTAAGGAATATGTCTCCATGTTTGAAAAATATGTCTCCCATGCCTTTACATTAATCTATAGAATATGTCTCTCATGCCTCTATATTGAGCTTGTAATATGACACAACTCATGCCTCTACAAAATTATACCAAGGATTTTCGAGTCAAAATACCCCAACCAGTATTTGGACCATAAAATTGTAAATCTTCTTTCCATATCCAAACCTTCTTAAGTTTGGGAGCATGCTTCTTGTCAAAGGACATTCGTTTGGACATTATCCAACCATGATGCAAATCATCCATCTTATTTATACAAATTTTCACAACATGTCAAATTTTGGAACAGTAATAAGATGTAAGTTTACAACTTACCTTCTTTTTACATCTTATTTGAATGGTTAAGAACACCTTCTGAGTTTTCATTGGTTTTAGTGTTTGTACAATTGTAACTTCTACAGTTGTAAATGCACCATCTCTTTTGTCGTACCCTAAACCAATTTTGTCTCCAAAGGGTTTTCCAAATGACATCACCTCTTCAAGCTATGCCTTTCCACTGTTCCAATGATTAATGCATTTTTCAGCCTTCTTAAGTTTGTATTTAATGGCTTTGAACTTCTCCAAGGATTGAATTGATTCGTTCATCAACTTTTCCTTTTCTGTTTCAAGATCTTGCATTATTTCTTCAAACTAAGATTTTCATCCTTTAGAATAGTGTATTTGTCACTCAAGAAAACATACTCTTTACAGAGTTTATCATAATTTTCTTGAATGTCTGAATTTTCCTCTATTTCATATGTATATGTTTTATTCTCAGATTCAACCACAGTGTCGGTTATAACTTGAGCTGTAAATGCAACAAATTTATTTACTTGACACATTGGGATTGAATATCAGCAAATCCATGGCATTCATGGCATTGAACACCACTTGGTTTCTTCTTATTGTCAATTGATTTCTCTTCCTTGTATTTTCCCATATTTTCATCATTTTTTGACTCTTCACCTATGTGGAACTTTCCTTTCTTTTTTAACATCCTCCTCATATTGAAAGTGATGAGTGCAATACGTTTTTCATCATCCATATCATATTCATATTTGCTTTATGAAATTTCAGCTTTAAGAACAACTCCTTTGCCTTCTGAGTTGTCACTGGTTTTAGAGTGTGTACAATTATAACTTCTACTGTTGTAACTACACCATCTCCTTTTTCATACCCTAAACCAGTTTTTTCTCCAAAGGGTTTTCCAAATGTCATCACCTCTTCAAGCTTTGCCTTTCCACTGTTCTAACGATTAATACATCTTTCAACCTCCTTAAGTTTTTCTTTGGTGTTAGCTTCATAGTTATATCATCTTGCCACATTTTGAACTGTGAATCTTGAGAGTATCATCAACTCCAGTAAGTTTTCTTTTGAAAATATCTTGAAGTATTTTGCTAATGAAAGATGACATTATATTATTGTGTATAATGAGTTTGTGTACTATGACTGTATCCTTCAATGCTATGCTAATCTAGAGAAAAATATTATTGAAAGTTCTAAGATTGTTTATTATGTGTCTAAAGTATATGATTTTGATTTAAATTTCAATCACTATAACTTAGATGATATTTTGAGTGCTTCTCTTGATGAGATTAAGCTTTTTTTTAATACTCACTAGGTTTGCCATTATTATGCATTCTCCATTCAAGATTTTGAAGAGGCTTTTACAAATGGAGAGTCCTTTGTGAATCTAGTAAAAAGGGAATCTATTGTTTTTAGTATTGAAAACAAGATACTTCATCAAATGTGCACCACTATATTTGTGCTCATAGATGATCATAAGACATCACTTACTCATTTGCACATGTTTATTATGTTAATGATGTTCAAAGGAAAATGGCTAGATCTTGGTTATCTTATGGTAATCACATAATATCTGTCATTGATAAAAAAGCTAAGAAAATAGCAAAGAGTCTACTTTATAGAAGATTGCTTTAAAGAGTGTTCAAACATTTTGAGATACTATTACTTGAGGTTGTTGACAAGAGATATCTTCATAAACATGCACTACAGGAAAAATCATTGTTTTCAACGGACATTTCCGTCGGTAATCCGTCTGTGACCACAGTTTTAGACGGATTACCGACCGCATATTCCGTCGGCAATTAGGCAGTCGGTAACGCCAACGGCCTGAGTAATCCGTCGTTATTTACGACCGAATTTCGATGGCAACGTAAACGACGAGAATTGGTCAACGACAAAAGATTTCGTCTCGGATCCGTCGATCTTACAGACCGCTTTCCGACGGATATTATTAAATTTTTAATTTTTAGCATTATAAAAATATGTCAATCCGTAGGGAAACTGTCGCAATTATGGATTTTTTTTTACAAAATTTAAATATTTCCGTCGGGAATCCGTTGCCAATATTTATTAAATTTAAAAATAATTATACGTCCGTCGGAAATCCGTCGGTAATATATATTAATTTTTAAAATAATTAATCACAATTCCGTCGGGAATCCGTTACCAATATTTATTAATTTTAAAAATAATAATACGTCCGTCAGAAATCCGTCGGTAATATATATTACTTTTTAAAATAATTAATTACAATTCCGTCGGTAATCCGTTGCCAATATTTATTAAATTTAAAAATAATTATACGTCCGTTGGCAATCCGTCGGTAATATATATTAATTTTTAATATAATTAATCACAATTCCGTCGGGAATCCGTTGCCAATATTTAATAATTTTAAAAATAATTATACGTCCGTTGGAAAAACCGTCGATAATATATATTAAATTTTAAAATAATTAATCACAATTCCGTCGAGAATCCGTTGCCAATATTTATTAAATTTAAAAATAATTATACGTCCGTTGGAAATCCGTCGGTAATATATATTAATTTTTAAAATAATTAATCACAATTCCGTCGGGAATCCGTTGCCAATATTTATTAAATTTAAAAATAATTATACGTCCGTTGGAAATCCGTCGGTAATATATATTAATTTTTAAAATAATTAATCACAATTCCGTCGGGAATCCGTTGCCAATATTTAATAATTTTAAAAATAATTATACGGCCGTCGAAAATCCGTCGGTAATATATATTAATTTTTAAAATAATTAATCACAATTCCGTCGGGAATCCGTTGCCAATATAAATTAATTTTCAATAAATAATTACATTTCCGTCGAGAATACGTCGCCAATATCTATTAAGTTATTAAAAACAATTTAATTTCCGTCGGCAATCCGTAGCCAACATTTATTATCTTTAAAAAATATTCATTTTCCGTCGGTAATCCGTTGCTAATATTTATTAATTTTTTTAAAAAATTAAATTCCGTAGGGAATCCGTCGAAATTATTACTATGATGAATTAATTTCCGTAGGAAATCTGTCGAAAATTTTAAATTTTTGGATTAGTGAATAAAATCTGTATTAGTGAATAAAACCTGTATTTTGGATTAAAAACACCCAATTAATAATTAAATCTGTAAAATAATATAAATTTATTGAATAAAACTAAAATAATATATATCCGAAATTAATTTATCAAATAAAACTAAAATAATATGTATCTGTGATAAGTATATGAAGATAGTACATAAACATCAACTAACAACAACGGAATGTGCCTGTCCAGGGGCAGGGGCAGGAGGAGGAGGAGGGGGAGGGGGATCAAAATGACTTGACGGACCGGGATGATCACCAGGTGGTGACACAGTGAAATCCTCATCCTCCGCAACATATTCATCCTCAAAAAACATGTCATCCTCGGGTACAGAAGGTAATACTGGTGGAGCCGGAAATCCCATCTGGATAGCCAAGTTTTTGAGGTATGCCTGCAAACTATCCTCTCGGGACTTCATCGCTCTAAATTTGTCTTCGAACTTCCTCCGTATAATACCCACCTCCATGCCTACCTGCAAGCCCACCTGCAAGCCTACCTGTTGCCTCACACGCTCCTGAATCCGAGCCTCTATATCTACTGGCTCCGAACAGGCAGATGGTGTAGACTGTGTACTGGACGAATCCTGATCCAGACGTCGTCTCACTCTAGGCGCTTCAGACCCCAACCCCGAAACACGGCCCTTCTTGAAGCCACCTGCTACCTCAACAAATAGTTGCTTATCATCAGGCACTGAAGGATGAGTGGAGTCAGTGGACTCCATCTGAGAGTACTGCTCACACAATGCATTGACCTCGTTCTGCAATTAAATTAAAATTGTAAGCAAACGATATAATTAAATTGATGTTAATAATGGAATGTGCACATACCATAGTCTTTTGTGATTTCTCGCTATTGAATTCACCCTTACTAGGCCCAGACTGGAATGTGTGAGTCTTCTTATACAAATCTTTGTACCTAAACTGGGAGCCTTCCTTCTTCCGCTACAAAATATTACAAAAGATTAAATAATTATAATCATATAATTAAGCTAAAGTATTTAAATATATGCATTAAAATGACTAACCATCCTCCTCTCGTGCTCTGAGAACGAAATCGACCCGCCAGTATGAGTCGATGAAGGAGCTGCAGCTCTGTTGTTCTTACCTGATGTAGAAGAGCGCAACCACTTCTCAGTTCTCCAATAAACATGTAGCTCTTTCCAATCATCTTTCGTTATCCAATATGGAGGGATAGTCATACTCTTCTCCTTACGGGCACGACACATCTCATCCTTGAACCTGCTCCTAGCAACCTTAATCCAATTCTTCCGTATAAGGCCGTCGTGCTCGGGACGCCATCTATACAATTTCTGCAAATAAAACAAGAAAAAAAAATTAAATTAAAGGCATTTAAAATTAAAATATATAATTTAACAACAAATTTATTCCAAGGTCGTGTTAAACTTACGCTCCACTCTGTAAACCACATATCTCGAACTTGTGCAGGAACTTGGGAGAATTTGGCAAATGGACCAATAAAGTGTTGCTTAATAGTATCAGTAACCTTCCTAACAGGCTCCACAGACGGATCAAATCTGTTTAAATTATCCATATTAGAAAATAAATTAAAATTTTAAAAATTTCGGCAGCATCTCCCCTATAAATTGAACATTTTCCAGGCACACAGGCCACACAATTTAGTTTCAAATATACCACAAATCTCAATAACAATAATGCCAAAAAACTCCCTGTTCAAATGCCATGTAATATTATAATAATTCATATGAACCAATAAACTCCACATCTCCAAGAATAATATATCATCTAACATTTAAAAAATCATATCAACCAATAAATGTAACGTCTCCCCAGAATACTATACGATTGATAAACACCGTGACAAAACAGTTTGCAAGTCAAACTTAATTATTTACTTACGAATCACCGTCAGGAGAAATGAGTGGACGGTCATCCTCACTCCGTGACTGTGACTGAGTAGATGGTATAACAGAATCGGGAACTGGTGGACTAAAAGGGACAGGCCCTGAGGTGGAGGCAGGTGTGCTAGTGTCTGACCCAACTATGTCTGGACTAGGATCCTCCATAACTCCTGGTAACCTAGGGGGCGGTGTACCATGTCCAGAACTATCCATGGCTGCAATATGAAAAAAAACAATGATAAAGTCAAATTAGCAACAAAAAACACTAGTTACACTTTTATACATTTTACATGCAATGAATATAACTTACATAAAGCTATCGAAATCAGAAATTGAATTTCAAAACAAAGTTTGTAATATATAATGCACCTAATCGCTAAAATCAGATATGGAATTGCAATGTGGGTCATCCTCATCACTATCATAGTCTGTTTCAGATGTTTCAACTTCTTCCACTTCACTATTCCACACATCTTCTGTGGGCGATAATTGTTCCATTTCTGACACATCCATGACATAATTTTCACCCGTCTCATGTGTTAGAGGTCCAATGTCAATTTCAATTGAAACTATACTAACATTATCATCTCGAGCTACATCTTCTTGGTAAGCCTTGTCTGTTACAGGGGCATCAATTACGTTTCGGGCCTTAGTCTTGCAAACAGCTAACCAATCAGAACGAGATCTGTTACTTCCTGGATATGAAACATAGTAAACTTGCGTTGCCTGCTGTGCTAACACAAACGGATCGTATTTCATGTACTTTCTCCTTTGGTTGATTTCAACAAGTTTATACTGCGGATGGATTTTAACACCTCGATTTGGAGTGTTATCAAACCAGTCGCATTTGAATAAAACAACCTTCTGTGCTGGAATCCCTGGAAATTCAACTTCTATAACTTCTTGAAGAACTCCATAATAGAAATCAGCATCGGATGATCCTCTAACACACGCCCCGCTGTTCACTGTTCTTCTCCTAGTTGTGTGATCGGATGTATGGAATCTAAAACCATTTACGAAGTATCCATGATATGAGTTGACTTTCCTTGAAGGGCCCCAAGCGAAGTTCTGCAAGCGAATATCTGTTACACCATTCCTTGAATCATGTACCTACATATTCGAGTTTCAATGAGTAACGATATAACACAAACTAATATGATAAATTAATGATAATATTGATCCCTTACATGTTCCCTAAACCATACATAAAAGTCGTCTTCCACTTTTTTCTCCATGGCCAATTCAGAAATGTGTGGTTCTTGAGTTCGTACATCAGTCTTGAATAATCTACAATCGATCGCATTTAGAGTTGTAATCGAAATTATTAAATACATTATACAATATACCATGTGTAATTCTTACTCTATATAAGGTGTGACTTCATCGCAATTGAGCAACATGTAATTTATAGCGCCTTTGAATTCCTCCGGTAATAAGTACCTACTGTGAACCTTTCCAAGTAACCTACCATGATTGTTGCATATTGGCAAAACATGTGCTCCTATGGAATCCACATCTACTTGGCATCCATCATTTCGAGTGGTTCTTGTATGTCTTGTATCCACATGGGGCTCAAAATAATATGAGAAGAAAGTTGATGCTTCTTCAACAAGATACGCATTACATATCGATCCTTCCACTCTAGCTTTATTTTTCACTTTTGTCTTCAAACGATGTAAGAATCTATAAGACAACATTTATCGTCGGTAATTCATTAGTGCATTATCTTAATAGTAAATAAAGTGGTAGAATTATAAAATTACCTTTCAAAATGATACATCCATCTGTATTAAACTGGCCCACCAACTGTAGCTTCGTATGGCAAATGAATCAATAAATGTTCCATTACATCAAAAAACCCAGGTGGAAATACCAACTTGCATACAAGAACTGGAATATCATTATCCAATTGTTTCATATGATCGACTGTCAACTTTGGAGCACACAAGTCTCTAAAAAAAAGACTTAATTCTGTCAACAAACTCCACAAATTTGTGGAAAGAAGTTCCTTGAAAGCAATTGGTATGAGTCTCTCCATAAATACGTGACAATCATGACTTTTCATCCCAGAGAACTTCAATTCTTTAAGATCACAACATCTCCCAAGATCAGAAACATATCCATCGGGAAAACGCAATTCTTTCACCCACTCAAGCAATACCCTCTTTTGGTCATTTGTCAATGTGTAGATTGCCTTTGGCATGGACACCCTTTCATTTTTCGAAACTTCTTCAACACATAACTCGGGCCTATTACAATATAACTTGATGTCACGACGAGCCTTTAAATTATCTTTTGTTTTGCCCTTTACATCTAAAACAGTATTGATGACATTATCAAACACATTCTTCTCATTGTGCATCACATCTATGTTATGACGTATCAAGTTGGTTTTCCAATATGGTAATTCCCAAAATATACTCCTTCTTGACCAATTGTGGGTAACTCCTCTACCTTCATTCTTCCCAAGTTCTGTGTCTGTTTCTAAGATCATAGGGTAATGACAAACCCTATTCCATATCCCCAGTCCTGTAGGACGTAAAATCGTAGTAGATAATTCGCGGCCCCTATCTCGAAGGAATGACCTCACATCCCGTCTAAATGGATGATCCATCGGCAAGAAACGACGATGGCAATCAAACCATGACATCTTGCCACCATGTTTCAAATAGAATGACTTTGAATTATCCATACAATATGGGCATGCTAATCTACCTGCTGTGCTCCATCCACTCAACATCCCATATGCAGGGAAATCATTAATTGTCCAAAGAAGTGAAGCATGTAACTGAAAATTTTGTTTCATTGATATATCATAACATGGGACTCCATCACCCCATAGATGTTTTAGCTCATCAACAAGTGGTTGTAAGTATACGTCCAATTTGCTCTTTGGATTTTTTGGGCCAGGGACGATAATTGTCAAGAACATAACTGGATCTTTGAGGCACATCCATGGTGGCAAGTTATATGGGGTCAAAATAACTGGCCAACATGAGTATTGTTTTCCTGACATTCCAAATGGTGAGAAGCCATCAGTGCACAAACCAAGCCTCACGTTTCGGACATCTGTAGCAAATTCAGGATAACACCGATCAAAATGCTTCCAAGCTTCACCATCCCTTGGATGAATCATCACTCCTGATTCCGATTCACTCTCTGCATGCCACCTCATGTGTCTAGCAGTGGTTTCAGAAGCATAGAGCCTCTGCAACCTAGGTGTCAATGGAAAGTAATACATCTTCTTGTATGGAACGTCTTTTTGTTGTTTATTCTTTGCAATCTTCTTATTTGGCTTGTAACGTGCATGCCCACACAACTTACAAACATTGCAAGCATCATTATCTTTCCAATACAACATACAACCATTCAAACAAACATCTATCTTTTGCACCGGCAAACCAAGGCCAGAAACTAACTTCTTTGTTTGATAAAAGTCATCAGGAAGTTTATTGTCGCTTGGCAACAACTCCTTCATAAGTTGTGTCAATTGGTTGAAGCATTTTTCAGTAATATTGTTCTCGGACTTAATATTAAGTAATCGAGCAACAACCGACAACTGAGAATGGTTGGAACATCCTTCAAAAATTGGTGTATCTGCAGCTCTGAGCATATCATAAAACTTTTGAGCCTCAGGATTAGGATTTTCAGCCCGAGATTGAGATAACGGTGGTTCCAAGTTAAAGTTAGACCCGGCAGCATCTAAGATCGCATCTCGCATTCTACTGTCTGAGATGGCTCCCGGAAGGGTTCTTAGTTGGCTCGATGATGTCATTGTAGGCTGAGAAGTTGAAGTTTCACCGTGACAAGTCCACTGATGATAATTTGTCACAAATCCCCATCTATACAAGTGTACCTCAACTTCATCCGAAGATAAATGTTTCAAATTCTTGCATTTACAACACGGACATCGAATGTTTGCTGGAAATCGTGCATTTGATGTTGCGAATTTAATGAATCCTTCAACTCCCTGTTCAAACTCAATTGTAATTCCTTTCACACCTTGTACATGTCTCTTATACATCCAACTACGGTCATCCATCTATCAATAATTAGAAGAAATGTCAATAGTTTTTAAAATACGACTATACTATAATTTGCTTAATGATATTTAATTAATATCTATACTGCTAGTATTTTTGTATCTAAATTTTCAATAATGGTTTCCTTTAATTTAAGGTGAAAGTCCTATTAAAAGCCTAAAACTCTTGGGTGAATTTAAGGTGAATTGGGTGAACCCTCTTTTGTAATCTCTTGTGCTAAATTATTGAAATGTTTTATGAAATCATTGAGTAGATAGCTCAAGGTAGTGAATTAGGTTTTGTTAAAAAAATCGAACTATTATAAATCTTTATGTTTTTAGCTTTATTTCTGCTATCTACTTGAACACATTGTTTCACACACTATTTAAACACCAAATGTTTGTTACTCGTTGTCCTATAAAGAGTTGATTTAATTAAGTTTTAAAAAATCGGATGAAATCTAATTCATCCTCCCCTCTTAAATTTTTCATAAGGAATTTATATCCATTAACTAATTGTCTCCACCATTAATTTAATTAATAATAATAATAAATAAGTAACTTATTTGAAATTAAAAAACTCTTTCTAATTTTTAAATGAAATCAAATGTGAATATTTACGAACAAATGAAATACTATTTTTACAGGTGCATAATTTGTGTTGTAAGATTAATTTAAAATTTTTATTTTCCCAATTCCTTTGGATTGAGTAGAACTTGTGAATCTACTTCTTGGATTTTGTTTCATTTGTCCTTATATCCTCTTTTGCCTCGTCTGATAAATAAATTGTCTCACACAAAATACATGTCTTTTCCTAAAATTTTCGAAAGGAAAAGCGAGAATATTAGGAGGAGGGGAGGAGTTATATGAATTTTCTTTTTGGGAATAAAATTCTTATATGGAATTTATTTGATACTAAGATGAGAGCAGTAATCTGTTTTTTATTTTCTTTTCCCCCAAAAGTAATCCTTTTACCATAATAGAAGGGACACATGGAAGTTTAGTAAGGATCAGAAAAAGGATGTGGTGCGCATACACGACCCTTCTATCTCTAATAAAATAATTACAAGACCATGATTTTTTCACTTGAAAGAAATCTTGTTCACAGATAAGAAGATCCTAAGCAAGAAATTTTTTATTTCAAGTGTTGTCTAAACTATGGATAATAATAAGCATACTTTAATGCCCAATAAATGGAGTGGACGGAACAATAAGCACACATTGTCAAGTTCATTTCTTCTTCTTCCAAACATAGAAACTGAAAATAGAAACACAATGCAGTATCCACCTAATCAATTACCAAAGACAAAAGATTCCATAGTGAATTTCAAGAACCCAGTCCAAAGACAAGAATTTCAGAAATTTTTGTCTTCTGACCTGGGCAGAAGATGGCGGCGGACTACGGCAGCAGCGACAAGATCGACGGTGTAAAATTCAGAAGTTCAAACTCTGGCCTATATTCTTTAATATATCTTTACTGATTTCCAAGGCCAGAAACAAACCGCATTTAGCCAAACTATTTTGTAGGACTCATCCCAAAGTGTCTGATACTTCTGTATCTCCACATCCACATAAGCATTTATGTACTGACTCATATGCATCTATAATATGTTGTCCATAATAAACATCTAATTTGATTTATAAGTTCATTTCTTCTTCTTCCAAACATAGAAACTGAAAATAGAAACACAATGCAGTATCCACCTAATCAATTACCAAAGACAAAAGATTCCATAGTGAATTTCAAGAACCCAGTCCAAAGACAAGAATTTCAGAAATTTTTAGAGACTGACCTGGGCAGAAGATGGCGGCGGACTACGGCAGCAGCGACAAGATCGACGGTGGCAGCGGCAGCAGTCACGAGATTGTGAGTGGCAGAAGCAAAGAGACTGTGAATGGCTTATTGACAGAGAACAGAGGTTTAGGGTTTAATGAGGGGAAATGAGGGGAAATGAGGGAGAAAGGAAAATGAGGGAAAAGCCCGTGGTTAGAGTGTCAGGTTGGAGAAGGTGAAAGGAGACTAAGAGGATAAAAATATAGGCTTTAATATTTATTAATTTTAAAAATAATTAATCACAATTCCGTCGCAAATCCGTCGATAATATTTATTAATTTTTAAAATAATAAATCGCATTTCCGTCGAGAATCCGTCGCAATATGCATTAAAAATAATTAATCCCAGTTCCGTCGGGAATCCGTCGAATTTATTTATTAATTTTTAAAATAATAAATCACATTTCCGTAGAGAATCCGTCGCCAATATGTATTAAAAATAATTAATTCCATTTTCGTCGGGAATCCGTCGCATTTATTTATTAATTTTTAAAATAATAAATCGCATTTCCGTCTGTAATCCGTCGATAATATTTATTAATTTTAAAAATAATTAATCACAATTCCGTCGAACATCCGTCGGGAATTGATTGAACCATAATTAGCTTAGTTTTCTATGGGTTATTATGATGTTTATTAAGTTTAAATCTAGCTAATTATGTGTTTTGGTGATTTTAATGATTCTTTACACTATTACTTTTGTTTTCAGGTCTTTAGAAGATTTAGAAGATGTTGGAATGAAATTGGAAGAAATCGGAAATTTGAGGATGGATATTTAGAAGAAGGGAGAAGTGGACGCGCATGACAGTCAAGTGGACGCGCAAGGCCAGGAAGTGGACGCGTCCACCAAATTTCACGCGTCCACCCTCAGAAGTTGGACAGTAAAGTGGACGCGCAAGGCAAGGAAGTGGACGCGTCCACCAAATCTCACGCGTCCACTCTCAGAAGATTGACAGTCAAGTGGACGCGTCTCATCTACTCAGGCGTCCACTTTGAAGACTCGGGCGTCCACTTTCCGAATTTAAAGTTTTAAGATTGTTTTAAGTAGTTTCTAATTAGGATTCTTGTATAACTACCCTAGGACCTTTTTCTAACTATATATAGGCCTTAATAGCTTAGTTTAGGGTGTCAAGCACCTTAGATATTTTCTTCCCAAGCATTGTAGGAGATCAAAGGGTGGGAGCTTCTCGGGAAATCGGATATCCGACTAATGAGTTTCTCTCTTTCCCTTAATCTTTTTATGATGTTTTCCTTTATGTTTTGTGAGTAAACGTTTTTAGTTGGCAAGGATATGTATTAGGTTTACTTTATTCGGGAATATGAGATTTATGTTTTGTTATTAAAAACCCGATCTTTTCAAGGGATCATTATTTATATTTGAGTATTTGAACAATTCTTGATTTTATTCTATCAATTGTGTTATTTCAATTATTATTCGCCATCTTAATTGTTTTACATAGTTGATTAACTAGGGTTATGCAGAATCGGTTTTCGGTAACCAAAAGTAGTAACTATTGATTAATTTAAATCTGTGTTTGATTAATTAATAGGGAATTGTTTGAAACGAATTGCATGATTTTAATCGGCCATTAATTTCATGTAATTTGTGTTGATGTTGTCCTTATGCTTAATAACTTAATTGACTATCTTATGCGAGCGATTCGGTAATTTGGTTTAATCAGGTTAAAGTTAATTTGCCGTGCTTCTCGGGAATTAACCTAATTTTTACAGGAATTGGAATTTGCTGCGCTACGCGGAATTCTAAGTCACTACTCAAATAGGTTATTATCAATGATTAATCCCGAATAAGTAAAACCGAAATACGAAGTCCTTGCTAACGTTTTTCTTTTCTTTGATTCTTAAATAATTTATGAGTAAATTTATTTAAAGTTTATTCTTTTAAGATAAAAACCAAATATTTTCCCTCCAAAGTCGTGATTAGTTTACTTAATCAAAGAATTTACAAGTCTCTGTGGGTTCGACCCTTACTTGCCCTAACTATATAAGTTGGTTGAGTTTAGTATTAATTTGATAGCGCAACGACACGCTCGTCAGGAATATTTAATAATTTTTAAAATAATAAATCACATTCCCGTCGAGATTCCGTCACCAATATGCATTAAAAATAATTATTCCCATTTTCGTCGGGAATCCGTCGCATTTATTTATTAATTTTTAAAATAATAAATCGCATTTCCGTCGCAAATATTTATTAATTTTTAAAATAATAAATCACATTTCCGTCGAGAATCCGTCGCCAATATGCATTAAAAATAATTAATCCCAGTTCCGTCGGGAATCCGTCGCATTTATTTATTAATTTTTAAAATAATAAATCACATTTCCGTCGGTAATCCGTCGATACTATTTATTAATTTTTAAAATAATAAATCGCATTTCCGTCGCAAATCCGTGGGGAATATTTATTAATTTTTAAAATAATAAATCACATTTCCGTAGAGAATCCGTCGCCAATATGCATTAAAAATAAATTATTCCCATTTTCGTCGGGAATCCGTCGCATTTATTTATTAATTTTTAAAATAATAAATCGCATTTCCGTCGCAAATCCGTCGATAATATTTATTAATTTTTAAAATAATAAATCACATTTCCGTCGCGAATCCGTCGCCAATATGCATTAAAAATAAATTATTCCCATTTTCGTCGGGAATCCGTCGCATTTATTTATTAATTTTTAAAATAATAAATCGAATTTCCGTCGCAAATCCGTCGCAAATATTTATTAATTTTTAAAATAATAAATCACATTTCCGTCGAGAATCCGTCGCCAATATGCATTAAAAATAATTAATTCCAGTTCCGTCGGGAATCCGTCGCATTTATTTATTAATTTTTAAAATAATAAATCACATTTCCGTCGGTAATCCGTTGATACTATTTATTAATTTTTAAAATAATAAATCGCATTTCCGTCGCAAATCCGTGGGGAATATTTATTAATTTTTAAAATAATAAATCACATTTCCGTAGAGAATCCGTCGCCAATATGCATTAAAAATAAATTATTCCCATTTTCGTCGGGAATCCGTCGCATTTATTTATTAATTTTTAAAATAATAAATCGCATTTCCGTCGGTACTCCGTCGATAATATTTATTAATTTTAAAAATAATTAATCATAATTCCGTCGAACATCCGTCGGGAATATTTATTAATTTTTAAAATAATAAATCACATTTCCGTCGAGAATCCGTCACCAATATGCATTAAAAATAATTAATCCCATTTCCGTCGGGAATCCGTCGCATTTATTTATTAATTTTTAAAATAATAAATGAGGATTTCAAATCAATCATCAAAGATTTTGGAGAGCATAATTACGTTAGTTATGACTTATGATGCTCATTTGAATTCTTTATCATTTGGCAAATTAAAATTTCATATTCTATAACGTCAATTTCAATCTTATGGTAAATGTTATAAATATTTTTTATAATAGTCATGTTGTCACACATAATCATATATACATATTATATATACCAAATTAATTAATAAACTTTGAAACTTATATTTTTAACTATGATTTGTTTTTAAATGTTATAAGCCTAAATTGAGGTATTCATAAACTAACTATATAGGAAATAATAAAAAACTACAATTATTTATATTAGAGGGAAAATGTGAGGAAAAAATTATTTTTATTGGAGACGGATTACAGACGGATTTGCTACTGAATATTTTTCATTTTTCATAATTTTTTTAAAAGGAAAAATGCAACATCCGTCGGCAATCGGTCTTTGATTATCAACTAATTATAGACGGAAATTGGACGAACATGACAAAAAAAATTAAAATTTTTTTAAATAATTTCCGTCGGAAATCCATCGCTAAATTGTGACGAATTACCTACGGATATTTTTAATTTTTTTTCCTAACTAATCTATATTACATTTTAAATTTCAGTCGGAAATGCGTGGAAAATCTACCGATTAATTATCAACTAACACGTTTTAGTCGGAAAGTGGTCGAAAAATAGCAACTGATTTTAGCCGTCCGGTCAAACGTACTTTCCGTCGGTATTCTGTCTAAGATCCGTCTCAAATTTCAGACCGAAATATCCGTCGAAAAATTGGGTCGAAAAAACATGATTTTCGTGTAGTGATGATTTTGCTGCATACAAGAGGATGCATGACTTATGTTTCAATGATGATTGGTAGTTGAGAAATAAAATATCTCAAGAAGATTTACCCCAAGCCATTACAGAAATTGCAAGATTGATGGGTGAAAATGTACTCATTATTATTCGAAAGGCCATTCATGAGAAAAAAATTGGTTAAGAAGAAGCTAGGGCATTAAGAGGTACAAAGAAAAAAGTTGATCAACTAGAGGAAGAAGAAAATATACCACTTGATATTTTCATAAGAGAAATAATAAGGAAAGGAAATACATCAACGGAAGAGAAAAAGGCAATTCCTCTTGGTACTTCTATTAGAAATAAATTGAGTAAAGAAAAACGATCGATACAAGAGGAATATAGGTTGCGGTCCTCCTACAAAAGACACATTGTGGAATTATTTGTAGCATCTCTCAAACAAGATGGATATTACCCTTGAGCAGTTTGATACTAAAATCCAAGATGCGTTTGAAGAAGTTGTTCAACTTAAATCAAGAGTAGAGTTATTTTCATCACAAGGTTGACAATATATCTACTCATCTTAAGGCCCACATAGATAATTCTTCACATTTTGATGAGAAGACCACATATATGACAAATAATTATATTACTCCTATTGTTGTGCCATCAAGTAGTATTGAGCCATCTATTATTGATGATACATCATCTACCATCATTTCGGAGGATACCACTATAGTGACTACTTCTATTGATGATCTACTAGTTAAAGCTATTATCATTTCAGAGACCACTCCTTCAACACAATCATTTTTTGCAAGTCCCAGGTCTTTGCTCCCAAGCCTCGAACTCTAGCTTTGGCTACTTGAAGATTATCTTTATAGCTTTCATTTTCTTTTTATATCTATTATGCAATATTTTCATACGTTTTCTGCTACATTATGACCTCTTCATGTAGTAAACTTTTAAGTAATGTAGCTTATTAGTTTGATTATTCTCCATAATGACTCCTTGGTAATTGTGGGATTTCATTATATGTTTTTGACCTTATTTTAATCCTTCATACACATTTTTTTTTTGAATAATGACAAAGGAGAAGGAAAACTAAGCGTTTATAGCAATGTTTAGGGGTTAATATTTGTGTTGTCTTATTGTGCAAACTAACAGAAAAACTAAATGTTGATAGCAATATTTAGGAGAATATTTGTGTTATGTTATTGTGCAAACTAATATTTTTGCAAGAAAATGAAGATCAAGAACACTTACAACAAAAGAGGAGAATCTAAAGATCAACAATGCTATCCTTGGTTTTTCATTTCAAATACATTGAGCCTATTATAATATTGAGATTGAAAGAGAATGAGAAATTTGTGTTGATGGTCGGGCTGGCCTTATGTGTGATTATGTGATATGTCTCATCTTTTTTGCATTGTTGAGTCTTGTTTGTGAAAATGGATTTTATAAGAGTTACAAAGGACACTCTGTTAAAATTTTACAAAACTCATTCATATTAATAGGGGGAACTTTATAAATCTATTATAATCTATCTACATGTTTTTAATACAGGAAGGTAGGAGAAAATGGAGGTTGGTGGAAAAATAGGCTATTTGAGTCTATATAAGTTAGGAAGTGATCTCATACGCTTACAATGAATATTTTCAAATTTTTTTGAGATCCAATATTTGTTCCAAAATGTTTCCTTTAATATATTTCTTGATATCATTAAACTATAAATGTTTTATATGCTATATGTGATATCTTACAAATACCTAACATATTGTAAGGGGGATCATTTTAAAATGTTTCATACATATTCTAGAAACTCTTCCTTACTTTGAGTCATTGCACTTAACCGTTTCATCTATCACATTGCATCCATATTTGTAATCATAAAAAAATGGGAAATTGAAAGCCCTAAAGCTTTTAATGTCTTAATTTTGATTAATGACAAACATTGATGAGGTCTAATGTCTTTATTGTACAAGTGATAGAATTTTTGGATTCATAATTTAATCCATGCAATGACAAGATTTCAAGTCTTCAAGGAAGTATACAAGTCAAGACTATGAAGATTTGAAAACAAGCTTTTATTGGATTAGATAGAAACTAGAGGTATGGTTTTAGAGTTTAATATCTTTTGATATCTCTTGTTTTATCTTTAATTGAGTAATGTTTTAAAGGTCACTCTATTAACTTAAAACGTTTTTCAAAATACATTTTATAAGTTAAAACTTCTTATGGGTATTTAAATTTGTTTTCAAAATACATGCATTTACTTTGAAGGTTTATAAAATGAGTTCCACAACTATTGGAGTTCATTGGTAACTTAAATTGCATGTTTGGAAAACTTGACGATGATTTTTTGATACTTTCAATCGATCGAATGATAGCAGACATCGTCCGCTAATTATCCAGAGGAGTCTGGTAATATAGCAAATGCTCAAACGGTCAACTGGATAATAGCAAACATCGTCCGCTAACCATTTAAAGGAGTTCAGTAATGTAGCTAACACTCTAGCAGTTGACCACTAGATGAAAACCATCATCCGCTAACCATCCAGAGAAATTCAGTGTTCCAGCGAATGATCTAGCATACGACCAAGCTTCGTAGAGGACGACCGCAAATTGTTAGTTGGTTTTCAACCGCTTTATTTTTTACTATTGGAAACAAACCTATAAATACCAAAACCTTTGGAATTTTTTCTAAGAACAACTTTTGAGCAAAAACATTGTATATCTTGATCCTATAACATCCTAGAAACATTCCAAAACCTATTCTAAACATCAATCTTATTAAAATCATTCAAGAAGAGTCTTTACATTCAAATGTGAATTTTGAGCAATCTTGGCAAGTCATTACTTAAAGAGGTGATTGTGTTTCAAATTGATATATTTTCACATTAAGATGATATCTATCAAACTTTCTATCTCTTATCATTGATTGTATTTGTATCAAGGTTGCAAGTAGAATAAAACCCTAAGTGTTAGGGTGAGCCTTGTGTAGGTTGTTTTGTATTCAAGTTTTGTTTATAAAACCTTTGGGTGAACCTTGAATTGAATTGTATTGTGAAGATTTCACTAAGAAAAGTGGTGAGATAATTGTATAATCAAGGTTGTGTTGTAAAACTCAATGGTTAAGTGAGCCTTGATTGGTTGAGAGGTTAATTGTAAAACCCTACGGTGAATTAGGTGAGGCTCTTTTGTAATCTTATTTATTTGATTAGTGAATGGATTTGGTAAATCCTTGAGTAGGTAACTCAAGATAGTGGATTAAGTTTTGTTGAATAAATCGAATCACTATAAATCATTGTGTTCATTGTTCTACTTTTTACATTTTATTTGAACATATTATTATTACTCACACAACTAGCACACCTAATTCACCCCACCCCCTCTTACGTTTTTCACAACGCCATCCACGAACCTTCTAAAACATGATTTGAGGCAGCTTTGAATTCTTGATAAACACCGGAAATAAGTAAAGGTCAAGAAAAGATTGTGATTGTTTCAACCATTTAGCTAAACACCATGATAGAAATCAAAACTTGAGAGCATCAAAATACTTTAAAAAACGCACCTCAGCACCTTTAAATACAATGTCATTCCTGAATAACCAAATGGACCATATAACAACAATGAATAAAAGCTTCCAAACCAAGGAATTGGTGGTACTACAGAACAACCCATTCCAATTAGCTAAAAAGGCGCTTGAATTAATCTGACAAACCCAACTAATACTAAATAGTATCTAGACCATACCTTCTAAGAGAAGTTACAATTGAAAAATGATGGCCTACTAAAAAGTAGCTTCAAACTCAAAAATAAATCGTCTCTAGATCAAGAGTTCTTTTATAACAAAAATCTCAAATTTTGGAGGTGCAAGTCCACTCCAAACTAACTTCCATACGTTATTATTGAGCACATCCTTGCCCATAAAATGTTTATAAAATGAAGATGCATTATACAACCCATTTGGACAAAATCTCCAAATCAACTCATCTTTAATATCAGTACAAAGGGCAAAACATCTGTAGTCATTTGAAAATCATTTTTCAAATCTAAGAGCAGCATTATTGCTCATCAACCAATTTGAGGCTAGAGGATTAAAAAGATCATAGAACTCTAAGTAATCCAAAATAAAAAAGGCACCTCCCAAAACCAACCGACTGCCGACTCCTAAGCAAAACCCACACAATTCAAGCCAACGTCATAATAGGACAAAACATAAAATAAGACATTTTTGTAACCAAACCCTACAAGCCAGAAAAGGAAAATACCTTTTCTATACACCATTTGAAAAACAAATTATATAATTTTTTAAAAAGCATTTGGAGACTCGTAAACTATCCTCTTCTCTCTCTCTCTCTCTAAGTAGCTGTGTTTGCCGATTTTAATGAACTTCCGACTAAATCGAAGCTCTGGCTTTTCAATCTTTTGTTATTTTATAGTATTTTCTCTTTTCTTAAAGCGTTTCTTCTCCCTTTTTAGAGGTTTCTCTCTTCCCAATTTGGGTTGTTTTGTGTTTTGTTCTATGCAAAATATAGATTATCTGGTTTCTTTGTCTTAGTATATTGCTCTCATCTTGGGATATCTGTAGCCAAAACTGACGACATGGCTGATGCGGCTTCCTTGATGAAGCTCAATTCTGGAACTCTCTGGCAGCAACACTTCTCTGTCAACATCAAGAGGCTGCAATGGAATTTAAAAAATTTAACAACCCAGCTCGATATTCAAGGTGCAATGGGCAGATCTTGTATCTCGCCTAGTTTGGTGACCATATCTGCAAAACATTTTGGGTTAAAAATGTTGAGGTAGCTTTGTGGGTGCTAATGTATTTGTTTGTTGGGGAATTCTTCAGTAACTACTGCTTTGTTAAATTCCCCATTTTGTATGGTTTTCCCTCTTCTGATGTAATTATGACTACTATAATCAATTCATTTATCTAATGATCATTTTTTTATTTAAAACAAAAACAGAGAATTTGGAGAACAGTAGCATCCGGAGAATGGGTTTTTTTCAGTTTAATTAGTTCTTTTCTCTATGATATTGCCATGCATGTTACTCTGTGTCTTCAAGCGGCAGGTTAAAGTTCAATAAGACAAAGGGTGAATGCTTTTCTGTAGCACAGATTAAGTTGTGGCATAAAAGAGCTACTTTATAATATTTAAAGTATATTTTCTTGCAATATTTTGGGGCTGTATATTTGGTTCTTCTAAAAGTTTATTAGAACTTGATTGTGCCTAAATTTTGAATAATCCTAGGTTAGCAAATGGTCCTGTCAATCCTTTTAGCAGGTCACTACCTGAATAATGCAGTAGAAACCTGATGGATCATATTTGTTTTTCCAGTGTCTACTCTTCCTTCATTTATTACTGTTCTTTCCTTAGTAAGAAGGATGTTTGAAGTAACTCAAGGAACGTTAGCTACTTTTATATGCAGATAGGCGATGAATACTGACTCTTTAGAGGTTAAAAGCTGGTCATGATCCTGCTAATCCACTACAGTCTGAGGATAAGGAATTACTATGTTGATGCCATATTTTGAGAACCACATTTATTGATAGAGTCATCCATAAAAAGGAGCTATCCATAGAAACCACTTGTAGGATAGGATTAATCCAAGAAAGAGCTATCTTTCAAAACGGTTTCAAAATATATGTACATGTGTTTTATTATCCTAACATGATCTTATTCTTTATATAAGACATTGATTTTTACACACTATATGCAAATCCTAACGGGGTCAGAAAATCCTAAGCATTTTGAAATATCAATACCCATGAGTTCATATTGAAAATCAAATCAGTTCCTTTCACCCTAATCTACTAGTGTCGTGTTCATATGATCTATCTTTTCCGCAATTAACAATATAAATTTATATATATATGACTCCCTTGACATCATATCCAATTATAGTTGAGGATCTTGAATTGACCAAGCTAAGAACCCTTCTAAGTTCAGTTCACCTCCGAAATGCAACCGTAGCCATTGATCTAGCCATGCGCCAATTATCCATTATAAAAGAAGATAATTGTTCTAAAGATGCAGTGATTCTAGGCCTCGAAACACAAATTGACAGTGAAAGCCTTGTCCACTGGACTCATTTTCTTGCTTTGGTTTGATTTTATGGTAATGGGACCCCGTCTTGTTTGTTGATTTTGTCTATCCGCAATTTCTCGTGTTTATCTTCGGCCAACGTCCAACAGTATTTTTCAAATTTTTTCTTTTTTATCTCCCTGTCATTGAACTTTGAGGTTATGGAGCCAATATAATTAGGACAAGCCCACATGAGGAAAAAAAGGAGAAACAGATAGCTACAACAGAAAAGATGTCCCTGTAAATCATTTATGTTAGAATATTACTCTTTAATTTCCTCAAAAAAATAAGAATATTGCTCTTTAATTGAGTAACTATCTTCTTTTTGTTTGCCCATATAAATTACTCAGTTGGTTAATTAGTATCTCCAACATGGAATCCAAATGAATTTTGAAGATTTGCCAGTTTTTATGGATTTTATTGATTTCAATGGAATTCAACTAAATTTACTATATTCAATAGAAAACCATGGAAAATCATCCATAAATTCTATAGAATTTTCCCAAAATCTATTTTTCCTTCTTTTCGTATAAACTACGTAAATGAATTCTGATAATCACCTTTCTTTTCATATTTAAGCTAACAAAAAATTCTCATATGTTAGTTTGCACAATGAGGGAAAAAACAAAACAAATAAGCGTGGAGATAAAGCATAAATTGCACATATACTTCGCAAATGGTGATGAACTAGAAGATGATCCCTCTAAGCAAGATATTTGGTAATCACCATTCTAGACTGCAAATAAAGGAATTAATAAGCAGAAACTCTGGATCTAAAACATAAGTGATCATGATGAATTTGGAGAAGAAGGGTTGTAAATGGAATGACATTGGAAAAGAAGAAAGGTCGTAGATGGAAGAGAAAAAACTGTGCATAAAAGTACCGAGACTACACGTGAGAGAAATGACCGTTTCATTTTATTTGTCATTTTTATTTCTTAAATTGGTAATTGGCAATGAAATGAGCAATTCCGTGAAATTTAGAGGGCCGTGGTTGGATTAGTTGAAAAATTTTGTATTCATATTTTTTACTTCAAATTTCATTAAGGGGGTGTACTCAACTTAGAATTCAATGGAATTTTTAAAATTTGTGAAATTTTAAGTATTTCATGGATTTTAATATGTAGATTCAATAGAAATCCATCAAATTCTATGTTATTGATTTTAGTAAAAGTTCTGGATTTTTGTTCTTTTATTATAATTATAATGAATAAAAAGTTCTTTTTAATGTGATTTGTTTTTGTAAGAGGTAAAGACCAATTGAACAAAAAATGTACTTTCTTATCATAAAAAATTCATAAAAAAACTATAAATATATCATTTAAAGGCAAAATAAAAAATCTTATACTTTACTACTAGAAACCATAAGGTACCAAATTTATTAACTTTGGAAAAGAATGACTCATTAATTGCTTCTAATCAATATTCATTCAATGTATATTTCCACACACCTAAAACAAAATTATTTATCCATTATTTCTTTCTTTTTTTGGATAATTCTAAGTATAAAGGGGTGTCCCTAACATGGAATTCAATGGAATTTTTAAGTCTTGTGGATTTTCATGAATTTTTTTGGATTTTAATAGAAGTCTCTAAAATTTAGTAGATTCAATAGAATTATATGTAATTCTATGTCATAGAATTTGGTACAATTTGATGAATTTTTATTGGAGTTTCAACAAAATAGATTGAACAAAATTTGTATATTAAAAAAAAATAGACGAACCAATATATGTCTAAACTTAACTTAATCATCCAACAATTTTTTAATGGACTTTTTAATTGATTTTCTATTTACTTTAGATTTTAAGCTTTTTGGTATGCTTTGTTTGAAATATGTATATATGCTATTACATACATTTCTACATATGAAATTCTTAATAAAACGTTCTACTCAATATCTTAGTTTTATTGTTAATAAAGTTTGAACAATAATGTGAAGAGGAAATAAATAATAATTTTTTTTACATCAAACCAAATTCATGCGTGAGTTATATATAGTATAAGATACCAAACCAAGTAGATAGATTACATAGAATTTTATGCTATAACTTTTTGTGGAATTTGGTGACTTTTTATTAGACTTTTTAAATATAATAATTTGTATATAAAAAATTATATATAAACAAATCAATATATGTGTAAACAATAATTGATGTAAAGGAGAAATATAATATTATGATAATCAAGTTGAGAGAAATACATGATATTTTGTTTTTTATATTTGTTGTTTTTTTTGTTTTTTTGTTTTTTATTAACAACAAAACAAAGAGACTAATTCTATGACATTTCAAGGGGTCATGGTCAGATTTGTGAAAGAATTGTTTCTTCATACTTTTTACTTCAAATTCCATCCAATTTCTTTAAATTCCATTAAAAATACATGAACTTTTGATAACACTATAATCTTATGGAATCTATTAAATTTCATATTGAGGACCTTGGATTTTGATGGATTCCATAGAATTTTAACTTGAGGATGTCTGGAATGTCAGATAATTTTAAATTCTACTAAATTCCATAACAGGGACACCCTCCTAAATTTCATTGATTAAAGTATTCCATTAAAACTCATGAACTTTTATAGGTAGTTGAATCTTATGAAATCAAATTAAAATTCATATTGAAAAACCGGATTTTAATTTATTCTATAAAATTCCAAACTGATATTGAAAACCTAAGAGGGGGGGGTAATTAGTTTTAACCATTTTTCTTCTTCATTACAATTTCTAAGATAACATAGCAACACTTGTGTTCAATATGAAAGAATTCAAGAAAGAGCATGACTAGTTTATGGTTCGTTTATCCAAACCTAATCCATACTTGAGCTATCTACTCAGATTTCAAAACCTTCACTAATTATAGGAGATACAAGAGGCTCACCCATTCCCTTAGGGATTTAACATAAACCTCTACCACATTCACCAACACTTGAGTTTTACAATAAACCTTGTCTACACACTTCCATTACAACAATTATAAGAAGCTCTTAACACAAACACAGTTTTCTATGGTTCAAGGCTCACTTTAACCCTTAGAGTTTTAAGCTTAATGCAACCTTGAACAAAACAATCAAGATATGAATAAGAAGAGTTTGATATATGAAATCACCTTAATGTGAAGATATATCAATGTAAAGCATAAATACCTCTTTGAGTAATGTTTTCTTGTAAGTTGCTCAAGAACCCCAATGATTTTGTATAAATCTCACTTTGATGAATTTTACAATATGAATGTTAAGATTTTGTTTCAAAATAATCTTCAGAGGTTCTATGAAGTAATAGGATCAGATTTTTGCTCAAAAAGTAGTTAAAATGAGTTGTTTAAACGATTGGGTATTTATATGTATGCACCAACGGTCATAAAAATGGCTGTTTGAATCCCACTCAGGAGAAGTGCGGTCGACCGCAAATCAGGAGGGTCGTCCGCACCATCATCCGCAAATGTTCCAGAGAACTCTTGACAACCTGCGGACGATGATCTCAAAAGTCCGGTCGACCGCTCCATCATCCGCAAGTGTTCCAGAGAACACTTGACAATCTGCGGACGATACTCTGAGAAGTCTGGTCGACCGCATGATTTGTGGTCGTCCACACTTTTGTCAGGTCGACCACAAATGCATTAAAACTATGCAGAACAAGTTTCCAAACAACTCTAAAATTTTGCAAACTATATTTTATGAATTTTGAGGTATGTGCATGTATTTTAAAAATCATTTTACTTTTATTGAGCAACCTATGAAACTCATTACTCAAAGGGATAGACCTAGAGATAATCAAAGATAAATAAAGAATTAAATCTACACCTCTAAATCCTATCTAATCCAGAAACTCTTATCTTCAAGGCTTGACATCAAAAGATCTTTTTTGAAGAATTGAAACTTTGATCTTGCAAGGATTAGATATATGAATCCTAAGAGATCATCATTAATACAATAAAACCATTAGTCATTGTCAATGTTTGTCATTTAATCAAAATTAAGATATTAAAAGCTTTAAGGCTTTCAGATATTATGTGCAATATCATGAAATTTTAAATTATTTCAAATTATATATTAGGGACACTCTTAGTGAAAGTTTCAATATTTAGGCTAAATTTTAGATTATCAAGGAAGGAAGGGCTAGTGGTGGTGGGATTATCAAACACATTGATGAGTGGTGCATTTGCGCCTTCTGTTCCTTTTATAGTACTTGCACCATTCTTGAGGCTGACTGCATTATGGATAAAGGTATTCTACATTGGTTGTTCATTGCATCACAAGAGGAAGAGGACCGTGACACATTCAGATGCTCCTACGAAGTATTCAACAACTTATTTTCTTAAATAAAAACATTGTTTCTCACATCTTCCATTAGGGAAATCAGGTTACTGATGATTTGCCTTACGAGGGATGGAGACGTCAAAGTTATACACTTTTCGCACATCAGAAGTTGCATATAATAACTAGAGCTTTGATACACTTTGATAGACGTGGATACCCTTTTGCTAGAGGACTCTAGTTTTTTCATGTATTCTTATATTTTCCACATATTGGAAGGTCAAGTCTATGTCCGCTCCTTTCTTTGTACTTTATTTTTTGTTTTGTTTTTATGAGATTCAAGGGTCTCTTTTCTATTTTATTTTTTAAAAAAATGTCCAACTCTACTAGTGATCATATATTGAAAAACACTATAAACTCTATAAACTTTATTAAACTCTATTAAACTATATATTGAAAAAAAATTCATTAAAAAAAAGACTAAAAAAGTAACTTAATTCATTTTTTCACAAAAAAAAAAACTTAACTGGAAAACTTAAACACTACTATTAAACTACAAAACCTAACCCAATAATTGTATGTTATTGTCACACAAGACTTTAAATTTTATAAAATTTAAAAGAAAAATTAAAATAAGATTAAATATAAGATTAGCATATATTCCAAATTTTTTAATTACTCCCTCCCTATTGGAATCTAAACTTCTACCAAATTCAAGATCTATTTTTTATATATTTTTTTATGAGGCCTATTTTTTTTTTTAAATCATCACAAGATCTTTTTCTTGCAATGAAACTTTATTACACTCTATATTCAAAACTTTTTCCATTAAAAGAAAAATAAAACAGACTAAGAAAAGAAACTTAATACAAATAATATCATATATGATGACAACAATTAATAAAATATTTTATTTAGAAATATTATAATAATTAATATATAGTAATATTTTATTTATAGTTTATATATTTTATATAATTTTGTTTTTGTTTTTGTTTTAAGACAAATGATTTAAATGGTAATATATAATCTAAAGTTTCTCCAACCATAAATTTTTCCAAATTTTAAGTTCTTTCGATTCACCAAATTTTAAGTTCTCGTTCCCTTGATTGAACCATAATTAGCTTGGTTTTCTATGGTTTATTATGATGTTTATTGAGTTTAAATCTAGCTAATTATGTATTTTGGTGATTTTAATTATTTTTTACACTATTACTTTTGTTTTCAGATCTTTAGAAGATTTAGAAGATGTTGGAATAAAATTGGAAGATATTGGAAACTTGAAGATGGATATTTAGAAAAAAGAAGAAGTGGACGCGCAAGGCTGAAAGTGGACGCGTCCACCCTCAGAAGTTGGACAGGAAAGTGGACGCGCAAGGCCAGAAAGTGGACGCGTCCACCAGATTTCACGCATCCACCCTCAGAAGATTGACAGTCAAGTGGACGCGTCTCATTTACTCAGGTGTCCACTTTGAAGACTCGGGCGTCCACTTTCCGAATTCAAGTTTTAAGCTTGTTTTAAGTAGTTTCTAATTAGAACTCTTGTATAAACCACCCTAGGACCTCTTTCTAACTATATATAGGCCTTAATAGCTTAGTTTAGGGTGTCAAGCACCTTAGATATTTTCTTCCCGAGCATTGTAGGAGATCAAGGGTTGGAGCTCCTCGGAAATTGGATTCTCGTCTAATGAGTTTCTCTCTTTCCCTTAATCTTTCTATGATGTTTTCTTTTATGGATTGTGAGTAGTTTTTCTTTAGTTGGCAAGGACATGTATTAGGTTTATGTTATTCGGGAATATGAGATTTACGTTTTTTAATTAAAAACCCGATCTTTTCAAGGAATCATTATTTCTATTTGAGTATTTGAACAATTCTTGGTTTTATTCTATCAATTATGTTATTTCAATTATTATTGGCCATCTTAATTGTTTTACATAGTTGATTAACTAGGGTTATGCAGAATCGGTTTTCGGTAACCAAAAGTAGTAACTATTGATTAATTTAAATCTGTGTTTGATTAATTAATAGGGAAATTGTTTGAACCGAATTGCATGATTTTAATCGGCCATTAATTTTATGTAATTTGTGTTGATGTTGTCCTTATGCTTAATAACTTGATTGACTATCTTATGCGAGCGATTCGGTAATTTGGTTTAATCAGGTTAAAGTTAATTTGTTCGTGCTTCTCGGGAATTAACCTAATTTTTACAGGAATTAGAATTTGCTGCGCTACGCGGAATTCTAAGTCATTACTCAAATAAGTTGTTATTGATGATTAATCGCGAATAAATAAAACCGAAATACAAAGTCCTTGCTAACGTCTTTTTATCCATTGATTTCTAGTTATTTTGTGAATTACTTATTTTTAAGTTTTAATCTTTTTAGATAAAAACCAAATCTTTTCCCCCCAAAGTCGTGATTAGTTTACTTAATCAAAGAATTTACAAGTCTCTGTGGGTTCGACCCTTACTTGCCCTAACTATATAAGTTGGTTGAGTTTGGTATTAATTTGATAGCGCAACGACACGCTCGTCAAATTTTGGCGCCGTTGCCGGGGACTTGTTTAAAAATTTTAAGATCAAGTTTACTAATCCTTATCCTTTGTTTTCAGGTCTTATTCCTTTGGTGACAAAGTAAAAGATTGAAATTGTTTATGCGCCTTCGTAGTGGAAAGACTCTTGGTGTTATCTCGAAGGAATTGGAGTCTTCAAATCCTGTGGACAACAACGGAAAAGATACAAGAGAAGGAACCATTAATCATTCAAATCTACAAGGCAATTTCGGTGAAATCATTCCTAACCTCTCTTGCATTATGGCTAACAATAACAACAATGTGGTGGTTAGGAGAACTTTAAGGGAACTAGCTGCACCCACTATTAGCAATCAACCGCTTTGCATTGTTTTTCCTGAAGTCAATGAAAATTTTAAACTTCACACAGGTTTTGTGCAAAATATCCCTACTTTCCATGGCATGCCCGGAGATAACCCATATAGGTTTCTTCAGGAATTTCATACGCATTGTACTAATTTGAAACCCTCTAATGTCACTGATGAGATTATAAAACTAAGAGCTTTTCCATTTAGTCTGCAAGGTAATGCTAAAGATTAGCTTTACGAACTACCTTCGGGGTCAATAACTGAATGGGCTGATATGGAAAAGATATTTTTAAGAAAATATTTTCCTGCTTCTAAAATCTCTAACATTAGAAAGGAAATTAGTGGAATACGCCAAGGTTTTGGGGAATCATTATATGACTATTGTGAGAGATTTAAAAGATTAATTGCCAGCTGTCCTAATCATCAAATTCCAGATCATTTACTTATCCAGAATTTCTATGAAAGAATGGTGCCTACTGACAGGACCACAGTTGATGCAGCTAGTGGTGGAGTATTTATGGACCAATCACTTGAAGAAGCAAGAAATTTAATTGCAAACATGGCAGATAATGCTCAATCATTCAATACAAGGAACGAAGCTCCTAGGAAGGTAAATGAGGTAAGTTCTTCCAATCTTGAAGTTCAAGTTAAAAATCTTACTAACATGGTTGGACAGATGATGGGAAAACAAATAAAGTCCCAAGTTAAGATGTGTGGATTTTGTTCAAGTATTGAACATCCAACGGACAGTTGCCCCACGCTTTTTGAAGATGAACAGGTTAATGCTGTCGGAAATTTTCAGAATCCACAAAGTAAGTATAACACCTACTCTAATACATATAATGAGGGATGGAAGGATCATCCAAATTTTAGGTGGGGAAATCCAGGAGCCAGACCAAATAATTTTCAACATCCACACCTACCTGGCATTCTTCCTGTTCAACCATTAAATCAACCACCTCAAAAGCTCAATCTCAAGGTATGTCTTTAGAGGATATGGTTAAATCAATTGCTGCTAACACAATGACTTTTCAGAATGAGACTAAATCTAGTATACAAAATCTTGAAAATCAAGTAGGACAATTGGCCTCCGAAGTCAGTCAAATTAAATCTCATTTATTCACAAAACTCCCTTCTCAACCCATTAACCCTCGAGAAAATGCCAATGCCATTATTCTGCGGAGTGGAAAGGAGTTAATTGAGCCTAGGCAGTTGCGAGATGCTGAGAAAGAATTGGAGATTAAATCAAGCCAGGGTCCAAATATACCAAGTGGAAGTGAACCCCCAAAAATTGAACCCATCTCTCAATCTAAAGTACCTCTTCCTTTTCCTTTAAGATTAGCTAAAAACCGGAAAGAAGAGGAGGAGAAAGATGTTCTCGATATCTTTAAGAAAGTAGAGGTAAACATTCCTCTTCTTGATGCTATCCGCCAGATTCCTTGATATGCTAAATTTCTCAAAGAATTATGCACTAATAAAAGGAAGCTCAAGGGGAATGAAAAGGTAAGTGTGGGGGAGTGTGTTTTCTGCAGTTCTTTAGCAGAAAATTCCACCTAAGCAAAAGGACCCAGGTATGTTTGCTATCCCTTGCACATATTCTCTCTATGCTTCATTAAATCTTGGACCCTTAAAATCTACTAGAGTTATTGTGCAATTAACGGATAGGTCCATTGCATATCCCGAATGGGTAATTGAGGATGTATTGGTCAAAGTTAATAGCTTAATATTTCCTACAGATTTTTATATTTTAAAAACTGAAGATGGAAATAATTCATCTACATCTCATTTCCCAATTTTGCTTGGCAGACCATTTTTGAAAACCGCAAGAACTAAAATTGATGTTAACGAAGGAACATTGTCAATGGAATTTGATGGGGAAATAATATCATTTAATATCTTTGATGCTATGAAATATCCATGTGATGAGTTCTCTTCGGTTTCGGTGGTTGATATAATTGATCCTCTTGTTTAAAATGTTTATGATTTGAGTTATGTTGATATGATGCAAACAATTAAGAGCATGAGTATTGATGAGCATAAACTTGACAAATTATCTGTGGAATGTGATCATGATTTAAAGATAGCTGTAAAAGAATTGTCTGCATGTCCAAAAGTAGAATCTACAATTGCATTACCCATTTTTCCTTGAGCTTAAACCTCTGCCTTCACATTTAAAATACGCATATTTAGGTAATGACGAGGAATTGCTAATAATCTTACTTCCAAGCAAGAGGAAAGGTTAATTACTGTGTTACGAGAACATAAAACTGCAATAGGTTGGACTTTAGCTGATATAAAAGGAATTAGTCATTCTACATGCATGCATCGCATTTTATTAGAAGATGGCAATCGTGCAACTAGGGAATCACAAAGGAGATTAAACCCTCCTATGATGGATGTTGTGAAAAAAGAAATCTTGAAATTATTAGATGCAGGTATAATATTCCCTATTACTGATTCCCAATGGGTTAGCCCAGTTCATATCATTCCTAAGAAAACTGGAATTACTGTCATTGAAAACAAGGAAGGAGAAAAAGTACCTACAAGAGTTCAAAATGGTTGGTGTGTTTGCATTGATTACTGTAAATTGAATTCAGCTACTAGAAAAGATCATTTTCCCCTTCCTTTATGGATCAAATTGTTGAACGTTTATCGGGTAGGTCTAACTATTGTTTTCTTGATGGTTTTTCTGGTTATTTTCAAATTTCTATTGCCCCTGAGGATCAAGATAAAACCACGTTCACATGTCCTTTTGGAACTTATGCATATAGGCGCATGCCTTTTGGGTTATGTAATGCACCTGCTACTTTTCAAAGATGCATGATGTCTATATTCTCTGATTATGTGACTAATATAATTGAAATCTTCATGGATGACTTCACGGTGTATGGAGATTCTTTTGATGAATGTTTGGATAATTTAGAACTCATTCTTAAAAGGTGCATTGATTCTAACCTTATATTGAATTATGAAAAGTGTCATTTCATGGTTGAGTAAGGAATCGTACTGGGACATGTGGTCTCAGCAAAAAGCCTTCAGGTAGACAAAGCTAAAATTGATGTGGTAAAATCTCTTCCTTATCCTTCCTCTGAACGAGAGATACGAGCTTTCTTGGGGCATGCAGGTTTTTATAGAAGATTCATTAAAGATTTTTCCAAAATTTCTCAACCCTTGTGTATGTTATTACAAAAAGATGTGCCATTTCATTCAATGATGGTTGTAATAATGCTTTTGAAACCTTAAAAGAGAAATTGATTTCCACCCCCATAATTCAAGCTCCTGATTGGAACCTACCTTTTGAAATCATGTGTGATGCTAGTGATCGAGCGGTTGGTGTCATATTAGGACAAAGAATAGATAAAGTGCCTCATGTTATTTACTATGCTTCTAAAACACTCGATGACGCACAATGTAACTACACAACAACGGAAAAGGAACTTTATGCTATCATTTTTGCTCTAGAAAAATTTCGTTCATATCTGCTAGGAACTAAAGTCATTGTTTTCTCTGATCATGCAGCTTTACGACATCTCTTGAAAAAGAAAGAGTCCAAACCAAGGCTATTAAGATGGATCCTATTACTCCAGGAATTTGACATAGAGATTCGTGACAAGAAAGGAGCTGAAAACTATGTGGCCGACCACCTTAGTAGGCTTACTTATGACAGTAAATTACTTCCTATCACTGAATTATTTCCTAATGAGCATTTATATGCTTTGCATGGTAGTTTGCCTTCGTATGTTGATATAGTAAATTATTTGGTTACAAGGGAATTGCCTAAAGTACTTTCTAGATCTCAGAAGGACAAAATTAAAAGTGATGCCAAATACTATTTATGGGATGACCCGTATTTGTTTAAGATATGTTCAGATAATATTATTCGTAGGTGTGTACCGGGCACTGAAACTCACTCTATTCTAACTTTTTGTCATACCTATGAATGTGGAGGTCATTTTGGTCCTAGAAGAACTGCTCATAAAGTGCTCGAATGTGGGTTCTATTGGCCTAGTTTAAACAAGGATACATATTTGTTCTGTAAGCAATGTAATGAATGTCAAAGAATTGGGAAAATAACTAAGAAGCATGAGATTCCCTTCCAGTCTATCCTAGTAACTGAAATTTTTGATGTATGGGGGATTGATTTCATGGGTCACATTTCCCTTCTTCCCAAGGTAACAACTATATTTTGCTAGCAGTAGATTATGTGTCTAAGTGGGTGGAAGCTAAAGCTTCCAGAACTAATGATGCTAAAGTTGTTGTCTCTTTTGTCAAGGATAATATTCTTAACAGGTTTGGTTTTCCAAAAGCAATCATTAGTGACAAAGGTACGCATTTTTATAACAAAATAGTTGGGGCTTTACTTGCAAAATACCATATAACACACAGAGTTTCTACTGCATATCATCCCCAAACTAATGGTCAAGCTGAGGTTTCTAATAGGGAAATTAAATCAATCTTAGAAAAAGTGGTTAACCCTAATAGAAAAGATTGGAATGTGCGGTTGGGGGATGCATTATGGGCATATAGAACAGCATATAAGACACCTATTGGAATGTCTCCATATCGATTGGTGTTCGGGAAAACATGTCACCTTCCTGTAGAACTTGAACATAGAGCTTATTGGGCTATCAAGAAAACTCATTTGAATTTTCCTGATGCTTTAGTCAATAGGAAATTACAAATTCAGGAATTGGAAGAATTACGGAATGACGCTTATCAAAATGCTTTAATTTGTAAAGAGAAAGCATGCATTTATCATGATAAACATATTGTCTGAAAGAGTTTTAATCGGGGTGATAAGGTTTTATTGTACAATTCTAGATTGAAACTCTTTCCAGGCAAGTTGATGAGTAGATGGATAGGACCTTTTCTCGTTGTCAATGTTTTTGATCATGGAGCTGTAAAATTCAAAGTCTTGATACAGGGAAAGTTTTTAAAGTCAATGGCCATCGCCTGAAGCTTTATTATGAAGAATTCGTCAACCACGAGGTGGAGGCCGTTCAGTTTCTTCAACCATCTTATCCCGAAGTCTGAGCATGAACTGTGTCGAGCCAACGACCTTAAACAAAGGCGCTTTTTGGGAGGCAACCCAAATGAATATCCTTCTATTTTCTTTTATATTTTGTTTCTATCATTTAGTTGTTATTTTATTTTGTTTACAGGTATAGGGAAGGTCTAACATTGGTCCAGAGTCCAATTATTGTGAAATCAACAGAAAACATCAAATGGCAGAAACTACTGAGAATGGACGCGCAAACTTCCTCTCACGCGCCAATTATTGTGAAGAAGTGGACGCGTCGCCTCATCTTCGCGCGTCCAAGTGGATGCTTCACACTACACACGGCCACCTTCCAGAAATAAAAAAAAAACGCAATTTCAAGATATAATCCTACGAAACTACGTCGTTTTAGTAAGTTACATCTTCTTTAATACTCATTTTTCCTCTTTTCTTTTTTTTTCTTTTCTTTTCTTCTCTTTTTCTTCTTCTGGTCGCGCCTCTCTCTGCCGTTGCTGTGCTTCTTCCACGTCCGTTCTTCTGCCTCAATCGTCCACCTTCCACCATCATTGTGCACGTCTCCTTCACTCCCAAGATTAAGCCCGAGATTCCATTCACGGTTTGCTGTCTTTGTAGCCTTCTTGGTGAGCTTTCTGGTTTAAAATTCGCAGCTTTCACAGGGAAGTTTCTCTGAACTTTCAATCAGTTGATTTTGTGATAGAATTGCTGAATTTTGTGTGGGCTTTGTTTCTTTGTAATTACATTATTGGAATTTTTGTTTACATCATGCCTAGAACTAAGAATCTTGGTGTTAAACGTGGGAGAACTTCTAGAGCTCTTTATGATCAATCTCGTTTTACTAGTTTGGAAAATTCTTATTGGTATGATTCCCACAAGGATCGTACATTGTTAATTGAGCATCCCTTGTCTCCTGATGCTGAATCTGTTTTTAATATTTGAGATACTTTCCGCACTTATCTGGGTAAGGAATATTACCCTCAACTTATCTGTGAATTCTATGCTAATATAGATAATAAACATAGTGAAGATAACAATAGGATCATCTCTTTCATTCGGGGTCATTTAGTTGATATTACATGTGCTTCTTTGTCTAATTTTCTGAATTCTCCTAACGAAGGCCCTTTACCTGAGTTTCATTGGCAGCAAGTTACTACTGATCCGACATATAATTTTGAGGATGCATGCTCTGTTTTTGGTTTATACCAAAGAAAAACTGGAAGAGTGCGTGAAAAGTATAAGCTTATGGCTAAAGATCTTTAGGCTTTTCCACGCCTCATTGTGCATATTCTTGGTCATAATGTTTTACCTAAGTCATCATCTCATAATGAAATGCGCTATTCAGATTTTTACTTTCTTTATCGTTTAACTAATGGCTTAGGTGATACATTGTCTGGTATTCCGTTGGCTCGGTTGATTATTGCTAATATACGGGAAGTGGTAAAACAAAAATCTCAAAAGAAAACTTTTCCATATGTTTTGTTACTTTCTCGTTATTTTGAGCATCTCAGGATACCTATTGCGGACACGGTCCGTCAGGAGCGTATCTCCTCTTCCCGGGTTGTTTCCTTGGACCTCTTACAGCCGTTTGGTTATGAGTATCACCGGGGCGAGTGGATGCACCCTCGGGTTTGTCAAACAGAGTGGGAGCAAGGCCGTCTTCCACCAAAGAGTTCTAGTTCTAAGAGGTCGGTTTCTGAGCCATCTTCAGAGGAGGATTCTGATGATGATGAGGAGATAGAACCTGGGATTCAGGATGTTCCTACATCTTCTGCTGGACCGTCTATTTCTCGTGAGGATTTGATTCTTGATCAATTAAATCAGCTGCATATGAATCAATTCAGAATTCTCGAGAATCAAGTGCCTCAAGAAGCACAATTGACTGCTACTGAGGGACGATTTGTGTCTATTGAGGAACAAGTTTCTGCGCTTCGAGCTTCACTTCATAGACCTCCCCTCGGGTGACTTCTTTCTTTTTCTCTCTTTGTTTATTTTTCTTGTCTTACTTGTGTTGTGACATTGAGGACAATGTCTCGTTCCAGTGTGGGGGAGTCTTGTTTTTAATGTTTGTGTTTTTTCTGTTTTTGTTTATGATTGTTTATTGTTTATTGTCGTTTATAAAACAAAAAAAAAGTTTTTTTTTTATGCATGTTTGTGTGTTTGTTATGCCTATGAGGAAAATTATACAAGTATATGTTAATTGATAGAATTTCGATATTATTTGTGCTTTAAATTCTTTATTTATTATGAGGAATCTTGACACTCTACGAATTGTTTGTGAAAATTCAAAGTTGTTATTTATGGATGATTTGTAGTAGTTAATTTGAATTAACATGGCTTATTTTTAGTAAAAAAAATCTTGATTTTTGAAATCACTTTTGACAAGTTTGAATGAGATTGAGTTTACTTTTGACTTAGATACATTCATGGTCAATTTAGACACTCTAGAACTTGTTTTCTCACACTCTTGAGGCAAAATATGATTGAATTTGGTTGACTTGGGGATGACATAAGGCCTTCTTTGGACGTTTGAGCCTTTCTTGAGCCACCCTTTCTATATTATACCCCTCGATCCTATTTTGAGCTATAATGTTGTGATGGATGAATCCATTATTATCTTTCTTTGTAAGCCTTTGAGAATAATGTTTAAAACCTTTACATGTTATAATTGTCAAGAGATTTCTTTGAAATATCTGTAGATTGACACTTGTGAAGTTTATGATTATGATAAAAAGGTGTTGAAAAGGTTTGCAAAGTTGTGTTGAGGGTTGATGAAACGTATCTTGGAATTTTAAAGAGAAAGAGTTTGTCTTCTCTAAAAAAAGAAAAGAGAGCAAAAGTGCAAAAGAAAGAGAGACATAAGATGAAAAAAAAAAAGTGAAGTGCTAAAAAAAAAGAAGTTTCAATAAAAAAAAGAGCACTTGAGAAAAAGAGAAAACAAAAGAGTTCCAAGATTGTCCAAAGTATATGAGTTGGTTGATATGGTTGAATGTAAATAAGGAAGAGAAGTGTCAATTGAAGAACTTTGGTTTCAAATTCTTTTATCCTTTTGTGTAATTCTCTTGACTACTTTTTTACCTTACCTTTCTTTGTTAACCAACACCCAAGCCTAACGTTACGTGCTTCAAGTCCAATTTGACTCAAGTCGACTTTATTCTTCCCATTAGTGGAGAGATGTGTGAGATTTCAAGCCTATGGTAGTGTGAATATTACTTATGGTATGACTATGATGTGTTTGAGTTGATTGTGGCTTGATTGAATTTGTTTTTTGTGAACGATTTTTAACTCTAAAATGGATTTTTATGGGTTTTTAAAGTTTTTCGGCCATGTTAAGGATAGTTAACTGTTACAATGAGTTTGTGAGTAATGATGTATCACACTTGCACGATTCATTTTTAAAATGTAGAGTTGATAGATGACTTTGAGGATTATTGAAGAGAATTTGGTACAAGTGTATTGAAGTTCTTGACATTGATCGATTTGTCCTGAGGCATTTAGTTGTTATTCTATTTTTCTTTGATTTATAAGTTTGCTTGAGGGCAAGCAAAGGTGTAGTGTGGGGGAATTTGATTGAACCATAATTAGCTTGGTTTTCTATGGTTTATTATGATGTTTATTGAGTTTAAATCTAGCTAATTATGTGTTTTGGTGATTTTAATGATTCTTTACACTATTACTTTTGTTTTCAGGTCTTTAGAAGATTTAGAAGATGTTGGAATGAAATTGGAAGAAATTGGAAACTTGAAGATGGATATTTAGAAGAAAGAAGAAGTGGACGCGCAAGGCTGAAAGTGGACGCGTCCATCAGATTTCACGCGTCCACCCTCAGAAGTTGGACAGGAAAGTGGATGCGCAGAGAGGCCAAGTGGACGCGCAAGGCCAGAAAGTGGACGCGTCCATCCTCAGAAGATTGACAGTCAAGTGGACGCGTCTCATTTACTCAGGCATCCACTTTGAAGACTCGGGCGTCCACTTTCCGAATTCAAGTTTTAAGCTTGTTTTAAGTAGTTTCTAATTAGGACTCTTGTATAAACCACCCTAGGACCTTTTTCTAACTATATAGAGGCCTTAATAGCTTAGTTTAGGGTGTCAAGCACCTTAGATATTTTCTTCTTGAGCATTGTAGGAGATCAAGGGTTGGAGCTCCTCGGGAAATCAGATTCTCGTCTAATGAGTTTCTCTCTTTCCCTTAATCTTTCTATGATGTTTTCTTTTATGGATTGTGAGTAGTTTTTCTTTAGTTGGCAAGGACATGTATTAGGTTTATGTTATTCGGGAATATGAGATTTACGTTTTTTAATTAAAAACCCGATCTTTTCAAGGAATCATTATTTCTATTTGAGTATTTGAACAATTCTTGGTTTTATTCTATCAATTATGTTATTTCAATTATTATTGGACATCTTAATTGTTTTACATAGTTGATTAACTAGGGTTATGCAGAATCGGTTTTCGGTAACCAAAAGTAGTAACTATTGATTAATTTAAATCTGTGTTTGATTAATTAATAGGGAATTGTTTGAAGCGAATTGCATGATTTTAATCGGCCATTAATTTTATGTAATTTGTGTTGATGTTGTCCTTATGCTTAATAACTTGATTGACTATCTTATGTGAGCGATTCGGTAATTTGGTTTAATCAGGTTAAAGTTAATTTGCCGTGCTTCTCGGGAATTAACCTAATTTTTACAGGAATTGGAATTTGCTGCGCTACGCGGAATTCTAAGTCATTACTCAAATAAGTTGTTATCGATGATTAATCCCGAATAAATAAAACTGAAATACAAAGTCCTTGCTAACATCTTTTTATCCATTGATTTCTAGTTATTTTGTGAATTACTTATTTTTAAGTTTTAATCTTTTTAGATAAAAACCAAATCTTTTTCCCCCCAAAGTCGTGATTAGTTTACTTAATCAAAGAATTTACAAGTCTCTGTGGGTTCGACCCTACTTGCCCTAACTATATAAGTTGGTTGAGTTTGGTATTAATTTGATAGCGTAATGACACGCTCGTCATCCCTCCTTTCCCCAAATTCTCACTTAAATTTCCCTCTTATCTCTATCTCAAAATAAAGAAATCTCTCACTCTTTTCTCTCCCCCAAATTACTCATATGTCTTTCTCTCTATCACTAATGGTGCAACAAGGTAGAAGGAAATAAGGGCTAGGATGGAAAAATGTTGTCTACCACTTGATACTCCTCAGTTGCAAGAGTCATACATGAAGTGTCTTCTTGGTGAGTGGTCAAGATGTATTGGAGTTTTCAAGGTCTATACCCAAATTGTTATAAATTTTTAAGTGGCTTTCCTAGTATTTCCAATTAATGAAAGTATTAGTTCTTGTATTGTTGTTCTAGTTTGAAAATTTTAGTTGACTTGGGTTAATAATTTTGGCATCTACAATTGTTCATCACTTCCCTTTTTTTTTTCTCTGTAGGTTCTTGTTTTTTTAACTTGGTTGATAGATTGAAAGTGTTGATTCTTTCCACAAAATGGTGCCTATGTTTTTTAGTACTATGTTTCAACTGTGTTTTGTATTTTTTTGCTTTGGTTGTTGGCCTTATCCTAGTTTGGATTTGAAGTCTGAAGCTGTGTTTTGATTTTTTTTGGTCTTGAGGTGGGAAGTTATGATTGGGCTTGTGCAACTATGACAAAACAAGATTTGATGGCAAAATCAACTATAAGTAGGTGAGAGTTTTATGCTAGTCAAATATCATAATTGAGTATGATTGTCAACTATAAGTGTTTTCCCCATGTGCGATTTTATCATAATTGAATACCATATTCGAGCATGATTGTCCACTATATCATACTTGAGCATGATTATCCATAGTCGAGCATAAGACTAATGTTAATTATAAATGTTATTTGCAGATGCAATTTTATCGTAATCGACTACCTTAGTCGATTGTGGTAGTTGAGTATGAGACTAAAGTCATTTATAAGTGTTCTGTGCAGGTGTGGTTTTATCGTAATCGACAACCATAGTCAATGGTAGTCGATTATGAGAATAAAGTTTTTTATAAGTGTTTTGTGTAGGTGTAGTTGATTGTAATCAACTACCATAGTCGACTGTGGTAATTGAGTATGAGACTAAAGTTATTTATAAGTGTTCTGTACATATGTGATTTTATCGTAATCGACTACCATAGTCGAGTATGAGACTAAAGTATTTTAAGGTGTTTTGTGCAGGTGCGGTTTATTGTAATAAACTACCATAGTCGACTACGACAATGTATGTCAATTTTGATTTCAATAATATGGTCGACTACTTTATTTAATTATGCCTTTATATTTTTTTTTTCTTTTTGGCAGATGAACATCACAAGTTGTGCTGCTTTTTAGATTGGTAGTACTTAGATTAGGACAAATTGAAATCAAACTAATTGTGTTTCCCTAGTTTAATGTCAAGAAATATTTATTTAATTTCAATTACATATTTAATTTATTTCAAATTTTAAAATAATAATTAGGAATTATTTTGAAATAATGTCAAATTATTATTATTATTTTTAATTTTATAATATATATCCCTACGTTATAAAACATTGTAATAAATAAACAAATATGTTGGAATAATAATCATATTGTGACATTTTACAAACGTTGAGAAAAATATAATCATACAACTCGTACAATTGTTGGAAAACATTTGTATTGAACGATGATTTAGAAATGTAGCGACACGTTACATAGCACCTTTCTTACAATATTTGCACATATTGGCTAAATAACTTCGACATTTGCATAATGTTGTCATATCTTATACAAATGTTGTGTTAGTGGTTCATATAGGAACGTTTACAAATGTTGTCACCCAAGTATTATATATTTCAACATGACTAAATATCATCGTATACTCGATATAAACGTCGCACTAGGATAGTACCGACGTAAACGTCGTGACAACCCCAAACAAATTGTGAATATAATAATTTATTGTTAACCCTAAAAATATTTTTAACAATTTTGACGACATGTTTCAAATGTCGCGGTATCTATTTTTTGATGGAGTGGATTTCATGGTTCTGCAGCAAACAAAGGTCATACGTTGCCAGTAACTCATCAATTCGCTAACATCACGAGAGGGCTCATCGGTGGTGCCTCTGCTCGTCTAGATCTTGCCGTCGAAAAAAAGATCTCTTCGTTGTACTCTCTTTGGTGAGGACTGGTTTCTCTGATTTTCTTTGGCAGCTTCTTCATGTTTGATGCGGCATGCTGGTTTTGTTGCTGATGCAGATTTGCGCCTTCTTGTTTTCTGCTTTGTAGTTTGTAAGGATGAAGCTGATTTGATGGATGGCAGATGGGCTGCGAAGGTGAAGCTGCAGTGGAGGAGCTGCGGCGGCGACGAGAGAGAGATCGACTAACAAAGAATCGAAACATTCCTCCTTGAACGATAGTCACTAGACTAATCGTCTAAAACGGGGTTGTAGTCTAATGGAAAAGGGTTCCTATTTTAGTGTCATTATAGTTTTAAATTTTTCTCATATGTGCAGTGAATTTCTTTTTCCTTGAAAAAAAGAAAAGAAAAATCAAGCCAAGTTCTAGCCTAAATATAATTGGCTTGTAGAACCCATTGAACGCCAAACCATATATTTTAAAAATTTTGTTTAAAACATATTACTTATAATTTTCTTTAACTCTACCCATCAAATAATTCTATTGTATCCCATATGAATTTTAACTATATATTATTTTTTTAAAAAAATCAGTTGTACCCATCGAAAATACCGATCAAATCACCAAAATATTCACTCTCTCTCTTCTTTTCCTCTCTTCTTCTCCCTATTTGTTGCGCCTCCTTTACAATTTCACACCATCACTCCGTATTTTCCAGCCAGAACAAGGCTTGGCTTCCGCTAAAGCTTTTGGTGTATGTCGGGTTTTTCTTTATCTGTTTTTTTATGGTCTTTTAATCTTTTTATATTGTGTGTGTGTTTTTTTTTTCTCTAGGATTTCTCTCTTCCATTCTTGGGTTTTCCTATTTCATTTATGGGAAAGATGTCATATAGTTCTACAATAAATACACAAATGGGTTATGTGGCCACATCAGAGAATTCATCTATATTCTCAGAGGAAAATGATTTTGAATTGAACTGTTAATATACGAGAAGAATTTGTTAATGATAAACCTACTATTATTTGATCATATGGTGGTGAATGAATTTCCCATTGTGATCAACCGCTTCTTTTTTACTATTTCTTTTGGAGGTTAATTGTTCTTGTTTTGATTGGTAATAATAATATATTTTACTTAGCTATTTTAACACTTTTATGTAACTCTCGTTTTGGATGATTTTAAAACTTCTTTTTTATGTAATTCTCACTGTTATAGTCAATTCATTAATCTAATGGGTCTCTTCTTTTATTTTAAAAAAACAAATCACAAAAAAAATTCATCATGGATGACGACCTTCACTACTTCAAGCAGGGTCAGGTAAGCATTATATTATTTCCATTGCCGCATTAGAAACACGTGCTACTTCTGCTATATTTAATCACAAAGATATGATGCAGAAGTCAAGTGACGAAATTGATTGTTTACACCAAATCAATTGATAGCACGTTTCTTAATTCCAACTATTAACATATTAAAATTTGGATGACTTCAGCCTCACATTATTTTACAGTTGAGATTGCAACACATGGACTTGCTCAAGAGATAGAAAATTAATTATTAGTATAATTAGGTTTGAACTTTCAAAGATCATGTCGTGGCTTGACTCGAAATATAACGTGACAAAGCTTCCATCCTGGGATTCATTTCCTATATCATGTTTTACATCTTTTTCATTTTGAACCACACTACAGAAAGTTCCGCTTTAAATTATTATAAAATAATGCATCTTGGAACTCGTTTGGTTGATTTGAGAGCTGTTTCTGTATTGATGGTTCATTAACGAGTCGTTAGTTTCTAATTGGCCAGAATTTTAGAATAAAATGACCATTCATATAAATGTGTCAATAATAATAAGATAAAGAGAGGGAGAGATGATTTTTTTTTGAAGAAATTTGTGATGTCCAACGCTATACAATAATAATTTTTAGCAAATTCGCATATTTAGTCCTTTATCTTTTACTTTACTATCATTAAGGCCTTTTATCTTCTTTTTTTCATTGTAAATCTCTTATGTATTAATTAACATTAGCTACTACGGTCCTTTATTTTTTTCCTTGTAATTTTTTTATGTATTAAAAAATTACTATTACCGTGGTCAGTTCTACCATGAGGTTGGAGGCAGCTGCCTCCGGCTCCGAATTTTAGAGGCCCAATTTTTTTATAAAACCCTAGTCAATTTATTTTTTAGTCATTCAATGTATTAATTAAAAAAAATGATTGTATTTCTTCTGAACAAGAATTAATAAAGGAAAAAAAATACAAGAGTTCTTGTTTTTTTTTATCTCATCATCCAAAACTACATGTAAGTAAAGTTTTTGATAATATAATAATTTTTTAGATTATTTCGTTTTCTTTTTTGTTTGATTGTTTTAAATTAATCATTTAATATATTTGTCGCACTTTATATGTTTGTTTGAAAGAAAAAAAAAATATGATGGCCATTTTTTTTAACTCCATATGAGGCCTGTCTAACCCATAAGCGGCTTATATTTTTTTTAACTATTATGGTTCTTTTTAAAATTATAAGTATTTTTTAAAAAGAAGATTATTTTGTAAATCAATTTCGATGTACGGGAAATGTTCCCCAAAATCATGACACATTCTGTCTGACGCATCAATTACATATACGTGTATGGCTCAGTTCACTCTTCAACAACAAGACAGTTTCGTTTGATGTAAAATTTTTAAAATATTGACAAGTAACCACTTTGTACCTAACTCTTGTTTAATAAACAGTATAATTTTTTAGACAAAATAATTTAATTTGTTTTAATAAGATAAGAATTGGTTGCTACTTGCTTGCCATATCTGAAGGTTACAACTTATAACCTACTTGCTTATGGTAAAGGTACAACTCGACTCAAGTTCGGTCCAACTTAAATTCGAGTCGAACTCGAGCCCAGCTCGTTAAAAATTTGAATCGAGTTTGAATTCAAAATTAGTTGGCTCGTGGCTCATCGAGCCGCTCGCGAGCCAAATAAATAAATATTTTTTATATTTTTTTATTATTTTTTTCAATCTTTTAATTATTTTTTTAAAAAAATAATAATTAAAACTCGAGCTCGGCTCGAAAGTTATCTTTTATTCAAGCTCGAGCTGGTTAAAAATTTGACGAGCCGAACTCGAGCTCGAATTTTCAAGCTCGATCGAACTTGAATTTTTAAGTTCGAGCCAGCAAAATATAGTCGAGTTCGAGCTCGGCTCGACTCGTTTGCACCCCTAACTTATTGTTAGGAGTTTCAAAATGAATATTCAAAACCATTTAAATAATTTTATATGAGTGTCAATTTATGTAAGTTCAAACCATTTATGATTCATTTGTAAATTTAAATGATTTGGTTTTATAAATGTTCATAGACACATTTATAAATGTGCTATTAAAAAAAACAAAAAATAAATTATGAAAAATTAATGTGCATTTGCAGTGCTAGTAATCATATAATGAAAACAGAAAAAAATCATAACAAACGAAATGTTCATAGGAAAAATTTACTTCTAATAATGAGTTCTTTTGAATATATCTCAATACATAAAAGTTTGTCATAACAACCTCAACCTAATTTTGCAACTAATGGAGCAAAATCAGTTGTCATTCCTTCATCTAGTACTTCATCTTCGGAAACTGAAATAGAAAAAAAGTTGAATTAGTAAAGAAATAAAGTAGAATAATAATTAAAAAAACTGTTTTTAAATAAAGGAAAAAAATAAAAAAGTGAAAATTAAGAGATATTTTCACAAGCATTAACAGTCCCCTTAAATGCAATAGAAAACATAATTTCAGCGGATAGAAAGCTCAACTTGTAGATTTCTTAGAGGAACAAAAATAGGTAAAGTTAGAAGTATAGGCACAATAGTATTCCAAATTAAGTATGACATGGTAGAAAAGTTCATGAACACAGAACAAAATCCCGTGGGATGGCAAATGTAGAACCTATTTCCCCAATGAGTTATAAATATTTCTTGAGGAATGAAGTTATAATTCCAAAACAATTCTGACCATAATTCATGGATTATAACAAAAACATTTTGACCATAACAAAAAAAAATTTAATTGAGGATCATAGTGCTCTAAATTATTTAAATGAAATTCTATAAAATTCACAGATAATACGTGATCTTGATGATTGAAATTATACTTTACTAATTTATTTAAGTTATGCTAATTGAATATTCTTTGTAAATTGTGTTAGGCAATAAGTTTTGTTCTTTTTTTGTTTAGAACACAGTGGAAGAAGAAGAGAAACTAATATTGTGTTTTTTTCAAGATTCAGTGGTCAAAAGAAAAATTCTTGAAATGTATAATTTTATCCCCTCCCCTCCCGAAGAAATTAAAGGAAGAGACGACTGTATATCTTACTGTTGGAGCCATCCATATCTATTCCAAAGAGGAAAGCAGACCAAATTTATACCTACCCTTGGTCCAACAAGCCTCAATCTAGAGTACAGGAAAACAGACATAAAAATTTCCTAATTAAACAAAAAAACACCATCTTGCATCTTTGGTTCATATCTAGAAGTACATCACACAACAAGATCTTATTTTGCTTCTCAAACCAGAGAGGACGAAGAGGAAGAAGACGATCAAATTACATGTCATAGCAAAAAAACATACCTTCAGGTGGTGGATTGTGGATGGTGGCGGTGAGGGGTGGTGGATCATGGTGGCGATGAGGGGTAGTGGATGGCAGAGGGGTGGTGGCGGCAGTAGCTAGAGCAACACTCATTGAGAAGAAGTTTTACAAGAGAGTATGTCTGCGTGAGTGACAGAGTGTGTAAAGTTTTTTTTCCTTCAAACATGAAAAAATAGATTTTTAGGTAAAAGTGTAATTTTCATAAAATATTGAGGCTAAAGTGTAATTAAATAAATTTGATTAATGATAATTAATCATATTAGACTTTTTAAATGAATGTTTATTGTATTTGATGGATGCACATTAAAAAGCATTTAAATAAATGAATTTAAATAAATATCCATTTAAAACCATTTGAACTAAAACTATTTAATTATGAATGGATTTAGATGTTTATTGGGTGTAGATTCATTTTGCCACCACTACTTATTGGTAAGAATAGGGGCAGGTGGAATTATTTTCTTTGGACAAATAGAGTGATTACCTACCATCATTTTTTTTTCTTGCGGACAATTAATTTACATACGTCGTAAAAAAATTATTTCAGAAAAAAAATAAAACGATTAATTGTGATGTACTAACAGTGGAGCCTAGCATTATCAAATTTCAAGAGGATCAGAAACATTCACCTTTTATTTGAAACTAGAGGATCAATATCTAACATAAAAATATATGCTAATGTGTTGTTTGATTTGAAGGAAAATTTGTATGATACTTGGAGCAAAACTGTAGTCTCCCAAAAATATTCATTAACTACCAACGATTTAATTAACAAAAAAAAACTTTAATACTCCATGGGTGTGATCAATTGAGATTTTTAATGACTTTTTAGAATTTTAAAAATTTAGGTGTACTCAATTGAGACTTTTTAAAACTCTTTAAAAGTCTTGAGGTATGTAAACTACCTAACAATCTGAACTAATAAAAATTGTCCCTCTTCAAAAGTATTTTACTTTATAGAATTTTAAAAGTATTTTCAAATATTGAAATATTCCAAAATATACAAATGTTAACTAATTATATATATTGAAGCAATCCAACTATTTGAAAATTTATGGTAAACAAAAAAACAATTGACGGTGATGCCCGTTTTAAAGTAGATGCCTGAAATTAAAGTCAAATATACTTCTAATGAAACTTTAGGAAAGTCAAAATATTGCCAATTAATTATGTTTCTCTAATATTAGCATGTGATCGAAATACTGATCCCAAAAGTAAGAAAATAATAAAGCTAACATACAGTCTACCATTATTAAGAATAATTAGGTAATGCACCGCTTTCAAATTTACAAAATTCTCTTTTATTACATTAAAATGAATATGTAAACTCTTTCTTACCCTTCTTTTATTTATTACTCCATCCATTCAAAATTGAATATCTACAATTTTATATTTAAATATCCAAAATCAAGTGCTTATAATTTAAAAATAAATTTTTTTATCTGGAGTTCCACTAATAAACTTCTTAATGCAAAAGATTTACCTCTCACTATCTTATTTTGTTTCATCATTAACCATGTTAATAATACGAACATTATGGTTACTTTCTCAAGGTTGAAGGCTTCCTTATTTTAAGATTATTTTAAATGTGGGCATTTAAATCCAGATTAGAATATATATTTTCTTCCAATCCTTCCTATCCTTTAATATACGAGGGGATGGGAGGTGTGAATTAAATCCAAAACATATCACAATGAGGTGTACTTGTAACATACTGAAAGATCATATTGATAGTCCTTGACAATTCAACAATATGAATACATTACAACTGTGTCAACAACTTCATCTTATAGAATTACTCTTTATTGTAGAATGTCACGAGAATGACACTTTTCACCTTTCAAATTTGACAGAATAAGAACTTTCTGGAGCATTAGCTAGTGCACCTGCTATCTTAAATGTGCTGATTTAGCTGAACCACCAATTAGTGGTTTAAACCATTTAAAATACATAATGGAAATACTATCTATTCTCACGTTTTCTTTAATGGTTGTTATAGTATGGCATATTCTATATTTGATTTAGAAACTAATTTATCACATTGTCTGAATTGCTTGCCTATTCCCTCACTAATCCTTGTCTTCATCACCCTTCACCCTTCAAATTTTAAATAAAACAAAAAAAGAAGAAAAGAAAACTATTCCTTTCCTTTGTTTGGGATCTTCTCACATTTCTGCATTGAAAATTTAGGTCTTGTACTACTGCAGATAAATTGACCAAAGAATAGAGCTAAAAAACTAGCTAGTAAATGAAAATTCTTAAATTCTATAATAAATTTTCAGGTCTCATTTACTAAAATTCCTTTATTTCCTGTAAAAAAAAGGAGTAAAAAACAAAATAATCAAGTGGACTGGATCATATTATGAATAAGATGATTCAATAGCTGAAAAGAATCCAAGCCAATAATTTTAAACTCTTTTTTATTTTATTTTAAAAGGGGGTTTTAGAAGCAATTGTTTATATGGTTTTGCTCACATTATGCCTATAAATAGGAATCATTGCGAGTTAAGCATAGTTTCCATTAGATAGCAGTTTAGAGCCAATGGCCTCAACTAACTCCCTGAGCTTGCAGGAGCTTTCCAAACAAATCCTTTCCGTCCCTGAATGTTATTGTGTGAATCCTGAACCTTCATTAATCTTCACTCACAACAATCCCATGGATGATGCTATCCCTATTCTTAACTTGGCCACTTTGACTGCTGAGGAACTACACTCCACATGCCAAGAATGGGGCATGTTTCAGGTTAGTTTGCTCTTCTGTCCTTTGATTATCTTCCTCATATAGTCATATGCATATGCTTAACACGACTGCATGTGTACATGCGCAACGAATTCCAAGTACGCACAATAATAATGAATACGAAAGATGAAAGATGCGACAAATAAACAAATAAACGTATTTATTAATTTAGAAGAAGTGATTTGCAAATCTCGAAGAATATTTATTTTCAACTTACAGAAAATATTTTCCGATTATTTCTTTAGTAAAAACGTCTTTTCTTCAAAAATTTATATTCTACGACATGTCTTCTGAACTTCTTGGCTGATCACAGCTTGTGAACCATGGCGTTGACTCTTCATTGGTGGAGAAGTTGAGGAAGGGAATAGAAGAATTCTATAAGCTGCCATTAGAAGAAAAGATGAAATATCAACGGAGGCCAGGTGAGGTTGAAGGATATGGTCAAACTGTACTTCACTCGGATGATCAAAAAGTTGATTGGGCAGATAGGTTTTTCATGATGATCAACCCTGTCCACGTCAGGAAACCATACCTACTTCCAGAGCTCCCTTCATCCCTTAGGTCCATCCCTCTTTCTTTCCCTCAATATTTTTCTGTTGTATTCATAAATAAAACAAAATCCATTTTTATTATAAAACTAAACAAACCCTTATATTAATATAGTTTTTATATATATTATAAAATAAAATCCAATTTTCTGTCGACATCTTGCAGAGAAACCTTAGAGGCATATTTCAAGGAGACAGAAAACCTTGCTAAGAGACTGCTTCAGATGATGGCGAAAACTTTAAGGATTGACAAGAAAGAAATGGTAGAGATGTTTGAAGATGGATTACAGACTATGAGGATGACTTACTATCCTCCATGCCCCCAGCCAGAGCAAGTCATGGGACTTACACCACATTCAGATGCCACAGGAATTACCATACTTCTCCAAGTTAATGGAGTTGAAGGTCTCCAAGTGAAAAAGGATGGATTTTGGATTCCTGTCAAAATCCTTCCTGAAGCTTTCGTTGTGAACGTGGGAGATGTTCTTGAGGTTCTCCTTTCAATTCCTTTTTTTGAATTGCATTTTTTTTTTTTTGTTTATTATTGTGTGGACCGACTATTTTGCTTTTGAATCATCTTTTAAGAACTTTGACTTTCAAGTTTTTGGTACCTTAGAAAGGGATGCTTAAAAACGAACTTTGACCTCTTCAGTGTTGGGTTTCTCCATTAATTTTTTTTATTTAAAAAAAATTACCCTCTAGGACATGCCGTCCATGGACCCTCTAAGATTGGAAACCTAATTATTGTTACTTTTTTATGGAAGTCTTTGGACGGTACTTAGACCAAATATTATATACACGTGGTGTAGATTTTGAAGAGGTACTACAGGAGGATTGAGTCAACAAACTTTTGGCACCCTAATCTAGATACAAGAATTCTAATAAGAATTTGCATGTGGTTTTATGATATATATTCTTCGTCTTATTTTTTAATTAATATTTTCTTTCAAAAAACTGAATAGCATTAGAATTTGAAGAATTTATTATTATTATTTTTGTTATTAATTAAATTAGTGATAGAGTTTATATGAAAAAAAAATGTTTATTTTACAAAAATTGATATTAAAAATTTTGAATATCTCCAAATAAAAATATAGACATTCAATTCTGAATAAATAAAATAATATTTAATTATAGGCAAAAGATATTATGTAAAAGTTCAAATTATAATATAATATACAAAAAATATACTCCTTCCATTTGGATTCGAACGTACATTTTTTGCTTTGCTTAAAAATTAATAAATGTATTTGATTTTAATTAACTTACCACATTATCATTGATATTAATGCAATGAACAATGAAACACATAAGTTAGTAAGACGTCAATCATTTAAATTAAAATAGTGAGTAGTGGAAAACATGTTAGTGGGATATATATATATTTTAAATTAAGGAGGTTATTAATAGAATTTTAGATAAAAAATATATTTATTTAAGAAAAATGAACATTCAACTTTTGAAAAATTAAAATAGAAATGTGTACATTCAATTTCGGACGGAAGAAGTATAAGTTTTTAAGTATTTTATGTTGAATTGGGTACAAAAGTAAATTATATATGGTGGAACAATATACTTTCACGACTTAGCTTCTCAGAGGATCTAGGGGCAGTTAAACCTCCCCCCCCCCCCGGGTATATAAATATGGTTCAAATGTAAAGAAACTATAAATTTTCATTATAATTTAAGGGAAAAGAAAATCCTGTTTTTTCTTTTGTTATTTCTCCCGCTTATTAACCACATAGGTATCCTTAATTTCTTTCATGAAAATCCACATATTTTTCTAGTAAGAAATTTTACAATTATGTATTGAACCATTTTGTTTATTAGAGGAGACAAGCATTCAGTAATAAAACTGCAGAATCTTGGAAAGAATGTTAGTTTACTACAAAATGAATTTTTCAAGTTTTATTATCCGTGCATTAATATGTATATTATTAGCCTCTGTATATATTAAGCATAGCTACGTAGTACAGAATGCTAAATGCATGCAAGTAATAGCTTTATTGCAACCTATTAAGAATATGCTTAGTCCAGATAATTTATGTGATCATTCTTTACTTACACACACTTATGGGATTTTTTCAGGCCTTGTGAGCGTGCCTCATATATATGCATTAATAAATATGTATATAAATATACTTGCATATATCTATATCTATACATATATATATATATATATATATATATACTTGCATGCATGCATATATTAATCGGTGCGCTAGTTGGAGAAAATTCCTTGCATATGCACCAAAAACAGTCCCAATGTCTCAAAATATACCTTGCAACTCCCTTTGAAACTTTTAATTTTTGCACTTGACCTTGGTTAAATGGCTCCGTGCCATATTGCCAAACCCCTAATTACCTTTCTTCCTTCAGCATACCCTAACTTCCCCAACCCACAAAAGATCGATATATATAGACAATAGTCAAACTAACAATTTAGATAATTTAGAATGCTTCTGTTTTATCAAATGTTTCCTGGTCAGGCTATAATGCATTAAAAATTAAGAAAGATATGATTTAATATGAGACTATAATGTACCACAGATTATAAAAAATATCAAATAAGCAACTAGCATTAGTGGCTTGTTTACTTCATTATGAGGAATATAATTATTAGTTTGAACCAAAAGATATTTATTTTCGTAAAAAGCATCTACAAATTTTATTTTATTTTTAATTTGGGTTGTCTCGATGGTATTTTGCAGATATTAAGCAATGGAATCTTCAAAAGCATCGAGCATAGAGCTACTGTAAACTCTGAGACAGAGAGAATCTCAATGGCAATGTTCTTTAATCCAAAATTAGAAGCAGAAGTGGGGCCTTCGACATGCTTAATCAGCCCCCAAAACCCTCCATTATACAAAAGAATGGTATTGGAAAAGTATGTGACAGATTTCTTCTCCCGCAAGCTCGATGGAAAATCATACTTAGATGCCATGAAGATTGATATACATGGGAAAGAAAATGACCAGAGGATCAACTAAATTACTATGCGTAAGGGACATTTCGTACTTGCTCTAATTAATTTGGTCATGTTTAAGTATGTAGTCGCGTATCTGTGTGACATTGAAGTCTGCGATCCATGCTCTGCTGATTATACATAAATAAAAAGTGTGCTATCCAATGTCTGCTTATTATACAAATAAATTAATGGAAACGATATTGGTGTTTTTCTATTTAGCGCTTTAGGTTAATTTATTGTTTCTTCCTTCCTTTTTTTCTTGATCAAAGGGGATCAAGTGTATTCAACAAATCAAATACACAAAGTCATTGCATCCGTTCATCAAAGGGGTTAAACTGTCTCTAACTAACTTTCCTGTCCAAAATCTGTCTTTTACACGAGTGAGTACCAAAGAAAATCTTGTTTCTAAAACACCATAATATATGAATGGTTTGTCTAAAAATCTGCTTCTAATGAGAGCACTGCACCAGGTTCTCCATTTGCTTACTGAGATTAAATTGAATCCAATCATGTGTTGTGTTGCTTGACCAAAAAACTGGGCAAAAACACATCTCAAGCAATTTGGTTACGGAATTTTGTGTCTAACCTTAAGATTATTAATTCTATTGCTAAGCCTATGATCATATATTGTGATAATTCTGCTGCAGTTTATTTTGCTAAAAACAACAAGTCCTTTAGTAAATCCAAGCACATTGAGTTGAAATATAATATTGTGCACGAGAGGATTTAGCAGCAAAAGGTGTCAATCATACATCTTAGTACTAAGACGTGCAAACCTTTTTACAAAAGGCTTGGCGTCGAAAAAAGTTTATTGGACTTGCAAGAGAATTGTAGAATTGGACACATTAAAAGGTTTGATGTTATTTTTCATTTTTTCTGCTCATTATTATAAATAACATCATGGACCATCATGCATTTCTTCCTTATTTTATTTATCTACATTGGTTTACTAAAATATGATACATGGAAGGAAATTTTTTTTTTTTTTGTATAATATATAACCACTATGTTCCATTTTAGAAACTTTGTAGAGTAAATATATTTTATGTCTATGGCCATTTAAGAGTAATTTATTTGTAACTTCAACTTAGAGTGGTCATTTGCCCAAGTGGGAGAATGTTAGAATATGGTTTTCATGACCACTAACACCAATTAATGTAATGACCTTTATGAATTTGTTTAAAGGTCTTGTAATCCACACTTCAATTATAGCATGTTGTAATTAGAATGTTATAGCCAAAGTTGTACCTCTTAAATTAATGACCACCTGTAACTCCTTAGTGTAATTCTTTTAATTAAATACCACTACTTCCACTAACTCAGAGCATGGAGGTGAGTGACATGGGTTACATGAATTACATGAGTTTCATATGTTACAAAAGTTATAAGAGGAAGAATTAAGGAACCCTACTAAATGACCTATAATGGGAAGTTTCATCCTATTGTCTATAAATAAGGTCTTTGGTCCCTCTTTTCATTCTATCTAGTTGTGTGTTATCATATCACTATGCACAAACATATAAGAGAGTTAGGAGAGGAAAGATGAAGAACCAACCTTGTCTATCATGTCACAAGGGATATATCTCATTTTATTTATGCTTGAGTATGACTAATGATCGTTTTATTTTCTAACACTATGTAGTCATTTTATTACTCTATGGCGTCCAAAATGTTGTTCATCATATTGATTAACTAACCATGTGGACGAGAGCCGACCTTAGAATATTATTAGCATTTATTTTAGGGGCTAAATTGTATAATAAACAACCAACAACATGTTTCTTTCAAAATAAAATACAATAAAAACAACTAATAAAATGTGGAGCGAGACTATACGAGCTGGCAATTTGGCAATATTTGCTCCCTCGGTGAAGGAATGAATGGATTACAATTACATTCAATCTCATTAAATGTTGTGTTTACCCTTCTTAGTAACATTAATATGTTTTTTACCTTTCAGTTAGTGGAAAAGGTCATGAACTTGTTATTGAAAGAATACTTTGATATTTTTAATATTTGGTTGCATGTTGTATTGATGTATTTATAAGTTAACTGATATTTATATTATTTCTTTAAAAATCAATTAATTATGTTATTTAATGGATATATTTCACATTTCCTTTCTATTTATTTATTTGTAAGTTTTTTAGTGTATTTAAGTTTATTTTGGAAATAAAGAAAAAGAAGAAGAAATGTTGCAGAAGATATGAAAAAAAAATATTTCCATATCAGTAGATGACGTGGTACAACCAAACAAATCCACGCCATTTGCTCCATCAGCAGTTTCAATTGAACCACACATCGGCACATGGCAGAAATGATCGTGTGGTAGCAGAAACTTTTAAAAAAATCATAAACATAGAACGAATTTAAAAAATGCGTTTCCACCCTCAAGTTAGGCACATCAAATGGCACCTTCTAGAAGCTGTGCCGCGGCCCAAAAAAGATGCAACACGTGGTGTCGTGTGAAGAAGTCAGCCACCAGTGGCAATTTGAAGGAAATTGAGGCGCGAAATGACTATCTTGCCCCTGATTTTTTAACCTATAAATACATAGTTTGTTTTTATCATTTCTTCACCAATTTTATCTTTATATTAAAATAGTTTTCAGAATTTTTAGAATATTTTTTCAATTTTTTTGTAATATTTAGAAAAGAAATTATGTCCGGATAATTTCAATATTTTCAGAAAGTTTAATCTTTCAATTTCTCTTTCCAATGTTTATATATTTCATCCTATATTTATTTCATATGTGTTAAATTATTAATAAATGGGATTATGAGATAATTTTCTTATTTACTTAATTTGTATTTAGATTTTATTAATTGAACTTATGGTTGCTGGCTAATTCACTTTAAATATTACAAATTGCTGGCTAAGCCACCTAATTAGTTTAATTTCTTTTTATGTCTTTTATTTCTTTATTATGCATTTATTTCTTTTTATGGAAGGCCAAGCCTTCTAACTAGTTTAATTATATTCTATATCTTTAATTTATTTTTATGGAAGAACGAGTCTTCATATTTTTAGTTTAATTTATTTAAATGGCCGGTTGAACCGCCTAATTTGTTTGGTTAATATAATCTAATCTTTCCTTATAGAAATATATATTTGTATATTTATTTAATATACTTATATATATATTAATTTAATATTTATATAATTCATGTTTTAATTAATATAATTGAGTGAATTAATTGGATTGAGAATCTAGTTAAATGTGATTATATAGCTAGAATTATTAATCATGTATTAATTATTCAACTAGCATCTACTAGTTTAATTGAGTTCCTGCTCTTAACTTAATTAAATTAGTAGTAGAATTATATAATTTAACTTGTATATAATTGAAGGTATACAATCTATGCCTTATTTATTTAATGTAATTTGATTGAGTATTCTATACGTGCGGGTTGTTTAACTAAATCATAAATTAATCTATATAAGCTGATCGGATTCTAAAACCAACTATTTAATAATGTCTTTATCTATTATTAATCCATGAAAATATAACTTGATACTAATTATCTGCTAACGTTTTTTATATCCTTTGTATTCCAAATAACTTTTTAATTATGTTTACGAATCTAAAACTCCAAAAATATTTTTTTTAATTATTATTATTTTCTTATTCAAAATATTCAAAACCCTCAAAATATTTTTCGATTAATTATTTTAATTTGAAAGTTGAGTAAATTCAATCCTTACTTTTTCTATTTAAATAAAAACTATTATATTTAAATTTGAGAGTCAAGGAACATGTATTGCCATGGTCATCTCTTCTACCGTGGAAAGAGTTTCTCACGTCTGGTTCAAGTTGGAGGGCATCCCGCTACAACTTTGGCACAGGATCTTCTGTACTTACCTAGGAGAACTCGGGGGTAAAGTTGTCGTGGTGGCAGAGGTTACTTTAGGGAGGATAAATTTGGTGGCTGATTGGGTGAAACTTGAAATCTTGGATAGAAATTGTGTCCCAAACTTTTTGAAGGAGTGGTTAACGAAATCAAGTTTCAGACTTCTATTTCGATGATCCTTGAGTTTTCAGTTCCAACACCAGCACAGGAGAGGGATGCCGTTAGTTGCCCGGATAGTAATGATGCAGCTTCTCCGGTTTATATTCTAGCACAAATACAAGAGGCAGCAGTTTCACCTTCTCCTTTGGTGCCAAATTTTGTGATGGGTGATGGAGAAAGGCGTGATGGCGTTTTCTTGGAGAGCTCCCCTGATTCAGTTGGGGTTCTTTGGCATGTAGGTGATGGGGCTATGCTTCTGGAACATAATCAGTCAGAGCTTCCTTCTCAAGGGATTCAGATAATTGAGAAGGGTTGTAGGCTTATTGTGGCTTTGTCTGAATTGGGCTCTATTAAGACCGGAAAAGGCCGATTGATTTATGAACAATTTTCTCTTTGCGTTGGGTCGTCTATTGGGCCTTTTCATAATTCTTTCAAGGGTCCTTCTAAAAGGGCTAAGTGATGTAAGAAACTCAGGTATGTTTTTGCTAACCCAATTACTGCGACGGAAGAGTGCCCAAAGTCTTCTTTATCTGACGCAGATTTTTTACGAAAAATATTATTCGAGATCGAAAGTGGGTCAATCTCTCGGTATTGTTCTGGAAAGAGATGATGAACATGCTATTCGAATCTTGTTCGAGATAGAAGCGGTTCTTAGAATTAACTAGTAGACTTCTAGTATTGGTTTTTTTATTCTGGTTTTTGGCAGCTTATGAATATTATTTCATGGAATGTAAGGGGTTTAGGAAGGAAGGAAAAGCTAAGGGCAGTCCTTAATTTGGTTTGTGATCATAGACTCGACATGATTCATCATCAAGAAACTAAAATTCAATAGGGGAAGGGTTGTCTATTCAAAGCTGCTTGGGGAAATCAAGACCACAAAGGCGTTTTTGCCAATTCAGTAGGTGCTTCTGGTGGTTTATTGTCAATATGGAAGATAGATTCCTTCGCCTTGTCTTCTTCCATTATTACTGATCGTTTTCTGGTTTCGGTTGGCGAGATCCGGAGCTTAAAACTGAAAGTTTGCTCGGTGAATCTTTATGCCCCGAATGATGATGCTGATAGACACACCACCTTTAGTGAAATTTCTGAGATTGTATCTGACTTTAATTTGCCTCTTGGTCTCTTCAATGTTGTATCTGACTGTGCATTCCCTTTAGGTTGTATTCGTATGTTATCCATATATTCTATTCTATTTCCTTTCTAAAAAAAATCGTAGAAAAAATTACAGCAAAGATGCTTTTGATTATACGGAAAAAACATGATTCATGAGCTTGATTTTATTAGTAACAAAAGATTTCAATATTTATCAGCTATTTTTTAATTACTTGGGAAACTAATTGAGACAAATAAATTAAATTATTACAATTTAATTGACATGTGCATTTTTTATTTGTTATGATTAGTACAATATATAATTGAATTGTCTAATTAATTATTTAATTGATAAGTTGATTCGTATCATTTTAACTTTTCAAGTTTTCGCAGTAACAATAGATCGAGTTTTTTTCAACAATTAAACTTGTCAAAACATTCTCTATAACAAGATGTAAGAAATATTTTTGACAAATTTTATGATAGTCTATATTGAATAGGAGTTGGAATTTTTTTTTATTATGTTATCAATAATTAAGGAGTTTAATTTTTAAAAAAAATCGTAAAGCACAACTCCAATAGTCTAGGCTTTATGATAAAAATTTCTTGCTCAGCCAACAAGAGTACTACAATTTTTGTAAATCATCCCACTATTCTTGCTAGAAAGGTTTTATACATAGTTTTTAAATTGCTTTCAGCTTGGACAGATAAGCTAATTTCTGGTCAATGTTATGACTCCATCCATCAATAAATATTAGTCGTTTGATGACACTTTCTTTTTGTCTCAAAATATAAGTTGTTTTACAAAATTTTATAAATATTTCACAATTAATTTCTAATATTACCCTTATTTATGTTCATATCTCCTCTCACTTCTTTTTTATTTCCAAAACAAAGCCTTTATATTTTATTTTTCTCAAAGAAAATTTTTTTTCTCTTTTTTATTTCCAAGACAATAATTAAAGGCATTTTAGAAACAATATTTTTTTATTTGTGTAAAAGTGAATCCAACGACTTATATTTCTAAACGAATAACGTAATTTTATGGTGTACTCATTATTATTCTCAACATGGCCATCTAACCAAAATCACTTCCTAACATGGTAAAGTACACTTTCAGACTTTATTTTTGAAAGGCATATAATTAAACTTGTAAATAAGAAATATACTATACTATATAAGAATTGTCAAAGCAGTGTTACAGTAAAAAAAAAAAATAAATCGTCCCCTAACCTAACAACGCATTCTGAAATGTTGCAAATCTTGATCTTAAGCAATTGAATCATTCATTCATTTGCTTTTTAAAAAATAAATACAAGTGCTATGTGCTTTGTATGTGTTTCCAATAAACAATTGTCCTCAAATGCTTAAATTACAAGTGTCCTAAAGCATTAAAACATGTTAAAATCACATAGTACTAACTTTGCTTTATATTTCTTCCAAAGGGGCTGAAGTATTAAAATATGCTAAAATAATATAACATTAAGCTGCTTCTCTTCATTTCATTTTTTGCAGTATGTCTCAATTCTTGCATTGATTTTCATTTGAAAAAAGAAAAGAAAAACAAGTAATAGTTAAGTAGAAAACAAGAAACAAGTGTCCACTTTATATTGTTGTCAATTGTCCAAACGTATTAAAATTTCAAAACATGCAAACATCATATAAGATTAAGTTTGTTTTATGTACCAGAAGCATTAAAATATGCAAAAATCACACAGCATTAACTTTCTTCTACTACACTTGATTTCTTTTCCACTGCAATATATTTTTGAGCTATTGCAAAGCAAATACAGCATTAAGTTTACTTCTTTCTACAAAGGCAACAAGTAATCAGCTTGCAAAAAGGTTAGTTCATTTAAAACAGATTTTCTTATTTGCAAAACATTAATATTGTACAGTCAAATCATTTTTCAATAAATTTGGTCTCCATTCATTTTATAAATTTCATCTAAGAATGACAAATTTTTTGATACATTTGATAAACAAGAATGGAGTTTGAGTAAGAATGAATTTTTACTTACAAATTATTTATTTGTAGTACATGTAATGCATAAAAATGTAATTAATCTGAGAATGCTAATTTTTTTGTAATGCATATGATGCATGAAAATGGAGTTCAACTAAAAATATTTTTTTCATGTTGTACTTTATTTAATTCTCTACACAAACCTTACAATTAGACATGGCATGTCGTCCAAAAGATAATTTATTTAGAATTATGAACCTACCTTTTATGCTACAGCACGTAATTCTTTTATCCATCTCCCTATTGAGTTAATAATTTAACATCTTTTGAAACAAGTTTCAGTTTTCAAAGAGGTAATCTTTGAAGATAAGAGAAAGAAAAGATTTCTTAGATAGGTCAGTGTATTTTAATTTCATTTATTTCACTTAAAATGCTTATGCCATCATATGATCATGTCATGCATCGTTAAATCATGGAATTAATTAAAATATATCATGTGAAATTTTCAATTCTAATATAATTCCAGATATTTAGTTTTTTATAGAGGATTGAAACCTTTAAATAAAATAGTGAGGAGCAACATGAATGCTCCAAGGAAAATGCTCTATCTTAGCTAACTTTCCTTCTAGATATAATCACATATCCTAATTTTTAAAATTTATATCTTAAAATTATGCACATTTATATGGATATTTGGTTTAGGTAAGATTTCCTTTATTTTTTTTTACATTCTTTTAATATTTTTATCTTGTGTTTCTTTTTTCTTTTTAGGGTTTCTCTCTTTTCTTCTTGAATTTTTTTTGTTTCAATTATCGAGATTTGTCATATGGTTCTACAGAAAATAGACAAATAGATTTTGTCACCATGCTAGATGATAGTTTTGAGTTGAGCTCTCAACAAACCAAATCTTGAGAAGAATTTGATGATGAAGAACCTATTATTGTTTCCTCAAATGGTAGTGACGGAATTTCCCACTTTGATCAACAACTATTTTTCTCCTGCTTTTTTGGATTGATTATTCTTGTTTTGATTTGTGGTGATAATATATTTTATATAGCTAGTTTAAGGCTTTTATCTAATTATTTCTTTGGATGGTTATATAGCGTTTCCTGTAATTATAGTTGTTATAGTTAGAGGTAGTAATATCGGACATGATTCGCCAACACGACACCATATAAACAGTTTAGGGTAGGGGTTTTGTGAGTTTATAGGTTTGTGGGTCCATCCGTTTAGAGATAATCGTGCTTAGATTGCAAATGGGCCAACTTGCAAACCCATTTACTTTTTTTTTTATAAAAAAATGTGTATATACACTAAAAAATGAAAAAACGAAAACCCTAAAACTTAATTCCTAATCAGCTAATCGTGTCGCACTGTATTTTAATTTTTTAGCTTCAAGTTTCAACTCCATCATGAACCTTAGTCCCTCACTCTGTCTCAGTTTGTCTCGGTCTCGATCTAGGTCACGATGGATTAGCTTCAGCCAAAGTCGCTTGCCCGTTCTGCTTCAATCGTCGTCACCCGCCGATGCTGGTTCAATAGTCATTGTCGTCGACTCATGCTAGTTTAGTCGCCGTAGCCTTGTCGGTGTCGCTGCTTAATTGCTTATGGAGGTTTCGATTTCTTGGTATAAACTATGAACATTTGCTGCTTATCTATTTTTTCTTGAATCCTTATTGTGATGTTGCTAGCCTGTGATGATGATTTTTTAAAAAAAATCTTCTGTTTGGTGCTAAGATAAATTATGATGATATTTTGCAATAATAATGATAGTTTTCTTATTCTTCTTATTCTTTCTATTTTTCTTCTTATCATAAGGTATATACATTGATCAATGATGTTTTTTGTAAAATCAAATGAGAAAACAACGTTGTGAAACTTAATATACCATTAGTGAGAGGCTTATTTTAGTACATAAATAGATTTCTTTAACTTGTAAATTAGGTGACTATTCTCTTTATCAGAAAATCCCTCAGGTTGACACATATATACATTCTCTTCAAGATCCCCATTTAGAAATGTTGTTTTCGCATCCATTTGATATAACTCTAAATCAAAATGAGCTACCAATGCCATGATTATTCTTAACGGATTCTTTTTTGAAACAGGAGAGAAGGTTCATGGTAATCAATACTTTCTTTTTTAATTAAACCCTTAGTTACAAGTCTGACTTTATATTGTTCAATATTGTCAGATGAGTCTCTTTTAATTTTGAAAACCCATTTGAATCCTACAATAGGGACTTCTTTTGGCAATTCAACGAGGTTCCCAAACTTTATTTTTAGCCATGGATTTTATCTCATCTTTCATGGCATCAAACCAAAGTGTGGAATTTTCTCCACTCATAGCTTGTGAAAATGAGCATGGATCATCTATTAGTCCAACATCATAGTCAAACTCTTGGATATATACAATATAGTCACTTGAAATTGTTGATTTTCTAACCCTTGTGGATCTTCTTACTCCCACTGATTCAGGAATTCCTTCACCAATAGGTTCATTTAAAATGGATTGATCTTTATATGGCTCTTCAAGTGGTGGCACTGGTTGCTTTTCAACCAATTCTAAAGCCACTCCCACTTCATGATCCTCAAGAAACTTAGCATTTCTAGCCTCAACAATCTTAGAAGTATGAGAAGGACAGTAAAATGTGTACCATTTGGAGTTAATTGCATAGCCTATAAAATAACTAGTTATTGTACATTCATCCAGCTTCCTTGGTTGTGGGTTGTAAACCCTCACTTCAGTTGGACATCCCAAAATGTGTAAATGTTCTTCTTAGTTAGAGACAGCCTTAGATAGAACCATATTTAAAATATAAACAGCAGTTTTTAAGGCTTCACTCCATAAGGAGAAAAGGTAAGCTTAATATGCTAATCATACTTCTTACCAGGTCCATTAAAGTACAGTTCTTTCTTTCTACCACACCATTTTGTTGCGGTGTTTCAAGCATAGTATATTGGGCAATAATACTCTCATTTTTAAGCAACTCAACAAATGGGCCTTTAGTTTGTCTCTTGTTTGTGTACCTTCCATAATATTCTCCACCCCTATCAGATCTTACAATTTTTATCTGAATTCTCTTTTGTTTCTTTACTTCTATTTTGAAGACTTTAAAAGCATTAAGTGCTTCTGATTTTTCAAACAAAAAAAGAGATACATATATATTGAATAGTCATCAATAAATGAGATAATATCTCTCACCATTCAAGCAAGGGAGAAATGGTCCACAAATATTTGTGTGTATGATCTCAAGTAATTAAGAACTTCTTTTGACACCTTTAGTAGACTTGTTAGTCTGCTTTCCTTAATGCAGTTCATACAAGTCCAAAAAATCAAGAGTTGATAAATGTAATATCCAAAATTTATCTAATGGGCTTAATTAATTAATTAACCCGGCCCATTAAATATTTATTATCTTATACCTATAAATAGATAGGGATTAACTTAATAATCATTTTTTTTCCCTCATAATCACAAATCCCGAGGTAAGCTCTCTCTAATTTTCCGATTGGCAGCCACCACCGCGCCGCCACATGGCTGGCCGCCGCCGGCGGCAATAAGCCAAAAATTTTATTTTTCTCATTTTCCCACCATAGTCTCCCATATTTCAGTGTTTATTTTTTATTTTGGGAAGTGTAAGGGGCGGCAGAGGAGGAGGAAAAAAAAAAAAAAAAAAAAAAACGAGAAGGGGGGGTGGCGGGCAGAGGGAAAACCGAGAGAGGGAGGAGAGGGAAAAGGGGGAGCCAAGAAGGGGAGGGAGAAACAGAAGGGGGTGGGGCAGAGAGGTTCAGAGAGGGGGGGGAAGAAGAAGGGAGAAGATAAGAAGGAGAAGAGAAGAAGAAAGGAGAAGAAGAAAGAAAGAGAAGAGAAGAAAAGGGAGAGGAAGAAGAGGGGGGAGGAGCAGCGGCGGCTGTGTGCAGTAGGGGGTGGGGCGCGGCGGCGGCTGGAGTGGGAAGAGATAGGGTTGGCGGCTAGGGTTAGGAAGAAGGGAAGAAGAAGAAAAAAAAAATTATTAGGGTTTTTGGGGATAGAGGGTATTTTCGTAATTCTTTCAAAAACTTATCCAGTTTTTGCAAAGTGGTCCCTAGAGTTTACAAACCCTAAGATTACCCCATTCAGATACGAAATTTACATATTTACCTACTGTTTAGAATTTTCAATTAGTCCCCAAATCTTTCTAGAATTTTCAATTGACCCCAAACTTTTTAAAAATTATATTTTTACCCAATTCTTTTAGAAATTCCCTTTTTATACCACAAAACTTATTGAAATTCTGTTTCAACCCATATTTTCAAAAATTCCGTTTTTAGTCCCCGAACTTTCGAAAATTACGATTTGACCCCTGAACTTTTCTAAAATTACAATTTAGCCCAAAACTTTTCCAAACTCGAAAATTACCTTTTTCATATTCCAAAGTGTTCCCAAACCTTTTCAAAATGCTAAATATTTCTTTTAACCTTTCAAAAAGTCATTCTTTTTCTTTTATATAGAATATTTAATTTTGTCTTTCGATGTCTAATTCATTGAATACATTCAATGTAGGAAATAAGGACTTAGGGAGCTAGATTTTCCACGCAACTTAGCACACGTTATATCTGCTTTTGAGGTGGGAGTTCTAACCTTATTTTAATTATTTAATCATTTATATTTATATGTTATATGTGATATTTATTTTATGATTAACTATGCACTTTTAAATTCTTTTATGATATATGTGTGCAATGATTTATAATTGAATATATAAATGTCTATTGCATATGTCATCAAACAACAGGGGTTTAGGTCCGATAAAACAGGGACTTATGTCCGATAAAACAGGGACCTTAGCCCGATTCAACAAGAGTCTTTGACTCGATGACATGCAATGATCATTGATGTTTACATGATATTTTTAATATGTATATCATTATAATATGTCACACATTGCTCCCACTAAGTACTTTGTACTTAACCCATGTTTTTCGTTTTCCTAATATCTTTTACAGGCTAATGGATTGCGATGCGGGGATGGAGAATGACCAGTATTTAAATAAATTTCGAATTTGGTTTAAAATTATGTTCATGTTTTAGAACTAAGAATATTTATGTTTATGGTTTTAGTTTCATTTGGTATAAATAATTTTATGTTGGCAAGGATTGTTTTTTGATTCAAATTTATAATCTGTTACTTTTGGATTTGGACTCATCATTTGGGAATTTTGACTGTTTTTAAAATTAGGTTACTCTTTGACTTGCCTATTTTATTATATTTTCTATTTTGGGTATTTTTGGAAAATTAGGGATGTTACAATAAAACTCCATCATTAATTAATCTTTTAATTCTTTCAATTGAGAAACGACCCAATCTTTTGTGCCAAAGGCTTGATGAGTTCTCATTGATAATACAACTTTTAGTGCAAATTTTATCATCATGTGAAGTCAAGACATTGCTTTCAAATGTGGGGTCTAGCTTGAATTTAAATAAATTTCCATCCAAAATTCCAAAACCAACAACCTTATTGTTTTTCAAAAGTTTAACAATAGAATTGCTAAAATTAAAACAATATCCAATAGTTGATAATTTTGAAACATAAACTAAATTTCTAGAAAATAATGGAACATAAATAGTATTTTCAAGATCTAATTGAAAACCATTATTTAAAATAAGCCTATAAGTCCCTACGCCTTCAACATGTGAACACATTTTGTTGCCAGAATAGATGTCTTGTTCACTTCCCATCGTCTGCCTTAGAGTTAGAAAGCCCTGCATTGTTTTGACAATATGAATTGTAGAATCAGAATCAATCCACCGATTATTATCAAAAACTTCAGTAAAATTAGATTCATAACACACAAAAATGAGATTACTTTTCTTTTCAAGCCACTTTTTGTATTTCAGGCAATCTTTTTTTCAATGTCCCTTTTTCTTGTAGAAAAGATAAATATTTTTAAAGTCTTTCTTCTTTATAGGAACATGTTTGCCCTTTTTTGCATTTCTCTTATCATGAGTCACAATTTCAAGTGTTTCATATTTCAACCTCTCTTCCTCTTCAATACACATGGTCAAGAGTTCATTAATAGATCATTTATCCTTATATGTGTTGTAGGATATTTTGAATGGACCATATTTCATAGGAAGAGAGTTGAGAATAAAATGCACAATGAATGACTCAAATATCTCAACTTCAAGAGATTTAAGTTTAGCAACAATATTTTTCATCTTCATAATGTGCTCACGCATAGATTTACTCTTATTGAAATTCATACTTGAGAGACTTTTCATTAGGGTGCTAGTCAATGTCTTATCAAAACGTACAAATTGATCATCAATTGCCTTCATGTAAGCTTTGACATTAGTGCAATTAGGGATAGATCCCCTAGTGCTTTGGCTAATATGGACTTTAATGAACATTAAACTTAAGTGATTAGATCGCTTTCAATGCTCATAAGTAACCCTATCATGTTGCATATTTGGTTCTGTAGGAACAGGTTGTTCATCCATAAGGAGAGCAAGGTCTAAATCAGAACACCCAAAAGTTAGAAGGACCTTATCCTTCCAATCTGAATAGTTTTCACCAAATAGCATTGGAATGCGAGCATGTTTATTAAATAATGCAGTAGGAAAAGCTGCAAAAATATGGATAAACAAAATCAATCTATGAAGCATATGATCATCAAAGTAAATTCTAATCTTCCTATGGCTAGATGTTGCAACTCATGCATAGAATTTACTATTATCTTTATAAGACTAGTAAACCAAATAGCAAGAATTAATCCATACTTGTAGGCATAGAAAAAATTTCAAATAAAGATTTACTATCTTTATCTAATCCAATTAATCTCATCAAAATAATTTCCTCCCAGTGGGGTCGGGTTATTATTTTAATGAGATAATCATATGTAAATAAATGACATTAAAATTAATCACTTAACTTAATGTGATTAAAACGTTATTTTACATGTCATATACTTAATATGTTGTGGCTATTCCTAAGTACATGATATATAAATAAATAAAAATAACATTTATTCATTTAAATCAAATTAGTCAATTAAACAAAATATTGACTATATAAAAATTGGGCATAAAAGAAAATATCAAATTAGTCAATTTCTTTTCTTTGTCACACGCAATCTAGTCGTCGAGTCCCACAATATCTTTAGAAACTAGAACTACAGTCCACACACTAGCTAGTCACTGGTCCAGTGGTCCCTCCCTGTACATTGGAGAATGATAGTTTCCCAATTTCAAACACGTTTGTTCCGTATGCAGGGAATCTTAATTTCACATTTGTTCTTCTTGAGCTGCTAGTTGCCCTTGATTTTGCAATAGTTTGTTTTGAGTTATATATGAAAATGAAACCTTTTATAATAATGAAGACTTTGTTCGAGGACATACCTGCTGAAGCAACAAAAATCTGAGTTGCATCACCTAAAAGTTTATATATGAAGTTTCAAATGGCTAGTGTTCGAGTTACAACCCATAATTTCCAGGCGGATATTTTGTTCCAATTTAAAATTGCAATTTTCAAACATGTGTTCTATGTTTTGTATTTGCTTTGTTATTATTTTACTTTAGCTTTAGTATATGGCTATTTGATATGATGAAAATTTGTGAATGGAGATCACAGTTTTTCTTTGTATATGTGGGCAACATTTATGAGAAGACTTCTACAAGGATGTTATGAAAGGTTTTTAGTTCTTTTGGGAAAGTGGATTATGTGTTCATTCCTCCTAATATAGAATGCAAGATGTTTGTTTCTATTGATGGTAAAGTCATTTCATGGGACAATAGTATGGAATAATTAACAAGTGGCTTTAGTTGTGTTTACACAAATAATGTACAACAATTAGGTTGCCTTTCATGTGGAGTGGGAGAGCAAATTGGTTAACTCTTTAGTGGACTTTGATAACAAAATCTAATTGCAAATTGCCATTTTTTTTATTTTACATATATTGAAACATGTGGCACTAATTCTATTTAGAAGAGTGAAGCTTGATTCTCCTTCTCTATAAACAGAGAGGATTTCTTCAGTTGATCTCATCCCATCCCAAGAGAAAATCTTTCATCTCTTTGTTAGCTTTTGTAGCTAAGTCCAAAAGTAAGAAAGTTATACTTTCTTTCTTATATCTTAATTATTGTCAAGAGTAATAAATTATTTCCCTTGCCTCGTGGTTTTTACCCTAATTTGTTTGAGTGGTTTTCACGTAAAATATTTGTGTTCATTAATCTCAATTTTACTTTAGTTGTGTGACAACTCTTTTAACTCAAAACAATCATTATCTTTCCTAACAGTTCAGGCTCCAGATTTGTTTTTGTTACGTGAAGGATTGGGTCTAAAGCTTCAAAAGTTGTGTTTGAGGGGTCTTCTTTAAGGATTGATGGCAATTTTATTTTTGTTGAAAAGGTTGTGGCCTTCAAACATTGTGGTGGTAGTCAGTCTATGTTTTCTGGTTCTCCTAGACTTTATGATGGTAGGAGTTTTAAGGTGGTTCTTATTATTTGATTAGAGAACTTTATTTTGTCTACAAATTTGAGTTTGGGTAATAAGAAGTCTAATATTGTTGTGAAGGAGCGTAGTAGTAAGGACGGTGTTTATTGTGTTTTACCTATAGGTTTGGAAAAGAGAGCTGAGGTTGTTGTGCCTTCTAGTTTTGAGGTTGACTGTGGTTGGTTGGAAAATGCTACTATTAGGAAACTTAGATGCTCATCTAAGTTCCTTATTATTCAAGAATGTTTACAATGCTGAAGTGTTTGGGTCTCAATGTCTCCTCCGAGTAATATATTACTCATGTTTGATAATACATATGATAGAGATGTTAGTATTTGGTTTGATTGTTACTCATGTTTGGATGCATGTTAAAGATGTCTTTTTATCCTTGTGGCATGATAATTTTTTTCATTTTCTTGGAGAAAAGTGGGTAAAGTTTTGGAGATTGCAGATGTTACCTGTAACAAGAACCTCACTACACGAAAATCATGTTTTTTCGACCCAATTTTCCGACGGATATTTCGGTCTGAAATTTGAGACGGATCTTAGACAGAATACCGACGGAAAGTACGTTTGACCGGACGTCTAAAATCAGTTGCTATTTTTCGACCACTTTCCGACTAAAACACGTGTTAGTTGATAATTAATCGGTAGATTTTCCACGCATTTCCGACTGAAATTTAAAATGTAATATATATTAGTTAGGAAAAAAAATTAAAAATATCCGTAGGTAATTCGTCACAATTTAGCGATGGATTTCCGACGGAAATTATTTAAAAAATTTTAATTTTTTTTGTCATGTTCGTCCAATTTCCGTCTATAATTAGTTGATAATCAAAGACCGATTGCCGACGGATGTTGCATTTTTCCTTTTAAAAAAAATTATGAAAAATGAAAAATATTCAGTAGCAAATCCGTCTGTAATCCGTCTCCAATACAAATATTTTTTCCTAAGCTTTTCCCTCTAATCTAAATAATTGTAGTTTTTTATTATTTCTTATACAGTTAGTTTATTAATACCTCAATTTAGGCTTATAACATTTAAAAACCAATCATAGTTAAAAATATAATTTTCAAAGTTTATTAATTAATTTGGTATATACAATATGTATATATGATTGTATGTGACAACATGACTGTTATAAAAAATATTGATAACATATAACATAAGATTGAAATTGACGTTATAGAATATGAAATTTTAATTTTCCAAATGATAAAGAATTCAAATGAGCACCATAAGTCATAACTAACGTAATTATGCTCTCCAAAATCTTTGATGATTGATTTGAAATCCTCATTTATTTAACTTATGTTCTTTAAAATTGAAACTATCATAAATTGTAATTAACAGTATAAGTATTCGAGATTTATTAATTGATTAGTTAGGTAGTGTTTTAGCGAGTCAATATATACACACACAACAATCATATATGTATATATAATTGTGTGTGACAACATGGCTATTGTAAAAAGTTTTTATAATTTATACCGTCATATTAAAACCGATGTTGTATAATTGAAATTTTAATTCATTAAGTAATTAAAAATTAAGCTGAGTATGATAATTAAAGTAATTATGCTTTTTATATTGTTCATTTTCCCGATTTGTAATCCTTATTTATTTGACTTATATTCTATTAAATTGAAAAAACTATAAATTCGATTATATATAGAAATTTTAAAATGGAGCGCAAGAGCGTTATCCATTTGGACTGTTCATATAATTTGAAGACAACGAATATTTTTGTGAAAATAAATGATTCATTTAGTAGATATATATCTTGCGAAATAATTATCATAAATCTCGTACGATTATATTTACTACTTTAGCTTAATGTTTTTATTATGTTAACATTTCGGTATCAAGTTAGTAAACATTTCTATTTATGTGCATATTTTAACCTCGAATAACAAGATATCGATAAAATATAATGTGTATAACATGTAAATATAATTTTAATCAAATGTATAATCTAAAAGTGTGTTTAGATGTTTACAAAGAAGAAACTTATTTAAAAATCAAAATTTATGCTCTTGTTTTAGGATGTTTATTGGTTTTGTTTAAAATGTTTTTTTGAAAGAATTATTTTGATTCTTAAATGTGTCAGTATCATAAACAGATTCCCTACGGAAATTTAATTATTTAAAAAATTAATATTGTATTTATTTATAAAATTAATTAATATTATCGACGGATTACCGACGAAAAGTTAAAATTTTAAAAATTAATAAATATTGGCGACGGATTCTAGACGGAAATGTGATTTTATTATTTTAAAAATTAATAAATATTCCCGACGGATTTTTCGACGGAATTGTGATTAATTATTTATAAAATTAATTAATATTATCGACGGATTACCGACGGAAAGTTAAAATTTTAAAAAATTAATAAATCTAATCGACGGATTCCCGACGGAAATGTGATTTTATTAATTTAAAAATTAATAAATATTCCCGACGGAGTTTCGACGGAATAGTGTATTTATTTTAAAAATTAATAAATAGTTTCGACGGATTAACGACGGAAAGTTAAAATTTATAAAAATTAATAAATATTGACGACGGATTCTCGACGGAAATGTGATTTTATTATTTTAAAAATTAATAAATATTCCCGACGGATTGTCGACGGAATTGTGATTAATTATTTATAAAATTAATTAATAGTATCGACGGATTACCGACGGAAAGTTAAAATTTTAAAAATTAATAAATCTAATCGACGGATTCCGGACGGAAATTTGATTTTATTAATTTAAAAATTAATAAATATTCCCGACGGATTTGCGACGGAATTGTGATTAATTATTGATAAAATTAATTAATATTATCGACGGATTACCGACGGAAACTTAAAATTTTAAAAATTAATAAATCTAATCGACGGATTCCCGACGGAAATGTGATTTTATTAATTTAAAAATTAATAAATATTTCCGACGGAGTTTCGACGGAATAGTGTATTTATTTTAAAAATTAATAAATAGGTTCGACGGATTACCGACGGAAAGTTAAAATTTATAAAAATTAATAAATATTGGCGACGGATTCTCAACGGAAATGTGATATTATTATTTTAAAAATTATTAAATAATCCCGACGGAAAGTTAAAATTTTTAAAAATTAATAAATATTTTCGAAGGATTCCCGACGGTAATATGATTTTATTATTTTAAAAATTATTAAATATTCCCGACGGAGTTTCGACGGAACTGTGATTAATTATTTATAAAATTAATAAATATTATCGACGGATTACCGACGGAAAGTTAAAAATTTTAAAAATTAATAAATATGGGCGACGGATTCCCGACGGAAATGTACTTAATTATTTAAAAATAATAAAAATAAGCAGATAAATTTAAAATGGGCCTCTTCCCTAATTTTCCTTTCTTCCTCATTTCCCCTCTTTTCTTTCTCACCTTTGTTCTCTGTCTAGCCACTCACTGTCTGTTCTTCCTCATTTCGTCGCTGCTACCTCTGATCGTCCCTCACTGTCACGCCGTTGCTGCCTCTACCCATCGATCTCGTCGCCTCGCTGTTGCCGCTGCCCGTCAATCTCGTCTCGCTGCTGTCGCTGCCACCGTCGAGCTCGTCCCTGCTGCCGGAACCCAATGAACTTGGAAGATTGAATCTTTTCCCCTTTTCTTTTACCTGCAAAGTAATGAATTGAAATTATTCAATTGTTTTACTTAATGCTTTATATAACTTTTTCCCAATGAACTTCAATATCAAATATGAGGGCTTTACTTTCTTGCTTCTGTGCCACATAAATATAATTCCAGTAAAAAATATCATTTAACTTCTACTTCAAGTGTACCTAGAGGTGCAAATGAAGCAGTCCATAGCTTAGAAATGATATTTCATTCTTTTTAAAAAATAAAAAAAAGAAAGAAAAATATAAAGATACTTTCGAAAGAAATAAGACTTCTGCTTTTGTTGTTATTTACCCCTAATATGGTAGGGGATAAAGAAAAGTATCACTTATTTTTTTGCCTTACCATATTTTCTATCAGCTTAGAGCAGCTCCTCAGAGGAGGGGGAAGAAGAAGAGAAAGAGGAAGATAAGGAAAAGCCCAAGACAAAGAAGGTGAGGGAGACAACTTATGAATGGGAGATTTTGAATGATGTGAAGGCTATTTGGTTGAGGAGTCCAAAGGAGGTCACTGATGAAGAGTACACTAAATTTTATCACTCTCTAGCGAAGGTATGTTTCTTTCAATGCCCCTCAGAGGATTTGTGAGGTAGGAAAATTTTGTCTTAGATCTGATCATTTTGTGTAATTTGTGTTCTCCAATAGGACTTTAGTGACAAGAAACCCCTAGCGTCGAGTCATTTCACTGCTGAAGGTGATGTTGAGTTCAAGGATGTACTCTTTGTGCCTCCTAATGCACCACAGGATTTGTATGAGAGCTACTATAACGCAAACAAGTCAAACTTAAAGACAAAAAACAAGGGGTTTCCACCCTAAACTAAGCTATTAAGGCCTATATATAGTTAGAAAAAGGTCCTAGGATAGTTATACAAGAATCCTAATTAGAAACTACTTAAAACAATCTTAAAACTTTAAATTCGGAAAGTGGACGCCCGAGTCTTCAAAGTGGACGCCTGAGTAGATGAGACGCGTCCACTTGACCTTCAATCTTCTGAGAGTGGACGCGTGAGATTTGGTGGACGCGTTCACTTCCTTGCCTTGCGCGTCCACTTGGTCTCCCTGCGCGTCCACTTTACTGTCCAACTTCTGAGGGTGGACGCGTGAGATTTGGTGGACGCGTCCACTTCCTTGCCTTGCGCGTCCACTTTACTGTCCAACTTCTGAGGGTGGACGCGTGAAATTTGGTGGACGCGTCCACTTCCTGGCCTTGCGCGTCCACTTGACTGTCCTGCGCGTCCACTTCTCCATTCTTCTAAATATCCATCCTCAAATTCCCGATTTCTTCCAATTTCATTCCAACATCTTCTAAATCTTCTAAAGACCTGAAAACAAAAGTAATAGTGTAAAGAATCATTATCATTGTTTTTTTTGACTTTATCATTATTTTTTTTTCATATTGCAGCCATGGATAGTTCTGGACATGGTACACCGCCCCCTAGGTTACCAGGAGTTATGGAGGATCCTAGTCCAGACATAGTTGGGTCAGACACTAGCACACCTGCCTCCACCTCAGGGCCTGTCCCTTCTAGTCCACCAGTTCCCGATTCTGCTATACCATCTACTCAGTCACAGTCACGGAGTGAAGATGACCGTCCACTCATTTCTCCCGACGGTGATTCGTAAGTAAATAATTAAGTTTGACTTGCAAACTGTTTTGTCACGGTGTTTATCAATCGTATAGTATTCTGGGGAGACGTTACATTTATTGGTTGATATGATTTCTTAAATGTTAGATGATATATTATTCTTGGAGATGTGGAGTTTATTGGTTCATATGAATTACTATAATATTATATGGCATTTGAACAGGGAGTTTGTTGGCATTATTGTTATTCAGATTTGTGGTATATTTGAAAATAAATTGTGTGGCCTGTGTGCCTGGAAAATGTTCAATTTATAGGGGAGATGCTGCCGAAATTTTTTAAATTTTAATTTATTTTGCTAATATGGATAATTTAAATAGATTTGATCCGTCTGTGGAGCCTGTTAGGAAGGTTACTGATACTATTAAGCAACACTTTATTGGTCCATTTGCCAAATTCTCCCAAGTTCCTGCACATGTTCGAGATATGTGGTTTACAGAGTGGAGCGTAAGTTTAACCCGAACTTGGAATAAATTTGTTGTTAAATTATATATTTTAATTTTAAATGCCTTTGATTTAAATTTTTTTCTTGTTTTATTTGCAGAAATTGTATAGATGGCGTCCCGAGCACGACGGCCTTATACAGAAGAATTGGATTAAGGTTGCTAGGAGCAGGTTCAAGGATGAGATGTGTCGTGCCCGTAGGGAGAAGAGTTTGACTATCCCTCCATATTGGATAACGAAAGATGACTGGAAACAACTACATGTTTATTGGAGAACTGAGAAATGGTTGTGCTCTTCTAGATCAGGTAAGAGCAACAGAGCTGCAGCTCCTTCCTCGACTCATACTGGCGGGTCGATTTCATTCTCAGAGCACCAGAGGAGGATGGTTAGTCATTCTAATGCATATATTTAAATACTTTAGCTGAATTATATGATTATAATTATATTTTTATAATTATTTAATCTTTTGTAATATTTTGTAGCGGAAGAGGGAAGGTTCCCAGTTTAGGTACAAAGATTTGTATAAGAAGACTCACACATTCCAGTCTGGGCCTAGTAAGGGCGAATTCAATAGCGAGAAATCACAACAAACTATGGTATGTGTACATTCTATTATTAACGTCAATTTAATTATATCGTTTGCTTACAATTTTAATTTAATTGCAGAACGAGGTCAATGCATTGTGTGAGCAGTACTCTCAGATGGAGTCCACTGACTCCACTCATCCTTCAGTGCCTGATGATAAGCAACTATTTGTTGAGGTAGCAGGTGGCTTCAAGAAGGGCCGTGTTTCGGGGTTGGGGTCTGAAGCGCCTAGAGTGAGACGACGTCTGGATCAGGATTCGTCCAGTACACAGTCTACACCATCTGCCTATTCGGAGCCAGTAGATATAGAGGCTCGGATTCAGGAGCGTGTGAGGCAACAGGTAGGCTTGCAGGTGGGCTTGCAGGTAGGCATGGAGGTGGGTATTATACGGAGGAAGTTCGAAGACAAATTTAGAGCGATGAAGTCCCGAGAGGATAATTTGCAGGCATACCTCAAAAACTTGGCTATCCAGATGGGATTTCCAGCTCCACCAGTATTACCTTCTGTACCCGAGGATGACATGTTTTTTGAGGATGAATATGTTGCGGAGGATGAGGATTTCACTGTGTCACCACCTGGTGATCATCCCGGTCCGTCAAGTCATTTTGATCCCCCTCCCCCTCCTCCTCCTCCTGCCCCTGCCCCTGGACAGGCACATTCCGTTGTTGTTAGTTGATGTTTATGTACTATCTTCATATACTTATCACACATACATATTATTTTAGTTTTATTTGATAAATTAATTTCGGATAAATATTATTTTAGTTTTATTCAATAAATTTATATTATTTTACAGATTTAATTATTAATTGGGTGTTTTTAATCCAAAATATAGGTTTTATTCACTAATACAGATTTTATTCACTAATCCAAAAATTTAAAATTTTCGACAGATTTCCTACGGAAATTAATTCATCATAGTAATAATTTCGACGGATTCCCTACGGAATTTAATTTTTTAAAAAAATTAATAAATATTAGCAACGGATTACCGACGGAAAATGAATATTTTTAAAGATAATAAATGTTGGCTACGGATTACCGACGGAAATTAAATTAATTTATATTGGCAACGGATTGCCTACGGAAATTAAATTGTTTTTAATAACTTAATGGATATGGCACGATTTCTTTCTGGTTTAAATCGTGACATTGCTAACCTGGTTGAATTGCATCATTATGTTGATTTTGAGGATATGGTACACATGGCAATTAAGGTTGAGAAGCAATTAAAGATGAGGAACAAATCTGGTTTGACTTCTACTTCTTCATGGAAGTCGAATTGGAAGGGAAACAAAGGTGGAGATTCAAATTCAAGCAAGGACAGATTTGAAGCAAATAAAAGTAAAGATGTTTCTACAACAAAAATACAACCTAAGGATGATAAATCTAAGGGTTCCTTGAGAGATCTGAAGTGCTTTAGATGCTTGGGATATGGACATAGGCAAGCCCAATGTCCTACTGTAAAGGTGATGGTTATACGAAATGGAGAAGTGGTGAAACACGTGAGGGAGAGTTAGTTTAGGATTTTCCTTTTCTAACATTTTTATTGCAGGTTTTTTACATCATGGAATCAAAAGATAGACTTACCTTAGAGGCAATACAAGGAATGATGCAAAAGATGTTGTCACAACAAGAAGATCTTGCTAGTGACAACCAGAAATTGAAAGAAAGATTGGGGAGAATTGAGCAAGGCACTTCAAGTCGTGCTCAATCTGGAGGAACAAAACGAAATCTCATGGATGAATTAGAAGATGAATTTGACGTAGATTCTACACGTTTCAACAAAGAAAAATCTAAAGATGGGAACTTGGGGTCAATCAAGATGACGATTCCATCTTTCCAAGGCAAGAGCAATCCAGAAGCATATTTAGATTGGGAAAAGAAGGTTGAACGTGTGTTTGAATGTCATAACTACACCGAAGAGAAGAAGGTAAAATTGGCTGTTGTAGGTTTTACTGATTATGCAAGTGTGTGGTGGGATCAGCTCTCAACTTCTAGGCGTAGGAGTGGAGAAGGTTCAATCTCTTCATGGTTTGAGATGAAAACAATTATGAGGAGGAGATTTGTACCACAACATTATTATAGAGAGTTGTACAATCTTTTACAGAGATTGAACCAAGGATCAAAGAGCGTTGAAGAGTATCATCAAGAGATGGAGAAAAGCCATGAGAGGCGTGAGAAAAGAGAGGAAAAAGGAGAGGAAACAGAGGGGATGTGCCATGAGGAAAAGAATCTTGAGAGGGCACATGCAAAAGGAGAGAATAGTGTGCAAAGAGTGGCTAAACAAGAGGTAAAAGGCAATTTCTATGCAAGAGAGGGTGAGGTCCGAAAGGCCTATCTATCTAGGCAATCTATGCTTCTTTTGGTATTCAAAGGAGCGAATTTAACTATTTCTTCTAACCCAGATCTCTCTTCTCTTCCTAGTTCTTTTCAAACTTTGTTGCAGGAATTTGAAGAATTGTTTCCTGAAACTATGCCAGAAGGCTTGCCACCACTTAGAGGGATTGAACACCAAATTGACTTCATTGCTGGAGCACAAATTCCAAACCGACCAGCTTATAGAAGCAATCCTGAAGAAACCAAGGAGTTACAAAGGCAAGTGGATGAATTGTTGTCTAAGGGTTTGATCAAAGAAAGTATGAGTCCATGTGCAGTACCCGTGTTGTTGGTGCCTAAAAAAGATGGTTCTTGGCGAATGTGTGTTGATTGTCGAGCAATTAACAAAATTACGGTAAAGTATCGCCACCCTATTCCTCGTTTAGATGATATGTTAGATGAATTACATGGTGCCTGCATATTCTCTAAGATTGATTTAATGGCTGGTTATCATCAAATTCGTATGAGAATTGGAGATGAATGGAAAACTGCTTTTAAGACAAAATATGGTTTATATGAATGGTTAGTTATGCCTTTTGGATTAACTAATGCACCTAGTACTTTCATGAGATTAATGAACCATGTTTTACGTAGCTTTATTGGGAAATTTGTTGTTGTCTACTTTGATGATATACTTGTGTATAGCAAGTCACTTGATGAGCATATTGTGCATGTTAAAGCTATTTTTTGTGCTTTGCGAGAACAAAAGTTGTATGCTAAGCTTGCTAAATGTTCATTTTGTGTGCCTAAAGTTATATTTTTAGGATATGTTGTTAGTCAGCATGGAATTGAAGTAGATAATGAAAAGGTTAAAGCTATTGAAACCTGGCCAACACCTAAGAATGTGGGGGGAAGTTAGAAGTTTTCATGGTTTGGCAAGTTTTTATAGACGATTTGTTAAGGATTTTTCGAGCATTGCTGCCCCTTTAACTGAAGTTATAAAAAAAATGTCGAATTTAAATGGGGGGATGAACAAGAAAGAGCATTTAACATGTTAAAGGCAAAATTAACTTCTGCTCCTATTCTTGCTTTACCTAACTTTGATAACGCTTTTGAAATTGAATGTGATGCTTCGGGAGTTGGTATTGGTGCTGTCCTTTTGCAAGGAGGAAAGCCAATCGCTTATTTTAGTGAAAAACTGAATGGCGCTGCATTGAAATATCCAACTTATGACAAAGAGATGTATGCTTTAGTAAGAGCATTGGACACATGGCAGCACTATCTTCTTCCTAAGGAATTTGTTATCCATACTGATCATGAGAGCTTGAAGTATTTGAAGGGACAAAATAAGTTGAATAAACGACATGCTAAATGGAGTGAATTCATTGAATCGTTTCCATACATCATCAAGTACAAGAAGGGAAAGGAAAATGTTGTTGCTGATGCTTTGAGTCGAAGGCATGCACTTATTACCACTTTAGATGCTAAATTGCTAGGCTTTGAGCATATTAAAGAATTGTATGAGAAAGATAGTGATTTTAGTAATGTTTATAATGCATGCGAGAATGCTGGTTTTGATAAGTTCTATAGGCATAATGGTTATCTATTTCGCATGAGACAACTTTGCGTTCCTAAGTGTTCTATGCGATTACTTTTGATTCGTGAAGCACATGAAGGGGGTTTAATGGGACACTTTGGCATATCCAAGACTTTAGATGTTTTGCAGGAGCACTTCTTTTGGCCTCATATGCGATCAGATGTTTCTAAGTATTGTGCTAATTGCATTACATGTTTACAAGCTAAGTCTAAAGTGCATCCACATGGTTTATACACACCATTACCTGTGTCACATGCACCTTGGATAGATGTTTCTATGGATTTTGTTCTTGGTTTACCTAGAACTAGACGTGGATTTGATAGTATATATGTGGTAGTTGATAGGTTTTCTAAAATGGCACACTTCATTCCATGTCATAAAACTGATGATGCTTCACATGTTGCTGAATTGTTCTTTAAAGAAATAGTTCGTTTGCATGGTATGCCTAAGTCCATTGTGAGTGATAGAGATGCTAAATTTTTATCTTACTTTTGGAAAACTTTGTGGGCAAAATTGGGAACTAAATTGCTGTTTAGTACTACTTGTCATCCACAAACTGATGGACAAACTGAGGTAGTGAATAGAACTTTGGGACAATTATTGAGAGCTATCATTAAAAAGAATCTGAAATCATGGGATGATTGTTTACCTCATGTAGAGTTTGCATATAATAGGAGTGTGCATTCCTCTACTCATTATTCACCTTTTGAGATTGTTTATGGTTTTAATCCTTTAACACCATTAGATTTATCTCCTTTACCTTTGGATGAACAAGTTAATTTTGATGGAGCTAAAAAGGCAGAATATGTGAGAAAAATTCATGAAACAGTCAAGCAAAATATTGAGAAAAGAAATCAGCAAGTGATGACTCAAAGAAATCATGGAAGAAAGAAAGTGATATTTGAGCCTGGTGATTGGGTATGGTTGCATTTACGCAAGGAAAGGTTTCCTAAGCAAAGGCATTCAAAGCTTCAATCAAGAGGAGATGGTCCTTTTCAAGTTGTTGCAAGGATCAATGACAATGCTTACAAATTAGCTCTTCCTGGTGAGTATAATGTTAGTGCTACTTTTAATGTTTCTGATTTACTTCCTTTCGATTATGCAGGTGATGATTCGAGGGCGAATCCTTTTGAGGAAAGGGGGAGTGATGCGGAGCATAGAGATGTCATTAATGGAAATTCGAGTTCAAGCACAAATAAGAAGAAGCTGGATCCTTTGAGCTATGATGGAGGTCCAATTACAAGAGCTAGAGCTAAACAGATGAAAGATGCACTCAATGGGCTTATTTTGTGTTATTTGGATCAATCTGCTCAAGAGGGAAATTGCATGGGCTGTCCAAGACTTGTGAATTTAATTAGATTTGATACAAAAGAGAAGAAAGTCCAATTACAAGCCCACCAAACTTAAGAATTTCGTCCAGCCCATAAGGATTTTAGGGTTTATTTGTTTTCTATAAGAATTTGGAAATCTTGGCAGATTTGGTACCTATTAGATTTATTGTTTTATTTGTTTTCCTTTTTGAATAAGGAAATCTGGGTAGATTTGATATCTTAGTAGATTTGGTTTCCTTTTTAAATAAGTAGAGTTCCTAATCAAACAAGGATTTGAACTCTTTCTTCTATATATGTAATTGGAACAATTCAGATGATAATGATTGAATACAATTTTGAGTTTTCTCTTAAAAGTTCTTGTGAGAGCTTTGCTTTGAAATTCTCTAAGAATTTCGCCACTTATAATTAGGGTTCTTAGTTGTTTGATAACTAAAGGCTCCTAATTCGTGATCTTTGGTAATAGTATCAAGAGTTTGTTACGGGTCTTGTTTGATAGATAAGCAAGGATCGTATCAGGATATTGGCGACATATTCCCGACGAAAATGTAAATTTATTGAAAATTAATTTATATTGGCAATGGATTCCCGACGGAATTGTAATTCATTATTTTACAAATTAATATATATTACCGACGGATTTTCGACGGACGTATAATTATTTTTAAATTTAATAATTATTGGCAACAGATTCCCGACGGAATTGTGATTAATTATTTTAAAAATTAATATAGATTACCGACGGATTTCCGACGGACGTATAATTATTTTTAAATTTAATAAATATTGGCAACGGATTCCCGACGGAATTGTGATTAATTATTTTAAAAATTAATATAGATTACCGACAGATTTCCGACGGACGTATAATTATTTTTAAATTTAATAAATATTGGCAACGGATTCCCGACGGAATTGTGATTAATTGTTTTAAAAATTAATATATATTACCGACGGATTTCCGACGGAAGTATAATTATTTTTAAATTTAATAAATATTGGCAACGAATTCCCGACAGAATTGTAATTCATTATTTTACAAATTAATATATTACCGACGGATTTGCGACGGACGTATAATTATTTTAAATTTAATAAATATTGGCAACGGATTCCCGACGGAAATATTAAAATTTTGTAAAAAAAATTCCATAATTGCGACAGTTTCCCTACAGATTGACTTATTTTTATGATGCTAAAAATTAAAAATTTAATAATATCCATCTGAAAGCGGTCTGTAAGATCGACGGATCCGAGACGAAATCTTTTGTTGTTGACCAATTCTCATCGTTTACGTTGCCGTCGAAATTCGGTCGTAAATAACGACGGATTACTTAGGCCGTTGGTGTTACCAACTGCCTAATTGCCGACGGAATATTCGGTCGGTAATCCGTCTAAAACTGTGGTCACAGACGGATTACCGACGGAAATGTCCGTTGAAAAAAATGGTTTTTCCTGTAGTGCCTGTTGGATTTTGTTTGGCTCATGGTGGAAGTGTCGTATGTGATTAATATCCCACATTTATTTCGTGTGGAAGTAAATAAAGTTTTTTGTAATCTAGTCATTTCAACTATTAAGGAGGAATGGGTTCCATGATATCATTTTGGAGGTTAAAAGTTTTGTTCTTTCCCAATTTTTTTGGTAGGTGATTCTCATAGATTCTCTCCTAAGTTGTGTAGGGAAAATGTTGAGGGTTTCGTTTCGGAGAAAGGGGATGAGATCGAGGTTGATGGGATTGTTGATTCTTGTGTGCCGCAACAAACTGTTGTGGAGGGCTATAAGGATTTCTTTATTGACTTTTCTTCTTTTGGGACTAGTAGGGATGCTTGTCTAGTTGCACATGCTAATGATGTGGCGGTGGCTATTGATAATTGATTAAGTTGTCTAAGGGAAACTTGTCTCTAGGTAATGTTTTTAGGGTAGTAAAGAGAGCTTGCGTAATAGGCTTGTGGGAGGCATTACATATAATTGGTGGTGGATTCGTAAACTTAGGAGGATATATAAAAGGAAGCCTTTGTCTAGGTCTGCTGATTTTTTATTTCCCCTTTTCCGTCTCCTTTCAATCCTAAAGTTCTTGAAGTGTCTGATATAGTGTTTTATTCTAGAAAGGAAGCAGAGGAAAATCTCAATTTTGAAAATTTGCTCGGAATTTCATTTGATGGATCAAGAGAGTCCGTGATACATGCTCTGATGGCAATCGAGAGAGAAACTTATGAGGAGTAATCTTCGTGGTATATAGATTTGGGAAGCTATTTTGATGAGATTGGTGTTTATTTTGTGGTTTTAAGACTTGGGGTTTTATATGGTGGAGATTTTTTACTATGTATTTTGAGTGGAGCCTAAGAAGTGTAATGGCGCAGTTTACTTTTACCATGTTATGCTGCATTATTTTGCTTCTTGTTTTTTTTCAGACCTATTTGTTGAGCTTCTTGTTAGCATTAGATGGTTACTGCTATTACTACAAATTTTTTGGTTGAGATCTTTTGGCTGCTTTGGTTTTACTTCAGCTTGCTACAACAATTTCACCTGCTTTGCTACCCTGACTCATTTCCAAGGATTCAACTTGGGCTCCTGATGTTTTGTCCAAGCCTCTTTAATATGGTGTTATCTCTTGCGCATAATTTTGTTGTGGGATCTTTCTTAATTTCTGTGTTTCTTGTGGTTGTTTTATTATTGTAGTTGTATAGTTGCAGCTTTGATATTGTGGCTATAGTGTTGTCCTTCAGAATTGTTGGACTTTTGGGGTGTGTACTCTTTGGTGCGTAGTGGATTTTTCCTCCATCTGTTTCCTTTTAATAAATCTACCTTTAAAAAGAAAAACATCTTCTTTTTGTACTGAATATCTTGGAATGAGTTGTTTTTCTTTCCCTACATCTTTTTCACCAATGTGGACTGCTTAGTGGCATTTTCCTCTAGATGGCTTAGTAAAGGTGAATTTCGATGGATCTACAACCACTTATGCTTATGCTGCTGGAGTTCTTATTAGAAATTCTTCCAGTAAGGTGCTTTATTGTTTTGCTTAAAGAATTCCCCATTGCTCTCTTCCTGAATATGCTGAAGCTTTGAGTTTCCTATGCTATCTGTCTCGTTGCCATGCATCATTGCAAGCCCGTCATTTTTTAAGGTGATTGTGCTTGCCTCATTCAAAAAGTGAAAGACTTGACCGAAGATTTTTTCACATATTAGTCACGTTGTTAGTGTTTTACATTAGCTATTACCATTTTTTTTTTATTTCTATTAAATTTCTTTTGCTAGTAGGGAGGGTAGCAAACCTACCCATTTGTTGGCTAAATTAGGTTTGTATTGTCTTTTTGCTTGTGAATGGTGTGAGGATTACAAATGTTTTCTTAGCTATTTTAGTTGACTCTTCTAATCAATGAATTTCCTTTCTCCTAAAACTATAAAAAAAAAAAAATTGGTGCCATGATTTTGCTAACCATGTAAAATTAAATAATTATGTTAAAAAATAAATAACTTAGCATAGTAAGAAGTAAGCAATCAAGGAATTCTAAATTATTATTTTTGCTCTTTTTTCAGAATTAAAGAATTAGTACTTTTAGCTTTCAAAAAGAATTAGTACTATTTAATACAATATGACTTAATTTTAATTTATATATATATATATATATATATATATATTTGCCTTAATAGTACATGGAAATTCGATTCAAAATTGGACGAGGCTTGATTCAAAATTTAGACCTCTCAATAATTAAGATCATGTACTTATTTTAAAAAGGTTATTCATTTGTATATTTCTTAAAATTTTTGTAGATAGAGACATTACAACATCAATATTGGGATGTTGAAAATACGATGCAACAATGTCAAAGAGGGAATTCAATACTTATTTCCTTCTATAGGAGATCAAAGGGATAGAGTTAGGGCTGCACTTCTAAGGTTTTTGCAGAATCTTCCTTTTACAGTGTCGGCCTTGCACGACTGATATTGCTTGTGTTGTTGTTTTGTCCAAACCATCTAGATCATCTTTTACCATTTCTGACCAGAGACGTTCCTCTAACGAATCATTGATCACATGACGAGCTTCGGCGGCCTGTTACAGTGATTTTGAGCAATCATCATCACGCTACCATATAGAAGAGCCTCAGTCGTTGGTAGGATATTGCGTCAAAGACGTTCTACTGATACATCTTCACATAACCGACGACCTTCAGGTGTGTTGATCTGTGAAGTTAGTAAATCTGAGGATGCACCCCCTATCACAACTTCATATGCTACATGCACTTCACAACTGATTTTCTCGCTTCCGCCTACACCTGTTCCACCTATGGGCTCGCCTCATAGCTCTCCACTTTGTAGCATGTATGTTTCCCACCCGTATTACTCTGGCAATGGCTATCAACAGGCCCATGTAGCTTACAACTCATATGAGGTAGGGCATTCACATGTTAATTCTATTACTCCTTTCGATCTACTCTTGTAGCCCTATTTTCTCTCACTTGTGAGACGCAATTGTATGTATTGCAACAATACTTATACAATTATCTATTTTGAAATATGAAAATGCATCTCAAGAAGGGAAGGCTGGAGGCCGTAGATATGAGATGATAGATTTGCAAGATCCGTATCTCTCGGGATACCTCCACACATACTAGGGGTTGTGGTGCATTCAGTCCGGATTGTGTTTGACATAGATGATTATTTTCATATTTTTTAAATGATTTTTCCTTTCTTATTTCTAATCATTTCCAAGATACACATTCGGATGTGTTTCTATTTAGAAATTTACAAAATTAATCCAACAATAAATTTCTTTTAAAAAATATCATTCCATAACATTCAGAGAATAAAATTTTGACATCGCATAATTTTAATCTCAAAATGGAAAAAATATAATTTTATTTTGAGTAATTGAAACATTTTATAAAATATGTGTTGGAAAGTTTGAAATATAAAAGTGGATAGACAATCGAAATAAGAACAATGTCAAAAATAAATGATTTGGCACTATCAATGTCAAAATTGTTGAATGTAATAAGCTCACAATTTGCATTTTCAGTGCCAAATTGTTAAAAGTAATGAATAATTTGGCACTCAGAATGTCAAATTGTTGCAAGAATGAATGATTTGTCACCGTGAGTGCCAAATCATGAAGAGAATTGGATGGTGTCATATGCAATTTGGCATTCAAAAACTCAATGTCAAATCAATGTATACGAGGAAGTCCTCACAATTTATAAGTATTTTTGGAACATTTGAAAAATTCAAACTAAAATTTTAGGTAAAAGCTTAAAATTTTATAGAAATAATTTAGAAGATGAGGACATTAAACAAATTTGAAAACTTCACACTAAAATTTTAGGTAAAAGCTCAAAATTTATAAAAATAATTTAGAAGATGAGGACATTAAACAAACTCATAGACAATGGAGCATGAAGTTTCTCACTTCGTTGACTTTTAGTAATATAAAATAATGTAGAAAAACCAAATCATCACGTGATGAAGTGCATTAATTACCAGCAAAAATATTCTTTAATTTCCTTAAACCAAAAACTTATCTTGCTCTGCCTTTTATGTAAAGATCAACGCAGCTTTTAGAGAAGCTTAGAATAAAGAAGACCAGAGGCATGAATTCAGACAAGGAATGGTTAGGGAGATCTCTAAAGGTACCTTCGGTTCAGGACTTGGTGAATCAGAAACCAGGATCAGTTCCAGAACGATATATTCGTCCTGATCAAGACCCTCCATTCATATCTCATTCTTCTTCTTTGCAAAAACTTCCGGTAATTGATATGGAACGATTGCTCTCAGGCAATGATCAGTTGAATTTGGAGCTTCAGAAGCTTGATTCTGCATGCAGAGAATGGGGATTTTTCCTGGTATGTGAATACAAATTTTGCCATATTCAGAAGCTTAATATTCCGAATAACTTTCTCTTTTAGCCCTCTCAATTGTCCCAATTTCTCCTTGTATGTGTCTTTTTACTCTGTTCTTCTTCGTTTTTTTCCCCTGCTGTAAGCTTGTGAGAGATAAAAGAAATACTATTATTAAATAGAAATAGTTTGTTATTATAAGGAGTGATTCTTGTAAATAGCAGAAATGAAAGAGAAGTAATTAAATATTGTTGCAGCTGATTAATCATGGAGTGACCTCCTCATTGATGGAGAAAGTGAAACAAGGCATTCAAGAATTCTTCAAACTGCCTAAGGAGGAAAAGGAGAAATTTGCACAAAAGCCTGGTGATATAGAAGGACTAGGGCAAGCCTTTGTCATGTCAGAGGAACAAAAGCTTGACTGGGCAGACATGCTTTTCGCGACAACTCAGCCACCCCACTTCAGAAAACCTCATTTGTTTCCCAAGTTTCCTCTTCCATTCAGGTAATAAAACAGTGCACCCTCAGCATGTTATTGAGATTGCAATGTCCCTTTTGAAGGTCTGTTTTTTAAGCAAGTTTTCTTTAATTTGTAATTTAATCGATCAATTGTTGTTATTTGCAACTTGAGCAATGTAGAGAAGATTTGGAAGAATATTTGGCCGAATTGGAAAATTTAACCATGAAGATTTTCTATCAAATGGCAAAAGCTTTAGGAATGAAACTTGAAGACATGAATATGGTCTTTGAAGATGGAAGACAAGCTATCAGGATGAATTACTATCCCCCGTGTCCTAAACCAGAGCTTGTCATTGGGCTCTGTCCTCACTCTGATGCCTCTGGTCTCACCATTTTGCTTCAAGTCAGTGAAGTAGAAGGCCTCCAAATTAGAAAGGATGGAGGTTGGATTCCTGTTGTGCCACTCCCTAATTCTTTCATAGTCAACATTGGAGATAGCTTGGAGGTAAATTCAGAACAAAATTTTCAAATCTTTTTGTATTTATTCTTCATATTTTAATTCTTGATATCATGATATCGGTGATAACTCAATTGGTAAATTCATTTTTTTTAAAACAAGGCTATGTATGTTTTTATGGTTCTGCCGTTATACATTTTTGTTGCTGTTTTGGTTTCCTGGCCCTTTTTATTGCTAATGACCTACAACTGAACTTGCAGATTGTGACAAATGGAACTTACAAAAGCGTTGAGCATCGAGCCACAGTGAACAGTGATAAAGAAAGACTTTCAATTGCAGCTTTTCATTCCCCAAAACAAGATGCTAATTTGGCTCCAGCACCAAGCCTCGTTACTCCTGAAAATCCACCTAAATTTAGAACTATTAGTCTTGCTGATTTTGCAAAGGGATATCTTTCCCGCCAACTTGTTGGGAAATCTTATCTTGATTCCCTGAAAATTTAGATGCAAAAGTGCACGAAAGAATTTGGATTGGTAGTATTGTAAACTGTCATTTGGTCAGTCACTTCTTCAAATTTGTGGAATTTTTATTAAATGTTCTTATTAGTTTGACTGCTAATTAAACTTAAAGAATTGTTTACAATTAGTATGTGCTATGATCATTTCTATAATGTTAAGAGTTACTCGGATAGTATCACAAACTTACCCCGGATAATTCTAATGAGTTTCTAGTGCGCTTGAAGAAATCAAGGCGGTCTCAGAAAGAGGGACAAATATACATATTCACGCAAGTTTAAGGACGAATTTGAAAATCATCTAAATTATCCCCCCAAGACAAAGAAACATACTGCATACAATTGGCATCTCTGGTCTCAAACTGAGCTGCTGCTTTGTTTCCAGTTCACCATCCATGGAGACATCTCCAGAAACAGTCAATTTTGGAAGATCCCTCATTATCCCCAGTGTGCAGGAACTAGCTAAAGAGCCTATCGGGAAGATCCCACCACAGTATGCGCGCCATGACCAAGAATCTCCCATGGTTTCTGATGTTCACTCGCTTCCAATGATACCTATCATCGATTTACAGAACTTGCTTGCTGGAAAATCCATGGATTCTGAACTGGAAAGACTTCACTTAGCTTGCAAAGATTGGGGCTTTTTCCAGGTTAATTCCTTCAGCTCGTCCTCTATGATATTGCCATTTTATCTTTGTCTTAAGCTGTATGGTAAAAGTTCTCTGTAAGACAATTGTAATATAAGTATACTTTTCTGTAGCACAGTATTCTGAGATGGCATAAAGGAACTGCAGTATATTTCAAATGAAGTCCAAGAAGGATTGTAATCCTAAACAATTTGATTACCTCCTTTGCTTGCAAATGTTTCTGATGCGAGGAAGAATTTGTTGCTATAACTAGCAAGTCGGCATAAAGTATGCTTGAACATTATTTCACAATCTTAATTAGTTTGTGGCTGGATCTCTCGACTGCTGAATCAACTGTTTAGCGCTGATGCCCCTTTGAAGTGGATAACTAAGAAAGTTTGGAACTTGATATGAATCTCTCCTGTTGAATAATGCCAACTGCTAAATCATGTACAGGACCAAAGTTTGTATATTTTTTGTGATGTAACTTGACTAACACAGGAGATGATGATCATGGTTTTAATAGGACTCTTTACAAGCATTGTTTCTATCTACTATTATCTAAAATAATCAAGTTATTAATGACCGTATGAAATATCTTAGAGAAGAAAAAATGGAAAATTAGAAGACCATTTTTCACTCATTTAAGTAGATTAGATCGGCTAAAATGGAAAACTAGAAGACCATTTTTTACTCATTTAAGTTAATCATTTTCCATTTTTAGTACTGAAGTTGATTATTAAGCTTATGGAAAACTACAAGCACCACTTTTACTCACTAAACAAGCCAAAGAACTTGATTCGTAAATAGCATTGAATAAATTCTTGAATCTAAATGTAGATTCGGTCTGTTATTGTTATTTTACACTCCCTTGTGCCTATTATAGATTATTTTCTTCTTATTGCTTCACCTGCTTCTCTATAGTTGAATATCTAAAGTTTCTAGTAAATCGGACTGAGATTGAGTTAATTACATTGTTTCCAGTGAGACAATTATATTCTGATTGTTTTCTTATATAGCTAGGGTTATTTGTATATCATAAAAATATACCCTCACCCTCAGAAAAAAAATGGATAGATTGAGATATTCAATCGGTATGTTTACTATACATCTTCAGAGCAAAAAGAATCAAATAGAAATCAGGCAGTGGTAGGATCTGTTCTGAGCATAGATTCTCACCTGTTCTAACTATAGATTCTCTACTCTTTGAGATGGCACATTTGGTTCTTCTAGAAGTTTACCGGAGGGGAAAGTTATCACTAGTAGTGGCTGATCCTGATTGTACATAAAATTTGAATCTCTTCTGAATTCCATTTTTAATTTAAGGATTGGTTTGTGATCCAGCTTGTCGACCCTTTTAGCAGGTTAATACTTGATTTATGTAGGAAATTTACATGAAACTGCATGGGCTTCAAGGTCCTAAAGCAATTATCTAAGATAAATTTTCTATTTTTGATGCCCAAACTCTTATTTTCAGTGAAGAGAGATCTCTCGAAACCCTTATACAAGATGAATATTAACTCTCCCTTTTGTTTCCTGGAGTAGGTTGTAAACCATGGAGTTTCTGATTTACTATTAGAGGATTTGAGAAGAGAGATTGTAGGTTTCTTTGAACTTCCCTTTGGAGAAAAAAAGAAGTTGTGGCAACAGCCAGACAACCATGAGGGCTTTGGGCAACTCTTTGTTGTATCAGACGATCAGAAACTTGATTGGTCAGATATGTTCTACATTACAACTCTTCCTACCAGTCTGAGGAAGATGGAATTATTCAAAAAGCTACCTCCAAAACTCAGGTTCATCTCCTCCTCTCTCACACACTTCCCCTGACAGTGATGCATGTGATACTCGTACATTTACTAAATGAGACTTTAATACATTTTGGAATAAATTAACCGAACCATAGTGATGCAACTTCTGACTAGAATGAGCATACAATTTTAAAAATGAAATTCGACAGTATGATCACTAGAATAAGCAAATTAGAAGTGTTTAAGGATAAACATTCTCCTAAAAGCAATCTGAAATGTAGGGTAATAGCTGCCTCCTACCCGCTCCCCCACCCCGACCTCCTTTTTCTTTTATATTAGTGCCAGTGATGTTACTGTTCTTATTACATAACCTCGTTAAACAAAGTGCCAGCCTACAGGAACTTCAAAGTAATTTGTTCTGTTCAAATTTTCTTCCTTTATTCTGTTCTTGGTAAAATGATGTTTGAAGCAACTCAAAATAATTTTAGCTACTCTTACATGCAGAGAGACATTAAGCACTTACTCTTTAGAAGTTAAAAACCTGGCCATGATCCTATTAAGCAAAATGGCTCAGTCATTACAGATTGATGTCAAGGAAATGAAAGGACTATTTAGCAATGGGGTACAATCAATGTGGATGAATTACTATCCTCCTTGTCCAGAGCCAGAGATGGCAATTGGCTTTTCTCCACACTCAGATGCAGATGCTCTAACAATTCTATATCAGTTAAATGAAACCGAGGGCCTCCAGATTAGAAAAGATGGTGAATGGGTGCCAGTAAAACCACTTCAAAATGCACTTGTTGTCAATATAGGAGATATCATGGAGGTAAAGCAAATTACCATTTTCCATAATAATGAATATATGAAATATCACATGCTTGTGTAGATGCAAATGCATAATTAGAACTTATATAATGCTATGATGCCAAGAATTCAGGATCATTTGAGTGGGAAAATCTCTTATACTTTGTTCTTTAGAGCTTCAATTCATGAGAGTAAGTATTCTTTATTTTTTACTCTTATCACCAGAAAGGTTCACTTTCAGCTCTTTTAAGACATCTTTTGATCAATTTGATCCCTCGATTCAGTGATATGGAGAAGGCTCAAGTTAACAGTAAGTCTTAAAATGTCTTCTTTACATTTCATTTTTGTCTTTGCAGATCATCACCAATGGTGAGTACCACAGCATTGAGCATAGAGCAATAGTTACTTGTGACAAAGAGAGGCTATCTGTTGCAACATTTTATAGCTCTAACCTGGATTCTGAATTGGGTCCTGCGCCTACCCTTATTGGACCACATAATCCAGCAGTTTTCCGTAGAATGCCAGTAGAAGAGTATTTCAAAGAGTTTTTTGCACGAAAACTAAGAGGTAAATCATACCTTGATTTCATGAAGATTGAAAGTGGAGACATCTAGTTAACCAAATCTTTATTTATGTACTTCAGTACATTGTGTACCATATAAATGTTTTTTTGAAAAATATTCCCAATACGTTTTTGATGTATTCATATTTTTATGAAATTTGGAGTGCGGCCCGCAGCTTGGATTTTAAACCCTTCATCCAAATGCGATCTCTTCTACTATGATATATGTTCTCTGATTAACTATAATTACTTTTTTCTGCCAAAAAATGTGGACAATCCATCCAAAATCCATGCAATTCGATGGCTTCAAGGGTATGTATATGATGAGAAATGATTTCAAGAGGTTTTAATTAATTATTGAAGAATTTTCGTATTTAGAAAAATTCGAGATGAATCCAAATCAAGTTGGAGTTAAAATTGTCAACTATCTTATAGTATTTCATTCTTGGATTTTAAGTCAAAGTCTAATTTGATTTCTTATGGAAGATGCATAAAAATTTGGTGGATGCTTTGAAAAGTATTAATAAGATTTGGAATATTTTATAAAATAAATTTTAGTAGTTTCTAAATATAATTTGTAATTTGATTTTTTTAGTAATGTAGGAGTTCTAGATTTTTTTTAATTTGATTTCTTAATTATTTAGGGTTTTACTATTATAAAAACCATTCATATAATACATCAATACTTTGTAATGTGGAGAATATCAGTTTATCAATAAAGATGTAGAGATTATTTCTCTTTGGTTCTTTGAAGAACATTTGTTCTTGGCTTATCAATCAATACTTGGTGAGTTGATTGTGACGTCTTTCTTATACCAATGTTCTTATTTGTCATATAAGCAATGGGTTGCGGTTTTACCATAGCAACCGCCTATAAACGATTTTTGGACAACTTTATTGATTTGAATTTCGTTCTACAGGTTAGGACGGGGTTCATATCATTTGGTATCAGAGCTAGTTTCTACTTAGGTTTGCATGTCCTTCGTTTGTTTTTTCTTCTTGTGTTTGGATTTCTTGAAATTTAGATTCCACATTATTGGTATTGGGTTTTGGCACAAGTTGGCAAAGTTTAATGGGTTGTCACAAGTTAGCAAAGTTCTTATCACACTATTGATAATGGATTTTGTTACATGTTGGTAAGGTTCTTATTAGTAGGTTTGGAAATTGAGTAATCTTTTTTTTCATTCTACTTGTTATCCCGTCTTCTTTAGATTCCTTCAAAATAAGAGAAAACAAAAAAAGACGACAGAAAATATCTGAAAAAAAGTGCTAGAATTGTTTAGAAAATTTTTTTTCGTATTAACATGATTTTATTTCAAGTTGTGAAAATGCTTATCGGAAGTCAAGACTATAACAATGAAAATGATGAAGATTTGAGGACAAATCCTTTTCAAGAAGGGGAGAATGATGAGAAAAGGTTCAAAGAGGTTTTAATTGTTAATTATTGAATAATTTTTGTACTTAGAAAAGTCTGAGATGAATCTAAATCAAGTTGGAGGTCAAACTGTCAACTATCTTATGCACGAAAATTTGATTAATGCTTTGAAGATTTTCTATCTTAAATATGATTTGGAATATTTTATAGAATAAATTTTAGTAATTTCCAAATATAAATTGTAATTTAATTTACTTAGTGATGTAGGAGTTCTAGATTTTTCTTAATTTGCTTTCTTAATTATTTAGGGTTTTACTATTATAAATATCATTCATATAATACTTTGTATGGGGGAGAATTTCAGGTTATCAATAAAGATGTAGAGATTATTTCTTTTTGATTCTTTGAAGAAAATTCGTTCTTGACTTATCAATCAATACTTGGTGGGTTGATTGTAACATCTTTCTTATACCAAGGTTCTTACTTGTCATATAAGTAATGGGTCGCGGTTCCACCATAATAACCACTTTAAAACGATTTTTGGACAACTTTATTAATTTGGGTTTCATTCTACATGTTAGGACGGGTTCATATCAATATATATGCCAATAAGCGCTTTATAGTAGTTAGTAATCTTTGTAATCTAATAGTTGGATTCTACTAGTTCTTTTCGATTCGAACTTCAAAATAGTCGGACTCAATTAGTACTGAATATTATGGGATTTCTATTAAAAGAAAGAGGGAAAAAAACTTGTAATCATCGTCATCTGTTTCTTGTAAAAAGAACTAATACATGGGCATGTGTTTTTGCTTAGTATGGATTTGGCACAAAATTTTAATGATCTAAAAAATTGCTATTGGAAGTTTTTACTTCTACCAAATTCATGGATTTCCCATGTGGAAAATCGAAATATGATATTTTTCTATAACAAAGGTGTATTAAAGAATGTTCCAATGCTTTTCTTTCCTCTTTATTCAAGCTTGAGGAATTGTTTGTTTGCCATCCCTTTTCTGTTAGAAAATAAAAAGATCATTAGTCATAATCAAACATGAATAATATAAGATATAATATATCCCTTGTACTTTGAGACATGATGAACAAGGATGATTCTTGATCTTCCCTCTCCTGATTCTCCTATATGTTTGTGTATAGTGATAGGATAACACACAACTTGATAGGGTGAAGAGAGAAATCAATGACCTTATTTATAGACAATAGAATGACACATCCCATTATAGGTTATCTAGTAGGGATCCTTAATTCTTCTTTTTTTTAACTCTTGTAACATATGAAACTCATGTTCTAAGTTAGTAAAGGTAGTGGTATTTAATTAAAATAGTTACACTAAGGAGTTACAATGGTCATTAATTTAGGAGTTACAAGTTTGGTTACTAATGAAGTGTGAGTAACATTAATTGATATTAATATTCATGAAGACCATATTCTAACATTCTCCCATTTTGGCAAATGACCACTTGAAGTTGAAATTATAAAGAAATGGATCATGGCAGTTATATATTATATAAAAATATATTTTCTTCCATGTATCACATTTTAGTAATCCAATGTAGATAAATAAAATAAGAAAGAAATATATAATGGTCCATGATGTTATTTTCAATAATGTGCACACAAAAAAATAAAAATAGCATCAAACCTTTTAATGCGTCCAATTCTACAATTCTCTTGCAAGTCTCATAGAACTAACATGTTCTATAAACCTTTTTTGCACCAATCCTTTTGTAAATACTTCTGCAAACATCATTTCAATATTAAAATGTATAATAGACACTTTTTGCTACTGAATCCTCTCACACACAACATGATATTTCAACTTAATGTACTTAGATTTACTAGAGAACTTGTTGTTTTTAACAAAATAAACAGCAACAGAATTATCACAATATATGGTCATAGGCTTAGCAATAGAATCAATAACCATAAGCCCATACACAAAATTTTTTAGCCAAATTGCTTAAGATGTAGCCTCATGACATGCTATAAATTCAATTTCCATTGTAGAATATGCAATAATAGACTACTTGATACTCTTTCATGAAATGGCTCATCCAATTAACATAAAAATATATCCTGAAGTAGACTTCATCGACTTTTGACAACCCATAAAGTTAGAATCTGAATATCCAATAATTTCAAGACAATCACTATGTTTATATGTGAGCATATAATCTTAAAGATACCGCATCACCTTTTTGACTGATTTCCAGTTATCTAAATTTGAATTGCTTTGGAATCTCTCAGGCATATCAACTGCAAAACAAATATCCAGTCTGTGCAAGTTTGTAAATACATTAGACTTCCAACGGCAGATGCATATGAAATTTTTTCCATTTGATGTTTCTCAAAAATATTTTGAGGAGATCGACTTTCAAACTTATCACCTTTGATTACAGAGGCTGGACTTGGGAAACAACTTTGCATTTGAAATCTTTCAAGAACTTTGTTTATAAAAGATTTTTGAGATAATCCAAGATTATCTTTAGATCTATTTCTAAAATTCTCAATTCCAAGTACGAATGATGCTTCTCTCATATCCTTTATATCAAAATTCTTTGAAAGATAATTTTTAGTGTTTTACAATAAACTCAAATCACTAGTTGGAAGTAAAATATCGTTTACATACAAAATCAAAAATATGAAATTACTCACATTGACATTTAGATATACACAATCATCAAGTGTATTTGCTTGAAAACCAAATATAGTAATAGTATCATGAAACTTAAAATACCACTGACATGAAGCTTATTTAAGACCATATATAGATTTTTAAAGCTTTCAAATTAGTTGTCATTTTCCATATTCCTCAAAACTTTTTGGTTGTTCCAATAGATGTCTTCATCTAGATTCTCATTTTAAAAAGTTATTTTCACATTCATTTGATATAACTCTAAGTCAAAATGTGCTACTAATGTCATGAGAATTCTAAATGAGTCTTTCTTTAAAACTTCAATACTTTTTCTTTGAGTGAATCATTTTATAATCAACCTAGCCTCGTAACAATCAATATTACCTTTTGAATCTCTCTTGGTCTTAAAGATCCATTTGCACTTAATGGGGACAAAATCATTAGTTAATTCAACCAATTTCCAAACTTGGTAAGTTTTCATATATGTTATTTCATCTTTTATAGCATTCATCCATTTATCAGAATTAGTACTACTCATGGCTTGTGAAAAAGTCAATGGATTTTCACAAATAACAGTTTCATCTAGTTATTGCAAATACACTAAGTAATCATCTGAATTGTAGATTTCTTTTGTCTTTCAGATTTGTGCAAATTTTAAGGATTATTTTGTGTACTTCAATTCTTGGATTGATTAGTGGGAATAGAATTTTCTTTATGAAGTAATGAAAAATCCTAAACATTTTCCCCTTGTGAATTTAAAATGGAAGAGTCATTAGACTTATTTTGTTCGGGATTCATGTTCACTTTTCTTTTTCTATTACTCCCATTATTATTTTCATGTTCCAAGAATTTTGCATTATTGGTTTCAATAAATCTCGTAGAATGATTAGAACAATAAAATCGATAACCTTTTGATCTTTCTGGATAACCAATAAAGAAAGAACTAATGGTTCTCGGATCCATTTTTCTTTCATGTGGATTGTAAAGTCTAGCTTCAGCCGAACAATCTCAAATATGTATATGATTTAAATTAGGTTTCCCATGAACTCATAATTCAAATGGCATTTTAGAAATAACCTTTGTAGGAACCCTACTTAATATATACATAGTTGTCTTAATAGCTTCATTCCACAAAAATATTGAAAAAATTGAGCCACTATTCATACTATAAGCCATATCCAATAATGTTTGATTACGCCTTTCAACAACATCATTCTGTTGAGGCATTTTTGACATTGTATATTGCGCAATAATTTCATTTTCTTGAAAGAATCTTGCAAATGGCCCTAAATTATGACCACGTTCGTCATATTTGTCATAATATTCACTATCTCTATCAAATTTCACAACTTTAATTTTCTTATCTAACTGATTTTTCACTTCTTCCTTAAAAATTTTAAATATAATCAATGCATCAATTTTTTTCTTAATCAGATAAATATAATCATAACGTGAGAAATCATCAATAAAGGTGATAAAATATTTTTCTCCACTTATGCAATAAGGAAAAGGTCCACAAATATCTATATCAATAACTTCAAAAAGTACAAAACTTCTAGAAAATCAAATTTCTAGAAAATGAAAGTACATAAAAGATATTATGAAGGTCAAGAAAATAGTCAAAATCAAGAATAAGTCTATATGTTCCAATAAATGCAAACTTTTGACAATTTTTTGTCCATGTATATCATTAGCCAAACTTATTTAAATATCATGATCATTTTGAGCTCTTTAAATCTTCGCTATAATACCTCATCAGTTTCTTACTTCCTCCAATTATAGATTGTGTGTACATTTTATTACATATTAGTTTCATCCTCAATATTTCGTCACAAAATTGTAAGCTATTAAATATAGCAGTTATATATGATTATGTCTTCTATATAAAAATTTTTAAAAAACAAAAAATGAGAGTTGTAGTCATTTTTCCGGATCATTGATAAAAGTACATAAAAGGAGTCTGTCTAAGCCCAAAGGTAATTGTTAGATTACTAAATGCAGCAAAAGTTATTCATGCACAACATGATGGTCTTGTCCCTCGCACTTTTTCCTTTTAAATTCTCTCTCGTCAACCTCATCTCTCGATTGTCGAAAGCTAAAATTTCAACAAATCAAAGCAAAAGTTGCAACGTGGGATAACTTCGAATCACATGAAGAAACCAAGGCAACAATTAAACTTTGACTTGAAATTTCAATTTTTTTTTTCAATTTATTGCATTGGGCTCAGCTAATTGAGGTGTTGGCAACTACACCAAGTCTCACACAAGCCACACAGGCACACCAGAGCAAACTGGGCAATTTCTGAAGGGCCGAAAAGCACTACTGGCCGGCTTTTGGCAACCCAGTTAATGTATTCAGGCCTAGTAAAAGGCAATTAAGACATGGTGGCCAGGTTTTCCAAAAGTAGTTTAGAAAATCTAAAGTAAATTCTTTGGGTGAAGCGCCGGTCTATCCGACTCTGTTGGAGACGCAAATTATCCAATTTATCACCACCAAAGATAGGGATGATGATTACAAAGATAGGGATGATGATTACAAAGATAGGAATTTTCCAATTGATGAATTAAGCAAATATAAAAATTTATTGAGATTGTATCTTCGTATTCTTTCCTTGAATCTTTTGAACTATGAAGCAAGCATCCCACTATTAAGTTTTATAACAATACATTTCATCTTTAACGGATATAACCACAAATCTATTTTTTCAAGATACGTTATAATCTACATTTCATATATCAACTAATATCAATCAATTCAAACTTAGTATCACTATCTGATCTAAATATAAAACTATACATTTGATGTCGTGAAAAACATCCCAGACAATAAATCCCATAATCATCTACTTTAACTTAAACATAGATAGTCTCCATGGCTACTGATATAGCCGTTTTGAACATTTTAAAAAAAATGAGTCCTTGAAATCACTATAGAAATATTTCAAAATAGTATCAAAGTGCAATAATTAGGACTTTAATGAATTAACTTGAAAAAGATTGAACTGAAACTGGTAGACTTTCAACAAAGAATTGTTTCAAAACAGTACATCAACGAATTTGAACAACTTTTCAAAGAAAAAACTCATATTTCTAATTCAAAGCAAGTCAAGAAATGTTGAAAGAATAAAAGAAAACATTAAAGAAAACAGCAGAAACTAAACTAGGCAAGCCTTGAACGAGAAAAGACTCCAAAAAGCTGGAAAAGATAAGCTGAAATTTGATTTGATTTGATTTGATATGTTTGTGATGCCCTTGGATTGAAAGTTTTGGTCTCTCTTTATACTTGATTTTATCCAGCCATTACTCTCCTCTTACTTGCCATTATGCCACACTGTTGTTCAATCAAAACCCATTCATCAATTCTTGAAAATGGGTGAAGATCGCGTTTTGACTAAGTCGTAACCTATGAACTTTGCCAATTCGACTGATACAGCACATTTTGCTTAACAATCATATTTGGCTACAATAGCAAATCTAATCATTGGCCTCGATATTCTTGACTATTTTTTGTATTAACAACATTTAATTCATTCATTGATGATCATGAATGATTTTGACTTTAATGTTACATTGGACATCTTGTTAACACATTGGCATCCAGTGTTGAGCTCCAATAGGCCCAACTAAGTCACTTGCATTATGCACTAGAGGATACTTTTAAAGTTTACTTTTATTTCATTTAACATTAATTTGATGTGGATTTACATTTCACTTATTGAATTTGATATGATTCATCTTCTTACCATTAGGATAAACACCTAATATCAATTTTCTCTATCAATGAAATGTTAGTTTATCTTTCAAAGAAAAGAAAATTATGTACATTTCATCATCCGTTATGACTTTACTGCGTCAAAAATTTCTTTGATCAACTGCCGGGAGTAAAAAGTTATTTAAAGAAAAAAAAACGTGCTTCTTCTGCTATAATAAGAAGTCAAGCCACTAGTTGGTAACATGTTTCTTACTTTAGAAAAAAAATAATTTAAGGGTTACTTTAGAATTTTAAATTTTAGATACTTCTTCAATAACCTCACGTTATTGGGTTTTGCATTCTTCACAAGTCGGGGCTTGACTATGAAAAGTAACGTGACAGAGCTTCCTTCCTATGATTTATCATGTCAATGTGTTCCATCCTTTTCATTTCGGATCACACTAATAGATTTATCATTCTAGTGTCCTCCTGAACTTCTTTGATTGTTTTTCGAAATGACATGACTAGAAAAAAAGAGAGAGATTAGATGCAAGTCTACTAATCAATAAATAATCTCATAAGAAAAGTCATATGATCATTCCTCAAACATTTAAATAAAAGAGAGATGAATAAGTTGGGAATGGTTTGATTTTTCCAACCTTATACAATAATTTTGTGGGTCTAGTCTTTTTTTTTTCTTTGATGAGTAACTCATTTCATTGATATAAATTTTGTGGGACTAGTCATTTTTTTCTTTGATGAGTAAGTCATTTCATTGATATAGAAAAAGAAATTACACAAATAAAATAATAATTAAATGTTCATATCGAACTTTAACTTAGTTGACTAATCGAGAAAGCTAAAAGACTTTATAATAATTTAGAAAAAAAGATTAAGGACCTATGTCACTAAAAATAAAAAGATAAGGGACTAAATACATCAAGTTGTCTAAGAAAATAAAAATGTAAACAGTAAATTTTTAGAAATATCCTTCAGTAAACATTGATCCAGTCAAACTTAATCTTTAAAATTCAAAAAAAAAAAAAGATTAGAAACCTAACTCATCATTCCAACACGCCAAATTGCCCTTATGTAATATTCTGGATGTACCTTCGTGTTTGTATTGGTACCTTTCAATTAGTAGTAAGTGTGGGAAAAATGGCAATGAATATGAAGGGTGAATGAGCAAAATTATTTCTCTATTCATTACCTTTAAAATGGATAATGTATCTACATTGAAGATGCAATGGTTATTAAATGTACTATTGGTTGGATCAATGGCCAATGTATTTTGTAAATTTCAAATTCATTTGTAGAAATTCCAAATATATTCATAAATAATTACAAGGTACATTCATCAAATACATTATTTGTATTTGAAAATTTATTGTAGAAACCAAGAATTCATAAAAAAAATATATGATTTTTACCACTCTTCTAGTCTATAAATATCTCCTAGTCTATAAATAAGTGCCTCTTATTCTTTTTTGGAGTGATTGGACGCTTTTGTACCAACAGTTATTATGTTTTGTCATGTAGTACCAAAACTTTTATTTTAGTAATTTTAATCACAAACGTATTTTTGTATTGTTGATTAAGTCAAATTGACAAAATCAACCTTAATTCTCGTCGGTACAAAATAAAAATCCAAAATTGATAATTATAGGGGGGCTTTTTAGGTATTTTGTCATTTTCCCCAAATTAACCCCTCCGAACCCCATTTGATACACTTGAAAATAGCCAATTTGACTTAATAAGCAATATGAAATTACATTTGTGATCAAAATTACTAAAATAAAAACTTTGGTACTACATTGACAAAACAAAACGTAATTATCTTTGGTATCAAAGTGTCTATTCACTCTTCTTTTCTGAAGTACAAGTGAGCTTTATTTACTTTTCTCTCTTTGCATACTCATATTTTAGATGGTGTTCTTGGTGATTTTTTTCATTGGGTGGAGAGTATTATGCTAGCTTTTCCATCAAATCAGTTGTATCTTAGGAGGCACAACTAAGGGTGAGTTGTTTATGCACATCACAATTTGCAGGAATAAGGGTGAGTGATTTGCTGTTATAATTTTTTTTTTTTTTTTGAAAAGTAAATTAATAAGACCCACAACAATTACAAAGAGACAGTCTAAATCTCCATAAAGAAACAAGGAGAGCGTACAAGATATTATAAGTGTGTTTGGATGAAGCATTAAGAATTTAAAAATGAAGTAATTAAAAAAGATATATTTTAAAAATATAAAATTTTAAAATTGCTTATTTTGAAGTTTAGAAAAATGATAAGATATAGATGTGTAAAAAGTAATATTACGATTATTACATATTTTGTGAAAATAATGAAACTTTTCTAATATGATAATAGAGAAAAATAAAAATGAGCACCTGCCTTTGTTCCTTCTTCAGCAGCGTCTCTTGTTCATTAAGACTAATACAATAGCGCCTCCAGGGGCACAGACGAGTTGGTAAGTGGCAAGGTGATAGGGGTGGAAACACTCCGACGTTGCGGGTTCGAACCTGTGTAGTGGCAGTTCCTTGCTGAAATATTGCATGGGCTGTTGCTAGGTTCGTATCTCGTTGGTCCTCTCCCTTGCAGGGCTGCCACTCGTGCATATCCCTCGATTTACAACCACCTGGCTAAGAGGCCTCTAGTACAGGTGGAGGGTTCGCCTTCGGGACTTCCCCTTATCAAAAGACTAATACAATAGCAGCCCAACCAAGAAAATGACACAAAACACACACAAAAAAAAAAAATCACTTCTATATTGTAATTGTCTCCGTATGTTGTTTGTTGTTGTAATTGTTATGCTGTGTTGGATCGTTCTATAATAATATAACTCTGCTTTAAAAACGAAAAAAGAAAAGAAACTGTACGATTAAGAGGAAAAAAATGAAAGGATCACTTGAGCACTCCACTGGATGAACTCTCCTACTCCTGCGCCCAAAACGCTTGATTGAATCCCATCTATCCCATTCCCCGATCTCCCACATGTATAAAAAAAAAAAGAGAGAAAAAAATGAAGAAACTTGAGAAAAATATACTAATTAGTTTATTTCCTCAAAAATATAATTAGGGGTGTCCTCATTGTCAAATTTAGTAGAATTTAAAATCTATGACATTCTAGGCAATCTCAATTTATAATTTTATGCAATTCATCAAAATTCAAAATTATGAAATTTAATAGATTCCATAAGATTCTAATATTAATGGAATTCTATTTTTAATGGAATTTAAAGGAATTTGATGAAATTTGAAGTAAAAATTATGAAGAAACAATTCTTTCACAAATTTTGACCCCTCAAAATTTAGTAGCATTTTACTAATAAAAAATATAAAAAATAAAATATCATATATATCTTTCAATTTTCTATCCGTTATAATTATAATAAAAGAACAAAAACCCATCAAATTCTACTAAAATCAATAACATAAAATTCTATGAAATTCCATTAAATTTGACAGATTTCGTGAAATTCTATTAAAATTTATAAATTTCATAAAATTTCATGAATTTTAAAAATTTCATTGACTTAGTTTATAATTATCTTATCTATATATGGGGATTGAAATTGTCGGGTAAGTGCTTAATCCTTGGAGGTGATTTTATCAATTCATATTGATTCTCTCTATCAATAATAAAAATGAATTTACAACATCGTGCGTTGTGATGGAATGAACATGAAATGTGGATGAAAATGGAGAAAAAAAACAAATCAATCAAATAAACATGAAGCACGAGTTCTAAATTTGTGCTCCATCATTGGTCTGGGTTATTGTCTCTATTATATATCATGGGGCACGTTCAATTGTCTTTACATATTAATCCTGGATGTGATTTGTGGTATTTTATTTTATTTTGTTTTTATTATTTTTTAAAAAATGATTTGTCATGGTACCTTGAGACGCGAGATAGAATATTAACATTTAATCTAAATTATAAAAGTAGGAAAGACTAAATAGATTTCTAATTAATCATAGCATCAATCACTATATATGAATAATTCTTTTTGTAAATTTAAAAAATACATATTGAAATTTATATCCATTTAATAGTACATAAATGAAATTAAAGATTTTAAATAATAAAATTTTATGACAAAGGCGTAACATGAATAAAGAAAATATTTTATCACAATGAAAATATTGCTAATTATGTGTTTATTTTAAATTAGCATATTCAAATACTAATTTCAGAAGTAATAAAACAAGCTTACATAAATACCACCACAAATATTAAGAACTAAGGTAATGCAGCGCTTTAAAATTATAAATTCATTCTTTTGCATTAAAATGAATACATAATTCTTTCTTAACAAGTCTTTTTATTTTCCTAAATTTTGGAGAATGGATCAATGCAAATCAAACCTTTTTTTTTTAGCAATGTAAATCAAACTAGAACCTATCATTTGGTATGAGTACTTCAAACTAATTGAGTGCTACGTTATTTTAGACAAAGAAATTTTGAGGAAAATAAACTTTAAAAACTCATAATTGCTAAATATAGTACATTTTTACTAAAAACTCGCCCCAATTTACCAAATTAACCCTTATATATCTTCCACACACTCTCTTTTTCTTGTCTCTCTAAAGCACCTAAACCCAGATAATCCCTTCTTTGATTTCTTGGCCGATTTTGTTTTTTTTTTTTCTTCTAAAAAATGAATCTAAAGTTAGTTATTCTACACACACTTAAGATATTTTGTATATGATTTTTGATGATAAAATGTATGCTTCAAATGGTTTTTTTTTGGGAATGAAAAAAAATGCAAAGATTTTGTTGTTAATTTTGCGTAAAATGTGTTGTAATGGTTGCTAATAAATAAATGTGTTGTAACATAATGACAAAGAAGTTTTAACCGCATAAAACTAAGTTAACATTTCTGTCAAATATTTTTCCTAAGTAATGTCAAAACTAGGAATTAATAGAAAGCATTAGGTTGTTTCCTTTGTATGCCCGAGTAATTTCATTTTCAATGGCTGCAATAAAAATTTAATTAAAAAAAATTACTTTAAAAAAAGAAAATAAAAAAGAGGACCGATATTGAAGAAGTCTGCATAACATGTACCTATTAAAACCTGCACCTGCAGGATAAATTAGTAAGAAAAATATAGCGTATACACAGAAGAAAAAATATTTTAGTTAAATATTGATATTTCTGGGGTTGTCGAAAAATAATTTTTTTATGAATATTAAACAGCTTTCTCCCCGAGATCATTTTATATGAATAAGACCTTACACAAGCTGAAATGTGTAACTGTTAGAGATCTGGTTACTTAAGGCCACTCTCCAACTATTTATTTTACTTTCTTTTTTTGTGGTTAAGAAGCAATTATACCTGTAAGGACCTTCACCAATTTTGTAAAGATATCCTCCACAAGCAAGCTTTTTTTGTCTTTTTTTTCTTTTTTCTCCCTCCTCAAATGTCTGCTTATAAATTAAATATCTACCTTCTCTCATTTGTATATCTTGTTGGCCTATAAATACAGTACTGGTAATTATACTTTGGAATTAATGGTCTCGACCAACTCCGTCCCATGGCTTCTATCCCTATTCTTAACATGGCCACTTTGACGGCCGAGGAACTGCACTCCACATGCAAAGAATGGGGTATTTTCCAGGTTAATTTGCTCTTTTAATTTCTCTTCTCATCATTTTCTTCATATGCATGCTTACCACCACACCATATATATGTTTTCTGAACTTGTTGGTTGATCACAGCTTGTGAACCATGGAGTTAACTCTTCATTGGTGGCGAAGCTGAGGTATGAAATAGAAGACTTCCATAAGCTGCCATTAGAAGAAAAGATGAAGTATCAGCAGAGGCCAGGTGAGGTTGAAGGATATGGTCAAACAGTACTTCACTCGGCCGATCAAAAAGCTGATTGGGCAGATAGGTTTCTCATGACGATCAACCCTGTCAACATCAGGAAACCACACCTACTTCCAGAGCTCCCTTCATCCCTTAGGTCATACCACTCTTTACTTCAAGTTTTTGATTTTACTCTTTTGAATTCTCAATTACTCTACAATTTCTATATTTTTAGGCTTTAATATGTATTTAAATTCCAATCCAATATTGATGTGATTGAAGACAACAATTGGTTCCATCGCTTTATCGGACTCGAGATCGGAGCATAAAATGCTTTGTTAAAATTTAATCACAAAATACTACCTATAAAACAAGCATATGAAATTTAAAAAGGAGCTAAAAATGAAAAAAAAAATGATGAGACAATGGAATCTCAAAAAGACGTTGTTGAAAGATTCATTTAAAATATGTGATGTGTAAATCTTATTTAAATTCAAAAGATAGCTTTTTCTTCTTTTTAAAATGTTTTGATTTTCTTTTACTTGTACTTTTTTTAGAACATGTCTAATATTTAGATATTAAAATGCTATACTCTTGGGAATAAATATTAATATTCTTTCAAATTTTTTGTAATATTTAATATTATTAATTTAAATAAAATTAATTATTTTCTTAGAGATGAAAGAAGATCATCATTTCAAATTGCTGCACGAGGTAAAAAAATATCAGGACCAACCCATCTGTATAAAAAAATGAGATCCACTTTATTTAGTGAATGACTTTGAATAAAATTTTATACCCTATGATGACTATGGACATCTATAACTGCAGAAAAACCTTAGAGGCTTACTTCAAGGAGACAGAAAACCTAGCTATGAAACTGCTTCAATTGCTGGCAGAAACTTTAAGGATCGACAAGGAAGAAACAGTAAAGATGTTTGAAGATGGGCTGCGGACTGTGAGGATGACTTACTATCCTCCATGCCCTCAACCAGAGCTGGTCATGGGACTTGCACCACACTCAGATGCATCAGGAATTACCATTCTTCTCGAAGTTAACGGAGTTGAAGGTCTTCAAGTGAAAAAGGATGGAGTTTGGATTCCTGTCAAAATCCTTCCTGAAGCTTTGGTTGTGAACGTGGGAGACGTTCTTGAGGTTATTTTTCTCTCTCATTCCTTATAATGCCTATGTTTGCGCTTTTTTTTTTCATTTCTCACATGTTCTTTTTCTAGAGAGTTTCTCACACATAATTATTGCTGGTACTACTACTTTCACCACCCAATTTTTTTTTTTTAGGCAAAATCATCACCTAAAATTGAATCTTTATTTTTTATTTAGGTATAAACAATAAAAAAAAGTAAATTTTAGTTCTTTTAAAAATGCACAATCCACAATTGTCCAAAGTTTGATTCAAACTCATGATTTATAAATACATAGTAAAAGTCGATTATCAATTAAATTATGTATACATATAATTTTTTTATTATTAAATTTATAAATATATAGTCGAAACTGCTTAACAACTAAACTACATATATTTATCAGTTTTTTTATTATTAATATTGTTAATATGTGAAATTATGTGTTAATATAAATGACTAATCGTTGAAATTTAAAAAGTTATTTATAATGCTTCATAAATATATTTATATTAGGAATTTAGACTTCAATTGTGTACATAAAAATATATGCACATTTAATTTTAAAATGCAATGCAGCCAAGTGGGGACAGATTCGTGGCAGTTATAATGGCTAAATCCCATAGGTTGGTCTAAAAGAATGTCCAGTTTCTAACAATTAGGTTGGTCTGATTAGTCCCTTTGGAATACTTAATTTAACCCATCTTAGGATTGGCATCACAAAAGTCATATTTTAACCAAAATATTTTACTCAGGCATTGTTTAACTGAAAGGGAAAGTAAGTTTAAGGAATTTGAATCCTAGTTAGGAGAGCATCATAGAATGTGACTACAGACAAATTACATTTTTATGTTTGAAATGTTTAAAAAATATTACAAAGTATTTTCTAACATCAAAACAAAATGAACTGAATGTCTTAAAAACTTTTAAAATTACTTTTAAGTGTCTTTTATACCATTTTAAAACTTATTTTTTTCTTTCAAAAGGCTATATTAGAGAATTAAATATTTCTCTTATTTTCAAAGACCTGTTTTCTCCTCCGCTATATTCTTTTGTTTGTTATCATGGTAATTAATATTTTAAAAAATGAAAATAGATCGTGTTTCTAAGATTGGATTTCCTCCAAAATAATTTTTTTTAGAAGTTTTTTTATGGGAGGTTCTTATATATAAATATATAAGTGTGTATATATATATATATATATGTATGTATGTATGTATGTATTTCACTATGTATGAAAATAACATTTGAATTTTGTAAGTGTATTCGGACAATATTTTTTATTTTCTTTGTTATGTTTCAGTGCATGTAAATGTATATAATTAAGATTAAAGATTTAAAATTAAACAATGTACATAATTTTTACTATTTGTGTTACAATAATTTATAGTTAATATTATATGTCTTAATAGTAATACATACAAAAGTGAATATTAACGAAAGTCGTCTTTAATTGTGGGAAACATTTCTGTATAGTTTCAGGATGCTCTTGGATTTCCTGTTTTCACAGCTTTTGCTGCTCTTAATATAATCTTGCCTTTCAAAAGAAAAAAAAAAAGAAGAAGAAATTCTTCTTATTCCTTTATTTTTCTAGGGGTTTATTTTTTAAAAAAACTTGTGCCTCGGAGCACATATTAATGTAAATAAAATAGAACGTTTATGTTAACTCGTATTTAATTTTATTTTACCTTATAAAAAATATATCAAAATAATTTACTCTTTTTCCTTTTTCTTCTTGATTTGGGTTGTTTTGTGAAATTTTACAGATATTAAGCAATGGGATTTTCAAAAGCAACGAGCATAGGGTTATCGTCAACTCAGAAGAAGAGAGAATCTCAATAGCAGTGTTCTTTAATCCCAAATTAGAAGCAGAAATCGGGCCTTCAATTTGCTTAATCAACCCCGAAAAGCCCCCATTATACAAAAGAGTGGCAATGGAAAAGTATGTGAAAGATTTCTTTGCTCGTAAGCTTGATGGCAAGTCATACGTAGATACCATGAAGATTAACTGGAAGGAAAATGACCAGAAGATGAATTAAATCACTTACAAGCAAAATGAAAATTGTTGCTTGCTATAGAATTTTTGAAGTTCAATTTAATGCTTGTGTCTTGTCAAGTATTGCTGAGCACAAGGTGTGTAATATCAAGCTATATAAAAGGGATATATACTGTTTATCCCAGCTTGTCAGCTGCTTACTATTAGCACTTTAAATACTTAATGATGAATTTTTTTTTTTTAATACATCGATAGCATTTTCCTCTCTAAACAAATGAGCAAAGTTGTCTTGTAAATCACTTTCCCGATAATTCTCTTAAATATAGCTTAATTTTATAAATAATAATAATAATAACTATAATATGAAGTTTTTATACTTAAATCTTTGAATACAATAAGTAGGTATATATGATAAGCAAGTACAGAATACTATTATTTATTTATAATTAGAAGTTCATGGATTTGATTCATGAAAATGAAAATTTTCATAATACCTAGGCGGCTAAGTGCAATTTAATTTCTTTAGCATCTTTTATGAATTGCTATCTATTTGAATTTATTTAGCTTATTTTAATTTTTCTCTCATTTGATAGACATCAATGGATTTAATGAAGTGGTGTAGAATGACTGGGCCAATGTTTCAGTGGGGTTGTAGTGCCAATGGAAAACTCTCAGTTAATTAATTTAGGAAGCTCAAGTCTTCGATTAAATCATCTTAATGTGGGGGAGTCTTCAGATAAAATCTAGGCGTTAGAAGATTAAATCGAGGAAGTGGAGAAGAGTGGTGCGACTGGCACCACTCAGTCACCGGAATCTCTTTGATCTTAGAAGTCAGCTGTGGAATTTGTATAGATTGGAGGAGAGATCCTGGTTGCAAAAATTTCGTGTCAAGTGAATTCAGGAGGGGGATCGTGATACAAAATTCTTCCACCATGTTGCTTCTAATCGGTACCGCTCAAATAGAATTTCAGAATCGAGGTTTGATGGAGTTGTGGTTTTTGATCTTGTGATGCTGAAGGAGAAGATAGCGGAGTATTTTGAAAACCACTTTATGAGTGAATCATTCTGAAAGCCGATGAGTTTGATGATAATTTTGTTAGAAATATGCCTCGTTTACTTTTTGAAAATTTGTAAAAGGGAAAGAATTTTACTCTTATAAAAGGCCCTAGCCCCTTAGTTAGAATTACACATTCAACATCTACTCTTCTATATTTACGAAAATTATTTAATTAGGATATTCTAAAATAATACTTTGAGTGTTCATTAAAGTAGTATGCTAATGTGGTGGGACCAAAATATATACTCAATATTGATCGAACTTCATTATCAATTTCAAATTGTTATTTTCTTTTATATTTTGTTTCAGCTATTTAATTGTTTTATAGTATTCTTTTCATTATTAGATAATATTTAATACTTTTGAATTAAGTTTTATTTCGTTGTGTAGTGTACTATTTATTTATATTCTATTATTATATTATATTATATTGGTAGAATGATTATACATCAAGAAAGGTTCTCATTAAGAAAAAACTTGGAAACTCTTCTCTTTTTCCTGGAAATTAGTTATGACTAAGGAAATACTTGAAACTTAAGTAGTTCGTTTGTGACTCTCTTCTCTTTCTTGGGAATTCACTTGGTGTATCGATTAATAGAATCAACAGTAATTTAGTATTATATTATTTACAAATACAGTACTATTCATTAGAGTATATATTAAAAATTAGCTATACTTATTTGTTTTCTCAACAAGTGGTATTAGAGCCGAAAGTTCGCCCTAAACTTTGTTATCTATATTAAATATTATAAATTGAGTTCAAAATAGAGTCAGTAACTACACCATAGATGTAGGTTACAACTTCAACATCTTCGTCCTTATGGATGAGGACTCCAATGTTGCGATGGATATATTTGATGGTACTTGTCATTTCGACATACGGTAAGAAGAGGTGCAAGACTCTCTCTTTCAACAGGGTTTAGGCATCGCCATTGAAAAAGATAAACAAAATAATATAGAAGAAAATGATTGGAAGAAGATTAATCGTCTAGCGTGTGGAACAATTTGATCGAGTCTGTCTAGATAACAAAAATATGCAGTCAAGAATGAGATTTTGGCATACAAGTTGTGAAAGGCATTAGAAGATCAATTTTTTAAAAAGATTAGTCAAAATAAACTGTAGATGAAGAAAAAATTGTTCTCAAATACACTCTAGGTACATCTATGAATGATTATGCCACTACTTTCAATCATTTAAAAGCAAACTTATTCCAATTAGGCGAAAATTTTAAAAAAATAAGATTTAGCTATGATGTTATTTTTATTTTTTTCTTTATGAGTTTGAACACTTTGAGACTATTCTACTACATGGCAAGGAAAGCGTGTCTCTCGAAGCTATTACTTATGCTCGATATAGTTATGAATTGAGAAAGATAAACAATAAGAAGAATCAGAATGTTGTAATTGATGAAGTATTGATAGTGAGAGGTCATCCAAGGAGCTAAAAGCAATTGAAGCAAGGAATGAGTGGAAGATCCAAGTCACGGTCCAAACTTAGAAAAAATGAGTGCATTTTTTGTCGTGAAAATAGGCACTGGAAATGTGATACATATGCTTCTGTAGCTAAATGCGATAGTGAATAAGAATTTTCACCGGTTGCTTCATCATCAATATTCCACTCTGATGACTAGACTTTGGATTCGGGTTGCACCTATCATATGTCTCCAGTTCGAGAATAGTTCTTCAATTTTGAAGAGCTAAATGGTGGAGTTGTTTACATGGACAATGATAATTCTTGTAAGACAATGGAAATAGGTTCTATACAGCTAAAGAATCATGATAGATCAATAAAAGTTTTGTTAGATGTTCAGTAAGTTTCGAATTTAAGTAAGAATCGCATCTCTTTGTTAGCCTTAGAATCTAAATGATTCATTGTACATATGAGATGGAATTTTAAAAGTCATTTACGGCGCACTCGTGATGCTGAAGGATATTAAAAACAACAACTTGTATTACTATCAAGGTAATACTGAAGTTTGAACAATAGCAACAACAACAACTTCCAAAAAATATAAATATTCACAAGCTACCAGATTGTGGCATATGCATTTGGAACATATTGGTGAAAAATCTTTACTAATGTTGATGAAGTAAGAATTGTTGAAAGGTGCAAAGACTTACAAGATAGGCTTCTGAGAGCATTGTGTTATGGGAAAGCAGAAAATAGTGAAGATTGTCACTGATGTTCATAATACCAAGGGTATTCTGGAGTATGTTCACTAAGATGTATGAGGACCTTCAAAAGCAGCGTCCCTAAGTAGTAGACACTATTTTATCACATTTGTTTATGACTTTTCCAAACGAGTGTGGATGTACATTATAAAGATGAATGATGAAGTGCTATGAATTTTTCTTAAATGGAATAATCAAATTGAGAACCAGATAAGGATAAAGATTAAAGTTATCCAAATAGGCAACGATGAAGAATATCAAAATGATCCATTCAAAAAAGTTTGTCAATAAATATGGCATTGTTCAGCATTTCATAGTTAGAGAAACACTATAGCGAAATGAAGTGTCAAAGCACATGAATCGAACTTTGATAGAGAAAGTCAAATGGATGTTATTCAATACTGGGATAGGACGACAATTTTGGACTGAGGTTGTGAATTATGCCCAGCAGTTTGTCAATCGACTGCCATTATCTACAATAAATAACAGAACACCTATGGAGGTATGGTCTGAAAAACTTACTACTGATTATAATTTCTTACATATATGTGGTTTCATTACTTATTACCATGTAAAGGAATTGAAGTTAGATCTAAGGGAAAAAAAAGGCTTTCTCTATGGGAATGGCCTCTAAAGTGAAGAGATATTGTTTATGGCATCTAGAATCAAAGAAAACAATCATTAGCTGAGATATTTCCTTTGATTAATCTGCTATGCGGAATAAGGTAGCAAATGAAAAGGCATATGGTATTTTGCAATATGTACAGTCTATACCAAAACAGGTGGAGTTTCAACAAATGACAATGATCCTAACAACATAAACATAAGTTGAAAGTGACATTCGAACAACATAAGAAGAGTTAGAAGGTTTTTCCTACCCAAAAAAAAAAATATAAGCTAACATTACCAATTGTAGTTAAGATGACAAGATGAGAACCTCAAAAGCCTGCTCGATTTGCTGATATGATAACTTATACACATCCCAATGTTGAAGATGATGTTCCATCCAATTATCACAAAGTACTCCAAAACTCAGAAAATGAAAAGCGAAAAAATGTCATGATCGAAGAGATAAAGTCTCTTCATAACAACCATACATGGAAGTTGGCACAACTACCTAAGAAGAAAAAACAATTGGTTGTAAATGGGTATTTGCAAATAAAGATGGATTTCCTAACAAGAATGATATCCCTACAAGATAGGATTGTTGGCTAAAGGTTATGCCCAGAATGAAGAAATTGATTATAATGAGGTATTTCATTTAGTGGTTAAACATTAATCCCTTAGAGTTATGTTGGTAGCATAGATAGATTTTGAGCTAGCTCAACTAGATGTAAAAACCACATTCTTATATGGTGACTTAGAGGAGGAAATCTATATGACGCAGCTTAAATGATACAAGATTGATAGTAAGGAAAACTGGGTTTACAAACTAAACAAATCGTTGTATGAATTAAAGCAATCTCCAAGTTGGAATAGATTTTGGTGGAAACATTCATATGAGGACTCAAACTTGAAATTTTTTAGAATATTCGAATGTTCAAGCCAAAGTCCATAAAGGAGTTGATCAATTTAGCTCAAATACGATGTGTGTAATATCTCTAATCTCATATCAAAAATAAGTATAAAAATGGATCTAAATACTCATTGACAATTTAAGATATTTATTTTAACATAGTAAGAATGATTGTCAACTTGTTAATCATGGATAATGTCAAGTTTATCTAAAGATAGAAGTTTTCAATTATTCTAATATATGTACAACTAATATTTTATACACTAGAGTTTAGGTTTTAGAGAGAATAAACCTTTTAAGGATAACAATAGAAAAATATATGGGATACTCTTATTTCATCATGTTGTTTTCCTTGTGAAGTTATGCAACAGATGCGCAACTTGGATTGAAGAAATTGAAAATGCCTTCAGGAAAACGACTTAGTAAAGATGTCAAAATTTTGAAAAGCAATTGAGAAAGATGGAACAAGTGGTGAAATATGTTGCAGAAAGTTAGTCACACCAAATTACTGAAGGTTGGTATAAGTTGAGAAATCTTAGATAACAAAGAAATAACCCAAGCAAGCTCATAACAGGCAATGGCAAGAGCTCGATATTCAATCTTAGTGGATGATCTTGTGATTGTGAGTTACTTTTTGGAGCACTAAGCAATGAGACTATTCCCAAAATAGACAACAAACCAATGGTACTTTTGCAATCGTGTAATTCATCGCCTCAATTGAAATCACTATAAAATCGTAAAAGTGTAGAGAGTGAAGACTATAAAAGTAAGCCATGACTTAGAATACCTTTAAGATACTGCAAAATACATTTGAAAACCGTCCACTGAGAGAGAAGAGGGGTATGCATATACTAAGAGACTTTACCAACAACATAAGAGATGTTGTGTGTCACATTCTGAAATTTAAGTATGTCCATTATCTAAAATAGAAACTTCCTTATTAAGAAATTTAATTAGAATTGTTGTAGTTACTAAGGAGATAGAAAGTTTTAGGGTCAATTTGAGAATACCTAAAAGTTTAAGGACCTGAGTACAATTTAGATATGGAAACTTTATTTGCTCTTCTTGGCGCCTCATTCTTCTTTTTGAAAAGAAAATTTTAGTTTAAAAGAAAAAAAATGTCTAGAGATGATGAGTTGGCTTTAGAAAATAGTACTAGCACACCTACATGATTTTTTAGCAAATTAGGCCTATGACTAAATAGCCTATGCCTACTATATTTCCTTATATTCAATAACCTTTGTGTCATATGAAATCTCTTAAAGTTTTTAATGTCTTAATTTGATTATTGACAAACATTGATAAAGACTATTTGTTTATTTGTACAAGTGATAGTATTTTTGGATTAATATGCCTAATCTATACAATAACAAAAATTTAAGTTTTCAAGGTAATATACAATTCAAGACTATCAAAATACGAACACAACATTCCCTTGGATTACATAGGAGCTAGATGTAACTTAGAGTTTTATAATCATCTAGTATCTCTAGTACATCCCTATTAGTTTATGATTATCAAGATTGCTCTATGGTTTAAAATTGACTTCAAATGTTTTCAAATAACAAAATATATTTTAGTGAGTTAAAAATTGTTTTTGAAAAACCATACATCATGACTTTAATTTTAATAGTAATCTTATTTGACACAAACTTCCAATTTGTAAAATGTAAAGACTTTGGATCCAAATGAACACTAGATGGGATCTTTAGTTGTGGGCAGGAAAGCAAAGGGTTGATGTTCCTAATAGATTGAATTACAGTTGGTTTGTGACAAACATATTTGAGTGTGGAGTTTTAACTTGGAAAAATGTATGTGCGTTGACCCCATGATACTGGGGAACAATACGCCTAAATGAACGGTTGTAAGGATGGATAAAAGTCATACGTGTGCACCAAAGTATAATGATGGATTGAAAGTGAAATGTGGATCAAGATTTTGAATTTCCATATGCAAAATGAAAATCCTTGATTTTGTTAAAATTATGACTTATCATTTTGACAAGAATAAAAAAATTACCTATTGAAATAGTCTAGCAATGTTTTCTTTTGAAAAGAAATGAATATGGAAATTTGTGTTCAAGTGGAAATTTTTTTAAAGTTCTTAAGTTATCCTAATATAGATACTATTTGTGGTTATTTCCAAAGGTTTTCCAAATACAACCTTTAACCTCACTCACTTAGCTATTTCTTAGCTCACACTATTTCTTTGACCTCTTTTTCAAATTAATGAGAGAATTGGAAGAAGAGCCTTTGGAATATAGAAGACTTAATAATGCGGACTTTCATTATAGCATCTTGTGACAAGTTATGTAATATATAGAGCATATTTTGAGTGTGTTCTTCCTTTTGGATAACTTAATGTATTATATAACTCTATGACTTGTGTAAAAAAGTAAAGTATTCATTTTCATATGAATATTGTTTTCCGTTGGTATGTTTTATGGGTAACTATTTAGTGATTGCTTTAATAACGCACGCTCCTGCACATATATCTCACATTTCATAGTATAAAATGGTACTAGAGTGTGGTATGAGGTGAATGCTTTCAACTATTGTGGATACAAGGCAGGCTGCGCAAAAGCTTATTCAAAGACGCAATTTTACAATTGGATAAGAAAAAGTTGAGATACCTTTGGCTTCGGCCATCTTTGCACGAGCAAGAATAGTGGCAATATACTTTTGTTGTGTAAGAAGAATACCAATAAAGATATGTTGAACTTCAATGCCAAGAAAATAAGATACATGGCCATGGTATTTTACTGCAAAATGACTTTGAAGTGTTTAGTATGATGAATAATAGAACTAGAACCAATAATTAAAATGTCATCGACATAGATTAAATAGAAAATAATATCATTAAAACTCTTTCGAAAAAATAATGAATAGAGGATAAATAGATGATACATATTACTCGCTTTATTCACATTTCTATTTTAATTTGTTCAATTTTGAATGTCAATTTTATTTAAATAAACATATATTTTATTTAAAGTTTCATTAATAACTTCTTTAATTTAAAATATTTATATTTCAATAACTCAAGTTCTCCGCCACTCATCCTCTTAATTGAAGAGATTTATATATTATTAATTAATGATTCACATAATATATTATATTAATGAAAATGATAATTTAATTAAAGTCAATTATATTATTTTATTTTTAATCAAAATAAAAAAAATGTAAATTCAATGGGGATGGAATGAGTATTATTTAGTTAATACTTTAGGGATGTTAATGATAGAAAAAACGCTTGAACCATAGAAATAATTTTAGAGAATATTTTAATGATCATATGGGTTATTTTTTCTAATAGAACTATGAAAAAGAAAAAAGCAAATTTTATAACAACTCAACCACAAAAATAGAGAGAAACCCCCATTCCGCATACACGATTAAAAAGTAAAAGGGGGAAGAGAGCTACTGTGGCGGAGGAAGCCGAGAAATCTATGGCTGAGGAATCGGAGATTAGAATAGGTGATGGTGAAAAGGGAGGTGAAAACGTAGAGGGCCCAGAAGAAGGAGAGATCTTGGAGGAATCTGACGAGACAACGTCATCTATGGAGAAGCCCTCTAAGAGTTTGACTACTAAACATCCGTTGGAGCATTCATGGACCTTCTGGTTCGATAATCCTTCTGGTAAATCGAGGCAAACTATTTGGGGTGCCTCCATTCGTCCCATCTATACTTTCTCCACTGTTGAAGAATTTTGGGGGTACAAGATGATTTTTATTTTATTTCTTTTTGTTTTTAAGAATTTGTTTGATTTTTTGTTTTGAATATGTTGGTTTGTATTATTATTTATGTGAGAAGTCAATAAATGGAGAGGAAGATTGGGAAAGAAAAAAGATTAAAGCAAATGGTATTTTTTTAGTCACTACTCATTTTGGGTTTTAGCCTTTTTTGGTTGTGTTTGATTCTGGGGATGTGTATAAGTGTATAAGTGCTTGAATATATGTGTATATTGACTGATTTTTCTTTAGTAGTAATCTTTTTCTCTATGTTTTATGTTAGGCATTAACTAGTTTTCTGGTGAATTCATGCGATTTTTAACCTTGAATCTAACTGATGCGTTATTACTTGTGGAGGCATATAGAAATGATATAAGAATACTTTTCTCGGGGTGGGGGGAGTTTGAAGAACTGGTATTCTATAAGGTGCCTATCAATCTTCCTTTTTGTCTTCTTTACTTCTATTTATGTATAATATGGTTGAATTTCCATGATCCATAATGTGTGTGGACACTCATGCTTCCTTTCGTCAAGGAAAGTATATGTACGTGTATAATTTGTCATGGATAGATTGTTGTCAAACTTCTATTGAGTACATTGATGTACTGGAATAATTTGACAACTCACAATACAATTGGGAAATTATATAATAGGAGAATTTGAATTATTTTATTGCTTCATGTATGCAGGGATGGTTTTCTCGTGTATGTTTCAGGGTTATTGAATTTAGAATGATGTTAAAATTTCTTCCACCTTAAAATGCATTTCACTGTTACCTGCTATGTAAGATAACTGGTGGTGCACCTTTGACCAGACTATGAAACTCTAGGGTGTATTTGAATTGGGTATTAGAGCGAAATTTTGTTTTAGTTTTGACAGTGAAAATAGAGACTGTATTCGGATTGAATGTTGAATTTTGTGCTTAAATATCTGATTTGACTTAAAGTGGGTCGCACATATTTGAGTTTTATTGAATTATTGTTAAATTATTGTTTAAAGATGTAATTTTTTAGTTAAAAGAATTTAAAAGTATATTAAATATAAATATGTGGGGATCATTTACAAAAATTGGAGGGAGTATTAACTTTGAATTGATTGTAAATTCTTGGAAGGGAAAATTGTTTTGAACTAAAGAATGAATAAGAGAAATTCTGGGAAAAAGACTAATTCAAGGGTGCCCATAAAGTGTAATTTATTTTTATTTTTATTTTTTTGTTCTTTTTTTTTGGGGGGGGGGGGTTGCTCTGGATGGGGAGGGGATGGGAGGATAGAACTCCTGAATGTGCTGTAATCTATGGAATTTGAAAATCTGCAATTACTTACATATATGTAATCACGGGAATAAACAAAAGAATTGGGCATGAAAAAGAAAGTGAATCTATATTTTAGAGGATATGCATACAATTACCATTTAATAGCAGATATAGAAGTTATGTCAAATGTTCTAATCTTGATAGATTACTAGTTGTGCAGTCTGACGTCTTCTATTTTCTTTGGCTCATTCAATATAACGCCTGCTTTATCTGAGATACAATGCCATACTAACACAAGAAATAAGATGAAGAGTATTATGGTAAAGTAATATTCTAAACAATGTTCCTTGTGTCACCTTATTTTAGCAGACATTTTCTTCACTTTTGGAGTGCAATTTTTTGGACTGAGATACTATGCCAACTTAAGAATTCAAATATGGGAAGTAGCAAGTTATTTGAGTTTCCTAATTTTTTTAATTCGTGCGAGCTTGGAATGTTTTTATCCTTTTGGAGAAATACTTCTTTGAAAGCTTCTTTTTTACTTTAACAGTTGCATTCTCTCTCCTCCTCTGTAATACCAGTAAATCTTCTTTTCTAGTTTCCCCTATTCCCATTGTTTGAGCTAGTAGCAAGATATGTCTTGTTGGCACATAGGGCTGGACACTTTCAAATATCCTACTTAAAATATGCCACTGAAATTTTAAGGTGGACGCAGGCCTTTTGCACAGCACAACTTGAAACTTTATGATATACCATGAAGTTATGGGTGCACAATGTCTTATCCTCTGCCCTTTGCATGTGATTTAAACTAAATGCTGCATAACATTCTTCCTCTGTTGTTTTTTGCTAGTTTTTATGAGTCTGCTTTATTCTTGCTTCCCAGTTTCCTATGACATCTTGAAGCATGTGATAAAAGTGTTACTTGTTTGCAGCATTTACAATAATATACACCACCCTAGCAAGTTGGCTGTGGGAGCTGACCTTTACTGTTTTAAAAACAAGATTGAGCCCAAGTGGGAGGATCCTGTTTGTGCTAATGGAGGAAAGTGGACTATGAACTTTTCTAAGAATAAATCTGATACCTCTTGGCTGTATACGGTATGTAAGAATATGTGGGTGCAGAAGGATTCATGTGTGTGATGTGATGTGTGAATTTTTACTTACATTTTGAACTGGTCAGAAATTAATGTTTTGCATGGATTTTGTTCCAGTTGCTAGCAATGATTGGAGAACAGTTTGATCATGGGGATGAGATTTGTGGGGCAGTTGTGAATGTGCGTGCTAGGCAAGAAAAAATAGTTCTTTGGACCAAGAAAGCTGCAAATGAAATTGCTCAGGTTATTGTTCTTACTAATTATTTATTAGTTCAAACCCAATTATGGCTTGAAATTTCTCTTTGGGCATGTCTTTTTTGAAGATATGAAGATAAGTGGGTATACTGATTGGAATTTTGAAACATCAAAAGTAATAATGTTCTTACATAAATAATATTTCCTTCGTCTCACTAAGATAGGCTAGTTTTTTTTTTTTTCATTCGTCCCAAATTATAGTCCACTTTTGAGAGAGATTTATTTTTTAACAACCTAAAATGCCCCTATTTAATAAAAATTCATTTCAAACTATTGGAATGTGAAACTTGAAATATTTAAAAGGTGTCGTAAATATACGTTTTGACACAATTTAAATCAATAGCACACGTTTTCACATAATTAAATTTGAACTTGATCAAATTTTAAATCCAAAGTGAAAGGAAAAAATAAAAGGAATATATAAATAATTTATAATTCCAACCACATTAAAGATGTTTACTTAAACTATGTAAAATATGGTATATAGATATATTAGTGAGACAAATGGAGTTTGTTATAACCATTAGTTGTATTTCTTAGAAATTGCAAGAGGCACCTAATGGATGCAAAGAATATCCATGATGATGAATTCAGATCATCAAAGCTCTCCCCAGCTCCCTTGGAGCAGTGAACTTCTCTGGTTTAGGGTTTCAGGGATCTTTTCATGGTTTCTACATTTATTCTTTTCATGGCTATTTTCTGGGGCAAAGAATCCCAGTTCCTTACATGACGTTTCTTTTGTTTCAGGTTAGCATTGGGAAGCAATGGAAGAAATTTCTAGATTGCAATGAAACAATAGGATTCATTTTTCATGTAAGAACACCCTTTTTAATACAATTTTTTTTCTGCGCCTTGCGTAATTTGTGCTAAGCAAATATCTGACTACTACCATTGCAGGAGGATTCAAAGCTGCTGGAACGAAATGCCAAAAATAAATATACAGTATAGCCTCGCATAGAAAGATGCAAGAGATTGTTTTCCGACTGATGCTCAAGGGCTGATAGCCACCTTAAGATTAAGTTATAAATCTATTCTGTAGATCTCACCTTAACACCCACTCTGTTATGTCTGCTACTTAACATGGATTCTTGGGTTGTGCTTTTGGATGTGTTCTTGTTTTCTGAAAATGAAAGCACATATTTTGAACGTCGTTTCTATTTTACAACCTATCTAACACTTGCTCTTCTAAACTTATATCTTCATGATTTTTTCCCGGAATTTGGAACATGAGATGAGCTTGTCGATAATTGCTTTTTACAATGAGCCCAGTGCAGGTGTAGCAAAATAGACATTCATAAAGATTGGGTTCCATTCTCCTGTTGCATTTTAACCATAAAATATACCTAAAATAAATGAAAAAAAAAAAGCGCTCATCAGTCATCACACTGCGTCCCCAAAAGCACTTGAAGGCCCAAGCAGTGGTATGTAGAACAAGCTAAGGCGACTCTCAGATCAGTTTTGTGAAGATCTCCGTCAAGAGATCATATGAATCAAATTGCACATTTAAAACAGTATTTTGGGCTGTGAGATAAAATGCATTTTGACACGATGGAATGACAAATGCTCACAATCCTTGCAGCTTGTCTTTCCTTCTCAAGCATCATTTTTAACTTCAGCTAATAATCATTGAAAGACAAGCTGCAAGGTAGGCCATAATCATTGAAATGATCACATATTGATGTTCGTATTGGTCTCTTCAGCTAATACTACAACAAATAGCATCATTTACATGCCCAGTCTTTTTCCCCTCTTCTCATGTCCACAAAATTAGTATGAACATCTGGACTTAATAAGAGCTAGAATACAGACTGGAACAACTATAGGCGACTTCAATAGCTAAAAGTAAAGGACTCAGCAACAACTATTGGATGATCTCCCCCTCCTCTCTCTCTCCATTCAAAGTCGCTTCTACTTTTTCTTCATCCATGGCATCCTTCTTTAAGTACAGGCCAATTAGTTCTAAAGGGCTCTGGACTCGAGTATTCCCTTTACCTATTGAAACGCCAAATGCGAGGTGGAAGTCCAATGAGGAACATTGGCTTAACATTTCAAGTTCCCTTAGAATCTTCATGTTGTCTTCGAGGTCAACTGTTCTTTCCATCTGCAGCACCCAAAGTAAATGGAGTAGGATTCGTGTCACTTGTAAAGGAAACTAAACCTGTAATCTTCTAGGGAAAAACGCACGCAGAGAACACACCTTTTCAACTGCAATCCTTGCAGCTTGTCTTTCCTTCTCAAGCATCATTTTCAACTTCAGCTGTTCTTCTTTTCTTTGTGCATCAATTTTGGCTGCTTCTGCAAAAACAAGATTGCAAATATCAGATGAAGTTCAATTTCCTCACAGTTCATTCAGACAAAAAATACTATATGAAGTACAGCTGATCACTCTAATGGGAATTTGACAAGGTTATTTTATGCCCAAAAGACCAAGCAAATTTCTAGTGGAATCCCCATGGTCTTTAAGGCAAAACATTTGCTAAGGCAGCAGCAAAAAAAAAAAAAGAGACATGTATACTCTCATTACAATGCAAACAATTGTACTTGTGGTTTCCACAACATTCCCAAAAATAATGACAGAGCAAACAAAATGAAATCACACTCAGAAATCCAAGACAGGTTACAAAGTTAACAATGCTTGGACCCATAGCCTTGAAGGCAAAACAAAGGAAAGGGGAGTATGTATCAAAATAGTTGACAGCAACTCCTAAAATGTTTAGGTTTGTTCTATGGGATGGAACTCCCCAGAGGAGATCAATTCCAGCACCCCATTATTGTCCAATATTTGTACAGCAAACACACGGCTCATACTTAACAGAATAAGTGCACTAAAAATCTACAAATCTGAGGCCCAGGTCCATAATTCTAGATTGAGTCTGGTGTGGAGCATGAAAAGAAAGAGCGTACAACTCAAGAAGCCACAAGAAGACTGCTAACATTTTGTATTATTGGTCACTATTTGCTTCAATTTGTACCCTTTCACAGGAAAGGAAATTACAGTAAATGCTTTAGGGAAATCTTAGGTGAACAAGTCTACAGCCCTACTTGTAGAGCAGATCCACCTATGAACCCACAGACAACCCAAAGAACCTTTTCAACCCTCACCTCTTCCTTCTCTCTCCCTTTTGCTACTTCTTTTCCTCCCCATACTGCTCCCAGCCTCACAACATCCATCATTTACAGTCCATCCTCTCCTGCCTTCTTCACAGCAGAACCGCCATCTGCCATAAGTGATGGTACTCAATTTGGGCATACATTTTTTCGCTTTCTGCTAGAGGTGAAAAATATAAAGAATTTTCCTTGAATATCATTCTTGCTTTTTTTCTTTAAGAGGCACCTCTGGGATTGGGTTCAGATACCGAAAGAAATCTTCTGCATCTGGGATTTAAGAGCAAATCTTGAGGCTGAATGTCAAATTGGGAGTAGATGCTTGTAGAAGCTTTGGGCATGGCAGGAGAGATGAAAGAGTTGATGCCTCCCACTCAGTTTTTGGGGTCACTTGAGTCAAAGGTCATGTAATTTTCATTTGATACCCAAAAGCATGGGCAGAAGCTGGCATGGCTTGTTCATGTTGCTAGTAAACGTCAGCCATATTTTCGCCTGCAACAGAAGTTCTCTGCAAAAGAACCTTCTGATTTAAACTTGTTTTTTGGTCCCTTGATTCAAAGACTATGTAAACTTTCATGTGGCACAAGCAGTAGTTATTGTTCAATCTGGACTTTTCACTTTGGTGTCTGTAGCAGTGTGGAGGGGTCTGAGAACTTGGTGAAGTTGATGGGAACTGGAGCAGGCAAAATTTCCCAGTAATTATTGAATTTAAAAATTGAGGATGTATGGCTTCTAAAAGGAAGTCTGGTCCATAGGTGGGGCCATAGACCAGGTTCGTACATAACTGCACTCAGAGTGCACAGACATGCCACCCATCAAACTTCTATAGAGAGATGCCTACTAGATAACCAACAGATGAATGCCCATCTGTCATGTTATCATAAATCAATCTTGTAGGTAACACAGTCACATATGACGATTAGAAAACATGTTGCTGCATGCACAAAAAATTGAATGATTTAAAAATATGCTGTAGCGTTGTAGTACAAGACTCACTATATAACCATGAATAATAACATGAGGAACAGAAACAAAAGGACTTGTAGGATAATTAACCCACTATTAGGTAGAAAATTAAAAGATTACAAACTAAGTGACCAATCGTGGGTCCACAAAAGCATTTCTCAGTAACAGGAGTTCAAACAGCAACTTCTTAACTGAAGTGAATAAAAGCAAAATCATGGCTGAAACCATTAATGTTCACTTTTGTCTTCAACAAAAATAAGATGTATAGTGATGCATAATTCTTGTGGCAAGGAAGAATTCTTAAATCACCTTCTCTTTGTAGCCTTTCCAATCGCTCTCTTTCTTGGTGCATTTTTCTAGGATCAGCTTTATCCCCCTGAATCAGAATAGAAACATGTCATACTAAATCCTTCACGGATGAAACTAGTATCCTAGATTTTAATGAAGAAGAAGGGGAAAAAATTTTAAAAAAATAAGGGAAAACCATTACACTAGCTTTCATGATTGTGTCTGCAAACCGGCTCTTCAGCATTGCAGCACGTAGGGCTTTCTTGAGAGATTGATCATCCATATGTGGACTGCAACCTAAATGAGTATATAACATCATTTGGGCAGTTAGATACATGTGGGGGATAAAATACCTAAAATCAAGATAGACATCCTTTCTTTTAGCATATCAACTATGCAAAATCTAGCACTATCCTAAAATATACGAACCTTCACCAGAACCAGCAGTTGCTACATGGACTGAGATACCATAACTTGTGGATGTGTTATCCTCATCCAAAACACTTTCAGGACCTTCAATCAATCTCAATCCATGTCAGTTCCCACAAGTAAAAGAACTGAATGTCATCTCCGTTTTTGTTACAAAAGATTCTTACCATCAGAATCGTGATCTGACATACTTGCATGGGTCAATGAAATCTTTCCTTCACTATCCTGAGGTTTTGAATTGACAGCATGATTACCATCTTCCAATGACTTCTCTGAAGCTGATGTTATCCAAAATCAATATGTCAGTGAGCATCTGATGTCAGGAAATTCAGATCAAGTGGAAAAGAAAGGAAAACCAACTTACCATTAGAAGATGAAAGTTTACTCGTTTGATTACATTGACATACTCCACCTCTACAGAGACCACACAGGGGGGAAATCTCTGATTGCTTGCTATTTACCAGACCACAATGACCTATATGAACATTATGTGTCTATAAGACTCATTTAGCTCCGCATAAGAGCCAGAAAAACAAAATCCTCTGGCACTTCATACCTTTACGGACAACTTTCCCTGACAAGGAGTCCGAACCATTTTCTGTGATCTTAGAAGGCATCACCTGCACAGCACATAAGTCAATCATGCAAAAAGTTAGACCTCACCTCAAGTAGAAAGTGAAACCTTCAAAAAAATGAAAAGAATCGACAGGTAAAATTTAGAGAGGATGAGTACTGGTAAAATCAGACACTCGACATCGTAGATTTGATCAGTAGTCAGTAGTTAAACAGTAATCATATGCATCATGACTTAGGAGTAAATATCATACATCGGTAGAACTTGCATCTGAAAAACTCTTCAACACTCTCTTCAACTCTTTCAAGGCCGAAACACCTAAGGCACCAATATTTGGACCAAGCTCCCCTTCTTTAAGATTAAACCTTTGGAGGAGATTCCGCAACTTTTCCGTCCTCTTCAAGCCCCTCAATACTACCATGACTTCTTTTCTCAATCTGTGCTTTTCCTCTGAAGCAGTTGGCTTTTTGGCACCCAAAGAAACATCATACAGTGATTTCCTAGAGCAGACCTTAGGAGTATCTTGGGCATTAATTGCACTTCCATTATAAAGGAACCCAACACATTTAGTTTGACTATTCCATGATGCCAACTGAAACTTCCATCTTCTCTTAAAAAAGTAGTCTAACTCCTTTGCATACTGATGAACCGGATTATCAACAGGATTGTACAGCATGGCATTTGAAAAAGTCAGGCCCACATCAGCAGCAAATTCTTCAGAAGTAAAGTAGGTGTTGTCCTCCAATTTTGACTTTATTGTTCCCAAATCCATAGGATCCGAGATTATGGAAAAGTAATCCGGAATTTTTAATTCGTCAGGATCGACAGGTTTACTGAACAACCATCCAGCAGGATGATTCAGCAACTCCTTCAAGATGATACCACAATGATGCTTCACCCTTCGATCCATCTTTTGCCTTTTCTCCTCTGGCACATCTAGGACCAATTCAGACTTCCGCTTGTTAGAGAAGCCTGGTAGTTTCACTTTCACCTTTAAGTCAGGCTTCATGGTTAAACATGGAGCTGTTTCATGTGCTTGTGTTTCCGAATCAACTTGCAAACTCTTGCCAGTGAATTTGATATTCACCTTCTTCTGGAACCTCTTTTCTGTTACTGTCATGTTAGGAAACTGCAAAAATAATCTCATCATTTGTCAGATCAAAGAACTGAAAAAATGAGAGGAAAAACAAACCATTTATCCAACCTAAATAAGACTGCACAATGAACTGGAAAGCCACAGAGATTGATCAAAGCTAGAAGGAACTACAAGCTTCCATGATAACAGCTCCCCCACCCCCTTATTTGCCAAAAAACCCAATGACCCAGAAAGGGCTAAAACAAAATTGGGCGAAAAAGAGTAAAATTCTCGAGCTTTCCATACAATGACTTTGTTTTCTTCTGCAGTAATCTAAACTGGCAGCGATGGAGAGGCTTCTTTAAACAATTTTTAAAATTCAGTAAATCCAACAAGAATAAAACAAAGAACTCCATAGTAAAAATCGAAACAATGAACAGAATTAAATTAATCAAATCATCCAAACCAATTAGTCTCAAGAAAAGCATGAAACCGTCTTCCAAAAAGAAAAAGCATCAAACCGCCGGAATCCTACACATTAGCAACTCAAACACCAAAACTAACCAAGAAAGACACAGAAATCCATCGGAACTAGGGCTTAATCAGAGAAATAAACATAAAAAAGAAAACCCCATTAGGGTTTTAGCAAAATTAGTAACAATAAAAAGCAGAAAAATCCAAAAACTAAGCAACAAATACCAAACCTTAGCCAAAACTCGAGAGGAAAAAGCAAACAAACTGAAACTAGGTAAAGGAAACACAAACTCATACATACGAGTAGCAAGCGAAGGGATTGATCGACGAGAATCGAAGGACATCAGCAGACGCTTACTGCGAAAGAAGAAGCAGTAAATTCGAGATGAAGTGTACGAGGATTAGGACTGAGGAGTCGCGTCCTAAGGTTTTAAGGAAATTTATGGAAACTTTCACTGATGGTCTCTGAAAATTTAGAAATAATAATATGCCACGGTTTTTTCTAATATTATTAATTTAGACCTTATAATATGTGATCATTAATAACATTTATGGCATGAACATTAACCTTTTAAAATATTATTATTCCAACTTAAATGTTTCAATTCAAATTAAAATATGTATTATGTTATTTATTTGTTTAATTATGTGTTTGTATTTAAACAAATTTTGGTTCTATGTTACCCTTACCATTGGTTATTATCGAATAATAAGTTGTTTAATATTAAAAAAGAAAATTAAAGGAGTTTATACAATATCTTATCCGTAGACACAGTTGCTCCTTCCTTATGGGGAAATATGGATGCTTTTGGAGTTTGGACAATATTTTGTGTTCACCTTTTCTTGTTCTTTTTGTATCGATTTTAAAAATTTATAGCTGCTCACATACTTGTTTATGTTGGTAGCATAGTTCCTTTTATTTTTCTCCTTTTTGTACATTAATTTAAAGAATATATTAAAATATTTCTCTAAATTATTTACGATTTATCATTTATATGTTTTATATTTTATTTTAACTTTTATATTATCAACAATTTTAAAGTAACTTGATATATCTATCCACCATAAGATAGGGTGGTTTCCGATGGTAGTATTTTCTTCCAACTAGAGTTAAAAATATCTCTACAAACCAGTTTGCCTCCAAAATGAGAAATTGGAGTGGTGAGGACACAAAATTTAGAGATAAATGGATTATAGAGACATTTTTATCATTACTTTAAAATGAGAAGAAAATATCAATCAGAAACCACTGGACACTGTAGTGGATGGATATAAAACTTACTAGAAAATTGTTAAAGATATATACATTAGAATAAAAAATAATATATATATATATATATATATATGATAAATCCTAAATAATTTTACTTTTAAAATTTAAAATTTGTGACGATAATTTGCTAAAAATTTTCAAATTTTTTTCTTTAGATCGATATGCAAAATTCAAAGTCTTATGTTTTTACCCTCTTTTTTTTATTATTTTCATATGTCAATTATGTTCTGTAACACAATTTAAGTAACACAAAGATAATATCTGCAAGAAAATTCACTAACTTAAGCTAACATTGGGCCGAAGCCCAACTCCAAAGCTTTCGACTAAAACGGATTTTTTAAGTATGGGCTAGATTCAATTATTATTAATCAATACATCTTATTTCAATAGTTTAATTTTATAATTATTAAAAATCATAATGATGCAATTAAAGTTCTTAAATATAGTTTAATAGTTAGTGTATATTTATTAATTCTTATAAAAAAAAAATATTCTTCATTAAATAGTTAACAACTCATCAAAATCATCCATTAATAATAAATATATAATTGTAAAAGTAATTAGAAACTGAATAATTAGAATGTGACACTTCAAAATAGAAATATAAACAATTGGAATGAAAAGGAGTATTATATTTCTCTTATTTAGCAAAATAAAAGAAAGGAAATAATGTTTGTCTTTGAAGTAGAATGAAATTAAATAGAATTGCGGATATGATTTAATTTGGTGGAGATTTTGAATTGGATAGTAATAGAATATGATGTCTATCCTTTAATAATAATAAAAAAAATCCCATCACAAAATTACATAATTACCAAAAAAAAATTGAGCCAATAATTACCAAATATTAGACCGGTAATATTCAGTTGCTTTCCTTAATAATTGTTGGTTAGGTTGACCTGAGAGCTAGGAAACATAGTAGTCTAATTGACCGGTTAAATTTAGATAGAATTTGGCTGGATTGGAGATTCATTAACACTTTGAGCTCTCCTACAACAATTATGTCTGGAATATTAAAAAAAGGTAGCTGATAACGATAATCAAGATGTGGGTTCCTTGAATTTTTCCAAAAAAAAAAGACTTCCCCATCAAAGTTCAATTTGTGAAGGAATGCAATTTTAGGTTTAAAGATGGAAGAGATGTGCATAAAATTCAGAAATAAATCCAAGAACACGATCACTCAATATCTTGAAGAAAAAAACTTGCCTAGATTGTATTAAAAGTTATATAAAAAGTAAATGTAAAAAAAGCTTCCAAATAAATAGAATGAAAAAGTGTTCTTATATGTTTTTCTTGATAGAGTTTTTCCTATCCTTACCATGCATGGTTAATCACTGTGTTTATGGTGATTTTCGACAACTCCATACTCATTCATGGTGATATGGAAAAGAGAATTAAAGAAAACCTCAATGTGAATCCGCTCTGGAGATCTCCTCCTTTGAAGTAAAAAATGACTTGTGTATTCTTGAGTTTTAAGTTAACAAACTTCGACCCTGTCTAGAGATTTATTAATTTGTCTAGTCAATCAATTTTAATTTTAAATTAAAAATAAAATGTATTCTGCATAGTCTTAACTTTTAGATCAACAAACTTTAAAGTTGTATATCACTGATTATAAGCCATTTTAGTCTTATATTCTAAAGTCTTTTTCTTTTTTTTTTTTGGACAACAATATAGAAAAGCACGAGAACATTAGGCAGCTTTTCTTCCTAGACAAAACTCAGATGAATTCAAGGCAAATGTTTATCTTTTTTATAAATAAAAAAATTAAAATAAGTATAATTTTATTTTTCATTAACAACATATTTATTTAAAACATTTACATTCAACTACCTCTTTAATTATACTAATAACACTGGTAACATCATGATTGAGAAGAGATTAATTGAGCATATGCGTAAGAGCATACGAGAAGAGATCTTCTATGAGATTTAATCAATTATAATATGATTCAAACTCGCGCCATGTGCATCTGTGTAACCAACCCACAGACTTTCACTTAACAAAATAAATGGGTGAAGAATCAAAGGTGTGGATTGGCTACAGCTGAATCATGCACCATCTCGTCAATCTACATCTACATGATCTCATTTCTTCAGTCCAACCCACTGGAACGAGTTTTTTTTGGGAACGCACGCGTTCTTATTGTTCCAAAACAAAATGGAACCAGCATGCTCGTGACTCACGTGCCAAAATCTTTATGGTCATAATTCATCAACCGTTTAATCAGGACAAATCCACAATATTCCATTAGTACCAAATTAGACCAAACAAATCTCACCGTGTCTATCAATCTGTCGGTCCACCCATGAAATGAAAAAACCGGATTCTACTGTCGTTTAAAACGTTGGGAATAAGTCATATGGCTGGCTGGGACCGAAGATTAGATGCGAAATTATATTTCAACTTTAAGTATTTAACCAACTCTTCACCTAATTTCTAGTCACAACAAAATGGAGTATAAAACAAAGCAAATCATCTCAGTATCTTCCATATAAATAAATAAATTGCAGAAATCAAGGCTATACACTCAAACTAGAATTAAATATCTACATTTTTTAATATATTTATAATTGAATGTCAATTTGTTTAATATAAAATTTTACTAAGAACCTCTTTAATTTATAAAATTTATATCTTACTAATTCATTTTATCTCATAATTAACCATAACAAGAACATTGTGATAATTTCCTCAAAGTTAAAAGGTTGATTATTAAATCAAATGTAAATATTCAATATATCTATCGGACAAACGGAGAGAATAATAAATATAAAGTTACAAAAGTTCAACACTACAATTTGCTCAAGTGAGAAGGGAAAAAATTGGAGAAGGAATTCATCAATCCATGGTCACCAACTAAATGATTGGCTATTTTGATACCACTCACAAACAATATTGGAGTAAAAAAAAAAATACAATGCGTACAAACAGATTATTGACCCAAAAAAAATCAATATGATTTGAAGGATACAAAGATCCTGTAATTCAAAACAATGACTCAAACCACAAAAAAATTTCTTTCAATTGTCAAAGAAAGAGAGGGAAAAGTGAAAATCTCACTAGGCAAATTCTGCTCCTAAAAATGATTGTATTTTTACTTCATGAATTCAAGCATAGGACTCCAGCAAGGGTCTTCTGGCCTCTTCTTCTGGATATCTGCTGTAAAAGAAATACAACACCAACTGTACTATCCCAAGCACTGCTCCAATGCCATTAGGGACCTGATTACAAACAAAACAGTATCAAGGAAAGGTTTATGATATTAACAAGTGATGCGGATCGTGCCTATGACAGTGAAATTTATTTTGCTGAAACTGTGTAATTGAACGAAGGCGCTTCATGATAGTGTGCATAAAAGAGTAATGCCAAATACAAGTAGCATATCCATATTTACATTAAGTTTAGCAGTGTGTCTAAGTGCATTTTTTTATCAGTCGAAAAGCAATTCAAACTGATATCAGCTTAATATATCATGAATAAGTATAAAAACAATTTTTAGACAATAAAATTTTAAGGAAGTATCTAATTATAATCTTTGTTATTCTTTGTCCAGCATGTCAATCATGCATGTAAAGAGAGCTGAAATTATATACTTACAGAAATAAATGGATCGTGCTTAAACAATCCATAAGCAAAGAAAGACAGACTCATCAGAAAAGTTGCAAGTGAGAGGTAAAATGGCATGTATTCAACACTTTTTGTCTTTATCACCAAATTCTGCAATAAAAAGGGTCATGTGGATATGTATTAGCATGCGATATTTCTGTTAATTGATCGATGTAAGATAAATTGTCGAGGCACTCACGATAGCAAATAGTGGTGAAGCAAACATGGAGATCAGAGAAACAACAGTCAAATATCCAACAAAAATTTGCCGATTTTGAGGGTCAAAGAGTTTGATGCTGGCAACAGCTATGATAGCAAATAGGGCAAAGACTGCCAGTAATGATCCCAGCATCCTCAACTGCAAGAAACATTTAGTTGTTGGATTGGAAGATCTTGCTGCAATAGGAAAACCTAACTGCATAAAAGTATATAAGAATACATATAGTATATACCTTCTTTGCTCCCTCTGCATGTACTATGAAAATCAAAATATATGTGAACTGGAAAATGGCCCCAACTGAATTAACTGTCGCAACTAAAATGATTCCAGGAGAAACCACAGGCAGGCCATACCACATGCATATTAAGCAGTTTAAGAGGGCATACACATATGGTAATCCAGAAAACTGTTCTGTTGACTGGCTTCTAATAATTCTTCGAAATGTTGGTCTGAAGAAGAGAGAGAAATAATTTGTTAACAATATTATTAACATTTGTAAAGCTATTAACTATTCGCCATAGATCTCAAACACTTACATTGGCGATACAAATAAGACAAATGCAAAGAGGTTCCCTGCAAACAGCAAAATCAAGGACTCTTATTTGAATGAAAAATGCTTAGAAATTCCTTGGAATTTGTAAGAATAAGTTAGTGCAAATTGAATTCATCCTAGTATTGAAACAACCTACTAACTGTTATTTTATACATCTGTATCCCCTTAATCAATACAAAGAAATCTCATACTAATGCAGTCAAAGCTCAGTCTTGGGGCTATACAAGATAACATGAAGTATAGATTGCATGCCCTGTAGAATAATATCTTGAGCTAAACAAGGCTTTCTTTCAATCCTCATTATTCACAAACTATTAAATGAATAGGAAAAGGGAATCTATTAATTGCAGCAATCTCCATAATTCTTATACCCAAAAAAAAAAAGGTCAAGCCAAATTAACAAAATCTTGGATCAAGCACTGTTTTTGGTGGTCATACATGACTCAAATTGGACACAACCAATCCAGAATTTTGAGAAGCAGAAGCTGTTATCCAAAGCAAAATATGATGCATAAGTGGTAATTTGAATTTATAGCGAAAGGAATGCACATTTAGCTATTTAGTTGTACAATTAATTAGAACTAACAAGCAAAGAAGATGAAAAGGGTAATTATGTTTTGTTGTTTGATGACCCCTTGGGAAGCTTGAATCCTAGAGTCAACGATGGAACCCATCAACTCACCAATCCCAGGAGAAAAAGAAGACCAAAAAGACAAACTTTTGCCACCCTCTTTCTTCCCTTTGTTCTGGACTCCAAAATCCCCAACCTCTCCACCTCCAAAGAATTGTAGAGTCTAAAAGGCATAACTCTTTCAATCTTTTGATTCGTTGAATGACCATTACACCAAAATCATGGCTCTATCATAAAATTGCTTCCCACATAAAGCAAGTCAAAAGCCCATTAAAAAAGTGATTAATCTAATAAATGTATACTCTCAAAAAAACCCCAACAAACATGTGAAGTAGAAAAACCCACCAAAAAGCACTCACACCACATCATAAAAGCACAGCCAACCAAACAATAGCTTTCAAGAAAATACCTGCAATCCCAGCTGCCTCACTGCAAACTGAGTAAGTTGAAAATAAAGCCGTTTGATCCATTGATCCTTTGGTGTATTCTCAGACTTGAGTCCTCAGACGAACAAATCTCTCTGTGTCTCTGCCTTTATCTAATAATCTTGAACTTTGAATTCTTGTTTAAACAGAAGTTTTTTTAATTGTTGCTTCGAGCTTAATTTCTGGGTGGAGAGCAACAATGGAACAATTATTAATGCCAGCCAAAGAATTTAAGGTCCCTTGATGATGGGGTCCAACTTACCCGGCATACGTAGGGCACGCTTTGTAGGTCTAAGTATCACACATGTATATTAGTAGTATAATATCTGGTACTTTTATCAAAAAAAAAAAAAACAGTATAATATCTGGTAAGCAGTAAGCACATGTCCTTTTATATACTAGTATTATTTTTATGTTTTTTATAAATATATATTACTATTAACTTATAAGAACTTTGCCTGCCTACCACTCACTGAACCTATCTACTTATCGGATATCTGGATGTGGATCCGTACCAGTTTTTTTTTTTAAAAAAAAAAGAAGGTAAAGAGATCCCGTAAATCGCATTAACAAAAAACGGAATAAAAAAAAGGAGCATAAACCTTAGCTTAAGTATGTAAAAAACATAATTATATGAAAAAATATAGAATCGTCAAAGATAAGAGAGAAGTAAGTTTATCTAAATATATCAAGGCTTTAGTTTTTTGGCGTAGTTCTTGAAGTGCAAATAATGTCATCTTCATCCCTAAAAAATCAAGTTATGAGTCATTTGATTTCTCTCTTTGAAAATGTGGAAAAGTCTATTTATGTTGAAAAGGATCAATTGTCAAATACGCCGAAGTAGCATTTGAATATGTCAAGGTCCTTCTTCACGTATAATGCAATATATTGCTAGTGTCAAGTCTGCATTTATCCATAATGCAGTCCGTCTTAAATTTTAAGACAAAATGAGAACATCTAAAATAGCCTGTAACTCGGTCTAAAGAATGGGACAAGAATCATAAAATGAACAAAAAACACGAACGCACCGTTTGCTATTGTCTATAATAATTCAACCACCGCTAACTCTATCATTCTTAACACATCCATCTGTGTTCACCTTATATGATCTTACAAATGATCAATGCCAAGGAATTAAGACAATTAGAGAGTAAGGAGGAGTCAATTAGGTGACTCCAAAAAGCGAAACGAAACAAGTGTCTCCATACCAATGACTGTGCCTGAACATGTGTCCCATCTGAAAGAAGGAAATGTGTCTGTAGACTTGCCAAACGATTCGTTAAGGCTCCGTAGGTATGTTCTTGTGTTTCGCATCATTATGCGTCTTCTAGATGAATCAAAAAGTAAGCATATGCACGATTACGAATCTGATGAAAACATTAGGCCCTTAGAAACGTGTCGGCCTGAAGAAAATCCAACTAAGAAATGAAGTTATATATATATATATATATATATGTAAGTAATAAACAATATATAATTTATCAAAACAATATTATTCTAATAAATAATGAGATGTATTTTTATGAGTTATTTTTAATTGTTGATTTTTTTTCTTTTATCACTAATATGAGTAACTAAAAACTCTAAAAGTATTTACAATACTTCACTCTTAACATTGAGTAAAATTTTTCAAGTGAAATGTCAATTTATATTATATTAATATCATTCCACCCGTCATTTGTTAATTAATAAATATATTTAGAAGTGAGATATATTTATATTTATATATTGAATCAACATGTCGATTAGGATATCAAAATATAGATATTCTATCATTCACATGTGAGCATAATATATATTTTTAATATATTTACAGTAAAGAGAAAATTTTAATGATATTATTAATTTTGAAAATGTTATATTCTTTTTTTTTATTTAGATTGACATTAAAACATGAGAGAAATTGTCTTTTCTATCATTTTTTGTTTAGTGTTAAGTTTTGCATAAAGAGCTATGCAACAACAAATAAGCTTGCCAATAAATTCATATGTTAAAAAAGGAAAAAAATATTTGAATGTAAGGTATGGATTAACTCTTTTGAGTCCAACAAGCTTGAAGTGTATCTCGATGAATTGATGGGATGATGTGGTTCCAAGCACAACGAGTGAGTATTCGATTTTCGGTTTGATTCATTTTGAAAATTTGGTCTATTCATTCTTCGGCTTTTTCCTGATGAAGATCGAACAAAATTGTAATATTTATAAGATCGAAGATTAAAATATTTCGGTTCGATCCAATTTGAATCGGTCAAGATCGAAATTTCATTTTATATACATTTAAAATGAAATGCTATTTTTTTCTAACTACTTTATAATGTTTACATGAAGTTTACATACTATTCATAAAAATAAAATAAAATAAATCATCTCATTATATTATTTGAGGTTCTTGTATTGCAAGATTTTTATCAAGAGAAGAAAAAAATCATGAAATTAGAAACAAAAATAATTAATTATTATTGTTATAAAAATAGGATTCGATTTTCAATTCAGTTCGGTCTTTAAAATTGAAGATCAAAGATTGAAACAAAATAATTTCCTCTCTCAAAGATCGAACTTGATTGAATTGTTAGATCGAAAAACCGAACCAAAATTTAAAATTCAATCCAAACAATCGATCTGAACTAAATAATATCTACCTCTACCGGCGAGCACTACCCTATTTGCTCTAACATAAATGTTATTTGCTTTTATATCTCTTTCATTATTGTCCATTTTATTCAATGGCTTGCGATGGTACCTCTAATTTTGTATTAACTTAAAACAAGAGAGCATTATTTGGTGCTCAATTTATTAATTTTTTAAAGTTAAAGTCTTAGAAAGGATCATATGAAACATATACACAAGTTATATGTATAGACCCACAAGAAATATGCTACGTCATGCTATTATTAACTTGTCTAAAATGTCACTATGTTGAAATGGAATCTTTTTTCATTTTTTCGGATAAATCCGAATATGAATTTAATTGTCATGAGATTTCCATTTCAAAACATGATTTATGCTTCTTTAGTCTTTTTCATAGATTGTCCTAATCACTCTGCATACTACAATCGACATTTTAGCCAAGAAAATAAAATTCAGTATATACTACAAAGCTATGTACAATGCTTGCAAACCTATCATTTACTACGATTTTCCCATCTACAGAATATGCGATAAATGGATTATCACACCACCCTTAGAACTCCATCTCACAGGAGCGTTTTCATTTTAATCTAAATTGTAAAGTTCTTGTTTGGGTAATTCGCTTAAAAAATCTTGGCTTTTAAAGAGAATTTTAGACAATTTCAAATCCCGAATTTTAAAATCATCTAAATAGATATATTTTTCAAATTCTACTATTAATACATGATAAATCATCTCCTTTTTTTTTTCTATATGATCATATCTATGAAAATTTTGTTATTTCACAAATATCTAATTATCAAAATATTTTTTTCACAAATATACATCTTTTACTTTTTTCTAAAGTTTCAAACAAAACAAGTAGGTTAATGTGTGGTTGAATTCGGATTGCAAAATCACCTATAATTGTGAACTTTATGCATTCAAGTCATACTTTCAATATTTGTTATGTATTTTAGAGAAGAGAAAAAAAGTTTCAAATGAGTAATTTTAAAATTTTGATTTTTTTTAAAATGTGTGTTTATAAATTATTTCATTTCATAATGCTTTAAATTCTTTTGATATCTTTGTTATTAATTTGATTAGTAGTGAATCAATAAATTATATGAGTTAATGTGATATAATTTTTTAAAATTAAATAAGTTATTAGTAAGATTTTAAATATAAATATTTTTTTATAAAAAAATGGACATCTAATTCTACTTATCATCTTGTATTAAATCATTTCCTGAATATTCAGGTTTGAAAAGGAAGAAGAATATTCTTGTTTACAAATTAGATCCTTCTCAATGAAGTTCAAAACATGCTCAATCGCTTTCTAATTGTCCCACTAGTTATTAGAAATGTACTACTAATATACTACTAAGAAAATCTAATATACTATTAAAATCAACCCGCGAAGAAGAAGAAAGAAATGTACTACTCTTACCGTTAATACAACATATATCAAAAGGGCTTGATCTTTTCTTCTTTTTTCTTAATTGTTTTCCTTACTCTTTTGAAAAAATTACTTTACTTCTTAGATAGACATAATTGAGTTGAGCCAATAATTGAAAGGGCAATATAAAATCACGATCAGCATAGGAAAAGGGTTTTATAAAAAAATGGAGAAAAGGATACTGATCTCTACACCTACCACTACCCTCTAGGGGTGGCAAAATGTGTCGGGCCGGGCCAAACAATGTAATTTGATCTGAAATATTGAAGTTCAATTCAGCCTTTATATGAATCGGATTAAAATGGTCATAAAATTTATAATTTTTTTTTAAAGTTATGATTTTATGTTGACTGAAAAAATAAATCTATTAAATCATTTACAAACAAACAATACATTTATAATCTTATTTTAGCTCAAAAAATACTAAAAAAGCCAATTATGTCATCTCAATTTCAATAAATTTAAATCATAAAAGATAAAATAGAATGTTATGTAATGCTTATATCTATAGAGTATAACATGCAATACATTTACAATTTTACATCAAAAACTTCTAAAACAAACCAATCATCTTCAAGCAAACAAAAAAAACATTTAAATCATCAAATATAATGTTCATTCATTTACTATATAAACAAAAAAAATCATTTAAATCATCAAACATAATGTAAGAAAGGGTCAATCATGTTTTTTTTTTAAGAACCGGGCCGGCCCGTTAGCTCACAGGCTAAAATGATCCAAATCCATTTGACATGCGGGCCAACGGGCCGGGCCATTTAGGCTCGATTTTTTTCAGTCCAAGAAAAATGAAACTCAACCCAATTTATATTGTAGACTTTTCGAGCTGATCCAATTAGTTGGACTTATTTTGCACCCCTACTATATTACCCTCCACATAGTCCACTCATGTAGACTCAAATAAGGTATAATAATATGCCAACTAAATCCTCTGCCACTATTTCTGCTAAGGATTTTGTAGAGTATTCGCTTGACTTCAACATCAGTGCCTTCCCCTACTTTGCTTTGATGTTCTTGATGTTTTCCAGAGATAAAAAGTGCTAGCAACACCATTTAAGCACGAACCATATATATTCCTCATTTTACATTGCTATCATACAAAGTCCCTTAAATTCTGTATAGCATTATTCACCTGATCTATTGCTCCTTTTCTAATGGTATTGTTTCAAATTAAAAAGTTTCATTTTGAAATAAGACTTCAAAATTAATGTTGTTAGAAATGATATTTTATTATTTGACATTAATCTTAAAAAAGTGTACAATAAACTTTAAGATAGAGAAGATCAAGTTGGCTAGGTTATTGGATGACTGAAATTCCTTTTTTCATTCAACTTTATTTTAAACCTCTGATGATAAATGAATCCAGTACGTGCACTAAGCTTTAGCTTGTGGTTTTAAAATATTGCATGAATTGAGGATTATTTAGTGTTACTCTGGAAATAGCATTTTGTAGATTCCTTTTATCTTCTTTTTTTTAAAATGAAACTGTTGGAGAGGGTAATTATTAAAATTCATCAAAAAAGTAAAATATACTTTTCATAAACGAAAAGATTGACCAGAAAAAACTTATTTAAAAAATATAATAAATTAAAAATGTCAATGAAAAATTTAAAAGATCAATTTAATCAAAATTGTAAGCATAATGAAGTAAACCGATCATTTATCAAAAGGTAAACATTCAATTAAAAATGTCTAGATTTTAATAAAGTGAAAGTGAAACCTTTTAGTTTGTTTTGTCCTATAAAAATTATTAAAATATTAACCTTCTAACACAACTCATATAACAAAGTTAAATTTGAAGCATCCCTAGTTCCCTACTGCGTTTTCTTAAATCAACATTTCAATATTATACCAATTAAAATATTTTAAGAATTTAAGAAAAATTAATGCACAGCGCGTTAACACGGTCTTGAGGAAACTAGAAGAGCAATAGCCTTCACTCAAAAAAATAAAAACATAAAAATGAGAGTGAATGGCAAAATAGATCACTATATTTTCATAGTGTCATACAAATGATCATCATTTTTTTTTTTTGGCAAAAAATGTCATTTACTTACAAAAATATGTCAAAATGGTCAGTTGTCAATTTTGATTGTTTGACTTCCATTAAATATAATTTTTTAGGGTATTTTTGTTTTGTAAAGGTAAAATTGACGTTTTTAATATAATTTAGTAAAAGTAAAAAATATATTACTTGTATACAATTATTTAAATAATATTCAAAGAATTTAAATAAATATTGGCTCAAATAAAAATAGTTGTTTGCATTTTAATTGAGTATTTAAATTTTTTAAATATTGTAGTATTTCATATTAAAATTAATTTGCACACCAAATTAAATTAACAAATATAATATAATTTTGTGAAAGTAAAAAAATATATTACTTGAAAAAAATTATTTCATTAATATTCAAAGTGTTTAAAGAAAATTTGGCTCAAAGAAAAATAGTTATTTTCATTTTAATTGAATGTTTAATTTTTTTTCTTCATATTGTAGTATTTCAGATTAAACTTAATTTGCACACCAAATTGACTCACCAAATTAATTTATTAGCAAATATAATATAATTTGATGAAAGTAAAAAATATTACTTGAAAATAATTATGTCATTAATATTCAAAGTATTTAAAAGAAAAATTGACTCAAATAAAAATAGTTATTTGCATTGTAATTGAATATTTAATTTTTTTAATATTGTAGTATTTTAGATTAAAATTAATTTACTCACCAAATTATTGAAAATTAATTTTAATATGGAAATATTACAATATTAAAAAAATTAAACACTTTAAATATTACTTTATAATTAATGCAAACTAACTATTTTTCTTTGAGTCAATTCTTATTTAAACACTTTGAATATTAATAAAATAATTATTTGCAACTAATATATTTTTTACTTTCGTCAAATTATATAAGAAAAGTTAAATTTATCTAAAAAGATTAAAATGCCCTCAAAAAATTACAAAAAATATATGGTGACTTTTTGTAAAACACTATAAAAATATGATAGTCTTTTTGTCATTTACTTTAAAAATTATAAACAAACATGTAATGTTTTCTGTTGTTGAAAGTTAACTCAACTTATTTCTTCTTCTTCTTCTCCTTTTTGGAAGAAAGTTAAACTCAACTCTGAGTCTAACTCTCCCCCTGACAAAAAGAAATCCATAAATGTTTTAGGTAACTGCAAATAGCAAGTTGACGTGTCAATTGCGTCAATGTATCATTTACTAATTAGTAAATTTATTCAAAAGGGAATTATGATTAAATCATTTCTAGTGTTCCATTGTTAATATTGAATCAAATTTGTTAACTAGTATCAAATGAGTGGAATGTCAATTAACATCAAATTAATGTTAAATGAGTTGATGATAAGCTTTAAAAGTCATATATAATGTATAATGTCAATAGTTAACTGCATTGTGAAAGTCCTAAAGTTTTAATGTCTTAATTTTGATTAATGACAAACATTAATGAGGATTAATGTCTTGTTTGTACAAGTGATAGAGTTTTTGGATTCATAATTTAATGCATGCAAGGACAAGATTTTAAGTCTTCAAGGAAGTATACAAGTCAAAACTATCAAGATTTGAAGACAAGTTTTTTTTGGATTAGATAGGAACTAGAGGTATAGTTTTAGAGTTTAATATATTTTGATATATCTAATTTTACCTCTAATTGAGTAATGATTTCTAAAGGTTTCTCTATGAACTTAAAATGTTATTTCAAAATGGTTTTAATATGTTAAAATATGTTTTGATATTTCGAAAACCATGCATAGTGATTTCAAAACTTAAATGGTTCATAAACTCTTGTTGTATTGATACCATAACTTATATGGTTGATTGAAATCATAATTTGTGTGTTAGAGTATTATTGTTACACAAATGAACATGTTTCAGTTAACCTAAAGTGGTTCGGGTAACGTCCACAAGTTAGTTTATCTTGTGAATGCATGTGTTGTCAAATTTGTTTATCTGTCAACTTGTGGACGACCATGTGATCGACTGCAGTGAAGTGAGGTCGATTGCAAGTGAGATGAGGTCGACCGCAAGATGAAAATCATTATCTGAAGGTTATCCAGTGAACTTGCGGATGATATTGCGGACGATGCACCAGTCGACCATAAATTGCTAGTGGACTTCCAACAACTTTATTTTTGACCATTAGAAACAAACTTATAAATACCAAAACCTTTGGAAGTCTTTCTAAGAACAATTTTTGAGCAAAAACATTGTATATCTTGATCCTATAACATCTTAGAAACATTTCAAAACCCTTTCTAAACATCAATCTTATTAAAATCATTCAAGAATGGTTTTTACATTCAAATATGAATTTTGAGCAATCTTGGCAAGCCATTATTCATAGAGGTGATTGTATTTCAAATTGATATATCTTCACATTAAGGTGATATCAATCAAACTCTTTATCTCTTATTATTGATTGTAATTGTATCAAGGTTGCAAGTAGCATAAAATCATAAGTGTTAGGGTGAGCCTTGTGTAGGTTGTTTTGTTTTCAATGTTTGTTTGTAAAACCTTTGAGTGAACCTAGAATTGAATTGTATTGATAGGATTCACTAAGGAAAGTGGTGTAAAACTCAAGGGTTTGTGAGTCTTAATTGGTTGAAAGTTTATTTGTAAAACCTTAAGGTGAATTGGGTGAGGCTCTTTTGTAATCTCATTCATTTAATTAGTGAAGAAATTAGGTATAATCCTTGAGTACGTAACTCAAGGCAGTGGATTAGGTTTTGTTGGATAAACTAAACCACTATAAATATTTGTGTTCATTGCTTTACTTTCTATATTTTATTTAAACACATTTTTACTCACACAATTAGCACACCAAATGCTTGATATTTGTTGTCAAAAGTTGTTTTATTGAATTAGTTTGAAAAATCGGATAAAAACCTAATTCACTCCCCTCTTAGGTTTTTCACATTGTTTATGTGTCATTTTCTAGTTAGTGAATTTATTTAAAAGTGAGACATGTTTATCCTCATTTGTTGAGTCAGTATGCTAAATATGATGTCAAGAGATAACATCTTTATTGTCACTGTCATGAACGTGTCAACATGAGATTATCTTAAGACATGTGTATTGTAAAGTAAAATTTAATGACACTGTTAACTTTTATGATGCGGTATATATATTTTTTACATTGACATTGAATCATTGTAGATATTTTTATCTACATATGTTGAATCTACATGTTAAATAAGATATTAAAAGATAACATATTTATTAACACTGTCACATACGTGTTAGCATGACATGACCTCAAGATATTCGCATAGAAGATAAAAATTCAATGAAAATATTAACTTTTATGATGTAGAATACATTTTTTATATTTACATTAAAGTAGAGGTTGGAAACGAGTTGCCCTGACCATTTGGTCAGTGGAACAAAATGAAGTGAGTCATTTAGATCCAATTTTTTCAGGTCATAAATATGACAGTTCAACCCATCCCATATCAAGTCAAGGTACAAAAGGGCTAAACAGCCCACATGGGTAAAAAAGGGCTAATTTTTAAAAATTTGTAAATCTTTTCATCTTTTGCATTACATTTTTTATTTCAAAATTTTAAAAATATGATTTATATGACCAAAAGTAATAAAACATAAAATAAAAAACTTAATTGATACAAAAAAGATAATTTTATAGTTTAAAGATGTGATAATTGAGATAAAATTTATTTGATTTAAAGAGTTAAAATAATAAATAAGTAATATTCTTAGTAACTTTAGAATAAACTATTTTTTCTTTAAAAAAAGGGTGGATCATAAGCCATTTAGGTCCATTTATGTTTGGAGATCAACCCATATTTTTTTGGAGCCAAAGTAGGTTGGCCCGACACGACAAATTGATTCATTTAGTCCCTTATGATTATAATTTTGATCGATATCATTCCTTTTTATTTTTAGCCTTTTTGATTTTCTATCTTTATAAACTCTGCCAAATAAATCATTGTCATAATTTTCTGGTGAAAAATTCATCGAATTTCATATGAGCTTTCCATATGATAAAAATGTAAGGATAAAATGGTAAATTCAATTTGGATTAAAAAATGACAATAATTTATTTGAATGAAGTTATATAGATATAGGATCAGAAGGGTTAAAAAAAAATTAAGAGATGATGTCAACCAAAATTACAAAGATAATGATTAAATAGTCTAATTTTTCATCTTCTAATTAAAATTAACTTTTATTAAATAAAATATTGAATCTTCAATCAAACATGGGTTAGCCTTATCTTAATTGATTTTTTAATTAAAAGCTGATTTAATGTTTATTCCGCATTAAAAAAATCTAAAATGATTGTCACTAGTTTTATTTTGAAAATATCTTTAAAATTTTATTTTCATATCTATTTAGATACTTATCACGTTCAACAATTAAATATGAAAATAAGAATTTTATTATCTACATATTTCAAAATCTGAATTAAAATTTTTAACACTACTTAAAAGTTTTTATCCAAACACATTATAAAAGTTGAAAAAATAATTATTTAATATTTTTCCTAGTTAATTAATATTATTTTTCATATTTAATTGTTGAATATAATAAGTATCTAAATAGATATGAAAAATAAAGTTTTAACGATGTTTTCAAAAGAAAAATAGTAACTATTATTTTAATTTTTTTAGTGCGAAATATGCATCAAATTAACTTTTAATTAAAAAAAATTAATTAAGATAAAATCAAATAAGGTTTGGTGGGGAGATTCAATATTTTATTTATTTAAAAGAAGTGAATCTTAATTAGAAGATGACAAAATTAATCTATTTAGTTTTTTATGTTTATAATTTTGACCCATATCGTCTTTTATTTTTTTTTAGCCTTTATAATCTCCTATTTTTTTATAACTTTAGCTAGATAGACCTCATTATCTTTTTAATTCAAACTGAATTTATTATTTTATTCTTACATTTTTATCATATAGAAAACACGTGCGAAATTCAGTGATTTTTTAAATGAAAAATGATAGCAATGATCTATTTGACACATGTTATAAAGATAAGAGAACAAAACAGTTTTAAAAAATAGACGATATTAATCAAAATTATAAAGATAAGAGACTAAAATGATCAATTTGCTTTGAAACATTGGAAGTTCTTTTATGAATGTAACAAAAATATTACACAGAAAATATATAATCCAATACCATAAATTCGTCTACTGAAAATTATGTATTATTTCTTGTGCAATTTACGAAAAATTACTCCTAAAAAATTTATTTGTTTTCCATCTTTTGGAAAAAAGCATATACTCTTAATATTCCTAAGGATTAGATAGACACGTCACACATGCGATATCCAAAAGTATCTTATGTCTTATTCAATATTGTTTTGCTATCTTGTACAAAAGGTTTTGTCATAACGTACTTTATTATTCATAATTTATTCATTTGAGGACAAGTTTTATTTATTCAATTTTTTTTTTTGGTTGGCTTTAGTTGTAATATGTTCACGCCATGATCTTAGACTACCCTACCTCAAGAAATAGGTAAACTATTACATTTGGATAAGCATGAAGACGAAGTCAAATTAGATATGGACTTACCATGTGTTTCTTCTCTTGCCCACCAAATTAATATTGTAATATTTTAATTATTACATTTTTTTACTTTCATCAAATTATATTGTATTTACTACTAAACTAATTTGGTGAGCCAATTTGATGAGGAAACTTTCAATTAAAATACAAATAATTATTTTTCTTTTGAGCCAATTTTTCTTTAAACATTTTGAATATTAATGAAATAATTGTTTTCAATTAAAATATTTTTTACTTTCACCAAATTATATTGTATTTGTTACTAAATTAATTTGATGAGAAAATTAATTTTAATATGAAATAATATAATATTTTTAAAAAGCTTTAAAGATTCAATTAAAATGCAAACAAACTATTTTATTTGATTCAGTTTTTCTTTAAACACTTTGAATATTAATGAAATAATTATTTGCAAAAAATATATTTTACTTTTACCAAATTATATTCAAAAAGTCAAATTTATCTTAAAAATACTAAAATATTCTCAAAAAATTATATTTAATGGATGTAAAATAGTTAAAATTGATAGATTGTTTATTTTGACATAGTAGTCATTTTGATCCGTTTTTTTAAGTAGGATGACATTTCTTATCACAAAAAAATATGATGACTATATTATAATCAGAGAGAAATATATTAGAGATTTGAATAGATTTATAATATTATATTGAAGGTAAATAAATTTAGAAAATAACTATAAAAACAAGTATATTTAAAATCAACTCTAGTTATCTATGATAGTCTTAATTTGTAAAATATATGTCATTTCATCCATGTTAATGTGCCTCTGGAAGCTTATTTTATATGTCATGTTAAGTAATATTTTATTTCAGATTACTATTATAATTATTTTTGTATTCGATCAAGTTGATTTTAATGTTACTTAAAAAATTAACAAGAAAAATAAAAGAGCCTTAATTACTCAAATGTTAAAGAAGATAGAGTGTCTTATAGATCCGAATTGTGACTAAAGAAATGGAAAATAGACTGTAAGAAAATAAGAAGAAGAAAAGGAAAAACAAAAGTACTTCAACAATGGTTCCGTACTTTAATGGTTAAGTTTTTTCAAAAAAAAGTTATGTATGATAAATGTTTTTCCCTTTTATCTATTATAATTATCTGCATCTCCTAAAAATAGAAGGATAGAAAATATTGAGGAGAAGAGAAAAATTGAATTGAAAGCCGATATGTTTTGACAAGTAAATTCAACTTTATCGATAAAAATGCATTACATATTATTCTATATGTTATAAGTTCGAGGCATATTTTTATAATTACAATATTTGAATAATAACTCAACTTAAGTTTGTCTCTATAACATTTGTTTACCTTAAAAAAATTCATATATATTATTTATTTTATTATCCAATAGGCATAAATTCCGTTGTGGACGTAGTATTAGGGTGATGATCTCTAATGAGCTGTAAAATGTTTTATGAACCATTATCTAGTTTACTAAAAAGTGTCATATTTAGTAAGAATATATGAGATTTAGCAAAAATTTCAAATTAATTACCAAATATAAATACTTGCGTCCCAAAATATAGGTTGTTTTAGTCTAAAAAAACTTAATTGTAATATTCCCTCAGTTTAAAACATAATATTTAATTTTGACTTAGTTTGATAATTAAAAATAATATTTAACTTTAATAAAGTTACTATAATATACTTCTTAAGAAGGTTTTTACTTTTAAGTGAAACGTTAGATAAATATAGAATTTTTTGAAAGAAAAAAATAGTTATTTTATTAAAGTGAACCTTCAATTTCAGATTATACAAAGCGATGAACATTCAATTTTTTATGTATGAAATATATATATATATATATATTAATCTAACTTCATTAAAAGAAAACAAAAATTACAATTTTAAATTCAAATATATTTTAAGTAAATATTAAATTTTAAAATTGGTTACATTTTAGGTATTCAATGGAAAGCGACAAAGGTAGTAATTATAGAATAATCTAAATGCTAATAGGGATGATTATTGTATCGTGTTGTGTCAAATTAGGTAATTATGTATAATATTACAATGCAAATACGACACAATAAGTAAATGTGTCAATATTTATAATACGAACACAATTCGCAAATTAATATGTCCACACGATATGAACACGATAATACGAAAATGAAATAAATAATGTCTCAATTTGTCAATCCTAACAACACGTATACGATATTTACTACTTATTTGTACCTTTTGTCTCCAAATATATTATTTACTTATTTAAATCATTACAAAAATAAAAAGATATAATTCTAATATGTCCAATAACAATAATATAATTTTAACTATTTAATTTTACATTTTAATTTTGATATTAAAATGTAAAATTATTATTATTTTTAAAAAAATCAGTGGATTGAAATCGTATTATCTTGTATGCACGATTATAACCCGAACACGATAATAATTTATCAAATTGACATAATTTCATTTAAATTTCCAATCTTAATTTATTATTAACGTGTTAAAAGTTGTGTTGTGTTGATAAATTGTATTCAATATTAATGCCGTATATGTCTCATTCGGCACAAGGGGCAACTGGTAGTAAGTAACAATTTAGAGTATTTTCCTCTAAATTCTTTTCCCGCCAGATCACTTTCTGCCTCCATTCTATACACTCAGCTTTCTCTCTCGCCTCTAAGGCTATAATGCCGCAAGATTAGGGGAATAAAACTCATCTTGGCTTAAAACCCATTGCTCCTCATCCCTAAATAATTCCAAAGAATGATTCTTGAGAACCCAACACTTTGACGATTTGAGGGAAATGGGTATCCAAGGCCTTTTGCCGCTCTTGAAATCAATAATGTTGCCTATTCACATAAAAGATTTACATGGCTGCTCCGTTGCTGTTGATACGTATTCTTGGCTCCATAAAGGGGCTCTTTCTTGCAGCAAAGAGCTCTGCAAAGGCCTTCCTACTTCCAAGTATCCCTCTTTTCTCATTTCATTCGTTTGCAGACACATTTGTTTAATTAATAATGCAGTAATCAGTGCAAATATATGTTGCAATTGATTTGGGTCTTGTTATTGGGGCGTTTGTTTAATTACTAATGCAGTAATCAGTGCAAATATACGTTGTAATTGATTTGGGTCTTGTTATTGGTGGCAATTTAATGTGTAAGCATAAAGGGTTCTTGTGATAACCTAATTGATGCTGTCCTTATCTTGTATTGTGTACAAGTGGAGTCGTGGATTATCTGATCAATGCCTATCATATGTGATACATTTTCTTTAATTCGTTTGAGTAATTTTCTTCACTGGAAAAAAATCGCTTTTTTTTGTGTGGTCTTTTTATGGCTGAATTTTGTCCAATTTGCTGTTTCTCTACGGACAAATGCCTAATTGTGCAAAATCTCCAATTGCAAGTAAGTTCCTGTAATGGGAGCAGAAGATTGAGTAAATATGGCATTCATTCTTTGGAGCTTATATGGAATGTAAGCAGCTCAGCTAGAAGCAGTAACTTTTCTGGTGTTAGTTTTTGGAAGATACTTATATGTGCTAAAATGAAACAATAAGATCAAGCAGAAACTGTTCCTTTTTCTTGTTAAATAATAGTCTCGTTACATCCATTGATGGAAATGAAATTAACTATCTTGGCTCTTTTCTGTAGGCATATTGACTACTGTATGCACAGGGTCAATTTGTTGCGACATTATGGTGTGAAACCCATACTTGTGTTTGATGGAGGTCTTCTGCCCATGAAAAGTGAACAGGAGAATAAGCGTGCCAGGTACTATATCCCTGGACTTTCCAATTTCTTTTGGCTTGTTCAATCTGCTTGGTTTGTGTGGTTGAAATGCTTTCAGTTCTTTATGCTGTAGCTGTTATACTTTGCAGCTCATCATATTTCCATGCTAATCTTAACATATGACAACCAGAAATTGTCACCCAACTAATGAGTCTTCTTGAATGATGACATGATATCATATACATTCATACTGACGTGTGAAATTGATGCAAAGATATTCTCCGGTAAGAGTAGTCTTAGCAGAGACTATAGACATTGTATTTCATTGTGCATAAAACTTTCAGTTTTTCTGTTTATACTAACATAATAATGTACAAAACATACTTTATATGTAAGTTACTAGGATTTGCAAACATGATTCTTCATCTGAAGTTTGACTGAGTAGATTGTTATTGGTCTATCACACTTCATAAGAAGACTCGCTCTCCATAAAATCAAATTGAGTCCTTTTTCTGAACCATGATGAGTAGGTGTTGTATTATAACTAAAAGCAGAGGAATGCGTTTAAAAAATCATATCCATATTGTGGTAGGCCTTTTTATGAACATTTTCATTTTCCATCTTTGGGTAGAAGGTGATACAAGAACAATTCTTTGTCAATCATGATCAGACTTCAATAAACTGATAACCAGTCAATAACCACGTTAACCATCACTTGAGGAGTATTTTTTCTAGAGAGCTTCATATTAAAATAGCTTATGGCAATTCCTATCTATGTCACTGCAAGAATACCAAACAGATATCTCATTGTAATTAATTTGGGTACATGTTCAAATGAATATCTCTAATGTTAAGGTGACTAGAAAACTTTGAGCTATGAACACAAATAAATTGTACAGAAGTAGAAGAAAAAGAGCTAGTGCTATAAAGAACAAATGCAATAACTAGGTTAACCTTGAGGAAACTTTTCCAAGAAAGCTTCATATTGAAATAGCTTTTGGCAATTTGTATCAATATTGCTGTGAGAATACCAAACAGATATTTCATTGTAATTAATTTTGTTACATGTAAAGCTGAATACGTCTAGTTGCTAAGGTGACTACGAAACCTTTAAGCTATAGAGAAAAATCATTTAAACAGAAGTAGAAAAACAAGAACTATTAGTAAAAAAGCAGCATTCCTATGGTGTTATCATGAATAATCTGGCGGGAGATATGCATACAAATATATAAGTCTAACTTAAAAAATGATAAGTTTGAATCTGAGCTATTTATCATGTTTAAACATACGTACCAATAATTATAGTTCATTATTTCAACTATAGGGCAAGGAGGGAAAACATGTCTCGTGCTATGGAGCACGAGTTAAATGGTAATTTGACTGCTGCTTATGAATGTTATCAGAAGGCTGTTGATGTATCACCTTCAGTTGCTTACGACCTAATCCAGGTAGTTATGTGTCACTGATCCAAGTATAGTTTTGCAGCTGAAATATGTATTCTTTCTGATACCCAATGTGGATCTCTATTATTTATATATTTTTTCTCTAAAGGTTTTAAAGCAGGAAAAAATAGCATACGTCGTGGCTCCATATGAGGCGGATGCTCAAATGACATTTTTGGCAGTCAGCAAACAGGTTGATGCAGTCATTACTGAGGATTCAGATTTAATTGCCTTTGGTTGTCCCAGAGTAAGGATATGAGTATTACAGAGCTGACGTGAACTTTAATATGTCGTTTGGTAGACAAATCCACTACTTCTCATTCTTGAATGTTTCTGGATAAGTAACATTAATGGCTTTTCTCTGATCCTTCTGCAAAGGTCATCTACAAAATGGACAAATTTGGTCAAGGAGTTGAATTCTGCTATTCCATGATAGAGAAAAACAGGGACTTGAATTTGAGAGGCTTTACCAAGCAGATGATTCTTGAGATGTGCATTTTGAGTGGGTGTGACTATTTGCAATCTTTGTCTGGAATGGGTCTCAAAAAGGCTCATGCACTGATGAAGAAGTTCAAAACTTATGACAAGGTATTTTGCCACTTATGTGCCTCTTACTGACAACCAATCAGCCAAGATTGAAGACTGAGGAACACTGATTTAAGATTGTTATTGGCATCTCATATATCGATTCTTATTTCTCTTTGGCCTCTCTATTTTCTGAAATTATTTGACCTATAGGATTTGAAATTATCGTTTTCCTAAGTCCAGGTAATCAAGCACTTAAAGTACAATGGTATTGCCATTTCTCAACTCTATGAAGAATCTTTCAAGAAGGCAATATTAACTTTCCAGCATCAACGAGTCTATAATCCTGTCCTTGAAGATATTGTGCATTTATCCAAGTTAGCAGATGGCGTTGATGAAAATCTAGACTTTTTAGGCCCATATCCTTGAGTTATTTTAATTTCATAATATCTTTGCTTTTCAGAATTCATGGAGTGTTGTTCTCATACCTTAACCAAGGATTACATTGATTCCCCAACATATAGCCAAAGGCATAGCAATAGGCGAACTCAATCCTTTTACCCAAATGCCATTTGAGGTATTTCAGCTAATACTTATTAGTACTGGATTTTTCATCAACTTATTACCATTTTCTGGCTGCTGTTTGTACTTTTTCTCATTGTTTATTTCATGAGTTTTAGTTTCTTCTTTGCTGGTCTATGTTCTCATGTACAAATTCTTTCTTGAAGTGATTATATCTCCTTAGCAAGATCCACATTATCTTTTGTGTTTGTAAGTGTATCTGGATTCAGGGTAATGTTAGGTTTGACTGGAAATCTGCGGAATAACTGTTCCACATAATGGAAATGGGTAGTGCTGTCTGTTTGACTAATAAATTTTTGGAAGATGTAATATTTTTACTTAATTTAAATATTTCATTTGACTGTTAAGGCTACAAAAGGTATTTTGGTCACTGTTTCAGTGAGGTTTTTATAGTTCTTAATTAACAATCTACTTCTGAGAAGTTTGGAACAAGGTGTTATGGTAGCAAAAATACTTAGCTGCTTCTATAATTTAACGTCAATTCATCAGGTGCAATTATTGAACTAAACATTTTGCTTTGCTGATAACAATTATATATTGTAAGAGCAAGCTTTGGAGCCTGGTTCTTTCTTCAAAACTGAAATCCATGGACATGCCAAATACTTTGAGACTTTGATATGAAACATTACAAGTGCAAGATAGAGGCTGATATCTACTATTGGAGTAGTTTAAGAGTATTGTATAGGACTTTGGGTTGTGTCCCAATTCAGGCTTGGTTGTGCTGAGATGCCTGCTTTTTGTTTTTTTGAAATACACCACAATCGTAGAGTTACTCGAATTGTACCAATATCAGTAGTTAATTTGCTTTTCTAATTGAAGATGTTTTAATGAAGATTAATTTTATCTCAAGAAAATTAAGTCGACAAATATTTTTTAGGTACTGTATGAGGCAAAAATTTAAATATTTTGGTCGTCGGAATTGGTTATATAATCAAGTGTGATAAAATGATGTTATTTTGATTTTCATTGTTTGAAGGTTTATTTTCTCATAATTCCTAATGATGTCTTATTTCCATCTGAAATTTTAGCATTTCAATTTCAAGTTTATATTTTCTTTTGTTTTCCAAATTTTCTGTTTACCATTCTTCTTTTCATGTACAGGGGGCCTCTGCTGGTGGTGCTGATTTGGGGCGTAGAGAAACTCACCAACTAAATAATTTTAAACTTGCAGTTGAAAAGAAGAAGCTTGATTTGCCAGTACAGAAAAACCTTTTGACTAACTACTTCTGTATCCATACATTTTTTTTCTTTTGCTGATTAATCACTTTGAACTAATCCAAGCTCATTACACCATCTGTATTCTCTAGACATGTCATATATATTCATCTTTGGTCGATTTTGTTTTTAATCCTTTTCCTCTGCAATAGTGATAAATGAGAAAGAGAGGAAAATAAAAAGAAATAATGGTGTACCTGCATTTCTTGATCCCACTGCCAACCAATAACATGAATGCTAAGCTTTATATATGGAAATTCATCTACTATTATGCTACCACCTTATTTCTCAAGATTTTTGTCTCACTTTAACACACAAAGGTTTTGCATCTCTTGAAGCAAAAAGGAAATTTAGAGTTCCTCGAAATTCACCAAAGCAAGCATTGACAGATATTAGTGCAGAAGCTAATTCTTGCAAGAAAAACAACTCAACAACAGGACTCCCGGAGTTGGTGAGTATATTGGCCATCATTTCAATTGTTCACATTTCTATTTTAACTTTATTTTATTTTCTTTCATAAAATTTATGCATTATTTAGGTGGACAATGGAGATACTACTGTAACTTCGGAATCCCTGCTACTGAAATGTCATGGTGAGTATAATTTTACCTGAAAATATCAAAAGGTGCTGTGAAGATTCTTGGCTAAAAGCTAAGTACCAGTTAATGTAGCAGGAAATGGCACAGAAAGTACTGAAGATGACAAAAGAACAGAAGATGTGCTAGAAAATGCAATCTATGAACCTTGTACAGCATTGTCCAGGCGGCATAACTCAATCCCAAGTCAGGTCAAAGTTAGAGCAGAAGATGGAAAAATAATTGTGAGGAGTTCCTATTTTTTGAAGAAGTCTACTCAGGTCTATAATCAGTGTAAGGAGAACTATGAAGATGATGCTGCCCCTGAAAAATGTGGAACTTCCACCTCTAGTTTTGTGTATAGGTCTGTCCAAGGTGATTGTGAGAAAAAGATGAGAACAGTAAACACAAACTTTACCGTAAGGAGTTCTTATTTTCAGCACAAACCTTCGCAGGGAAGTGTTCAATATGACAAGAGTGATAATTGCTTAGTCAACAGAACTGTTCTCAATGATAGAAAGTTATTTGACTTAGATGAAGTTGAAGGTAAATCTACAATAGATAAAGAAAATGGAGTATGGAGTAGCAGCCATTTTCAGCAAAATTCAGCAAGCAAGAATTGTCAGGACAGCAAATATGAAAAACTCCTGGAAGAAGATTGCCTTGCCAGAGATAGAGAGAAACATGCTGTTCCTCAAATTACTTCATTCAATACTGATATTCAAGAAGGCCCAACAAAGAAAAGAAAGGCCATGATGATGGATAACATTGAAACAGTAAGTTCAGTTTATCGATGGTTCTGGCTCACTACCAAAGCTTTTGGGTTTATTATCTCTTTTCTTTATGGAAAGTGTTTAAAAAGCTTTATTTTTATCTTCACTTCTATATTTTAGGAAGATGCCAGGAAATGTGATGGGTTGACAGATACAGCTCTCCCCCTTCAAAGTACGTAAAAAATTCAGTTTATTAACTTGAATTAGCGAGTGTGCTTTTATTTATTTATTCAAATTCTCCTGAATTTTAACTTTTTGAAGTCTTTTTCTCTCCTCTTCATTTACAAGCCATTACAATATTCCTACAATTTGCTAAACTGAGAATATTATCATTGACTTTCAAATTAACATGCATGGAAGATAATAAATCTTTTTAAATTTGCAATTTAAAGGCAGAAAAAAATACATGTCCCATGCAGTCAACTAGTCAAGTTAAAAGAAAAAGTATGTTTCTTTTATTTACTTATTTATTTTTGGAAAATTAGCCAATTTAGTCCCTAAACTGATACCTTTAAGCCACTTTCATTTCTAATCTTTAATTTTTAACCTTTTTTATCCTTAAACTATCTGCTAGCTACTTCTTTTGTCCCTCTGGCCAAATATTTAAGTGGTATTAGGCGGATTGATGCACATGCAATGCATGTGATCCTCTTTTAAGGGTAAAATGGATAACTCATGAGTCCTCTACTAAAATAACTGGTAAAGAGACAAAATGAGCTTTAAATTACCCTACGGCCTTACATGAATTACTCATTTTAGAGGAGGGAATCACATGCATCAACTTGCCATAAATCACCACAAATTTCTCTTGAGGGATGAAAAAAGTAGGTTGAAAATAGATTAGAGACCAAAAATGTTAAAAATAAATGTTAGGGATCAAAGTAACTTAAATAAATTAGTTGAGATACTAAATTGGCTAATTTTCCTGTATTTTACCTCCATATCATTTGAATTTTGTAAATGGAATAGAAGTCTTGAGTGCTTTTGCTCAATTCTCTTATTTCCTACCTCCCTGGATCTTTTGCAACTTAATATAAGAATTCACTGCAGTCACTAGTGCTTGAGTGGCACTTAATTCCTTCCTCTGAATGGTTCTCATTCAAGTGTAGAAGCTCCTTTTAACACATCCTTGACCATATATTTTTCCTGGCTGACAAAAAGAAGATTAGTACTCTGTGAAGATTAAACTGCTATTTTCATTAACTTGGAGAAAATTCACAGCTTTGCTTCCCTTTTTCAGGTGAATTTAATTCTAGTGTTGATAACACTGCTCCAGAGACAACAGCTCATGATGGAAAATTTGGGTGTAACATCTCTCACTTAGGTCATTATTCTGAAATAGCTGAGAAATCAATGGAGAATTTTGTTTCAGTAATATCATCATTTAGATTCCAATCAAATGGTTCTCGTGCTAGTGGTCTCCGTGCACCTTTGAAAGATATAAAAAACACATGCATTAACAGGTATATTTATCCAACTTTTCTGCTGAAGTTAATTGCTAACACTGTTTTCCTGGTTTATATAATTGTTGATGTCATTTGAAGGTCATCCAGCAACATGGATCTCAGCAAATTTGCATATCTGCCCACTAAGAAGACATCATCACCAAGGCCTAGAGCCTAACCATAGACACAAACAGCAAAATCAGAAAAGAATCAGGATGAGAAATTGCATGTTGCCTTCTTTCTGATTCAGGTGCGAATTTGAATATTCTGGTTGATTTTTGGATCTCTAAGCCAAGAAATACTGTCTCTTGCTATGCTATTTTTGTTGTCTTTTCTAGGTTTAGGTATCAATTTCTCTAGTGTACTATGATGATTACTGTAAAGGATAGGGTCCCTGTGTTTGTAGGATACATCAAGTTTTGAAATATTATATTTCATTAAGCCATGAGGCATTCATATTCCAGGCATTGTGGAATATCTGTAAAATGAAGCACGGATTGATACCATTTCTTGTTGCAGAAAATGCAATGCATTATTTCAACTCTGATGAGATTGAGAATATGGTGGATCCTGGACTTAGTCTTGAAAAATAAATGTGTGAACAATCGTTTCATGTAGTAGTGTTTTGACAAGTTCTTTTTCATCAAAATGAAAAATGTTCTCTCTGATGGATCCAAAGTTAAATGCAAAACAGTATTATTGTTCTATGACCTTTTACTTGCTCTATGATAATATGATACAACCTTTTTTTCAATTTCTTTCTTTTCTTTAGTTTCCTCAAATTATTGAAAAAGGGAAAAACTTTGCTCCTCCTCTGCAATGTGAAATGAGTCTTATTGTTTTGGTTTTGTTTATGCCTTGAGTATGCTGGAAACTGCTGCTATTATAAATATTGGTGTTACTAATAATAGTAAGTGCTCATGATAATTCCTTTTCATATGCAAACAAATAGATAAAATTCTTATGTTTTTTTGGTAATTTTTATGAACAAAAAATTGTGAATTCATAATAGATTCTCACATTCTCAGGAACATCTTCTTTTGGAAGGGATAGACAACGTTTGGACTGCTCATTAATATAAACTTATAGCCCAATTATAGCCCAGATTTTATAGTAAAAGTTTGGATCGATCAAATTCTTCTTTTTCCCCTTCTCTGTTTTCATGTGTTTGTTTGCAAAGTCCAAAAAGAAAAGCCCAGGTCAATTTGTGGACTATGAAGTTCTCTACCTTAGCTCATTATGTCTGTTAATTGTTAAAAGGAATTGGCTAGTAAAGGTATTCCTAATTCGGTTATGAATATCCTTTAAACTAAATTGAAAATTTTAAAATCAAGCTAAGTTTTTTCAAAGTTCAAAATTGTAGGTTAGGTTTGTATTTGGTTTGGTTCGTTTCGTTTGTTGGTACGGCGTGCAAGCAAAATATATGAATAAATAAACAAAATATTATTATTTCCGTTCGTAATTGAATTTTTACTTTTGATTTAGTATAAAATTTAAAAATAATGTTTGACTTTAATAAAATTATCATAATATTCATAGTTAGTGGTGAGATCATGTGTTAGTGAGATATCAATCACTTAAATTAAGAAGGATGTTAGTGAAACTTTTAGATAAAATTTATATTTATTTTAGAAAAATGAACATTCATTTTCGAATAAATTCAAATATAAATGTGGACATTCAACTTCGGACGGAGAGAGTATAAGTTAAATTCATACAATACTCATGAAAAGATAATTTAATAAATTAATTCAAAGCTTGAAATACCTTAGCTTGAAATCTTTTTCCATCAAAATTTGAATTCAACTCTTAATAATACATTCAAGGAATATTATTAAAAAAAAAAAACTTGTTAGTGTTTGGGGATTATTATTCTTTAAAAATAGAGGTGTAAAATTCGTTGTGGTTTGATCAAGTTAAATTTAAATACCTATTGGCTAGATAGATTGAGAATTTGCTTATTTACAAAGCTTTCTAATCTTCCAACCCACAAGGCCCTTTCTGGAGTGGAGTTTCTAATTCCATTTTTTCTACATATGGTTATCAGCGTGAATCCTATAGAGGCTATGAACACTTCATGGAAAATGATGAGGCATAATTTGTTTTACCTCTTTTGGCAGATAGACAATACCAAAAAAAAAAAAACCATGCTGGCATGGCATGCAACAATTGTACACTATTTGGCTTGAGAAAGGTTTCTGATCAATTGAATCCATCCATTGAAGGGCCAAGCTAGCTGTATATGACATTTGTATTAATACAGTTAAATCTCATGTCTTGATGTTTGATATGTTTGGCTTATCATGTGCAATGTCCAAGAATAGATGGTTGTCACATACATAAACTAATTAAATGCGATATTTATATTGGTAAAGCATAAAACCTTACAAAAATTAATCTTGATCACGCTGCATAACAAATTAAATCATTAATCTATATTCTATAAAAAAATATTATTAGGGCATCTAGGATCATATGCCAAACTATATAGCTAAGAAATGTCGTTATCAACATCCTCAAACGAAGTAGATCCTAATCCTTTCATATAGATTGCACTCCAATAGTCCAATAGTATGCAATAGCTCAAAAGATGGGCAACTCAACGTGACACGTAATTCTCTCTTTCTTGTTGTTTTCAGTCCCTTTCTTCATTAGTTTACCATCCTTGGATTTACTTTCTTGATTGTTCCGGCGTGTGCTTATTTTTTTCCCATTTTTTTTTTGGGTGGTGGGTGGGGAATTTAATTTCTTTCACAAAACTTTCAATTGTATCATTTAAATGTTATATTTGTTGCAATATATATACATATATATATATATATATTTCCAAATGATAAAAAGAAAAAAACCTTATTAATGTTTCCTATGGATTGCAAAATAAAAGGGCAAAAAGTGAGACTATTTTGATAGGTTAATAAAAAGGTATCAATGATGCTATCTTGAAGTTCTGAAGGAATGATTGATGATTTTGTAAATTAAAACGTTTTTTTTTTTTTTTAGAAAAAAAGAATATGATTGCAGAAGTCAGAACTTTTGGAACGCTAAATTGATGGAGGACGTCCTTTTGTTTTTTTTTTTTTTTGTTGGTGATAGGAACATGAGCTACAGGATAAAATGATAGCAAAAAATTCATACTATGATACTTGTGGAACTAAAATAGCATTCTAGTCAGTTGGTACCTGAATTCTAAGAAGTGGATAAAGGTTTTACCTTCTTTTGACAAAATCATGTTCCTCAACTTATCAAAAAGAAATAAACTTTTAATACTTTCTCAAAAATGAAAAACATATTATTTATATAGTGGTTTACATCTTCCCACTTATTGTAAGTCCTTTCCTTAATTCACAATTTCATATTTCGTGATCATTGATGTGTTCTCGTTATATTTAAATTTACTTATTATACTTTATATATATATATATAGCATATAATTTCAAATTACATTAAAAAAATGATTTTAAAGTTTTAAACTAATTGGTTTTCATAATCAACATTATATAGTCCTAGTTAAATTAATAACCCATGTTCATGTATAATGAAAAATTAATTGAGATTGCAATATTTGACTTCACTATCCCAATATGGGTGGATAATAGAAAGAAAAAACAAAAAAATTAGAATAAGAAAATAATTGTTCCACAGCTTTAGATCTCTACAATGATTACAAGATACTTAGGCAGAGGCCCGTGAAGTAGTTTAGTTTAAGAAGTAATCTTACAATTGTAGATTTTGCAGCTAAAACATTAAACACGTAGCTTTAGGCTACAAATTATTATTCTGAAATTGGAACTACGTAAGTCAAAGATAATTGAAATTCCGTGTACATCAAGTTTTCTTTTTTTTTTTTTTTTTTTTTTGAGGAAGTGTACATCAAGTTTATATACAATATTCTACTTTTCATTAAAAAAAAAAAATCTACTCTTAACATTATTATTTTTTCTTTTTATGTCGAATATTTTAGTAAGATATCATGCAATTGAATTGCAACAGATTTCAAGAGTTTGACATCTGAATAAACTTTCATATATACATTTCTCTACGTTTACCGAACAAAATATTTTCTATGTTCAAGGGAAAGAAATCAAGACGCGATAGCATCACAGAGTTCCAGAAATGGTTTCACAAAATAACTGGTAATTGCACAGCATATTTTGCTTCCCAATTGCCTGTCATTTGGGTTATCGGGATCTAATTAATTATGATTTAATCACTTTTTAACATAAAAAAAATGAATGATTTAATAACAATAAACAACACCCATCAATTTGAGACATAAAAAAAAAAAAAAAGCTTTTGAGATTAAACTAGTTAAACATTCGAGACTAAAATGTTATTTATATTAATGTCTTCTCTTCGAAATATTATTATAGATATGGAAATTTAAATTATTAGGCCATCCAAAAAACAAAGAAAAAATAAATTATCTTCTCTTTGTATCTTAATTTTAGTTCTCTCGACTTATTTATTTTATACTAGCTAGTTCAACACTACTCACTTGCATCCACAAAAAAGGTAGAAAATTCTAGCAAGTGATTATACTCTTTTTTGTTTTTCTTTTTCTTCTCTTTTTTGGAAGTTTATGTCTCAAACTGTCTGCCTCAAGAAAGCAAATTTCATTTTCAAATTCCATAGAAAACTTTTATTTTTGTTAGGTAAATTATTTTATTGGAACATTGCCGCACTTATTAAGTGTATACAGTTATTATAAAACTTTTTTGCTTTGAAAAGTTCTTCTTTGAAATAGGGGACTCCACGCGGTTGCAAAAGGACTCTCTTCCTTTTATGATTTGGTAGTATAAATTATGACAATTTAAAATATTTAATTATGATAAATTTTTATTTATAAAAATGTATATAAATAATTACTCTATTTATTCAAAATTAAATGTATACATTTGATTTAATATAAAAATTAATAATAATATTTGATTTAAAAAAAATTAATTCATTATTTTTATTATTAATTAGGTTAGTGGTGATCATAGTTAGTGAAACGTAAATTTTATATATTAAGAAAGTTGCTAGTAAAATTTTAAATGAAAAATATATTTATTTTTTAAAAATAAATATTTAATTTTAAATATTTTAAAATAAAAACGTGAAAATTTAATTTGATTCAGATAATATATTATTTAATTTATAATTAAGTCATTAACATGTTATACAGTATTTTGTCATTTTTGTAAGAATAAAAATCCAAAAAACAAAGTAAAGACTATAGAGTTATATGCCAAAAGAAAGCAGACGATAATAAAGAAATAAAAAGAAGAGATACTCATACACTCATGGTTCGGTGGAGGATTTTCTTAAAACTATGAGCCCCAACCAAACACAACTATTTTGATTTTTTTTTTTAAACTACAAAATTACTGCACAATTTGAATACTCAAATTACGAGCCTGAAATCCATTCCTTTACAGTAGTTAATTCCCCAAATAATTAAATTTTACTTTTTAGATAGATTTTTTTTATATATATATAAAAAATCCTAACTTGAAAATGATGATATAATTAATTAAAGGGTTTTTCGAATATAATTTTTCTGGCTTCCATATATATCCACGCCAACAGTAGCTCAGGTCAACATTGTGCACGTGGCATTGACCCCACATTTGTAATACACTGATAACATCACACGTGGCCTTGGTGTACTTTTGTTTCTATGTTGAGTAGGTGGTTGTGACACCGTTGTATGTAGGATTGGCTTTATCTATTTCCTTTTTGGTTTTTTTTCTGGCGTTTTCTAAACCTTTTTTAAAATTTTTTTTTTTCTAAACCAATCTTCTTTCAGATGGCGTTTTCTTATGTCCAAGTCCAATAGCGCAGCGCTGGTAAGTACGAAATAGGGAAGTATAATTTTGCTCTCAGCCAAAAAAAGAAAAAAAATGATCATATAATTATGCTTGGAGAATAAAGAATGATATCTTGTATTGGAATTAAACAATTTGCAAACTTTCCAAATGCAATAGGCCACGTACAAGTATATGAACTTATACAAGTATACAACGAATTTCAGCATCACTTTGAGAATTCATGGTCTTGACATGACAGTCTACATCACATAAGTTTGTTTTTTCTATAATATTAATGTGCAAATAATACAAAGAAACAAAATTAGGCTAACCTAGGTAAGCTTTGCTCAATAGCTCACTTGTCAAGACAAATTAAACATAGTGTTTAGTCCAGAAAAAGGGAATAATAGAGGTGATTGAACTATAATTAGCTTTATTTTTAGGAACTTCATGTTGTATATTGAGATAAAGCTAACTAATTATGTGTTTAAATTGGTTATTACATTTTTATATTTATTTGTAGAACTTTTGAAGGTTTTGAAACATATTTAAAATAAACAAGAAGTTGTTTTGTTGGCAAAATAAAGTGAATGTATCTCAAAGATCAAGTGACTGTGTATTTGATGAAGTGGATGCGTCCTTTCCGGTCCACGAGTCCACCTTCAATTCCTCTAAAGCCTCACACGTCTACTTGGCCACATCTAATGACTTGGGCATCCATTTTTCCAGTCACGAGCATCCACTTCTTGTTTTGAAGAATTATGGATGTTTTTAAGTAGTTTTGGATTATGATTCTTATATTATTAATTATAGGATCTTTTGTAACTATTAATAGGGTTTATTAATATAGTTTTTTATATTCCGAGCAACCTAGAAACACTCTTTTATCATTCTTGAAGATTCAAGGATCGTAGTAGCTCAAGAATTCGATTAATAAGTTTCTCTTCCCCCATTAATCTTTTTGTGATGACAATTTTTATGGATTTTGAGTAGTTTTCTTTAGCTGGCAATGACATGTATTAGATTAGATATATTTGAGATTATGAAATTATGTTCTTCATGCCATTTCATCCATTGAGTTTTCGAAAGTTGTTTGTGATAGATTTTTAAAGCTTTGAATTTTAGATTTGTTTATAACAAAAATCTCCCCAAATTTGATTAGTTTACTTAATTAAAGAATTTATAAGTCTTTGTGAGTTCGACACTTATTTGCCATAACTGTATAAGTTGGTTAAGTTTGATATTTCATTTGATAGCGTAACCATATGCTTGTGAGGAAAAAATGGAGAGGATTTAAGTTCACACTATTAGAGGTGAAAAATAAGAAGGGAGGGAAGGGGATTTTACCACAAATTTTCCGTCCCTTTCCTTTCATTTCAACATTATGAACTCATTGAACCCAACACAACCTACATCTATACAGAGGTAGAAAAGTTTATCGGTCTTCAATTTTCCAATTTTTTTTATCTAATTCAAAACATTGGCCAACTCAATTTATCTTATTTTAAAAGAATAATTCATTTGTTTAGTAATTTATAGTGATATATTAAATAATATAATAGTTCATTTCACCTGACAATTGAGTGCAACTTTGTTGATAATTGACATCACTTATGTATCTAAAAATCGTGGATTTGACTAATACTCTCTACAAAATATTGTGTATTTCACAAAAAAAAGTTTCTTTCACCCTACTTATTTATTTTACAATTGAGGTTACTAAAGATTAAGAACTTAATATAGGAGGCAGGAGGGGTTGGTGTCATGTAGTACTAGGAAACGGGCTGGCTACTGGCCAAAAAGTTCGAAAATAATACGAGCCTTTCATTTTGTACCCCTAATCCAGCCCTGTAGAGCTGCGGGTCAAAATGGGTATATGGTTAAAACAGGCCAATGGCCAAAATAGGTCAAATTTTCATTCCTTTATTTGCATTAAAAAATTTTAAACTTCAAAAATAAAAATAAAAATTCAAAATAATTAAAATTTAATGGAAGTCGAAGATATCAAAATAAGAATTAAATGACTAAAATAAATAACAAAACTAAAAATTACTCCTACTAAATGCCAACAACAAATCTATAATTTTCTTCTCGCTCTTCATTATCAATAATAATATTTGAATTCACATTAGAAATATGCACATCCATAATTAAATCGTTATCATCATCTAAAATGAAAATTAGAATAAGTAAATAAGTATATAAAATAAAATAAACAAGCAAATAAATCAATTATATATTGTATAGTGACATTTTAAATATTAAATATCAAAGTGATTTAAAGAAAATAGTTTATAAACTAAAGTAACTATTTTTTCTTTAAGAAATGATATAGTAGGGTGAGTGTTATTATTAATATTTATTAGAGAGTAGTATAACAATAAGAAAATAAAAGTAATATTTCTAAAGAAAATATTAAATATCTTAAATGTTTTTTGACAAAAGTTTTGACTTAAGCTATTTTTTTTAAAAAAAGAGTATTTCGAGCCACGCAGGCCAAGCTCACTCGGGCCATGGACTAAAAAGCCCGAGAATAATGAAAAACCTAAGAGGGGGGGGGGGGTGAATTAGGTTTTAACCGATTTTTCCTTATTTAAATTAAACAAGCTTTCTAAGATAACAAATATCAAACACTTGGTGTTCAACCAAAGTATGAAAAGATGAGTTCAAGAAAAGAAGCAATGAACACAAAGATTTATAGTGGTTCGGTTTATCCAACAAAACCTAATCCACTACCTTGAGCTATCTACTCAAGGATTTCACAAAATCTTTCACTAATATAGTAAGAGAGAATACAATAGAGGCTCACCCAATTCCCTTAGGGTTTTACAACATAAACCTCTTAACCAACCAAGGTTCACTCAACACTTTGAGTTTTACAATATAACCTTGTCTACACACCTTTCTCTATTACAACAATTAATGAAAAAGAAGCTCTTAACACAAACACAGTTTTCTATGGTTCAAGGCTCACTCTAACCCTTAGAGTTTTAAGCTCAATGCAACCTTGAACAAATCAATCAAGATATGAATAAGAAGAGTTTGATATATGAAATCACCTTAATGTGAAGATATATCAATGTAAAGCATAAATACCTCTTTGAGTAATGTTTTCTTGTAAGTTGCTCAAGAACCCCAATGATTTTGTATAAATCTCACTTTGATGAATTTCACAATATGAATGTTAAGATTTGGTTTCAAAATAATCTCCAGAGGTTCTATGAAGTGTTAGGATCAGATTTTTGCTCAAAAAGTAATTGATATGAGTTGTTTAAACGATTGGGTATTTATATGTATGCACCAACGGTCATAAAAATGGCTGTTTGAATCCCACTCAGGAGAAGTGCGGTCGACCGAAAATCAAGAGGGTCGTCCGTACCATCATCCGCAAATGTTCCAGAGAACTCTGGACAGCCTGCGGACGATGAGCTCAGAAGTCCGGTCGACCGCTCCATCATCCGCAAGTGTTCCAGAGAACTCTGGACAGCCTGCGGACGATACTCTGAGAAGTCTGGTCGACCGCATGATTTGTGGTCGTCCACACTTTTGTCAGGTCGACCACAAATGCATTAAAACTATGCAGAACAAGTTCCCAAACAACTCTAAGAGTTTGCAAACTATATTTTATGAATTTTGAAGTATGTGCATGTATTTTGAAAATCATTTCAAATACCCAACTCATGTTTTATCTAAATGAAATGCATTTTGAAAATCATTTCACTCTTATTGAGCAACCTATAGAACTCATTACTCAAAGGGATAGACCTAGAGATAACCAAAGATAAATAAAGAATTAAAGCTACACCTCTAGATCCTATCTAATCCAGAAACGCTTATCTTCAAGGCTTGACATCAAAAGCTCTTTCCTGAAGATTTGAAACTTTGATCTTGCAAGGATTAGATATATGAATTCTAAAAGATCATCACTAATACAATAAAGCCATTAGTCCTTATCAATGTTTGTCATTTAATCAAAATTAAGATATTAAAAGCTTTAAGGCTTTCAATCTCCCCCTTTTTGATGATGACAAATATTGATGCAATGTGATGAATATAACAATTAAGTGCAAGGATTCAAAGTAAGGAAGAGTTTATATAATATGTAATAAAATTATTAAAAATGCTCCCCCTTACAATATGCTAGGTTTTGTAAAAATTTTGACAGAGTTTCCTTTATAACTCTTAAAAAAATTTGCAACATAAACTCAACAATGCAAAAAGAGATGAGATAACACATAAAATCGCACATAAAGCCAACCCGGCCACCAACACACAATTCCCATTCTCCTTCAATCTCAATATAGCATAAACTTAGAAATATATAACCTTTAAACCAAGGATAGCCATACTTAACCTTTTAGAGCTATTTCTCCTTTCTCTTGATTTTGATGAGTTTGAGCATTTAAGTTCATCTCAGAAATTCCTGAAACAAAAAAGTTAGTTTCACGACATTTATATATTGCAATCAACAGTAGTTTTTCTCCCCCTTTTGTCATCATTCAAAAAGAATGGATAGAAAGGATAGAACTAAGTTAATTTAAACAATAAGATCCCTCAACTACCAAGGAGTCATCATGGGGAAAAATATATAAAAATAGAGTTAAGAATACAAACAAGAGATAAGTTGTCTGGATAAAACAAAAGTACAATAAGTGCAGAAAAACACTATCTCCTAGGTCGTCGCATATAAACTTTTGCTGTGGAAGAGGATGGTCCAGTAGGCTGCACATCAGGCGGGGGCATATCATGTGAAGGTGGTGGTGTAGAAACGTCAACCTGAATGCCATGTAGTGCCTCTAGATGAAATTTGATGTTGATGATCTCAATGCCATGGTACTCCACCATTGATGCCAGGTCGTCGATCTTGGAGTGAAGTGTCTTGAAATGATTGTCAAATGTGCTAAACATGGAGCCAATCTGAGAAGAGATTTCTTCCAGGGCACCCCAAATGGCAGGTTTTGGAGTGGATACATCTTCCTCTCCAACTTTTTCTTTACCTTTTGCCCTCTTCAAATCTGGAGCCTCAAAAGGAACATCTTCTTCCTCATCTAGATGAAGTGATCTTTTCACTCCTTGTGAGTCTTCACCTTCGCCAGAAAGGTCGTCTTCATGAAGAATTATCGGTGGTTCTTTTCCCATCAACCTTGCTGTCTCCTTTGTTGCCACAATGATCTCTTCCGAAGTCATATTTTTCTTCAAATCCCATGTACCATTGAGACATAACGCTTGCATTCTTTTAAAAGAAGCAAAGTTGAACTTAGGCACATGTTTTGTCCCCTTCAGTTCTGGAAATGGGACGTTGAAATGGCGGAAAACTTTGGTTAATAACCGTCCATAGGGTAAGCTTTTCGGAACACCTTTGCCCTTCTCAATGGTAGCCATCATGTGGTGTACCATAATGTAACCAAAATCCACCCGGATTCTCTTCACCAACAAATACATAAGAAACATATGCATAAACGTGACAGTAGTCTTATGGCCTTCAGTGGGGATGAAGATGTTAGTGCACATATGATGAAGAATTCGATGTTCAAAACTAAACACATTGGCCTCTCTCTTGACTAAGTTTACAAAAGAGTTTCCTTTAGTGAATATCTTCTCAAAACCCTCAGTAGAAAAATCCTTATGATTTACTCTGTGATGAGTATTAAAATACTCAATCCCATCTATAGGTATCTCTAAGATTTCATCTAAACCAATGGAAGTAAATTTTATATCTATCCCATTGACCCTTGAAACAAAAAGAGTCCTTATAGTTGTCTCTCCCTTCTTTTCTAATACCTCTTCAAGATTAGCATAAAACTGATATACAAGATCAGTATACAAGGATTCTTCATGATCAATTATATTATCCCATCCTTGCCAAGCCATATAGGTAAGAATTCTATCAAAGGGAAATTCATACCTATCAATGGTGCTCCCAGAAATTACTTGACGATTTTTGAGGTAATCATTGTAACGATCCTCATGATGCTTGCTCCTGAAGAGTTGAGAAGAAGCTTGCATGGTTCTCTTCTTCTTTGGAACATCTTGAACCATTTGTGTTTTCCCCTTGTCACTTTGAGTTTTTGCCATTTCTAGGGTTTTCAAATGCAGCAAACAAGGATATGTAGGATGAATGTATGAATTGGGGAAGAAATGAAGTGTATTTATGGTGGATTGTTCGTGGGTTATGAGAGTTTGAAGAGTTGCGGCTGATAAATGAAGAGGTGGGGATGATTGGAAAATGAAAAGTTGCGTCCGAAAGAGGCATATTTGTAACGGTCTACAGATGTGCGGTCGACCGGATCGTCGTCCGCAGTATCGTCCGCACCTTGATTTTTGTTACTCGGGAACATTTTCGGTCGATAAATTTAATCTGCGGTCGACCGGAAGTTTTAATTTGAGTCGTCCGCAAATTTTCTGGAACATTTTCGGTCGATGTGTTTAATCTGCGGTCGACCGGACGATTTGATAAGTGTATCGTCCGCACGTCCACTGGAACCTCTCCGGTCGATACTTTGAATCTGCGGTCGACCGGTAATCCTGTCATGATCATCCTCAAGTCCACTGTCTGTTCTGTGGATGATTATTTTCTAGCTTGCGGTCGACCGCACCTGCCAATGGTGTTATCCAAAACAATGCACAAAAGCATATATTTGACAGACTTCATAAAAACGCACAAGTTAGAAATCAAACGTACCAATGCCCAAAAGTTTTCTAAGTAAACAAAACCTTTTCTCAGCCAAAGGCTTTGTGAAAATATCAGCTAATTGATCATCCGTAGGAACAAACTCAAGAACAATATCACCTTTTAAAACATGATCACGTAAAAAATGATGTTTAATATCTATATGCTTAGTTTTTGCATGTTGTATAGGATTCTTTGTCAGATTTATGGCACTAGTATTATCGCAGTTGATAGTGGTACAATCAAAGTTCAAGCCATAATCTTGCAAGGTGGTTTTCATCCATAAAACTTGTGCACAACAACTAGCAGCAGAAATGTATTCAGCTTCAGTGGTAGAGAGAGAGACACAAGCTTGTTTCTTACTATACCAAGAAACTAAAGAGTAACCAAGAAATTGACAGTGACCACTAGTACTCTTACGTTCTACTCTACAACCTGCATAATCTGCATCAGTAAATGCTACTAGCTCAAAAGACATAGATTTTGGATACCACAAACCAAAATCTATCGTCCCCTTTAAGTATCTAAGAATACGTTTCACAGCAATCAAATGAGATTCTCTAGGAGATGATTGAAATCTAGCACATAGACAAACAGAGAACATAATATCAGGTCTACTAGCAGTTAAATACAAAAGACTACCAATCATTCCTCTGTATATAGTTTGGTCAATCATCTTACCATTCTCGTCTTTGTCTAATTTAATAGATGTGGCCATAGGAGTATCAATCTCCTTTGAATCAGCCATTCCAAACCTCTTCAGTAATTCTTTTGTGTACTTGGCTTGGTTAATGAAAGTACCTTCCTTTGCTTGCTTAATTTGTAATCCAAGGAAAAATGTCAACTCACCCATCATGCTCATTTCAAATTCATCCTGCATAGTCTTAGAGAAATCTTTGCACATATTTTCATTAGTAGCTCCGAAAATAATATCATCAACATATATTTGAACAATCAAAATATCATGAGCTTTATTTTTAATAAAGAGAGTAGTATCAACTATACCTCTAGAAAAACCTTTTTCAATAAGAAAATTGCTGAGTCTATCATACCAAGCTCTTGGTGCTTGCTTTAAACCATATAAGGCTTTGGAGAGCTTGTACACATGATTTACATATGATTCATGAATAAAACCAGGAGGTTGTTCAACATACACTTCATCTTGAATGACACCATTTAAGAAAGCACTTTTGACATCCATTTGAAATAATTTAAAACCTTTAAAGGAAGCAAATGCAAGTAACATTCTAATGGACTCTAATCTAGCCACTGGAGCAAAGGTCTCATCATAATCAATACCTTCTTCCTGATTATATCCTTGAGCAACAAGTCTAGCCTTATTTCTAGTTACAATACCATGTTCATCAAGTTTATTTCTAAATACCCATTTTGTACCAATAATAGTAAGATTTGAAGGTCTAGGTACAAGTTCCCATACTTTGCTCCTTTCAAATTGATTTAACTCATCTTGCATGGCAATAATCCAAAAATCATCATTAAGAGCTTCATCAATGTTCCTAGGTTCTAAATGAGATAAAAATGCAAAATCATCAACAAAATTTGTAAAAAATCTTCTAGTTCTTACCCTTTCATTTGGATCACCAATGATTTGATCCTTTGGATGGTTGTGAACATATTTCCATTCTTTTGGAAGATCATACTTTGTTCCTTCTTCAAGTGAGATAGATTCTTGATTTTCAAGGACTTCTCTATTCTCATCCTTTGATGTTGAAGGATTTTCATTTGTTTGAGCAGCATCCTTATTTATTGACTTCAAAGGTATTTCTTGAATATCACCTTCAATCTCATTTCTTGGCAAATAGATGTTAGATTCATAAAAAACAACATGAATAACTTCTTCAATAATCATAGTTCTCTTATTATACACACGATAAGCTTTTCTTATTGAAGAATAGCCAAGAAATATACCTTCATCGGATTTCTTATCAAACTTACCAAGATTGTCTTTGACGTTTAAAACAAAACATTTACAACCAAAGACCTTGAAGTAAGAAATAGAAGGAGTTTTGCCAAACATAAGTTCATAGGGGGTTTTCTTCACAAGGGGTCTAAGAAGCACTCTATTTATAATATAGCAAGAGGTGTTTACAGCTTCAGCCCAAAAATACTTTGGCAAATTATTTTCACATAGCATAGAACGGGCCATTTCCTGTAACGTACGATTTTTCCTCTCAACGACACCATTTTGTTGAGGAGTTTTAGCAACAGAAAAATTGTGAGAAATTCCATTCTCATCACACAGTTTAGTGAAGTTAATATTGCAAAATTCTCTACCATTATCACTTCTAATGGAGATGAGTTTGCAACCTATGGTGTTTTGTACTTGTTTAAAAAGCTTGACAAAAGCTCCAAAAGCTTCATCTTTGCCCAACAAGAATAATACCCAAGTAAATCTAGAGAAGTCATCAACTATCACATAAGCATACAATTTTCCACCAAGGCTCATTGTCCTCATAGGACCAAATAAATCCATATGAACAAGTTCAAGAGGTTTTGAAGTTGAAACAATCTTCTTAGGTTTAAAAGAACTCTTGACTTGTTTACCATATTGACACGCATCACAAACACGATCTTTTTCAAAATGAATGGCAGGCAATCCTCTAACATATTCATGTTTAGATAAGTTATGCAAAGTATCCATGCTCACATGTCCTAACCTACGATGCCAAAGATAAGCATCATCATCTTTCAAAGCAAGACATTTAACATCTTGTTCAACTAAATCATCAAAGTAAAGATCATACATATTTCCATTTCTATTTCCAACAAAAACAGTTTTGTTAGAGCAATCATTAATAATTAAACATGAATCCTTCTTGAAAATAACCTTATAACCATTATCACATAATTGACTAATACTAAGCAAATTATATTTGAGATTATCAATAAGAAGAACATCTTTAATAAAGGGAGAAGTACTTTTACCAACATTGCCAATGCCAATGATTTTCCCTTTCTTTTTGTCACCGAAAGTCACAAATCCTTCATCTCTTGGTTTGACATCATTAAGTATGGATGCATTTCCAGTCATGTGTCTTGAGCATCCACTGTCAAGAAACCATTTGTTCTCCTTTGTTTTCAATTGAAAACATACCTACACCAAAGATGTTAATAAGCCTTTTGGTACCCAAATTCTCTTGGGTCCATTGGGGTTAGTTCTTTTAATTACCCAAGTGCTTTTAGCACCATTCTCAATCTTTTTCTTCACATAACATCTAGTCACTTTATGACCATTTTTACCACAATAAGTACAACATATTTTTGAAGAAGTATAGACATGTGAATGATATGCATGAGATACTCTCTTATGTGTATGTGACACATGTGAGTGAGATAAACTCTCATGTGTGTGTGAGACATTATTATAACTATCATCAAAACCAAGACCTCTCTTATCATGAGTGAGTCTTTGCATACCAAGTAGTTTGTTCAAATTGTCCCTACCACATGTAAGTTTTTGCAAGCTAGCACTTAAATCACTCATTCTAATTTTCATGGCATCATAATCACTCATCATATCATCCAACTTCTTGTTTCTAGAAATAAGATCAACATTAGCATTCTCAAGAAATTTTACCTTATCATTTAAACCAATAACATTCTCATCAAGACAAATCTTTGTAGAAGTTAACAAGGCATTTTCATCGATGAGCCTAGTATTATCTAATGATAGCTTCTCTACTTGACATTTCAGGACTTTGTTTTTCTTGATAATCTTTTTCATTTCCTTATAGAGATTGGAGATGAATTCATCTCTATCAAACATGTCACAAATATCATCATCACTTTCATCATCAACTAAAGAAGGAGTTTTTGGAGTATTTACCTCATCTTCAATGGCCATGAAACAAACATTTGCATGTTCAGTTTGTTCTTCATCTTCACTTCCTTCTTGATCCCAAGTGCAAGCAAGTCCTTTCTTGTTCTTGGACTTGTACTTCTTTTCTTTCTCTCTTAATTTTGGACAGTCCGCTTTGAAGTGATTTGGACTTCCGCATTCATAGCATTGCTTTGAGTTGTTATTTGTAGATGTCGATGGCTTCTTTTTGAATTTGTTGAAATGTCCCTTTTTGAACATTTTCTTGAAGTTCTTCATGACAAGAGCTATTTCCTCATCATCCATTTCTTCCTCATCACTGGAAGATTCATTTTCGTTGTTCTCTTTAGTTTTGAGAGCAATTCCTCTTTTCCCTTTGTCTTCCACTTCTTGATCATTCAACCACTTCATCCTAATCTCATGAGTGAGAAGTGATCCAATAAGCTCTTCCACTGGTTTCTTCTTCAAATCATGAGTTTCCAACATAGCAGTGGTTTTGCCTTCCCAAGCCTTTGGTAAAGCATTGAGTATTTTCATATTTTGTTCTCCTATAGAATAAGACTTGCTAAACACTTTTAAACCGTTAATAATGTTAGTAAAGCGAGTAAACATATCAGTGATGTTTTCATTTGATTTCATAGTGAAAAGTTCATACTCCCTTGTAAGCATACCAAGTTTTGTTTCCTTTACTTGGTTTGTACCTTCATGAGTCACTTCAAGTAGTCTCCACATTTCATGTGCAGATTCACAACATCTTACCCTGTTATACTCATTCATATCAAGTGCACAAGTAAGAGTGTTCATGGCAAGAAAATTAAGAGTCATTTTCTTTTTATCTTCATCATCAAATTCCTCAGAAATTCTATCAATCTTTATACCATCAACAACTTTGAAAGGAACATAGGGACCATTTTCAACAATATTCCATAATTCATAGTTTAGAGAAGATATATAGATTCTAACTCTATTTTTCCAGAAATTATAGTTTGTGCCATTCAACAAAGGAGGTCTAGTAGTAGAGTAACCTTCTACCATCATATTGTTATCTAGATGAGCCATAGAATCTTTGCTTCAAGGATGTTAAGCCTTATCAACAAGAAGACCTGCTCTGATACCAATTGAAAAATCTAAGAGGGGGGGGGGTGAATTAGGTTTTAACCGATTTTTCCTTATTTAAATTAAACAAGCTTTCTAAGATAACAAATATCAAACACTTGGTGTTCAACCAAAGTATGAAAAGATGAGTTCAAGAAAAGAAGCAATGAACACAAAGATTTATAGTGGTTCGGTTTATCCAACAAAACCTAATCCACTACCTTGAGCTATCTACTCAAGGATTTCACAAAACCTTTCACTAATATAGTAAGAGAGAATACAATAGAGGCTCACCCAATTCCCTTAGGGTTTTACAACATAAACCTCTTAACCAACCAAGGTTCACTCAACACTTTGAGTTTTACAATATAACCTTGTCTACACACCTTTCTCTATTACAACAATTAATGAAAAAGAAGCTCTTAACACAAACACAGTTTTCTATGGTTCAAGGCTCACTCTAACCCTTAGAGTTTTAAGCTCAATGCAACCTTGAACAAATCAATCAAGATATGAATAAGAAGAGTTTGATATATGAAATCACCTTAATGTGAAGATATATCAATGTAAAGCATAAATACCTCTTTGAGTAATGTTTTCTTGTAAGTTGCTCAAGAACCCCAATGATTTTGTATAAATCTCACTTTGATGAATTTCACAATATGAATGTTAAGATTTGGTTTCAAAATAATCTCCAGAGGTTCTATGAAGTGTTAGGATCAGATTTTTGCTCAAAAAGTAATTGATATGAGTTGTTTAAACGATTGGGTATTTATATGTATGCACCAACGGTCATAAAAATGGCTGTTTGAATCCCACTCAGGAGAAGTGCGGTCGACCGAAAATCAAGAGGGTCGTCCGTACCATCATCCGCAAATGTTCCAGAGAACTCTGGACAGCCTGCGGACGATGAGCTCAGAAGTCCGGTCGACCGCTCCATCATCCGCAAGTGTTCCAGAGAACTCTGGACAGCCTGCGGACGATACTCTGAGAAGTCTGGTCGACCGCATGATTTGTGGTCGTCCACACTTTTGTCAGGTCGACCACAAATGCATTAAAACTATGCAGAACAAGTTCCCAAACAACTCTAAGAGTTTGCAAACTATATTTTATGAATTTTGAAGTATGTGCATGTATTTTGAAAATCATTTCAAATACCCAACTCATGTTTTATCTAAATGAAATGCATTTTGAAAATCATTTCACTCTTATTGAGCAACCTATAGAACTCATTACTCAAAGGGATAGACCTAGAGATAACCAAAGATAAATAAAGAATTAAAGCTACACCTCTAGATCCTATCTAATCCAGAAACGCTTATCTTCAAGGCTTGACATCAAAAGCTCTTTCCTGAAGATTTGAAACTTTGATCTTGCAAGGATTAGATATATGAATTCTAAAAGATCATCACTAATACAATAAAGCCATTAGTCCTTATCAATGTTTGTCATTTAATCAAAATTAAGATATTAAAAGCTTTAAGGCTTTCAAATAATATTGGCATATGTTCTAGTAACTAAAGCTCGTATTTTTAGCGAGCTAAAATGAACTGGTTTGTGGACCCAACCCATATTCCCAGCTTTAGTGTTATGCATTCCTTTTTTTGTGCACCCGAACTTTGTTTTACCATTTCATATTTTGTGTCATTTCTTTCTCCTATAACTTTGGACTGTTTAATTTGATCCATAAACAAGGGCAGCCTTGAGGATATGCTGGACGCGCAACTGTGCATGAATACCCCACATGTTCGGAATTGAATGTTCATTTTTCTTAAATAAATATATTTTTTATATAAATTTTTATTAATAACTTCTTTAATTTAAAATATTTATATTTTACTAACTTATGAGTCCTACCACTCATTATCTTAATTTAAAATATTTATTTTTCACTAATTCATGTGTTCTACTATCCATTACATTAATATCAAAGATAATTGGATAATTTAATTAAAGTCAAAGTTCTTCTATGGATAATTTAGTAACTTAATTAAAGTAAAGAGACTTCCTTAATTACTAACTAAAGTAAAAGTGAATATTTAATTCCATACAAATAAAGTACTATTTTTATATTTATTATTGAAAAATCCATATTTGAAACATTGATTTCAAATTCCAAATAAAAATGTTCATTATTAAAGGTCTAAAAATAAAATGATTAAACATAATCTAAAACACTATCCATTAATAAAAATGTCAAATTTTAAGGGTCTAAAAACACTAGTCATTAATTATTAGACGTTACACTTATTGTTTGTTTAGGTTAGTTGTGTCTGCATGCTCTTTTTTTTAAAAAAAAAATAAAGAAAAAAGAAAAATTGCAATGCTTGCAGGCTTGTCTAAGGGATTGTTAGTCCCTTTGGCTTTCGGTTTTAGTCTTTTAGAATAAACTCTTTAAGATTATCAATTCCTCTACAATTTCTACATCTTTAGACTTTCATTTGTTTTAAATTTCCAAACCAACATTGATGTGATTGAAGACAACAATAGTTAGTTTTGGTCTTTTGGAAGAATTAATTTGAATCATTAATCAATTGGTTGCATCGCTCTATCAAACTCAAGGTTGAGGCACAAAATGTTTTGTTAAAATTTAGCCACAAAATGCTAAGGATAAAACAAATATATGGATTAAAAAATGAGCCAAAAATGAAAAACAAATGATGAGATGATGTAATATAGAAAAGGTACTCTTAAAAGATTTATTTTTAAAAAGGTGATGTGTAAGTCTTATAATTGAAATTTAAAAGATAGTTTTTAATTCTTTTGAAGAAATTTTGATTTTCTTTTACTTGAAATACTATACTCTTGGGAATAAAATAATATGCTTTCACATCCTTCTTTATTATATTCAATATTATTAATTTAAATAAAATTATTTATTTTTTATTAATGAAAGAGGGACACCATTTTAAATTGACACAAAAAATGTCTAACACTGTTTCTGTCCATAAAGAAGTCAAATATGTTGTCACCATCTTACTAAACCGCTTGAACCCCATAAAGATTAACTCTGTTCGTTATTTAACCTTTTAAATTATCTTTTATTTAAACTAAAATCATGTATATAACTCAAATGGATCTTTTTCTAATTTGGGCAAGTTTTAATTAGATCCTTAGAAATGGGATTTTTACTATAGCTTTCGTTTGTCTACAAACTCTCCATAGTGACTGAAATCCCTTATGGAGCAGAGTAAAATCTAAGAGCAAAAATGTACAGAGTTTATTGGGACAAAATATATTTATGTAAAATATTATATAATATATATACAATATATGTACATAAAAACTTTTTATTACATTTATCTTGCAATCTGCGAACATCATAAATGTCAAATTGCATATATCCCTTTAGAAACAGCTGTTGATGTTGGCTCTGTCAAGACCAGACAAATTCTTCAGAAACAGAAACTGTGTACTAATGTGCACCAAATCAGATAAGCACAGCAGATACCTATTCAAAGAAGCTGAATTTTCACCATCAAATCCCAAACCTTCCCCCCCCCCCCCCCCCGCGCGGCCCCCAAAAGAAAAAAAAAATCACTTCAAGAAAATCTATGAAATTTGAACATTAATTCAAAGCTACATAAATAAGACAGCTTTTTTTTTTCTTTTTCTTTTCCTGCTGTGAATATTAGCTTTGATTATTCAGTAATTTTTTCTTGAGCTGGTACAAGGAATCCGAATATCTGAATATGACGATCAAATAGACTACAATGGTTAAAAGCTGAGATAAGAAAAAAAAAAATGGATGGAAAATAATTTTTCCTTTCCTTTCCTTTCCCTTGCTTTGGTTTTCTATCACAACACTACGTTACGTTTCAAGAAATCCAGTCAATCGGAGGATTGAATTCCTTACTTCACTCAAATCCCTTCCCTTGAGAGTTCTTCCGTTTCCGGTGCACACAGAAAATGCCATCCCTTTTCCGGCGATCCTTCTTCCGATTATCACATGGGGTGGCACCATTTCTCCATCATCGCCGTCGTCGTCGTCGTCGAAAAATTCAGAATCCACACAACCAATCCAGGAAGAAAAATTCTCCGGTATATTCACCGGAACTGAAGAACTCTTTTTCCTCTTCGGCTTCGAATTATGCCTAAATTCCCCGGAATTCAAATGGCCCTTAAAATTATACTCCTCACAGTCTTCACTTCCGGCATTTTCTTGAAATACCACTGCTGATTCTTCAAATTCTTCGGCCATTCAAAACCAATTTAAACGAGTTAAATCAGAAAAAAATAATAATAATGAAAGGAGAGAGAGAGAAAAAAAAAAGAAAAGTGGATCTAAAAGAGGAGTTGGAAGAGGAGAGAAATGAGAAGGAATTTATAGGGGCAGAGAAATGATTGATTGATAGGATTAGAGAATCTAAATCGTAATGAGGAAACTTTGATTATTGGATATCCTAGTCAGATGGCGTCACGTAGAATGAGAAGTGATAGGAGTTTGAGTGTGGCCCCCGTTTTCTCTCGCTGAAATGGAGTAGTTTTCTTTTCTGTGTTTTATTTTTCTCTGTAACTCTAATTTTTTTGGTTTGCCTAAAAAACAAAGCCAGCTCTGTTACTTGTGCCCCACGGCTCCTGTGGTGTGTAGTTAATTTCATTAGACTTCTTTCTTCGTATTTTTTCTTGAAATATTTCCTCATTATTTTTTTATAGTACTATTAAGAATGTGTATTTTATACCCAAGAATCTCATTAAAACCGTGTATCCACGTGGATAGACACATAAATGTAATTAATTTTTTGAAATATTATAATTGAGTAAAACTTCGTGAAATTTATGGGATGGTGGAAATGTTTAAGTATAAAATTTTATGTGAGCCGTGGGTCACAAGTAAATGAGTTCAGCTGACTTGTGAGAGCTCGTTAGATAATCGAGTTGATATCAAATTTTGAAATATTTGACTTGTGACTTATCGAATCACTTACGTGTATATATTTTAATTTATTATTATTATTTTACCAAATTTTAAATTAAAAATATTTAAAAATTTAACTCGAGTTTGAATTGATTCAAAAGTAAACTTTTATTGAAGTTCGAGCTCGTTAAAAATTTGATGAGCCGAACTCCAGTTTTATAACTAGTCGAACTAGAGTTTTAATTTTCAAATTCGATCAAGCTCAAGCAGTGCCAAACTCGAGCTCGAGTGAGTTTGTTTACGACCCTAAATTATTTTATATATGCAATTGTCAAAATCCTTGAGAAAATTTAGAAAGTTGGCTTATTATATAAAACCTTGTATAGTGTTTATAGATGGTAACGTGGATTTTATTAGTTTGATCAATTGCATTAATATCATAGATTTTTTTTTATGATAAATAATTAATACCATAGATAGTGTGTTTGAATTGTATACTGTAACTTTTAAGGAATGTGGATATTATGAGATAATTTGATACAAATGTATTTGAACAATAACGTGGATTGTGTTAGTTTCACCAGTTATATTTTGAATTTGGTTAAGGTGTGATACATAATTTAAAACAATATTAGATGGCGATCTTATCACTTTAGATAAAAAAGATATAATAACTATATTGAGACATAAGTTTAAACTGGGATTCTATATTATATACTAAGGGGACCTCATATGGTTACGTTGAAATGGATTGGCATGTCTGCCTTTTTCTTTGAAATAAATAATAATAAAAAAGGACAAGATGATATAAATAAGAGATGATATATATATCAAAGACATGAGAAAGGAAATAAAATAGAGTTTTTTTTGGAAGAATTTGGTAGAAAGAAAGAATATGATAGTAGTTGCTACTAATTTGCACGTATGGGAAAGCAGAAGATTGAATTGGTAAATTATTTGAATATGCACGTGGAATTTGGTAGGCCAGAGAATGTATTTGGTAAAAGTTAGATAAAATTTTGAGAATACAAGTTTGAGAAAAATGTTATCCCCTTGACTGAAATTCTATTTAATAAAACGATGAAATTGTTTCCCATCCCGCAGCAAAAATGTAATAACAACTTGTTTATTACTTAAAGAAATCCTTCATTTGGGGGTTGGGATAAATACTAGTAATATGTTGAATAAAAGTTCCCCATACTCTGTTTTTGTGTGATTTCCACAATGTTGGTTTAGTAGACATTCAATCAATTATTTATTTATTCACATATAGCTAGGTTTTTGGGTCAAATTACCAATTACTTGTTATTATTCTAGGAATGCGACTCAATTCTTAAAACCTCATTATATTAGATTAAAAATTACTTTCTGCCATTCGAAAATGAATGTTCATTTTTTTACTTTAGTTTGTTCGTAATTGAATGTCTACTCTTCTTAAATAAATATATTTTTTATTTAAAATTCCATTAATAATATGCTTAATTTAAGATATTTATATTCCACTAATTCATAGTCTCCAGTATTTAGTATATTAATTTAAAAAATTTGTATTATACTAACTCATGGATCTCATAATAAATTATATTTATATCAATGATGAACTCATAAGTTAATTAAAATCAATAATATTTATTAATTTTTAACTAAATTAAAAAATGAATATTAAATTCCAGACATATGGAATATTAATTGATTATATATATATATATATATATATATATATATATGCAATTCAATACTTCAAATTTCATTAGATCAAAGTGTATTTATCGACTTAATTATTATTTTTTTAAAGGTAAAATTTTGAGTGAATTAATTATTGCATATATCGCCTTTTATGATCAGTTTTGCTCTCTCTCTCTCTCTCATCCAAATTGATATTGTTAATTACCTCGGTTTCCTTTTCTTGGGAGATATTAAGAATAAAATAAGAAAAAAAAGTCTTCGTTATAACCGATAGTATGCTTAAATTGATTCTAACTTAATCTGATAGTATAAAAATTGAGCTTTTGACCCTATGCAACATCTTTAACGTGTAGTATATAGTTTAATGGGCAATACGTATTTACTGATGTATAATGCGATTGGTGAAAATAATAAATGGTAAAATTCAGTTCCTAACGCAATAAAATACATCAATAAAAATGTCAGACAACTTTACAAACTCCAGTTGTAAATGCGTAGAAGATGCAATATCATGTTTACCTTTCAAATGAAGATTCATCAGATCGACCGCTGCCATAATTAGAAAAACAATTTAGTTGATTTTTTAAGTTACCAATGTTTATTCCTTAAATAATTCAACGACGTAATTAAGAACGTTAATTAATTATCATGTCAAGTGTCCTCTGGATGAACTACAATTGAATTACTGCAGCAGAAACTTTCCCTTTGTTGACTCCAGAAATATATATAGTAAATTCCACGATACAAACCAAACACATTTGTTTTGCAATTCTTTTATTTTTTCTAAAGAAAAATTCTTTGTGCCAATTAAGTAGGAAAATTGTCATGGCCAAATAATTTAGACTAATTGAGTATTTGTGTAAAAGAACGATTTGTTTTTAAAAAAATCTTTAGAAATGAATGCACTCTTTATAAAATGTGTTTTCACAGGAAGACAAAATTACTCAATCTCGTTTAGAAGACTTTTACATATCAAAAGAATATTTTACTTTTTAAGTTGTCTTTACTTATTATGTTTTGAAAATAAGAAAAATAAAAGAAAGTTTGTTTTAAAAAGAATAAAATATAAAAAAATTATCTTGAAAATACAAAAAGTTGAGAGGAGAGATCGATAGAAATAAATAAGGATAATATTAAAAATCAATGTTGAAATATCTATAAAATTCAATAAAATCATTTATATTTTGAAATAAAAAAATCATCAAACAATTTATATTTTAGGACGAATATACTGTTATCTTGTTAGAATATTTCCTTTTTATATTACATCATAATTTATATATAGGATCAATCAGAGGGCACCACAATTTAGAAACTGGAGTCCCCCAAGTTAACGACCCTTTTATAAGTTTATTTTATGACATGGGATTCGTATACGTTACTATAAAATACATATTAGATAAATTTCATATCAAGCAATAGTTACAAAACACACGAGGGAATTTAAGTTATGCGATGTAAATTTTATGCACGAGAAATAGAAGAAAAAAAATTAGAATTTCAAATATATATTAATAGCAAAATTTAACTCATTCATCAAATTGACCCATTCCAACTGATATTATATGTACTGTCATACGAGTGAGCGGACATAGAGGGAAATGCCATTTTTCAAGTGAAAAGGCGAAAGACTCCACCCTGACGAATTAGGTGAAATTTCGATATAAAGATCGATTGAGAATTATTCAGCCTAACAAAATTTGTCAAACCTTCTCATCCTAATTTGGCACAATGGCATACAAAATTATTTGGACTAAAGAGTGCATAAATTCAAACATGACATGTAATAAAAAACTGTGTGACTATCTGTGAAAAAGTTCTGTATTAATAGGTACAATAAGTTCAAAGGAAAAAAAAAGTAAATATTTATGCATTGAATAAAAGATATTCCGGCCATAATTCAACATTCACATTTTCATTTTAGAATATTTAAAATTGAATGTCTATTTTTTAAAAATAAACATATTTTTCATTCAAAATTTTATTAACAACCACTTTAATTTAAGATATTTACATTCCAGTAACTTAATTAATAACAATGATAATGAAATAATTGAATTAAAGTCATATACTATTATTAATTTTTAAATTAAATCAAATATGAACATTCAATTTCGAAAGATATTTTCCAAACAATATGCAAAAAGTATTGAAAATGTAAATTCTTTTCTTCTCTTAAAGGAACAATTATACGCATAAATTTTAAGAGGTGGCCACAGTTTCTCCAACTCCAATTTTGTTGTCGAGACCTCTTACATTGCCATTCCAGTATCAAAGTTTGGTTCAATTTATTCCACTTGATGGAATGTTTGACTATTTCCAATTAAGTTCGGTCAATTTGCATGTTCTTAGTAACAAATTGATGTTTAAAATGGATTTTACTAAAAAAACAAAATGATAGTCAAAATGATTGGAGATGTCAAACTGAATAATTATTGAAATATATGCTGATTCGGAAAAACTTAAAATTCAAATGGCAAAGTAAAATAATTATTGATTTTTATTTTTATTTTTTATATTGCTTTCCTACTATGTTTCTTTAGTGTTTGCTGTCTTTCGTTTTAGGTCTGGCTGTGCTTGTTGCTGCTCCCATTCTTGGTTTTTGGTGGGTTTTCCTCCCTGAATTCTATTTTAATGAATGTCTTATTTATTTATTTTTTAAAAAAGTATACTCCTATACCACATATATCACCCCCCAAAAAAAAATCATGTACTCTTAAGTGGTCTATTACTCCCTTTGCCTAAAATAAATGTCTATATTTTCATTTATTATGTCTAAAATTGAATATCCACTTTCTTATAATATATGTATTTTTTATTTATATTACCCTTAGTAACCTACTTTATTAAAGGGGGATCACATTCCTAAATAGTCATTTAGTCCCACAATTAACTAATTAAAAATAAAGATATTGTGATAATTTTATTAAAGTTAAAGACTCTGCTTATTTCTTTTATTAAGTTAAATGTTAACATTCGATTTTGGGTAGTTTTTATTTCATCTTCACTTACCCTTCTACTATCTTTATTTGATTTGTTTAGTGTGCTAGAAAAATATGGAATATAAATCAAATAAAATATAATGCCAATAAGAAGTGCTTTACCCAATTAAGTTAATCTCACGTCACTATTTTTACTTTAAATTTCCGTAAGAATTTTAAAAAACTGACAAAAAATATTTTTAGTCAAATTACTTAAAAGAGTCATTAGTCAAATCAGAAGTAAAATATGTGTGATGTTTAAGATAAGAGGAGAAGAAATTCTCATTTAATGTTTTTGTGGTAATGATAAAACTAAAAGTCTACACACACATATACATATATAATTTTGAAATATATTATAATTGTGAATAATATGATTTGAATATAAGATCTTTAAATCATAAATTAGATCGCTTTATCAATTAAACATATTTTAAGCATTAGATGTTTACGTTTAATTTTTTTTTTAATATATAGAAAGTGTTAAAAGGACTATGTATCACTATTTAATTTGATTAGAGCCTTCTTCTAAGTCATTTACATGAATGGTATGACTCATTGATGTACCCTTAGAAGCAATAACTAATTTATCGCAGTTTTCTGTTTATTAAAATAAATAAAAAAACAGAAAAAGAAAACGTTGGATTGGAAAGGAAGAAATGATCCAGGGTTTCGGGCTGTAGAGAATGCAATAATGATTAATGAGATACGCAGCGTAGGTTGGAAGTGATCAAATCAGGTCGGCACATCCAACGGCTGGTGATGCGTTTCCGATGAAAAGATCAGTTGTCTGGGCACAGACGTTGAAATAACCCCCAAATACGACAAAAACCAGATACAGGAGGACACGTGTAGTAAGGTTGACTCATACGCCACCACAGAGGAATCTCCATATTCCCTGGTTCATTGCCAGTTGCCACGTTGCCTCCGCCGTTGTTTTCGTGTAGTAAATAAATAAATAAATCCCATTATCTTTCATTTGATGGATAAGTCTCAATTTTGGAGGCAAACAAACAAACTCCTCTAGAGAGAGAGAGAGAGAGAGAGAGAGAGAGAGAGAGCAATGATTGATGATATAGAAAGCAACGTGAGCCAATAATATGCTTCCATCTGTAAGATCTTTGTCATTTATTAGTATACTTACGTCCAGATCTGCTTTCTAAAGAAAATGAAACCTTGTCATTTGCGTCGTCAAATTTTTATTTTCTGCCATTTACACATATTCAACCCTTGACCAAAAAAAAAAAAGAAAAAGACTTTTTGATAATATTTTAGAAATGTAAATAAATGAAAAATTTGAGGACGTAAATGATTTTATGACAATACTTTAAGCACCAAATTAATTACTTAGTTTGCCTTTCACTGTTTTTCTAAAAGCTTTGCCAATCTCTTAAATATTAGTAATTACTTGTATTCTTATTATATTTTTACTTTAAATGATTTGACTCGTTTAATGTGTAGAGAATTTTCTACTCTTGTTTAAAATTTTTAATATTTTGTTAATTTTCGTATTCGGTTAAAAATTGACAAGATTTTAAGGAATAAAGAAGTACATTTTTCCCTTTTAAAAATTTGTAATTTTTTTTAAAGAAAGATAGTTATGTGGTTCAAAATTGATTTTATTTTTTGTTTTTGGAGGAAACATTTGATTATTAGAAAAGTAATTTATTTCTATAAACCCAATTTTAATTTCAGAAAAAATCAAATAAAAATGAGTTCAAATACACAATCAAAGCACATCACTATATATTAATTTATGATAATGAAATGAATTCTTATGTAATTATTATTTTTTGCTAGGATAAGTTCGCGCATTGCACAACTAAAATTGTTGAAGGGGCGATGATTCAATGTTTAGGAGTTGGGCATACCAAGATGCATGATAAAATATTGTCATTGATGATGCTATATTGGATTTGGTTAATGAGCTTTATTTTTATTATTACATAATTTTCTTCAAGCTATGCACTACACACACACACACACACACATTTGTATAGCTTATGGAATAGACTCTAAGTCATTCTATGATAGATACTTTTCAAGAATCGAAATCGGAAAAAATATATATAATGAACAGATATCCAAAAGATTGGAAAACACAACTTATTAAATGAAAAATGGCGTTCATCTTAATAATCGGAAAATCAAGCAATATAAAGAAACATTGAATTTATCCGTACTGCTGCTATTTTAAGTGCCAGAATAGCATTAGAGATGATAAATATTCATAATTGGAGGAACATGTTAGGCCAAGAAAATTTCCGCACCTTCAAGTTATTGTTTTGTGAACTAAATACTTGGCTAATACTCTCTCTGTCCGGGATTAATGTCCACATTCGATTTATTCTAAAAGTTAAAAGAAGAGTTTTTGATTTCAAGGGAGTTGTATATTTATTTTTATTATTAATTAATTTAGTAGTAGAGACAATTAGTTAAAGTAAATCTCTTAAATTAAGGGGTTGTTAGTGAAATTTTAAATGATAAAAATATTTATTTTAGAAAAATAGACATTCATTTCTGAACATATTAAAATAGAAATGTGAATCCTCAATTTCAGACGAATGAAATATTTAATAAAGAAATTTTCTTTTTTTTAGAAGATAATACTAAAAATATTGATATATAAAAAAAATCCAACAATGCAATCTTTTTGGCTAAAATGAACATACAAGCTACAGGATGTACGTTAATTTCAATGTTAAAAAAACACATACATACATATATATATATATATATATATATATATATATATATAAATATACACGAAGCTCATAGGGTACCTTCTCCCACTATATTCCTTTCTTTTTCTAAATTATACATGTCTATTTTTATTTAAAAATTGTCACAGAGTTAATACATAATAATTTACATCACAAATTGTTTTATACCTTTCTTTATTTTTCTTAATAGAAACTCGAGCTGCCCTCATCTTTCTTTTCTCTCTAGTTAGAGGTGACAAAGTGAATATTTAAATCCATTTGGATAAATTTAAGTGGGTGTCAATCCATTTAAATTCAAATAATTTATGATCAATTTATAAATATTTTAAATGATTTGAATTTAAATAATTTATGAATATTGACGGATACTCATTTATCCATATAATTTTGATTTTTTTAGAGGTCATTATTTGTAATTGTAGTCAATTAAATTTCTTAATAAAATTTTTATTATTTAAATTCGTACTCAATTTATTTTTTTAATATTTAATTCCATATGTATTAGAAACATGTAAAAATGATAACTACATTATTAGTTATTTTTTTTTTAAAAAAAATAAATTCCTATCAAAATGAATTGAAAAATGGTCTCCTGTCAACATATTGCATAAAATGAGTAAAGTTGTAAGGTTTAAAACTAACTTAGCAAATTTCTGTACAAAAATAAAAAGTTGTAAGCTTTTAAAGTTGAATTAGTAAATAAATAAAGTAAAATAAAAAATAAAATTGTAAAAATAAAAATAATTATATAAAAACTCAGTTTGATATGAAATTGAAAATTTTCGTACAAATTTTTTGTTTTAAAAGTTTATAAAAACTTAATTATTGAGTCATGTGTGTTTGAATAATAGTGTTTTTTTGTTCATTATTGAACTTTTTGAATAGATGAAATATAACCGAGATATATTTTTTATCCAATGTTGAATTGATCATTAAAAGAAAATTAGGCAAAAAATTTGAATGCATTTAGGGAAAATCATCACGATCAAGATTGAAAATTCTATTTTATTTATGAAATTTTTCCTTTTTCTTTTCCCATTTTTTGGAGGAAAGTGTACATGGAATTAATAATACATAATAAAAATTCTACTCATAAACCACTTCTGGATTTTAATAGTTCTAGAGAGAGAAAGAATGAGTTTTTTTTTTCTCTAAACATGGAAAAAAATTATAAAGTTAAAGTGAAATTTAAAATATATATTGAGTTAAAGTATAATTAATTAAATTTGATTAATGGACATAGACTAAGTTAGACTTTTTTAAATAGATATTTATTGGATTTCATGGACAACCATTAAAATTCATTAGGATAAATGGATTTAAGTGGATGTCCATTTAAAACCATTTAGGTTATATGGATGAACCAAATCCATTTAATATTGGATGATCTTGAATTTTTATTGGATTTGCATCCACTTTGCCACCCCAATATGTAGTACAACATTTTTACCAGTTAAATATTAATTTTGTGCATCCATTTGCATTTTCCTTTCTTTTTTTTTTTTTTGGAGGAAATATCTTCATTTACAGCTTGTTCATATAAGAGTTGGCAACCAAATGCCCTTTTTTCCCCCTTTTCTTTTAGTAATTAAATATCTTCTTTTACGGTTTGTTTAGATAAGAAATTAAGAATCAAATATCTGTTTAGATGTGGTAGTATCCCCTTATGATACTTTTCTATGGCATGGAATATTCCATTGCGGCCTAGGCAAAACCTCTAATAATAAGTTCCCCCAAAGCAAAATGCGCTCATCAAATGCTATATGCATTCCTTTTTAGTGAAATTGCTTTGGAAGATAAACAAAGTAATCAAAGAAGCATTCATGAATTTGCATGGATCTCAAGAAGGATGTAATAAAGTCCTTTATAAAGAATCAATGCCAACAGAACACTATGGTTTTCCAATTATCATTTGGCAGTTTCTTAAGAACGTCTCGACCTCCCATGTTACAATAGGGTTCTTTTTGGCTTTCTGTTTTCCTTTCATCACCCATATGTATTTGGCTTTCACAATAGTACTCTACATTTGCTTTTAAAGGAAAATGACTTCACATAGAAACTTATATAGGCCAATTGGTTCTTCTTCTTTTCATCTTTTTTTTTCCTTCTCTTTTGCTAGACCTTTTATATATTTTCATATATGCATGTTTGGAGATGTTAATGACAACGGAATTAAATGGACGATTGAGATAATACTCCAAGATTCATACTCTGTATTCTTATCTATGATGGATAATGCACAGTTTCACAATAATGTTTTGATAGTGGCGTTGTCTCAGAAGTCCTTTTTTTCTTTTCCTTTCGATCCTCTCCTTAATTAGGAAAGAAAATTCATGCTGATTAGTTATCCCACTTACAGAAGGAATAGGAAACCAATAAAAACATACTCTTGCTTTTTTTTCCTATCCTTTACTTGAATGGTTACAAATATATCATAATAATGGCTCGTGGGTGATCCATTTTGCACAAATTTCGGAAAAGTTGAAAAAACTGATTTTCATAGGATAGCAAGAAAAATCGAAATGAGAAAAAGGATTTTCCATCACTGACGATATTTCTTTGTTTATGGTTCGTGAAACAAGTGTTCTCATCTTGGTCATGCATTTGCATGGTAGTTTTCTAGAATAATTGACAAATGTATCTATCAAGTATCATCATTCTTTGACTTCTGAGCAGTTTCTTTCTTAAAGTACATGCTTAACTACGGTAAGAAAAAGAGCACAAATTTGGTTTTGAATTGAAAGATTGAGACTTGAACCTTATCTACATTTTGATGGAGACTTTCAGTTTCTGCAATAGTAGTTTGATTAAAGAATGGCTATGCTCATGCTTGACCTTATGCATATCTTTTCTGGGGGGAAAAAGATAACCTCCTGCATGATAATCACACACTTGTCCTAAATCAAATATGCTTTAAAATATCTTGTTCCTGGGAAAAGTTTTTCAGGTGTGGACTAGGTGAGGTCTGCCCCATTAGTCTTGGCCCCCAAATCTCTATTCACATATAAAAAAGATAGGATCTAAATTAGGAATGTCAAACTCAAACTCAAACTATTAACCAAATGTAAGAATAGTTAAATTTGTGGAATCAAAATCATTAGAGTAGAACTGTCATCAACATACCTAGTTTTTAGGTGGCCAAATAGTTATTATTACTGATGCTTTTTATTATTTTAGATGTAAATATAACAAAACTGTATGTAAAAATAGTATTAGTCACGGATTATCTCTGTAATCAACACCAATTGTTCATGCACCTGACTTAGCTAAAGTTACTTATGCCTACTACATCTACAAGGCGATGGGCCACAAGCATAAATAAATTCAAGTAATCATAAATGCAAATAAGTAGTACTCTATAAGAACAATGCTTATAGCCATAGGGAAATATCTCATTTCATCGGTACAAAATAATGTATAATTAGCAAGTTTGCAGTCCTTGATTGCTAAAGGGGGTTGAACACCAGGCAAATGAGGGTTATCCTTGTGTTTTTTTTATGAAGTTTATTTATAAGCGGATGAGAAAGATATTAAGTTTTTTGTTTTTCTTGACAAAGGAGAAATATACAAACTTAGAATTGCATCTAAGTAATTAAGGTATGATCTCATCATCAATGCTTATTATTATCTATTTGTGTCCAAAAGGAAAAAAGCAAAAAGAACGCTCATAATTGTACCTTTCTGGCTTTCTCTCCATTGGGAAAATTTTAACATGAATGGACTTGATCCATGCCGAGATTTTCCTCTGTCCATGTAGGCCTATTATAGATGGCCTACCTCTTCTCTGTCGTGGCCCAATTATACCAATTGAATTTCGCATTATCAACGCCTTTATTCAAGAAATATTTGTGGGCTTTCTTAATTACTGCAACCCACAAGAAAAAATATGCTTCCAGGGTTTCTTTGGTGAAATTATTTCTTCCAATAAAAGGTGTTAGAATTTTGATTTGTTTTTAAAAAATAATTATTGAGGAATTTTTCCATTTTGGCGCTGCCTATTATTCCATATTTCCATTGGACAAATGGATATTGTTACTCATGCTGAAATTTAGACTGTTATCTCCTTTTTAAAAGCTTAGTTGAGGGTTTAACTATTCCAATTGTATCCTCAAAAGTGATTAATATTGAAGCCATAACATAACATACGCTAATAACCCCTCCTCGATGGATTAATTATTTGTTTCTGGACATTACTATAGATTTATTTGCTTGAAAGTTATTAGTAGTTTTAATTAAGTTTGCTCCTGGAAAATGTAATGGGGCAAGTCCACTTTATCCTTGTATGCTTTAGGATTACAAAATCCTCATGTATGACAAGATGTACTTTTTTCACTTGAGCTAATGAATTTTATTTTCTCCTTAAAAGGGAAAAAAAACTAGGTTAATACAGAGGATGCAAACTCACAAAAAGATTTTGAATTCAAAATGTATTTTTCAATTCTCATATAATGTTTCAGTTTAATTGTTCATTTTTGTTCCATATCATGTTTTTGGAAGATAAAATCATTTTACAGGCTTTGATCGAACATCCAAAATAGAAAAGAAAGTCAGCTCCCTATTGTAGTCAGTGTGACTTTCAAAACAATCAACATTTGGGCTCATAATTGTGAGTTCCAACTTAATTTTTCAATGAATTATATTTTAGAATCACTAAGCTGATGATACAACAATGGGACTTTTGACAATATGAGTTCCATCACTCCACTGATACCAACCAAATGCAAAATCACCTTTTGAAGGGCCATTTTCTTTGATTGTCACATTGAAACTGTTTATCTGCCCTAAGTTTTCGAATCTTAAGGTGTTTGGAAAAATCTCAACCAAAAATCCCATCGGATTTGCGATTGAGACCTTATATATGCTACTTGGAGTACCGACATTTTTCACTTTCCTTCCCACTGTGATGCTTCCCTGGAGTTTGGAAACTGTAAGTGATGGATAATTGAGGTTGCTTGGAGATGGAAATTCATGTGGGCACTTGAATGATGGATCAATATTGTTTTCACCACTATTGCAAAGGTATAGAAGGTAGTCATTGTAAGTGGTATCATAAACGAGTCCAGGATCAATTGCTTTTGAAGGTTGGAAATGTCCAGCTCCATAGAGGAAGGGGGTTGCTGTATTTCCAGTTGCATCGGTGATTGGTGATTTCAAGTTGTTATCTTGTTTTGCTGTGACAACAGAGGAAATTAATGAAATCAGTTAGTATATCGCGGTGAAGAAAATTTGTAAATTCAATTTTTGCCCAATCAAAAGTTTAAGTTGATAGAGGATGAACAATTTATACTCGTACCTTCTGGTTTGATGCCATATTAAATGTCTAGAATGAACAATAATTATTTTATGGGGGTGTACAATAATTATTTAATGGGTATTATAAATGCTTTTGGGAATTACCAGTTGTCATGAGTGCTGATCTTATAGCAGAACTGCTCCAGTCAGGGTGTACTGCTATGACTAGCGCAGCAGCTGCCGCTACATGAGGGCAAGCCATAGAAGTCCCTGACTCAATGTTATATTGAGCAATTCGATGATCGTCTACCAAACGTGTTGGAGGTGCTGTCTCACTCCAGGCTGCCAATATATTTTTAGTCCGGGAGCTGTAATGTCAGGCTGCAATTTAATCAGCCATATCAGTAGCAAAAAGATAGTATACACATAGCTAATTCTATCAATTTTGTCTCAACAATTAAAGAATCTCTGAGCAGAAATTAAGCACCTTTAAAATATTGGGATCAAGACCATTTGGCCCTGCAGAGGAGAAGCCGGCCATAAATGGAGCTGGCTTGCTATCTATTAAGGTCTTTGCTGGAATAATCATCGCCATTGGATTCCTATTAGTCTTTATATAATTGAGAATGGTGTTCGCATCATTGTAAAATACTGCTGTTCCTGGAAGTACATGAGAACCAACAGATATTCCCTTTCCAAGCAATGTTGAGCATACAGTCAGGATTCAATGTTTTGTAGTATGAATCCAGTACCACCAGCTTTTTTAACCCCTAAACCTTTCTCAACATTGTATCCATATCCACTTAGGCACAAAAAATTTTGCCTTTCACCAATTCAGGAGATAATGTATCTAACAGACACTGCCTGAAAATCCAAGATTCAAATATTAATTAGTCATTGACGAGTGAGTATACGATTATATTGTATAAGGAATTAGATTTTTATTTTTTCCCTTTACCCTGTGGTGTTGCTATTTGTCGTGCCAGATAGTTCAACATCCCCAGCATATACTAAAGGAAGCATTTTGTGTAAGTTATTTGAAGTCACTGTTTGTCCCTGAGAAATCAAGAATTCCAAAACATCATTTGAGAACTATGAAACTTCGAATCATATCATAATCATAAAAAATATAGGGGAAATGACCAATTTCGCCTTTAAAGTATTGTAAAAAAGTTAACTATGTCTTTAAAAATTTTCCCTTCATTTTATTTTCTTCAAAGTATTGTTCAAAAGTCATTTATATTCTTAAAACCCTTTTTTTCTACCACTTACATCCCTAAATTATTGTCCACCATTTTCATTCAAGTTTTTTTCAAACCAAAGGTATTGAAGATGTACAAGGCCTTTTTTATTTTTATAAATGAGATGCAAATAACTTTCAGACAATACTTTAATAATTAGTATATGATTTTTTTTAGGATGTAAATAGTTTTGAGGGATATAAATGATAGAAAAAACTTTAATGATGCAAATGATTTTTGTGCAATACTTTAAAAACTAAATGAGTTATTTTCCAAAAAAATATGCAAGCTTTACCTGGATCCTGAGACCATTTCCTAAGAGAACAGGTGAACTGAAAATTCTGTCTATGCTACTTGCACCGACTGACATAATCCAAGGTGCGACATTTCTAACCGATGATGGTGTCGGCCCATCATTACCGGCACTGCACACCACAACAACGTTGTTCTTCACTGCATGCAATGCTCCTATTGAAATGCCATCTTTGGAATATGAATTGAGATTGTACGGAACAATAGACATACTAATCACATTAACACCATCCGCTATGGCATCATCATAGGCTGCTAAAATGTCTTCACCGAAGCAAGTGGTTTCTTTAACCACAGCTGCTTGATTTGGGATTTGCCAGCACACTTTGTAAATGGCTAGACGAGCAAGGGGCACACCTCCTGTAGCTGTTCCGTTCGCAAGGCCACCAAGAACGGATGCATTGTGAACTCTTTGGCCTCCGGCTGTTGAGGCCGTATGGCTTCCGTGGCCGTCGCTGTCACGGGGCGACCGATAATCCAAGGTCTCGTTCAGCTGCCCGTAGTAGGCCTCGTAACCTTTTAGATAATATCGGGCTCCGATTATTTTTCTGCAGGATTCCACTTTAATAAGGTTAGTTCATCCATCAAGTTTTATTTAATCAGTCTGAAATTGAAATTGAATGTACATTGATTTTAAAAATAAATAAATATTTTTATTTAAAGTTTCAATAATAATTTTCTTAATTTAAAACATCCCACTAAAAATGAGAATAATTAAATACTTTTTAGAATTTTTAATTTTTAAAGTAATAAAATGTGAATATTCAATTATAGATGAAGAAAATATTTTGCAGTGCCAATCATGAGTTCTTTTGAACATCACCTGTTACAATTAGATGAGTTAAAACCAATCCCTGTTTGGCAGATTCCTCTCCATGAGTTTGGAATTGGTTCCATTCCTTCGTCGCTGAAACTTCGTGACTCTGGCCATACTCCTGTTTGTGGAAGATGTCAAATTACTACTTGAAAATTGATAAAAAAATTTCAACAGCCAAGTTAAGTCAAGGGACAAATCTATTTTTCAATTATTTATTTATTTTTAAAAAAAAATGAAAAGAAAATGTCAAGGTACTATGCTTAAAATCATATAGAAATTCTAACTGCTTGTGATATCATGCATGAGTTCGAAGAATTCAAGTGGCCATTTCGCCTAAAGGACAAGATCTTCTAGGCAATCAATGCATGACTATTTCAATGATTATAATAACTGTTTGGTTGAATACTCTGTTTTTCATGTTGTCGACTTGGACCGAGAGTTTGATTGATAATTTAATTAGGTGATTAGAATTAATTAGTTAAGCACTTAACTAATTAAACTTACAAGTGGATAACATATGCTGTTAAAAATAAAAATAAAAACTTATAAATGCAAAAAGTAAAAAGTAGTTAAAAATTAGTTTAAGGACCAAGATGAGACTATGAAATAATTTAGAGTATGGTCCACAGATGCTAACATCTCCGCACACCATCTAGATATCTATGCTCAAAAAAGGTTGACCTCTTATGCCTGGTTTGATATTGTACCTCCTAATGTACTCTCTTCTTTACATTAATGAATCATCCTGTGGTCTTGAAAACAAAAAAGAAAAAGAAAAAGAAAAAAGAAAACTTTTGGACGATCCTTCCCATGTGAGCATATATGTGTAAAGAAAATATCTGCAGTTAGCTAATGGATGGAATTCCATAAAAGAAGATATTTCAATTCTGAAACTTTTTTTATCCTTCTGCAAAGGTGTTGATAAGGGAAAAAAATTGTCACCCATAGAAATGAATTACCTGAATCAAGAACTCCAATGACTACATTTTTTCCATAGTTGGCTTTACGTAGAAGTTCTTCTCCAAAGATGCTCTTCTTACCTCCTTCTCCACCTTGGAACAAATCAACAAATTCCCATGATCTCGTAGTTTGAATCTTGTAGTTTTTCGGTTCGCTTTTGAACACAGAAACCACCCCCTCCATCTCTGCTGAGGAAAGCAGACAAAATTCTAAGCAAAACCCTCAAAGAAAATCTCACATCACAAGTCTATTTATAGATGACAGTAAATTAAACATGCAATATTTGACACTCAAGTTTTACGTACCAGATATCCGGGCTGCTTCTTCTGGTGTGAGAAATGCAGAGAAGCCATTGATGACTTTCTTGTAACTATAAACCATAGAGGCTTTGGCTTCTTCTTTGGAACTCTTCACCGATGATAGATATGACAAATGTGTGTCTTCAATCTCACTTAAAGTTTTTCTTCCATTATGTTCTCCAAAATAAACAACATAAACCTGCAATGAATAAAAAAAATTTAACTAATGATCGGGTACAGAATTTTTTTCTTTGATCTTTTCGTTTTTTCTCATGAAATTCATGATTAGAACGAGTTCTAATAGAATGGCATATAAGAGCTTATAGAGGAGCTATACTAATTAATTAGGAGTAAGAAACTTGTACCTTGCGTTCTGCAAATGAAGTTGAGAAATGGAGAGCAATAAGGAATGGAAGAAGAAGCAAGGAAGGATTTGCCATCTTCCTTAATTCTTCCTGGATTAAGGTTTATAATCTTTCCCTAAAACCTCAGTCCACACTAATATAGTCCTTACAAATTAATTCTCAGAAAATCATGGAGGTAAAGTAGCTTTTGTTATGCTTAAAATTCCAACATTTATATGGTAATATTGCTTCTTTTTTCATCTCTTTTTTTTTTGAGAATAATATATGGTAACAGAGGGTCAGGGACGTTCGGGACTTGGTCTCAGTATTAACATATTCTGGTGAGGAATTGTATCTAAGACAATTTGTTAATTGGTTGACGCAATTTACTAGGGCCGGGAATTTTATTACTATAAAACTCAGAAAACAATTTGATAATAGTGATTAGTTAATCTGTAGATAATTTCTTCATGGGACTTAGTCTGTGATTATTGTGGACCGGTTAAACAAAAAATAGATGTATTTTTATGTGATTTTATTATGTTATTTGAAAAATCTAAGAGGGGTTGAATTAGGTTTTTATCCAATTTTTCAACCAAATTCAATAAAACACCTATTTGATAACAAATATCAAACACTTAATGTGTTAGTTGTGTGAGTAAAAATGTGTTCAAAGAAAAATGCAGAAAGTAAAGTAATGAACATAATGATTTATAGTGTTTCGGTTTATCCAACAAAACCTAATGTACTATCTTGAGTTACCTACTCAGGGATTTTACCAAATTCCTTTACTAATCAAATAAATGAGATTACAAAAGAGGCTTACCCAATTCATTTTAGGGTTTTACAAATAACCTCTCAACCAATCAAGACTTACTCAACCCTTGAGTTTTACAACACAAACTTGATTATACAATAATCTGACCACTCTCCTTAGTGAATCATAGCAAAATAATTCAATTCAAGCTTCACCCAAATGTTTTATAAACAAACCTTGAAAATAAAACAACCTACCCAAGGCTTACCCTAACACTTAGGATTTTATGTTACTTGCAACCTTGATACAATTATATTCAATAATAAGAGACAAAGAGTTTGATATATATATCACTTTAATGTGAAGATATATCAATTTGAATCATAAACACCTCATTGAGTAATATATTCCTCTAGATTGCTCAAGAATACCAATGATTTAGTAAGACCCTTCTTGGATGATTTTCACAATGTAAATATTATGAAAAGATTTTAAAATGATTCAAGATGGTCTATATAGAGTAAGAATAAGGTTTTTGCTCAAAAAGTCGTTGTTATGAGTTTTTTAAATAATTGGGTATTTATATGTGTGCACCAACGGTCATAAATGACTATTTGAATCCCACTCATGAGAAGTGTGGTCGACCGCATCATAATCTGCAAGTATACTAGAGAGCTCTGGACATTCTACGGATGATGAGCTGAGTAGTATGGTCGACTGAATGATTTGTGGTTGACCACATATGCAGTCAGGTCGATCGCACATGCATCCAAACCATGCTATCCAAGATTTCAATCAATTCTAAGAGTTTGTGAAATATATTTTATATAATTTTAAGTATATACATGTTTTTTGAAAATCATTTCAAATACCCAATTCATGTTGTTATCTTTATGAAGTGCATTTTAAAAAAAACGTTTTACTATTATTGAACAACCTATAGAAAATATTACTCATAGAGGTGGACCTAGCGATATTTAAGTGATATCAAAATATAGTACTAAACCTTTAGATCCTATCTAATCTACAAAACGCTTATCTTCAGCTCTTGATAACTTACGATCTTTCCTGAAGACTTAAAACTTCGATCTTGCATGAATTAGACATTTGAATCCTAAAAGACCAACACTTATACACATAAGATATTAGTCCATATAAATATTTATACACATAACCTTTAGGACTTTTATTATTTGTGTTTAATTTTATTTAAGTTATATTATTTTTATGATTATTTTACATTTTCTATTAATATTTTTTGTTTGTAGTATTTTTAGATATTTATTGTGTTTTTGTAAAAATAAAAAATAAAAATATTTTGGTGCTACAGTAGATGACACGTGGCAGTGCCACGTGTATAAAAAAAATCCTCGTCAGTTGCTTCATAGCAAAGGTAGTGAATTAGACGATGACATGTGATACTTGACTTTCAAATATACGAAAAACAAATGGCGAGTACATGTGTCACGCTTAGAGAATGACGACGTGGCTGAATCTAGATGCATCTCGTTTTTGGCAATGACGAGACACGTGCCAGCACGCTCAAAAAGGATGGTGACCCGAGTGTGAAACTTTAGATTAATCAGATGGCGATACGTGGCATGAAAGGCGAGTGAAAAAAGGAGCGACCAATCAGATGGCGACACGTGACGGCTGATGCAACTTTCTCCACTTCGAGCATTTTTACCCAACTTTCCAAAAACTCTATTTTGTCATTTGCTATTTTTATTTTGGTCATATTTTATTTATTTTTATTCTAATTTTGCCTCTATAAATTGGACACAAAATTTACTACGTTTGCAGAGCCTCTACGACAAAAAATTATGCTAAATTTTCTTACCAATATTTTGTAATAGATCTTAGGTATTTTTAAGAATTTTTAGAGTTTATTTTGGAAGGTTTTTGGATGAGATTTCAAAAATACCAAGAAACTACTATAGGGGGAAATTCAAGGAAAGTTATCCTTATTCTTGATTTCAATTATTAAAATTATTTATTTGAGTAATGTATTGTGAGAAGTTTATTTACCGTTAGAAAAAACATGTATTAAAGTTATTAACTAATGAGATTTTGAGATAATTACCGTTACATAGAATACTGAAGTTTATTTTGAACGAGGACTAAATTAATTTAAACAATGACTGATTCTATTGCTCTAACTTCTAACTTTTAACTTTTACTTTTCTGTTATTTACTTTTTGTTATTTATTTTCTTTTATTTATTTTATCATACTATTGAATCACTAAATTTACTTTTCGTACTTTAAATTTCGTAAATGTGGAGAGTAATATTTTAATATTTTATTCTTTTGTACTTTTTATTGTGGGAAGTAGAGGTGGCAAAATAAGCCCGGCCCGTTGAGCCAGCCCGAAAAGCCCACAATATAAAATGGTTTGGGTTTCATTTTTCTTGACCCGAAAAAAATCGGGCCTAAATGGGTTCGGGCCATTTTAGTCCGCGGGCTAATGGGCCGGCCAGGTTAAAAAAAAAAAAAATTTCCAACCACTCCCACAGTTTGTGTAGTAAATGATTTTTTTAATACACAAATGATGTTTGTGTAGTAAATGATGTTTAAATGATTTATTTTTGTTTATGTAGTAAATAAATGAACATTATATTTGTGTTTGATTGTTTAAATGTTTTTTTTGTTTGCTATGGTTGGTTTGTTTTAGAAGTTTTTGGTGTAAAATTGTAAATGTACTGCAAGCTATAGATATAAACATTACATAACATTCTATTTTATCTTTTATGATTTAAATTTGTTAAAGTTGAGATGACATAGTGGGCTATTTTAGTATTTTTTGGGTCAAAATAAGACTATAAATGTGTTGTTTATTTGCAAATGGTTTAATAAATTTATTTTTTTAACCAATATAAAATCATAAATTTTAAAAAAAAATTATAAATTTTTGGGCCATTTTGGCCCGTTAGCCCGTGGCCCATGTAGAGGCTGGGCTGGGCCTCAATATTCCAGGCTCGTACAATTTCAACCCGGCCCGATTACATTGCTTTGCCCGTTGGGTCGGGCCGCCCATTTTGCCACCTCTAGTGGGAGGTAAAATCTTCCTATTTTTATTTTTTATGGCTGGTAAACCGCTAAGTTTATTTTTTCTTTAATATTTGTAGTTTTGTAAATATATAATTGTGTAACAATTTTCTTTTATTTTGTAGGTTTAATTGTCCAAATTTGTTTAATTATTTTAGTCATGTTATTTAATCATTTGAGTATTTATATAATTCAAGTTGTTATTATTAAATAATCATGTTTAATTAATTAGAAATTCTTTTAAATTTGCATGATTAATCAATTAGGATTATTAATTAAGTTGCAACTCTTGACTCAATTAATTTAATAGGGAATCATATGATTTAAATTAGGTTTAATGGAAGCTCATTATTATATATAATTTAATGTTGATGATATCGTATAAACTTAATGTAATTTAATTAAATATTCTATTCATGTTGGTTGGTAGTGATATTTAATTGAATTAAATATTAATCTGTTTGAGTTGATCCGGATTAATCTAATTCGTAAGGATATAAATTTGTCTGAGCTGATCGGCATTATAAAATCAACTATTCAATAAGTTCTTTATCAATAATTTATCCCGTTAAATAAATAATTTGATACAAGTTCCTTACTAATGTATTTTATTAATTTCTTTTCATTAAAATTCTTTGTATAATTTTTTTACAAAATATAAAATTAAAAAATATATTTCTTTTAAGTTTGTTTAAATTATTTTTATTTTTATATAATTTTAAAACTGCCTCAAGAATTAATATTTGATTAATAAATTTAGGGAGTTACTAAATCCTACGTTCGTACAACACTTTGTCTTAGATTTAGACATTAATACCCTTGTACAAATCCTAATTCTAACACAGTTGAAATTTTAATAACATATTCTACAAAAATAATGATTATATAATGTTTTGAATTTGTTTATTCGTAATAATAAAATATTCAACAACAAGAGTCAATATCCATACGCCTATGGAATCAAATGACAATAATTTTTAAGTAAATTTGATTTAAATCGGTGAAAACATTTTTTTTTTCGTTCTGAAAGAGTTCAGTGCAAAACTACGTGAAACTCCTTAACAAGTTTCGTGTACACATGTTCGGAACTCTTTCATATGTTCCGTATTGAGTGTGACGAAACTCATAAAGGAGTTCCAAATATGTGTACACGAAACTAGTATTCGTGTAACCGGGTGGAACTCCTTCTTGTCGGCATCATTACAACACAGGAATGGAGTATTCTAGTCATCTGCCTTTTATCTTGGGCCACTAACTAAAGATGATTTGTAGAATGATTAAGTTTAATTAAAGTAAAGTAGTAGGGTTTAGTTGTGTTTAAATCACATTTTCAGGTTTGATATATATATTTTTTTGTATGTGATTCTTATTAGTGTGCTCTGATTTAAGATATTTATCTTTTGTTTTTTGAGAGATGGCTTTAGATATAGCTAATCCCTAGTAATATCAAAAGGAAACCTTGTTCTTTTCTATTAATAGCGATAGAGAGAACGTCATGTTTGTCGGTGGAGAATCCCTTCTTCCTTTAGTTTTTGGAGAGATGGCTTAAGATACAACTAATCCCTGGTAATATCAAAAGGAAACCTTGTTCTTTTCTATTAATGACGATAGAGAGAGCGACATGCTTGTCAACGGAGAATTCCTTCTTCCTTTAGATCCGCGTAACAAATGGGGGAAGAGTATTGATGCCATTTGGTTAAAAGGATAGGGGCATTTTGGTCAGAAAAATGTTGTATTTAGTAAATTGTTGTTGTATTTAACAATTATGTAAATTTAAATTTTAGAATTTTTACAAATCTCCGTGAATACGATCTTTATTTTTCCTATTTATATAAGAATATTAAATGTTATATTTGATAGTCACACACGACAGACTCGTCATCAAACTCCACATTCTTCTTTGACTTGTAATGAGATTTGACTATCTCATCTTCATTGAAAGTCACGTCTCAGCTTATGATGCATTTTCTTGTATTTGAACACTAGAGTTTGTATCATTTTACTCATTTAGGATATCCAAGAAAAATGCATTTATTTGCCATTGGCTCAAGTTTACCTTTATTCACATGAGAATAGGCTAGACAAGTGATCATATTTATTGTGAAGTCTTAAAATTGATTGCTGAAAATGGACATATGTTAACCAAATAGCTATTTGTATTTATAGCTTCAGCCTAGAACTCTCTTAGTAACCTTGCACTTGAGAGTATGCATATTGATTTCTTCAATAGAGTGCTATTCATTCGTTCTAAAAGTCCACTTGTTGTGGAATTTGTCTCATTGTACGATGCTTGACAATACCCTACTTTTTGCAGAACTTGTTGAATTATTCTCCACAGAATTCCAAACCATTATTTGTTCTTAGACACTTGATTTGTTTTTTAGTATGCTCGATCAAGGTTTTCCATTCTTTGAATTTGAGAAAAGCTTTATCTTTGTATTTCAAGATAAACACTTAAACCTTCATTGAGCAATCATAAATGAAGACTAACATATATCTGTCACTACTATGAGAGAGAGCTTTAGAAGGACTCCACAAATCTGAGTCGATATAAGCTAGTATACCTTTTGCCCTATGGATTACCGCATTAAACTTTACTCAACAGTGTTTGTTGAGTATGCAATGCTCACATAAATCTAACTTCCCAGCTTTATGGCCATATAGTAAGCATTACTTGCTTAGTTCTGCTAGACCTCTCTCCCTTACATCCCTAACTCTGGAACATGTCAAGAGTCAACCAATGTTCTTATAATTATGTCATGCATCTTGATTTTTATTGTACTAATATCCACAATTTTGCAGGCTTTGTTATTTCCCAACAAAACCTTTCCTCATTCCATGGTTCGATATGTAGTAAAAATTCCTTATAGGGAGTCATGTGGTATGAACAACCCAACTCAAGCACGCATTCATTGCTTGAATCATGGTATGAGACTGTAAGAACATTTGCACTGTCGTAGCCATCTGCAATTGCAACGTCTATGGATTATGAAATTGCATCATTTCTTTTGCCTTTTCGCTCTGGACAGTATTTCTTGATATGTACTTTTTTGTGACAGTGAAAACAATTAATTTTTCTTAGCTTCGATCTTGATTTGGATCTAAATCTATCTTTGTAGAAACCATTGTATGGACTTTTGTTCTTCGTTCTTCCTATTGCCACTAAGATCTCACTAGGTCTTTCACTTCTACATTCTAATGCTTGTTCTTCAACTCTTTGGAATTCAATGTTGACTTGACATCTTTCATAGTAAGAGTTTCACGACTTTAGATCACAGTGTCAATGAAGTGTTCATAAGAATTTGGCAAGGAACATAATAAAATTATTGCTCGATATTCATTTTTGACATCAATATTCTTGAGATCCAGAATAAAATTGTTGTACTAATCCAAGTGTTATTTCATAAGCTAGCCCTATATCATTTGAAAAGTAAACAATTTTATTTTTTAAATAAAGCCGATTGGTAAGTGATTTGGTCATATAGAAGCTTTGCAGCTTCAACCATAACTTTGCTACTGTATCTTTATCAATGACCTCTCGCAATGCCTCATCTACCAAGCTTAATAATATTTTAATATATGTTCTCTCTATTATCTCATTCTTTTCTTCGTCTGATAGATAACTTAAGAGTGTATCTCTACCTTTTAAGGCTTTTGCCAATCCTTGGTGTACTAGTAGTATCTCATTTTTACTTGTCATAAACTGAAATCATTTTTGCCATTAAACTTGTCCACATCAAATTTTGTGGTTGCCATTAATTCTCTTCTTACAGTATGTCCAACAAAGTACTATATACTAGAATATTATTGGTTTTTTTTATCAATACACCAATTGAATTCCTAAGAAAGATATATGAGTTACAAACAGACTACTCAAGTATCAAGTATTTCCTTAGCTAGAATTTTCCCTGCTATATACAATCACTCTACCAAATGCAATTCTAACATACACAATACAACCAGGATATACCTAATGTACAACCAATGGATTTGTGCTCTGATACCAATTTGTTGCAACAACGTGGAACCGATATGTAGAAAATAAATAATTGGCTACAAAAACTGATAAAGACAAAGACAAAAAGAGACACAAGGATTTTATGTAGTTCGACTAAAGCTTATGTCCATGGTCGGAGAACAACTACAAACATTATTATGACAATATATAACAATACTCACTTTCAAGTATATCACTCAAAACCTGAAGCCAAAAGAATATTAAAGCTCAAAGAGAACTTTCTAATATTCTTCGCACCACAATCTCTCCAAGAAAACTATCAAAGTTTTCTTTTTTGTTTTGGTCTCATGCTTATTTTCTTGTGATGAATTGAGAAGCCAAGATGACTTCTCTATTTATAGATAACATATGGCCTTGATCGCGTGAAAAAATATCCAGGCAGCAAAGAATGGCTTCCAAACATAATTGGTTTTCCACCAAATATCATAAAGTCAATTTTGCAGCTACTCATTTTCCACAAGAACTAAATAGCAGATATCGAGACTAAAACACCAGAAGGAGATCACCAGAATTGTCAACACCAGCCTTAGCAAGGGAGTCTGCCAAACAATTTGATTGACAAAGAATTTTCTTGATAGAACTGATTAATAGAACTAGATATCAGAGGTCTGATATAGGATTAGAATCAATTATGCATTTTTTACGTTACATAAGTAAAATTAAGAAGCATTTTCTACTCACCTCTATTGGAAGGGTGGTGATACATGACAAATCATGGATTATATATGCTGGAGAGATATAAAAATGTATTTATGAAATGTGTTCTTAGCAAAAGAACAAAATTGTAGTCCTACTACATAAATCATTTCCCTGCTACCCTCAGATAGTTAGATTAGTGTTCACAACTTACATGTCAGCTTGAAGCATTGGTCTCTTGCTGGTATTTTAGAGTTTATTTTCATAGTCTTCCAGCCTATGAAACAGTCGAAAGATAAGAGGAAGTGTATCTATTTCATGAAGTTCAAGGGTATATAGTGAAATTAACCAAAACAATATACCACCCAAAACAAAATAAAAAGAAAAATTTGTAATAAATCCGGGACGTCAACGGAAGCCGTTGCAGCCCGGTCTCCCACCCGGATACAGTACAAGACTATCCGACATCACTTCCACAGCTGCTCTGATATAAACCCTGATATCTATCAGAATATATATATATATAAACCCTGATTCCTGCTTGGTTCTTACTTGGGAAACTTTGCCCAGGGTTTATAATTAATTTATATTTAATTAACTACTTCAGTGCCGTGCTGCAATTCCAATTATGAAATCGACAACTTGAGAGCAGTTATTCATTTTTTGTGCTTCCAGTTGATGCTCAGTGGACAGTGATATTAGGCTTTCACGATTTGGTGTCTTTAGGTAAGGAATGAAGCCTATATCTGCCAACCTTTTTAGCATTAGCTGATGGTATTTACTTTTCCAGAAATTCATCTCGTAACCAGTGTTGGTCATATGTATCTTTTAGTTGATGAGTGTGAAGAAATATTTTTTGGGTTCTGCTTATTTCACTTTGTAGTCTATCTGCAGTGTGAGGCTCTTGAGGAAAATTGAAAGGGTACTTCAGGTATTTGCATAACTTACTCATGCCACATAACAGGAGTAGTAGTTACCGATTCATGTAGGGCAGGTATTTTGGGGAAGAGACTCTTTCTTTACCAAAAATGATGGGATCTTGTGGTTTGTAGTTTAAGAAATTCTGGTAGGCTGATATAGCTTCATGGTGGTGGGTGTATTAAGTGCTAAATAATGAAACATTTGCTTACTTGATTTATTTAATTCTTTACCCCAGTATTTGGATGATTTGCCCAGAACTGCCACGCTAGAATTAGATGCTCTTGGTTGGTGTTTACTTGTGAATATTTTCTTTTTTCTTTCTTTTTTTCTTTTTTTATTTTTAGACAAGACATGTTATTCTGTTCTGCTGTAAATTACTATCAATAAGAGAGTTAACCGAATGGCACTAGATGTATATATGCATCAACATGTGCATATAACATACTGTGTTCGATATTTCTTGATTTTTTGCCAATGTCTTAAATGTACTTATGATAATGAAGATGAAAAGAAAAAATGTTTCCATGGTTTTATTTTCTAGATGTGCCATACTCAAAAGAAAGAGTACTATTTTTTAAATATTCTATATTATCTTTTAGTTATTGATTTGTTTTCTTGAGTTTGGCTTATTGATGGGTGAACAGACTTCTAGTGGCTTTTTGTGCGTACAAAATTTTCTGCTAAAACATTACAGCAATCCTCCATTTTGCACGATTTATGGTGTGAATATCACTGTTTCTGCAGTGTCCTTAGTTTCCTACAGGGACAAATCATTCAGATAAATTTTCACATTTGGAAACTGTCACTGCATTTTGCTTGAGACCTAGCTTAGCCTTTTTTCTGAGAATATTGTCAATTTCTTTTGAATTATGAAGAATTTCTTTCAATTATAGAAGATTGTTGAAAAACAATGAAGAAACGTTTTTCTCAGGATTATTGGTGCTTGCATTTGTTTTCCCCATAAATTTCTAGCAGTTGAAAGGGCTATGATGGTGCTTTTCAGTGGAATCATTCAAGTTTCTATCCAGTTTCCTTCAGATGTGCAGCAACAGGTTAATGGAATTTGCTAAGTTTTGTTTCTTCTAAACTATCTTTATGTACTTCTAAATAAGAGGCTCTTATAATTTTTCTTTCCAGGTATGGAGCATGGAATTCAATGACTCATTACGGTTAAACATGTTTAAGTGCCATAGTTTTCCTATACAGAAGGCAAAAAGAATTAGTATTTCTATGGAGAAGGCAAGATGAATAAATCATGGCATTTACTTAGTTTTTTCTCCTTCTAATTTTAACAGTATTTCATTTATATAATTACATCTGTAGTGTAAGTTAGATTTTTTATTTTTTTGCTTGTAGATTGAAGCTCTGTTTGCATTTATAGGCAAGAAGAGTAATCCCTGTCAAAAGAAGAACTTGTCCAAATAAAATGCATCAGACTAGATCAGCTGCTGATAAAGGGTAGGTAATTTGTTTCTGTTGGAATCATTAGTTCAATTTCGAATAGACAACAGTACATGTATCTGCATCTTGTCTTTCTTTCTCCCTTGTGTGAATATATTTTGGCATGGCCATTTGCTGGATCTCATTGTTATTTGTTACCATCTAACTTTCCTGTCATATTCTGGTTTTATGATCACTTGTGTTTTGCTGCAGCTTTTATAGTGAGGAATCTAAAGAAAAAACCCAGAAATCAGGGAAGAAGGAGCACCATTTATGGCATAAAAGAGATTCCACTAAATCTGGGCAAAAAGCACTTAATCTCATTCGAAATGTGGGTAAATCCTTTGCTATTATTCCTTCTGTATCTTCGCTTTTATGATCTATTATTTTCCTGAAGAATTACGGTTACTTATTCCTTTCTTTTAGGCAAGAGCTTCATTTCTTTTTTCTTTTCAAAATAGATAACTAGTATCTATTCTTAATGTACTTCGCCTTTTTTCACATTATGTTTCTTAAAAGAAACTTCCAACCACAGATATCTGCATTACCAAATGAGAAAGAGGCTGTCTATGGTGCATTAGATAAATGGATAGCTTGGGAGCCAGAGTTTCCGTTGATTGCTGCAGCTAAAGCTTTAAGAATCTTAAGAAGAAGGAATCAGTGGGTTCAGTTAATTCAGGTATGAACCTTGGAAAATTTGTTTATGCAATGCTATTTGTGTAAAATCTCTCAGCTGTCAGGTGTCAAAATCCTTTATGTTGTATAATTCAATGGTTTGATTTATTGCCTTACCATCAAGCATTGCTTGCTCTGAATTTCCCCTTCTAGTTGTTTGTTAATTGTCATGCTAAGAGACTAAAAAATGAACCAAGTGTCAGGCAGCATATGCACATTCTATATCCTTTTATGAATTATAGCATAAATTGTAGCAGATGATCACTTCTTGAGATGTTCATGGAGTCACATGCAACATTAAGTGTATAGGCTTCAACTTGGTTAAGATATAAAGATGATGCTTTTAAATTGGCAATTGCAATTGAAGTATTATGACCATGGTTCTTAGCTTTTTGATTTGAGTGTTGTCTTACAATTAGGTTCCTTAGACAACCAACAAACAATTAACTAAAGTATGATATAATGAATATGCAGAATTGAACAAATGATGAGTTGTTGGACCTCCCACTACTCACCAATTTATCAATAGCTTGTGCCTGGGCTTTCTTTAGAAAGAAGGCAGTTACTTGCTTTCATAGCTTAGAAAGATATATGGAGAGAAAGAGAGAGTTTTCTTCTTTCTTGTATCCCACAAGTTTTCAAGCTCTAATGAAGAGTAATAATTCCTTTTCATTCTCTCTAGCTTTTTACTTCGATTTGTTTGGGGGGTTTTCCATGTAAAAATTTTTCAGTTTATTTTCATTTTAGTTGTGTAAGAACACTTTAACCCATAAAGATTCTAATAGTGGTATTAGAGCCTCTAGTTGTTAAGTGAGGATCATGTCAACGACAAAAATTGATGTTGAGAAGTTTAACTGGAGTAATTTCTTGTGATGGAAAATGAAGATGAAAGCATTTTAAGGAAAGACAATTATTTAACAGCAATTAGAGATAGACGCGTAGAAATCACTGACGACAACAATTGGAATCAGATGGACGACGACACAATAGTCAATTTGCACTTAGCACTAGTTGGTGAAGTGTTATCTAGTGTGACTGAAAAGGAGACTGTAAAAGAATTTTGGGATACTTTAACAAAATGGTAGAAGACGAAGTCACTACACAACAAGATCTTAAAGAGAAGACTTTATGCTCTTCGATTGGTGGATCCACTTTGGTAAATGACCCCATCAACAATTTGAATACTCTATTTTAGCAACTTACATCAATGGGTTATAAAATTGAGACATTTGAATGTGTGGAGATTTTATTTTAAAGTCTACCTGATTCATATGATCAACTTGTTATGAATTTGACGAACAATATCCTTGCGGACTATCAAGTTTTCGATGATGTTGCATCATTTGTTTTAGAAGAAGAATTTGGGAGTAAAAACAAGGAAGAAAGATAGACAGGTTATAAAGAAGCGAAAGCTTTGACGATGACAAGATGAAGATCAATGAAATGCGGTCCTAATAAGAGTCACAATCATGGTAGATCAAAATAAAAAAATAAGAATATCAAATGATACAATTGTGGCAAGAAGGGCATGCAAAGAAAGATTGTTGAAACAAAATGAAGAGTAGTTCTTGAGTCATCAAATGCTCAAGGTAATATAGTAAGTACTTCGGATGATAGTGAAATTCTATATAGCGAGGCAACTACAGATGCTGAAGGCAGAAAAAGTTTCACTGATGTTTTACTTATAGACTCATAAGCAATATAACATATAACTCTACAAAGAGAATGATTCTATCAATATGAACTTATTTCAGGAGTATCTGTGTTCATGTTAGATAATCATACTTTGGAGATTGTTGGTATTAGTACCATCAAATTAAACATGTAAGATGATATAGTTCGCATAATTCAGGAAGTACGACATGTGAGAGACCTAAAGAAGAATATATTGTCATTGGGACAATTAGATATCAATGGGTGTAAAATCTAAGTTTGAGATGAGATCATGAAAATAGTTAAAAGGCACATTTGTATTGATGAAAACAGAAAATATAATAGCAAATTTGTACATTATTCAAGGAGAAACATGACAAAAAAGAGAAACCATCGTTGCAACAAGATCAAAAGAAGAATCAACAATGATGTGGCACCTTAAATTTGGCCACATGTCAGAATGCTCTATTTTGTTTTAGTAAAAATGCTATGCACATTGCTAGGATTCCAAATTTTCATTCACAGACAAAACATACAAGGGTTCATTACCACTCTATTCGATAAGTAGTAGAAATTAATGTGAATATGCAGAAAATTCACACTAATGAGAACCTAATAAATATTATGACAAAGCTGATCAATATCGACAAGTTTAAACGATATGGATCCAATTGTGGCCTAGCGGTAACGTAAGCAAGCATGGTGTGACAATGATTGAAGGATTACAAAAGTGATTTTAAGTGGGAGAATGTTGAAAGAGTAAAACCACTTTTGTGGACTTTCTACGACTGGCTTTAAAATGATAGGTGTTAGACTTTGTGGTAGACAACTCAACCTTTCCATTATTTCTATTCAACCTTTTCAAAGTAGTGCAACCTCTTTCCTATAGGCTATAAATAAATATCTCTTATGCCTTGTATAAGCATCCTTTTTTTATTCTAATCTCCTAGTTTAAGAGAGAGCTTTCATAGCTTAGAAAGTTATACAAAGAGAAAAAAAGAGTTTTCTTCTTTCTTGTATCCCAAAAGTTTTCGATTTCTAGTGATGATTAAGAAATCATTTTCCTTGCCTATGGTTTTTACCTCGATTTGTTTGAGGGTTTTTTCACGTAAAATATTTGTATTCAATTTATTTTTATTTTTTTAAAATTTTATTTAGTTGTGTGGAAACTCTTTAACCCAAAGGTCTTAACAGTGGCATCAAACTATTTTATGGAAGGTAATGTTGCATGTAAAACTTTCAATTTTTCATGAGGCTATAAAAGGCTAAGATTTTTCTCAATGCATAGTGGTAATACAAGAAGAAATTGAAGCTCTTTCATAAAAACAAGACATGAGAGATCGAAAGTGATGAGAAATAAATGGGCCTACAAGAGGAAACAAGATGACAATGACCAATTGGAGCGGTATCATGCTAGATTGGTGGTTAAGGTATTTTCTTAGAAAGAAGACATTGACTTCAATGAGATGTTTTCTCCAGTTGTTCGACTTACAACAATCTGAATAGGTTTTGTAATGTGTGCTATGTTTGACTTACATCTGGAGAATTTGAATGTGAAAATGTATTTCTTCATGGAGAACTTAAAGAAAAAATTTACATACTCCAACCAAAAGGGTTTGTTTTGAAACAGACAAGGAAAACTTGATTTGGAGTTTAAACAAATCTCTATACGAACTCAAGCAGACGCAACTTGAACTCAACATAATTTAGATTGTTGTATGTACTGTAAAAGGTTTGATGGAGATAATAACTTTATTGTTTTGTTATTGAATGTAGATGACATGTTGGTACCAGGCCCCAATAAAGTTTAAATCTAAGAATTGAAAGCTGCAAATTTTGAAGAGATAAGAGATGCCTATTTGTAGGACAAAAAAACCTATGTATGGAGAAGTTAAGATGCACAATTTTGAAGAGGTTAAATAGCAATAGTAGAAAGTTGTGATGTCTGCCACAAAGTCAACATTTTCCATTTTGAAAGTGACTTGCCTCAAAAAGTTCACAAAAATGGTTTTACCCTTTTAACATTCTTCCACTTTTGTAATCCTTTTATCCTTATCAAACAATCCTTGCTTATGTTTCTGTTAGGTCACACGATGATCTACACCATTTGAACTTGTCCGTATTATCGACTTTGTCATAACATTTGCTAGTTTCTCATCGATATGAATTTTTTGCATGTTCACACTACCTTATTTATTCTACTACTCAAACAAAGTAGTACTGAACCCTTATGTACTTTATATGTGAATGAAAAACTGAATTTCTTGCAATGTACAAGCATTTTTACTATCATAAGACAGTTTAATCTTCTCCTTTTTGTGCCCGAGCTCCTCCAATAGCTTTGTGTCTAAATTGTTTCCTTACAAGCTTTTGTAGCTACCATATATTCTGCTTCTGTTGTAGATAAAGTTGCAACCGACTGCAGTTTAAAAACACAACTTACAACTTTTCCTGCAAATGTAAACACATAAGGAATCAAATTTTTTGTACTAACACCTTTGCGCCTGTTTGGGATCATACAAAGATCTGTTTAACCTGTAGAAACTACTACAGTTTGTTGGGCCTCCAACTACACACATATACATATATATATACATTTTGTTCAATATATTGGTTTAAGCAAAACACATTTAATCCTTCCTGTACTTTTTAATTGGCTGGAACCTCTTGCTGGCAGTTTCTTTTCCCAGACATTTCCTTCCTAATGTGGTCATTGATTACAAAATGCTTTAATTTTGATATGCAAAATTATTTGAGAAACCTGGTTTCTCTTAATTAACCTCTGTTTGCTTTAGTCACTTAATTGGTTTAGATTTTGACTTGCTCTACATTCATTTTGCCAAACTAGTTTTATACTGATCAGGAACATGCTTGTACTATGACATACTCTAAATTGGTTATCCTGCACAATTCTCTTGTATGAATTTCTAAATATTTTTGTAGGGATACATATATTAATATACCTGGTGTTCTACATTTTTCTTGATGAATTTTTAACTTGTGCTAAACTAAACTTCTATACTTTTGTTTCCTATAGATTTGACAATTTGTGGCTAAATTAGGCAAGATATTGTACATTAGGTGGCCAAGTGGATGCTGAGCAAGGGCCAAGGAGCTACCATGGCAACATATGATTCCCTTCTTTTAGCATTTGATATGGATCGGAGGGTAGATGAAGCTGAAACACTATGGAATATGATTTTGCATGCACATACCCGCTCTATCTCAAAGCAACTATTTTCTAGGATGATCTCCTTGTATGATCATCACCATATGCCAGATAAGATCATAGAGGTACAGTTTTAGTCATTATCCAATATTCTTCCACTTGCTTTAGCTGATTTCCTGTGTTCATCCACTCAATGGTAATTTGGCTGAAGAAGAGGGACAAGTGATAATTTGGCTTCTCTTTGTCATCTTAACTGATGAACTTAATCAGATTCCGACAATGACAGTTACCTCAGTCTTTCAAAATTCTGTACTTATTTGAAATACATGAATAAATTCAGGTGTTTGCTGACATGGAAGAGTTGGTGGTCAAGCCAGATGAAGATTCTGTAAGAAAGATTGCACGAGCCTTCCAGACAATAGGTCAAACAGACAAAAGGAAACTAGTTCTCAGTAAGTACCTAAGTAAATGGAAATATATCCACTTCAATGGTGAACGTGTTAGGGTGAGGAGGACTGCTGATGAATGAGACCAAATTTATTTGGTCATTCATCTGAGCAACTTGATATTGGTATTGGTTTGAATCTGTGCGTGTTGACCAATTGATGCTATGTTATAATGAAGTGTAGGTTGATTTTCATGTCGCAGTTGAGCTTTTTCTTGCAACATGTGAAATTCTGGAACATGGCTCAATGTCCAGATTTCGGTTAATCTTCTTTTGGATAGCGTTAAGAGGATAAAGAGCAAACATAATTCATGGTTGCAGGAATTGTGTTGTGCATCGCTTTAATAGAAAATAGTAGATGTGATGGTAGTAGTAGTGTTAGTGGATTCTTGGTTATGTCTAGGTTTACATAATGTATATAGAGTTTTAAGAATTTTCTTGAAATGCCATGTTCACGGTATATAATTATTCAGTGAATGCCACTTCAGTTTTTGTTAATCTTTAATCACACAATTCTCCAATATCATGTGCGGAAGCAGTTTCTTTTAAAGCTCTGCAAACACTTCATGTCTAATTATTGTCTGGATATGATGATATTTTTACATGTTAATTGACCTTCAGCCTTCAGTGTTTGGTTAAATGTGACATTTTGGAACAAGAACCAAAACGAGTCAGTGAGGAAATACTTGGAAGAAGGATGAATGTTAAATTGTACAACATTAATGCTTTGTGAACTAAGAACTAAGCCAATGAAACTGCTATGGGACTTCTGACATTGTATACTCCATGACTATCATTCCAATTGAGCCATCCAAACAAGTATTCTCCATTCTTGGTTACACCCGCTGTTTCTCCGTCAGCTTTCACTATTATGGTAAACATCTTCTTCTGATCAACATGGTTGAAGTACAAAATAGGTGGAGAGATTTTAACAGAGATTCCTGGTGGTGGACTAACGCTAGCAAAGTATACACTTTTACTGCTGCCAACATTTGTAACAGTTCTCTTGATGGCCACTATTCCATTAAGTTTTGGTATTGCAACCGATGGATAATTCAAAGCGTTTGGTGGTGGAGGCTTTTTAGGGCACTTGAATGAAGGGTCAACACTCTTGTATCCATTGCTGCAGAGAAAGAGAAGATAGTCTTTATATGTGGCATCATAAACAAGTCCAGGATCTGCTGCCTTTGATGGCCTGAAATGACCTGAACCAAACTGGAAAGGATCTGATTCCAAACCAGATGCTTCACTTATTGGTTGGTCCGTATTATCACGTAATGCAGCTGCAAATTTCGAAACATGAGAATATCATGGTGGCTGATCAGGCTTTATTAGCCAAGTATATGAACTTTGTTAGATATTGTTAACTTGTACCTGTGGTCATGATTGCAGATCTTATAGCAGCACTGCTCCAACTGGGGTGAATCGCCTTCAACAAAGCAGCTGCACCTCCAACATGAGGGCATGACATTGAAGTTCCCGAGAGTATATTATACTTCGTCACTCGATGATCAATGTCCATCTTTGTAGGTGATGAAGCCTCACTCCATGCCGCCAATACGTTCAGTCCTGGAGCAGTAATATCAGGCTACAAGAAAACAAGAAATCTCATTGCAAGAACTTCTACATGTTTAATTAGAGGTGCGACAGAAATCCCTTGATTACCTTGATCACATCAGGGTAGATTACATTAGGACCCCTACTGGAAAATGCAGCCATGAATGGTGCACGGACACCCTCTAATATTGTTTTAGAAGGTGCTATATATGCCACAGGATTCTTGGTAGAATATATGTAGGTCAGAATTTTTTGTCCATTTTTGTAACCAACAGCAGTGGCGGGAAGAAGATGAGAATCAACTGCTAACTCCTCTCCATTGGCTTTACTGTTTGCTAAAATGTAACCGATGCCTCCAGCTCTCTTTACCTCAACAGCCTTTCTTACTCTTGCTCCTGCTCCTCTAAAGCACATTACAATCTTCCCTTTTGCTTTCTTAGGTGAGAGGGAACCAGGAAGACATTGATCAGTCTCATTTTGAGGTACATCAGGATTAACTACTTGTGCTGCATGAACGAGAGGATATGTCATGTTCTTTTCTAACTTATATGGAGTTACAGTTTGGCCCTGAAATCAAGAACAACAACATATAATCTCAGTGAAGATTGTTAAATTTTCACCATCTAAAAGCTTAATCTTAATTTATAGAGAGGGTTTAACACATGGCATGTTTGAGAAGCGAGCTGACCATAAATTTTTAATAATAAGTTCAACACGTGTATATTTTATGATTTTGCTAGCCGGAAGTAGAAGTTTAAATACAAGACTTTGACACTTCATCTAAAATCTTAAGCCGATATAGAGGAGTCCAGGTGACTTTTAGTGTTTACCTGGATTTTCTTTCCATTTCCAAGTTCCAATACTGCTATAAACGAGCGATCTATGCTGCTTGCACCAACAGTAATGACCCATGGAGATCCATTCGACAATGTAGAAGGTGTAGGGCCTGAGTTCCCAGCACTACATACAACTACAATGTCTTTCTTGAGAGCATGAAGTGCACCAAGAGCAATGCTATCCTCATTGAAAGGAACAGGTTTTGCTGTTCCAATGGAAATACTCATCGCATCAACACCATCAGCAATGGCATCATCCATCCCTGCTAACATGTCTTCATCCATACAAGTGTTTTCTCCTTCTTTGCCTTCTCCTGGAATTGGCCAGCATACTTTGTAAATGGCGAGTCGTGCTAGTGGCGCGCCTCCCGAGGCCGTTCCACTGCCGAATCCGCCAAGAGCCGAGACGTTATGAACCCTTCGGCCACCAACTGTTGATGCTGTGTGAGTTCCATGTCCATCCTTGTCACGAGGGGATTTATAATCTGCGGTTCTATTTAAAGGACCATAATATTGTTCATAACCTTTAAGATAGTATCTCGCACCAATTATCTTCCTGCAAAATTGCCAAGTGGAGAAGTAATCATTTTTTCTTTGTTAAATTTCCAGTTACTTCAACGTGAATAATAATCATATAAAAGTGTGTAAACAAGGTTTGAACACAGAATTTCACATCTCTTAGACCATGTTAGATTCTTAAAGAGAGAGTGGTTAAATTTAAACATTTAATATTCTTGAACAATAATTTTTTGATATTTTAATTTGATTTCTTCTATTGCATTAGTTCCTCTGTGTTCCTGTATGACCGATCCTCCATTTCTTTTTTTGTGTTCTGGTTCACTGTTCTCAAGTCCTAAACAGAAAATGCATATAATCATCAGACTTTGCTGCTCCCATATAAAACACTTCAGATCTTCCAAGTCATTTAATTTATTATTGTGTCTTCTCTGTAGTATGTTTATTTAAATTTACATTGTCGTGTATTTTGTTATTTAATAGAATAAGATTATTTTTCTAAATAAGAATGCTAGAAAAGATGGTAGAAGAAATGCTAGCGACTATTCGAATCACAATTTCAAGTACTATTTTTTATTTATTCTTTGAACACTCTGGCATATCTTGAAAGACATTTGTGTTTCTTATAATTGTTATAAATATATAGATTGTCATTCTCTTTGTACGTTCTTATCCGTCACTTTTAAGACAAATTTTATATATCTAATTATATGTCAATTACAAAACCAAGAAAGCATTTTTCTTATTCCTTAATTAATTTAATCTGTTTTTTTTAAAAATTTGAAGTAATCATTACTAGTTGTAGTTCATGGTTATCCAACACTCGTATTTTAACTTATGTACTAGTTTCCTTAGTCTACACAAAACAACCTTAAACCACATTATTAAAAACAAATGGTCGGAGTAAGAAGTTTCAGCCAAAAAGAAAAAAAGAAATGAAACTGTGTCAATCTATCCCCATGAGTTTAATTATGCAAAATTGAAAATAGACCTATATCATGCTGAAGATTCTAAACAATTGCAAAGAACATCAAAGTGCAACACTGATTAAGACAACACCATCTCTCAAACATTTTGGTCAAAAAAGTTGAGCGTTTAAGGACCAAAGATATAAGGAAGTGTTTGAAAGAACTGCTATTATCATCATTGTTGTTGCCATACAATATTGTTTCACCCGATAAAACATATATGGGATCAAATTTCCATGAAGCAACAAAAAAGAAGAACTGAAAAATAAAAAGAAGGCCTGGAAAAGAAGAGGAAAATTTTGGATCTCATGATAGAATACTGAGACAAAAAGTACTAGAAGAGTGTTTGTACTATTCCATGGATAGAAGGTCACAAGATGGCAAAAGAAGCCAAAAATCAATTAAAACATGACAGATAAATATTTGTTTGTTTCATTGAAATGGACAAAAACTTTGCATTATTAAGTCTACCAAGGAAAGCATGCAATGGACACTAATGTAGGACACGGTTCCCAGGCCTGCTAGAAAACGCCAATTTCTACAATTTCATGAACAAGAATTATGGAGGGATGTGACTTTCTATGACTTCAACAAAAAGTCTAAAACCATTTCGTTTTCCAGCAAATTGATTTTTCTTCTCTATTTTTTCCGTCAACTAATTGTGCACTTAAAGTTGTTCTCATAATTTTGGTAAAACTGTGACTTCTAGCCATGGTAGATCTAATTAGGCAAATTTGACCAATAACAGTTACTTGGAAGATCTAATCAGAAGACAAATTATCAATTCACAGGCTTGAGTTCCGCCATCAGACAACTTTAGCAGCTCGGGAATACCAGAAAATGGCTGACTTTGGAGAGGAGATCAAAGTGAGAGGCCGTCGGAGATGAGGGAATCAAAAGCCATGTGGATAAAGGTAATATGGGAATCAATTTAGGTACCCTTTGACTAGTTCGAGTTAATAGAATTCAAATATTTTTAAAAGTATATTTATTGCTAAGTATATATGATACGTGAAAAACTGCTCTTGCTATATAAGAAATAAGTGTAACAGTCATTACTTTTAAAGCTAATTACACTCACCTATTACAGTGGGATGAGTTGAATGCATCTCCTATTTGGCAGATTCCTTTCCATCTTTGTGGAATTGGTCCCAACCCTTCATCATTGAAGCTCTTAGATTCTGGCCAGACACCTAATCAAACAACAAAAGTATAAATTAATTTGCATTGAATCCTAAACTACTCTCTTTCCATTTGATAATTCCTAAACTCCACCTTCATCATCCCCCCCTCCCCCCAAAAATAAAAAAGAAATTAAGTAAAAAAACGAAAAATAGCTATTGCAAAAGTAAGGCAACCGTATATGTATGCCCTATCCTTACCGTTATCTAGGATGCCAACAATTATATTTTTGCCGTATCTTGATTTGAGCAGTACATCGTCATCTCTGTCCAAGTTCTTTGACCTCACTGACTTCTCTAAGCCTGAGAATTCCCATGATCTGGTTGTTTGCAGAGAGTACTTTCTTGGGTTACTTTTGTACACAGAAACCACTTCATCCTTCTCTAAAAGAAATTCAGTTTTCATCAGCTGGGGAAAAGAATTAAAGAACCATATATATACAATGCCGTGGAAATTTCAAAGCAATAGTAGGAGTTCCTCCGGCTTACCGGAAAGTAGGGAGGCTTCCTCTGGAGTAAGCAATGCCGCGAAGCCGTTGATGCTGTGTTTGTAACTGTAAATAAGTGAAGACTCTGCTTCTTCCTCAGTTTTCTTCACGGAAAGAAGATGGGAATAATGGTTTTCCTCAACTTCATGCAACGTTTTCTCCCCAGTATGTTTATGCTCTCCAAAGTACACTATATAAACCTGAAATCACCCACACAAAAATTGAAAATAAAAAGTTTGTTCTTGTAAAAGAGGTGATGACAAATTAAAAGAACATTTCAATGAAGCAAATGAGAAAGAATTGAAAAACCTGTTTGTCTGCACAAGAAGCAAGAATGTGAATGAGAAGAAGAAACAGAAAGCAAGTGTGAGAAATCTTTATCTTCATGGTGAAAAGATGTGATAGGATTTACAGAAATCTAATGGTGTAATTTCGGGGTATATATAACACCGTTTAGGGTTGAAATCAAGATGGTCCTGAATGCTAGGGCGAACCCTGCTTGTTTTGGAATATATTAAAGATAGATTCAATGGAGAATATCATGAATATAGAGTTTAGCAGGACTATGCTTTTTTTTTTTCTTTTGTTTTTTGGAAAGTGATTGGGTAGTTTTTGAGTTTTCAAGGTTTTTTTGTTGAAAGAATTGGTTTTAAAAAGGGCAATAAATGATTATTTGAATTCACAGCATTGGGAAGATTCTGAATTGGACCAATTTCATGTGGACAATGATAAATAATTATTTCTTTACCTGAAATTAAATATACATATTTTTTATTTTTGAATATTCAGATTTAAATGTTAATTTTCATAAAATAAATTTACATATAAAATTTTACTAAATTATGAGATTTATAAGCATTTCACTAAATCGCATGATCCCATCACTAACCCTATATATAACAAAATAATATAATCAATATTATTCTTAATTCTCGAGTTAAAAGTAAGTATTTAATTTCGAAAGAAATAAGTAATTGTCCTAATAAAAAAATTGAAATTTTCTTAGTGATAAATTAATAGTATTCTCAATATTTTATTTAAAATTAATGCACCACACTATCTTTTACCGATTTAGTAAGCAAATTTAAATTTCACAAAGCTACTCCTAATTAGCAATGAGTTTGGCGGAGGGAGAGGGGTACTAATCGCCTACATTGGTCCTCCACCTTTTTTTTTTCTTCATAAATTTCCCTTTTCAAGGGAGACAAGAGAAAGGGAAGATTTTGTTTTTTTTCGTCTTTAATTTAGGAAGCCAAGAAGGGGAAGAAATCCAATCAGATTCATTTTTGGCTGGTCTATCCTTTTCATTACTGTTTGGCATTTCTACGTATACGATGTTAACCACATAAGGCCAATCCATACACGAAGGAGAAGAGCTATGAGCAAAATTATCTAAATCATTAGTTAAAAGTGGTTTCTCGATCGTGGTTCATAACGGATCGAATGGAAGGTTCAACCCATCTAATCAATAATCATATATATATATATATATATATATATATATGATCTAGGGGAGAGAGTTACTCGTAACAATATTCATTGAATACTTAGTTATAATAATTATTTTCAACTTATTTTTAAATAGTAGAAATAATATTGATATTGCATATCTCTTTAATCAACTATTTTTTTTCTTCTTTCATTTGATCAGTGTAGCTAAATATTTCTTCTTCTTATTTATTTGTTTTTAATATAAGTGTAATAAGTACATTTATAACCATAAAACTATTATTAAGAGAGAGCCAATTTTATACAAGTAAATAAAATAGTCATTTTGTACATTTTACACTATCAAAAATCATATTTAAAATGAATATACCAAATAAATAAAATCATCATATTCTAATTATAATTTTGTTTACCATCACTAGCGCTAAAAGTATGATTAATATATATAATTAGAGAGTTACTAAATCCCACACTCCGTAGAACACTTTGTATTAGATTTGGACATTAATACCCTTTATACTAATCATAATCCTAATACAATTAAAATTTTAATAACATATTCTATAAAAACAATAATTATGTAACGTTTTCAATGTATTTATTCGTAATAATAGAATATTCAACAAGAGTCAATACTCATCCGTCTATGGCATCAAACAACGATAATTTTGAAGTAATTTGATTTAAATCATTTCAAACTCTTTTTTTTTTTGTTCTGGCAGCGTTCCGTGCGGAAGAAGGAGTTCCACATTCTTCTGCACGAAACTACTTAAGGAGTTCCATACATCTGTACACAGAAATACTTTTACTTTTTTTAAAAAAAATATTTTAATACTGATTTTTTATTTTTATTACTTAGTTTTACTTTTGTTAATTATTTATGAATTTTTCCTTATTTTGTAAAATTTAAATTTTGTATTTATGTTATTTACAGGCTATTGAGATAGATTATACTCAATATTTCACAACAGAAATTACTTTTTAATCGTGAGAAATTAATTGAATGGGTAAGAAAAAGAGCAAAAGATGTTAACATCTACTTGTCTATTTCTCGATCCAATCTTCCTCAAAATGGTGGTCGTGGAAGTGTGTGGCTTGCATTGGAGCATTCTGGAAAATACAGAAAAAAAACTATTTGCGAAAATCTCAGAAAGTTCACAGGTACTAAAAAGTGCAATTGTCCATTTTTGTTACATGGTTTAGAAATTGTAGGATCGGGTCGAGTTTGGAGATTAAAGGTTTTGCATGGTAGACATAATCATATACTTGAAATCTATCGAGAGGGTCATACTTCAGCATTAAGGTTGACTAATAAAGAATTTCAACTAGTTAAACGTTTGTCCGAAAGCCACATAAACTATAATGACCCGAGGCATTAATTTTTATGATAGGATTCAGCGTTGGGAAGCTATCAGGAGAAATAGTGGTAGTTAGTAGTACTTTACATAGTATACATTTTCAAATTTTTTGATTTTTTTTCCAAGATATATTAAAAAGAAATAGAATTTGTCATGACTTTAAGTTATCTTTTGTTTAATTTATGTTTATTTAAATTATGGTGATTTTTTAAAAAATTCTAAAAATAAAACTTATATATTATAATGTGAAATGTATATGATATGATATAATTAAAAAAATGTAAACATAATAGAAATCCAGAATATAATATTAAATATTTAAAACTTCATAATCCAAAATATAATGCAAAATAATCAGATGTATCAATGACTATCTCGATACTTGAGACCCAATCTGAAAAGTCTGCAGATATCTAAAGATTTGACAACAACATCATAAATCTGGCTATGCGATGATCCCTCTGGTCCACTATCTATAATCGGGTGTAAGATACTATACATGACATTCATACCCTGCGTGTATATATTTTTAATTATAGACAATAAAATCATAAAAATTTAATAAAAGAATAAAACTTAATGTTATGAAATATTAACGTCTCTGCGATCATCGAAAGCTGTGCACCAAGAGGCATGTGGGTCGGGTTTCTCAACTCGAAGATGACTAATGCGCTCAAACCAAGACAAATAATCATCAGCGCATTCCTATGTGGGTATGGCACGCTGTCCCAAGGCATCTGCTGATAATAGACGTGAAGTAGGCTGCTCCCACAAAGTCTCCATCCTCGAATACTCAACCAAATACATTTTGTTCTTTTCCGGTCGCACTACTTTAGTCGGCTGAATAACCTCCCAAGAACATAATGCTAAACTTCAATGGAAATTTCGCGATATTCTACACGAAACTAATGCAACTCAGAAAAAAAAATCATTTCATCCTAAATCAGCCTTTGATTCAATGCTATTATCGAAGATGAAGCAATGAAATATCAAACCCATCGCTAATGCAATAAAAATCAACCAAAATAATGTCCCAAAACTGAACATAACATAAATTCACAGAAGAAGTTTTGGGTTTCGGTTGAAACCCAAAATTCGAAATGAAATCGCAGAATTATGTTGTTTAATCCAAATTAAAGTAACGAAACATGAATAACATACAATAAGTTGTTCATATAAAGCTTTAATCTTCATAAAAAACGCTCAAAATACAAGTATCCATTAATAATGAAACCAACTGTAAAAATAATCAAATTCGAATTAAAGCTTATTTGGTAAGAATATCTCAAAATGGATAGATTAATAATCTTGTGATGACTCTTTGATGGCAGCCACACGTATGGGGAATTCATTTTGCACCTCTTCTCTGTGAATTAGTAGCTTCAGTCGCACATAGAAGAATATCTCAAAATGGTTTCAATGGCTTCAGTTCCTTGTTACTTGGTAAGAATATCTCAAAATGGATAAATTACTAACCTTGTAAACCTTGTGATGATTCTTTGTTGACAATCACACTTCTGGGAACCGGAATTCAGTTCATAGCTTCTACGGAAAAATTTTGTGCTTCAGTCCAGCTTGTTGTCATTTTAAGTTCCGTGTAGAGATTTGGGGAAGTATTGATGGATATTGGTTAACATATAGGGGTATTTTGGTAAAAAAAAATGTGGTATTTAGTGATTTAATGTGATATTTAAAAATTATGTATAATTATGTATCATAATTATTTATAACCCATTGTCAAAAAATCTTAATTTTTTATCTACTCAAATAAAATATTCAATTGTGAATTAAAGGTGAATTTTTAGAAACATTTATGTCACAAAGAAAAGCACACATATTATAAATATTTTTTTAAACAAGATTATAAATATTAATTACCAAAAAGAGATAGATTTAGTAAATTCGTCTGTTCTCTCCTGCCTAATTTATAAAGAAATACTCAGGAGAATGGCAATGGGGTGGGCGAACAGGCCCGGAGAATCCTATCCCTATCCCGCCTCTGAATCCAGTTTAAATCTAACGAGTACCCCCCCCCCCCCCCGTCCCCGCTTTCTCATTCTCCAACTAAAGTTCAGATAAACTAGCAAATCATGCATTGATTTGTAAATCCTCATACTTGGATGAACACTTATCCATTTTTTGTATCTTCACAATTGAATTTATGGATGATTCTTTTTCTGAATATATATATGCATGTGCACACTCCTATTTACGAATTACTATATATAAATAGTTAAATAAAAAGAGAAATATTACTGTACATACATAATTACAAATCAAGGAATGATATTGAATTAGATTCTACGTAATGCGCTAATCATTGAACTATCATTTTTTTACGATAACATTTATATTATATGAGAACCTTTCGATATTTGTAGAAATCTTTTATAAATATTTAATTCTAGTTTTTTACGTGAAAACCTCTTGAGAATATTTTGACATAATCCCTATGAAACGTGACATATCGATTCGTGCTTTTCATGACCATCGACAATCAGAAAACAATTTATTAAATGTGATTTCAGAATATAAAAATGTCCAAAATAACTATTATATTTATTTACATAAAATTGTTATGATTACCCTTACTAATGGTTTTAAAATTTTCAATTAAATCCATATTTATATAATTATCAAACTTATGCTAAAAATAGAATAAATATTAATTCATACTAATAAAATGAAAGAGAAAAAAAGTAAAGAAATGAAATAAAGATTTTGTTTATTAGGGAGAGATTAATATGAAATATTGTTGTTATATAAAATTTTAAAAAGATAAATAAAATTGTAACTATACTTAACATTTATTGTCTGTAAAAGAATAATTGAAAGCCATCCTTTAATAAAATTCAATGTTTGACAAAAGTAACTTCAGCATTTTCGAAATGTAAAAAACCAACATTTCTAAACTATTTCTTGAAAATTTAATACTAAACCATTTTTTTCTCTCTCTCTCCGTTCAAGATTATGAACAATATTAAAAATAATACACAAAATAACTATTAAAAATCTCAAAAGATCTTATATTTTGAGAGAGTATTTAACACCAGAGCAGCAATTATATTCATATAGTTAATTTAGAAAAATTGCCTTAAAAAAACCATTAAAAAATTTGTGCTAGTATTTTTCATTAAGTTTTTGAACTCTTACCATGTGACATGACGGTCAAGTTTCGATAATGTCTGGTAGAAAGCAATTGCATGTAAGAGAAAAGGATGTTTCCTTTCAATTTTGTCATAATTCTAGAGATGATTTTTCTTGAACAAAATGATACGGTCGAGGAAAACTCTCAATTCTCAAAGACGACCTACTTATAGTAAAAGCTGCTCGCTTAGACTAACTTTAATATAATTTTTCAGCTTTATTCAAATCTATCTTAAACTTATTACTAATAAATTTAGTGTCTCCAAACCAAATTTTCAAGATAATCTATTAGATTTTAAGGTTAATTTCAATAAAGTTTCCTAAACTTCTATTCCAAAATGCATTACTCTTCATTTTTTTTGTTTTTTGAGGAAGGATTACTTTTAAAATCGTGTTTCAAGGCATAAGCTATTTGCTCTATTCAATAGATCTCAACATCTTCCCCCCCTTTTAAGTTGATTCAAATTATAATTTAAGATTGAATATTTGATCTTATATGCAAGATTAATATTAAGAATCGTCACTTTATACTTTTCATCTTTTCAAATATTTTTACAATGGTATTGCAAAAGGCAAAGATGATATCTTGCAATTTTTTTCTCAATTAAATGGATTCTCGACAAAAAGAATTGTAGAGACGTCTTTTCATAGCATTGCTCAAATTTAAAAGTTGTTGAATCGAAGAGGCGAATTTGGTTCCCAATTAGTACAAATAAAAAGGTGAAAGGTTAATTATTCATGACACAATTAAAAGATTACATTAATTATGTGTTTTGTTGGGAAAGTCTAAGAGGATTTATTGGAACTAATCTAGATTTTATTTGATGAAGAATTTCTTGCAAATAAATACTCATGTCTTACCGAGATAGATTAATTTTTTTTCTTTCATATATTTTAAATTATAGCCCACTTACCATCTTGATAGCACATTTTTTTCTTCTTATTCTACCATCGGTCAAACAATGTGGGGTAATAAATAGCTTTTCAAATTTCCATCTTGAAATCAAATAAATGTATAATTTTATTAAATTTATTCACCTTTCAACTTTTACTCAATTAATTCCTTTTGGACATATGAATAGGGCTATGTTTGATCAATAAAAATTAAATTTTGTTATAATAAACTAAATAGATATATAATAGGAAGAATGAGATTTTTTTTTCAATTACATTAAATACAATTTTTAATTTTTGTGAAAAAAAAAACAGTCTATCTACTGAAGAGTATCTTATTTGTGTGCAATTTGTGCACAATGTGAGGGTTGAAATCCATTTCCACTTTTAAAAACTAAAAGCAATGATAATAAAAGTAGAATAAATTAATATGCTACCTGTTTCATGGCGAACGTGACATGTCGAAATTCTATTTTACTTTTGAGAAAATAAAAAAGCAATGAGAATAAAAGTAGAAAGGCACAAAGGTCAATGGTCCAAAATTGACTCTAATGGCATAAGTTTTAGACAATGAAAGGTTAATTAAGGCAAATGAATAGAAAGTAACAACTTAGTCATTTCAATATCTTATTTTTAAGATTTTAGTTAATTTGGTGATCTCTTATATATATATATATATATTTTTTTTTTAGTTACTTTAATTTTTTTTACTCATGAGTTAGACTTATGTAGTTATGAGTCAATTTATGAGTAAAAAGCTATCAAAATGATTGAAAAAAAAACAATGAATCAAAATGGCTAAAAAAATAATTAAATCGACTAAAACGGTAAGATAAAAAAAATGAAATGATCATTTTGCCGTATTAATAAACATTCACTCCAATGAAACTGTCTTGTTAGGGAAGCGGGACCTTACACATATTATCACTGTCGGGATTCACTCCAATGCAACATTATTTGTCAAAATTATAGGGAACACAACATTATTTATCCTATAGACCTTTGAGATTTGCTCCTCAAACTTCACGTCCAAACTTGAAGTCTCATACCATTAATCCACCAAAAAGGTGTAAACATTACTTTTAATCATTCAACTTGCCATTGGATCAATTTATTCTTGATTTTACATAATTTATTAATAATATAATTTTTTATTTATTTTTATGAAAATTCAAGGTAAACCGAAATTCTTCCCAAGTTCACAATTGGAAAAGAGTTGATTTCAGATTTTGTACATGTGAGCTTGCCTAGAACAAGCTTGAGTTTGAGCTTTTCCTTTCTAATTTGGACCAAGCTCAAAGTAACTAATGAACTCATATTACTCTATTGACATTATTAATTCTTATATTAAATAAAAAATATAAATATTCTCTTTTTGAAAGGTTAATGTCATTATACTCACTTCTTAGTATACAAAGTAGTCAAATGCTATATACTAAATAAAATCAATTTAACATATTCCTTCTTTTCTTCTTTTTTTGTTAGATAGATTGTTTCACACTTGTGATATTTAATTTCATTCAAAAATCTAAATCAACAAATTCAGAATAGAGTTTTGGTCGGGAGGAAAAGATTGAGAGACAACTAATCACATTCACTCTCTCATTAAACTGTTAGATAAAGTACCTAATTTCTAATTGAATGTGTTTTAAAATCCCTTAGGAATTGAGATAAAACAAAATGGAAGGCAAATCCCCACTAAAGCCAAATTCATAAACTTTTCTCTATAGCTTCATCCATGCTGTTGAAACTACAATAGGAGCTGACCCTTTGAAAACACAGATTTTATATAAAAACAAACCCAATCTGGTGAAACATTTAGAAGACAACCTTTTTGACATGGAGACAAACATCTTATCTATTTCTCTTTTATCTTAAAACAACATATAAATTCCACGTAGCCAAAGTATCATCATCAATTTTTCTTCCTTTTTTTCTTGTTTGGGAGGAGGGGGGCTTGGGAGTGGGGAGGAAGAAGAAAAAGAAAGAAAGTAGTGTGAGTGATACAAAGAGAAAGTAGTGGGCTTCAATAAAGGACCACAAAATTGATTCTAGTAGGTGTGGGTGTAAGAGTTGAAAAATTGATAGAAGATAAATAGAAAACATAAGTGATAGAGATATAATCATACGGATTTTAAAAAATGATAAAAGATAAATAGGAAAAAGAAGTAATGAGATATAATACTACAACATATTTGACAAAATGAATTAAAGACAAATAGAAAAAAGAAGTGATGGAATATAATAATACAACGAATTTAAAAAATTGATATAAGATAAATAGTAAAAAGAAGTGATGGGATATAATAATACAATGAAATTGAAAAAATGGGTATAAGACAAATAGTAAAATGAAGTGATATGATATAATAATACAATGATTCGAAAAAATGAAATAAAGACAAATAGGAAAAATAAATAATAGGATATAATAATACAAGCGAATTTGAAAAAATGGGTAGAAGACAAATAGAAAAAAAAATGATGGAATATAATAATAAAGACAAATAGAGTTTGATTGTATGTGTATGTATATATGTTTCTTTATATAGAGAGAGATTATTATTTTGCAAAAATTCATTTTTCATTTATTCTTTATTATAAATTAGCAAGATCTTTGTACTTCTTGTTTATCATTTCTCTTCTTACATTTAGTTTATGCTTATGAAAGATACATCATCTAAATGTAGACAAACTTGTGACATTTCAACTTCTTAACGAACAAAAAAAATTAAACGAAATTCAGTACAAAAAAGTAAAAAACAATCGGCCTTTTTGAAGGTGTGACAATTGGAAACCAAGTTTCATATATGTCCCGTGGCATTGGAATTGAGAAGAATATTAGCCACTCACTATATTAGTTGCGTTTATGGATAAGGCAACCTTGTAATAATAGGAGTAGTTTTTGAAGCACCTTATAATATGAATGTTCTCATAGCATGTATAATTTCATTTATAGTTAGTATCGCTTATGGCAAGACAATTTAGTTTGAAATATAAACAAACTCTATATATGAACGAATTCCTATCATGATGTAACGTGCTGATACATTAATTAGCTTTACCGAAAAAGTTATAATATACTCAAAAAATTATTTAATATAACTTCTTGGTTAAACTTCAAATTGCACACTAAACAATTGATATTTTGAATGTTAATAATTTATTTGACGGTTTACTATCATTTCTTGATTTAGACGTTGAATATATGTTGATATCTCCTATTGGACTAAGTATTCTTGTCGTAGCAACATCAATAAATGATCTATTAGATAGATCAGGAAGCTTTTGTTCCGCCATTTGATCCCGAAATACCTCTAATCAACTGGAACGTGGATAGAAACATGCAAAACAAAAATTTGAATGAAGTTGATTTAGATTTAAAGCTAAAATTGTGAATGAGATTGTTGTCTCATTTCATGTAATATTTTTTTCATGGAATGTTTCTTTAATGAAATGTGTTTTTAATATAATTTTATTTTCATTTTAATGTGTACTATTTTATATTGTATTATTCAAAATGTTTAATTAACTTAATAAAAAAATTGTATATATATATACACATTTAAATATCATTAAATATAAGTAATTAATAAAAACAAAATAAAAATATATGCGAGTATAACAGCATGTATAAAACGAGTGTGGATAAGGGTGGGTACTCATTAGATACAACAACATCTCCATCTCTGATTCCATACATGCTAAAATCCATAATTTTCAATTTCATCCCCATTCCCTATATCCGCTAAAATTCAGTAATTTCAACTTAATCCCTAATAAAATCGAATAATTTATTTTCCCACCGAGGACAAGTACAACCCGAGACCCATTTCGACCCGACCAATGTCTATTCCTATAGTGTAAGGCACACAATGTATCCTATTCTTGCATTTTAGTTTGAGCCGCTATGATCCTAAGAATTTGAATTCTTATTACCATTTGGGTGTTTTTTCAACTAATGTTTGATTCCATACCATTAGATTATGTCAGCATTTGACATTGATTGATATATATAAGAACAAAGAGAATATGGAATTTATTTGATCTTTGCGAATATCTTTCTTGATCCCCATCCTATCCTTAGTCTACAAAGTGCAGCAAAAGAATGCCATTCCAAAATATTAAAGTTGACTTACATTTCACAACCCCCAGTCTTTATCATTGCTCCTAAAGAAGATTCTTTCTTGGTTATTCTGCATATCCTACATTTTACATACGACAAAAATGATTGCCAGATTCACTATATTATAACTTTGTTTATTTGATTTTGATGTTTACTATATGCTAACTTTCTTTTATTTGATACAATCAATTTTTGTAATAATCTCTTAATAGAAACGATAAGCGACTATAAATAGCAGAGCATTGTCTTGTCAGCATTTCTATCATATCATATGGTTAAGGGCTTCATTGCAAATGCCTATGAACTTTCAGTTCATAGATTTATCATGATAAATGATTTAAGAAATTAGCTGGATCATCACACATGAGTTAAACATAATATATATACACAGATTCTGGAGATTCCTTTTTAGGAATCTTTAATGTTCAAGGTCAAGCAAATGCAAGTATTACCCTACAGATCTTGAAGAAATTGCATTTAGTGCATTTTCATATATTAAGTCTTACAAGATTATCTGCAAATTTGTCATGCATGTTAAAAGTCATTGTCTATTGCACAGCTAAGGCCTTGAGAATTTTCTGCAATATTCACAACTTTGGTTTATCTTTGTCCAATTGTGAAATCTGCTCATACATATCCTGCCAAAAGATTCTTCTAGGAGAACTGAAAAATATACAACGTCAATTTCAAATATGTAATTGTAAGCAAATCAAGTCCAATCAAACGTCAGGCTTACTGAGTTAAATTTACTTAATTTTCTTTCTACTTGAACTTGGTTCAGAACACAATCGACTCGTTGTAAATCATGAGTTGCATCTCAGTCATAAAGAACCTAACTGCTTGCCTCTTCATCAAACATGGCAAGCCACACTTCAATGAGAAATCACTTGGAGCTCTATACATATAAAAGCCAAAATGAATCTGCTTTGTGATATCAAGTAAAAGAACTATTCTGATCATCATGGCTCCCCCACCCTCCTCTTTCCACACACCCATCCCCCCGACCCCAAAAATAAATTAAAGGCCGCCTCCACTAAGCCAATGATCCTTAAAAGGTATAAGCTAGTTAAGAAGGTGAAAAGCTAAAGGAATTACTTCAAAACACAATATTGCAAGAATCTGTAATGGTACCTTTTGACGGAAGTTAGACAAAGCATTCTATAATAGCTACATCAGTTTTATACAGAACCTTTGCAATGCTAGTTTATAACAATTCTAAATCAAAGCCTATCTCAACGGTAATTTAACAAGCTCCAAATGAAATTGACAGCAACTACATTTCTGATTGTCGTTCATTACACTAACTTGAATATTCCTGCAGATAAAATCAAAAGCAAAATAAGTTCTCTTTCGCGTATAAAATTTATGGGACAACAGCTCCACCAATTTGCTTGAAGAAGAGACATGAACCCAATACTGAATTCTGAAAGTAGTTCCCAAACTAATTATTCGCATTGATCCAAAAAAAAAAAAAAGAAATGAAAAGAAAAGAAAATCAATTCTATATTGAGCAAAAGATTGATGCTAACAAATACACTCACCATCCAAAACTGAATGTCTATATTTCTATTTTGGACTATCTAAAATTGAATGTTCACTTTTCTAAACCAATATATTTTTCATTTAAAGTGCTACAAATATCCTTAATTTCAAGGATTCACATCCCATTTACACATGTTGTTCACCACGACTAACTATATCAATAATAAGAATAATGTTAATTTACTCATGGTTAAAGATTCTCCTTAATTCATACCAAGTGAAAAAAGGACATCCAATTTTGTACGGATAATTATCTAAGATCAAAATATCAAGGATATTTTCAAATCTTTCTTAATTCAAAATGTCTTCCTAAGATATTAATCACATTATGCTTGTAATTCTAACTCCTGTCCAGCACCTTTAAATGTGTCTCACGAGCAAGACAAAGCAATGTGGATACTTAAGTGAAATTGAGTATTTGAAAGTTCGGTTTTCACTATGCAGAGCTTTAGTTTCTCTTTGGATTAGGTTCAGCAAAAGTGTAAAGGATTTATGATTTTCTTCTTCTCTAACTATGGCCAACTTTAGGCTTTACCATATACTACATAGTTTATCTAATTTTAATTGCAAGGAACAAAACGTAGTTCTGAAAAATAAGGCAATGCATTTGCTAAAAGTTTTTAACTAGTCTTGATGTTGTGATCTTTAGTTTTAAGTTTTGTTTGTTTTTCATTTCAACTTCAGCTCTGTTGTAATAGAATTGATTGAAACAGGCACTTTTCCTATTTCCTCATAGATATAAAGTGATTTGTGCATTTATGTAAATATGAATTTATGAGAATGAAACATAAGATGACATCAATTGAATAAAGTTATGCAGAGATAGGTAAGAAGAAACCTACAGTCTATAAATTTTTGAAATTGCATATGAACTTAGACAGATATGTAGGGAGTAATTAGAAGCATCCCTCCCTTCCTCCATTTTACATTAGTTGTATTTTTTACTTTTTTCAAGATAAATCTTATTTTATTGTGAGGTTAATACTTCGAGTGGTTGATTTACCTCAAAGAAAAAAGAGATTGAAAAGAAACCCAAGGAGCTCCTCCATATGATACAATGTAGATTTCATTGAGATTACATAACTTGATTTTAGTTTCAAATCAATTAAGAAATCAAGTTTCTTTCCTTCACTAGTTCTCCTGATTTCTTAAATGTCCTACTCTCATTGATAGGTACATCAAGAAGCCCTAAAAGGATGAAATAGTGGAAAAGTGTGTAGACATTAAGGACCACCTTAGCAATTAAGTTGAATGTTATAATGAAAGAAGAAATACATATGTCATCGCCTCTTTTTTTTTCTTTCTTTTTCTATGTCTAAATTACGTCAAAAGAAGTGAGGTTTCAAGAACATTCTATTTAAGTAAAGCAGACGTTTTATGTTATAGACCAAAGAGGAACATTAGACACTTAATCTGGAAATGAGAGTAGTTAGCAAAACAAAAAATGCTAAAAAACAGGGAATATTCCAGATTTGCATTTTATATTTGATCAAATCCAGCATTTTGGTGCATGGTGATTTTTTCATTTGCACCTTGTCATGGAACAGAACTCAAAAAGAACTGTCCAGATAGAAGAGTAATGATGAAACTTGAGGAGGATACCAAATACCTGTATAGAGATCTGTGAAGATTATTATCAACTCCAACATGCCTTGAAGATTCTGTGTATCTCAACCATGTCTTTGGAACCCGCCAGCAGCAGTTGAGGTACAGGACTCGTTATTTGATGAATATTTTGCAAGATCCTTCAGTAATGAGACCACATCAGCTGATGATCCAAGAAGATATCTGGCACTGGACCTCTTTCTTCCAACTGCACAAGAGAAGTAATTCTCTTTCTGTAGATCGAGTACTGATGAGCCCTCATGTACTGTCATTCGATCCCGCATGGCAGACCACCGATTTCCCTTTCCATTACTATTTTTCTTCTCCGGGGATGAAGAGTGTTGGGTGGCTCTGTGTAAAAATGGCTGGAGAGTGCTTCTTGCTGAAAATCTCGAAGGAGTTCGGTTCACAGGGTTAATTATCTTTGCTCTAGAAGTAGCAGCTGCTCCAGTAGGAAGCTCTGGCTCAAAGAAGATATATATGTCTTCATCCTGAACCATGAAATTTTTTTTGATAAAACTACTTTAGATGTTATGCTAATAGGAATTAAGAAAAAGAATATGAAAGACAATCTCAATTGCAAAATAAAAGAACAGTATCTTCAGGAACAATGAGACTTGTATCTATCTGCACTAGCATAACAATTATATCCTTCCTTTTGAGAAATTTAAGGGGATGCAATGTAGATTTACGAAGCTTTTTCACAAAGGAATTAAGTTTGTGGAACTTTAACATGCTTATGTGCATAAAAGGAAATGTGCACCTTTGGCAGAAAATGTCCAACACACAAGACATAGTCAATTGGTGACTTCACTTCATTACTGTGAATTATTTCTCCCAGAATACGGTCAATTGCAGCACCCTGTACGATGATAAGACCTCCAAGATAACTATGGCATACATCAACTGCTCAGACCTTGATAAATAATTTCTCTTGAATGAAAAAAACACAGACCTTGGTAACACCTGCTGCTCGAACCTCAACTGAACGCCCACCTTGGACAACATCTACCGAAGCATTTGAAATTGGGCCTGTCCAGAGATGCTGCAGCAAATCCTTGGCTTGAAGCCTTCCAAATTCAACATCTGTCATCAGAGTCGGAAACAAAAATTGATATATAGAGCCAAAATATTGGAATTAGCTGATTACCACCAGTGGGGCAAATGAGATCTAGTTACCTGCATACTTGTAGTTCCATACAAGTGAGGTTTGACGAAGTTCAAAATGAGAGCGTGGCGTCCTCTCTGTGAAATACTCAAAGACATGCTGAAACAATGGAGAAGCAAAAGATTTGGTAATTCAAAACTCAACAAGTGTACTAAATTATTTTTTTACATGTAGAGTTGCATATTGACCTTCACACTATCAACCCAATCCATCTGTAGATTTTCTGGCATCGTTGTCATCCAATTTCCCTTTGTTAGCCTTAAAAACATACCATGTTCTGCTGCCAACCACAAGTTATATTCACCAAAATTCTGTAGAAGTCAAACAATCAGTTTAATTTAGTTTCTTTTCCCTTCCCTTCTTCCCAAAAGAAAAGAAAAGGATCATAGTTGAAAACAGACAACCTCGTCAAGCACATTTCGGTCACTTCCACTTAGTATAATGACAATTGTACTTGGATCATTGCAAAGTTTATTCAAAGGTTCTTTCAGATCTGGATGCAATTTAAGTTCCATTTCTTTGAATTGATCCATCCTTCGTCCTTGGGTGTCCACAGGCTCCGTCAGAGTTGCATTGAATCCCTAAGGACGTATATCAAAGTCAACAGTCACAAAAGTACATAATAGATTCAACTGCAACTTATCCCATATATTGATTGCCTTCAAAAACATAATAGACCTCTATAAGCATACAAATGTAAAATTGCATGCAGAATTATTTAAATTCATGTATTTGCCAAGAAAGTTCCTCTCTTATATCTCAATATCTACTACAAGTTTTTTTGAATAAATTGATGCCGCATGTACTAGAAAAGTATACTCAACTAGAAGGCATTAGGCAAAAATTTGTCATTGTTGACACACAAGTTGGCCTATTCACTTAATCAAAGTTGGAAATATAGCAGAAAAATAAATTTGCTGGCACAATAATTCTTCATTTTTACAAGAAATCATTATAAATTGCATACAGAATTAGATAGTTGACTGTGGCTTCCATCGCATCAATCACACTTACAATCAAACCGGTATTGCACATAAAAAGTCACATGTTTGAGCATTAGAATGATAAAGTTCTTCAAGAAAACTCGTAATCCCTGATAAAAAAAATTGCTAGAGAACCTTGGGGCAATAGTTAGGCTCTTTTCTTAAGAAGATTGATATTCAACTTCCTATGGTAAAGACAAAAGAGAAAATCTTCAGGGATTAACATCTGTTTTTTTAATGGAAAATCATGCCTCTACAGCTAAATGTACCTTAGTATAACTATAAGTCCTATAGATAATGGCTTAAGAAGTAGTTTGGAAGCAATAAAGTTATCATAGGCAAATTTTGGAATTTTTCATAAAAACAAACATGCTTAGTATACTTATTGTTAGGCTTACACTGTTGTAATGCATAATATATCATTGTAAGTCTGGGGAAAGTTCTGCCACAACACCTGTGAGTGATATTTTATCAAATGGCAAAAATATAAGTAGTCCTTCTGACTGGAAAAAGATTGAGACCTTCAATGGTTTATATGGATGAAAAATGTAAACTGAGTCCTCATAATTAAGTCTTGACAATTTTGATAAGAGAGGAAAAGAACTTACCAGAATGAGTAATCTATTCTTTGACTGCTTGTATTGTTCAACAGCATCGCCTTTTGGTAATAAAGGAGGAATTTGTCGTGTCCTCAGCTGAGCTTCAACGACAGTATCATTAAGTTCACTTCAAGCCAGAAGAAAACCAATTAATATCAGATACTCTTAGAAGCATGCCATGTCAAATGCATTTGTTATTTCATGGTTTAAAGAAAAAATAAAACAAATGAACTTGCCACTGTTATTCTTCTTGAGAGTTTTACTTTGGTGTTGCAAACAAGGATATCTAAACCCAGAAAAGCTCAAGAGCATGACAGGCAGGTCAATCAGATGGAAACTACAGAAAAAAAAAAATAAAAAAAAAATAATCTATGAAAGGCTGCAAAGTATGAAATGCCATAAAATGACAAGTTTCTCTAGTTGATGGCCAGAAAACTGTGTACATAACACACACCAAGACAACATAATACTGAACCAATGCTTTCTCCAAAATACCTGACAAATGTTTCAGCCCATTCTTGTGATGTATGAGTAGTTACATGCATGAAGTTATGTCGATGTCGTTTTTCTCTTTCATTGGCAGGCATAGCCAAAGCATAACCAATTGAAGCAGCAACTTCAGTGATGTTCCATGGATTTACCAATATTGCCCCAGCACCAAGAGACTGTGCTGCACCTGCAAACTAATAGGAAAACTGGGGAAATTGGCATTGTTTTCCTTGTAAAACAAACACAGGAATTGCAACTAAAAAGTTTAATCTTATTCTGTCCCGTGAATATCAGCATATAAATTTAAGCTAACACATAACTCATGTTATATGTACTAAAAATAACTTGAGATACGAACCAGGAAGAAAAGAATTTTTTGTAGGTAGAAAATTTGAATTCCTAAATTGATTTTCAAGAGCAAAATAAAAGATCAAAGGTCTGTCATGGATTGCAGGCAAAACAAAATCGGGAAAGATGGAATAGATATCTAAAGCATTAGGTAGCTAGAATTGCAGCACTACCCTCTTAGTTTGAGTAGGATAGGTTCTGTTTTGGTTCTTCTTCATAGTCTTATTGGAGAAGGTTTTTACACAAATTATCAATTCCTATCTTTTTTGCCAGATAATTCAACACATTTTAAATTTATTTACCATCTATCGAGCAGGATAGTTTTTTTTTTTTTTTTTGGCTCTATCCTAATCTTCTATTTGGTCTCAACTCTAGGTCTCTAAACACCTTGGGACACATTATCAACGTCTTCAATGCCATTACATCTATGACCCAAAAGTGTGAGTGTCTGTTGTGTGTATTCATTTTTATATGTAACATTCTCAATACTGAGGGCATAGTAAAACAAGTCATAGAGAATACATTACTCAGAAGTCTAGCCTATCATTTGCTGAAAGTGAAAATAGAAATTTAGCATATTTATTGTTCACAGCTTATGGGTGAAAGGTTTTGAAGAACCTAAGGTGTTTCAGTTCCAAGAATTGATGTCTAGAGTAGTCAACATTGCTATCTGTATTTGATAAGAGATTGAAGTGTGCAAAATTATAAGTTTAGCCATACATAGTTATACTTGGAGAAAAAGAGAACTATGTGATTTTAATTGTTAACCACATATTCAAATCATTTTCATTCTCCACTCTTTTGGTTCAGAATGTTGGAATACAGAGGTCTTATAATGAATGTTTTCGTGACATATAAGTATTTAGATTGATTTGCTACCTCGCTTAGAATAAGAACTCCTTTCTTTTCATCTTGGCAGGCCACAAACTCATAGCTGACAAGATTCATCCCATCCCTCAAGGATGTAACCAAAGCCACATCTACAACAATAATTTAAACAAATAAGAAAGCATGAACCAAGCAAACATCTAAAATATATTATAGTGTAAATATATAGACTCTAGAAGATTCACGTTTTTGTCAAAGCTATTTTCCTGAAAACTTACTATCCATCTTAACAGGCAGTAAGTTCAGTTAAAAGTAATGAATAATATGTAGTACAAGAATCGTTGTCCAAAATTTGAATATATGAGAATGTGAAAAAGCCATTCTTAATACATAAAATAAACTATTTTATTTCTTTCTATTGACAAGTAAAATATCTTTGTATACCAAGATAATTATAATAATTCTGTCAATTAAGCCTAAATGTTTCATGCTGGAATAAATGGATGTCAAAAACAAAAATATCCTCCGTAGAACAATGGATGGTTTAGAAAATTGCCATGTTAGCTTTAGGAAATAAATCCGTCAATAGTTGGTTTTACCATTTATTGTCACATTTTAAATATGTTGAAGTTGAAAGCAGAAAACATATATTAAAGAATTGTTTGTGCATCTCTTAATGATCTTGGTTGAAAATGAGATGAAGATCGATCAACATCAGTAACACCTAGGCAAAGCAAAGCTTCATCCAGATTCCATAACTCCTTATGAAAAGTATTTAGAGTAATTAAATAATTAAGGAATAAATATTGTTCATTTACACAAATTCTTGAAGCGGACCCAGAGGTCACTCAAATAGATGGAGATTTAGAGCTTGGACAAAGAAACAAACAAAAATAAAATAAAATAAAGATACATATAGATATCATCGTACTATTGGTGTGTAGAATCTTATTTCACTTCTACTCAAATTGTACTCAATTTTACATATCTCATCATTTCCTGGAGAATCTAGAAAACCAATTACTCTGTATAAAGATAACATAAAGACCATACCAGTAACAGCATACAATGCACATAAAGCTGGAAAGTCAAGAGATCGATCCTGTAAATAAAGTGCAAAACTTGCATTATGGAGCTTCAGATAATCAGAAATTATAATTAAGAAGTTGAAAGATCAAATTAGTAAAATAATTAAAGAAGAAAATTTAGAGTTAAATTTGGACAAGCTTTCTTACAACATTCATTAACCTATAAATAAAACAAATAAATACATAAAATCAAACTGGATTAATAAAATACCATGATATAAGAATATAACCAGGTTCTCAGGCATAAAATGAGTGAATATTTTTTGTAAGTCGTCATGTCAAAGTGCTTATAATTCAACATACACACCATAAACATTACACAGTAAACAATTAAGCATTTTACAACCCCATATCTGTACTGCCATAAAAAAATAAGATATTTAGTGAATGTTACTTATAAAGTGCTTTTACCCTTAAAACAGAAAAGGAAAGCATTGCTTGTATATACCCATTCAAGGGTTGATTCTTTTTGAATTGGGGCACAATAGTTGAATGGCACAGTAGAACCTGGACAGGCTCCTGATCCTCTTCTTGATATGAATATTTGAATGTAAACACTTAGCCAAGTAAAACGCAAAAAGAAATTTGATACTTTCTGTCTTTTATAATTTTAACTTAACTGATAAGACTATTCAATTATGTAGACTAGGGCCAACCAAGTTACTGATACATATAACTGAAATAGATGATCAGCTCTGTCAAAGTATTCAATTGGAACAAGCTACATTTTCACTGAAGTTGTGGTAGACTAAGTGTCTAATCAAGACACAATAGTAGTAATCCAACGCAACATATTGTTAGAATTTAAAATTCTTGCAACACATCATAAAATCATAGAAGAAAGAAACTTCTAAAAGCACTTCTCTTTTCTTTTCTTTTCTTTTTTCTTTTTATGAATTAGACTGCTAATAATAAATGTCTTTTTTAGCAAGAATAAGAAACAGACTCAGCATATATTTACTTCCTTTGCCCCATTTCAACTGTTAGAGCATAGATTTCACAATAATAACCAACTCCTTCCAGTTAAATAGCAGCAAAATATTTAACCATGATGAAATAAACTGAGAAATCATTGGAAACTCGGTCAACACATTAGGAAGTACTCATTATTGTTCCGAGAAAACATGAGTAAAGAGTAGGGGAAAAGGGTAAGGAGTACAGGGCACTCTCATCCTAACCTCAGCCCACTAATTGCACAATGATGCTCAAGATATGATAAAGAAACCAGGAGAAAAAGCTAAACTAAAGCAAAAGACCAAGATGGGAAAAGAATAAGATAAAAGCATGTCGGCATTAAGTGCTTAATCTTGTGAAATAATTGAGATACATTTTTGCACATCCAATATCTGAAATTCAGCTTAAGATGTTTTTTCGGTTTAATAGTACCATGAAAAGTAATATTTTAGTTTCATTTTACTGGTAGAAAACATTCTCTTACTAAATCTAATTCTTATGGTGAACATATACCAAGTGATGTATTGGAACTGCAGTAAGAGTTCCAAATCTTCCATTAATACGTCCAACAATTTCATGAACTTGGCATGTGAGCTTCTGATCTGCACAAGAAATCAAGGAAATGAACAAAAGTCAGGTTACACAAAGAAGACAAATAATCATTCCCTTATTATGTCATAGTATTTAATACCAAGATTTTTATAAACCAAGTAAGAATAAGAGATTTCTCTTCGACTTAGGTAAGAAAAAGGAACACTATCTAGACAGATTGCATCAAGTAAGATAATATTTTATCCAAAAGCCTTACAAGAAGTTCTAACAAATGAACATACAAATTTCAGTTCCTTGTAAGAAGTGTATCATCTGCAAGTCAAAATTACACCAAAGCATAATAAAAAATAAAAAAATCTTTTTTTTGTACAAAAGATTTACATGGATCTCAGCTAGGTGGTTTCTTTTTCTCATATTTCCTATTTTCTTCTTGTACGTATATGCAGATGTGTATGTATTAGTGTTATTGTCCCTGGCAGGTAATCAGCTATAGTCTTACAACCAAGGAAGAAGCAGTTCTAGGGACTTAAAAAAGCCACAAGTCAACTATTAAGATGTAAGAACTTAAGAGATTAATTTCCTGCTCTATCAAAATAATGAATGATTGATAGCCAGAGAATCAACAAATTCACAAATGTGACTGAAGAAAACACTAATGATGAAATAGAAGCTTCAGTGAAGATTAGCAGGACAGAAAAGAGACGTACACTCAGGGACATCTGTTCTCGTTGGCACTGCAATTTGCAGTAAAACTACCTTGTCCCGCCAAACTGGATTTTCTTCAAGGAACTTTTCAAAGGCCAATATCTTTTGAGGAATTCCCTTAATCATGTCTAGACGATCAACTCCTAACATAACCTGTCCATACAAAAGTTAGAAACTGCACCTGTATAGCTGGAAATATTGAATATGCAGCTAAAGGATCAAGGTAGTCTATCACAGGCCAAATGCATTAGAATTCCCTTCAAGCATATTCAGGAAGCACACAGATGGCATTCCAGGAATATGAAGATCGTTTAGATTAACTGTTAGGAGAAGAAATTTGCAACTAGGTTCAGCTTTGCAAGGCAAAGACCGAATGGACAGCTTTTGGTGAAGAGCCAGCTTAACTCGTGAAGTACATCCTTAATTGGTTGAATGAAATACATAGAAGAGTCAAAGCTTTTCTCCATTAAGGCTTAAGGAAATCTCAAAAGTTAGCATAACGCCAGTATCAGTTCTTGGCTAAACTGTTAACAGTACTGCCTTCTTTTTTAAGCCTTTCTGAAAATGAACTATTGGAATAAGCACCAATAGGTTGGATAGCCTGCATTTACGACATGCATCGCAATTCTCTTTCCCGTTGATATGGATGTGAATGATTGAGGACGCCCTCTTTCAGCCTATAAAGAGCTCCAGAATTTCCAAAGATATAGCTCAAGCAAATGGTTCAACAAACAATTTATAGACTTGAATATTAAGGTGCATGATTGATTTGCTTCAAATTAATTGGGCTTCAGAGGGTACTTGGTTGTTTTATAGGCTCAGTAAATTTTTTACAACACTGTTTTCTTGAGTCCTTTAGAAATAGTATAATTATTTTTTGTTTAGGTGATTAAATAGTCAACATATTCTTTTCAAGAGTCACAGACACACTTAGATTAGAAAAAGTTCTTGGATTCCATAAATGAACTCAACGATTAATCAGATACTGTTCTACGTCTAATCTGCAACTTTTCTCAGTAATAGAGAATGTTTGATACAATCAAACCTTAGGTGCAATATATAATGGTCTAGATTTGGATCAAACAAAGTGAAGCCCCATGCCAGAACTTGACACTTAGTCTGCCTATTGACACTTGGCCTGCCTATCTCTCACTAGAACCTGACAACAAGGTATGAAGGAAACTATATATATTAGTCCCATTCAATCTTAAACCTAAGTAATAATTATATAGAGACAACTTACTAAATTTAATACATATACAATATATACATAAATATTATTTCAGAAATGATTTCTCAGGTACTTCTTATTGGTAATACAAAACCAAAAACAAAGCATCCCTTGGGATCCATTTTTAGTAAGAATGGTGCTTTGGAGACATGGAACTTACCTTACGTCCAGCAAATCTTTCTTTCAATTCTCTAATGTGATTCTTCACTTCAGGAAGCTCAAGAGCTCGAATAAATCGATTAGAATCTATACCAATCGGAAACTGTTTCCTCAAGTGTCAATAAATATAAATATATATATATATATATGTATATATTTTGCTAAGAAAAACTTGGTAATATAAAAAAAAAGCTGCAGATTCTTGCTTTTGCATAGTTATAGCAATGAAGTTAGCAGCAATAAGAAAACACACTAATACCGCAGCCACACGAGTAAGGTTTCCTTGATCCTCAACTCCTTCAGGTGTACCCTCAAGCCCCAGAATACGAGTGCAGGCACTGACAAAATGTCTGGCATAGTCGTAAGTGTGGAAGCTGGAAATCAAAATTTAAAATCAGAAGTATGAAGTTGAGAAAATACCTCATGCCCAAGAATGAAAAGAATTATCTTACCCAAGAAAGAAAGGCAAATGATTAGTATTAGAGGGCAGATAATCTAGAATGGTTGGAGACTTACCCAACCAAGTCAGCAGCAAGAACAGATCTTAGAAGCTCTGATCTAGAGGGCAACGTCCGGTGAATCTCAGAGGAAGGAAAAGGTGTATGGAGAAACCAGCCAACTTTCATGTTGATGTTATACTCTTTCAGACACTTTGGAAGAAACATCAGATGGTAATCATGGCACCAGACAACATCACCGTCCTTATAATGCTTATTCACAACATCAGCAAACAGCTGGTTTGCTTTCTTATATGCTGCAAACTGAGACTGGAAGGTGCGAGTGGTTGCAAGCCTATCTTCTTGAGGAAGCCCAAGATAATGGAAAAGGGGCCATAATATGTTGTTGCAGTAACCATTGTAATATTGATGAACAACTTCTTCATCAAGGAAAACTGGAATGCACCTCTGCACATAGTAGGAAATTGAGCATTGAAGAATCTATTAATTACAGCGAGTTGAAAAACTACTGATGAATTATTCAGAATTTAAAACCTGATGTCAAAGTTGACAGATACTTTATAAGAACAGATAAACTACATGTCAAAAGCATTTCATATATTAGGCTTTCGCATGGGAACAAATACTGGGAACCTTTTCAGCTAAAGCTTCAGTAAGTGATGTTTGCCCAATTTCATCAGGTACATTTACGCCAGCCCATCCAATCCATCTGGTTTCAAATTCATTGACCCCTACATAGACAGAATCAAGCATCATTTAGAATCTGATAGCATACAAAATTCCAATGCACACAAACAATTGAAAGAACAATGCGAAAAAACATAAAAAACAAGATAAATTTTATATGATGTCATTGTTACAATTTTTTGACCCGCATTCAATGCAGAATCTTAACACACTTACCTAAAAGTGCACTAACTAGGCCTCCTGCACTTATTTCCAGAGTCCATGAATCTTCGCCCTTCCTAGTTGCAGCTACAGGTAGTCGATTGGCCACAACCAACAACCGCTGTTTAGAAGGACATCCATCTGGCATCTCAGAGAAATCACTGATGCTTCTTGCTGCCAAAAGCCCTTCCAGAAACTCTTCGTCACGAAACCACTTATCAGCATCATTCCTGTTCCCATTAACATCCGCCTCTTTACTAGCATCTCTGAGATCATCAGTTGAATGATTAGATCTATTGAATTTTCTGAGCTCTCGTTCTCTCAAAAGCCTTTCCAATCTAGTGGAGGGTATGGAAGAATCATAATCATAGACTTTTCCTGGCAAGTTTATTGCTTGAATTTCATCCTACAGCAGACATCATAATGAATCATAAACACATGGGGAGATGATATTATGCATGTATTTTTTGCAAATTGGGTAATCAAGAAAAAAGAGAAAAAAAGATATTATGAACCTTTTCTCCAACAAGAAGCAAAAGACATTGAACTATTTCAGTATGTGAAAAATAAAATTGTAAACTTGGAAGTAGTGCATTTGGTGGCATTGTTGCATGAAAATTTTCAGTAAAAAATAAGGCAATGAGAAATTAAAAATACCCATTCCAACCACTTCATATAAACAAAGAGAATTTGTTACAACTTTATGCAGTGATTGATCTATATAAAACTGTACAAAATACAACATCTCAACAAGAAGAAGAAATAAAAATTAAAATAAAAACAGAAGTTCTTGTAACTTCATCTCTAGTTCAAGTGAATTCAACACTAGAATGTATGATTTTTGTCTGCAATTGGCATGGAAGGTTTCTGTATGATCAAGAAAATTCGTAACGTCATTTCAATTATATATACGTACATAATTTTGTCCAATTCTCAAAATTCAGTCCATGATGTTTGAAAAAAAAAACCATCAAATTCTCTTAAATGAATTAACGGAAATGAAGCGAAAGAATAGATAGATAAACCAAGGAAACCTGCTTCAGATACATACATTTGTATACAGAATATAATATTCAAGCCTGCAAACGGTACACTATCGATCATTAAGTCATGATAATAGATGATGGAAAATAACAAAAGCAATCTTCAGAAGTTCAAAATGACTGAAAATCCAAGAATTTCTCAAAATCCCTTATCTACATTCCCGAAACACTTTCAAACTCAAAAATTCGAAATGAAGCCGAGAAACCCAACAGAAAGAAAAGAACTTACGAATTGTATTTTGAAAATGCCGTTCTCTTTAGTTGATCCCAGACTCATCATCAACAAATTCCCAACCCAATCGCAGATTTTGTCTGAAGTCCCCGAACTGCAAGGACAGTCATATAGAGACGAGAGCAAGTTGTGGGATATTTTTTGGGTGGATGTGGTCACAAAATATGGGGAAAAAATCTCTCTAATATACAGTTGAAGATTTATCTGTCAATACCATATATGTATAGATGAGAAAAAAAAGGGTATAGAAAGTAACAACTCACCGATGAATCTTGAAAGAAAGAGTTCACAGATTGTGATAAAACTGCTTTTCAGCATGCAGATGCTGTTGAGGCCGAGTGTTGTTTGGTTGGCAATCACGCATATACCAAATCAAATACTAAACTTTTGTCACATATCAATAAACTTTTTTTTATTAAAATACTTTTAATTATTTATCTTGTAAATAAGAAATTTAAAAGAAATTTATTTTGATAAGAAGAAAATATAAAGATTTTATTTTGAAAATAAAAAAGAAGTGAGATGGAGAGATGAAAATAAGTGTCATATTGAAAGTTAAGAAATATATATTATATATATATATATATATATATATATACTCCATTCGTCCCTTTTCATAAAATACATTAAGCAAATTATTTTATCCTTAAGTTAATTTGTATGTTATTTCCAAATTTATTTTTATTTTATTGAGAGAGAAAAAAAAAAGAGCAAATACTTATTTTTCAAGAAATACTAAAATAAATAATGATATAGTAGGGGAGTAAAATAATTTTTTAATCTGTGTAAAATTATTTAAAACATATTATAAAAATGGATGAAGGGAGTAATATTATTTTGTCCCTTCAAACTTAAATACCCACCATTTATAAGTCCACATTTAACCTTTCAAACTAGGATGAGAGCCTTTGAATTTGATAATTTAAACAATATGACATAGTTACTTTGTGACGAAAATCTTCCAAATTAATAAAGTTATTCGTTAATTTATAATATGTTAATTTTAATAAGTAAATATTTAATTGCAAAAAAAAATTTGAAATAGAAACGTTCTTGATCTTCTACCATCAATATAACCCCACATTCTCTTTTTAAAAAAATTCTTCAACACATAACTTCAATATGAATAATTCTAACCATTTAATTGCACACTAATAGATTGAAGATATGAATAGTCATCATTTTCACAAGCCATGACTACACTTATTGATTATCTAATAGACTTGCAATCAAACAAATAGTAGAGAGAGAAGATACCAAATACGAGTATGAAAACAAGAATATGCAAATGGAAGTTTGTCGTTAATAATTACTTGCTAATTTTTGGACCCGATCAACTCCCGTAAGCCCAATTATTAAATTGGGAGAAATTTTATAGTAGTTAGGACTCGAACCCTTATCATGTCAATGTGTATAGAAGTGTTGTGTCACACCAAACAAGAACAACAACAATAATAATAATAATATCAATATAATATTTTATAATAATAACATATGATAATATACTATTTTTTTATTATTGGTACTATTATTATTATTATTATACTAGATAATCATATTAGCACTAATAATAATATATTTAATAAAAGTAACACATAATAATAGTAGTAGTAATAATAAAATAACAATAACTATAATACCAATACAATATTTTATGATAATAATATATAATAATAATTGTAATAATATAATACCAATTTTGTTATTGTTGGTACAAGTATTATAAAGTTAACAATAAAAAAAATGAGCACATAATAATAATAATAATAATAATAATAATAATAATAACAATAACAATAAAATCAACTAATAATAATAATAAAAGTATGAGCTTGGTCTAATTGAACTTTAAGTTGATCTTGAACTCATTTATCTCTTGTTTAATAATAATAATAATAATAATACCGAATTTATTATTTTTGTTACTATTATTATTACAATTAATAATAAAATATGGGTTTAGTCCAATTGGGCTTACTCATTTATCCTTTTAACAATAATAATAACAATAATTTAATACTAAATTTATTATTGTTGTTACTAGTATTATTATTATCCTTAATAATAATAATAATAGACAAGTTTAAAATAGATTGATTTATAACAATATATAGCATAGTTTCAAATATAAATAAACTACTGCAACTATATACAATGAAGTTATATAACTATGTAGTATATATATTTATATATGATATAGAGTATATATAAAAGCTTCATATGTAGTATGTGTGTATATATATATAGTGTATGTGTATAGCATTATAAAAAATTGCTACTCCTAAAACAATAACAATTTGTGTAAAAAACATTTAAAATATTTTTTGTTCGCTATTCCGTTAGTATATTTATTTTTAAAAAAAATATTTCGTCAGTATTATGTAGGTATATTAAATTTTTTTAAAAAAGAAAATAATTTTGTTAGTATTTATACTCTATTATTTCGCTATGTTTATTTTTTTATAAATAAAAACTAAAATTCCATCGGTATATTTAATTTTTTTAAAAAAACAAAATTTTTCGGTATTCCATTGGTATTTTTATTTTTTTTAAATAAAAACAAAAATTCTGTTGGTATATTTAATTTTTTAAAGAAAGAAAATAATTTTTTCGATATTCTGTCACTATTTTTTGCTATGTTTATTTTTTAAAAAAAAAGACTAAAATTAAGTTAGTATTCCATTGGTATATTTATTTTTTAAAAAAAAATCTATCAATAAATATTTCCAACGGAATTGTTTTTAAAAAATAATTGTTCGTCGGTATCCATTGATATTGTATAAAAAATTACCGATGAAACATGGGTCATCGATAATCCGTCGCTAACAGATGAAAAATATTGACAGAAATGTTTTCGTCGGTAATCTGTTGGCAATGTTAAAAAAAATACCAATGGAAAATATCCATCGATAAATCTATTGGTAAAATATAAAAATGGCTACATAGTTAGTTTTATTGCTAATTTTTCCGTTGCTAATAGAGCTTTTTTTTTTTTTTTTGTAATGGTTGAACGATATAAATCACGTTTAGTTGCTAAGGGATTCATTCTCTCATTAGTATGTATGGATTATGAAGAAACTCTTTGCTCATGTTGTCAAGATGACTATTATTCGTACTCTTACTTTCTCAATAGTAGCTAGTGACATTTCTCAAATGGATGTAAAAATTGTCTTTCTAAATAGTGATCTTTAAGAAGAGGTTTACTTGATATATCCATCTGATGTTTCTCATTATCCAAGTGACGTTTGTAAATTGAAAAAGACTCTCTACAAACTCAAACAAGCTCTTAGAGCTTGTTTTGAGAGATTCTCCATTGTAATTGTATCTCTTGGTTTTCATTCTAGTCCACATGATTCTGCCTTGTTTTTCAAGTGTGCTACACATGGATGTATCCTACTCTCTTTATATGTTGATAACATGATTATTACTAGATAATGTGGACAAGATTGCAGAGTTGAAATTGCAATTAGCCAGACAATTTGAATTGAAAGATCTTGGTACTTTTCGATACTTTTTTGGAATTGAAGTTGTATATTCTCCTAGGGGTTATCTTATTTCTCAATCTAAGTATATTGCCAACATCATTGATCAAGCTCGTCTCTTAGATTTTCGAACCACAAACACTCATCTTGAGCTTAATGGATGATATAACTCTTCTTATGGCGTTCTTCTTTCAGATCTTATATCATACACTTGTTGGCAATTTGGTATATCTTACCATTATCTAGATCTAATATTGCATATGTGGTTGACGAAGCCTGTCGTACAACTCTCAAATTTAAACCTAACAATTCATATGTAGATAGGGAAAGTAGGAATCGAATCCACAGAGATTTGTCAACTCTTAAATTAAAATCATTAACCGGAAAAGGTTTTGGTATTTTGAGAATAAGGTAATAACAACAATTAAAATAAATATTTTTGAGGTTTTGGATTTTGTAAACAGAATTAAAACGAAATTTGGAATACAAATGATATAAAAAGCGTTAGTAAGAAACTAGTATCAAGTTATATTTTTCATGGGATTAATCATAGATAAATACATTATTAAGTAGTTGGTTTTAGAATCCCGATCACCTCAGACAGATTCCTATCCTTACAAAATTGATTAATTCCAAATCAACTCAGACAGATTAATATCTAATTTAATTAAACACCACTACCAACCAGCGTGTATAAGATGCTCAATCAAATTGCATTAAACAAATAAGGCATTACCAACATTAAATTGTATATAATAATCAGCTTAATTATATACAATTTAAATTATATAATTCCGCTACTAATTTAATTAAGTCAAGAGCTGCAACTCAATTAAACTAGTAGATGCTACTTGAATCATTAATACAAGATTAATAATCCTAGCTATATAATCACATTCATTAACTAGATTGTCAATCCAATTAATTCACACAATTATATTGGTTAAAACAAGAATTATATAAATACTTAATTAATATATATATAAATATATTAAATAAATACACACATATATATATAGAAAGAAATATTGGATTTATATTAACTAAAGAAATTAGGCGGTTTAACCGGTCATTTAAATAAATTAAACTAAAAGTATGGAGACTCGACTTTCCATAAAAAAAAGAATTAAAGACATAAAAATATATTAATCTAGTTAGGATGCTCGATCTTCCATAATACAGAAAATAAAAGACATAAAAGTAAATTAAACTAATAGGTGGCTCGCCCATCCATTTGCGATATTTAAAGTGCATAAAGCAAAATAAATAAAGACTAGGCGGGTAAACTGACCATAAGTCCAGTTAAATAAATCCAAATATAAATTAAGTACAAAGAAAATTATATCATAATCTTATTTATTAATAACTTAACACATATCATTGCTAACAAAATAAAATTAATCACAATACATATTTAATGAATATAAGATGAAATTTATAAACATTAGAAAGAAAATTTGAAAGATAAACTCCCCAGAAATTATTGAAATTATCCGGACAAAATTTCTTTACTAAATATTACAAAAAGTTTTGAAATATTATTCTAAAAAATCTGGAAAATATACTAAGATGAAGACAACAATAAAATAAATAAATTGCAAAAGAAATGGAGAAGATTGGAGCTAAATTGGTGATTAAATCATAAAAATAAGCTTCCTATTTATAACCACAAAAATCAGGGGCAAAATGGTCATTTTGCACCCAAAAGTCTTGAAAATTTAGTTGGTAGGCCTAATTTCCCAACTTCGCCAAATTTACGTCCTCATTGGTCCAAATTGCAGCTTCTAGAAGCGCCACTTGTCACCTTCTAATTGCGTCACTTGTCATCTTCTTATTGCGCCACGTCATCGGATGACATGGATTTTTTTTTTTATCTTCTCCAACATTTCTTCTTCTTCTTTTTATCTCCATAATAAATTAAAATACACTAAAAAATTTACAAACAAAGAAATAGAAGGGAAACATGAAATATATCTATTAAATAACATAATTAACCGATTTTTAAACAAAATATGGTCATTAAATAATATAAAAATCAGTTAATTTATGAGAAAATCAGTGGTGCATATTGTCAGTCAATTTGTTGCTTCTCCTACTTCAGTTCATTAGGCAATTGTTCTTCGTATTCTTCATTATCTTCGAGACACTCAATTCTAGAGTCTTCTATTTCCTTCATCTTCATAATTGGAATTGCTTGCTTAGTCAGATACTGATTGGGTTGGAGATCCTACTGATTGCAAATCTATTGCAGGGTTTTGTATCTTTCTTGGAAAATTAAAAAACAATGGGTTGTGCTCTCAATCTTGTACAGAAGCTGAGTATTGTGCTATGACATCTACTACTGTAGAAATTGTTTGGAAGTGTTGATTACTTGCTGATATATGTGTTTATTTATTTGGCCCAACTGCTATATATTGTGATAATATGAGTGTTATTCATATCACACACAACTCACCCTTCCATGAACACGCCAAGTATATTGAGATTAATTTCCATTTCAAACGACATAATTTTCAACATGGCGCAATCACTTTACATTTTTGGTAGATTTCGCACATGTTTGCCATGTGATAAAAAGGTAAGGGCAAAATGGTAAATTCAGTTTGAGTTAAAAAATGACAAGGATCTATTTTGATGAAATTATAAAGATAGGGGATCATAAATAAATAAAAATATATAGAGACGATATCGACAAAAAATATAAAAATAAATGATTAAATAGACTAATTTATCATTTTCTAATTAAGATTCTCTTCTATTAAATAAAGTATTGAATCATCCCTCTCCAAATTTTGATTAACTTTATCTTGATCAATTTTTTTAATTTAAAGTGGTCTGATGTCTATTTCGCATTAAAAAAAATGTAATATGACTGTCACTATTTTTTTTTATAAAAATATCTTTAAAAATTTATTTTCATATCTATTTAGATACTTATCACGTTCAAAAATTAAATATGAAAAATAGCCTTAATTAATTAGGAAAAATATTAAATAATTAATTTTTAAACTTTTACAATGTGTTTGAATGAAGACATTGAATGAGTGTTTTTAGAATTTTAATCCAGATTTTGAAATATATAGATAATAAAATTCTTATTTTTCATATTTAATTGGTGAACATAATGAGTATCTAAATAGATACGAAAATAAAGTTTTAAAAATATTTTTATAAAAAAAATAGTGACAATCATATTATATTTTTTTAGTGCGGAATAGACATTAGCCAGCTTTAAATTAAAAAATTTGATCATTATTTAATAGAAGGGAATCTTAATTAGAAAATGACAAATTAACCTATTTAATTCTTTATCTTTATAATTTTAGTCGATATCGTCTCTTATATATATATATTTTTTATATTAGAATTTTTGTCAATATCGTCTTTTATCTCTTTGAAAGTCTTAAAGCTTTTAATATCTTAATTTTGATTAATGAAAAACATTGATGAGGACTAATGTCTTAATTGTATAAGTGTTGGTCTTTTAGGATTCTTATATCTAATCCATGCAAGATCGAAGTTTCAAATCTTCAGGAAAGATCGAATGCTATCAAGCATTGAAGATAAGCAGTTTCTGGATTAGATAGGATCTAGATGTGCAGTGTTATTTTTTTATATCCTTAGATATCTCTAGATCTACCTCTATGAGTAATAATTTCTATAGGTTGCTCAATAAAAGTGAATCATTTTTTAAAATGCACTTCATAAAGATAAAACATGAGTTTGGTATTTGAAATGTTTTTCAAAATATATGCATATATTTAAAATTCTATAAAATATATTCCACAACTCTTAGAGTTGATTGGAACCTTATATTGCATAATTTGGATACATGTGCGGTCGACCTGACTGCATATGTGGTCGATCACAGAATCATGCGGCCGACCGGTCTACTCAGCTCATCGTCCGCAGTATGTCCAGAGTTCTCTGAAACACTTGTGGATGATGGTGCGGACGACCTGTCTGATATGCGGTCGACCACACTTCTCCTTAGTGGGATTTAAATGGCCATTTTTATTACCGTTGGTGTATACATATAAATACCCAATTGTTTAAAAAACTCATTAGAACGACTCTTTAAGCAAAAATATGATTCTTACTCTTCATAGAACATCTTGAAATCGTTTTGAAACCCTTTCGTAACATTTACATTGTGAAAATCATCCAAGAAGGGTCTTTACTAAATCATTGGTATTTTTGAGCAATCTAAAGAAACAAATTACTCAAGGAGATGGTTATGCATCAAATTGATATATCTTCACATTAAGGTAATATTAATCAAGCTCTCTATCTCTTATTATTGATTGTAATTGTATCAAGGTTGTAAGTAGAATAAAACTCTAAGTGTTAGGGTGAGTCTTGTGTAGGTTGTTTTGTATTCAAGGTTTGTTTGTAAAACCTTTGGGTGAACCTAGAATTGAATTGTATAGTGAGGATTCACTAAGAAGAGTGGTGTGATTATTGTATAATTAAGGTTGTGTAGTAAAACTCAAGGGTTGAGTGAGCCTTGATTGGTTGAAAGGTTATTTGTAAAACCCTAAGGTGAGTTGGGTGAACCTCTTTTGTAATCTCATTTATTTGATTAGTGAAGGGATTTGGTAAAATCCTTGAGTAGGTAACTCAAGGTAGTGGATTAGGTTTTGTTGGATAAACCGAACCACTATAAATCATTGTGTTCATTGCTCTACTTTCTGCACTTTATTTGAACACACTTTTACTCACACACTTTATTTGATATTTGTTGTTAAAGAGGTGTTTTATTGAATTAGGTTTAAAAAATTGGAAAAATACCTAATTCACCTCCCTCTTAGGTATTTCACTCTTTTTTTAGTCTTTCTGATCCCCTATCTTTCTAACTTCAGCCAAATAAATCATTGTCATTTTTTAATTCAAACTAATTTACCATTTTGTCCTTTCTTTTTTTCACATGGCAAGCACATACGAAATCTGATGAAAGGTTCGTTGAAAAATGACGATAATAACTTATTTGGATCGGGTTATAAAGATAATGGATCATATGAGCTAAAAAAAAGATGATGGACTATATCCGCAAAAAATGTAAAGATAAGAGATGAAATAGGCTAATTTGCCTTATCCATAATATAAATTGATTGTGAAATCTTTTTCTCCAGTAAAGACTGATAATATTGTATTGTAGATTTTTGTTAATTTATTGGATATATATTAGTTTATATATTAGACGTATATAGCTTTTCATGGGCGTGACCAAAACAGGGAAGCGAGTATTAGTGCGTGACGAAACTTGTCGCACGACTCTTAAATTTAACTTAACAATTCCTATGTAGATATGGAAAGTATGGAGCATATCCACATACACTTGTAAAATCCTATAATTTAAGTTTGTTTATAAAAAGAAAATATTTTGGAGATTTTTGGTTTGATTTAAAAACTAGTTTAACAAAAAAAGAAAAGAAATAAAAGAATACAATAATAAAATCGTTAGCAAGTAACTAGTATCAGTTTATATTTCCATGAGATTAATCATAGAAAAAAATAATATTGATTAGTTAGTTTTAGAATGTCAGCTAGCTCATATAAATTCTTATCATTACTAATTGTTTTGATTCTCAAATTGAAGAATGCTATCGGAATGCAAGAATTTCGTCCTATCAGTCTTTGTAATATTGTTTACAAGCATATATAAAAAATTCTTTCTAATCGAATTAAGCTTTTTTTACAATATGTTATACATGAATCTCAATCAACTTTTGTCCCGAATAGTTTAATCACTGATAATATTGTTGTGGCCTTTGAGTCTTTTCATAATATGAAATATTATGCACACTGTTCTGTTGATTATTTTGCTTTGAAGCTTGACATGCAAAAGGCTTTTGATAGAGCTGAAAAAGATGATGGTTGGCATGAAATTTCCTGATAGAATTGTTCACCTTATTATGTCTTGTGTGATTTCGGTGTCTTTCTCTGTTCTTGAGAATGGGCAACCTTCATCATCCTTCACACCAGCACGTGGACTTCGCCAAGGGGATCCACTTTCTCCTTTTCTTTTTATTATCTGCTCAGAAGGTTTTTCAGCTATTTTAATAGGAGGAATCTACTGGTGATCTCATTGGCATGAAATTTGGGAATTCTTCACTTCATGTTTTCCATTTATTTTTTGTGGATGAAAGCTTGTTATTTGCAAAGGCCTCTTTATCAAGTATTAGTGCTATTAGGTGGGTTTTGGATAGATATGAAAAGGATTCTGGCCAATCAATTAACTTGCAAAAGTCTCATATGTTTTTTGGTAAGAAAATTGATGATACTCAGAAATATAATTTTTAGATGCACCTTGGAGTGCCTCATGGAGTTTCTGATGGTCGTTACTTTGGTTTGCCTTTTTATGGATGGTAGATCAAAATCAACTTTATTTAACTATTTCAAGGAGAGAGTTTGGAAGAAATTATCATGTTGGAAGGAAAAAATCATTATCTATTGCTGGAAAAGAAGTTCTAATAAAATAAGTTATTCAAGCAATACCAGCCTATATATGCAATGCAATGTTTTCTTCTTCCCAAATGCATTTGTGATAATTTGTTATCCATGATAAGATGATTTTAGTGGGCTTCAAATGAAGATCAAAGGAAAATTTGTTGGGAGAATTGGAAAGCTCTTACTGTATCTAAGGGAGATGGAGGATTAGGCTTTCGAGATTTGCAGGCTTTTAACAAAGCTTTACTTGCCAAACAAGGATAGAGAATTTTGAATAACCCTTTTTCTATCATTGCAAGGGTATTGCAAGCTAAGTATTTCCATTCTTCTACTTCTTGGAGTCTTCTCTTGGACGTAATCCAAGTTATATGTGGCGTAGTATTTTGGCAGGTTGAGAGGTTCTTCAATTCGGTATTCGTTGGAAGGTTGGTGATGATCAGTCTATACGAATTAGGGAGGACCATTGTCTTCCTTCCAATAGAAATTTTCATCCTTTGTTGTTCCATAATATTGCTTCTCAAATTCATTTAGTTAGTGACCTTATTGATGAGGAAAAATGCTGCTGGAAATCTTCTCTTCTGCAGCAATCTTTTTTACCTTTTGAGGTTGAATTAATTCATTCCATTCCTTTGTACAATTAAGTTAAGAGCGGCTATCATCTTCTACTACATTCACACCATTCTGATGTTTTACCATCATAATCTTCTTATTCAATCTTTGGAAGTCTCTTTGGAAGCTACAAATTCAGCAAAAAGTAAAACATTTCTTGTGGAGAGCCCCTCAGAAAATTCTCCAAACAAATGAGAATTGAGCCAGGCGTCTGGGTTGTTCTATGCATTGTTCTCTCTGTGCTAACATTATTGAAACATACAAGCATAGTTTGTTTGAATGCAATCATGCTAGACAAGTTTGGTTACAGTTATCTTTTGGCCCTCAATCGTTTTCAGATTTGTTGTTGTATGTCATACAGGAATTCAATGAAACTGATATGGCTTTGTTTGCTGTATCAGCTTGGTTAATTTGGAATGCTCAAAATCAGATGGTTTTTGAAAATATTATTCCTAATGCCTCTACCATTGTTCAACAATGTTTTTCCTTGGTGGAAGAGTATAAGCCTGTTGTTTCGTCTAGAATCTCTTTGGTACCTTCAGCTATGAATCTTGCTAGATGGGTCTGCCTTTCTCAATCTTCTGTCAAAATCAACTTTGATGGATTTTTACATCCTATTGGGGCGGATGTCGGTGTTGTTATAAGGGCCTCAACAGGCTTCATTTTGGCTGCTTTTGCAACCAGAATTTTGCATTGCAACTTGGTGGAATATGTGGCTCTTCTCCATGCAGTTCGTTTTGCAGCAATGGATGGTTACTCTAGAGTTATTTTTGAAGGAGATTGTGCTGCAGTTATTGATCAATTTCATGGCTTAAATACTAATATTTCAGCCACTGGTCATATTTTGAATTTGATTAAAGAATTATGTTATGTTTTTTATTCATTTCAAGTTAATTTTGTATGATTCTAGATTTTTTTCTTTTTATCCTTTGAAGTGATACTCAAACTTTCAAAATGATGTATTCTCACATTCTTTAAGTGATTTATCCTAATGCATTTTTTAAAAATTACTGTTTATTTTTTTCTAAAATAATTAGGTGGAAGATGGAAAGAAAGCAGATTCTCCAAGTGACAGCTCAATTGGTCGACCAAAAGACAAGTCTCACCGAAAGAAAACATAATTGCTAAATGTAGTACCCAATACTTAACCGCAGCACTCCATTTGACAATTATGCCCCTTAGCTTTCTCTCTTTAAGTTTCAGAAGAAAAAAAATTCTCTCAAATGAACTAATAAAGAATTTGAAGAAATTTTAACAAAATGTCAATTGAAGATGATTTTAACTCATGTGACGACGAAATAGATGCACATTTAATGCTTTTTATACATGAATTTACATTAATAGTATAAGAAATTGAAGAACTGGAGGTCCTACGTCGACGATAGATTGAAAGCTAGTTGACCTTCTGCGATTGAAGGTAAAATGGAGTGCGATCCCAAAAGGTCGAACATGGTGCGATCCCGGAAAGTCCAAAAGCTTTCGACTTTTCGCGATAGTAGAGGGAACAAGTTTTTTCCCGGAAGGTCGAGATGCTTTCGACTGTCCGCGATAGTAGGGCGAACAATTTTTTTCCCAAAAGGTCGGAGCATCATGGCCCTATCGACGCGATCGGTCAAATATTTTTTGAAATTGTTTTTTAAAATTTTTTTTGTATGGTATTTATAATCTTTTGTTTAAATTTTGTACGAGGAAATTGTACTTGAAGAGTTTCCGGACGAGCCTATAGACAAGACACAAGATTTTATTACAAACCGTGTACCTTCTTGTACCTTGTGTCCAACTACCCAACCTGCCTCATTTTCCATATGGTACAACTGCTAGCATCAAATTTCTATCATCTGATTCTTGTATCTTGAACTTGGTACGAGCATTGTAGACATTCTTAATCCGGCTTACATTGCTTGGAAATTTTTGTTTCAAGAAGTTCAAGATATTTTTGGGCTTCACTTGATTCTTAGACAATCCCTCAATCTCCTTCTTCAATTCTGATGTTTTCAATCTTGCAGCCATAGGATGACCATGTGGATAAATTCCAATGTGGTGATTATGAGTGCCATTAAAGACCTCAAGAAACCAATGACCAGTGGATGACCTCGAACCTCTGAGCAAAAATGGACATCTTAACTTCTTTGTCGATGTTTCTTTGCACTTACTATCGGGTTTAATATTAGTGCAACTCATCATATACTGACCACTACGTTCGCAACCAATGAACACCCTTTTGTCTTTTTTGTACATTTCTTTTATTAGAAAAACATTGTGTTCTGCTGCTTTACTACGAGCCTACTCTACCATTTCCTCTCGATCGGAAAATGCATAGTTTGTAATAAAATCTTGCGTCTTGTCTATAGGCTCATTTGGAACTTTCAAGTACAATTTCCTCCAACAAAATTTAAACAAAAGATTATAAATACTATACAAAAAATTTTCAAAAAATATTTGACCGGTCACGTCGATAGGGCCATGATGCTCCGACCTTTTGGGAAAAAACTTGTTCGCCCTACTATCGCGGACGGTCGAAAGCTTTTGGACCTTCCAGGATCACACCCCTTTCACCTTCAATTACGGACGATCAATTAGCTTTTGACTTATCGTCGACGTATGACATCTAGTTTTTCAATTTCTTATACTATTAATGTAAATTCATGTATAAAAAATATTAAATGTACCTTTATTTTTTGGTCACGTGAGTTAAAATCATCTTCAATTGACATTTTGTTAAAATTTCTTCAAACTCTTCATTAGGTCATTTGAGATAATTTTTTTTCTTTTGAAGGTTAAAGAGAGAAAGTTAAGGGGCATAATTGTCAAATGAGGTAATGCATTTAATTAATAGAGGGTTACGTCTAGCCAGTCCAAAATAAAAGAACCTGCCGAAATAGACCTAAGCATTTCTAGTTTTCTCGAGAAAAAAAGAAGGAAAAGAAAAAAAGTATTTTGTTTTTATTTTTCCGCAATGGACAGCTTGAGAGAGAGATCGACACGTTTAAACTTAAACGTCTGCAGCTTGGAAAGGTAAAAACAGTAAAGGCCACCGATAACCGCCACCGCCACAAGTACTGCACGGCCAGGAATCCCTGCGGAATTCCGATGGGAAACTCCGTCCGTAGAAGCCCAACGTCACTGCTCCTCATTTTCTTCATCCTCCTCAGAGTCAATCCTACTCTTTCATTTTCAATTTCCTTTTCCCATTACCAGACTCTGCTCTCCCTCGCACATTCTTTAACAACCCGCGTGGCCAACCTCCGAGCTTCTCGCGGAGACTACGATGGCGCAGCTCGTGCCAGGGCCATAGCTCAGAAGCTCGAAAGTTTTCAAGGCTTGGGCTTATGGAAGCTTGCATGGGCAATGGGCTCCAATTATCTTAGGAACTTCGATTTGGCTGATCTAAGCACAATGTCCTTCAGTACTCTCTACTCTGCTGTTTCAGACGTCAACGAGTTGCTCAGAGCTCTCAATGAGTTCTCCCAGGTCGATTCGGACGCTGATCGAGTCTCCTGGGTTAGCAGGAATTACAATAATGTTCTCAATGTCTCCAGGTCGATGCTTGGTAAACTACTCAAAGTGTTTCGTCAATCGGTACTATCTTTTTCTCTAATGCTTTGATTTCGAATTTTCCAGTTGTTTTTTTTTCTTCTTTTTTGGGGTATTCCTTTCTGTTTGGCGTTATTTTTCCCGGCGAGAGTTAAATTTGTTTGGTGATATTGAATAATTAAGTGCAGAATCTTTATAGCTAATATGCTAAGTATTTATCTAATTACCTAAACAAAATGCCAAGTATTTATCTTTTAGAATTTTGGTTTAACTTTAAATCGTTGAAAGTATGAAGAAGAAGAATTTCCATTTTTGTTTTGTTAGAAATGATTGTTGAATAAAACTGGTATGTATTTTATAATATTGATTTTTCTAAATTTCCTCCCTTTCTATTAAATTTCCACCTGAATAGGAATTTGACTAATAAGTATTAAAAATTTGTATCAGAGAATTACTATATATGAATAATATTCAGACGGGGGAATGATTTTAGAGAGTAAAGAACTTATGAGTAAAGCAGTTTGAATTCCGATATATTATATTGACTAAAATTGAGAATGTTAGTAGCCATACACCTTCGAGAATCCTTTGTTGAGTTAGGGAGAATAGTGCAGAATTCTTAGTTTAAAATAAAGATGTAACCATAACATCTTTCTTGATGTGCTGGTGCAGGGTCCTCTAACAGAAGTTGTGGAGACACTGCAGAGGGAAGTTGTTGAAGGTGAGTTGTTAAGGGACTGCCTTGATGTGAGTACTGATGATTTGAAGGGCTTGGTCCAAGCTTTGAAGGATATTGCTTTACAGTATGCAGCCTCTTCATCTGCTAGGGGTGAGTTGTGATATTCTGAACTTCTGTACATTATATACAGGATGATAGCTAAAGGAGTAGAATGATGGTAAAGATGAATTTGTCACTTAATTAACTGTTCCCTTGTAGAGTAGTTTTTATGTTTTCTTCAACCATAGAACAGTTCTAGTTTGGGTTTAAGAACATGGTATTTTTTAATTGATTTATATCATTTTAGTTTTACTGGTGAATGGAATGTATATGCATTACTGTATTCTCTCTCTTCCACATTGTAGCCTATCTTTTCTGGTGCTCTTTTGTTTCTTTTGGAAAAAATGTTGAGATGGAGAGTATTGTGGTTTCACTGAGGATGAGATTTTGAAGCTTGTGCTTTTGTATGATAAAGAAAAAGGGATGAGTTTAGTTCTAAAAGATGGCAGGTTTAACCTGCCAATGGTAATCAAGGCTGTATATGCTACATTATTGATGCTCGGTGCTTATGGGGCTTTGAGGTAGTGCTAGTGTGTTTCTACCTGACATTACCTCTGAGAGAACAAAGTTAGTCTACTATATATCCATTGCCATTTCAATGTCAGGATTCATCAAGCATGCAGAGGTTACAGAAATGACATCAAATTTTATGATAATCATGGGAAGTCGTGCAGACCTTTTACTTTTGTGTTATTTGGTGGTCATGCCGATTTTGTAGATTTATCTAGTGTTATGGACCTAGTCTTGCAAACAAGTCATTATTGCTAGGGTTAACTTATTTCACTTTTAGCCTTTTAGATTATCTTGCTTATGGTATTCTGGAAATAGGAAAAGGATATGAGTTGAAATCAATCTGCTTTCAAACTATAAATTTTGTTTGAGTGCATTGCTTGCTTTTACTGGCTGCTGCATGCTTGTTTTACTCCAGAAGTTCCACTTTATAATTGTCTGAAGCTCAAATCTAATACCTTAACTGTTATAGACGTAAAATGAGATTTTAAAGTGAAGGCGTAGAAAAAGAAGATATTTTTTGAAGTAATTTTAGTAATATCAAAAGAACAACAAATAGAGCCGCTCATCTCTTAGCTAAGTTTGGTACTCTGAAGGATGGTTTGTTTGGTGTTCTCACCCCCTATTGATGTTGTTTTTTGCTGCTTGAGCATATTGTCTTTCTTAATGAATAGGTTTTTGGGGGGAAAAAAAATTAGGAATCTAAATTGAGTTATAGCATAGTCAGCAAATTCCTCAAGTGAACACTGTAAATTTGGTACCATGCATTTTTTGGCTGTCTACATGAAGCATTTATTCTTCTGGCTCATGTTTTTTTATCCATGGGGTTCATTGTATATGCTTTAAACTTTCATTGTTGTATGTTTCTTGTTGTCAATTTCCGCCCCCCCTCCTCAGGATTTAACTTTCATGAATTAGCAGTGCAGAAATAAATTTGCATATGCATTCTCAGGCTCCATCTTTAAGAGGTGGTCTCTTAAACTTTTAGAAGTGAATACTAGCTGTTCATGTAAAATGAAAGGGCGTGTGGACGTAGGCAGGATATTTGTTGTAGTTTTTTTTTTTATTCAACTATATGGCTTAGGTGAGAAATTAAAGTTTCCATTTCCTCTTTATTTTTTGCTTAAACTTCAGACAAAAAGATTTGTGGTGTGACCATTCTTTCTAGATTCTTTATTTTAATTTATTTGTTATTTCCTTATTTCTGTTTTTGGCAGGGTGAGGGAGGTTAGGATTTCTGCATATAACGCACAAATTGAAATTCATTTATTTTCATTTTCTAAAGAAGTAACATGGTATTAGGAGTGTGATGACAGTCCATCTCCTCATGATCCTAGCTTCTCTCAATAAGCAATGTTTTCGTGGTAACTAGTTACTCTAAATGTTTTATGAAACCAGCTATTTTCAAGTTTTATCCTTACAGGTTCATTTAAATCACTAAAATTTTATTTCTAATTGACCCTTCAAATTAAGAATCCAGTATAGAATGTAAAGTGTTTTATTGGCCCTCTTGATCCCTTTCTTTTTGGTATATATGATGCTCTATCATTCTTCCCTTTTTCACTCGCATCATTCTCCCCTTTTTCATGCACATCATTGAGTGAGTTGTTGAGAAAAAAGATATTAGTGAATGTTTGCTACGATAGAATGGAACTGAATAGCCTTTCCAACTATGCCTCTCCATGCGAAAACCTGTTCTAGGAAAGCAAAAAATGGTAAAGGTACTTCTAATCAAAATGTTTCAGATAAGTCCATTCCTGGAGAGTCCAGGATAACAGTTAGCATTTTTTTCTTTCTTTCATCCTTTAGTGCAATATTTCACAGAGATGTTGGATACTTTTGTACTTCCATACGTAGACATTATGTAATTTTATTTAATGCCGTGATACAAATTTACTATTTTGTTAAGATAGTTATTTTCATAAATTATAATTAAAACATTTCTAATATGTTTATGGGGACTAGTTATTTACTTATTTATTTATTCTTACGCAATCTAAAAGTAATGTTTAATTGGCTTATATTGTATATATTTCTAAGGACACTTTTATTAATTGCTTATACATAGAAAACATAATATTTGAATGATTTGGGAGATTTACTCAAAATGGCTCACTTGATGATGAAAAATACTCTGACGTTTCGGCCATTAAGGGGAGGGGTGACTCAAAATTACTCCTATCGATGTTGGAAGTGGCACATCTCTATTAAAGTTAGGTCCGCACTTGCTAAATTTGGCAAGGACGGACCTCAAAATGATATAATAATTGTTAAAATTGCTGAGCATGTTTCCTCCCATTAGTTTAGTTCCATCGGCCTGAATTAGTTTTTGGTTAGGATGGTGACATGGACTGGTATTAATTGAAATTTCTTTTTGATAAAAGTATTAAGTGATAATTAAATGCAGTGAAATTTATGAAGTGTTACATGGGATTTTCTAGTTGCAAAATTTTCTATTTACTCTTCATTTTGTGACTTAAGGGTGTTGGATTTCATTGGAGAAGAGGATTTTAAACCTTCATTAAATGTACTGCGCCAAACTAAATTTGGTGCATATAAATGATTTTATACTCTGAAGGGGTTGCATATGGTTGATACCACAAGGGCCTGAATTCATTTACGTGTACATCCTGAGTAATCTGTGGCTTTCATGTTTTGTGGATGCTTTGTTTTGGAAATGCATACCGAGTTTAATTTCCTTCAACTAGGAAGCATAATATGCTCTCCTTTTGCTCTTTATTTATGAAGGCAGAGTTCAAGAGCTTCATAAGTCATTTCAAATGAAATTGCTTTGGCTCCTGTTTGCTCTTCTGTGGCATGAAGAAGATATGCAGGATAGACAGATTAGGAATGCAGAAGTCCAGGCTGGGTTTTTTTTTTTTTTTTTGATAATTAAACCAAATTTCATTGAAGAAAAAGGAACAAAATTACATACGAGTAAATATAATTATAATAACAGATCAAGTATATCACTAAAAATCCAATTAAAGATACAAAAACATAAAATAAATAAAAAACAAAGCAATAATCATCTTCTTCTTCTTGCTATTCTCGACCATAGTCAAAGTAGGAATATTGCCCTGGCTCTTATTTGTGGTTGTGTACGGGGACGGGTTTGGAGCAGTTTTTTTTTTTTTGTTTTTCTTTTTCCCTTTATTTTCTGGGATGCTTGCCATACGTCCGATCAATGACACATTTATCAAGGCAATATAACAGACAATATTTCATTAGTACATGGAGTATCAAATTGTGCACGATTTTACTTAGTTCACAGCATAAGTTTGTCTATGATGCCTGAAAGTGCCTGAATTTGCGAATGCGACTATTGATCATTTTTGTATTTATTATCTATATTAATTCTTGTCCTTTTTTTATTAGCAATATTGATGCTTCCGATCAAGATTAGACAAAATATTAATCAAAATTCGAATTCATTCAACTATCCATCTATTTTTTATGAGTAAAAATTAAAATGCACTTTCCACCACCCCATATAACTATTTTCTCTAATCATTTTCCTCAAATTTTTCAATATCTTCACCAAACTCATAAACCTCTAAGAAATTTGAAAAGAAATGACTGAGTGAAAATGATTAATTGGGGCGATAGAAATTGTTGAACTTAATTCGGGTGGTAAAAAGTGCGTTTCTATTTTTGCTCCTAAAAAATGGGAGTCATTGGATGAATTCGAATTTTGATAAACATTTTATCTAATTTTGACTAGAATGACCTATGTGATTTAATAAAAGAAAGACAAAGACCAATGTGACTAAAATAAAAGTAAAAATGGTCAAAGTTTTAAATGTCATGAATTAAATTGGCTAATTATACAACATTTTATTTACTTATTTATTTATGGATTGGAATTTTGACTGCTTCAGAGTTCAAATGTGTGTTTACTATTGTTTCTCCAACTACTCAATTTATTGTACCAGCATCAAGAAAGCCACAATCACATGGATAATAAATGCTCCGTATCTCAATTTATTGCCCTTCTTTATTAAGTTAATTTGGCTCACTTTCTGCAATAAAATGCTCCATATCTCATTATTTGACTTTCCAGAATGATACTCCGACTCATTCTTCCTACTCTCTCTTTATAAATAAATATAGATATTGATTTAAAATAGAACACACTCCATTCGTCTCAAAATATAAGATACTTTGATCATTTTGAAATTTATTTTATATTTTTTTAATATTACCTTTATTTTTAAATGAAGAGAGAGAAAATAAATAATTTAATTTCAAATTTTTAATAAATAGTATGATATAATAAATGATCATATTTTATAAAATTAGAATATCTCCTTAACATGTGTAAAATGTCCAAATTATCTGATATTTTGAAACAGATTGATGGAGTAATTAATTAGGATGGTTTTTCATGATATCCTTTAATGGCATAAGATTGAAAATTGGGTTGAACTGGAATGTGCTTTATCATTGCTTTCCCTGTACAAGGATTAAAGTCTGGGAGACAGCTGAGATCTACTGTCTATTGTGTTTTTGGGGTTGATGGCACGTCGGCAAGGAGTCGGGCATAATAAGGGTAGCTTTCTTCAAACATGTGGTTGGTCACTGACTCACCGGGAGGCCTAGAACTTCAACAGTTTTTGTTGTTGACAATTCCTCAGGTCCCATGTTACTCGTTCATGTGACTTGGTCTACAGGCACTCTATTTCGTGCCTTCCAACACTAAATGCATGATTTGGTATGCCGCTAGCTTTGATGAGTTGTAGATATGTTCTAATCGCCTGTAGATTTTTGCTATTTGAGCTATAGAAAAACATTTTCTTTCATGATCCGGAGAATTGGAGATGTAAAAATTTTAAACAAGTTGAATAAAAAATAAATAAGGATTAATGATCTCTAATTTTATTTTAAAGATATGTTCATATTTTGAGAAAATTAAATTGGGACATTTTGAGTTTTTAATTAATTTATATCATAAAATTTAATAGAAAAACGCACTTTATTTAATGATAATTTCTCAAAGCACAAAAATCTATCATAATTGAAAGTCAACTTTAATCCAATGACTAAATCAAATTAATGAAACAAACTTATAAAAAGATGGCACTTTCCAAAGTGACATTAATAGCTTTTGCTGTCCATAACTGACTATAGCACTCTAATATATAATATATAGTTGAACATGAGATTAAAATTATTTATAACTATTTTGCTTCAGGTAAGTTTTATCATATTTTGAATATTGTAGACGACTATGACTATGAATGTCAATTTTAATTTAAATAATATAATCGACTATTTTATTTAATTATGTTATTTTGTTCTTTTGTAAAGGTGAAATTACATCATAATTGGTGCTAAGATTTAGATTGGTTAATCCCAGCATTCATTCATTTCTATTTGAACTGGAAAGGAGTTCAAAGTTAGGGAAGCTTTTTAATTGTAGGGTATGTCGTCCTTTTTTCTTTATCTTTTCTTTCTTTTTTTGTTTCCCTAAGCAAATATTTGTTCAACACTAGAAAACGTGTGAATCTTTTTAGTAAGATATTTTTCATGAATGCTGTATAAATAAAAATTTTCTTATTAATAATAGATTTTTAGTTTTTGGAACATCAGTTACTAAACTTAATGGTTGAAATCTTTTCATTATCGTTGCTCTTATGCAGTGGCATAATCTTGTTGATTACAGAAATTTATAATTACATCTGCCAATTACCAAAAAACAAATCTAATATTTAATGTTGAATTGGAACTTTAGAACTCAATTTTTGCCAAACAAAAGAAAATGTAAAGCTTAGCTTAGCCCATTTTTCTTTTAATATTAGTGGTTGTCCCGAGGCAAAGCACAGGTAATACTCGGGATATAAAATTATAACTTTATCTTCATGTAAAGATAAACCTTTCAAAATCAAAATAGGAAAAAAAAATTGATGTTTGAAATTGAAGCATTACTTAAAACTTAAATACAAATATCAAAATGCACATGGAAGAAAACAAAAATTTAGCACAAATGTAAAATCACAGATTGATTACGTATGCAAAAAAATATTAAACCTTTAAAAATAAGAGGAAACAAAATTCAAACCCTTAAAACCAAACATGCATAAAATTGAAAATGAAGTAAAATTTAAGAATATTATAACAGTCATAAATAAAATTGAAGATGAAGAACAAACTTGTACTCTAAAAGTACAAAAATCTCAAAGAATGAAGGAGAGGAAGAATGAGTAAAGTGCCTTGAATCCTTTTGCAGAGAAATTGAATATCGGTGCATCGCCTAATTCTCTATAAAACTAGAACACAATCACACACATATAGGAAAAACAAAAATTTGTGAAATATACATGAGCTTAAAAAAGAAGAAGTACCAAACAGGTTATTTTGGACATTTTCATGGGAGATTGAAATTCACTCTTCAATTTAAGAAATTTCTGATATCGAGTTGTAGAAGCGATTGACTATATTACCCTTATAACAATAAAAACTGCTAAATTAACCCCTAACCCAATAATTTTTTATATATCTAATATATACACTGAATTTACCAAAACCAAACCTATACTCAAAGTTAAGGGAAAAAACACAACTTCAAACTCTAAAAATATATAAGAACAAATATTTATTTTAATTTAAAAATTAACTTGCATGCAGGATGATTAGGAATTTGTTTTTTTAAAAAAAGATAAAAATGAGGCAACACCTAATCAGAATTTCATAGAGGAAAGAGAAAATTAAATGGAGAAATGAGAAAAAGAAAAATATTTGATTAATGTGGTGGAGAACGATGATGATTGTCAATCATCACGCAGTATGAATCAGTTACACAATAGCATTGAACAACACTTTAGTTAAAAGACAAAATATTAGTACAAAAATGGATTTTTCATGAATTTTAACATGGTAGTGAAATTCATTCTCTCATTCAACATGCAATTTAGTGTAAAATGGTAGATGAGATTAATATATTACCCTCTCTAACAATCATAATTACTAAAATAACCTCCAGCCCAATCTTTATATAGATATATATATATATATATCTAATAATCTAATATACTATGTATTTAGCACTCTAATTCTTTTTTCAAATATTAGAAATGCATAATTCTTTTAGTACAACGAAAAAGAAAAATAGCACTTGGTCATGCAGGTTTATGAATGACCGAGGCTTAAGAAGGATTATTATTATTATTATTATTCATTCATTCATTTATAGAACTTAAACATGAGTTGTGATAAAATGATGTTTAGTTCAAGCTAGGTAAAGGCCAAACCAAAGTTGAATATAAATCGATAAATCGAACCGAAATTGAATTATAGTCAATAGTTTAATAATTGTTGATTACATTAACGGTTTATAAAGATTTATGAATTTGCTATTTTCGATTTCAGTTTAGACTTTTCATTTTGATGAACTTTGAACTGACGGTTTATGAAATCATTGAGTCGACTGTTCAAATTTTTTAAAAATTAAAATATAATTTTATTTGATATCTCATGTTTATTTTTTATGCATTATTTTTATCACCATTTTATGTAAAAATAAAATTAATTAACTTTATCTTTTCAAATTTCAAAATTTTTAAATATTTTAGAAAACTCTTCTTCTACTATTTAAACCACTATTGTCCATTGTCCAATCAAATGACATCCCATCAACTAATTGAAAAGTAGAGAATTTTCAGAATGTACAGCGAAGTAAAAAAGGACCATAGCAGGAATATTGATATAGTTTATCCGCAAGTAGATATCTTGGATGCGAAAAAGTAGGACAAATAAAATCTGGAAAAAAATTCTTGGATTTAAGACTATGACATATAGTGCAAACAAAAAATCAGTTATCATAGAAGAAAGAGCTCGATCAGGTAATAGTCTATTTATTGGAATACCTGATTTGTAATTAAAAGGGAAGTGAATTATATGTATAGATACAAGGTGCTATTATTCCAAATAAAAATGCCAAAATTGTCGCTCCTATCATGAATGCAGATGTTAATTAGAGGAAAAGGGTGAAACAAAAGTCATGCCAAGCCATGCGATATTTACAATTCTTATTCCCCCCCCCCCCCCCCCCCTCATTTCAGTCTCAACCTCTCAAAAGTAAATGCTAATCAATGATAGATTTTCATTTAAATAAATTATTGAAAGATAATTTTGTCATTTGACTTATTTAAGATTGGTGCATTTAGTCTTTACTTTTTTTAGTTTTGGTAAATAAGATCCTTACCATTTTTTTTAACTTTTAAAATCCTTACATTTTTTTATTTATTTTGATAGATAAAGTCTCTATCTTTGTTTTTTTACTTTTATTATCCTTACATTTTTTATGTTTTGGTGAACTAAATTATTCTGCAATATTTAGGCAAATTTAATGTTAGTCTTCTATTTTATTCAAATAATGAGTTTCAAAATATGTACTTCAACTATATGGAAAACAAAAAAAAATCTTAAATAAGTGCATTTAGTCGTGCCACTAACACTCACATCAAGAGGGTATCAAATTCAATATCATATATGAAATGACTAATCCCCAACACTTTTTATCAGAGGTTCTTGAACAAAAATAAGAGTATATTTAACAAAGTCAGTTATTTGGAGCCAAAATAGAGAGGAAAATAAAAACTCAAGCAATAGAGGGGAACAAAAATTAACAAAAATATCAATTCTTTGAATCCAAAATAAAGGGAAAAATCAAGAAACAAAAATGACCAAAATCAATCGTGGTTCCAAAAAAATTCAAGAAAGGGAGGATACCAAGCAAGAAGGACAAATTGAGGTGAATTTGGTCTCTTTGACGGTACATCTCAGCAACCCCACTGAGAAAGAAACATGAATTCAACTTAAATTATAGCGATTTATACATCAGTTTTATCAAGTTTTCTAACATCTAAATCCTTATTACGAATAACCATAATTGTCCAAGTAGATGCAGAATATGGCATATTAATTATGCTTTTGTTAGATGTATTTTTTTAAAATAAATTACTACATTGAATTGACTTATTTTCCCCTTATTACTAGAAGATCGACGTTGATTTGACTTCAATATGACCAAAAAGACTTAATTCACCAAAACATAATATAAGGTAACAATATATATATATATATAAATAAAGGGACTTTATTTGTCAAAACTAAAAAAGGTAAGGATAAAAAAGTAAAAAAACAAAAATAGAGACCTTATCTATCAAAATTAAAAAAAAGGTATGAACTAAATTTACCAATTTTAAATAAGTCAAATGACAAAATTACCTTTCAATATTTTATTCAAATCAAATTCTAATATTGACAAACCTTTACTTTTGACGAAATCCCTCAAAAGAACTTAATTCATCAAAAGACAAAAATGTAATGACTTAAATAATGATAAAGATCTTATGCCCCTAAACTTAAAAAAAGATAGGGACTAAATCTGTTAATTTACCTTATTTGATTTTCAAAAAACAAAACCTCTCCTTATTAAATACAAGTTATTTTACAATTTATAGATATATAATTTTTTTTCACTCTTACCTTCTGTTTAGTTTTCATTTTGTTTCAAAAAGTAAAAAGTTATAATCATAAATAAAAGAAAGAAAATTAAATTATGTGTAAAAAGTCGTTTTATGTAGACAGTACATATGCGAAAAGTTATGGGAATTTTGCTTATGGTCCTACTACTCTTGCCTCATATGTAACTTTTTACCGTGTTTGAGTATACAAGAAATTCAATTCTCAATACCGTGGGGCGACAATATTTGCAGGAACTCACCATTTTTCCGCGTGAAATTTAATGCTCCTTACTAACTTCTCATCTGTAACAGCTACCCTACTTTTGATCATTGCATCTCAAATTCAATACGAAGCCACCATACTTAATTATCCAGTTCATATGCCTCACCATAAACATGTATATATAGTACAATCTCTTAAAGGTTTGTTGGGTCATAGATCATCTTTTTTTAGTTCTTGGGTTTTTTTCTGCTACAAAAAGTAGTACTTATAATTCTTTTCTTTGAGGAATATATATCTTCTTGAATGAAGATAATTATGGGTGGTCGGATCAAGAACTTCTTGGTGGTAAGTTTGGTGGTGGCGGCGGCCGTGGTGATGGTGAATTTGGGAAATGGGGTGATGGCAGACCCTCAAGTTCCCTGTTACTTCATATTTGGTGATTCATTGGTGGATAATGGCAACAACAATAATATCAACTCTTTGGCAAAAGCTAATTATCTTCCTTATGGAATTGATTTTCCTGCTGGACCAAGTGGGAGGTTTAGTAATGGAAAAACTACTGTTGATGTCATAGGTAAATTTCAAACTCAACCTTCTTAATATTCTACTCTTCATCATCTCTGGTCTAAATTAAAGAATAAATTTAAGAATGGTTAGAAAATGACTATAAAGTAAAAGTTACTCTCTGTTGAAGATTATATAACAGTCTATGCATGTTCATGTTTCATTGACCTTTTACTAGATTTTTCTTTCCCTTTCATTTTCACCTGATTTTCTGCCATGCATCTAAAAGAGGAAAATTTCTATCGTTCACATTTCTTTCCTTTATTACGTTGCAAAAAAGGGAGGAAAAATTAGGCGCAAAAGGGCATACTTTAACTTGCTCCTGGGTTGACAAAAATGTTCAACTTAGTTAATTAAACAATATCACATATGACTGAATGTCACGAGTTATGAGTTATGCAGTGTTTTTTTTTAAAAAAAAAAAAAAACTTGTTCGTCCTGTCAAATTCTTGACGTAGATAAAAACTGAAATTTAAGTGTACTACTAATGAAGTCTTTAGAATTGTTTAATTTGTAGTGAAAAACAAATGATCTTTATTAGCAAAACCTTTCACTAAAAAAGTTTTCCCTTCACAGCTGAGCTTTTGGGCTTCGAAGACTATATTTTACCCTATGCAAGTGCCAGAAACCAAGACATACTAAGGGGAGTAAATTATGCATCCGCAGCGGCTGGAATTAGAGTGGAAACTGGCCGCCAATTGGTACTAATTAAATTTTGGTCAACATTCTTATATATATAATTTTTTTTAATCTCAGCATATATATTACATAATATAATTATACCATTTTTTATTTTAAGGTACTAATTAATCTCAGCTATTAATCTTTGTACGTAGGGCGGTCGGATTGATTTTGCAGCACAGGTAAATAACTACAAGAACACAGTTTCACAAGTAGTACAGATTCTTGGAGATGAAAACTCTGCTGCAAATTATCTCAGCAAATGCATATATTCAGTTGGAGTTGGCAGTAATGACTACCTTAACAACTATTTCATGCCTCTCTACTACTCAAGCAGCAGGCAATTCTCACCTGAACAATATGCTCAAGTTCTTATTCAAGAATATGAACAACAAATAAGGGTTTGTACTTTTTGACATTTTTCTCTCGCTCCTTTTTTTTTTTCTTTCTTAAATAAAAAGGAGGAAAACTAGAAAGATGAGGTTTTTGCCATTTTTGGTGTTGTTTTGGGTTACAGGCTCTTTATGACTTTGGAGCAAGGAAATTTGTTCTAATTGGAGTGGGTCAGATTGGTTGCAGCCCAAATGCATTAGCTCAAAACAGCCCAGATGGCAGAACATGTGATGCCAGAATAAACTCTGCGAATCAGATCTTCAATAATAATCTTAGGGGACTAGTAGACAACTTCAACAACAATTTCAATGATGCAAAATTTATTTACATTAATGCTTATGGGATTTTCCAAGATTTGATTGACAACCCCTCGAGTTATGGTAATTAATTACTCTCCATACTTCCTCATAACTATATATCCTCCCACATACGGCTTTAAATGGTCAATTTTTGGCCTAAACTGCTCGGATTCAAACATTTTTATCAATTACTACTAGTAGTACTTAATTGGTAGGGTTCAATTTTATTGGTGTATGCCTTTTATATCTATAAAATCAATTTAACATCCAATTTTGACTTAAACTCCTTAGACTATGTGTTGGGTCATTTAATTTTGAGAATTAATTTGAATAGTTGGTCATACATTTACGATCTATTTATCTAATTTGTTAAATTGAGATCATGAGTTCGAGTCACTCTGATCACAACTTTAATGTGATTGCATATGAAAAAATCGTCACTTAGTCGAAAAGTCATAAGAAAAACATATTCAAATTTTGGTCTAGAATTACCATTTAGTAAAATTTTGACCCAAAGCCCACCAATTCTTTTAGAGGGCAATATATTGTGAGTGTATTGACCTTGCTGGTGACGAATCTTGACATTTTGCAATATTTTTGCAGGGTTTACAGTGACGAATGCGGGATGCTGTGGAGTAGGGAGAAATAAGGGTCAAATAACATGTCTTCCACTCCAAACTCCATGCGAAAACAGAAATGAACACCTGTTCTGGGATGCATTTCATCCTGGTGAAGCAGCAAATATCGTTGTTGGAAGAAGATCATACAATGCTGAAAAGGCATCTGATGCATACCCTTTTGACATTCGTCGTTTAGCTCTCCTCTGAAATAGAGATGTTATGTTCGTCGACCAAGGAAATGCCAATAACGGCCTGAGAGTAATTTTACACATAATTATATTTGTTGAAGTTATAATTTCTGTTTTTATTAATCATTGTCTTGAAGGTAATTGTAAGATCTACACTTTGAATAATTTTTTTTCTTCTGCAAGTTGTATGGGTAAAAACAAATTATCCCGGACCTTAATTATTTTGAATAAGAATATAGTACTATATTTGTCCCGAAAATGATATAGTAAATTGCTGGTTTCCGTCCCTCATGTATTTACTTCTGATATCATTGGTCTTCAACGTTTTCTTTTAAATTTTTTTTGTTATCTTATACATTTTTTGTCATTTTGATCTAATTTTGTACAAAATCCGGTGGATCAACTTAGCAATATAAAATAGGAAGAAAAGAGGAATAACAAAATATTCCCATCATTTTCTTGTACAAAAACACCTCTAATTTAAAAATTTTCTTGAAAATTTTGGGATGTAGTGGTGTTTTTGTAATAGCAAATAATGAAAATTTAAGAATTCAGTGGTGCTTTTGTAGTAGAAAATAAGGAGAAAATGTATTATTGTGTTTTTTGTCTCTATTTCAATTACTAATGTTTACTTTTTAAATTGACCATGTTAGATTTAGTATGAAATTCGATTAAAATGATCAAACGTGTAAAATTTAAAAACGTTAAAATATTGTCATTAACGTTTTTAAATTTTACACGTTGAAATAGAGGCAAAAACACAATAATACATTTTAAAGTATATAAAAGCCCGTCACGTAGCCCAAGGCCTTGATCAGACATTTTCATTCCACCAAAGTAAATTATTTTTCATTAATTTTTTAGAGTGGAGCTGGTTAGATTATATTTTTGTCGCACCATCCAACTTTCTAAATATTTTCAAAATGTGTGAAATTTATTACATTGGTAATGTTACGATTTACAAAAATATAAGTATATATATTTCTATATTTCTTTACAAAATCAATTTTTTACATTAGTGCTTAAAATGAGGTTTTTATTTAATATAGTGTCTATATAGATGCACTCGACATACACATGCAATAAATTTAATTTTCTTTTTAGATTAAGAACCTAAAAAAGTTTATTGGTAAATCAGACATTAGCTAATCCAACCAAGTTCAGATGTCATCTCTGAAAATATAAAGGTGTGGCATGAAGATGGTTTATAACATTATTCAGATAAATAAAGTTGGTGAACTTGAGGCCATCATGTGAGAAAATGGATGTGGTTATTGATTCGAAAGTTTGCCAGAGAATCGTAATTGAATAACATTGTAGACTGGGGCACACCAAATATATCTCTATCTTAAGTTGAAACTTTAAATTAATATCAAATAAGAAGTTCTATAGATTAGCTATCAATCCATCAATTATAATTTTTTTCCTTTTTTTTTGGGACAAAGTAGATAGAAAATTGTTATATTTTAATTTTCAAATTTAAATAGAGGAAACATGATAATTTTAGTGTGTTAATTTCTTAAATAGAAACTCAAGGAAAAAAAAAAGAATATATCTATTCCTTATTTGTGATATGAATTGTTGTCACTGAAATGTATAATTGTTTGTGTTCCTTGTTTGTTGCTCTAAGCCCTCCTTCTCGTGTTGATGGTAAAGTCAATACCATATCATTTTGGTTGGCTACATTGACTAAATCAAATTAGTCATTTAGTATGAAAATTAGGCTACCTAAATTTGCTTAATTTTCACTCAAACAAGGGATGAATTTTTTCTTAATATGTGGGCTATTTTCACTATAAATAGCTAACTCTCTCACTTGGATTTTTCATCCCATCCCAAGATAAATCTTTCTTCAATCTCATTTCTTTCTGTAGCTCTCAATATAGATATAACTTTAGTAGCTATCTTGTAAAGAAAGAGTTTTGTATCTCAAGAGCTTTTAAGCTCAAATTATAGATAAAGAAATCCTTTCATTTGCTCGTGATTTTTACCCCGATTTGTTTGAGGGTTTTTCACGTAAAATATTTGTGTCCAATTTATTTTCATTATTCTCAATTTTACTTTAGTTGTGTGACAACTATTTTAACCTAAAATGATCCTTATATTTCCCAACATCTCGCCCTTGTCAGCGTCATCATCTGGATTGTTGGATGTGAACTAGCCCATAGCCCATGATGTCGCAGCTCCCCCCAATGACATCGCAAGATCATACCAACTGTCGAGTTCATATCTATTTGCCGCATGATTAGGGACAGTTACACCACTGTGCTGAGTGCCAATGATAGTCAGTGTTTATAGGTATTGTTGTTGACATCTAGTGTTGATTTCTAGATAGAATAGAGGACAGAGAATCTTAGTTGATGGATGTATCTTTTCTAATTTTCTTGTTAGAATGGTGCTCTGCGTTTTACTTAAGTTTAGTGTTGATATTAGTCTTGGATTTTGCTGAAGTGTTTGTTTTTGTGTTTTGAGTTGTTTTTTCCTGTTGTTCTAAGTAACTTCTATATTTCAAATATGAATTTGAGGGGTGCTAAGCCATACTGGAGAAAGGTTCTCCACTCTATTTATGTTGGAAATCTTCCGATTAGCACTACTCTTGGGTCGATTTACCATGTTTAGAGAATTTGGAACCATTACAGATATATACATTCCACAAAATTGTAGAAATGTTGAGTTATTTTATTCTTCTAACTATGTTTTTGTGAGATACAAATTTAAAGAGGATGCAAGAAAAGTTATAAATCATGGTGGCTTTTTAATGGAAAGTAGAAGAATGGTGATATAAGATTCAGATTCATCTTATGGTAGGAATGTAGTTGAGGATAAGTTTTTCTCCAAGTAGGCAGGCCAATGTTTTAAATCTTGTCTACAAAGTTCTAATCCATTAACCATGAAGATGCGTTGAAAAAAGAATTCAAAGCTTGTCCCTCTTATATGGATGATGATGTGAACTCTTGCCTTGTTTTTGAACGTGATAAAAAATGTTATGATTATGTTATACCCAAGTTAGATAAGAGGTGGCTTGACAGTGCTGCAGTGGGTAGCCTCAAAATGCCAATAGATTGGAAAGTTATTCAAGAGGAAGTTACTCTACAAGGACTTGGGGCTCGCTTGGCTCCTATAAGTAATGTAAGTATTTTGTTAGTTTTTGAGTCGTTTGAAGCCAGAGATATGTTTCTAGTAGAATGTTCAGAATTTTGTTTTCATTTGGTTTGAATCTTTGAACCCTTGGACAAGTGATCTTTTGGAGAGAAGTTTTCAAGTTTGGATCAAACTTGAGAATGTTCATATTGGTGTTTAGCAAGATGAATTCTTTAGTACATTAGGAAATCAAACTTGAGAATGCTCATAAATAGATGCTGCATATTCCCATAAACAAATTTTGTATTACTTTTTAATTAAAAATATAATTTCAAATAATTTATTAATTATATTTTGTATAATGTGGGACAAATTTTTTTTTATCAAACTTTCAATGCCCTAATTCCAAAAAACAATTCCTTTCAATTCCTAATAAAAAATTTCTTATCCAAACACAGAAAACTATTATCATTTCAAAAACAAAACAAAAACCTTAATCTAAATTTTAATCAAAATACACCCTAAATTCTTTGATTTGTGAATAATGAACTTATTGGACAAAATAGAAACAAATCAATATTTACTATCAAGTTGATGTCTATTAAAAGATACTTCCTTCATCCAAGGTATATAAAATTAATTTTATCAAGTTTTGGACTAGAGGTTCAAAATATTTATTTTGGTTAAATGTTTGTTAGAATGCTTAATAAATACTGCTCCTTCCCCACAATTTTATTTTAGCTTGGACAAGTTATTCCATCTATCCTAATTAAATAGGCTTGTTTTTCTTTATGATTTTTCAAATTATAGGTTAATGTCCTTATTCAAAATACAATATATTTGTTAGTTAACCAAAATATTTGTATATAAAGTGAAATTGTTTATGTTTAAAAAATGTATTAAATTCACTTTTGAATGATAAATAGTAATGATATTATAGGAATACTTTATGAAAAATATACATTTCCAACTACATTAATTATGTCTTTTTAATCGATGTGAAAGATTAAACAAATCTATCATCTATTGAATTAGGATAGAGGGAGTAATAATTTGCTATAGGTACTTGTTCAAATGCATCTATTGAATGAAGCAAAACCCTACTCGTCCTTGACTTAGTTGGAGCCCTCTCTATCATAAGGGCACATTTTTGTCTAACTAATTTGGAAATCTTCATACTTTCTCCATTTTTTTATGACTAAACCATCTTAAACTACAAGTTTAGAAATTGTCAAAGAATTTAAAAAAGTGAAAGTCAAATAAACGAAAAGAAACTTTAATTAGAATCTCATAATTGATTACGTTCATTCATTATATAACATATTGCATTTTCTCTAATTAATTGTAAGCTTCACTAGAGAGTAATTTTCATACTCTATGAAAGAGCTAATAAGTTTCAACAAAACAACCTTTTTCTTATGGGTAAACAACCTTCATTGCCCTAAACTTGCAGGGGTAACCCGTTTTTACCCTCAAACTTTGAGATGTAAAATATTTGCCTTCAAAGTTTCAATTGCACTAAATGTTTGCCCTTCTATCCATTTTAGGTGTTAATTGCAAACGAAATCTAATCACGTGACTTTCACATGTCAATTTTTAGGGTCTTTTTAGACTATTCACTTGGGCACAGTTAAAACCCAAACCACCTCGATGAAAATGTAACTTTTCTCAGCCTTTCCCTCTCTTGTCCTTATCTATTCAGAAATTTGAAATTCAAGAACACTCAAAATCAAGATGGTTACCAGATTTAAGGACTCGCTAAAGTCAAAGAACAGTTTATTGTTGATATGAGAAACCAAAATTTTAGTTGTAGTAGTTGGGGACTTAGTGGACTACCTTGCACGCATAGCATAGCTGCAATTCATAGAAGAGAACAAGATCTAACATCATATGTTGATGAATGCTACAACATAACAAACTATCTAAAGTTATGCGATCATGTTCTTCAACCAATTAATGGTGAGAGTCAATGGTCAAATGCTACTAGTATTGATCTAGAGGCTCCCGTTTCATTAAAGCAACCTAGTAGACAAAAAAAATCTAGAAAACAAAGTATTGATGAGCTACAGGACAAGACTAAACAAATAAGGAGAAAGGTTATTAAAGTAGATATGACCAAAAATTTTACCTAACACTCAGCACAAGAAGCAATCATCTCGATGGGTTCTTGTCTGTTCATGATGTCCTCATTATGGATGCTCTCCTATCGTAACATCTTGGCAAGTTGAGTTGTTGTCTTCTATTTCTTGTCATAGACGACGAGTTGCAAGAGAAGCTCTACTTTTGTTAGGAAAACATATAGGTAGTTCTTGGCAATTTGTTACTATTATATGTCGTATCAAAGAATTTATCACCTTTCTCCCTATTGTCTTTAACTATTTAGAAATTTGAAATTTAAAAACACTCAAAATCAAGATGGTTACGAAGTTCAAGGACTCTTTAAAGTCAAAGAACACCTTATTGTTAATATGAGAAACCAAATGTCTAATTTAATAGAGGGAAAAATTGACTCCATTATTGACAAACAAAGTGAATGGTCTAAAAAGACTCTAGAAATTGGCACTGTGAAAGTCACGTGATTGGATTCCATTTATCATGAACACCTAAAATGAACCGAAGAACAAACATTTAGTGCATTTGAAACATGGAGATCAAATATTTTACATCGCAAAGTTGGTGGGCAAAAACAGGTACTCTTGAAAGTTTCGGGGCAACCAGGGTTATTTACTATTTTCTTATAGAAACTGACCATTTGTTTACAGAATAACTACAACTCACTCCTCAAATATTTTATTATTTGTTTTGAAATAAACTTTAAAAAGAAAAGAAAAAAGACAACCGCGTGAGAGAGAGAGAGAGAGAGAGAGACGGTGGAGGACAAGAAAGATTTTAGTCTCAAGTTGAATTTCACACTCAAGTATCAAATAATAAATTTCTTACTATTACATCCATTCAAATAGTACATTTGGACTACAATATTCATTCATTAGAGACATGCACAAGAATTAAGGAAATGATTAAATAGTCTTCATTAATATTAAAAAAAAGCAAACTATTCTTATATATGCTAAGCTCGGGAAATAAAAAAATACACTAAATTAGTATTTATGATCTTTTATATATATATATTCATTTAATTTAGAATTAAATATTTATATTTAACTTAATACAAGATCTAACAAAATTTCTTGATCTTAAAAATTTGCATTATTATTATTAATACAATTAGTAATGTGACCATATGAATGTTTTTAAAGGAAAGGCATTCAAATTCAGAAGACTAAGAGAGCATTTATGATAGATGGATAAATCATCATTCATGGATGTCCGGCCAGTTGTACTGTTTCTTCCCTCTTTATGTTCTTCTATGACCAAGATTCAAAATTTTTTTTTTTTTTAAAAAAAAAACCTTATTGATGGCTGTATTAATTTGTGAGAATAGTAGTCTCTATACAAATATGGGGCAAGGAAGCATGGTATTGTTGGACTTGGTCCGGTAGGATATGAGCCTAGTCAATTAGTACAGTCCAGTCCTTATTGCAAAACCCCGGCCCCGTAGAAATCTTGAGTCATGTCCTTCACCTGTTCAATTACAGGCTGAAGAAAAAGACAGAGGGCTAGCCTATATACTGATGCAAACTTTTCTGTTTTATTTGATTTGAACTCCTGAACTTTACGAATTTCTATAAAATGAAGATTATTTTTTATTTATTTGTGTCTTTTTTTGATTTTTCAATGCTTTGTAAGCTTAACTTAAATGACAGCATTATTAGAGTTGTAAATAGGAAAAAGGAACTCCATGCGGTGATGTCGTAGCTTGGAAAAACAGCAAGTGCTTAAGTTGTTGTGTAGGCTGATGATATTCTTTGCGTATATAGGCCACCACACGCATGCGAATTTTTTTTATCTAAGTATACGTAATGCTTTTTTTTAGTCTTCTTTTCTCCAAAATTAGAAGTTAATTTCATTTTATTGTTTTTATGTATTTTTCATTATAATTTTCATTGTCTTTTTTTTAAAGTGTGTTATCGAATAAATTTTTATATTTTAATAAAATTTGAATATATTTTTTTAATAAAACTAATTATTATTTTAAATTAATAATTAAAGAACATAAAATTAATGAACATGCTACATTTATATTCACCAAAAAAAATTGCTACATTTTGTATTGTACTAAAAATATTAATTAAATAGGGATGCAATGTAATATGTGAGTTATTATGATTTTTAGAGTTTTAAAATTGAAGTGAAGAGTTATGAAAGATGAAAAAATCATATGAATTGATGAAGTCACAAAAAGTGTGAAAAATACAATTCACAAGAGCATCTTCGGTCTTTGAGAAATGAAATTATTTCGGTTTGGTCTTCGGTCTTCAAATTTAAAGACCGAATTGGACCGAAGACCGAATTACTATTTTTATAACAATAATAATTAATTATTTTTGTTTCAAATTTCATAATTTTTTATTCTCTTATAAAAATCTTGTAAATGATACAAGAATTTCATATAATGAGATGATTTTATTTTTATTTTTATGAATAGTATGTAAATATTACATTTTAAATATATATATAAAATAGAATTTCGGTCTTGACTGAACCGAATTGTACCGAACCGAAATATTTCGGACTTCAGTTTTTCGGTCTTATAAACATTACGGTTTGGTTCGGTCTTCATCAGAAAAAGACTGAAAATCGAATAGATCAAAATTTCAGACCGAAGACCGAATACTCACCCCTATTTAGGATAAGAGCTTTAAGGTAATCTTTTGCAAAAAAAAAAAAAAATTGTTTAATTGGAAAAGATCCAAGTAACTTTTTAAGTTTGAAAAAGATTAACTAAAAGTTGTTATGATTTATACAGTGATATGATAGAAGGGAAGAGTTATAAAAGATGAAAAAAATAATGGACTTCACAAAAATGAGGAAAATACAACTCACAATATTTAGCGCCATGAGTGGAGATTCTCTAAATTGAATTAGTTGTCATGTATGCAATGATCAAGACTAGTTGCATAGTTTGTCATAGCTATTCTATGTTGTTGAGGATAAGTGCTTTTAGGTGTTTGTCAAAAACGTTGTTTAATTGGAATTGCTTTAGGTTACTTTTAAATTTAAAAAAAATTAAACTTAAATTGTTACAATTTGTAGAGTTGCATGATTAAAATGAAGAATTGTAAAAGATGAAAAAAATTATATGAATTAATGGACCCACAAAAGTGAGGAAAATGCAACTTGGATGCTCTAAAGTCAATTAATTCTCATGTATGTAATGATCAAGACTAATTGAATAGTTAGTCATAGCTGTTCTCTGTTGTTTCAGAATAAGAGTTTTCAGGTAATCTTTTGTCAAAAAATGTTCTAAGTGACTTTTAAGTTTGAAAAAGAAAAACCCAAAAACGTCAATTGTTCTGAAGTTCTCCCTGGTAAATATTATATTAAGTTTAAGTTTTTAGAAAAAATTTAGCGGCTAAGAGAATAGGTTTATGGAGAGAAAAGTATGGGCCATTAAAGGCTTTAAAAATTGAAATATCTGCTACTAACCACAATTTGGGAACATTTTGCTCCAAGAGCGTCGCTAGAGATATGGAAATATAAATTTCTTTTTATCCCCTAGAATTAAATAAGCATTTACATAATTACATTTAGAAACTAGAATTTTTGCATAATCCCCAAAATGTATTTTCGACTTCTAATGTCCTTAATGATAAAAGCTTTCATAGATGAAAGCTTTCGACCGAGTAATTGCGCCAACGTCCTCACAAGCTAGAGTGATCGATCGTCTGCATATATAAAATATCCCGTCTCTTCTAAAGAAATATTGAATTATAATCTTTAAATTCCAATTTTTTTATTGCTTGTTTGAGCCCATAAATGAGTGGCTTCTTCTGCCTGCATAGTTCTGTATCCCCTGTTCTTGCAAATCCCTCAGCTATCCTCATGTATGTTTCTTTTTTAAGGCTACCAAATGCAAAAATAGTGATGAAGAATAGTAATTAACGTGGTTTGTTTGCTAATTAGCGACGGATTTTGCAATTGATGAGTTTGGTTTGCTAATTAAAGACCAACTTTTGATACTTTTATATAGGACTGTAATCATATATGAAGAACATTAGAAATTTAGAATAAATGTGAGAAACCGCAGTTTGGTTTCCCATAGGAAGCCGCACACTGCTTGATACATTATCATGGATAGGAATAAGAAAGATAAAAGTGAAGATACTTGTAGCAAATGCAAAAGTTTGTGAGTTTTGTCATCCCAGAGCTTCAGTATGAAATTGAGTTTTCTCTTGAGTAGCTCAATAAGATTTTCAATGAAAATGAATTAAGTTAATATATTTTATTGATTACAATAGCTAGTAAATTGGTTACAAATTATATATATATATATATATATATATATATATATAAAAGCCAAAAGTTAACAATAATATAGTATTGGCTTCAGAGCATCTTTTAGCTAATTAACCTTTACCATGTGTTCTTTATGTTTTCTTTGAAATTTTTCTGAATTGTATGAAATTAATTTGTAACCGAAGGTTGCATTTTGTTGAATATTTTTTTTGGGGGGGATGCCTGTTGAAGGTTTCCATCTTCTGCTCTCTATAAATTCCTCTCATTTCATTTCGGTCAATGCATCTGTTTTCTGAGGTTATAAACATTTAATTATGAATGGGAGGAGTACCAATTTACATGGATATGAACACTTCTGTATATCATATTAGTCCATGTGCTTGTCAAAATAGCTAGTCAAAAAGAATAAAGCAGGTACAGGAAGCATTTCACTCGGATAGTGGTTACTAACATAAGCAAAACAAAACAGTGATCACGAAGATTCATTTCTTGACTTTGTAGTCTAAAAATTGAAAGTGGAAGGGTCTCTCTCTTTCTCAGAACATATTGTCTTTTCAATTTAGAAAAAGGGCTTTGGTGGTCCAAAAGTCTTGATATCCATTTCAAGGAAACCTAGGACTTGACCACTTGGAAAAAGAAACAAAAATGGCAATGTTCAGGAAGCTGGTGAAGTCTACAGATTATACTGTCAGTGGTGGTTATATGTCACCATTAATAATATGCTCTTTATGCTTTCTTAGAGGACAAAATAGGGGAAGTTTTATGCATGAATTTACATACTTCATTTACCAGTATATATGAATTCGTGATATCATATGGATTCGTTCAATCATCGATCAATTGAGATATATGGGAAATGACTTTTCTAATTTTCTATTGTTTTTTCTTTGAAGTGAAACCGAGTTCATGATATTGAATTACATCCAAATTGCACAAAATGTTTTTGTCATATTTTTACAAGATAACTCATTACTATTTTTGGTGACGAAAAATGCTCATGCTACACGTTTATAAGGGAGATATTTTAATATGGATGTGGCCCTTTTGTGATATATTATTAAAATCTCATTATTTTCTTAAGGAAAAATAAATAATACTTCCGTGCAAGACCATTGTGAAAAATTAGAAAATGTTGTCATTGTATGTTTAGGTATGCAAGACTGTAATTTTAGTGCAAGAATATATAATCATGCTGTTTTCTGTTCATAGTGAATTATCTGCTTTTGAATGCTGAAGGAAGTTATATGCTCTTCCCTAGAGAAAAAGAAAAACGAGAAAGTTAAATCCTCAGCGCACTGTTAAATCACATGCATGACCATATCAGCCAAACCTACAAATGTATTCTATCAAGACATCATGAAGATTGAAGAAAAAACAAAAGGGAGTAGCAAAGACTTTGACTAAAACATCATTTTTTATTATACCCTTAAAAATGGTTATTTTTTAATTACATCTCCCAAATTTAAAAATAATTAAGAGTTATATATATCTTTCAAACTTTAAAAGTTATCAATTATATCTTTCTATAAGAAAAGTTAAAAGATGAAGGACCGTATAATTGAAAATTTTGAGATTTTTTAAGAGTAAAAGCGTTTGTATTTCTTCTTTTCATCATTTTTCTCTCGATAGCTTTTAACTTAATGATATAAAATGACAACTTTAAAACTTTTGAAGGATATAATCACTTGTCTTGAAATTTGAGGGGTACGTATAAAACATGACCATTTTCGAAGGGTATAATTATTATTGACCCTTTTTTGTAACAACCTCATAAAGTTGACGACTTCGCAGAAAAAAAAAAGGAAATAGACTTCTTCTTTTTTTATAAAAGGAAATAGACTTCTTACATGCAGAGTTGTTTCGCATAAAGGCTGCTGCTGAAAATTCTAAAGTTCCAATAGCAAAGCACAAAAAGCTCTCCCTCTCTCACAACAATTTCCTCCATCTCCTGTTTAAAATCATATAAAAGTTTCTTGATCTGCCACTGTTATTATTAGTATTTTTTAACAATTTTTTTTGTAGTTATATACTATGTCATTCTTGTGGTCTTTTTTCAGTTAATTCGTCTTTGCTTTCCTTAAACCAGAAAATTCAAGCCCAGAAGACATTTTGGTTTTTTTACTCTAATTAGTGGGAAGAAAACACAAAATTATGGGTAGAGGCAGAATTGAGTTGAAGAGGATTGAGAACAACACAAGCAGACAAGTCACTTTCTCCAAGCGCCGAGTTGGCCTCTTCAAGAAAACTCAAGAACTTTCAGTGCTTTGTGATGCCCAAATTGGGCTCATCATCTTCTCTAACAGAGGAAAGCTCTTTCAGTACTGCTCCCCCCCTCACAGGTCTTATTCTGCTCCTTCACATCATTTTTCTTAATTTTCCAAAAGATCACAAGGGTTTTTCTTGAATATTGTCTTTGAGAGTTGATTTTTTTTTTTCGAGTTTGTTTTCCTATTGAATGTGTACACTTCTGAAATCGAAGTTTACGCCTTTTTTGATAAGCATTTCACTTTGATTTGGATTTTCTTTGGAGTTCTACGTTGCATTCTCCATGTGCCAGGTTTCAGTTCTTCTGTTGCTGCAAAAAACAAATGATTATATCTCCTATAATCAGTAACATGTGTGTCAACTGATATTGTTATGAATGTTCCATTTGACTAACCCATGGGCGTTTGACCTAATACTTTTCTTCTTCATTTCAAAATCTTGCAGATCACTTCATCTTTCCCATAGATCTCTAGGCAATTTGGTTTACTTATGTTAGGAATTAAATATAACGGATTTGATGAAGCATAAGACATTCTCATGAAACATCCCCCCCCCCCTCCAAAAAAAAAATCCCAGAGTGGCATCTCATTTTTTTGCTTCATTTCAAGAAACAACTTGAGTGCAATTGCTTGTAATCCTTGTTCAATTTTCAGCATGGGCCAAATTATCGAGAAGTACGTGAAGGAAAAGGGAAATTCAATTCCAGATCACTTGGCAAAATCATGCGATGTAAGTACATAATCTCATTCATTCGCATTGGAGCACTAATCCAACTTCCAAAAACATCTAATTTCGATTAGCTTGAAAATTGTATAGGAACAAATGTATGGTGAATTGAAACGAATGAAAAGCGAAACCCTTAATCTTCAATTGAGCCTCCAGCGCTACAAAGGGAATGACTTAAGCTCTGCCCCGTACGAGGAACTAACCGAACTCGAGCAGCAGCTTGAAATCTCTATTAACAAAGTTCGGCAAAGAAAGGTAATTAATGTGTGAATTTCTCTTCCTCGTCCTCCCAATTAACATACAGAATTTTTCTTTTTTGAGTATTTTCAACAATTTATTAATAATTAACCTCGATTTTAAAGCACTGATGCTTGATTTTAATGTAAAGTTTTTGCTATAATCTACAGTTAGAACTCTTGCAGCAGCAGATGGAAAATCTAAAGAAGACGGTAATCTTTATGGCTGCCTTCTTCAGTTCTCTCCCTCTTTTACTACTCCAAATTTCTATATATCAGAAATCATTGCTGAACCAATCCTTATTTCCAATTGACCGACTATTTAGGAAACCATGCTAGAGAAAGAAAATCAAGAACTGTACAATTGGGTAAGATTTATCGAAACTTATTAAGATTTTTTTCACCGAATGTTATCAATTTGAACTCCTTTTTTTTTCCACATTCGATCAACACTATAAATTGTTTTTGGAACAGTTGATGAATAATCAAATCCAAAAGCAACATATGGAGATAGAACATGATCATCAACATGACATGACTGAACTGAAGCTTATGGAGCAGCAAACGGTTTTGGATCAATTCCCATTTGGTGGAGAAGAGCAGCCGAATTCTGTACTTCAACTAGCTAATCTTCCTCTTCAATTTCACCAATTTCGTGCCCTGCAACCTACTCAGCCTAACCTTCAGGAATCCGGTAACCCTGGCTGCAGCTATGGTATTAGTCCCTAACCACGATCACTAATATCTGAGATTCTGTTCAATATGTGAGCAATTTTTATGTAAATTTTCTACTAATTGTTAAAGTTCTTTAATATTTGTTATAATTTTTGCAGTTTGATTAGGCTTCCAGTAGAGAAAATTGATGTTTGAAGACGAAGAAAGGGTCAGGATTCTTGGCAGTGTGAAAGCGAATCGAATTTCATATGAATATTTCTACCATACTTAGCATAATTATTAGATTATATGCCTTAGATAGCTTTATTCTAAATATTATACTACTTGACTTCTATGCTAATGCATTTGGAGAACACCCTGGAAACATTATAATTACTTTGGACTTCTACAGAGAGCTCAAAGAAGTTTGAGCGTCTGATTTATATATTCTCTAGTGGTTTTTCTACTACTTTTTAATTGGGTGAAATTCAAATGATATGTGTGCATGCATGTTCCATGGTTAATTTTCATGTTTGATTCTATAATCATCAGTGGTTGGTTAAGAATTCCAAAATTTCAAATTTAACTCTTGTTCAAAGAAAAAAGGAAATTAAACTCTTGTTAATAATTTGTTTAGTGTTTGGGGAGTTTTGGTGAGATTGCCAGTTGGTTTGTTTGCATTATTTCTTGTTTTGAGGGTCATGCTACTGTTTGTTCTTTTCTTCAATTTGATGAATAAATATTAACGCTTTAAAAACTCTAAAAAAAAAAAAAACACACACAGTTAACTCAATTTGTAAGATATTCCCCAACTTGTGAATTACTCTGCAAATGATGTTTTGCTTTTCATCAATTGAGATATTTTCTTGAGTAGCAATATATTTATAGCATAATTCAGATATTCTCAAGAGGCATCAGTGGTGCATATGGTGTTTTAAATTGTAAATAATTTCTAGGTAAAAACTAACTATACTACAATATATATATATATATATATATATATATATATCGTGCTATAATATATCAATGTATGCATAATTAATAAATATCTAAATAAAATACAACCCTCGAAAGGTATATTTATAGCATGAAATGATTAGTGAAATCTTTCAAATTTTATTACATGATGACTGCACTGGATCATATTAGACCAAAGTGCTATTGAGGAAATCCATAACATATATAAGTGATGAATAAAAATTTCCTCTCTACACCCCAACAAGAGTACTAATATTAAAAGGGTAAACATCCAACAATGAATCACTATTGTATGCTACTCTTGTCATTGCCTTATTCACAATTGATGTGGGATGAAAATTATCCCAGAACACATATTCACTTCTGTTGCTGCATATATTTCCTCCGGGTTCACATTGGCCCATTGCAATGGTTGTTGAAACTTCGCAGCATGGTGCATTGAAAACTCTAACTCCTTCAGAAACTGTTTCAATACATGGCATATTTCCCAAAGTAAGTTACAATAGAATAAATTAAATATCCCAAAAAATTTAAAAAAATTTCTGGAGGTTTCGTTGTAATTTTATTTTTCTTTATCTATTTTTCTTGTTGTTTTAAACTCGGCTTTTTGTTTTACGCAAAACAAATTTGATACACATCTTGAACATTGTTCCGTTTTGAAAACAAAATATAGAAATAAACATGTAAATATATAATTACTTATACTTCCCTATGAGTTAATCTTTTGAATAGAAGTGACATCAAAACTAAAAGTTATTATCCATTATTAAAAAGTTTGTATTCAAGTTTCTATAATTTTAAACTTTTAGATGAGTTAGAACAAAAAATTGAAGAAAATAAACACATTTTACCACTTGATCTTTGAAGCAGATAACAACTTACCAAGTGGTATGGCAATTGTGTCTGCAATGTTGGTGCTGTTAACTAAGACATATTTTGCATCGGTAAACTTGGTATTGAGGTCATCAACAATGGTTTTAAGGTTGTCATTGAACAAACGAACATCATCATTAATGAAATCTATACAGCCAGATACGTTAACCTCATACCTCGACAACTCTTGAGGAATACAACCTAAGTTACCTAGCCCAAATATCGCAATCTTTCTTGCCCCTAGGTTGTATAACGTCTGTACCAGAAAATACCACATGATAAGAAAAGCTAGCATGTTAGCAATATATAATTTTACATATACTTTTCGTTTAAGATTTTTTTATAACAAAACAATAGTGATACTCCTAAATGGTAAAATTCGACCTCTCTTTATCAATTTAAATTTTTTGAGCATGTAAAAACTTAATCCACTATTAAAACGAGATATCATAAGTTCAAACTTTGGCCAATAAATGATTATTATTCAAATGTTATCTCTATTTATTTAAAATAATACATCCATATAAATATGTAAATTAGTGTAAAAAATATTAAAATAATGATAGATTAAACTATAACAGATTAATATTACTCATACTAACCATTAATTGTTGAAAATATTGTTTAGATAAAACATCAGCAAACCGTTGGGGAGTGAATAGCCGGCTTGTGAGGTAAAATTCTGGCATCAAATAATTGTTTATGTAATCGTTACTGCCTATTGAAACTGTGTATAAGCACTGGGATAAGTATTGTTTTGCCGAAATATTCTTCCCTGGTAATAAAGAAGAAATCCGTGATATTATTATTTGATGATTTAGCAACTGCCGGTTCAAGCTGATACGATCGCCCTGCAAAGGAAAATAAATTACAATTTTGTGAAAATGATTAATAAATTTCTCAAATCGTTTGTAGAATAACTAAAGGAAAACTTTCTTTAAAAATGGTGTGGAGATTTAAGGGCATTTAGCTCGAAATTTGAATTCCTTTTTTTATTACTCATGAGGTATCATGGGAACAGGCCAATCAAGCGAGTGTTTCAAAGTATCACACAACGTTCATACTAATCATTGTTTGCACGTATAGAATTTGCAAAGGGATAAAATGCTGATCAACACAGTGCATTCATTCCCAATGCTCGGAATTTGGATGTTTGAATATTCCTAAACCAAGTTTGATGGAATATAATGGTTTTCGATCGTTTGACACTCTGGGGCTGACCAAGAAGTATTTTTTTTCAAATGTTCAATTTGAGTTGCGATATTTAAATCTTTATTAGTGGGAATTAAGCTTATAAAGGTAGCAGGGACTAAATTGGTCATTTTCCAAACAACAAAAAAAGTATTATTACCTGCTGTATTCCAGTCTCATCACGTATTCCAGCGATTCCTGATCCATAATTAACACCTCTGGTGATGTTTGGCCCTGTTGCTGTTGCAAATGGGGGTACCGGAATCTCAAGTTCCAGAAGCTCCGCTATAGTCACAAATAAAAACTCAAAAAATAAATACAAAATGATTGTAAAAATAAATTACGATTATATAAAATCTTTAGAATCATAAATAAAAACGTTTTACTAATTAAATTGCATATACTTTTTGGAAAAAAAGACGCGACTATATATACCAATAAAATCAGCCATATTTGGACCATTGGTAAATCTGCCACTTGGATTTCCATCGCCAAAATCAATGCCATAAGGTCTATAATTGGCCTTGGCCTGTGTTGCGAGGAGATTATTGTTGCCATTATCAACAAGTGAGTCCCCAAATATGAAGTAACAAGGGACTTTAGGCTGCCCAAAAACGTGTTCTAACTGCAAGTTTCCAATCAGAACTCCAAGAAATACCATGAAAAACCATGAGTGAACTACAAAAGCCATTGGATAATATAGAAATAAATATGAGTACTTGATATGAAAAGTATAGCTCGGGAGTACTGAAAAGTTGCCGATGGGCAGTTATATAGAGGGAGATTTTTTTTTCTTTTTCTTTTTCTTTCTTGAATATATAAAAGACGATCAAACGGTTGCAAAAACTTCTTATTTAATTTAATTCTTCTTGTGACTTTATTTTAATTTGGCTACGAAAGAATAGTTAGACTTTCTTTTTCTCCCCTTAAAACATGCATTTTTGCGGCACGTTTCCTCATTAGACGTGCCTACCTATTTTGGAAATTGGACATAGGTTGGCCAAAATACACTCTTATCTTTATATTTTCAGTCATTGTAAATGCTATATTTGGACTTGTTCTCAAAACAATTTTTCAATTTCTTATAAAAACATCTCTCAAAACATTTTTTTTCTAATCATACACATGAATTCCACTCAATCACATAAATAATATTTTTTATATTACCTTTTAATTAAACTTACAATTTCAAACAATTTATTAATTATATTTTATACATTTTATAATATTATCAATTATGTGGGACTCAAAATATAACTTTCAATTCCCAATAAAAAAATATCATCCAAACACAACTTAATTTCAAAACAAAATAAAAAATACTTTCAAAATACATCCAAATATACCAAGCCACAGAAGTCCTGCGATATATTTTTTAACTTATTTTGTCCCTAAAACAAAATTTAAGTGAAAAAATTGTTGTAAGTTGCATGTGATTCTCAAGTGCCTCATTTTGTAAGGGAAAAATCGGTAATTTACTTTTCAAAAGGAAAATTAGCTAAAATAGTCCCTTATCAAAGGTTAGGCAAGCTTTTTTGAAATTTTTGCAACCTTGAGCTCCAAAGTAAATCCAATTCACACAATTCATGCATCAATTCATCCACATTTAAACAAAAACCTAGGTAAGGAATGCAACAAAAATGTATTTTCGGCAAATATTTTACTGAGATTTCGTTTTAGGGACTAAAATGACTATCCAAAAATAGATCGAGGACTACTGTGACTGGAATATGACATTATGGACTACAATGGCTGAAAATGTAAAGACAATGGAATATTTTTTCCAATTTGCCTAGGTATCTATATATTGCTGCCTAAATCTTGAAAGTGTGATCCTGCTCAATTATACTAGACTTTTGATGTAACGATTAAATACTCTCTCTAGCATTTCTTGAATGATATTCGGATCAAGTTGGTCGACATGAACAGGGCACTCATTTCATTAAATTTTATTCTTTTTTAGTAGAAAATATAACTTCATTAGGAAGAAAGAGAGTCAATTAGAATAGTTGAGCACATAGAACTCGAAAGACAAAAGTTGAAAAAAAATAAATATTAAATTTTATTCTAATTGACAAAACTTGTCCTTCAATCAAATATTTTAATTTATAGTTTCAATTTTGAAATTTTGTCTATTTATTAATTGCGGAAAATTCCTTAGTGGGATATTTTGGACAAGTTCTAATTTGTAGATATCTTTCCCTTCTTCAGTTCTGTTTGGTACGGGAGCCTGCATTCACACTTGAAAGAAAAAGACATTCTAATGATTTCATGTATTCTCCCTAAGGGATAATGAGATCTATACAAAAAAAATTCACCTTGATAATGTGAAGTCTGGCTTCTAGGAATGAAAACACACTACACGAAAATCATGTTTTTTCGACCCAATTTTCCGACAGATATTTCGGTCTGAAATTTGAGACGGATCTTAGACAGAATACCGACGGAAAGTACGTTTGACCGGACGTCTAAAATCAGTTGCTATTTTTCGACCACTTTCCGACTAAAACGTGTTAGTTGATAATTAATCGGTAGATTTTCCACGCATTTCCGACTGAAATTTAAAATGTAATATATATTAGTTAGGAAAAAAAATTAAAAATATCCGTAGGTAATTCGTCACAATTTAGCGATGGATTTCCGACGGAAATTATTTAAAAAAATTTTAATTTTTTTTGTCATGTTCGTCCAATTTCCGTCTATAATTAGTTGATAATCAAAGACCGATTGCCGACGGATGTTGCATTTTTCCTTTTAAAAAAAATTATGAAAAATGAAAAATATTCAGTAGCAAATCCGTCTGTAATCCGTCTCCAATACAAATATTTTTTCCTAAGCTTTTCCCTCTAATCTAAATAATTGTAGTTTTTTATTATTTCTTATACAGTTAGTTTATTAATACCTCAATTTAGGCTTATAACATTTAAAAACCAATCATAGTTAAAAATATAATTTTCAAAGTTTATTAATTAATTTGGTATATACAATATGTATATATGATTGTGTGTGACAACATGACTGTTATAAAAAATATTGATAACATATAACATAAGATTGAAATTGACGTTATAGAATATGAAATTTTAATTTTCCAAATGATAAAGAATTCAAATGAGCACCATAAGTCATAACTAACGTAATTATGCTCTCCAAAATCTTTGATGATTGATTTGAAATCCTCATTTATTTAACTTATGTTCTTTAAAATTGAAACTATCATAAATTGTAATTAACAGTATAAGTATTCGAGATTTATTAATTGATTAGTTAGGTAGTGTTTTAGCGAGTCAATATATACACACACAACAATCATATATGTATATATAATTGTGTGTGACAACATGGCTATTGTAAAAAGTTTTTATAATTTCTACCATCATATTAAAGCCGATGTTGTATAATTGAAATTTTAATTCATTAAGTAATTAAAAATTAAGCTGAGTATGATAACTAAAGTAATTATGCTTTTTATATTGTTCATTTTTCCGATTTGTAATCCTTATTTATTTGATTTATATTCTATTAAATTGAAAAAACTATAAATTCGATTATATATAGAAATTTCAAAATGGAGCGCAAGAGCGTTATCCATTTGGATTGTTCATATAATTTGAAGACAACGAATATTTTTGTGAAAATAAATGATTCATTTAGTAGATATATATCTTGCGAAATAATTATCATAAATCTCGTACGATTATATTTACTACTTTAGCTTAATGTTTTTATTATGTTAACATTTCGGTATCAAGTTAGTAAACATTTCTATTTATGTGCATATTTTAACCTCGAATAACAAGATATCGATAAAATATAATGTGTATAACATGTAAATATAATTTTAATCAAATGTATAATCTAAAAGTGTGTTTAGATGTTTACAAAGAAGAAACTTATTTAAAAATCAAAATTTATGCTCTTGTTTTAGGATGTTTATTGGTTTTGTTTAAAATGTTTTTTTGAAAGAATTATTTTAATTCTTAAATGTGTCAGTATCATAAACAGATTCCCTACGGAAATTTAATTATTTAAAAAATTAATAGTGTATTTATTTATAAAATTAATTAATATTATCGACGGATTACCGACGGAAAGTTAAAATTTTAAAAAATTAATAAATATTGGCGACAGATTCTAGACGGAAATGTGATTTTATTATTTTAAAAATTAATAAATATTCCCGACGAATTTTCGACGGAATTGTGATTAATTATTTATAAAATTAATTAATATTATCGACGGATTACCGACGAAAAGTTAAAATTTTAAAAAATTAATAAATCTAATTGACGGATTCCCGACGGAAATGTGATTTTATTAATTTAAAAATTAATAAATATTCCCGACGGAGTTTCGACGGAATAGTGTATTTATTTTAAAAATTAATAAATAGTTTCGACGGATTAACGACGGAAAGTTAAAATTTATAAAAATTAATAAATATTGGCGACGGATTCTCGACGGAAATGTGATTTTATTATTTTAAAAATTAATAAATATTCCCGACGGATTTTCGACGGAATTGTGATTAATTATTTATAAAATTAATTAATATTATCGACGGATTACCGACGGAAAGTTAAAATTTTAAAAAATTAATAAATCTAATCGACGGATTCCCGACGGAAATGTGATTTTATTAATTTAAAAATTAATAAATATTTCCGACGGAGTTTCGACGGAATAGTGTATTTATTTTAAAAATTAATAAATAGGTTCGACGGATTACCGACGGAAAGTTAAAATTTATAAAAATTAATAAATATTGGCGACGGATGCTCGACGGAAATGTGATTTTATTATTTTAAAAATTAATAAATATTCCCGACGGATTTTCGACGGAATTGTGATTAATTATTTATAAAATTAATTAATAGTATCGACGGATTACCGACGGAAAGTTAAAATTTTAAAAAATTAATAAATCTAATCGACGGATTCCCGACGGAAATGTGATTTTTTTGAAAGGCTAGACCAATTAATGTTATTGCAATATATGGGTTCTTTCTTTTTCTATGTTTTTTTTTTCTTTCTTTCTGTTTTAATTATACATGCTCATGAAATGACAAATGCTTTACCTTTTCTGTTTTTTCTTGTTTCAAAGGGAGATCAATTGCATTGCTTACATATTGAAGGAATGTCAATAAATCACATTGTTAATTGTGACCAGTTTTAAAGAAGCTTGAGTTTCTAATAATAGATGAATGAATATATTCTACTTTAGTATCTAGAAAACTTGTAAATTATTTTCAAGTTCTAAAACTAATCTTACCCTGACACTAACATAAACATTAAAATTTCCTGTAAATTTGCAACCTACTAAAAGGGAAAGAACAAGAAATTAGAAACATCTGGTAATAACCATATTAGATATTCATAAGAAATAATAGTCTAAGGAGAAAAAAAGAAAAAGACAAAAAACAAGGGGTTTCCACCCTAAACTAAGCTATTAAGGCCTATATATAGTTAGAAAAAGGTCCTAGGGTAGTTATACAAGAATCCTAATTAGAAACTACTTAAAACAATCTTAAAACTTTAAATTCGGAAAGTGGACGCCCGAGTCTTCAAAGTGGACGCCTGAGTAGATGAGACGCGTCCACTTGACTGTCAATCTTCTGAGAGTGGACGCGTGAGATTTGGTGGACGCGTCCACTTCCTTGCCTTGCGCGTCCACTTTACTGTCCAACTTCTGAGGGTGGACGCGTGAAATTTGGTGGACGCGTCCACTTCCTGGCCTTGCGCGTCCACTTGACTGTCCTGCGCGTCCACTTCTCCCTTCTTCTAAAAATGATTTTATTATTTTAAAAATTAATAAATATTCCCGACAGATTTTCGACGGAATTGTGATTAATTATTTATAAAATTAATAAATATTATCGACAAATTACCGACGGAATGTTAAAATTTTTAAAAATTAATAAATATTGGCGACGGATTCTCGACGGAAATGTGATATTATTATTTTAAAAATTATTAAATAATCCCGACGGATTACCGACGGAAAGTTAAAATTTTTAAAAATTAATAAATATTTTCGACGGATTCCCGACGGAAATATGATTTTATTATTTTAAAAATTATTAAATATTCCCGACGGATTTTCGACGGAACTGTGATTAATTATTTATAAAATTAATAAATATTATCGACGGATTACCGACGGAAAGTTAAAAATTTTAAAAATTAATAAATATGGGCGACGGATTCCCGACGGAAATGTACTTAATTATTTAAAAATAATAAAAATAGGCAGATAAATTTAAAATGGGCCTCTTCCCTAATTTTCCTTTCTTCCTCATTTCCCCTCTTTTCTTTCTCACCTTTGTTCTCTGTCTAGCCACTCACTGTCTGTTCTTCCTCATTTCGTCGCTGCTACCTCTGATCATCCCTCACTGTCGCGCCGTTGCTGCCTCTACCCATCGATCTCGTCGCCTCGCTGTTGCCGCTGCCCGTCAATCTCGTCTCGTTGCCTCGCTGCTGTCGCTGCCACCGTCGAGCTCGTCCCTGCTGCCAGAACCCAATGAACTTGGAAGATTCAATATTTTCCCCTTTTCTTTTACCTGCAAAGTAATGAATTGAAATTATTCAATTGTTTTACTTAATGCTTTATATAACTTTTTCCCAATGAACTTCAATATCAAATATGAGGGCTTTACTTTCTTGCTTCTGTGCCACATAAATATAATTCCAATAAAAAAATATCATTTAACTTCTACTTCAAGTGTACCTAGAGGTGCAAATGAAGCAGTCCATAGCTTAGAAATGATATTTCATTCTTTTTAAAAAATAAAAAAAAGAAAGAAAAATATAAAGATACTTTCGAAAGAAATAAGACTTCTGCTTTTGTTGTTATTTACCCCTAATATGGTAAGGGATAAAGAAAAGTATCACTTATTTTTTTGCCTTACCATATTTTCTATCAGCTTAGAGCAGCTCCTCAGAGGAGGGGGAAGAAGAAGAGAAAGAGGAAGATAAGGAAAAGCCCAAGACAAAGAAGGTGAGGGAGACAACTTATGAATGGGAGATTTTGAATGATGTGAAGGCTATTTGGTTGAGGAGTCCAAAGGAGGTCACTGATGAAGAGTACACTAAATTTTATCACTCTCTAGCGAAAGTATGTTTCTTTCAATGCCCCTAAGAGGATTTGTGAGGTAGGAAAATTTTGTCTTAGATATGATCATTTTGTGTAATTTGTGTTCTCCAATAGGACTTTAGTGACAAGAAACCCCTAGCGTGGAGTCATTTCACTGCTGAAGGTGATGTTGAGTTCAAGGATGTACTCTTTGTGCCTCCTAAGGCACCACAGGATTTGTATGAGAGCTACTATAACGCAAACAAGTCAAACTTAAAGACAAAAAACTTTGAAAGGTTTGTCTTACCCTTTAGATGAACTTTCTTGTGATAGACTAGACGTGTGGTCACAGGAATATATGATGCTTATGCATCTTATGATTAGCAACTGCTTCCAAAATCGGTGATGATTAGTTGTTCATTGATGCAGTGCCCTAAAAAGTTATAATCTTCCTGGTGTTCTGCCATCTGAGCTTGTGAATCTTCCATATATTCAGGAAATGTAATGTCCTTTCTGACTTCCAGTTTTAAAATTTCATAAAAATAGTGTCACTGTTAGTGAATGAACACCACATGAGCATTTGTTGATATATTAATCATATCTTTTGGTCCTTCCAGTGATTTGGCTTATAATTACCTCAATGGTACAATACCATCTGAATGGTCTTCGACAAAGTTGAATTCTATGTAAGACTCTTCCTATCATACATAAGATGAGTAATGGACTTACTTCAACTGTTGGATTTGATGATGACTTCATTCCAGCTCAGTATTTGCCAATCGATTATCGGGGGAAATTCGAAAAGAACTAGGGAACATTATCAGTCTCACATACTTGTATGTCTTCAACTCTCATTTTCTTGATCTTTTGTGTACTGACACAAGCTTAGTAGTAGGTTAAGTACTTTGATTTGACATTCTTTGCAACATGTTTCATTTCAGTTAGGAAAATGACAAAAACCATGGATTTGCTGCATCACTACCCACCTGATAGTTAAAAGTTATCTCATTAGATAACCAAAGAAAGGGCATTGAGGCTATACAAACAAAGTGGGATGGACTTGCATAAACTGATGCATTGAATAACATGGTCCATACATTTTCATCGATACATTACTTGTTACATTCTTTTAGCTTGCTTTGAGCACATATTATTTTGTATTCATTGCATAGTCAATGTTGGTTTTCTGTTCCTTATTTCAAACTTTTAGGAAAAATGTGACATATCTTTGTGCATTTAATGATTTTATTTATTATTATGTTTTAATCCAGGAACCTCGAGGCAAACAGAATTTTTGGAACCGTGCCTCCCGAACTAGGGAAATTAATGAACTTGCGAACGTTGTATGATCTCTCAGATGTTTCCCACTTGATTTTGGCTCTCTGAATTTGGTTTTTCAACATTATAACTATTTTGACCAACTCTATCTGGGATATAATACTGAAATGACAGGATTATGTCCTCCAATCAATTGTCGGGCAAGTTACCAGCTGCATTTTCTGGACTAAAAAATTTAACAGATTTGTAAGCGTATTTAATATGTTCTTCTGTTCACTACATGTATCCTTGTTGGTCCATTCTGCTTAGCACTATTTTCTTTCATATGCAGTAGGATAAGTGGCAATAACTTCAGTGGACCAATACCTGATTTTATACAAAACTGGAAACAACTTGGAAGATTGTAAGCATTTTTTCTATCCATAATAAAATCAGGTTGAATATTTGGGATGTAGAAAATTGTGAATTTATTTCGTCATTTTATTGACACACATCATTCTTATTTGAGCGAAGAGAAATGCAGGCTTCTGGTCTGGATGGACCTATTCCAGCCAGTATATCTCTTCTGAATAAACTAACAAAATGTAAATTTATTGAAAATTAATTTATATTGGCAACGAATTCCCGACGGAATTGTGATTAATTATTTTAAAAATTAATATATATTACCGACGGATTTCCGACGGACGTATAATTATTTTTAAATTTAATAAATATTGGCAACGGATTCCCGACGGAATTGTGATTAATTATTTTAAGAATTAATATATATTACCGACGGATTTCCGACGGCCGTATAATTATTTTTAAAATTAATAAATATTGGCAATGGATTCCCGACGGAATTGTGATTAATTATTTTAAAAATTAATATATATTACCGACGGACGTATAATTATTTTTAAAATTAATAAATATTGGCAACGGATTCCCGACGGAATTGTGATTAATTATTTTAAAAATTAATATATATTACCGACGGATTTTCGACGGACGTATAATTATTTTTAAATTGAATAAATATTGGCAACGGATTTCCGACGGAATTGTGATTAATTATTTTAAAAATTAATATATATTACCGACGGATTTCCGACGGACGTATAATTATTTTTAAATTTAATAAATATTGGCAACTGATTCTCGACGGAAATATTTAAATTTTGTAAAAAAAAATTCCATAATTGCGACACTTTCCCTACGGATTGACTTATTTTTATGATGCTAAAAATTAAAAATTTAATAATATCCGTCGGAAAGCGGTCTGTAAGATCGACGGATCCGAGACGAAATCTTTTGTCGTTGACCAATTCTCGTCGTTCACGTTGCCGTCGAAATTCGGTTGTAAATAACGACGGATTACTCAGGCCGTTGGTGTTACCGACTGCCTAATTGCCGACGGAATATTCGGTCGGTAATCCGTCTAAAACTGTGGTCACAGACGGATTACCGACGGAAATGTCCGTTGAAAAAAATGGTTTTTCCTGTAGTGACAGATGCTCTATTGGCAATGATTTATTATACTCTTTTGACTTTGATTACAAATTAATGAAGGCTTTTGACTTTAATTATCTTATCAAATTATTATTGATATTAATATAATACATTGTGAGATGAGTTTGTGAGATGTAAATCCTTAAATTAAGTTGGTGATTGATGAAGACTATGAGTTAGTGAGATTAAATCCATTACATTAAGGAAATTATTAATAGAATTTTGAATAAAAAATTTATTTATTTAAAAAAAATGAATATTTAATTACAGACAAACTAAATTAGAAATATAGATATTCAAGCGATGGAAGGAGTATGTTATAAAAACATTATCACCAAAGGTCTATTGTTGGTTATTTGCAATGTTTGATAAATGTGTAATCTTATTATCAAGTTAAAACTTTTAGAAGAGATAAAATTTTAATATGATATTGGAGAATGAGGTTCGGTGAAAATTTAGCAAAATTTAGACTATCTTAAATATGTAGATCATCAAGGTGTCAAGACTCGAATGAAGTTCTCCATTGTAGACTTCAAAATTTCAAATTATTGAGTTTTGGTATCCTATAATATAAATGATTGTTCATTCTATGAACTTAATGGTCCTTTCTTTACTTGATGTAACAAACCAGATTCAGTAGTTGTTGTTTACGCCAAGTTAGATGGTTGTTTCGCATCCACAATATAAGCTGGATCCATTTATTTTATCATATATGCAAAGGGTCTTTCCAATTCAATCTGTAAAGCGGACACTACAAGGAAAATAAAGTTTTTTCAATTGAATTTGCCGACAGATATTTCCGTCTAAAATTTTAGATGAATTTTAGATAGAATATCGATGGAAAGTACGTTTGACCGGATGTCTAAAATCAGTCGCTATGTTTCGACCACTTTCTTACTAAAACGTGTTAGTTGATAATTAGTTGGTAGATATTTCACGCATTTCTGACTGAAATTTAAAATGTAATATATATTAGTTAGGAAAAAAAATAAAAAATATCCATAGGTAATCTGTCACAGTTTAACGATGGATTTCCTACGGAAATTAATTAAAATCTTTTAAATTTTTCTTGTCTTGTTCATCCAATTTCCGTCTATAATTAGTTGATAATCAGAGACCGATTGCCGACAAATGTTGCATTTTTCTTTGTTTAAAAAAATTGTGAAAAATGAAAAAATTCAGTATTAAATCCGTCTCCAATACAAGGATTTTTTTCCTCAACTTTTCCCTCTAATCTAAATAATTGTAATTTTTTATTATTCCTATACAATTAGTTTATAAATACATCAATTTAGGCTTATAACATTTAAAAACAAATCCTAGTTAAAAATATAAGTTTCAAAGTTTATTAATGAATTTGGTATATACAATATGTATATATGATTGTGTGTGACAACATGACTATTATAAAAAATATTTATAACTTATACCATAAGATTAAAATTGACGTTATAAAATATGAAATTTTAATTTGACAAAAGATAAAGAATTCAAATGAGCATCATAAGTCATAACTAACGTAATTATGCTTTTCAAAATTTTTGATGATTGATTTGAAATCCTCATTTATTTAACTAATGTTCTTTAAAATTGAAAATGTCCTAAATTGTAATTAACAGTATAAGTATTCGAGATTTATTAATTGATTAGTTATGCAGTGTTTTATATAGTCAACATATATACACACACAACAATCATATATGTATATATAATTGTGTGTGACAAGTATAATTGTATATATAAAATATGTATAATTTATACCTTAAGATGAAAACCAATATTGTATAAATTAAAATTTTAATTCATTAAATAATTAAGAATTCAGCTGAATATGATAACTAAAGTAATTATGCTCTTTATATTGTTCATTTTCCCGATTTGTAATCCTGATTTATTTGACTTATATTCTATTAAATTGAAAAAATTATAAATTCAATTATATATAGAAATTTCAAAATGGAGTGTAAGAGTGTTATCCATTTGGATTTTTCGTTCTGTTACGATTATGCTATCTACTTTAGCTTAATGTTTTTATTATGTTAACATTTCGGTATCAAGTTAGTAAAAAATTATATTTATGTGCATATTTTAACCTCAATTAATGATGATAAATGTAATGAATACATCAAATAACAAGATATTGATAAAATATAATGTGTAACACATGTAAATATAATTTTAATCAAATTTATAATCTAAAAGTGTGTATATGTACACAGAAGAAACTTATTTAAAAATAAAATTTTTTACTCTTGTTTTAGGATGTTTATTGGTTTATGTTTAAAACTTTTTTTGTAAAGAATTATTTTGAGTCTTAAATCTGTTAGTATCACAAACGGATTCCAGACGAAAATTTAATTATTTAAAAAATTAATAATGATTGGCGACAGATTCCTGACAGACATTTAATTATTTTAAAATTAATAAATATTGGCAACGGATTCTCGACAGAAATTTGATTAATTATTTTAAAAATTAATAAATATTGGCAACGGATTTCCGACGGACATTTAATTATTTTTAAAATTTAAAAATATTGGCGACAGATTCGCGATGGAAATGTAATTTTTTAATTTTAAAATTAATGCATATTGTCGATGGATTCCTGACGAAAATTTAATTATTTTTAAAATTAATAAATATTGATGATGGATATGGTACGAAAAGTTTAATCCCATCAAATGTTAAGTGAGCATTGACACTTCAGCTAAAAGTTGCTTTAGGCTATTATGTGATAGATAATGATAATTTGTAACTTACTTTTTCACATTATCTCTCAAATGACTGGACTGGTTAAATATCATTTGGTGTAGTATATGGAATAAATTTGGAGGAAAAACAAATCATGTCATTTACATTCATAAACTACTATTACACAAACTACTATTACACGTCATGTTTCCAAATGATTGAACAAAACAAAAGCCAATACATTTTAAATCACTTGATGCAACGAGATATGGCATACATTTGAAGTCCAACAAACTTAACAGCTAATTGCTAAACATGGGATAAAATTACATATAGAAATCCCCAGGAAAAACAGCAAACCTTTGGCTGAACAGGCTTCACAAAAGAAGGCCGAATAGGAAGTCCGGAAACCTTTATTTGAGAAGGCTTCAATCCTGCTTTTAGTGCTCGTTTTGCTATTTCTTCTGATGGGCAATAGCACCTTGTCACAAGTTTGTGAAACCTAGATATGCAATTTCAAATAACTATTAGAACCAAACTGATTATGTAATAATATAACTTGCAAAATATCTGCAGAACATACCAGGTAGGATGACAAGTGCATAAATCTGTAACCATAGTGGTGAATACAATCTTATCCAAAAGACCCTTGCTTCAATAAAACTCTATCCTCTCTTTCTTTCTGTGTGCAGCAAATCTCGGAAGATGTGGTCCAATCCATAATAAAAATCCATCATTTCTCTCTCTCTCAGCCTTTTAAGGAGAGTTATTAATTATTAGTGAGTAATGCTTAAGTAGAACAAACAGAGGAAAATTAATGCTTCATAAACATCAAATGGATAACAATCAGTGGCAAGAGAATACCAAAGATACAATTGCCAGGAACACAAGAAAAAGCAAAAGCCAGTGAGCTAGTAGTTAAGCCTCTCCTTGTCCAATTTATTCCTCAAACTACTAATTTTATTTCTTGTAGCACTTAAAGTCAATGCATAGGAAAACTATTGCATTTCTAACATATGAACAGAAAAGCAACATCATCCATACTCCACCAAATTACTGTCTTGGTCTCCAGAAAAGCAAAAGGTAAAGATAAATCATCAAACCATTTCCAACAGATGGCTCTAGGATGCAGCCCAATTTAAATCCCATTACCATCTAGACGTATAAATGTTCTCTAAGGAAAAAAAAAAGAAGCCAACAGTCTCACCTAGTATTTCTGACTCTCACCTGAAAACCTGACTCGTCTAGAAAGAAAGAAAGAAAGAAATGGCTACATACGCACGCATAAATCTCAGCAATCAGCTTTGCCTTTAATGAATAAATCTCCATCTTCCACACATTCTCCTCTATCTCTTGTGTTGTACACAAAACTCTTTCTATATTTTAAGTATTTACTCAAAATTAGCAGCTAAAGGGGGATTTATTGATTTCTCTTCATCATGGAGCAGCTAAAGCTGCAAACTAGAAATGCTCCTTTAGTCCCATTATCCCCAGTCCCTTCCTCCTAGAAAGTAAAAAGAGGACTACAATGAGATAGATAATGACCTTAGATACAGAAGGTTTCATATGCCATTTGTGCAAGTAATTTACATATTCTCCATTCTTTGATATCAGAAGGTACTTGGGTTGCCAGTTTGATCACTAGAATAAAGTCAAGTTTGATGCATGGTTGAAAAGGTATTCAGGAAAAATTAAAAGAAAGAATCCGTTTGTATTCTATTCATCAATTATGGCTATATATTCTTTTAGCCCCTTATCTTGTGAAACATTCATAACAGCTGAAATTTCAGACTACAAATTTACCTAACTGGTCATATGATATGTTAGAAAATAAAAGGATCATTAGTCATACTCAAACATGAATAATATAAGATATAATATATCCCTTGTACCTTGAGACATGATGAACAAGGATGGTTCTTGATCTTCCCTCTCCTAACTCTCTTTTATATTTGTGTATAGTGATGGGATAACACACAACTTGATCAAGTGGAGAGAGGGACCAAGGACCCTATTTATAGGCAATAGTATGACACTTCCCATCATATGTCATTTAGTAGGGCTCCTTAATTCTTCCTCTTGTAACTCTTGTAACATATAAAACTTATGTAACTCATGTAACTCACCTCCATGTTCTAAGTTAGTGGAGGTAGTGGTCTTTAATCAAAAAAGAGTTACACTAAGGAGTTACTAGTGGTCCTTAATTTAGGAGTTACAACTTTGGTTATAACATCCTAATTACAACTTGTTATAATTGAAGTGTAGGTTACATTAATTTATGTTAGTGGTCATGAAGACCATATTCTAACATTCTCCCACTTGGACAAATGACCACTTAAAGTTGAAGTTACAAGTAGATCACTCTTAAATGGCCATAGACATAAAATATATTTACTCTACAAAGTTTCTAAAAAATGGATCATGGCGGTTATATATTATATAACAATATATTTCCTTCCATGTATCACATTTTAGTAACTCAATGTAGATAAATAAAATAAGGAAGAAATGCATAATGGTCCATGATGTTATTTACAATAATGTGCACAAAAATAAATAAATAACATCAAACCTTTTAATGTGTCCAATTCCTCAATTCTCTTGCAAGTCCCATATAATTAACATGTTCCATAAACTTTTTCGGCGCCAATCCTTTTGTAAATGGGTCCGCAAGCATCATCTCAGTACTAAGATGTATGATGGACACTTTTTGCTGTTGAATCCTCTCGCGCACTATATAATATTTCAACTCAATGTGCTTGGATTTACTAGAGGATTTGTTGTTTTTAGCAAAATAAATTGCAGCAGAATTATCACAATATATGGTCATAGGCTTTGCAATAGAATCAATAATCTTAAGCCCAGACGCAAAATTCTGTAACCAAATTGCTTGAGATGTAGCCTCATGACATGCTATAAATTCCGCTTCCATTGTAGAAGATGCAATAATAGATTGCTTTACACTCTTCCATGAAATGGCTCCTCCAGCTAACATAAAAATACATCCTGAGGTAGACTTCATAGACTTTTGACAACCCATAAAGTCAGAATCTGAGTATCCAACAATTTCAAGAAGATCACTGTGTTTATAGGTGAGCATATAATCTTTAGTACCTTGAAGATACCGCATCACCTTTTTTACTGCTTTCCAGTGATCTAAATTTGGATTACTCTGGAACCTCCCAAGCATACCAACTGCAAAACAAATATCTGGTCGTGTGCAAGTTTGTAGATACATTAGACTTCCCACGGCAGATGCATATGGAATTTTTTCCATCTGATGTTTCTCAAAAATATTTTGAGGAGATCGACTTTCAAATTTATCACCTTTGACTACAGGGGCTGGACTTGGAGAACAATTTTGCATTTGAAATCTTTCAAGAATTTTGTTTATAAAAGATTTTTGAGATAATCCAAGAATACCTTTAGATCTATCTCTAAAAATCTCAATCCCTAGTACGAAGGATGCTTCTCCCATATCCTTCATGTCAAAATTCTTTGAAAGATAATTTTTAGTGTTTTGCAATAAACTCAAATCACTAGTTGCAAGTAAAATATCATCTACATATAAAATCAAAAATATGAAATTACTCCCACTGACCTTTAGATATACACAATCATCAAGTGTATTTGCTTGAAAACCAAAGGTAGTAATGGTATCATGAAACTTAAGATACCACTGACGAGAAGCTTGTTTAAGACCATATATAGACTTTTTAAGCTTGCAAACTAGCTGTCCTTTTCCATATTCCTCAAAACCTTCGGGTTGCTCCATATAAATTTCTTCATTTAGATTCCCATTTAAAAAAGCTGTTTTCACATCCATTTGATGCAACTCTAAGTCAAAATGTGCTACTAATGCCATGAGAATTCTAAATGAGTCTTTCTTTGAAACAGGAGAGAAAGTCTCATTATAGTCAATACCTTCTCTTTGAGTGAATCCTTTTGCAACCAACCTAGCCTTATAACGGTCAATATTACCTTTTGAATCCCTCTTGGTCTTAAAAATCCATTTGCACTTAATGGGGACAAAATCATTAGGTAATTCAACCAATTCCCAAACTTTGTTAGTTTTCATAGATGTCATTTCATTTTTCATAGCATCCATCCATTTATTAGATTCACTACTACTCATGGCTTGTGAAAACGTCAATGGATCTTCACAAATACCAGTTTCATCTAGTTCTTGCAAGAACACTAAATAATCATCCGAAATTGCAGATTTCTTTTGCCTTTCAGATCTGCGCAAATTTTGAGGATTACTTTGTGTACTTAAATTCTTGGATTGATCAATAGAAATAGAATTTTCTTTATGAAGTGATGAAAAATCCTGAATATTTTCCCCTTGAGTATCTAAAATGGGAGAATCATTAGAGTCATTTTGTTCAGGATTCATGTTCACTTCTCTTTTTCTATTACTCCCACTATTATTTTCATGTTCCAAGAATTTTGCATTATTGGTTTCAATAATTCTCGTAGAATGATTAGGACAATAAAATCGATAACCTTTTGATCTTTCTGGATAACCAATAAAGAAAGAACTAATGGTTCTCGGATCTAATTTCTTTTCATGTGGATTGTAAAGTCTAGCTTCAGCCGGACAACCTCAAATATGTATATGATTTAAACTAGGTTTCCTACCAACCCATAATTCAAATGGTGTTTTAGAAACAACCTTTGTAGGAACTCTATTTAATATATACATGGCTGTCTTAATAGCTTCATTCCACAAAAATATTGGAAGAGTTGAGCCACTAATCATACTACGAGCCATATCCAACAATGTTCGATTACGCCTTTCAGCAACACCATTCTGCTGAGGCGTTCCTGGCATTGTATATTGTGCAATAATTCCATTTGTTGAAGGAATCTAGCAAATGGCCCTAAATTACGACCACATTCGTCGTATTTGCCATAATATTCACCACCTCTATCAGATCTCACAACTTTAATTTTCTTATCTAACTGATTTTCCACTTCTGCCTTGAAAATTTTAAATATAGTCAAGGCATCAGATTTTTCTTTAATCAGATAGATATAACCATAACGTGAAAAATCATCAATAAAGGTCATAAAATATTTTTCTCCACTTATGCAGGAAGGAAAAGGTCCACAAATATCAGTATGAATAACTTCAAGAAGTCCAGAACTTCTAGTGGCAGTTTTCTTTGTACTTTTAGTTTGCTTACCTTTAATGCAATCTATACAAGTACTAAAATCCATAAAGTCTAGAGTTTGTAAAACTCCATCCTTTACAAGTCGCTCAAGTCGGTCTTTAGAAATATGACCCAAGCGTTTGTGCCACAACATAGATGAAGTTTCAGAATTATGACTTCTTTTGGTGCCAACATTAACATTCACATGCAGGGTAAGAAGGGAGTTAGAGAAAGAAGAATCAAGATTTAATTTATATAAACCATCAAATAGAACTCCACAACCAATCTCAACATTTTTATTGAAAATAACAAGTGATTTATTCTTAAAATGAAATGCATAACCAATTAAGTCTAAACAAGACAAAGAAACCAAATTTCTAGAAAACGAAGGTACATAAAAGGTATCATGAAGGTCAAGAAAGTAGCCAGAATCAAGAATAAGTCTATAGGTTCCAATGGCTTCAACTTTTGACAATTTTTTGTTCCCCATCATTATGGTCTTTTCCTTTGTCATTGGCTGACGGGTTGTAAGAAATCCCTGCAAGTTATTAGATACGTGAATGGTTGCACTAGAATCTAACCACCAAGTATTGGAAGGAACATTAATCAAATTGGTTTCAAAACACATAAATGAAAGGAAATTACCTTTCTTTGAAAACCAATTCTTTCGTTTCAAGCAATCTATTTGCTTATGTCCCTTCTTTTTGCAAAAATAGCATCTTATGTTCGCATCACCATCAACAGATGCAATTTCACCTTTACCTTTATATGGTGGTTTTAAAACCCTTTTTCTTGGTCTTTTTAAGTCTATCACATTTATGACTTTGAGAGACCATATGGACCGCATGCAATCCTTCTCTTTTCAATCTCTCCTCTTCTTGCACACACATTGAAATGAGTTCACTCATAGTCCACTTGTCCTTTTGTGTATTATAAGTGATCTTGAATGGACCATACTCATGAGGAAGAGAATTGAGCACAAATTGCACAAAAAATGACTCAGAAATAGTCATTTCCAAAGTTCTAAGTTGTTCTGCCAAGTTATTCATTTCCAAAATGTGTTCTCGCACACCATTAGTCCCATCATATTTCTTAGTAGTCAAAGTAGCCATAAGCGTACCTGCCAATGCTTTGTCCGAAGTTTTAAATTATTTTTCAATGGAAGCCATGAATTCTTTTGCCTTTGTGGATTCCGGAATTGATTTGCGAATATGTTTTGCAATTTTGCTTCTAATAATCATCAAGCTTAGGCGGTTGGAACGCTCCCATGTCTCAAAGATTGCTTTGTCTACCTCAGAACTTTCTAAAGTGAGTAGTGGTGGCTCATCGATCCTTAAGCATAAGTCCAAGTCTAAGCACCCTAAGGTGATAAGAACTTGGTCTTTCAAATCTGAATAGTTGGTCCCATTCAACTCTGGAATGTTAGCTAAATCACCTGAAAATGATGCTGGAGTAATTGCTGAAAATTTACACAAGAAACATCATAAGATTACATATTAAGAGTAATCTAGTGCATCACCAAGCTTTTCTACCTTTGGGTTAAAAAGTTGACATGCTAGGGATTAACTCTAAAATAAGTGAGTAACCATTATTCACTTATAATCCACAATTTATAAGATCCATATGTTATATACCTTTGGGTAAATAACAAATCTATCATAAAAAATAACTATAGAAAATATATCACCTTTGGGTAATACATAATATATAATTAATATAACCATAATGCTTATACAACCATCAATATTAGTTGATATATATATATATATATTTTTTTTTTTAAATTGAGTCACTTTGGTGACACAACCTCATCAACCAAAACTCCATAAATAATGGTTGTATTAAACTTTTCATAGCCAAACAATACATTAATGTGGCTGGAAATATTTTACTTCAATCTTGAAATCAAAGAATATGATGCTTGAAAAAAGATATGTTAGTAGATCAAAAAACAAGACATCATATTAAAATGTAAGATAATAGAGCACATCATAATATAATATACTTCTTAAAGTAATTAACAAAACTAATAAGAATCACCTTGAATGTAACTTAGAAGTATATCTATGAATGCAAACATAAAATTCATAAATCAAATGATTTAAGAGTATGACTTCAACCATGGCTCTGATACCACATGTTAGAAAATAAAAGGATCATTAGTCATACTCAAACATGAATAATATAAGATATAATATATCCCTTGTACCTTGAGACATGATGAACAAGGATGGTTCTTGATCTTCCCTCTCCTAACTCTCTTTTATATTTGTGTATAGTGATGGGATAACACACAACTTGATCAAGTGGAGAGAGGGACCAAGGACCCTATTTATAGGCAATAGTATGACACTTCCCATCATATGTCATTTAGTAGGGCTCCTTAATTCTTCCTCTTGTAACTCTTGTAACATATAAAACTTATGTAACTCATGTAACTCACCTCCGTGTTCTAAGTTAGTGGAGGTAGTGGTCTTTAATCAAAAAAGAGTTACACTAAGGAGTTACTAGTGGTCCTTAATTTAGGAGTTACAACTTTGGTTATAACATCCTAATTACAACTTGTTATAATTGAAGTGTAGGTTACATTAATTTATGTTAGTGGTCATGAAGACCATATTCTAACATGATATACTTAGTTACTGGACTACGGATGAACTGAAAAATTTCTTCTCAGTCCTTACTTTGCTTTATTAATTATATGTGATGACTAAAATATAAATTTGGTTTTATCCTTCTCATTATTGATAGATGGATGACCGTAGTTGGATGTATAAGAGACATGTATAAGGTGGGAAAGGAATTATAATTGAGTTTGAACAGGGAGTTGAAGGATTCATTAAATTCGCAACATCAAATACAAGATATCCAGCAAACCTTTGATGTTCGTGTTGTAAATGTAAGAATTTTAAACATTTATCTCCAGATTAAGTTGAGGCACACTTGTCTAGATAGGGATTTGTGACAAATTATCATAAGTGGACTTCTCATGGTGAAACTTCTACTTCTCAGCCTACAATGGCATCATCGAGCCAACTAAGAACTCTTTCGGGATCTATCTCAGAAAGTATAAAGCGAGATGTGATCTTAGATGCTGCCATGCCTAACTTTAGAAGGATTTTTTATGATATGCTCAGAGCTGCAGATACACCAATTTTTGAAGGATCACTACAGGAAAAACCATTTTTTTCAACGGACATTTCCGTCGGTAATACGTCTGTGACCACAGTTTTAGACGGATTACCGACCGAATATTCCGTCGGCAATTAGGCAGTCGGTAACACCAACGGCCTAAGTAATCCGTCGTTATTTACGACCGAATTTCGACGGCAACGTAAACGACGAGAATTGGTCAACGACAAAAGATTTCGTCTCGGATCCGTCGATCTTACAGACCGCTTTCAGACGGATATTATTAAATTTTTAATTTTTAGCATCATAAAAATAAGTCAATCCGTAGGGAAACTGTCGCAATTATGGAATTTTTTTTACAAAATTTTAATATTTCCGTCGGGAATCCGTTGCCAATATTTATTAAATTTAAAATAATTATACGTCCGTCGCAAATCCGTCGGTAATATATATTAATTTGTAAAATAATGAATTACAATTCTGTCGGGAATCCGTTGCCAATATTTATTAAATTTAAAAATAATTATACTTCCTTCGGAAATCCGTCGGTAATATATATTAATTTTTAAAATAATTAATCACAATTCCGTCGGGAATCCGTTGCCAATATTTATTAAATTTAAAAATAATTATACGTCCGTCGGAAATCCGTCGGTAATCTATATTAATTTTTAAAATAATTAATCACAATTCCGTCGAGAATCTGTTGCCAATAATTATTAAATTAAAAAATAATCATACGTCCGTCGAAAATCCGTCGGTAATATATTAATTTGTAAAATAATGAATTACAATTCCGTCGGGAATCCGTTGCCAATATAAATTAATTTAATTTCCATCGGTAATCCGTAGCCAACATTTATTATCTTTAAAAAATATTCATTTTCCGTCGGTAATCCGTTGCTAATATTTATTAATTTTTTCAAAAAATTAAATTCCGTAGGGAATCCGTCGAAATTATTACTATGATGAATTAATTTCCGTAGGAAATCTGTCGAAAATTTTAAATTTTTGAATTAGTGAATAAAACCTGTATTTTGGATTAAAAACACCCAATTAATAATTAAATCTGTAAAATAATATAAATTTATTGAATAAAACTAAAATAATATATATCCGAAATTAATTTATCAAATAAAACTAAAATAATATGTATGTGTGATAAGTATATGAAGATAGTACATAAACATCAACTAACAACAACGGAATGTGCCTGTCCAGGTGCAGGGGCAGGAGGAGGAGGAGGGGGAAGGGGATCAAAATGACTTGACGGACCGGGATGATCACCAGGTGGTGACACAGTGAAATCCTCATCCTCCGCAACATATTCATCCTCAAAAAACATGTCATCCTCGGGTACAGAAGGTAATACTGGTGGAGCCGGAAATCCCATCTGGATAGCCAAGTTTTTGAGGTATGCCTGCAAACTATCCTCTCGGGACTTCATCGCTCTAAATTTGTCTTCGAACTTCCTCCGTATAATACCCACCTCCATGCCTACCTGCAAGCCCACCTGCAAGCCTACCTGTTGCCTCACACGCTCCTGAATCCGAGCCTCTATATCTACTGGCTCCGAACAGGCAGATGGTGTAGACTGCGTACTGGACGAATCCTGATCCAGACGTCGTCTCACTCTAGGCGCTTCAGACCCCAACCCTGAAACACGGCCCTTCTTGAAGCCACCTGCTACCTCAACAAATAGTTGCTTATCATCAGGCACTGAAGGATGAGTGGAGTCAGTGGACTCCATCTGAGAGTACTGCTTACACAATGCATTGACCTCGTTCTGCAATTAAATTAAAATTGTAAGCAAACGATATAATTAAATTGACGTTAATAATAGAATGTACACATACCATAGTTTGTTGTGATTTCTCGCTATTGAATTCGCCCTTACTAGGCCCAGACTGGAATGTGTGAGTCTTCTTATACAAATCTTTGTACCTAAACTGGGAACCTTTCCTCTTCCGCTACAAAATATTACAAAAAATTAAATAATTATAAAAATATAATTATAATCATATAATTCAGCTAAAGTATTTAAATATATGCATTAGAATGACTAACCATCCTCCTCTCGTGCTCTGAGAACGAAATCGACCCGCCAGTATGAGTCGAGAAAGGAGCTGCAGCTCTGTTGCTCTTACCTGATCTAGAAGAGCACAACCACTTCTCAGTTCTCCAATAAACATGTAGTTGTTTCCAGTCATCTTTCGTTATCCAATATGGAGGGATAGTCAAACTCTTCTCCCTACGGGCATGACACATCTCATCCTTGAACCTGCTCCTAGCAACCTTAATCCAATTCTTCCGTATAAGGCCGTCGTGCTCGGGACGCCATCTATACAATTTCTGCAAATAAAACAAGAAAAAAATTTAAATCAAAGGCATTTAAAATTAAAATATATAATTTAACAACAAATTTATTCCAAGTTTGGGTTAAACTTACGCTCCACTCTGTAAACCACATATCTCGAACATGTACAGGAACTTGGGAGAATTTGGCAAATGGACCAATAAAGTGTTGCTTAATAGTATCAGTAACCTTCCTAACAGGCTCCACAGACGGATCAAATCTGTTTAAATTATCCATATTAGCAAAATAAATTAAAATTTAAAAAATTTCGGCAGCATCTCCCCTATAAATTGAACATTTTCCAGGCACACAGGCCACACAATTTATTTTCAAATATACCACAAATCTGAATAACAATAATGCCAACAAACTCCCTGTTCAAATTCCATATAATATTATAGTAATTCATATGAACCAATAAACTCCACATCTCCAAGAATAATATATCATCTAACATTTAAGAAATCATATCAACCAATAAATGTAACGTCTCCCCAGAATACTATACGATTGATAAACACCGTGACAAAACAGTTTGCAAGTCAAACTTAATTATTTACTTACGAATCACCGTCAGGAGAAATGAGTGGACGGTCATCTTCACTCCGTGACTGTGACTGAGTAGATGGTATAGCAGAATCGGGAACTGGTGGACTAGAAGGGACAGGCCCTGAGGTGGAGGCAGGTGTGCTAGTGTCTGACCCAACTATGTCTGGACTAGGATCCTCCATAACTCCTGGTAACCTAGGGGGCGGTGTACCATGTCCAGAACTATCCATGGCTGCAATATGAAAAAAAAAACAATGATAAAGTCAAAAAAAACAATGATAATGATTCTTTACACTATTACTTTTGTTTTTAGGTCTTTAGAAGATTTAGAAGATGTTGGAATGAAATTGGAAGAAATCGGGAATTTGAGGATGGATATTTAGAAGAATGGAGAAGTGGACGCGCAGGACAGTCAAGTGGACGCACAAGGCCAGGAAGTGGACGCGTCCACCAAATTTCACGCGTCCACCCTCAGAAGTTGGACAGTAAAGTGGACGCGCAGGGAGACCAAGTGGACGCGCAAGGCAAGGAAGTGGACGCGTCCACCAAATCTCACGCGTCCACCATCAGAAGTTGGACAGTAAAGTGGACGCGCAGGGAGACCAAGTGGACGCGCAAGGCAAGGAAGTGGACGCGTCCACCAAATCTCACGCGTCCACTCTCAGAAGATTGAAGGTCAAGTGGACGCGTCTCATCTACTCAGGCGTCCACTTTGAAGACTCGGGCGTCCACTTTCCGAATTTAAAGTTTTAAGATTGTTTTAAGTAGTTTCTAATTAGGATTCTTGTATAACTATCCTAGGACCTTTTTCTAACTATATATAGGCCTTAATAGCTTAGTTTAGGGTGGAAACCCCTTGTTTTTTGTCTTTAAGTTTGACTTGTTTGCGTTATAGTAGCTCTCATACAAATCCTGTGGTGCCTTAGGAGGCACAAAGAGTACATCCTTGAACTCAACATCACCTTCAGCAGTGAAATGACTCCACGCTAGGGGTTTCTTGTCACTAAAGTCCTATTGGAGAACACAAATTACACAAAATGATCAGATCTAAGACAAAATTTTCCTACCTCACAAATCCTCTGAGGGGCATTGAAAGAAACATACCTTCGCTAGAGAGTGATAAAATTTAGTGTACTCTTCATCAGTGACCTCCTTTGGACTCCTCAACCAAATAGCCTTCACATCATTCAAAATCTCCCATTCATAAGTTGTCTCCCTCACCTTCTTTGTCTTGGGCTTTTCCTTATCTTCCTCTTTCTCTTCTTCTTCCCCCTCCTCTGAGGAGCTGCTCTAAGCTGATAGAAAATATGGTAAGGCAAAAAAATAAGTGATACTTTTCTTTATCCCCTACCATATTAGGGGTAAATAACAACAAAAGCAGAAGTCTTATTTCTTTCGAAAGTATCTTTATATTTTTCTTTCTTTTTTTTATTTTTTAAAAAGAATGAAATATCATTTCTAAGCTATGGACTGCTTCATTTGCACCTCTAGGTACACTTGAAGTAGAAGTTAAATGATATTTTTTTACTGGAATTATATTTATGTGGCACAGAAGCAAGAAAGTAAAGCCCTCATATTTGATATTGAAGTTCATTGGGAAAAAGTTATATAAAGCATTAAGTAAAACAATTGAATAATTTCAATTCATTACTTTGCAGGTAAAAGAAAAGGGGAAAAGATTGAATCTTCCAAGTTCATTGGGTTCCGGCAGCAGGGACGAGCTCGACGGTGGCAGCGACAGCAGCGAGGCAACGAGACGAGATTGACGGGCAGCGGCAACAGCGAGGCGACGAGATCGATGGGTAGAGGCAGCAACGGCGCGACAGTGAGGGACGATCAGAGGTAGTAGCGATGAAATGAGGAAGAACAGACAGTGAGTGGCTAGACAGAGAACAAAGGTGAGAAAGAAAAGAGGGGAACTGAGGAAGAAAGGAAAATTAGGGAAGAGGCCCATTTTAAATTTATCTGCCTATTTTTATTATTTTAAATAATTAAGTACATTTCCGTCGGGAATCCGTCGCCCATATTTATTAATTTTTAAAATTTTTAACTTTCCGTTGGTAATCCGTCGATAATATTTATTAATTTTATAAATAATTAATCACAGTTCCGTCGAAACTCCGTCGGGAATATTTAATAATTTTTATAAATTTTAACTTTCCGTCGGTAATCCGTCGGTATTAATTAATAATTTTTAAAATAATAATATCACATTTCCGTCGAGAATCCGTCGCCAATATTTATTAATTTTTATAAATTTTAACTTTTCGTCTGTAATCCGTCGAACCTATTTATTAATTTTTTAAAATAAATACACTATTCCGTCGAAACTCCGTCGGAAATATTTATTAATTTTTAAATTAATAAAATCACATTTCCGTCGGGAATCCGTCGATTAGATTTATTAATTTTTTAAAATTTTAACTTTCCATCGGTAATCCGTCGCTAATATTAATTAATTTTATAAATAATTAATCACAATTCCGTCACAAATCCGTCGGGAATATTTATTAATTTTTAAATTAATAAAATCACATTTCCGTCAGGAATCCGTCGATTAGATTTATTAATTTTTTAAAATTTTAACTTTCCGTCGGTAATCCGTCGATCATATTAATTAATTTTATAAATAATTAATCACAATTCCGTCGAAAATCCGTCGGGAATATTTATTAATTTTTAAAATAATAAAATCACATTTCCGTCGAGAATCCGTCGCCAATATTTATTAATTTTTATAAATTTTAACTTTCCGTCGTTAATCCGTCGAAACTATTTATTAATTTTTAAAATAAATACACTATTCCGTCGAAACTCCGTCGGGAATATTTATTAATTTTTAAATTAATAAAATCACATTTCCGTCGGGAATCCGTCGATTAGATTTATTAATTTTTTAAAATTTTAACTTTCCGTCGGTAATCCGTCGATAATATTAATTAATTTTATAAATAATTAATCACAATTCCGTCGAAAATCCGTCGGGAATATTTATTAATTTTTAAAATAATAAAATCACATTTCCGTCTAGAATCCGTCGCCAATATTTATTAATTTTTTAAAATTTTAACTTTCCGTCGGTAATCCGTCGATAATATTAATTAATTTTATAAATAAATACACTATTAATTTTTCAAATAATTAAATTTCCGTAGGGAATCTGTTTATGATACTGACACATTTAAGAATCAAAATAATTCTTTCAAAAAAACATTTTAAACAAAACCAATAAACATCCTAAAACAAGAGCATAAATTTTGATTTTTAAATAAGTTTCTTCTTTGTAAACATCTAAACACACTTTTAGATTATACATTTGATTAAAATTATATTTACATGTTATGCACATTATATTTTATCGATATCTTGTTATTCGAGGTTAAAATATGCACATAAATAGAAATGTTTACTAACTTGATACCAAAATGTTAACATAATAAAAACATTAAGCTAAAGTAGTAAATATAATCGTACGAGATTTATGATAATTATTTCGCAAGATATATATCTACTAAATGAATCATTTATTTTCACAAAAATATTCGTTGTCTTCAAATTATATGAACAGTCCAAATGAATAACGCTCTTGCGCTCCATTTTGAAATTTCTATATATAATCGAATTTATAGTTTTTTCAATTTAATAGAATATAAGTCAAATAAATAAGGATTACAGTCATGTTATATTGTATATACCAAATTATAACAGTCATGTTATAACAGTCATGTTGTCACACACAATCATATATACATATTGTATATACCAAATTAATTAATAAACTTTGAAAATTATATTTTTAACTATGATTGGTTTTTAAATGTTATAAGCCTAAATTGAGGTATTAATAAACTAACTGTATAAGAAATAATAAAAAACTACAATTATTTAGATTAGAGGGAAAAGCTTAGGAAAAAATATTTGTATTGGAGACGGATTACAGACGGATTTGCTACTGAATATTTTTCATTTTTCATAATTTTTTTAAAAGGAAAAATGCAACATCCGTCGGCAATCGGTCTTTGATTATCAACTAATTATAGACGGAAATTGGACGAACATGACAAAAAAAATTAAAATTTTTTTAAATAATTTCCGTCGGAAATCCATCGCTAAATTGTGACGAATTACCTACGGATATTTTTAATTTTTTTTCCTAACTAATATATATTACATTTTAAATTTCAGTCGGAAATGCGTGGAAAATCTACCGATTAATTATCAACTAACACGTTTTAGTCGGAAAGTGGTCGAAAAATAGCAACTGATTTTAGACGTCCGGTCAAACGTACTTTCCGTCGATATTCTGTCTAAGATCCGTCTCAAATTTCAGACCGAAATATCCGTCGGAAAATTGGGTCGAAAAATATGATTTTCGTGTAGTGGATGTTCCAACCATTTTCAGTTGTCGGTTGTTTCTCGATTACTTAATATTAAGTCCGAAAACAATATTTTTGAAAAATGCTTCAACCAATTGACACAACTTATAAAGGAATTGTTGCCAAGCGACAATAAACTTCCTGATGACTTTTATCAAACTAAGAAGTTAGTTTTTGGCCTTGGTTTGCCGGTGCAAAAGATAGATGTTTGTTTGAATGGTTGTATGTTGTATTGGAAAGATGATAATGTTTGCAATGTTTGTAAGTTGTGTGGGCATGCACGTTACAAGCCAAACAAGAAGATTGCAAAGAATAAACAACAAAAAGACGTTACATACAAGAAGATGTATTACTTTCCATTGACACCTAGGTTGCAGAGGCTCTATGTTTCTGAAACCACTGCTAGACACATGAGATGGCATGCAGAGAGTGAATTGGAACCAGGAGTGATGATTCATCCAAGGAATGGTGAAGCTTGGAAGCATTTTGATCTGTGTTATCCTGAATTTGATAAAGAGGTCTGAAACGTGAGTCTTGATTTGTGCACTGATGGCTTCTCACCATTTGGAATGTCAGGAAAACAATATTTATGTTGGCCAGTTATTTTGACCCTATATAACTTGCTAGCATGAATGTGCCTCAAAGATCTAGTTATGTTCTTGACAATTATCGTCCCTGGCCCGAAAATCCAAAGAACAAATTGGATGTATACTGACAACCACTTCTTGATGAGCTAAAACATCTACGGGGTGATGGAGTCCCATGTTATGATATATCAATGAAACAAAATTTTCAGTTACATGTTTCACTTATTTGGACAATTAATGACTTCCCTGTATATAGTATGTTGAATGGATAGAGCACAACAGGTAGATTAGCATGCCCATATTGTATGGATAATTCAAAGTTATTCTATTTGAAACATGGTGGCAAGATGTCATGGTTTGATTGCCATCATCGTTTCTTGCCGATGGATCATCCATTTAGACGGGATGTGAGGTTATTTCTTTGCGATATGTGCCGCGAATTATCTACTACGATTCTACATCCTACATGATTGGGGATATGAAATATGGTTATTCATTATCCTATGATCTTAGAAACAGGCATAGAACTTGAAAAAAATGAAGGTAGAATAGTTACCCACAATTGTTCAAGGAGTATCTTCTGGGAATTACCATATTGGAAAATCTTGATACGTCATAACATAGATGTGATGCACAATGAAAAGAATGTGTTTGATAATGTCATCAATACTGTTTTGGATGTAAAAGGCAAAACAAAAGATAATATAATGGCTAATTGTGACATCAAGTTATGTTGTAATAGGCCCGATCTATGTGTTGAAGAAGTTTCTAAAAATGAAAGGGTGTCCATGCTAAAGGCAATCTACACATTGACAAATGACCAAAAGAGGGTATTGATTGAGTGGGTGAAAGAATTGCGTTTTCTGATCTTGGGAGATGTTGTGATCTTAAAGAATTGAAGTTCTCTTAGATGAAAAGTCATGATTGTCACGTGTTTATTAACTGTTAATCATATGAAACAATTGGATAATGATATTCCAGTTTTTGTATGCAAGTTGGAGAAGATATTTCCACTTGGGTTTTTTTATATAAGGGAACATTTATTGATTCATATGCCATATGAAGCTAAAGTTGCCGGGTCAGTTCAATACAGATGGATGTATCCTTTTGAAAGGTAATTTTATAATTCTACCACTTTATTTACCATTAAGATAATGCACTAATGAATTTTTGATATATGTTGTCTTATAGATTCTTACATCGTTTGAAGACTAAGGTGAAAAATAAAACTAGAGTGGAAGGATCGATATATAATGCGTATCTTGTTGAAAAAGTATCAACTTTCTTCTCATATTATTTTGAGACCCATGTGGATACGAGACATACAAGAACCACTCGAAATGATAGATGCCAAGTAGATGTGGATTTCATAGGAGCACATGTTTTGCCAATATGCAACAATCATGATAGGTTACTTGGAAAGGTTCATTACTTTTATTTAGTAATGAAGTGCAGCATCTCTTCCGCACTTTGTTTATTACTTGAGAGTTGTTAAAATTTTTGCTCTTCCACACTTTGTCTTATTTATCTCTATAAAAATATCATATCTAGAGATTTTTGAGCGTGTTATAAAATCTTAAAAATATGTCAATGGAATCCAACACAAATTAAAATAAAGGCATATTATGTAAATGATGAAGAAAAACTAACCTCAAATGGGCTCAAATAAGTTAGAAATGCGTTTTGACTGCACCCGTTTCTAACATATTGAGATAGTGCAAAGGGAATTGCGGTATTTAATAATAGGGTGTATACTTGCGCTATTTAAAAATTATGTTGATTTATTTATTACTTTTTATTGTGTGTAATTATATAATTTCTCCATCTCTTATTAATTATTGATCTTAATGTATTGACTTAATAACCTATACACAATTTTATAATCAACTGAAAAGGACCGAAAAGTGAAATAATTGTTTAGCAAAAAGGTGTTTAGTAATAAGATTTTATTACGTAGTTTATTTTAGAATTTTACACAACAAATTTTTTTTTCTTTAATTCCATGCCACTAGTAATTGATCCACTAACCTAATTGATAAATCATACCAGACAACTTGAATAGAACTGTCAACCAGATCACACTAAGCATACAAAGCATTACCAATGTTAAAGTACCAATGTGAATTTAGTTAAGTCAATTGAGAACCAATTAAACTAATAGATGATATTGTGAGTTATTGACCAAAGATTAACAAAACCTAACAATTTAATCATATAAATCAATAAAGATGACCAATTACAATTGACAATAAACAATTAATATGAAAGAAATCTCTGGAATTGCATAAGTACTCAAGAACAATATAGAATATCTAATAACTCTTCAATCCTCAAAGACTAATAACTCTGAGTGATTGTTATCTTAGATACTTAAAGTATTTATATTTTCCAAATATAGTCATTTTTTTGTCAATTTAGGTAATTAACTGGCATTGATTTAGGTATTTTTAGCTGGAAGCATAAATGGAAATTCGCACATAAATCCCTAAAACTTTACCTTCATTCTCTCCTTCTTCTTCAACTATCCTCTTCACCCCGAAACTCTCAGATCTTAAATTAACTTTTATCTAGAAGCTGAGGGTTATGATGACATCCCCAAGGAAATTCCAGGCAAGAAGACTCAAGACTGGGATGATGAAGAAGATGGCGAGTGGACAACCCCAACTATTCCTGGCCCTGAGTACAAGGGTCCATGAAAGCCAGAGAAAATCAAGAACCCAGTTGACTCTTATGCAGAGGATGATTCTGATGATCAAAACTTTGCTAGCAATTGATCTCTAAGATAACAATCACTCCTAATAACCCCATAAAATATAAACCTATCGTATGTCCTTACTAATTAAAATGTATATTCATAACTCATGATTCAAAGCGTCAAAAGAGGAATTTCGTAATCATTCTGGAGCTATTCTTGGTGTCTTTGCTTTCTCTATTCCTTATTGCAGATCGGTTGAATATGTGGGAAGATCTATGATATTATTATACGTTGCTCGCTTCGCAGCTATTATAATCAATCAACAGTAGTTTTTGAAGGTGATTCATGCAATGTGATCAACAAGCTTCATTCCTCATGTAATTATCAATCTTTCATGGGTCATAATATTGAAGTCATTCATTGTCTTCTTTGAAGTTCTTAGTCTGTTTCTTTTACTTTTGTTCGTAGATCAAGAAATGAGGTCGTCCATGAACTTATCCAATTAGGTCTTTCTTCTCTTGTTCCGCAAGAATGGTTGTGATACTTCCCCAACTCTATAATCTCAGCTTCATCAGCTTATTTTTCTTCGTAATGAAGTTCTATATTTTCCTCAAAAGAAGAAGAAGAAGATAGATATTTGGAACACAAAAAACCCATTCATCGATGATCGAATTCCTGTATTCTTCCTTTCTATGTGTAAACATTGTTTTAGGTTTAAAGTTGCATAAAAAATAATATAATTAGATGTCCTAAATTGTTAATTAAACCATATTACAATTTTGAGTAGGTTTGGACTTGAAAATGCATGAAAAATCATAAAATTATGCTCACAACATGAGCCCAATCAGTGCCAGTCAAACAAAAATCCGGTTCCCGAAATTCTAAAAAGTTATCGACCTTCTCACTGGCATGACGATCAGTTCCGGTCATTTGACCGATGGAATCACTAGCACTGGTAATCCGATTTTTGGTTTCCTCTTGAATTCCGGCTTGATGACATGTTTTGTCCAGAAGACCGGTCAAATCATCGATCCAGTAAATGGCTGTACATGATCGGCCCAAACCTTTGTTCTGTTATGCATGTTTCTTCATTTAAACAATTCGTTTCTCGAAAGATTAAGCTCCAAAAACCCTATAAAGTAAAGGAACAATGAGGAGTAAAACATTCATAATATAACATAGGCTAACTAGATTTTCATTCAAATAGCACATTAAAGTACATAAAACCTAGTAGTTTTATGAATATTTGGTCTAGAGTTGAAATATTCACATTTTTATTTTGAAATTTTTTAAATTAGATGTTTATTCTAGTAACATAAATATATTTTTATATTTAAAATCGAATAATTATCTTATTAATTTAAAATATTTATATCTCGCTAACGGTATTATCACTAATCATATATACTAATGATACTATGATAACTTTTTAAGAACAAAGTTTTTTTTAAAAAAAACAAATTATGTATTAAGTTAAAAATGAACTTTTCTTTCGAATTGAGAGAGTATTATAAGTAGGGTGTACAGATTCTTATAGAATTTACTACCTAATTCAAAAAAAAAAAATTATCCTTATATTCAACTTAAACATAAAAATTCGGCGTAGATTTAGTAAATTATAACTAATTAAATAATCTGCGATTGGAAGAATAGGAGAATTGTTCAAGCTTGTCTATGGAGAGATGGGCCATCTGAAGGCCTAATAGGAGAATATTTAAGGAAACAAAACTGAAATTTATTGGGCCTTACAGTTGGGCTAAAGTAAGTCCAGTATCCAGTCATCTCAAAATCTTAGATATCAGAAGGACCCAAAAACTGATTATAGAATTATTTAGTCATATCATCATCTCATGTCAAAGCTGTTAATGCACTATAAATATAAAAGAAAAATGTGTAAAAAGAGATGATTTTTGGAACTATACTATGCAAAAAGGTTTCTGTTATATATATATATATATATATTTCACCTTTTAGATTTTGTTCTTGATCAGTGTTAACAATGATGAATTCATGTAAAGTATTTGCAATTTTTTAAAAGGGTATTTCACTACAAGCACGATGAAAACAGATTGTTCTGGAGGCTTTCTCCATTCTATTAATAGACTTGATATTGACCAAGAGCTTACAATGTTTGACTTGAACAAATAAATCAATGCAATAGTTATGACACCACACCATATATTCTTTCTTTCTAGGAAACTTCACAGCCTTTGAAAAATTATGCCTTCCTCAATTCATCTTGCATGCATGTTCAGCAATGGAGACTGGATCACATGTTCCATTAATGTAACCCCGACAAAAGAATTGGATATAAGTGGAATGCCTAATTTACTCTCTAACTTGCAACGAAATAAAAGAGAAAAAAAAGTCACAATTCAGAATAAAATGCTGCGAGGGGCAGTATTCCAATTCCCTTTATTTACCATTTGCTTAACGATTGTAGAAAGTAGCAAATTCTGCTGACAGAAGAACTTGCACATTCAACATTTACGGACCAGTTTGGACAGAGTTCGTTTTAGTTAGGGTAGACACCGATCGACCTAGTCTTAGGGTACTGGTTAACATTAATTAATACCTAAGATTGTTCTCCAAGACAGTACTAGAATTGTAGTAAGTATAATTTTATTTAGTAAAGATGACGTGGGATGTGAAGTCCAGTAAAAGAAAACTGGCCACGTTCTATTCCATTATTGTTGGAGAATTTATTTACCCTTCCAGCGTCCGAAAGAGTTGACTCCTTGAAAACAGATTGGCAAAATCTTCTGAAGAAACACCAATAATTAGAAAATGTTGATTTGTGCCTTTTATAAAAACTTTTTTGATGACAACCCATCATTCTATTAAAAGATATTCTTATGTGCTTTTCTACTTTTGAGATATTTGATGTTTCTTCCTGTAAATTAAGCTTGCTATAAGAATGAAGACCATTGTTTACTCACCATTGCTATGCATTCCACAGCATTTTCTGCTTTCATGGGTTGGAGGATTTGCATATGGATTATGATGTTGTGCACAGCTTTAGCCATTTCAAGAATTGAAGCAATTACTTCAGTGGTTCAACCACAAGTCCCTTGCTACTTCATCTTTGGAGACTCACTAGTTGATAATGGCAATAACAATAACCTAAACACCCTGGCCAAGGCCAATTTTCCACCATATGGAATTGATTTTCCGGAAGGTCCAACCGGCCGATTCACCAACGGACGAAATCTTGCTGACGTTATCGGTCTCTTTCTCAAGCTCTCTCTATATATGTATAACTTCATTATAAATATAGACTACGTACAATCTTCCAAACAGATAAAAATCCAAAGTGTTCGTTGTCGATTTTCAGAGTCACACCTCTCTAATTGAATGCTTTTGATAGATTTGCAGGTGAATTACTCGGATTTCAGAGCTACACTCCCCCATTAGCAACTGCACAAGGCCAGGATATCATTAAAGGTGTGAATTATGCATCAGCAGCAGCAGGAATTCGCAATGAGAGTGGCACACATCTGGTACGTAATAATTTTGTACACACAAAATTTGCCAAAGAATTAAGCTAAAAAAGTTATAAAGACATAAACTAATTAAATTGTCATTGCCAGGGTGACCGGATCAGCTTGAAGAGGCAGTTACAAAATCATCAAACAACAATTTTACGTCTTGCAAAATTACTTGGAAGCCAAACTTCAGCAAATAAGCACCTTGGCAAGTGTCTGTACATGCTTGTCATGGGAAGTAATGATTACATAAACAATTACCTCGTGCCTGAATTTTACCCAACAAGCAAGTTATATACACCAGCTCAATATGCTCAAGTCTTGATTCAGCAATATTCTCAGCACCTAATTGTGAGTATTTCTTTACTTTCCTTGTTCTTTGAAGATATTAATTAATTTCCCTTTTTCATGTGCCAAGTGTTAATACCTCTATTTTTTAAAAAAAACAAAAATTATATATGCAGAGTCTGTATAAATTTGGAGCCAGGAAAATAGCAGTATTTGGTCTTGGACCAATTGGTTGCACACCAGCTCAGATAGAAAAGCATAGAGGAAATGGAATTGGATGCGTAGATTCAATCAATGACGCAGTTCAACTATTCAATGATAGGCTTAAGTCTCTTGTGAATGATCTGAATTCAAATCTCGCAGCTGTAAAATTTACTTATATCAACACATTCAGCATCCAGTCAGCAGCTCCTGCAGCTCTTGGTAATAATTAATACTATACTTTTGGCGTTCTAAATTAAGTGTCCACATTTGACGTTCAATTAGAGAGTATTTTGGAGATACAAATGTGTCCGAAGTTAAGATTGATTCATTTCTAAAATTGGGTCATTTCTTGATGGGTGATGTCAGGCTTAAGAGTTCTGAATCAACCTTGCTGTAGCGTTTCAACAAGTACAGCTGGAAACTGCATTCCTGATGAAGCGCCATGTCCAGTTAGGACTTTGAACGTGTTCTGGGATAATTTTCACCCCTGTGAGATTGCTAATTTATACACCGCAGGAAGAGCTTACATTTCACTCTTGCATTCCGATGCCCATCCGGTAGATATTCTTCATCTAGCAATGCAGTAAATCTCATGGAACTCTCATCGCTAAGGCAGTTTCAATCAATATGAATTCTTCTTCTGAAATTAGAAAATCTTGGATTGTGTTTTCCCTTTTTATTTACTTATTCAACTCTGATTAGGCATTAGTATTATGCAAATTTCTAATGGTAAATTTCATATACATATTTCAAGTAGATAAAGGGGAAAACAATAACAAATACAAAACAAAAAAAAGAAAATTAAATTTCAGTAACTTTTGCACTAAACTCTTTACATTGTGTAATTTCTACATGAATAAGATTACGAGCAAACAACTGAACGAGCTGGTGTTCATATACTACATATCTACTTATTAGATTTGTTCAATCCTGAAATAAGAAGGAATGCATTTATGATGTGTCCGTACAATTTATACTTTATAGAAGTATATATCATACTGTTTTTGACCTCTCTTTAGGCCTGGCAAAAGTAAATAGTGGAGCCAGGATTATTTTTAATCTTGGGGAGCCAAACTAAAATTAAATATGCCACATAAAAAATCTTTTAGTATGATTTAATTGATATGTAACTATTTTCTGAAAAGTTATATGCAATTTTTTGTTACACATGACATTTTATAACATAAACAATGACAGCATGCATATAAATAATAAGAGAGAGAGAGAGAGAGTAATGTACTTTTACTGTAAAGGATGTTCTTTAACTTTAAGGAAATAAGATCAACAAGTCGAAACAGAGGCGGATGCACATTTTTTAAAATTTAAATAAATTTATTTGTGATTTTTTAATAACTTTTTTATATAAAAGATGGAACCCACAACAAACATTTTCACAATAAAACTTATAAAAAGTATTTATTGAAATAAAATTAGTGAAATTCGCAATATATTAGTAATCAAAGTTGACAATAATTAATTTTTTTTATAGATAATTAAACTATTATTGTCGTTTTTTCCCTTAATAAGTTAACACCATTTTAATAATTTTGAGGACGTTCGGCCAAAAGTTTCAGCAATTTGATTGGGGAATGCAGAAGGGAATCTTGGGGGTGTGGCTCCACCACTTGTTGATGTTACCATAAAATACACCTAAAATTACCCAAGAACTAAAATGGGATGGACTACCTAACCATATAGTTACTATAAAAACACATCAAAATCACTATTTCAAAAATATTATTAACATAAATCTCAAGTGGTGAGATTTTTTTTTTTTTTGAAATGGGAGCATTTATTAATCTGATTTTTCAAACTTAAATTTACTCCATAACCCATCAAATTTATTTATTTTGAAAAGTAATACATCAAATTTTATGATCACATATATCAGAGCATTTTACATGAAAATTGATAGAAAGGTACAAGTAATAACTCTTAAGTAGTGAAATCCTCAATAGGATGGTAAGGTCACTTGTAGTAGTATTAATATCTAGCACATTTAAAGTTACAGTTTTTCTTCTAATTTTAATTAAATTAAATAAAGATAATATTTTTATTTTTTTGAAAGATAAGATAATTATATTGATAGAAGGTAAAACCCACAAAAATACAAAACATTGCAAAAATAAAAAGACAAACTAACAAAGCTGAAAAGCAGTTCCAAGACTAACGCACTAACGCAACACCAAACCAGAGATGAGATAAGAATACATCAACAAAAGAAACCTTGATCATCTCACCTGAATATGATAAGCAACAATCACTATTATCCTACTAGATCAAAGAAGAACGAACTGCAACACCAAGAGTCTACAAACCATAACTCATAAACAAACAAGAAATTAGTCAACAGTCTTTGATGATCTCTCTTTTGCCAAAGAATCCACCTCAGAGTTTATCTTTCTAGATATCTTCACAACTTTCCAGCTGATATGTCCCTTCTTAATGCACATAAGGGATGTTTTCCTCAATCTCCAAGGGACTGAATCTGGAAAAATAGCCTACTTACATGCGTTGACGGAATCCGTTTCCACAATAGGCCATGGGTAAGTACCCAATTAGAAGCTGCAAAGATAACAAAAGCCTCTTTGATTGCCATAAATTCTGAATAGAGTCGACAATACTGATAGATTTCGATAACAAGGCTTTAATTTCATAATTATGGTATTTGAGAATACACTAACCCTAGCCTCAGCTGGTTTCCCCTTTGCAAAGTCATTGACAGTAAACTTTTAAGTACCCAATTTCCGATGGGCACCATGAAACTGAAGAATTAACCTGACCAACTTGAGCCTTATAAATTCTGGCCATAGAAGGCATTCTGAACTAATCAATAAAGCAATATGATTGATCAAGCCACTTAGCCAAAATCCATTGGATCAATCTAACTTTCAAGAAATCAATTTGGCCAATCACATTTACAGAACCTCCCTTGAAAATTAGTTTATTCCTGTGGAGCAAAATAGTCCACACCACAACAAAAAAAATCATCTTCCAAATAATTAGTTGGCAATTAAAAGGGCACAAAGAATCCCAGGTGATAAAAAAAGCAATGGCGTTTTCAAGCATCACCCAATTAACATGCCCAAGCTCACACCAGTAGGACCATAGCTCCCAAGCTGGAGCACAATAAAAAAATTGGTGGAAAGCATCCTCTACTACTAAGTTACAGAAAGCGCAAGAAGCATGCGACTCCCCAAAATAATATGTCTGGGAGCTAATTCAGCCTTGACAGGTAACCTGTCTTTAAGAACCTGCCACACTAAAACGTCCACTTAATTAGGAGGTGCAGGGCAGTTCCAAACCAGCTTCCAGACCTTACACGAAGTTCAAAGTAGTCCAATGGCTGATTTATAGAAAAACACTATTAAAAACTACTGTAAAACATAGAAAAGTTACTTTTAAATTGTGAGTCAATGGTGAATCAATTTGTTGAACTAATTACATGTAAGTCTATCCCGTCTTGTCAAGTTAAGAATTTGCCATTTCATCTAAGAATCAAAAAGTTGCAAAGTTATATTTTTGCATGTAATATTCATTTTCCTTTACCAAAAGAAAAGAAATGTAGTGTTCATTTTTCTTTCTTTATGATGTGCATTTTTATAATGGAGAATATTTGTGTAAACACTCCAAATGCGCTATATGATACACTGTACATTTATGATTGTTGTCAAAGTCGTATAGTTTAGTGCTACATTTCCACATTGCAAATCATAGGTTATACTACCAGTGTACTTAAATTGTGATTCAAACAATATAATCAACCTGTAAAAGTTGGTAAAAAGAAATCATAATTGCAACTTATTCATGCTTATTTTCCTTCTGTCTGAACCTTAGGCGTTGAAGAATAAAATTGCAAAGTCTTTTGAATGTCATTTGAAATGGAAATCAGTGGTAAAGGTTTTTAAGTTGGATTTTAATCTTCATTCTTTATCTTCTCACCAGAGAGATTTGTTGGACAGACCTTTTTTAGAATAAGAAATTTTGATGGCCATCAATAATTGTGATGGTAATAAAGCTCCGAGTCTTGATGAGTTTAATTTGGAATTTTTCAAAAGGTTCTGGCCGGTTCATATTTGTGTTCTTTTTTCCAGGATTTTTTATTTTTTATTTCAGCTTCTTTTGAGAAGAGCATTAATTCTTGTTTTATCACATTGATTCCCAAGTGCTCTATCTCCTCATTTATCTAGGAATTCAGACCCATCAGTCTTGTTGGAAGTTTGTATAAAATTGTGGCTAAGGTTTTAGAATTCAGACCCATTATTGATGGTTCCGTTTTGCCAAATGAAATTCTTGATGATATTAGGAGATGTAAGAAGGAAACTGTTATTTTTAAAGTGGACTTTGAGAAAATGTATGATGGTGTTGATTGAGATTTCTTAGTCTCTATTTTGGAAAAGAAGGGGTGTGGTTCTTTGTGGGTAAATTGGATCAAGTGTTGCACTCATACCGTTTCTCTCTTTGTGCTTGTTAATGGTGCTCCTATGCGCCAATTCAAAATGCAAAGAGGTCTTCGTCAATGATGCCCTCTCTCCCCTTGTCCTTTTTTCATTGTCAGTCAAGCACTTAACTCTATTATTCTCACAGCTTCTCAGCTACAGTTATGCAGAGGCGTGGGTGTGGGGACTAATGAGTTTGAGGTCAATCACTTTCTATTTGTTAATGACCTTGTTGTCATACTCAAATTATAATTTAATGGGCTTAATTGATTAATTAATCCGCTCTATTAGAATTTAATATTTCTCATATATATATATATATATATATATTGAGGGGTTAAAACAATTAGTCATCTTTTCCCGTTAGTCACGAAATCTCGAGGCAAGTAAATTCCTTTACCTTTTCAAGCATGGCAGCCACCACCGGTACCGCCATATGGTTGGTTGCCGACAGCGTCAATAAGTCTAAAAACATCTTTCTTCTTTTTTTTTCCTAGCCTCCCACAATCCATAGCATTTATTTTTCAAAAAAAAAAAGAGAGACCGAGATGGAGAAAGCCGAGAGAAGGGAGAGGGAAAAGGAAAGAGGAGGAGCTATAGAGAGGGAGGGAGGAAAAGAGAGAAGGGGAGGGACCGAGAGAGAAGGAGAAGAGGGGAGGGAGGCGGGCAGCCATGGGGAAGGGGGAAGAAGGAAGAGGAAGAAAAGGAGAAGAGAAAAAGAAAGGAGAAGAGAGGAAGAAGGGAGGCGGTGGTTGAGGGAAGAGGGGGACAGTGAGATGGCGGCGGCGGTAGCTGTGGGAAGAAAAGGGGAAGCGGCAGCTAGGGTTATAAAAAGAAGAGGAAAAAAATTTTAGGGTTAGGGATTTGAGATAGAGGGATATTTTCATAATTTTCTTAAAAACTTATCCATTTTTACAAATAAGCCCTTAGGAATGTTTACCCAATTCTTTTTAAGAATTCTCCTTTTATAACACAACTTATTTAAATTCTGTTTCAACCCATATTTCAAAAATTTCATTTTTAGTCTCTAAAATTTCGAAAATTATGATTTAACCCCTGAACTTTTCTAAGATTGTAGTTTGGCCCAAATTTTTCCAAACTCGAAAATTACCTTTTTCATATTTCAAAAGTGTTTCCAAACGTTTTCAAAATTCCAAATATTTCCTTTAACTTTTCAAAAAGCCATTCTTTTTCTTTTTATTAGATTATTTATTTATTTAAAACTAATTATTTAGTTTAGCTTTTCAACGTTTAATTCATTGAATACTTCTAATGTAGGAAACAAGGAATTAGGGAGCTAGTTATTCCACGCAACTTAGCATGCATTTATATCTTTATTTGAGATGAGAGTTCTAACATTATATGATTATTTAAATATTCATATTTGCATGTTATATGTGCTATTTATTCCATAATTAATTGTGCACTTTTAAAATCTATTATGATATGTGTACAATGATTTTATAAATTCGCATATAAATGTCTATTGCATATGTCATCAAACAACAGGGGCTTAGGCCCAATAAAACAGAGACTTGTGTCCAATGAAACAGGGCTTTACCTCGAATTAAATAGGAGTCTTTGACTCGATGACATAAATTGACTATTTATATTTATATGATATTTGCAATGTATATATTCCTTGTAAAATGTCATACTTTATTACCACTAAGTACTTTGTATTTAATCCATGTATTATGTTTTTCTAAAATCATTTACAGGTTGATGGGTAGTGATGCGAGGGACGGAGGATGACCAACCATTTATTAATTTTGAATTTCGTTTAAATTATGTTCTCGTTTCGAATTAAGAATATTTATGTTTATGTTTTAGTTTTATTTGGTATAAATAATTTTATTCTAGCAAAGATTATTTTGGATTCAAATTTATAATTTGAAATTTATTTGGAATTTGGGATTTTGATTCATTATTTGAGAATTTTGACTATTTTAAATTTGGATATATTATATTTTCTATTTTGGGCATTTTTGAGAAATCTGGGATGTTACACTTTCTCATTAAATTGGCAATTTGTCCAACGTTCTTAAATGTATTTGATTGAACCATAATTAGCTTAGTTTTCTATGGTTTATTATGATGTTTATTAAGTTTAAATCTAGCTAATTATGTGTTTTGGTGATTTTAATGATTCTTTACACTATTACTTTTGTTTTCAGGTCTTTAGAAGATTTAGAAGATGTTGGAATGAAATTGGAAGAAATTGGGAATTTGAGGATGGATATTTAGAAGAAAGGAGAAGTGGACGCGCAAGGCCAGAAAGTGGACGCGCCCACCAGATTTCACGCGTCCACCCTCAGAAGTTGGACAGGAAAGTGAACGCGTCTCATCTACTCAGGCGTCCACTTTGAAGACTCGGGCGTCCACTTTCTGAATTCAAAGTTTTAAGCTTGTTTTAAGTAGTTTCTAATTAGGACTCTTGTATAAACCACCCTAGGACCTTTTTCTAACTATATATAGGCCTTAATAGTTTAGTTGAGGTTGTCAAGCACCTTAGATATTTTCTTCCCGAGCATTGTAGGAGATCAAGGGTTGGAGCTTCTCGTGAAATCAGATTTCCGTCTAATGAGTTTCTCTCTTTCCCTTAATCTTTCTATGATGTTTTCTTTTATGGATTGTGAGTAAACGCTTTTAGTTGGCAAGGACATGTATTAGGTTTACTTTATTCGGAAATATGAGTTTTTTGTTTTGTCATTAAAAACCCAATCTTTTCAAGGGATCATTATTTCTATTTGGGTATTTGAACAATTCTTGGTTTTATTCTATCAATTGTGTTATTTCAATTATTATTGGCCATCTTAATTGTTTTACATAGTTGATTAACTAGGGTTATGCAGAATCGGTTTTCGGTAACCAAAAGTAGTAACTATTGATTAATTTAAATCTGTGTTTGATTAATTAATAGGGAATTGTTTGAAGCGAATTGCATGATTTTAATCGGCCATTAATTTTATGTAATTTGTGTTGATGTTGTCCTTATGCTTAATAACTTGATTGACTATCTTATGCGAGCGATTCGGTAATTTGGTTTAATCAGGTTAAAGTTAAATTGCCGTGCTTCTCGGGAATTAATCTAATTTTTACAGGATTGGAATTTGCTGCGCTACGCGGAATTCTAAGTCATTACTCAAATAAGTTGTTATCGATGATTAATCCCGAATAAATAAAACCGAAATACAAAGTCCTTGCTAACGTCTTTTTATCCATTGATTTCTAGTTATTTTGTGAATTACTTATTTTTAAGTTTTAATCTTTTTAATAAAAACCAAATCTTTTCCCCCCAAAGTCGTGATTAGTTTACTTAATCAAAGAATTTACAAGTCTCTGTGGTTTCGACCCTTACTTACCTTAACTATATAAGTTGGTTGAGTTTGGTATTAATTTGATAGCGCAACGACACGCTCGTCAGTATTCATAAAATAAATTTTCATAAAAGATGATTGTTTGGGATTGGTGTTCAGAGTTTTCGGCTTATTGAATAAGCTGGTATATTGTAGTGTAAAGTTTGTGAACTTCTATGTAAATATCTGGGATTGCCTCTTGAAGTTAGACAGAGTGCCCTCTGTACTTGGCAGCCAGTGATTGACAAACTTCACAGCAATTTACAATCTTGGAACGGTTTGATACTTTCTTCTGCTGGGAAGATTACATTGATTATATATGTTCTTGCCAATTTCTCACCGTTTTACATTTCTCTTTTTCCCATGCCATGTTCGATTAAAAAGTGCTTGATAAAATCTAAAGCAATTTTTTTGGGGTTGGTGGTTCTTTATAGACGTCCAAGGTGATGATAGACATTCTAACTTAAAATCTAATGTTACAAGTTTTTGTAACTCTTTTTTGATAATGCTAACATTTAATTTTATAAATATAGCATTCAATTCCTCTTAACTTTTTTAAAACTCCCAAACATTTACAAAACCACCAAGTAGTTACAAGAACATTGAAGTTACAAGAAACCTCATGTAAAAAAGATTACAAAAAGTTTAAGAGATTAGGAGTTTTAATATTTTGAAAAGCCTCCCACATAGAAATGACCTTAATGGGAAGTTGGTGGTTTTTTCTAAATATTGATATCATTACTTGGAGGCTAGCTTGGTGGATCATTGTGAAGTGACCAGCTCAACACCAGTCTTTATCTAATTTTTTATTGGTTACCTATGTTTGCAACAGTGAGTTGCCTAAGAGGAAGAAAGCCATCTTTCAAGTTTGGTGGGTTCCACTACCGGCGGGTTAGTTTAAATTTAATGTTGATGGAGCTTCAAGAGGAAAACGAGGCCTCCATGGTGTTCTGGTGTTCTGAGGGATCATCTTGGGATTGCTCAAATGATTTTCTCCAAACATATTGGTTACATGGAACCTAGCGACGCTGAAGTCCTTGCAGTTAAAGAAGCTTTCAATTTGTATGTTACTTTAGCTTTGGGTAATTCAGATCTATTGATTATTAAATCCGATTTAGCTAACACAGTTAAGTGGGTATGTAGTCCAACATATGCTCATTAGAAGATGAATTCTCATTTCTTGAGCCTTGAAATTATAAAGAAAATGGTTCAGAACTAGAGTATCATCAAGATACCAAGGGAGATCAATGCTATGACGGATACACTAGCTAAAGCTGCAATATGTAATCTTCCTGATTTGCTGATTACGTTTTAGTAGTGCTTACGAGTTTTCTTTTGCGCTCTTGGTAGTTTTTTTTTTTTGGTGTTGTATGTGGGATTCTTGGGAGGCTTTCTTATTTTGTTTGTTAGTTTAGAATGAAACTGTTAAGTATTAAATTTATGTTTCAGGGTCTAAAATAGGTGCTATGTGTGCTGGTATTTGGTAATCTAAAATGGCTACTAATTTTGTTGTTTGTCTTCTACATTTGTGTGCTAAGTGTCTCTTGTGTAAGTCTATATATAGAAACTGCTTTTAATATAAATGATTAAGGTTCCTGAATATCAATCTTGTGGCCTGAAACTTTAAGTTTTTGATTTATGGTTTAAAAAACATGTGGTAGTTTCCAGCTTCTTCTGTCTTTCTTAACTTAAGGAACTGCCACAGAGTGCTGAGTAGTCAGAATCCAAAGACCTATCACCGGAATCCAAGCTAATGAACAGTACGCGTCGATCAGCTCGGGCCGTGTGAATAGTACGCGCCACTTTCCGATCATCAAAACGCTGCGCCGACTATTCCATTAGCTGGACCTGTGTCTTCTTAATCTTCTAAAGGTGTCATTTCTTCTATTCTTGATTGATTTTGAAAATGGGATCCGATTTTCTCTTTTGGTTCCGAGTGTTTTTTGTTCTCTTCTGGTATGATATATCTGTATAAATCTGCGTGTCTGCATTTCTGGTGATAATCTACGATTCTTCTGGTGCTGCCTAGTTATTGAATATATGCATAGTTTAAATCTTGAATGGGTCTCTAAAATAATCTAACCTGAATAATTCAAGTTCTCAAGGTCTGCATGAATAATCTAAGCTGGTTTTTCTCTCTGAATTTGTCTGTTTTTCTCAAATTTATCAAGCTGAAAATTTGTTTGGTCGTGTTTATGAAATTGGAAGTTGGTAAGTATACTAAAGTTGGAAATTGGAAACTGGTTAAGTAGGTTTTGTTATGTTCTGTTTATGAGGATATCTCTATTTTGTTACATTTGAGTGCTTTATCTTTGTTAATAAAAAAATCTTGACATATGGTATGAATGCAAACTAGAAGAAATTTTGGCACATCTACTTGTAAGAAATATGGACATACACGGGATGCATATTGGACACTTCATGGAAAGACTCTAATGGCCAGCTACTGTGGCGCAAATGCCTCGTCGTTACTAAGTATCAAGAGCTTTTACAATTCAAGGTTGCTTGAACCTCCATTACTACTAAAATCTCGTATACCGCTCTTGCTTCATAGTCTAACTCTAAGTGGATTTTTGACTTCTATCCTACCGATCATCTTTTTGGTAATTTAGATCTTTTATCTCATTTTACCAACTAAAGTTCATTTCCTTCACGTCACTTTTGGTAATAGGTCCATAGGGGTAGCACAAGGCATTTGAAACATTACTCTTCTTCATTCTTTGTCATTATTTAATGTTTTGTATTTTCATGAATGTCACTTCAATATGATTTCTGTTTTTCAACTTACACATTCTCTTAAGTGCTTTGTAGCTTTCTCATCTATATCATACAAACGAATGATACAATCGGTACGAGATATGAATCACAATTACTTTTACATCTTTCTTCATTCCAAAATTGCTTGCACTGTTGCTGTTTCTCCTATCCTTGCTCATTTTCAAAAAAATTTAACTAGGTCAGCTTGTTCCTAATTTGTTCAATTTAAAGTCTCTATAATGTGAGTCATGTCAACTTGGGAAACATTCAAAAGCTTCATATCCTGGTCGAGTTGATAGGCATGCTACTACCACATTTTGTTTAACTCACTTTAATATTCAGGGGGAAAGTCGTGTTTGTTACCTTCATAGATGACTTTTCTCGTTGCACTTGGGTCTTATTGATGAAAAACCATTTTGAGAATTTTAATGTATTCCAAAAATTCTATAATAAAATAAAAATCAGTTTGGGATGTCTAGGAAGATATTTCAGTAGTGATAATGAAAAAGATTGCTACTTTTATCCTTTCACTATTTTTTTCACCTCACATGGAATACTTCATGAATCTTTCTATGATAGAACTCCACAACAAAACGGAAGTTGCTGAGAGGAAGAATCGACACCTTGTCGAAACCTCCAGCACTTTGCTTATCCATTAAATGGTTCCTAAAAGATTTTGAGGAAATGCTATATTTACTCTTGTTATCTCATAATTGAATGCCCTATTATGTCTTACAAGAGAAAACTCCTCTTAGCATCCTATGCTCACATCCTCATAAGCTTTCACTATGGGTCTTTAGGTGTATCTGTTTTGATCATAACACTATTGTTGGACGAGATCAACTAGACCCCAAGGCCATAAAATGTGTTTTCATTACATATTCTTGTCTTCAAAAGGAATTTAGGTGTTATTGTCCCAAAACTCATTATTTTTACACTTCTTTTGAGATTACCTTTTTTTAGTCTTCACCCTTATTTTCTTCCACTCCTATTGACGAGTTCAACTTCATTCAAGAGCCGATTGAGATTGCAACATAACTTTTTGTTCCTACATTTTATAGGCCATCACCTCATATTATGCTTGAAAGAGCAATCTCTTTTACTATGCCTATGACCACAATCTAACAAGAAAGACTTGTGTCACCATTTCTACACACATACCACCGTCAGTTACACAATTCACAAAATGGAAATCAATGTCCTATTCATTCATGTCCTATGATGTCAGCTCCTTCTGACTTAGTCCAAGCTTCACCTATTGCTAACAGAATAGGTGTCAGGTCCTCTAGAAATACTTTTCCCATATTTATTTATCATATTGTATTTTTTATTTCCAATTTGTCTTATGTTTCTATCTCGAAGAATATTCATGATGCCTTGTCTAAACCAAGCTGGAGGCAAGCTATGGTTGATAAAATGAAAGCTTTTGATTCTATAGGAACTTGGGAGTTGATACATCTACCTCCTGGCAAAACAGTAGTTGTTTGCCAATAGGTGTACAACGTAAAAGTTGGCCCAGATAGACAAGTGGATAGGCTTAAAGCTCGACTTGTTGCTAAAGGTTATACATAGGTGTTTGGTGTTGGACTACATTGATACTTTTTCACCTGTGGTCAAAATTGCCTCTGTATATATTATCCTGTAGTGACAGCCACGTCATTAATTGATCATTGCATCAACTGAATGTTGATGATATTGTTATCATTGGAGATGGATTGATCATTATGTATTCTACAAATACTTATTAGGGAAATACATCTATTTGGTGATTTATGTTGATGGCATTATTATCACTGAAGATGCCACAGAGGGCATAAGTTAACTTAAGAAACATTTGTTTCAATAGACTAAAGACCTTGGAAACTTAAGGTATTTTTATGGCATAGAGGTGGCTCAATCACAAAAAGGGATTTATCTTTCTAAAAAAAAAAGGTATGATTTGAATATAGTTGAAAAACCAAGCATGATAGATTGTAAACTGTTGACACGCCTATGGATCCAAATGTCAAACTTCTTCCAGAACAAGGGGATCCTTTATCTAATCATGGAAGATACCGAATAGTAGTTGATAAACTACTTTATTTGACAATCACTTGTCTAGATATCTCATTTGTAGTTAGAGTGGTTAGTCAGTTTTTGTAAGCACTATGTGAAAGTCATTGGAAAGTTGCAAAAGGCCTCTAGGTACAGGCTTACTTTATAAGAATCATGAAAATACATATATTATTAGTTATACAGATACATATTGGGCTGACTGTGATTGGGATAGAAGATCAACATCAAGTTATTGTATCTTATTTGGTGAAAATCTTGTGTCTTGAAAAAGTAAAAAACAATATGTGGTCACTCGTTCAAGTGCAAAAGCTGAATATCGAGCAATAGCTTTTGAGACGTGCGAACTTATTTAGGTGAAGTATCTTCTCACATAGCTCAAGTTTCTGTAAACTCAACCCTATGAAATGAGTTTATAATAATCAAGCTGATTTGTATATTGTATCCAATCCTGTCTTTCATGAGATGACCAAAAAGTTGATTGTCACTTCATATGTGAAAATGTTTCTTTCGGAGACATTGTTACTACGTTTGTTGGATCAAATTGCCAACTTGTTGATGTCTTTACTAAATCTCTTAGAGGATCTAGGAATGAATACAAATTGTAGCAAGCTTTGAGAATTTGATGTATATCACTAGCTTGAAGAGGACTGTTGAGTATTAAATGCATGTTTGGCCGTCTAAAATGACTGCTATGTGTGCTGGTGTTTGGCAGCCTAAAATGATTGTTAGGCGTGTTGTTTGTCTTCTACATTTGTGTGCTAAGTGTCTATTGTGTAATCCTGTATATAGGCACAAGAATGTAATCTAAATTATTAAGATTCTTGAATATAATCAACAGAAACAATATAGCCTTCTTAGTTCTGGATGTTTTTGTTTTGATTCTGTAGTGCTGAGACGGTTTAGATGTGCGGGACAATGCCCTCCCGAGAAATACCATGAAGCAACACCCCCACCCCATCCAAAAGGGTATGCTTTTCTGGACCATTTCCACCCTAGCTACTGAGAATGTGAATTTGGCAAGTGCAGAAGGTGCAAAAAAACACTTTTTCCCTTTGGTGGGAATCCAACACATTTATGGCCTAGTTCAACTCTGATAAAACATACCTTGATGCAGTAAAGATTCGTCAACAGTTATCTAAAACATATCCGTGCTTTCGCAAATCTCTCTTAGTATTAGCTAGGAACTCAATACTAAGAACACATATATTAGTCACTGTGAATAAAAGGCGAAGGTTTCCAAGATTCATATAGCTATTACACAGAGGATATAAACCATTGTTGCTGAAAACTGTAGAATTTGTACACCATCTGATACGGTTTAGTATTCCAGCATGCCCATATATCTTTATTCTTTCAAGTAAAATACCTTACACAGAATAGATTTCAGACCTTTGTGCATATATTTGCATCCAGGAAAGTTATACATATATAGTAGTTGAGGAATAACTGGAAAACAAAACTAATTAGAGTCATCATATCACACTGCTTGGACATGAAGTACAATATTTTTCTTAAAACACAGTCTCTAGGGCATGAGGCACTAACATCGACTTAGTGGATCCAGTTGGTCTTCATTTCTCATATTACTACGAAGCAGATAAATCATTTGACTTATCTAAATGGTAGAATATAATTGATAGGAGGAGATTCTTAACCCCATCAACCATTTCAGCTGTCAAAATATTAAATGCAAAACTATTAGTTCAATGTCACTTTCAGGATGCAATTAAATATCTAAATCAGAGAAATGAAGAAAATTTATTTCTAAAGGCCTTTTGCATCTCAGACTCATCGATCGAAAATCTGGTAAAAATAATGCCTATTTCAATTTTTAATTATATTTCTGCTACTCGAACATACAGTAGTTTTTGCAGATTTCATTGCAAGAAAATCAAGAGATACCTATGTAGTTAACTGTTGAATAAGTAGAAACGAGAACTAGCTAACTATTTAAATCCTCACTGGAAACAAAATTTAGAAAAGAAAATATGAAAATTATCCATGAAAAATCATGGGTATTTTAATTGAGGTAGGAAGACATACACTAGCTGAAGAGCAGGCTGATCATGGCGAGAGTAATGATTATTTGGTTGCAGCCCATTGACTTGGAGAAAATTTCGAGCATCATGTAGCTGAGGTTGCACCATTTCATAGTCCGAACTTCCAGGCATTAAGTTTACAGGCTGCTGAGCTCTCTCAGTTTCAGCTATCTAGATAAACATGTATCAACATGTTACTTGTAGTTGACTTTAAAAAGTAATTATTAAGTGTCTCTGTGTGTGATCTTGTGAGATGGGAAGAGAGTAAAATAGCGACCTTTGATCTTAGGTATTGATTGTCGTTATGCAAGTCAATCTCCTGAAAGACAAAGAGACTTTAATCAAGAGTAGTGGGAAATGAATACAGCAGCAGCATTCCTAGTAGTGCATGATCACTGAACAGTACATTAGAAATATCTTCTTCTTTACCTTTCTTCCAGGCTATCAGTTTTATTTTATTTTGAAAGGCATCAGTTTTATGTTTGATAAACTAATGAACATCAATTATACAAAAAGGATACACAAAATTCAAAAGAAGTAGCCAATCTGATATCATTTTATAGTGCTATATTCCGTACAATATTATACAGAAATGTTTTAGAAAATGTAATTTAATTGTTGCCACATAATTAATTGCAATATTCAATAGATTCTTCCATACTCATTTCACCAGCATGAGCATGGTACTCGTATTTACATCTGTGTTTAAAGTAAATTATTTTTCTCAACTAACTAGACACTCGCTCTTCCTTTTTTCTATACTTACAGCCAACTTTTTTGCACATGTGAGCTTGAATCTAATCTTTTAGCAGGCTAGGGGATCTATAGTTCTGTAACACAGTTTCATTCATAAGCTTTCCTTAGTTGAAAGTCTTTCTTGCTATTTGGAATATGAACCTACATTTCTTTGGCACCTATGTAGGTTTCTTCATGCATCAGTTTAATTTTCTTCCCACAATCATTGGTCTGTGAAATAAAGACACTATATTAAGTATTGTATCTCTCAGAAGAAGCTGATAAATTAGTGTGGACAAAATAGAAGAAAAGGTATAAGGTAAATCAAAAGCTATTGCTTCTCATTTCTTTTAACAATTTTTTGTACAAGAAGAATTAGTGATCAGTTATAAAAATTTAAGTCTATAATTCTTAGGGCACTAAAACCATGTGCATCCTAAGATTTAATAAATAGTCCCTCCATTCATAAAAATAGGCACAATAGAAGAATTTGTTTTAAATTATTTGTCAATTTGTACTTCTAATCAAAACTCTCTAATCCTTTCATCAATCTCCATGGAAAATAGAAATGGTACTCCAGTAATAATTGAAGTCAATGCTCCAGTATTTTAGTTAGTTGATTATACCCATAAGTCAAAAGATGTTTTAAGGTATTCTTATCTATAGATCCTTTGGTTTTATTTTATGGAAAAGATAAGTAAGGTAGCTTAATGTTTATCACAAAAAAAGAAGAAGAAAAAAGCTAACTCAATGAACAAGCTTTTCTTTATTTTTCAGGGAAAAACGATTAAAAAAAAAACAACTTGTCACAAATTTGCCATGAAAAAGACATTTAAATACATCGCACAAAGCACACATGCATACTGGCCATTAAACCCTAAGACATCCACCATAGGACGAAGAAATTGGAGAAATACGAAGTGTTGGTATTAAAAAGCCTCTCCCCACATTTAAACCTAATTCCCACAAACTAATATGAGCCAGCACAAACACTGTACATTAAACTACATTTCCATATGATTTATGAACAAATATTCCATTTCTCTGTCTTTTAGACACATCATCATCTTGTACGTTAGCGAAAAAGGAAAGATTTAGGACAAACACATTGTTCACATTTGCTTGCTATCCAATTCAGAGATTATACATTTTAACAGTGTGCATTGAACTCCTAAAGCATTTTTATGCTGAAATTCCAGATAAATTTGAAAAATAAAACTTTTATTTAAATCACTTACCCTCTTCTGCATGTATTCAATCTCCGCAACCAAAAGCTCATTCTACAATTTTGACATTGGTAGGGGTTAAGTATAATGTTGATCAAATTTTAGAGAAGAGAATAATAAACCACAACAGTAGAAAATCAAACATTAGGAAAACTTGGAACCTTTTTTGACCGGATTTTGCTGATTCCTCTCTCAACCTTAGACTCTAGATTCTTGAGATCTCTCATAGTCAGAGACCCTAAAGATTCGCCAAGCATGTTCCTGATTGAGATCAAACAATAGGACTCAGAATATTGAGTTGGGATTGCAAAGTTGTCAAGAAATAATGAGTACCTGTTTGAATTCTGCAAATTGCCAATTTGTGCACGCAGCTTTGATGCCTCTTGTTGATAGAACTGTATACATTGTCAAGAATTTTGTTACCAATGGCAGTTAAAGATTGGTACAAAAAAATGATTATTAGAGGATGCAGCTTGGAATTATTTGACAGAAGATTGGCCAAAAAAGGTAGCTGCAGCATTAATTAAGTAGGGAGGGAAATAATGAAAATGAACCATCATGAATCCATTATGTACTTTTTTTCTAAAGAACGTAAGGAAAACAGACAACATGTCTCCTTGACAATAATATGATTTAATTTGTATAAATATTTTTGTCTAATAGTAATACTTTTTTTTTTTGTGTGAAAATTTAGTTTACTTTCTATCTAAGGCAAGACATTTGTATGCGAAAATCTGTTATCAGAATTATCCCACTCACTAAATCAACAAAAATCTCAATTACATAGCATGCTAAATGTTGATGAGCACTTGTTTCCTTGATCAGATTATTTTAAATCATAATTTAAGTTCTTTTAGATGGACATAAAAAATTTCCCCACAATTCCATATGAAGTTTGCATAAAACTTAGTAGAGCTTGGCATTTCATCACAAGTCAAAGAATTCAACTGGACAAACTAAAACACTTTTGCAACGAATTCATAAAACTAGTATAGTATAAAGATTGTCAAATTACTTAAAAGATGTTTCAAATTCAAAGTATGAGAATTCCAATTCCTTTGTATACAGTCTACCAAATGTCTTGGTTAATTTAAAAGAGGTGAAATCCTAAATTTCAAAGGGTACCTGAATATTGATCAGCTTCTTTCCTAACTGTGATTCATAATCAAGTTCTAAAATGTACCCTTGTGCAACTCACTTAAATCTTCAATACTATACTTAACCTTTGATTTCAAATCACTTCATGTGCACATACAAGTTATTGCTTAAATGTTTTCAGGGTTCCTTCTAAAGAATGAATTTTAGATTAAGTACGTCATGTAAACCATCTGGAAAAAATATTAATAGAAATCCAAATTACAATTGATAGTTCACCATTAATCCTGTAATTACTTGATAATCAAGAATTTCTAATGTGATACCTGAGCATTGGCTTCAGCAACAGAACCTGCAGTGGAAGAATCTGAGCATGCCTTCTTGTATCTTTCAATTGTTCCTTTAACGCTGCATTATAACATTTACTTGTCATCATAAAATACAGAAACAACTCCTCCTAGACTCAGATTCTTTTTATCTTCTTCATTTTTTCAGTTACATGATTGCCATAAATTAATTAACTATGCATTTCAAAAATCTCTGATTCTAAAGAGCGTTGCAAGAAAATGAAATATATGAAGCAGTACTTAGTCAGTAAATAAAAGTTCATTCTCAAAATGTTACACATTTTATTCATTCTCTAATTTTATGACAGACATTAGTTATTATGAAATCCTTTTTTCCTTTCCATTAAAATTTATTTTATTTATACATTCTGTTTTACATAATAAAGAAGTGCAGAACATAATTCAAATCACAGAAGCTATATATATATTAACCTAGAATTAATAAATCAAATCCAACACGCAAAGCAAAAACAAAGTGAACAAAAATCTTTCAGTCAGAGTCACTGTCTACACCTTGAACTCCCAGACATGACACAAAGATGTAATATTGTACACAAATAGTGCCCATGTAGGCTGCAGAAAAGCCCTCGAATTTCCTAGTCAAATGTTCTTCCTTAATTTCGTCGAGCTAGTGATTGGCTGTCCTTGCCAAGCTGGCACAATTTCCCACGATATCATAGGTCCAAATATTCAACGGTCAAATCTTTGCCACTTGTCAAGAACCTTTTACACCACAGTTAATACGCATGGACTACCCTCTTTTACCCGCCTAGGTAAACTCCAAAAACTACCCTGTGCAGTACCCCACACAGCAACCAAGTACCATCGGTAAAGTGGACAGTGAGATATTGACTCTTGTCTATCACTGTACATCAGAACCGTCCATTTTGAAGCAGCCACATTTTTATACGATTCTCATGCATGAATGCAGAAGCAACCCTTGAAGAGAGCCCAGTCGTCAGAACTCAGAAATTTCCCATTGGTTAGCCAGTTTCCGTACATATGTCTCTGAAATCTGCCTTCTGTGTGTGAAAAATGCCTTGCACAAATATAACTATGCAAGATCTGAAAATTTACAAGCGTAGGAAAAGAATGACCTAAACATAGAGAGCTAATCAGAAGAAAACCCTTCTTATTGGTTTGTCAAGAACTCCTTTTTTCAGTTGTCAAGACTGAAAAATCGTATATGAGATGACCAAAGATTCTTGCATAATTGAAGAAAATACCAAAACTTACCTAATCTTGGGTTGTATCTAACTAGATTTTGAGTGGATGTAACGAGCTCTATAACAAGTAGTCCCTTGCAATTACATCTTAAAATATCAAAATCTTTTGAACCCATTCGTGCTTTTAGGGGTTTGGACAAATCGCAATTAGGTTTTTCAAATTACTAACCCTAATTAGGTTATAGCATAAAGTTCTCAGAGCGAATTCGGGCTATTGTCTTTTGACTTGTTTGGATTAAGAAACTAACATCAATGTCTTGGTGACAACTTTTTAATTGTCCTTTTTTTTGCTTTTGGGAGATGATGTTCAACTGACTCACTAATATGGAAGTATCAATGGACAAATGAAACCACGACAGCTTTCACAGTAGGGATTCTTAGCCTTACAGATACATATGGACAGAGACAGAGAGAGAGGAGGGTCGTGGGGTGAGGTGGGGAGGAGGAAAGAGAAAAAAAGAGGAAAGGGAAACATAACAGCTATGGAGGAAGAGAGGAAGCTGATCTCACAGTTCTGAAGCTTTCCCAAAATTTCTACTTCTTGCTTACAACAACAATCAGACTTCTAATTTCCATCTTTAACAGCAGATCTATTCATCTATAGAAGCATGAGGTAGAATGGCATCATAAAACAGAAACTTCATTAAAGGATGTCTAGGGAAAAAAACAAAATAGAAAGAAAAAAAGAGAAAATGGAAGGGAAAGTGAATCTTTGTTTGCAAGAACTCAAATCTACAATGTTGGAGAGCTTGACTTTGTCCTTGGACTTAATCCCCAACAGAAACAGGACTACATCAAACTCAATAATGGATTTAATACCCTTTCAAGAAAGACAAAGTAAATTAGGATGGAAAGGAGAAGCAGAAACAAGAGAAATAGGAGAAAAGAAAGAAGAGCACTTTGGGTTATTTCCTTTCCAAATTCAAGGCTTCCAAAGAAGGAACTGAACAAAATTAGCAAGAATAGAAGCCGAGATTTCGGGATTAGTGGAATTTTATGCATACATATATCTGTATATATAAAATACCTGTTGTTGGCATACTCATAAAGGCGGCCACGACTTGAGAAAACAACCAAAGCAACCTCAGCATCACAGAGAACAGATAATTCATAGGCCTTTTTCAACAAACCGTTGCGGCGCTTGCAGAAGGTGACCTGGCGATTAGTGGTGTTCTCAATCCTCTTGATCTCAATCTTTCCCCTACCCAGTCTTCTGGGTGACATATCTCTTGATTGATCATTTTGGTAAGCCATGGCTGCAAACTCTACCAAGAACATGAAAATGTCACATACAAATATAAAATCCATTCAAGAGCTAAAGAAAAACTATCTTTGCTAGCTCTTATATCAATTCCTACCCTCTAAATTAGAACCCAAAACAAGTGTGGATTTTATAACGTTGATAGTAATTGAGTTGAATCAGTGGAAACAGATTTTTCTGATCATGCTATTAAGCTCACTAACCTGCTTAAGGAAACTAGAGGATGAAGATATTTCAGGAAAGAATACTAAAGCTTCTCTAGCTTTTGCCTTCTCACTCAACTTCCTTTTTAAATCTGCACAAGGGAGATGCAGAAAATGGAAGGAAGTTGAACTAGGAAATAGGTATTTATAAAGTAAAGTAAGACTTTTTTTATTTTTTAGGGGGATAAATAAAGAACTCCATTTTCTTTTGTCTTTATACTACATACTCTAATTCTTATATATAAACACTCATTTTACATATTTCTAGAGAAGTTAATGTGTAGTATTTCTTTATTTCACTTATATATATAAATAATATATAAATATATATATATATATAGAGAGAGAGAGAGAAAGTGAAATCTCATATATGATAGAACCTTGGACTATGTTGCACTCAAGCTAGTGTTTAGCACGAATTGAGAATATAACTAATTGTCAATGAAAGCTTGACAATTAATGTTAGTAGAAGTAAATGTGCCGTATTTTCTTAAAAACTTCCATGTTTATAGAGTTGATTCATAAAATTTTTCTACAAAAGGATAAATGATTAATTGGTACAGACCTTTTTTTTTCTCTTTTTTTTTTTACATACAAGGATGATGAGCACAAGCCAACATTATGTGTTGGTGAATACATATGCATATTGAGTTCTTTTATATTATTAGTTAAATTACCTTGTTAATATGAAAATTCACTTTACCATAAATAAATATCCTCTATGAATTATGTTAAAAATTTTGCATCTTTAGAAAGTACAATTTTTACAGTTTTAATAACTCAAAATGGAGTGTTTGAGCAACCACTTGTTTTCGTTTTGAATATGTCCTCTCCATGAAAAGAGGACAATAAATTGTTCTTCGGAGGAACCCTCCAAGATTAGATGTACCATTCATGTGAGGATTTCTCTCACTTTCCAAACTTTACATTACTTTTGCAATGACCCTACCTCATAATTTGGCTCAAACCTAACAATCCCTCGAGCAATTCCTCAACAATATTTTCACATCCATGAAACACATTTATGTGCATGAGAAATGTCTCTACCGGTTGATCTCAAAACCTAGTATGAAAATTGATTTGCACATGAATAGGAAAAGGAAAAAAAGATTCCTTTAGCAAACCGATTTTACAATCCCATGAGTTTGGTGTAACGTTTGTGTAAGTAAAACCGTAAATATTTTAACAAATAAGTAAATACTCTCTCCACACGAGATTGAATGTCCATAATTTCATTAAGATATTCAAAATTAAATGTCCACTTATAAAAAATAAACATATCTTTTATTTAAAGTATGACTAACAACATTTTTAATTTAAATAATTTATATTTCATTAACTAATGGGCACACCACTAACCTAATTAATAATAAGAATAACGTGATAACTTGATTAAAGTAGAATGATATTTATAGAAAAATAGCTGGGGAAAAAAATCACTCTCTATTGATGAACATTAACCTTTACTCGGGAATATTGTTCATTGTGTCTCTCTATTTATGAAGAGTGAATAAGTGCAGTTCATGATATGGGTTTGAATTACGGTCTTCCTCCTCGTCAATCCTTCGTGTCAAAGTGAATGATGGATTTTGATCACCAGTCCTCTCATTTATTATAGTTTACCATTCTCTTTTTCTTTTGTTGAAAAAGAAGAAGCTTATCTTCATCTTCAATGCGTTCATATGAATCAAATCTTTATTTGCAGAGACTGTGTATTTCATGAACATATTTTTCCTTTTAAAATTAATAGTATCTCATCAAATATTCTTATTTATACAAAATATTTTAATTCTCAGTTTTCTATACAAACTCTTGATGATGATATGTTCTTTCCTAAAGCTTCTGAGCATTCTAATTCCTTGAATCAGTGACATCCCGAGTCTTCAGTCACTACAGAAGTCTCTAATGAAAATCATGAAATTCCTTTAAGTGATCATAGTATTCCTACACAGCCAAGAAGATCTTTTAGAAATCATAATCCTCTTGTTCATTTGTCATATTACATTTGTCCAACAATTCCAAAAACTAATCAGATTTTTACATCTCCTCATACTATTGATAAGGTTATTGGATATGCTTTGTTAAGTAAGAATCAACAATCTTATGTTTATAATATACATCAACTGACTGAGCCTAAGAATTTTGAGGAGGCAATACAAGATTCTAACTAGTGCATTGCTATAAAGAAGAAGTTATCAGCATTAGAAGCTAATAAGACTTGGGAGATTGTATCTTTGCCACCAGAGAAGGCTACTATAAGATGCAAGTGGGTATATAAATTGAAGTTCATATAAGTTGGTAGCTTGGAAAGGCACAAAACCCGATTGGTTGCCAAAGGATATACATAGCAAGCAGGTATTGATTATCTCGAAACTTTCTCACCTATTGGTAAGTCAGTAACCATTAGAACCTTAATAGCCATTGTTGTTTCAAGAAATTGGTATTTGCGTCAGCTTGATATTAATAATGTTTTTTTACATGGGGAACTATATGAGGAAGTTTATATGGATTTACCAAAAGGATATTCTTGTGATGATAAAAGCAAAGTTTGTAGACTTAAGAAATCTTTATATGGTCTCAAACAAGCAAGTAGACAGTGGAATGCTAAATTGACAATTGTTTTACTTCCACAACATTTTAAACAATCACATAGTGATCACAGTCTGTTTACAAAACAGACATTCTCTGGTTTCGTTGTTTTGTTAGTTTATGTGGATAATGTGGTTTTAGCTGGTGATGACCTTGCAACCATTACAAAAATTAAAGCATTTCTACATGCACAGTTTCATATCAAAGATCTTGGAAATTTGAAATATTTTCTTGGTTTAGAGGTGGCAAGGAATAAGACAAGTTTAAATCTTAGTCAAAGGAAGTATACTATGGATCTCTTAACTGAGTATGGTTTCGTACACTGCAAGCCTGTTACTACTCCTATGGATCCAACTGAGAAATTGAGTAAAACAGCCACACATTTGATCAAAGATGTTAAAGGATAAAAAAGTTTGGTTGGTAAGCTTCTCTACTTAACACACACAAGACCTGATATCAGCTATGTAGTTCAACAATTGAGTCAATATCTGGATTGTTCGAGAGAAGCACATTTAAAGGCAGCACATCATCTATAAAGATATCTCAAATCTTCACCAGGTTTGGGACTTTTTTATAGATTTGGTAGCCCTCTTATTCTTCAAGCATATTCAGATTCTAATTTGGGAGGATGCTTTCTCACAAGAAGGTCAATCATTGGTTTTTGTATTCTGTTGGGAGAAGGACTTATCAGTTGGAAGTCGGAGAAGCAAGAAACCATTTCTAGAAGCTCAGCTGAAGCTGAATACAGAGCAATGACTATGACATGTGCAGAGAGATTCAATGGATTTTAGACATATGGTCGTTGTCGGCTTCATGTTTTTGCTTGACTTTTTCTTCTTGATCCTGCTTTGCAGTCTACTTGTTTGTTTGTCATAGTTGGACCTTTTATTCTTTGGGTCAAAAGATTTTGTTTAAAAAAAATTAAATAAATTAAACTTGTGCATTTAATTATGAACGGAAAGAGTAATAAAATAGTTCGTTCAAATATTACCTATTTAATAAATTTAATCTCAAAATCGTATCTTTTAAATTCGTCTAAGTCCAAATTCCACAAACCAGTTGTTATTTCTTATGAGAGGGGATGTCATTATGTGATTAGTAAAGCTATACTAGCAGACAATTAGATACCACTTTAGGGATGGAGGCCATAGGGCATACATATGTTGTGTCTAATCATCTCTAGTGGTCATATATTTATAAAGTCTAACGCTACGTGCAAAGCTTCAAACTTTCTATATCCATCATTTGGAGATTGTCGTTTCATTTAAATATGATTTCAAATCCATGTGATGTCCATAAAAAATATCTTCCAATTTGGCATTTTAATTTTTCTTAATAATATTTGTGGATAAGATGAAATTTTGAGCCTAAAAGCATCTTTTGAGCCCTAATTTATTGCTCTAAACCAACAGTTACTAGCAAGGCCATAAATAAGTTTAGTCAGGAAAACTTAAAATTTATCGCACTTAGCTTGATTTCTTAAATTTTGTTTGAGTTCGAGTTTGAAATTTAAACCTTAGTTTTAGTTCGATTATGTTTATCTATAACTCAAGTCTCTTTTAAATATATATAAATTCAACTTGTTTACTTTGTGTAAATGTTCTCCAAATTTTGCATTCCTCAGCTAGAGAGAGAGAGTTTTGAAATCCCACATAGCCTACGTAGAGGCTTGAATAATTCTCTATTATTGAGACATCTTTTGAAGTAAAGTTATGTCCGAAACCCAACTTTTTACCTCTCCACTTAAGTGTCATTCGCTCAATAATTAAGTTAATTTATATTTTATATATCTAAAAACCTCATTGATTCTTTTTAACAAAAATACTAAACTCTTGTTAAGCTTGAAAATCTCTTGGGGAGGAGTTCAGAAAAGTTCAAGCTCGATTCCCTCATCGATTACCTCAAGCTTGGACATAGAAAAACCAAAGTTTTTCGAGCAATTCTTAAAAGTCTTTTGCTGCATTTACAAATTACACTCTCCCCTAGTTTTATTTGCAATATTTGTGAAAGATAATTCTTGAAATTATTATTTCTTGGTTAAAAGGAAAAAGGAAGGAAACAATTTTTTTTTTTTTTAAAAAAAACATAATGTCATAACTCCATTTTATCCCATTCTTTTACCAAAAACAATGTACCTTCACCTCAATAGTTTAATTTTGCATCCGAACTTGGACTTACCTATATACCTTCCCCCAACCCCAAAAAATAAAAATGCCAAATAGGAAAGTTGAATTCGAGAGAGAACATTTCCATCTAGTTTGAGAGGCATGATGATATTAAAGTTGATGAAAGATCTAGTATAATTGGGAAATTATACATTGCAATCTTATCTATATTCATTTACACAAAAATGTATACAACTTGTAGATATAACCAAAAATGTCTTATTAATTTTTTCTTTTTCTGAAGAAAGTGTAATCCCAAAACTCTTGATGCTCTCATGTAAATAATTTTTAAATTTCGATTAAGAAAGAAGTAAATATGAAACATTCTTTTTTTCTGTTTCAAGGCTTAGGTTAATATGCTTTCTGAAAGGATTGCACCTCAGTTTCTAATGATGGTAAAGTAGCAATATGTAAAGTGAGCTCAATGTGATGTTGAGAAGATATTGTGGTAATCAAAGAGTTCTCTTAGCTCAATATTCTTTTGTGGCTACAACAAGAAAATCCTCTCCATATCTACTACAAGGACCACATGATATAGCTAACACAACATATTTTCTTACTTCATTTAATTGTGATGAAGAGATTCCCAAGATCAAAATATTGCGATATTTTCTTTTTCTTGTATTTGATTATTTATTTATTTTTTTAGTAGACATAAATAATTATTTTTGAACTTAAAATGATTTTCTTTTAATCGAGTACTTGAATGAAGTTATGAAAATACCAAACATCACCTGTTTGAAATAAAATGTTCACATGTAAACAAAAAGTCTCTTTTTTTAAAAAAAAAACTTGACATAATTTTTGTGAGGTTTTATTTTTTCTAAGTCAAAACTGGCCTTATGGAATTCTTTTTTTTTTTTTTTTGGGTGATGAATATGGCCTAATGGAATTCGATGATAGCTTACTTGCATACCCATTATCCATTTAAAATTTACCCTTTCAATTCAACAACCTCAAGGATGACATATATATATCAAATGCTTTACGTCTTCATAAAAATATGTATGTATGTATGCATATGTATTATGTAAAAATGAACCTAAATACCTATTAATTAGTTTGTTATAGGGATGATTATTATTTAAGGCCATAGTCACATTATGATCCATTTTAAATATTTGATCATCAAAAACCAACTTCAAAGAGATATGATCTAATAAAGAGCACTGGAAATAATTGGGAAAATCTTAGTCAATTGCACCCCCGATATTGTGGAATCACTAGAAAAATACAAAACTAGTCATATACATTATATTTAATTCGATCAAAATTTTACACAAAGTGAGATTTGATAGACCATTCAATAGTCTTAAAAAGTAAACTAGCTATCAATCATCAATCAAGTTCTTTCACCCCAACTCATCCAATTCTATTTTACCAAAGTCTTCAACAGAAATAATTGAAGAAGTTACAAGACAATGATTGCCCTTTACAAAGCTCAACTTTGTTCACATTCATTACCAAGGAAATATGGAGAAGCCAACTGAAAGCCCTTATGAGAAGCAAGGCAATATTCTTCTTTGGACCACTAAGCAACTTGACGTTATCACAGCTTCTCCGATTGATGTTGACCTTTGTGGGGGGCTTCAATGCAAAACCTAATCCAATAAATGGCCAAGTTGCCAAAAGCCACTCATGCCAACTTTATAGCTTCATTATTTTGAGACTCTTCCTTTCTTTTCTTTCCTTTCTTGTGCTTCAATTTCTCAAGTCTGTTTTCTTGTTTTGATGTTGAATTATTCCCCTTTAGTAATTAATCTAAGAATCTAAGGGTTCTTTTTTTTTTTTTCTTTCCTTTGATAAAAAAATTTGTCTCTAAAATTTTATTAGCATTATCATTATCTAAAAGTTCTTTTTTCTTAGAAATTCTCAATTTAGTTTATGGGTCGAACATCCCACGTTTAATATATATTCTTAAGTACGTTAACTTTAAATTTCACATATTTTATACTTTAATAATATATATTTTTTTAACTTTTTCTTATACTCCATCCAACACGTGGGTCTTACTATATGTCAAATCGATTATTCAATTGCTTTTCAAAAAAGAAAAAAAAAATTGGTTATTCAATTCCTAAAATCAAAATTCTACTTTTGTATAATTTACATTTTACACATTATAAAAATGATTTTTTATGAAAAAAATTAGTTTAAGGTATTGTCCAAATGCACCCCAAGCATTTTCAGTCCGCTGATTATGATCAAGAATTTTGGATATACTTTCTCATTGCTTTTCAAAAAACAAAAATTATGATCAAGAATTTGGTTACTTTTGGAGTTTAATTTGTTTGTACTCTTCAGGTTTTTTCTTTTCCAGACAAAGGATATCCTTGGGGTTATGTCAATTCAGTTTATACTTTGAAGCTAGTCATGTCCAAATGGTTAAAGTAGGACAAAATCTCCAATTTCTTAGAAATCTCAACGAAAACATATCCATTTCTCATCTAAGCTATCACTGATTTATTTCATTGCAGGCTCAACTTTGACCTTTTTTCCCCCAATTGATGTTTTGACCTTCAAAGTTGATTCAATTTGTCATTTTCATCCATATGACAGTCAATTTTATAAAACCATTTGGATGCCTAGCTACTTTTTGGTTACAAATTAATGGTTACAAAGTATAAAGATGGAGAGTTGAAAAATCAGGTTCATAAGTTTAGACATATATCTAAGAGAAATTTAATAATAGGTAGTTATGTCGAGCTGAATTGAATTTACTATTTTTGGCTCGCTCATTGTTCGATAAATGTTTGAGTTCGTTCAATTACTATATCATCAAGTTTGAATTTCATGAATAAACTTCAGGTCATTCGATTAACTCAAGCTCAAGTCCATTTATTATATATTATATAGTCAATATAAACTAATAATGCTACATACATTTATAGAATAAATATAAAAATATTATATTAATTATTTGTTTGCATCTTTTCAAACTATATATATATATATATATATATATATTATATTGTTTCTCGAATTCTTTCACGAATAAGCTTGTGTTCGTTTGAATGTCAATCAAACAAAAATTACTCTTCGAGTTCGGATAAATTATTAAATTAACAAGCTTTTAGAGTGTATTTTGATGAGTCATTTTCAAATTACTAATGTATTTAGAAATAAAATTGTTCAAATAAAAAATATAGAATTTTAAAATTACCTGTTTGGAAGTTTATAAAAAAAATAAAATATGTAGATTTGTAAAAACATTCTGATAGTATTCTACAATAGTAAAACTCTCATAAATATAAAAATACAGAAAAATAAAAATTTTAAAAAAGGGAAAGGATTAGAGCGTATCCAGTTTTAGTGTAGGAATTTTTTTTCTCTTAAGAAAACTATATATCTATGTGATTGTTATATCAGAAATTTTAAACTAATTAGGTGGTTTTTTTATCGGGAACTTGAAGGGATTAAAATCCTCTCTTAAACAAAAAGTCAAGAATTTTAGAAAACATATCCATCAAAATTACCCCAAATAAGGATTCTATTATTTAAATTTTTCAATAATTGGATTAAAAATGAAAACCCTCTTTAAGATCTTTAATCCAAACACATAGATAAAGAACACGAAATGAGCTCAAACTAGCTTTATGGTGAATTATTGGTTCATAAATTGCTCTAATACTAGGAAGACAATATGGAAACTCTATTATATAAAAAAAGAAGTGAAAATCCGGTAAAGGTGCTTATGACAAAGTGAATATTTTCAAGTTTTAGATTTGGACCATTTGGTGTTTTGATTTTAATTACTCCATCCAATTTTGTGAAAATTTTCGTAATCAAAGAATATTTTAGATAAAGGATTCAGTAACTTACTAAATTTAGTTAACTGATGAATGGTGGGAAAGCATAGGGTTTCTCAATCAATCAACACAAGCTGTCACTTTCTCTGTGTTGCCCTAGGCTTTAGGACAGGGACGTCCATGTACTACTGAGGTTTGATGGTTTTCATGTTGAGTTTGTGTTTATTTTTAATATTTTATTCTATTTTATTTTTTCTTTATGATATCCATATTTCCCTAAAGGCCAGACTAATAAACACTCAATTCGAGATTCTTGACTTTTATTTAGACAAATTGACCTTGAAACGTTTTTAACATAATGCAATTATAAGTCAAAAAAAAGTCAAGGAAAAGTAAATTTCATATTTTTTAAGCAAATATTGTATTTTATGCTCTAAATTCGTTCTAGAAAAAAATGTGTGCATAGAAATAGTGACTAGGCATGCAGGATTTCTAAATACTAAATATAATGTTTTAGTTCACAAACGACAAGGCAATATTGTGTATAAATGCTTCAAATTCTTCATTTGAGCACACTCACTACCACAACATCACCTCTCCAAATTCAAATTTTTTACACAATTTCCAACGCCAATCCAAGTATAAATGATATCGCACCACAATTTAATCATTACCCAATAAATTACAACTCATTTTACCCAAATTTAACAACAAAATCTATATTTTTGTTTTCCATGCCTAAAAATAACATTTGAAGCATGCATTTTATCAACAAAAATTGCATATAAAACAAGTTAAATGTATGCAGATACAAATATAGACATTAATAGAAGGAGATATCCTTGACGTTGGTTTGGTAATCTCACTTTTTCACTCCAGACTGAGTTAGTGGCAGCCATTGACGGTTTACGTTTCGTCTGTAACCATGGTTTTGACAAAGTTCTACTTGAGTGTGATTGTCTTGAACTTGTTGACCGAATGAATTGGCAATCCATGTCTCTAGCGCCTTTAGGGCCTTTTTTTCAGCTTCAAATTGATCAATTAGGATTAATTCTAAAGGTTGTTTCTTATCTTCCTAGAGATTCCAATGTACTAACAGATAAGCTTGCTTCCTCTGCTAAGATGATTTCTTCTTCTTTTGTATGGTTGGGTGATATCCCACCCACATACTCTCTTATTAATTGAATTCAATTTCCCTTTCAAAAAAAAAAATGAATGAAGGAAAAGAACTAACTTTGTATGCATTTTTTTAAAAAAATAAAAAACATAGAATGGTGAAGAAATTCAATCCACACCCTCTTCCCAATGCATACAAAGAATATATGTGCAAAGCATGGTCTGAGATAGGCGTTGGAATTTTTGTTCTGATCGGTAATTCAAACTCCATTGCGGCAGCAATAGCACAAAATTCTAAACAGTTTCCCCACTACATTGTGAAATCCCAGCTAAAATTGAAGCCTCGTCTTAGCTTGTAAAACTAGGAGTGCAAAAACTTGTTATGGAAAGTGATTCATTGCTGGCGATTTGGTAGATTGTTTGGAGAGGAAGAGACAGATCTCCCTGAATGTAAGAACCTCTTTCAGTTTGCTGAAGAATTTGCTGCTTCGAATTTCTCTCTCCTACTATGTGTATAAACATTTCACTCACCTCAATACTTAGTAAAACAACCTTAAATTCATTGTCAGATGAAATATTTAATCTACATTAATGAATGAAAGGTGCAGATAACAAACGAGTGATAATGTCTTAGAAAATGGGTTTGACAAGAAAAGGCTTGAAAGACTACCCACATAATGCCCTAAATTGGCTTATTTGAAACTGAACCACACTTTCAGCTATGTACTGAAAGGAAAATCAAGAGGGGAAGTTCAATGCTCCATTGAAAGATGAGAAGAACTGCAGTCATAATTGCTTTCTTAGATTATCAACAATCATAGCTACTGCTATGTGTATCAAAATGGAAAATGTCTTAATAGAAGGTGCTGGTGCTTCTGCCCAAGCCAGCATCAAATGTGGTCCTATCGTACTTTCACATTTTCAATAATAGAATAATAGAAGGATCAATTTTTGAAATGCGTTCAAACCTTAGATGCTTTAGTGGAGCATTTCAAACAATTAAGGATATTTATGGCATCACAATCCTATAATTTTTTTTGAACTTCCCAACTTCTTCCATTACACATGGGAGAATTTTTTTTAGGTTAAATTAAAAAGAAATGAAGTAAAATGGTCCAATAGTAAAATTTACCAACTCCCCTTTAAATATCTACATTTGAACCTTATTGAAGAAGAAAACTTGCTACAGAGCATCGCCAACCCATAATACTGTTCCGTTGAGGATCAAGAGATCTTACATGGTTGAGTGCAAAGTGATCTACCCTATATTTGAACTCATATATTGGCCCAACCTCACCGTAAAAATGTAACATATCCCACCATCAAATGCCCTAAGCATCCCATCAAACTACTCCTAAGTTAAATTCCATGGAGTTACGGATCCAGTCAAACCCTTTTCTCCCATCTTTTTCCTCTTTTCATAGAATTGAAATTAGCATAACTGCAATTCAGAATGAACAGACATGAACATCCAGGAACATTTTACAAGATATACAATAGATTAAATTTATCTTACATTCTACAAGGAGAAGATGGACGTTAAAAAGAACGCCGCCAATGGCGTAAATACACAGTGAAAGTGATAATCTCCCCAAAGAAAGGTCGTCTTGCTTAGGTATGTGGGTTTGTGTATTTTGGTCGTTTTTACAAGGGTTCAAGAGACAAATAGCTCTCAACAATGGAAAGAAATTGTAAAATAACCTATTTTTTGCTGGTAGATCGAGATGAACGAGATCTACCACTCAAATTGGAATTTTCTTTCTTCCACATGGCCTCCAGATTCTGAAAGCATTTTAATGATCTAACCTGTACAAAGAGTGGTACCCACAATCAATGATATGCTTCATACATGGACATGAACTATCAGTAATCAACTGCTACAGATTCTGAGAGCATCATTTTCATTAGAAATTCGTAAAGACAAACCTGATATTTGTGCAAAACAAAGTAACAAACACACACACACACATATAGATATATATAAACAAACTTTCAAATTTCTAAAAATATTTCAATGCCCTGCAAGCAAACATCTCTTGAATTATTTACCACTTGACCAATTATCTTACTATGTTTCCTAGCTGAGTTGCATAAGGGTTCTATATGGCCAACGTGGAAAACAAGGCCATTTTCTTCTCCATGGTTAAATAACATCTAGTCCCCAACTTCAGGTGCCTGTGGAGCTCATCTTATTGAACCACCACCACTGAGCACTTGAATATAAATTAGGACATATACCAAACACACACACACACAGATACCTTCCAGTGCCTTCGGCGGCCAAATTTATTGTAGATGGACTCCAGTCTAGGAATTATTTGCTTAAATGTTGGTCTATCAGATGGCTTCTCATTCCAACAATCCTGGATCAACCTGTAGAAAGACAGTGACAATGATTACATCAGATTTCTAAACAGATGTTCCAAGATAGGATCAAGATGCTTTTCATGACCAGAATAATTGAAACCAAAAGTACAAAAGCACATTTTCAGTAAGCAGCTCGATGATATTTTCCCCCCTTTAAAAGAGAACTGTTCAAAAGAGATTTTAACTTGAATATTTTTGGCTCATAGGGCCTAGTAATTCTAAAAGGGACAGCTAAACCACCTTCTTTGGCGTACCATGCCAATTATCAATTCTTTAACAAGAATATAGCAGAACTGTTACTTCAGCAAAGATCAATAAATAGCTTTGAGATATAGGCAAACGTTTCAACTAAATTATAGAGCTACGGGTGAATTGCACCAGCTGTTTCATATAAATAATCAATCAGCATGCAAAAAATAAAATTTCATCCAAAAGGTCTCTACCTTCTCTGGGTTGTTTGGGCCTACTACAGAAAGGGTACCAAAATGGGGGCAGAACTGAGATTATAGAGTGGGAGTGCAGTTCCCCATGGGTTCCCTGGCAGCAGACAAGGTTATGATAGGATTTCTGCTATGACTCAATTTAACATTAACATATAAGAGCTAATATAATTCAGTTTGATTAACGTCCTATGAGTTCCTTATTAAATCAGACTAAAAAGCTTCTAAGTTTCTGATTGATCAACTAGATCCCTTCGGAAATCTTTTATTGCAAGTTCTTCATACACCTAATTCCGATCCTTGTGCGATTGCCATGGGGTGTGATTGGGAGGAAAATTGCCTTGGTGGGCTTAGAAGATGCCAATTCAGGAACTTTACAAACCTGGAGGCAAGGCAGGAATAATGAGGGGAAGTTAACTGTCAGAAAATCTTTCAGAATTTGATTAGTTTTCCAGCAGTTAATCCTGGGAAAGAAATATAATCCATACCAAAGGGGAGATCACTACTTGAAGTAGCTCCTTAGTGAATATTCACAGTAAATCAGTAAAGACGTTAAAATTCAATAATTTAAGGTTTCCAGTCCTGTTCAATATGAAAAATCTTCTCATGTGGAAGCCAACCATAGAGGGGGAAGGGAGATCTCTCTGTAAGTCAGTGCTGCACATGTCGAAAAACAGAAACATTGCAGAGCAGTGATTGAATTGTGAGAAACTTTAGAAGTATCATGGTACACCCTTAGTGAAATCCAAGATAATGCTAAAGTAGGTCAAGAGCTTGCTAGTGAGTGGAAAATCAAAAGCAGGTCTCCTAGATGAAAAAGTCATGAAAATTAACACATCATTTTTTAAGTGGTCTATTTCAAAAGAGAGGAATCATGTATCCTATCAATTATCGCAAAAATCCTAATATGGAAACAGTGGATCATATATCACAGGAGTCATCACTTCTTGACATTTGCTTCAGATGAATTTAGAGGACTTTGTGTGAACCGTGTACATAACCTTTTTAGAAATATAAGCTTTGAATTCCACAGTTAACAAATGAAAAATCATGTAGAGCCATGAGGATTTTGCAGCAGTTAATATGACTAGTACCATATTTTAACTAGCTATAAAATGTTAAAAACTGCAGCTCAAATAGAATTCGAAGAAATAGAACAAAACCACCAATTAAATGATGATATGTTTGGAATGAAGAAAATATTTCTATAACTTAATGAAATTACAAAACATAAGATACATACTCTTTGAGTCCATGGGCATAAAATTTGGCAGGTGCTCTAAATGGAGGGCGCTCTTTCACGGAATAAGATTTAGCAACGTCAGCATCTTGCTTTGCAGAAAATGGTGGGTGGCCTTCAATCATCTATGGTAGAGGACATCAAAAAGATCAATTTATGAAGCCTATTATGACATGCGAATTTGTTCCGGGAAACAAATCCTTGATGACTAAAATGAACTAACAACAGGTAAACCAACATCCTATTGATCATTACCGATTCTACAAGATAAGAAACTGGTTCTTCATTCTCAAACAAACCGAACAAAGAGCCAGTTGGAAACTTAAATGATTATAGCAAAATATCTATGACTTTGTGCCACTTAATTTTAAGGCATCATTGATAAATGATAACTAAAGAGTGGCATTAATGCAATGCAAAACATCTACATATCCAAATATAAAGGCTTCTGTGTAACCAAATCAAAAGATACATAATGAATTTCTGGGATAGAGTTCGATAGCATCAAGAAATCCTTCTTTGTGTTAAATCAATTTTTCTGCCTTGAAATTTTGCTCAGCTACCCACTTCCATCTGAGATTGGAATTGGGAGTGCAAAATGTTGGTTATGAACAAGTAGGAGTATTTAGGAACATTCCCTAGCTTCCATGTTGTGCAATAATGCAGACCTATTCATATTTTGCTTGCAATGACTCAGCATTTCTCAGAATTTGATTTATATTGACAAAAGCCATTCCACACTTGTGCACAGGGATTTTGAAGAAACCACTCTTTTAACACCCACAAATAGTTTATCTAGTTAATTTGTAAAGATGATCGTAGGCAATTTCAAGCACAAGACTACATGCTGTTTATGTAGGTAACAATCAAAACAAAGATGAACTCATAAAGATACTAGCATGATTAGGGCAATCATTATAATTTCTATCATAATGTCTGATTTTAATAATCTACATCCTGAAGACAAGTAACTTGTATTAGCCCCATTTGTTTCTAAACTTAATTTTTTTGGTCCTTACTCTACAAATGAATATAAAAATATCTAAGAATATCATAACATATGTAGAGGAAGATAAGCTGCAGGTTTAAATATGCTTTCATAGATTTAGGTATTGCCGTTACAGAGGTAATAGAATGATGAGCATGGGGAGTGGAAACTGGAAAACAAGCCTTCCTAAAAGAATCTACTTGAACAGATCATTTGAAGTTTACCTCCTGTAAGATCAAGGCAAATGAAAACACATCTACTTTGGTATCATATTCCTCATTTCTGAAAACTTCAGGAGCTATATATCGGCCTGTATCATGAATAAAAAAAGGTAAAATAAAATCTTCATGCGGGTGAAAAAATGGAATAACAAAAATAGAACATAAGCTAGAGGCCTAGTTGGAAATGCATAGAGATTTTTCCTTTGGGAAAGTGAGACATTTTTTAACATTAACAAGAAAAAGACAAAAAAAACAATGTTAATTTCTGACTTCTAGAAAGTATAATTAGAAACCAATAAAAATTGTTTCCATCAAATTACATTCTAAGGATAAAAGGATCTTCTATAAAGTGGCACACTCACAGGAAGAATCTTGGCAGGATAGAGGTCTATCTTCTTTGACCCTCTTGGAAAACTTTAGTAGCTTGCTAACTCCAAAGTCTGCAACTTTCAGATGTCCACAATCATCCCGCAAAATATTACTGTTATCTTGCAAAGAACACTCTAGATTAAGAAAAAAATGTGAAACCAAACAAACAGAAACAGCACACCTTGATGATGGTTTCTCCAAAGTTGTCAATGCAGGTATAAAGTGTAAAAGAGAGGAGTCCAGGAGCAAGATAAACACTTACGAAGGTTCTAGATCACGGTGAATTATTGGTCCAGGCTTATTTTCATGTAAATAGTTCATCCCTCTGCAACAACAAAGAAAATCTGAAAACTCTTCATATCCAGTACTAAGAACAGAGTAATAATTGTATCATTGCAGAAACTCTCCACTTCTAAAACCAGGCTTCATTGAACCAAAATGCCTCCAACTACTAGAAGACAGAATATCCTACCTACCCTTCAGTTAGGGAAAACTCAGTTTGTGCTTTCAGATAGGGTTGAGTGAGTCTTTTGGTGGCATCAATAATAATTATATACGGCCTCCCAATTCATTGCCAGTTGTTGGGAACAAATCATTATCACATATCTACTGAGGATATCAGTAACAAGTATTATGTCTTAAAACAGCACTCTTAATGAAGTGACGAGGAAGCAAAAGAAGAGGAAAGGAGAAAGATAAATATAATTCTGAATTCCAGGAATTCTAGTACCATATACCACATTCCATCTGAAATATTCAAGCATACATAATCATTTATTGGCCTACAGTCTGATGATAAGGTAAACAAATCAATCTCTAGCGTACAATTTCAATGACACCATAGTATAATGTATTATAGCATTTATGTTGAGGAAACAAGAGTAAATTGCAGACCTTGCAATATCCAAAGCAAACTGGAGAGCTGTTGACGGTTTAAGGGGACCCTTTCTATCCAAGAACACACGCAGATCACCCTGAGATTTGTTCAGACAAATATCAAATATAAGACTATGCATATAAAAAATGTACCATACTTCTTTAAACCATATTTAAACAGATATAAAAAGATAATTATTTTGTCCCCAAAAAATACTAACACAAACTGTTGATTACTAAGTAAATTGTACTTTGACTGCAAGGAACTGTTCATAACCAAAAGGTCTATAAGATATGATTTTACTTTAACATTAAGGTTCAATAGATTGAAAAATGGAAGAGGCAAAAAGAACGCAATAAGTCAAGTTTCAATGAGTTTACGCAAGAAACCTAATTAACGAATAGTTATAGGCCATCTCAAGATGGAAAATAAAAGGAAGTACCAGAAGAGGCGCTAAACCCACAGAAAAAGAATGACATAAGAATTCCTGCTGATTCAATTGAAAACATGAAAATTCAACTGTTTTCTTTAGTTTAGTCTAGGGTTTTCTTTAGTCTTCTTCCCTACAAAAATTAGTTTCACAACATACAGTCAAGGACAAAAGAAGGAACAATAGGAGTCATCCACAGCAAAGACTACAAACAAGGCACATATTTCTATTAGAAAAGCACTAGAAAGTAAAAGCAGAAAAAATGTTCACGATTGCACAGTTCATGCCTTTTCAGTACGGAAATCATAACATCCCCTTCAGCTAATAAAATATTATGTTGGCGCAGCCAAATTTCCCAAAAACAAAGGCCACAGTATTGTTATTTTCTATTTTGAAAAAGAAAGTGAAACATCAAAAATTTCAATGCATATGATAAATGGACATTAAAATGGCTCAAAACAATTAAACAGATCCCCCAAGCAATGCCAAGTTCTTACTTCAGATAAACTTCGATAATACATTCCTAACATGCATCTTATTATCATTTTATCATTTTCAGATATGATGCTTCAGCAGTATATCTTCTACTTCTAATAAAATATAAACCCAATGAGAGGAAATCTTCAATTTCACTCTGAGCAAAACTAGATGATAACATGACACTATGCAAAAATTCATGAACCAAATGAGCATATATTGTTCTGGAAGTAATTTTCATTTGCTAGGACCTTAATATTGAACCAACAATAACATATGGATAAACTTTTCAAAACCCCATTACAACCAGGTTGAAGCAGACCACTCTGGGACGTATTTAGTGATACATACACATCACTATAACAAAGGATCAGATCCATGTAACTCTTGCTTATTCATAAAAATAAAAATAAAAGATGAAACTCTTGCTTAAGGAAATGCTTGAAGATAATTAGTCTTCTACCTAGGTTACTATTCAGTTAAAATTAGAAAATAAATTACTTGAAATAACTGTGTCATGAAACCTTTTCCGGTAAAATGAAGCAAGAGGGCATTTCCCTATACAAAACTTCAAAGAGATTCTGAAAGTTTTTGGATGATTTATCAACAACCAGGAAGGAGCTCTGCCCCTATATTGCATTATGTATGTAAAAGAAGGCTACTTCCACGAGGATACAGATTCCACTTTCACATGTCAAAAAATAAACTAGAAATGAAACTTCTGCTGTCTGAAAAATTAGCATAGAAATAACAGAGAAGGAATGTAAAGTAAAGCAGGCAAATAATCCAAAAGCCAAAAATGTGAAAATCTTCAGAAGGTTTTCATAGCATGCCAGGAGAGGCAAGGACCTTTGGTAGATATTCCATCACTATCATCATTGGACTACTTTGTGTCACTGCACCAAGAAATTGTACAACATTTGGATGTCTTATTGTTTGAAGCAATGCAAGCTCATCTCTGAAAGACCTCCTACATGAATGTCAAAAGATTTAACAGACCTGAAAATGAAAACTAATACATAAAGGTACAAATGAAGGAAAACAAAAGAACATAGATTCAAGAACAACTCACACTTTATCCTCATCAGAGAAGACTTCCTCTTCAAACTTCTTCACGGCAACTTGTATTCCACGCCATGAAGCTAGTTGAAATGTTCCCTAACACATTTTCCATATTAACAGGTGAGCGAATATAGTACTCCCAGTAAAATTGTTAGGAAAACAGTGTAATGAGGAACTTTGAGTTCCAACTTAAATAAAGCATTACAAGCTGACCCCTCCTGGTTCTTTTCTTGTTTTTCAGAGACATATATGCACAGATTGTCTGTGATTGGTAGTTTCTCAAAAAGTACTTGAATTTAATAACTCCCTCAATTAACTCAATGATAATGTAAACCAAATCAGTATTAGAAAGCAACAGACTCCCATTGAGGTGTCAACATTCACATGTTCCAAGAACTTAAAGTTGTGGCCAAAGATAAAACCATCTACCTCCAAACTCATACATCAATCAATAGAACAATTCTTTAAGAGCAAAGCAGCCAACCTTAGATTTCAGGGACAATATTAACCGTTATCTAATTGTCTATTTTATAGATTTGAACCTGAAGACCAATTTAGCAAACAAATTTTATAGAGCTAATAACATCTTAGGATGCATATCAGAGATTCATATCAGAAGTTCCAGGACCTACAAGGCTTTCCAATCATTATCAATAGGAAGAGAAGTATTCCATTTCCTCACCCTTCCTCAGGAGTTATCTCCACATTTAAGATGCTAACTCCATTAAGAAGGATAAACATGGCATCATCATTAAGAACCTAGAAAGTGACAAGAAGAAGAAAATCCAACAAGATACAGAGAGGACACAGAACAAGAGAAAAGGAAAAGAAATAAGTGCTTAGTTATATATCCAGAGAGTAACAAAATTAGTTGCAGCATTTATGTAAATGCATGAGATTGCCAATATACTAGGTACCAATGCCAAAAACATACTTAAATTACCTTGGCTATCTCAACACTACCAGTGAAATCAAGCTCTTCCGGACCAATCTCATATTCTGGAACGTCACGGGAATTTTTTACATGCATGGGAGCCGTCTAGGGATAAGTTATGAGGGAATAACCCACACCAGAAAATAATTAGAAAAGCATCCACTAAAGAAAATATGATGTCAAAGGAGGGAAAAGAGTCTTTCTCTCCTCTCTTATAAATTTATGGATTTAGAGGGAAAATACCAAATGCTTTGCACCATGCTTCTCCAACAGTTTGATAACATCATGATTTTTATAGTGAATTGCATCTGCAAGAGGCTATTCAAGCAAGAACCCATGTTATTAAAGAACATGAAGCACAGAAAAAGAGAAGCTAATTTATGAAACAAAAATAGAAATTAATCTGGCACTTAACAGAAAGTCCCAAGCACAGAGGAGAGGAGAACTGAACAGTTGCGTAAATTGGCATTGCTCCTAATTATGGTACATATGCAATAACTAAGTGTGGTGTTTCCACAATTCGTCTTATCTTTCATTATCCATTCCCTACTATCAAATATGAACTGTCAAGACAAAATTTTAATCCATTGCACAAGTATTGACATGATTGCGGACAGACACTCCTTTCAAGTGAAAAGGAAACTTGAAAGAAAAACATAAAAAGCAAATAAACGATCTTGCATTACCATAGATGGTATATAACGACATGATACTGCAACTGGGAAGTTAAGCTTCACAAAATATTCAGAATGTGCACATCATTTATTTGAACAATTCATTATTTTTTCCTTCCCCTGTCCTTGGATTTCTTTCTCTCTTTTTTTTATTTTTTAAAAAAATTTCCTTTTTAATGAAAACAAAGCACTAACAGGATTTTACCCAAGCTAGAAATGTATCATCAAAAGACAGAGGGTAATTAGTTTTGGTTCTTTAGGGAACATTATACAATGATAAAATTACTTTTCCTTCTCAGTCTAAAAATAAGAAAATCAAGGGGTTAATTGATTTTTAAAAAAAAATAAATGAGAGAGAGAAGAAAAAAAAAAGATCAAGAGAAAAGCAAAGATGCTATTTTTCTCCAACCATTTATTTCATAAAATTTTAGCTACCACATTTTTCCAGACTAAATTAGCTAACAACAAACCTTCCAATCCCACGTGATAGATACGAGACAAATCCAAATCCCTACAAATCGAACGACTTATTCACACATACTATTATAGCTTATTGTATCATCGAATGGGGAATCATCATACGAGATATTAAAAGTAAAAAATTCCTAATTTTAACCTAAAATACGAACAAGGAAAAGAACAAGAAGAAAAAAAGAGCTTTAAGATTTCCAATGATATACCGTGCTTCCCCACCGATCTTTGGTGTCAACTTCAGCTCTATTTTCAAGCAACAATTTGACAACATCACTAAACCCCTGGCAGGAGGCTATATGCAAAGCCGTCCTATCATCAATATCCTTGAAATTAACGTCGATACCCGAATCCAAGAGCTCTTTGATCCCCTCTAAATCACCCTCATTGGCCGCATACATCAGCTTCACTCGTGGATCAATGTCGTCTGCAGACCAATTCCCTTCTTCACCATCTACCTTCTTCAACTCATCCTCCGACCTCTGAGGGGCAAGCGAAGACTGCTTTCCTAATGTAAACCTCACGGGCGTTTTTGATATTTTTTCTTCCATTTCCAGAAAAATTCAAGATTCCTAACAATTCAAAGAAGCTAAATCCAAATTCAAGAAACTCAGAAAATGGGAAGAGGATGGGGTGGGGGGGGGAGGACTTCCACGCGAAAAAGAAGAATTTACTAAGCTTGAAGTTTTCCAAGAATGATGGTCAAGGAAGCAGATACTTGTAGCCCAGGAGGTAAAGAAAAAAAATTTAATTTTTCAAAATCATGTAATTCAAACCCAGAAGTTGGAAAAAAGAAAGCAAGAATAAATAGTTTGAAGAGATTCTTGAGAATAGACCACAATTAAGATCTGTAGAAGTGACAACTAATTGAGAAAGCTTCACAAAAACGTTATGCCTTGATAGTTGGAAAGAAATCAATAATATGTACCAATTCTACTACTAACGGATGGAAAAGTCTCGGTTATGTTTGATAAATTACAGTTGGTGGGAGGTTGACTAAAGTTGTGCGTATGCACGCGCCTCAAACAGCTGGTTAAAGAAGAAAAGGTCTGTTCCTGACTTCATGGTTGGAGTTGGCGGCACCCGACCCGAGCCAGCAGTTACCGCGTGCTTTCCGCCTTCCTTGCGCCGGCCTTGCTGTGGCAATTTGCCAATTTGACAAATAAAATTAATAGCAAGAGGGCATTTGACATCATTGGACTTCAACTAACCCTAAGTTAATGTTAGCTACAAATTCTTTTTTTGGTTGTTGTGTAAGTTCGTTGAAGTTATAGAAAAAAAGTAGTAGGGGAACCCCCCAGGGTTTGTGCTAACACCTTTGGGCTAGAGGCAAGGGATGCATAGGATTAATGTTTTGTTCTGGTGTAATCTACTATTTTATTGTTCAAGTGTAATCAAGCATTTGTCTACAATTTGTTTCATCAAGTGTATCCCAATCCTTTCATTCAATTATCTCTTCTTAATTTTCTCTTAATTTTATTTCCTTTAATCAGTTCATTCAAAATACTTAAATGAACATACCAATAGCCTAAACATAAGGGACTAAATATGCCAATTATCCTATAATAATAGTCATTCACTTGTTTACATTTTATATATATATATAATATCTAACAATTTTCATTTGATTATCTTGGTCCATCCATACGAAAAATCATATATCAAGATCTGGCCGAAACCACACATTACATTCACAAGGGGTAATTTTTAAGGGGAATGCTATCAAATCACAATGATAATTTGGCAATTTAGTCTATTAAGTTTGTAATTTTAAATGCTTTTGTCGTAACAATTTTCGACTAATAACCTTCTTTGGTTCATCCCTAACATTAAATTTTGGCTACTATTTATATCTTCTTTTTTTTTTTTTGCCAAACTTTTAGCAAAATTAGCTATGCCCAACTTGAAAAATTGTTAAGAATTCAATTTATTTAACTAAGAGATTCAATAACTTTCACACTTTCTTGTTGAATGACATCAACATAGGTCATAAATATCTAAACCAGCCTAATATCATTTTCCTCAAAAAAAAAATTTTGACAAACTCAAATTCCATTGGACAAGCTAAAAAAAGATCAAATAAAGAACAACCATCTGAATTGAGTTAAAAATCATAGCCCAAGCGCAAGAAAAAACATATCAGATGGTGTTGCCATTGAGGATGGAGCAGCACATAGCTTAATCAGGTGATTTGAAGCCAGGAGACCTATAAATTGAATTAGTTCCATTCCGGCTAAGATTTTGCTCCTTCTCCTTCTCAGTTCTTGGTAGCAAATGGCAAAGAATAAATTAATAATGAAAGAAATCAATTCGAAACTAGAACTGTTAGGATTCTTGCCCAGATTACTCGTAATCAAACAACAAGCGAAAGCGATAAAAAAAATGAATGACAGAAGACAAGATTTACGTGGTTCAGCTAAACCTACTCCACGGTGCTCTATCAGAGCAGTCTCTCTTATTTTTGTGTGTTCATTTCTTTGTTTCACCCTCAGTACATAACCATCCTCACGGATTATTCTCTCAAGTTATCAAGTATAAGTTAAAGGTATACAGACTCAGATACAAGGATACAAGAACTCGGATGTTCGAAGTGAAGAAGAAGAACAGTCGGGGTAGAAGAGAAGAAAACAACAGAAAGGGTTTATCCTTTCTGATTCTCAACCTCTCTTAGGTTTACAAAGAAGAAAAGAATGAATATATAGTGGCTTCCAGGGTCGGGTCAAATTTGACTCGACCAGTTGCCCGTTAAACATAGGGCTTGGCCCGGCCTTCTCCTTCGAGGTGGATCATACTCAAATTTGGTTGTTTGTCAAGCTATGAAGTGGACACAGATCCAACAAGAACACAAAGGATGAGCTGTAACGATCAAAATAATAAAAGCGTTAGTACGGGACCATGCAACAAATTACATATATGAGATTAATATCATTAACAAAAAATATAATTGAGTAGTTTATTTTAGAATTTTGAATAACTTAGAAAATTATTACTCCCTCTATCAGGAGTTGAATGTATATTTTTTACAAAATTAAGAGAGATCATTTATTTTAATTAACTTACCAAATTATCATTGATATTAATATAATGAATTGTGTGACTCATTAGTAGGGGTGGCAAAATTTAAACAACTGTGATGGTAACATCTCCAAATACTTTTAAAAGAAAACTCATTATAAAGATCTTTTTGTTCATTTAATACAATTTTTTTGTTAACTTATATTTTGTTGTGTATGAGTTGGATCTATTTAAATATGTAATTTGGACATAAGATCTTGAATCATAACAGAAATCAATTAAACTAGAAGAAGAAGAAAAAAAATTAACAACCAACTAAATATTATTTTTGTTATAAATGGGTAATGGAATTTTTAATCAAACAATAGTAATAAATTTTAATAAAACAAAAGAGCATAAGCTAAAAATTGATGGGATATAGGAGAGAGGGCAAGTTTATCCTTTAGGAAAAAGCTAGTGGCACGTAGAGATGCTTAGAGAGCCTGTATTTTCAGAAAAAGAAAAGGGTAATTAGTGAGCTTTTAATAATAGGTGGTACCAATTAAGTCACTAATACACTATGTTTGTAGCATTTAGTTTTGCTATCATTTGTCTATATATAGCTAGGGAAAACTACAGCTTAACAAAATAATTAGTGAAATTGAAAATGACAGCAAAAGTATACTTCTATTATAAGCATCTTGAAGTGGTCAGAGCATTAGAATATTCGCATGAAAAAACAATTAGAAAATATATTGGAGGCTCCGTGCATAGTGATAAGCCCGCCCCAAGTTTCTGCTAAAACTTGACCTTAATCTTTTTTTCTTTTTTCTTGGTCATAAGAACTTAAAATTTCGAGCTAGTGATATGATTAACCATTAGATGGTCAACCCAGTATATTCTCACAGCAAGGAAACAACTAATTTCGACATTGGTTTGGAATAAATAATAACTTTGTTAAGAAATGGAAGAATGGCATCTATATATATTCTTCTAATATTCAAGCACATGTGTGTGTGTGTGTGTGTATATATATATATTAGTGCTAAAGAATGATATGTTCACATGCTTCTGCCTTCCTTGGTGTTTGTAAGTGCATCATTAGAAAACCAAGGTCCAAGAAATCAATATACTGGTTTTAATTTTAATGGCATTGACAAGCAAAAGGTTAAAAACATCTCTAGTCTATTTCTCTAAAACTATTTCTTTAAAACTATTTCTTTTTGTTCTTTTAAAGCTAGAACCAAGAAAAAGCTACTGTTAATTCATTATAATCAATTTTTTACTATAATTCTATAAAATGCACGTAAATTTGATCCCTAATTGCATAGTCTTGAATTTTCAATATTTATCATCCAGTTTCTTCCATTAAAAGTAATGGAGGATTTCCTGACAATTTCACTCGTATAAATGCTCTTGAATTTTTTAAAGAATCTTAGCGGCCAAAGAAAATGATCTCTAATTATTCAATATTAATGAAGCGTCATTCTCGGGTCAATGCCATAGTTTCGTCGAAAAGTAAACAATGGATCATGTCGAACAGTACCGCTTGAGTTATAGTACATCCATGGACCATTGACTGGTTTATATCATAACCTCAAAGTCAACTATTCTAACCATCTATAAAGCTAAGCCCTGACAATTGGCTGTTTCCACTCCATATTGCAGAGATAATTAATTCTCGTTTAATTCATCTTTTTGCTTAGAAAACTGGGGAGAAATTAGATGGCTCCACTACCTTCCGCGGCCGGTACTAGCCCTGCAGCCGTGTCTCCGGTCGTCAGCCTCATCTTGAGGATTCTGACGTTCATTTGCCTACTAATATCAGTCATTCTCCTCACCACCAACACCGTGTGGGTAACAGTTTTGGTCGCCAACACGTTCACCTCAAGCACCGAATATGTTGACGTCAAAGTTAAATTCAACGATTTCTATGCCTACCGGTAAGTATGATTCGAGATAAAAGCTCCATTCTTTTTGAGGATTTAACTCTCCCTTTTATAAGAGAGAAGACCAACTTATTTTCATAAAGTTCTCCTTCTTGCCTTTAAACTGTTTAGATATATATATATATATATATATATATATATATATATATATATTATTTATTTATTTATTTATTTATTTATTTTACTTGAAATAAAATTATATTCCTTTCGGCTAACATTGAATATTCATAGTTAATTTAAAATTTAATAATAATATTTGAATTTAAGAAAGTCAATGTTTATTATTAAATAAGTTAACAATAGAAATTATTATCTAATGTGATATAAATCCTTAATTTAAAAATGTTGATATTAAAATTTTAAAGAAAAATATTTATTTATTTTAAGAAAATAGACCTTACATTTCAAAATAGAAGTAGAAATATAGATTACTAATTAAGAAAAATTTTAACAAGTGCAGGTACTTGCTTGCTGTTACAGTCATTGGACTTGCCTATACTCTCTTACAAACTGCGTTTTCCATATTCCTAGTTAGCACTGGTAATCGCCTTGGTGGAGACGAGATGCTTCACTTTGACTTCTATGGAGATAAGGTATCACATTTGGTCAAAATGTCCATCTTAATTCAGGCTAAAAAAAGATGGGACATTAATTTCATGCCTAGAAAGTGAAAACATAATGTGCTTTAATTAATTTATCTTATTAAAGAACGGGCATATAAAGTTGATGATCACCAATGATTTCATTGTAAACTGCAGGTTATATCATTTGCCCTTGCCACTGGTGCTGCTGCTAGTTTTGGTATGACACAAGATTTGAAGAACGTCATAACGGTGACAGAAGATAAATTTCTAAATACAGCTAATGCTGCCGCCAGCCTTTGTCTACTGGGGTTCTTGTTCAGCGCAATATCATCTATTTTTTCTTCTTTTGCTCTACCTAAAAGGGTCTGATATTTCGTCTCATGGAACCAAGCGGTTTGGAGATTCATATAATTAATGCTGTTTGTTAGTTTGGTTTTCTCTTTGTTAATGCATTTTTCTAATGCATGCATGTTAATTATAAGTCTTTCCACCATTGTTGGAGTTGTTTTGGTTGCTACATGTGAATATTATTGAAAAGAAAGTGTAAAATTATTCTATTCAATTTTAATTATGTGGTTCCATCCGTAGATCAAAATGTGAAGATTTTGTCCATGATTAGTTGATTTTGATTCCGACAGACAGGCACAATCTTACCTAAGTGTTTTTGTAAACTAAGAGAGTACGCTAAAATTAGTCATTTCTTAAACATGTGAATCTAAGCAATTACATGAATCGGGAATATAAATATGAGAGGATTTGAATTTGTATCATTTGCAAGCCTAAACATTATATCTAAAGTTCTCCAAACTATAAATCAGAAATAACAATGTGCGATAAAACAAATCCACGTGAAGAACATTTATTTTTCCCTTTTCTTTTAATGACATGAAATTAAAGCAGATAAGTTGCATTAAGCAAACCCACAAAGCTTACGTCTCCATGAGGGGTTTGTACCATCTTACAAACATTATATCGCGGAGAAACTCTGCTCTGCATCCAGGGTTTTCGACAAATTTTATTCGTTAAGTTCAAAGATTTCTCTAGTCGGAAATAATATGTATGTTATAAGCAAGATCCAGCAATATTTATGAGAATGATTTTTCCATTTTTTAACTTTTTCATGTTGTTTTTAAGAGCACAAGCTACATGTCTCAAATCAAAATATCATAGAAGAGTTGACCAGCCTAATAACATAAGAATGGGGCAATAGTCGAAAGAAAAAATGGTGGTTTGTGGGTTCCACAAATGAGGTTTTAAGTTATTGGCATTGGTCTTGATCTTAAAATTGATTTCGGATCAGAAATTTAGTCCAGTGGATACAGCTCCCTTGTTTGCGAGTTTAGAAGTTTGGTCAAGTGGCTACAAATCCTTTTGATAAGGGATAGAATAGAAATCTCTCACCTGTATCAAAGGTCTCTTAATCAGGCGAATTATAAATCGATAGATGTGCCCGAACGACAGACATATGTGAGAGAGAGTCAATAGAATTTAAACCCCAGGACAAACCTTCTAATATTTCAGTAAAAATTTGTCTCACGCGAGATTCAAGCCTGCATTGTTGAAGTATTTCTCCTTACGTCACACGTATCTTACCAAAAGTCACTAGTGACATCCTTGTTTGCAATGTTATGCTCTATTAATCCCCAACTTTTCTCTTCCCCAATACCCCATGTAATTATTTCACACACACGACCAATTGAGTTATTAGCACAATTAGCTCTAAGCATTTTGCTCCCTTAGCAAGCTAAGTCTCTATCATTTTTTTTTAAAAAAAATTATTGAATTTCTAATGTTACACTGTTTGGTATATTTATTATTTGTTTACTGATTCCGTTCAAATTGGATTAAGTCAACACTTTTAGGTAATTTTAGTTCACTTTCATTTAATAATAATAATAATAATAATAATAAAGTAACAAAATTAGAACAAACCCAGCCCGTCACTTCATATTTGGTCACATGTATATAACCACATACAAATTAGACAAAAGTTATGTTATCAAGGAAGAGCAAAGAGAAAGGAATTTAACTTTGAATTGAGGCTAAGAGAAATGCAACAATTAATTTCTAAATGAATCAAGTTCACTTGAATCTTGTAATTTTAAATTAGTTACAACTAATTATTTAGATTATTCTAAGTTTGACCAATTCCATGATAGAAATTTCTAAAAGCTATAGGTGATTTGCATGTGAAGACATTAATTGTTAACATAAAGAATGGTGGGTCGTAAAAGATGTCAAATGAACCAATTTTTCCAGCCATTCATTTATTAAGTTACTGGAGAATATGTTACAACTTTATACACACAAAAAATCGATGGCTAACTAAGGATAAGTGCCCAGATGCGTTTGTAATAAAAAGGGAGGAAGACTGAAGACCTCCAACTCCGACTATATGACCAACGTTTCTGTCCACTTCTGGTTCATAAGATTACCCATTTTCCACCACAACGTCATAGTTATATTTCCAAATTACAGTCCTTTTTATGAATGAAATATTCAAAAAAATAAAAATTATTTGGTATTTTTGACACTCATCCGTCTTATGTGTCAATTACAAACATTTGACATGGAAAATTATAACATGAGTACATAAGTTATCAAGCTACAGAACAATAGATATTAGAAGTTTTTATTTTGACAAACTATTCATGTCCTATGATACATGCCTAATATATAAGGAGAAATACAATATCTCTTTTTTTGTATACAATCCTACTTAATATATTTTGGAATATTTTGAAACAAATTATAAACTTGATTTCAACGTATTACCACAATAGTGGCCGTTAGAAATTGACTAATTTTACTATTGCAATCTAGTCTCACATCGGAAGTAAGAAAAATTGGCTTAGATTCTTACTCGTATAAAAGGATCCTAACCCTCTAAGTTTTACACATTCAACATCAAATATTCTATATTTGTCAAAATCCTTTAATTAAGATATTCAAGTTATAATACTTCGTGTGTTCAGTAAAGTAGTCTGCTACTGTGGTGGAGTTTGGAGACGTAGACAATATTGACCGAACTCCGTTATCAATTCTGATTTGTTCTTTCTTTTATATTTCACTTTAGTTATCAAATTACTATTATTCTTTTCATTATTAGATAATATTAAAAGCTTTTGAGTTGGGTTTTATTCCGTTGTGTAGTGTACTGTTTATTTGTATTGTATTATTCTATTATACTATATTCGTAGAGTGATTATACATCAAGTAAGGTTTTTGTTAAGGAAAGACTTGAGACTTAGTAGTCCGTTTGTGACTCTCCTTTCTTTTCTGAAAACTCAATTGGTGTATCGATTACAGATACAACAATATTTTAGTATAGTACTTATTCACAAATACAATACTATTTATTATAGTATATCTTAGAAATTAAATATACTTATTTGTTTTCCCAACAAGTGGTATCAGAGCCGAAGGTTCGCCCTAAGATTTGTTTTTTGTATTGAATATTATAAATTGAGTTCGAAATGGAGCCAGTAACTATACCATTGAAAGATGTTACACATTCAAGGCAAGTTGCACCTAATGTGGCATCAATATCTTCGTCATTATGGGAAAAGACTCCAATGTCAAGTGTTAAAGTTGCGGTGGATATATTTGACGGTACTGATCATTTCGAAGTGTAGCAAGACAAGATGCAAGATTCTCTCTTTCCGCAGGGTCTAGATATCGCCATTGAGAAAAATAAACCAGTTGATATAGAAGAAAAAGATTGGAAGACGATCAATCGGCTAGCGTGTGGAACAATTCAAACGAGTTTATCTAGAGAACATAAGTATTTATGTCAAGAATGAGATTTCGCCATACAAATTATGGAAGGCGTTGGAAAATCAATTCTTGAAAAAAACTAGTCAGAATAAGCTTATGATGAAGAAAAAATTGTTCCGGTTCAAATACACTCTAGATACATCTATGAATGACAACATCATTACTTTCAAAATTAGACTTGTTCGAATTAGGTGAAACTTTTAACAAATAAGATTTAGCTATGATGTTATTGTTATCTCTTCCTGATGTGTTCGAACATTTAGAGACCTACTCTATTGTATGGCAAAGAAAGTGTATCTCTCAAAAGTGTTACTTCTGTTTGATACGGCTATAATTGAGAATGATAAACAAGAATGAGAATCAGAATGTTGCAGCTAATGAAGTATTGATTGTGAGAGATCGTCCAAGAGACAGAAGTAATGAATGAGTGGAAGATCCAAGTCAAGGTACAAACTTAAAAAATATGAGTGTCTTTTGTCTTGAAAAAGGGCACTGGAAGAAAGATTGTTCTAAAGTTGAAGAAAGGAAAAACTAATACATATGCTTATGTAGTTGAGTGCAATAGTAAATGATAATTTTCACTAGTTGTTTCATCATCAATATCTCACTCTAATTAGTGCATTTTGGATTCAAGTTGCACCTATCATATGTCTCCAATTCGAGAATGGTTCTTCAATTTCGAAGAGCTAAATGGTAGAGTTGTTTACATGGGAAACGATTCTCCTTATATGACAATGGGGATAGGTTCGATCCGGCTAAAGAAACATGATAGATCAACTAGGGTTTTGTTAGATGTTTGGTACGTCTCGAATTTGAGAAAGAATCTCATCTCTTTGGGAATCTTAGAATCTAAATGCTTCATTGTAAACATGCGAGATGGAATTCTAAAAGTAATATCTGGAGTACTTGTGATGATGAAGAGCATTAGAAGCAACAATAACTTGCATTATTATCAAGGTAATACTGAAGTTGGAATAGTAGCAACAGCACCTTCAGGGAAAGATAAAAATTCACAAACTACCATATTAATACATATGCGTTTGGGACATGCTAGTGAAAATATTTACAGGTGTTGATAAAGTAAGGATTGTTGAAATGTGCAAAAACTTGTAAGATAGGTTTTTGTGAGCATTGTGTTCTGGGAAAACAAAAAAGAGTGAAGTTTGGCACTGTTATCCATAATACCAAGGGTATTTTGGACTATGGTCACTCATATGTATGGGGACCTTCCAAAACAACGTCCCTAAGTGGCAGACGTTATTTTGTCACATTTGTAGATACTTTTCAGACGATTGTGGGTGCATACTATGAAGACGAATGATAAAGTGTTAGGAATTTTCCTTAAATGGAAAACTCAGATTGAGAACCAAACAAGGAGAAAAATTAAAGTTTTCCGGACAGACAACGATGGAGAATATCGAAGTGATCCATTCGAAGAAATTTGTTAAAAATGTAGCATTGTTCGGCATTTCACTGTCAGAGAAACATCACAACAAAATGATGTGTCAGATCACATGAATCGAACTTTGATAGAGAAAGTTTGATGCATGTTGTTCAATGTTGGGCTAGGACTACAATTTTGGGCTGAAACTATAAATTATGCGCAACACGTTGTCAATCGACTACCATCTTTTGTAATAAATGGCAGAACACCTATGGAGGTATGGTCTGGAAAACCTTGCTACTGATTATAATTTCTTACGTATATTTGATTCTACTACTTATTATCATGTTAAAGAATCAAAGTTAGATTCAAGGGTAAAGAAAATTTTCTTTATGGAAGTTGTCTTTGGAGTGAAGGGATACCATTTATAGTGTCTAGAATCAAATAAAATAATCATTAGCATAAATGTTGTCTTTGATGAATCTACTATGCTTAATAAAGTAACATATGAAAATATCAATGATATTCCACAACATACGGAGTCTATACCAAAGCAGGTTGAGTTTCAACATATGAAAATGATCTTAATAACAGAAACAGAAGTTGAAAGTGATATCTCAACAACAGAAAAAGAATTGAAAGAAATTGTTTCTACCTAAGAAAAAGATGAGTTGACATTACCAATTGCAGTTAGAATAACAAGACGAGAACCTCTAAAGCCTTCTCGATTTGCTAATATAGTGGCTTATGCACTTCCAATTGTTGAAGATGATATTTCATCCACTTATCACGACGTACTCCAAAATTCATAAAGTAAAAAGTGGAGAAATGTCATGAACAAATAGATAAGTCTCTTTATAAAAACTACATGTGAAAGTTGGCACAACTATCCTAAGAAGAATAAAGCAATAGGTATTTCCTGACAAGAACAACATCCGCTACAAGGTAAGATTGGTGACTAAAGGTTATGCTCAAAAGGAGGGAATTGCACTATAATGACGTGTTTTCTCTAGTGATAAAACATTCATCAATTAGAGTTTTATTGACCTTGGTAACACATATGGATTTAGAGCTAACTCAACTAGATGTAAAAACTGGTGTTCTTACACAATGGCTTGAAAGAAGAAATCTATATGACGCAATTTGAAGGATTCAAAATTGCTGATAAGGAAAACTGGGTTTCCAAGTTAGGAAAATCGTTGTACAGGATTGAAGCAATCTCCAAGACAATGGTACAAACGATTTGATAAGTTTATGATGAGACAAAAATACACGAAAAGCAAATATGATCATTGTGTGTATTTGCGCAAGTTACAACATGGTTCCTACATCTACCTACTCTTATATGTCGATGATATATTGATTGCGTCGAAGAACCAAGTAGAAATAAACAAGTTAAAAGCTTAGTTGAACAAATAGTTCGAGATAATATATTTAGGAGAAGCCAAGGAAGATTCTTGGGATGAAAATAAGTAGAGATAGAAAAAGTGGCAAACTCTATTTGACTCAAAAATAGTATTTGAAGAATGTGCTACAACGTTTTGGCATGAATGAAAACGCAAAACCTGTAAGTACCTCACTTGCTCTTCATTTGAAGCTTAATGCTAAGTTATTTCCTAAGGCTGACACAGAACGAGAATACATGGCGAGAGTTCCATATGCTAATGCGGTTGGTAGCTTAATGTATGCAATGGTGTGCACACATCCGGATATTTCACAAGCAGTTGGGCAGATATATGCATGATCCAGGCAAAGGTCATTGATAAGTTGTGAAATGGATTTTACAGTATTTGTTTACCTTAATCAAGGTACCAATTAGTTGGAAATCTATCTTATAGTCAACGATAGTTTTGTTTACAACAGAGGCCAAATATATGGCGATTACAAAGGCTATTAAGGAAATAATTTGGTTTCAATGGTTACTAGAAGACTTGGGAGTTGGTCAGAAGCACATTACAGTGTATTGTAACAGTCAGAGTGCTATACACTTAGCAAAGAATTAAATCTATCATGCAAGGACGAAGCATATTAATGCACGCTATCATTTTATACGAGAGATTCTTGAAGAATGTGAATTACTTATGCAAAAGATTCCAACAGCAGAGAACCTCGCAGATATGTTGACCAAAGTAGTAACAACAACTAAGTTCCATAATTGTTTGAATTTGGTTAATATCATGCATTGTTGAGTTAGGTGTCTGATGGCGTATTTGATGGCACTACTGAAGACCACTTTGTTCGATCATGAAGATGGAAGACTTGGAAGTTGAGAAGACTAAAGAAACTCGTCAAAGTGGAGATTTGTTAGAAATTGGCTAGTTTTACTATTGTAATTTAGTAGTCTCACATTGGAAGTGAGAAAAATTGACTTGGGTTCTTACTCCTATAAAAGGACTTTAGCCCCTTAGTTAGTTTTACACTTTCAACATCAAATCTTCTATATTTGTGAAAATTCTTTAATTATGATATTCTAATTGTAATATTTCGTGTGTTCAGTAAAGTGGTCTGCTACTCTAGTGGGGCATGTAGACGTAGACAATATTGGTCGAACTCCGTATAACTATTAAATTGCTGGTATTCTTTTTATTATTAGATAATATTCAATAATTTTGAGTTGGGTTTTATTCTTATGTGTAATGTACTATTTATTTGTATTGTATTATTCTATTATACTGTATTGGTAGAGTGATTATACATAAGTAAAGTTATGACTAAAGAAAAACTTTGGAACTCTCCCCTCAATTGGTGCATCGATTATATAACTAACAGTATTTTAGTATAATACTTATGCACAAATACAGTACTATTTATTAGAATATATTTTAGATATTAAATATATTTATTTGTTTTACCAACGGTGGCCTGATCATAGAAGCTAACACCTCTTTTTGTAAAGTTAAACCTGTATAGTTTTTGGGATTTCAATATACCTTTGATCCATTTCAGATTAAAAAAAAAAATCAAGGAAAACTTCTTAATAAGAGGCCGGAAAAACTTAAATGAGGAACAAAGGAAAATCATCAGATATATTACCCGAACAACGAATCAATCCTCAGAGAAAAACTGGTGCCTATGAAAAATAAGTGTGATCATAGCTTGGCTTCGAGCGAGGTGCGAATAATCGAGCAAAATCATTATAGCTACCCATAAACATGGAAGGAACAACAAGAACAATTGATGTCAATGTCCTGAGAAGTATATTCAGCAACGTGCTTTGTCCTCCTCGTTTCACTTGAGGTTGGGATCTGCCCAGTTGGTTCATATTGGTGGTCGGCATTTGTTGATGATGTGGGAAATTTATGGCCTAATAAAGGGGCATGCTTAATTAGCTATATGGCTTTAGCTTTGGGTATGGCTATGGCTATGGATGAACTTGGTTAAAAAGCCGGATATATTTATAATGAATGACAAGACTTGAAAGAGTTTGGCATAGACTACAGATTCGAAATTTATTTGATCAATGCATTTTTCAAACTTCCAATTTACTTTTGAATGACTAGAACGCGTTAATGTAGAAGAAACATCAAACTTTGAACCAGAGAAGCTTTCGCTTCCTTCACTCGCGAGGTGGTGTAGGACCTTACGGAACTAAATATACAATTTGGCCACTTTGGTGTAGAGAATCAAGTTTCCAGTGATTATTGTAGTTGACTAGGTCTAGCTAGACTCTAGACAAATGGATGGCATCATAATTTTTCTTGGAAAAAATACCCAAGATGGCTAGTATAAATCTTTTTTCTTTTTTTCTTTTGTCCCTTCTTTTAATGATACTACTCCAATATATACCATTTATTATTTTTGCTCTTTTTTATCCTAAAATGTAATTTCCGATACATATGAAAATATCCAGGAAACAAAAATATCATCATATAGAGTAGAGTGAGAGTGTAGGTGTCATCTATCAACCGAAAGAGGAAGGCCGGTAGCTCACTTCACTTTGTGTACTCTTGTATAATGCTGTACTAATACTATAAGCTTCCAATTCCAAGAGTTTTTAATCCAAATATCTTTTTTTTATATATATTTGATTCAAAATAATTTTGATTGTGTATTCATATCAAAATAATTCAAAATTTAAATCGCATTCATGTCATTATTGTTTTAAAATTTTTTTCATTTCTTACCCAAGAACGTAAATAACATTCACATTGTTAGGTTAAAAAAAAAATTAGTCATTTACCTTGAAATTAAAAAATAAAAAATAAATAAATAAACCACTTCAACATTCATGGAAGAAATGTTGAAGTGCTATTCTTCTTCTTTTTTTTCATTTCATCATTATTCTTTTTTTCTTCTTGATTTCTTTTCTTAAAAAAAAGGTAATTAGCTCAACAAATAAAAAATAAATTAGTAATTTTTTTATATAAACTAATTATCTCAAAAAAATACTACACAAGTATTAATTTCTATTTATTATTTTTATAAACTAATTAACTCAACAAAACAAATTACACAATTATTATTTTTTTATTATTATATAAAGTATATCTTTAGATTAGAAAATTAGGAAATATACTTTAGATTCAATTTTACAACAATTTCCATATTTCCAAAAATATATTTCCTAATTTTCTAATCTAAAGATATATTTTATATAATAATAAAATAATAATAATTGTGTAATGTTTTTTTTTGTTGAGTTAATTAGTTTATAAAAATAATACATAGAAATTAATAATTGTGTAATTTTTTTTAGCTAATTAGTTTATATAAAAAAAATTACTAATTGATTTTTTATTTGTTGAGCTAATTACCTCTATTTTAAAATAAAATAAAAAAAGAATACCACTTCAACGTTTCTACCAGAAACGTTGAAATAGTTTTTATTATTTATTTTTAAATTTTAAAGACATAAATTACATTCACGTTTTTTTTTTCTTTTCTTTTCTTTTTTACTCAAGGACATGAATGTCATAAAAAATGAAAAAAAATTAAAATAATAACGACATAAATGAGATTCACATTTTAAATAATTTTGATATATCTCACAAATTATTCTGAATTAAATATAAAAAAGATAAAGTATCTTAATTAAAAACTCCAATTCCAAATTGACTGCTACGAGTCAGAAGGCTCAGAACTCGACATTTGCTTATCTTTTTTTTACCCTTGACAAGTATACTCCGTTCACAAGTCACAACTGAGCAAACTTCTAGTGCAATGCAATATGCTTTGCAGAAGACCAGAATAAGCATTAATTATCCACATTTGTTATTCGAAAGCTCTCGAGAATTTCATTTATTTATGGCCAATCTGAAGCAAAGACAGTAGTAGGTTACAACATCAGCAAGTAGTGTGATGATCATCATCTTCAAAAAAAAAAAACATTTTTACTTGAAGAGACCCAGTAGCACCGGGCCCAAGCCCACACACTTGACCAGGCCTTCTGCGGCCCAAGGGTACATGAACTGCTCAATCTCCCATGACCGGTTCCTTCATCCACGGACCAAGTTCACCCATGGTCCACATTTCCGTAATAGTCAACCCACCATTTCACTCCGTTTTCCATATTTTGCATTTTACACACCATAAATATATTCACATGATATTACCCATCAATTATATATAGCTTCCAATAGGGGGTGTCAAAATGAGTTGCCCAAATTCGGATCAGGTTGGGTCGGGCAAAATTTTCTCGTGCCTAAAATTTTATAGCTCGGCCCAACTCGAAATGGCAAAACGACATCGTTTTAAGTCTAAAACTGACATTTCCTAACTTAGCACGCGAGTTGGTTCGAATTTTGACCCTAATGGGATAATCCAAAACTGATCAATAAAGAAATGAGACCCGAAACGAGCCAATTCAAATTTTCACGAATTTAAAATTCTACAGTCTAACACGGATCGAGCTTAAATTGACCCCCTAACTCCCAACAAACATAAATTTCATAACTTAAACCTAATATATGGAATGAAATACTCTGGAATTTCAATTTGCACGCCTACTTCTAGTAGCCAATATTCCAACTTCAAATTCATTCATTTTCCATGTTTTAAAAAAGACATGTCGTATTTATAAATATTTCAAATGCAATGTCATCTCTCTTTAATTATTAGGGCAAAATATCTAAATTGAACATAAATTTATTTAAAATCACTTATTTGCATTTGAATTTTTTTTTTCACAATTTGCACAAAATTATGGTTTTTGTCCCAATATTGCAATTTCATTACTATCATCTGTTGTTCACATCTTTCTATCATTCATGTGCAATGTACATAACATTTAATAAAGGGTTTTTTTACATCTTATCAATTTTTTTCGAAATGTAAAGAAAAATATCCATGAATAATTTAACCACTTTAACTATCCACCTTCCCATCCTAAAAATATCCATTATTTTTCTTTTCTCTTTCCTCTAAAATAATTTCATTATCTTTTTATAAAAATATATATTTTTAAAAAATCTAAAAAATATTTAAAAATTCTTTTCGAAGTGTTTTTAATTATTAACAATTTGATATTGCTTAAAATTTTATATCAAGGATTAAGATAATATTTAAATTCACTTTTTCAATAACTAAAATAAGTTCTAATAACAAATAACAAACACTAAACTAGTATTATTTGATCTTAAACCTCTTCAGCAATGTTTTTTCTTAACTCAAAAGTAATTTTGATAGGTAATACATTACTTCCTTTAAATTTTTTTAAAGATTTTAACCATTAATACTCCCTTATCTTTAATTTACTAATGATATGAATTTTATTGAATAGTTTTCTTTTGCATTACTAAAAAATTGATAAGATGTATAAAATACTCTCGTTGAATGTCATGTGCACTATACATGGATGACAGAAATATATAGATAACGAAAGATAATAATATAAGTGCGATGTTGGGACAAAAACATGGTTTTGTGCAAGTTATGAACAAAAAAAATTTTAAATGCAAATTATGAATTTTTGAAAAGTTTAGTTACGAGATCGTATAAGCATGGCAAGGGAGATCCAAACTCAAAACACCTTAAAAGACAATATTAGAAAATAACCAAAATACAAGCAAAATAATGCAAGTTGAATATAAAATGTAGCATATTTCACTATTTGGATCGAACCGAAATATCAAATTGGATTAAACTATGTTAAAAAAATTTGATTTGGTTCGGTTCCCAAGTTAAGTTGATAATTTGATTAAGTTTTCGGTTTAGATATTGAAGAATCAAATTGAATTGAAAAATTAAAATTATATATATTTCTTTTTTATGAAAAATAAAAAGGAAATAATATAACTTATTTTACTAATACTACTTCAGGCAGAAAGGTTGATAATTTGATGTAATTGATATTATGTCAATTTTTTTTGAGAATTTAGAATTTGTGCATATGTTTTTAAACTTTGAAGACTATAAAAAATATCTGTCAATGATGCTATTTGGGATTTGAAAGTATGAAAGTCTTGAAAAATATTATATGATTGTTGGCTTAAGTTGTTGAAACTTGGAACACCTAGCTAGTTTTTAAACAAATAGACATTTTTTATTAATGGGATTTTTGTTATTATTATTATTATTATTATTATTATTATTATTATTATGCAGCGAAAATTTCGGTTCTTGATAGGTAAAACCAGCCCTAATAAATTAATTGACATGTTGACAATATGTGTTTAAGAGAGGGATCGATGTTTTGGGTCTAAGGCAGAGAGAGAGAGGATGAAGCACATTGGTTTCCAGGCCTGGTGCTTATTATAGAACGCCACTTCACTTATTACAAAATTCCGTAATAAACTTCCAATTAATTTCATATTCATTTGCCGTGCCATGTTGCTATGAAGAACTATATATTATGGTAATGTCTATTTCAAATTTCTTCTGTCAATAACAAATTAACAAGGCATGAAGGTGTGGGACCATTTTGAATAGAAAGGTGACAAAATTTCAGAACGCGGTAGATGCTAATGTCATCTTTTCTCTTTTATTTAATTTCTTTTTTCTTTTTCTTTTTTTTTGTTCTCTTTCTTGTTTACCTTGGTATCAACAGGTTTCAATCTCTTCCTGAGTTCATCGGTCAATCTTTCTTGAGAATGGCAATAAATCTTGTCCTTTGTTTGTCCATCTTTGTTTTTCTCATAGGATTTGTTGTTATATGGGCTTTTGGCTTAAATTAAAGTAGATTTCATTTCGATCTAAGTGGGTATTTGACTCAAATTATAGGGATTTTTATACAAATTACACCTTGTTATGCCTCAAAATGATAAAGGAAAATATTTTAAGTTTCGACCATCAAAATTTTGAAAGTATATATTTATATATGTATAATAATATTTAATTTGGAATATAAATGTTCTAACTGAACTTTGTACTTGTTCTGCCTATTCTAAAATATTTTTGAAGTTAATGGAGGATACCTTGAGCGGAAAGGAGAATAGTCAATAATGAAGATTTAAATTTTATAATTTTTAAACTTATTTTATAATTAAGTATATTTAAATATTATTATTTTCGACTCTAAATTAGGGTTTTCTATTTGGAATTTCAATCAAGGATATCTCTATACATTGGGAAATTTTTGAAATTTGAAAAATGTTTGGTTGAACAATAGGGTTTCAAAGTTTGCTTTGATTTAAATTACTTATTTTTCCACAATTATTTTTATTCAAAATTTTCCCATTAGGGTTTAGTTATCATCTCAAATTAGATATAAGATGCAGGAAAAAAATAGCAGAAAATTTCAAGATTGTTCTACCATTTACTGTTTTCAAATATAAAATCTTTGCTTTAAATTGGATAAAATGAAAGAAAATAAAAGCATAGCACATGAATTTATTTGTTTCAGCAAGGTAAAATGTGACAAGTCATGTTTAGTTTCTATCAATAATTCCATTTCATATAGTCTTCAGAGAGCAATATATATCGGAGGTGTTAAATCCACCATTTTCTACTTAGTTCCACGTCCTGTTTAATTTTACCACATTGGACTAAAATAACCTTTTAAATCTATCAGTATCAAAATTTGTTTACCTTCCAGAATTTCAGGTTATGCTTCTTCTTCCATACATTACCAAATTTGTTTATAGTTCTACGAATCTTCTTCTTATTTTCCAACTCAGTCAAGGTCTAGAATATCCAAATACAAAACGTTCGCAGAGAATCAATAAGGATAGTATAGTCATTTACACTGCAAACTTTGCAGGATTAGAAAATACACCACATATTTTTGCAGGGATCGTACGTGCAAGGGAATAAAATTCATCCAAAAGTTAAATTTGAGAAATTGTTCCAGAAGAATAATAAGATGAAAGATGAAAATTCCAAATTTGGTACTGAAATGTCTTTAAGCTATAGGAATGTAGCGGCAATGAAACCACGATCACTGAGAAGTTGGTTTGTGGTATTAGTTGTATATCCTTGACCACCAGAGAAAATCACTCGGCATATAGCTTTGAATTTACAAAAAGATGTATTAGGGTAAGAAAGGAATTGGGAGTGGAGAAGAATAAATACACTTTTTGTCTTTTTTTTTTTGGGAATTAGATGTGTGTGTTTGTGTGTATAAGTTTATCAAGTCTTTACACAACATGTGAATTCCGAAAAATTAAGAAGATCAAGCAAAGAATAGGTAAATTTTATATATTTATCGTATGTATATGTGATTGACTTGAATTAAATCAAGAAAACTCTACCCAATTACTTAGCAATAACGGGAAATAAAGAAAAATAAAGTTTTATGCCATACAAGATTCTTTTTTCTTTTCTTTTGTGTAAAAAAATAAAAGAAGAAGATGAAGAAGAAAGCCAATCTAGATTTGGATGCCATGTAGACCCAGTCATTGTACACGAAGAAGTTTAAAAAAGTTGCAATCTTACAAAGAATGCTATAACACAATTCTGGTTAATACTTATGGTTTACAAAGATTAAGAATTTCCTTTGGACACTAATAAAAAGATATTTATGCTATGTCTTATCTTCTTTTATCTTTTCTTTTTTTTTTTCCCCCTTCCTTTCTTTCTTTAAGTAGCTTATTAATGCAAAGAAATATCAGCTATAATGGGTTAACAATGTGGACAATCCTGCCGGAGAATTCAATATCATATGAACAATGTGGAGAATTCTCCAGCTTATAACACACAGTACTAGCAAGTTTAACCAACAAATTTGCTCGTTCATTATGCTATATGGATTATGCTATTTAATTCATGATCTTGGATGTGTGATTTGCGATTTGATATATCATTGTAAGTAAGAGCAATTGGCATAATTAATTAAACTATCATGATTTAAAAAAATATATATTGTATTTTAAATATTCCAAATACAATATTTATAACGGAAATCTCTCTTTTAGGATCACATGAGCGTGACAGGAGAGTTTCCGGACACAATAACACCTTAAAGAAAGTTAGAAAATAAACAAATACAAACTATACATAATACAAGCACAATAATAGAAGCTGAATATAAAATTAACATTTTGATCTGCGTGAATGTACTATGTTCATATGATATTGCAGCCTCCGGCAGTATTGTCATCGCTGAGAAAACTGGAGTACGAGTAACCCATCGCCGGAGGTGGAGGCGGCGGTGGAGATCCTGAAGAAACTGGTGGCTGATCATAAACCAGACCCACTGGAGGCGCTGAGGGACTGTAACCAGTCCATGGTGGAGGAAGCCCAGTTGGAACAAATCCAAAGCCATTTGTAGTCCAATTTGGATGACCCATTGCATGAATTCCACAGCAATCATGCAGATTTCTATTTATATCACCATGACCACCACAGCATGAAGCAGAAGCAGTACAAATTCCTCCCTCCAGAATGGGAAAGTTGTGGGCCATGCAGGACCCCATCCCGGATAGTAATCTCAATGTTTTTCTCATCCAAGTCATTCTGATCGCCTTTGAGAGTCAACCTAATAGTCTTGGAATAACTAACTTCAACACTTTTCAGCCCCTTAATTCCTGATAATTGTTGCAATTGAGCTACCAGGTCAGGGTCATTGAACTGAGGATGATGATCAGCCACTTTAGATTGTGAAATTATTTGGAGATTGTGGTCCTTATGATCGGCAGACGGCCTTTGCCATAAAATCTCTGCCTTTCGACCCAGGTTTCCTAGCAATGTCACGATTGTTGCCGGATCTACAGGTCCTGAGATGGTAACAGTTCCTTGCTTTGGATCAATAATAACTGTTTGGATGCCTTCCACGTCCAATAGCAGCCTCTTAAGCTTGTTTTCGCATCTCTTGCAGTGAAGTTTAAGTTTGAGAATGAATATGTTTGGTGCATCCAGAGGCAGAGAATAGGCCATTTTGAAGCTAATAATAGGGCTGCAGAATAAAGGAAGTTGATAAAATGTTAGGGAAATCGCCATTATAATATATACAATTCAACCATTTGGGAGTGAGGAAAGAAGAGTAATTCAGTCAGGTATCGTTCGAAACCTAAGCCTTGAGAAACAATTTTCCCAAAGCAAGTTGTTTCAAAAAATACACAATTCAACTTAAACACAACTATAAAAAAGAAAATCGTAACCATCATTATTCAATGTTTTGTCCTTTCATTTTTTGGCTTTGGCATGCTCCAATATATACAAACGAAGTGCAGAAGAAAAGAAACATGCAACCACCAAGTAAATAAATTTAAAGTAAATTGAGAGAGAGAGAGAGAGATACAGAAGCTAACTATCTGAAAATTCATACCATAGACAAAATTCTACCGCTTCTGTAGAAAATTTCTTTGACATAATTTTTATTTTTCTTGATTGAAATCCCTTGTATATATCGACTCTTATTCATAGTAAAGGCCTAATTCTAAATTTTTTACGCATGGTACCTCAAGTAAGAATCAAATTAACAAAATCTCTAACCACTTGCATGCCCCTAAGCAACTTGTTGACTCAGAATTCTTATTTTTCAGTTCCTCAGTAGGTTATAGGAAACTTTTCGCAAGCTATGAAACTCTTAGAGGCATTTTAATTATTCCCTTTATTTGTTCCTTCGTTTCTGTATGTCATGGAAGCACGTCTAAATAAATGGAAAGAGATCATTAGGGGGACATCGAAGTTATAAAAAGTTAAGGATCATAAAATCTAGTAAAACGAAAATAGGAAAAGTTCCTTAAAAGTAAAATAGAAGAAAGGTATCTCTGAAAGCATCTTTCACAGAAAAAAATTAAACACCAAATGTATACAGGAACACATCCCTGTAAAACTTTGTCAAGCATATATACAACTTCATATACAATAGCAAATCAAGGAAGATGCTTACCTAGACACGGAAGAGAGAGATGGGAAATTTCAGGAGTTGTATATCTTTGAGAGAAATTAAGAGATGGATTTTTTCTTGAGGGATCAAATGATGGAAGTTGGTAATGGTAGTATTTTATAGAGGTCCCAGATGGGATATGGAAGGCCAAATGAGATCATATTTAATTTGTTGAGAAGGAAATTTCTAGCTATTTCATTCGATCTCTTATGTGTTGCCTTTATTACTTAATTGCAAATGTCATCATAAAATTAAATTATTCTGACTCTTCTCTAACTTGCAGAGTCTTCTCTCGACATAATATCATCATTTTGTACTTACTTGAATTGCAAGAAATTGTAAATATTTACATTTTGAACCGTCGCTCTAACTCACGAATTTGTCTAGATGGATCTTATATCCAAACTTCCTAAATCTCACAACATTTTTCGGGTTCACGGCAATAAAAACGTCAACAAATGAAGATCTAAGACAATGTCAACGCATAGCAACGGAGCACTCGTTTACCATATTGTGAGATAAAAGAAAGACCAAAACCTGCGATCAGTTTGTCGGTTGTCTCCGAGGACTTTTGTTCCTCTGTATCCCATCATATATGGTCATACAGGGAACCCACCAACCATATTGTTGCGTACAAAAGACAGTAAATGCTTGGCTTTGAAAATCCTTGTCGGACATTGCTAAGCTCCACGATTGCTTGATGTATCTAGACAGTGTTAATTAGTATATATAATAGACGATTGCTAAGATCTTTTTTCTCTTTTTTCTTATTAATAATAATGCTTTTTCTTTTTCTGTTTAAGTACTTTATAAAAATAAATTACATTTCAATGTCAAATATATATATTTAAAGAGTTTTGAATGATCATGGATGCTTGTAAATTGTAATACTCGAGGAAATTTGCATGTGTCCTCAAATTAACTTAAAACATTTTTTTTTAAAAAAAATAATAGCAATATGCTTTAGTCAACTGAGCTTAAAAATAAAAAATGATGGAAAGCTAAGGTATGGAAGGAACTTTTTGCACCGAATCGAATATGTATTATTTTACATTAAATTAAAAAAAATTAGAGAAAGGGATAAAAGATTTAACACGGAGAAATAGTGGTCGGCTAGAACAGTACCATTACTGGCAGTTGGTCTTCTACGGTATATATAGTCGTCGTTACTCTCGTCCTAGCAGTGTTGTTTAATTCCTTTGTTATAATGTGATCCTTCCACCAAATTAAATGCTCTTTCAATCACACTTAATTGGTTTACATCTCTATTTTTTATTACCTTAACAAAACTTTCACTACAAGTTTTATCAATATAATATTCTTACATTAAGTAATAGAATCCATTACTTAATAGAATCAAAACAAATGCGACTACTACTTTAGTTTATTTTTTCTATAAGTGAATGCCTATTTTCACTTAATATAAGAATTGAGGGGAGTTTTTGACTTTGAATAAATTAGCACAATGTTTTGTTATTAATGTCGGTGGACATGATTATACTTATTTGTTTAGAATTGAATATTTATTTTTTATTTAAATTAAATAAATATTTGTGCTTGTAAGTTTATTATTATAGTTATAATTAGTGATAAAATCATATGTATTGACAAGATATGAATCTTCTAAATTATAAGAATGTAATTTTAAGAATTTTATATAAAAATAAATATATTCTTAAAAAGTATATATATATATATATATATATATTCAATTTTGAACTTTACAAAATAAAAATGAGACATTCAACAAAAAAAAGTATTTCATTTATTTCATATTAAGTGTCATTTTATACATTTGCATAATTATTAAGGATGTTAAAAACAATACAAAACTTAATATTAAGTTCTAAATATATCCTTAATAAATATTTTAAATCAATATTTCATTGTCTCTTTCCAAATTAATTATTACATTCATTCTCTTTCCACTTAAATAATAATAAGCTTGGAATATAATAATAAATTATAGTAAAAAGACACTTAATATGAAACAAAACTAAACTCCTAAAATGACAGTTAATATGATAAGTAATTCTTAATATGGAAAAAACTATAAGAAGGGACTTTAAGGGGCTTAGTGTAAATTTTTAAAAAATTCTCTAGGGCTTTAAAGATATAATTATAAAATTTAGAGTTTTAATTGCAAAACTTCCTATACTAATTCTATAAAATAAAATAAAATAAAAAACAAACTCGGGGGTCTGGACCTCTCCTCCCCACGTTGCTCCGGCCTTGTGACACCTCTTTGAAAATAGTCGTTCAAGAGAGAAAACATGAATCAGAAATTCGGAGGGAGGCGGCCGACGGGAACCCCCTCGTTGGCTTGGTCATCCGTCGTCGTCGTCGTTTCTCTTCTTACCGGTGCTTCCGTCGTTCACAACTTCTTCAAACCTGATCTGGTAAGGTATCTTGTTTTCTTCGTCTAAATACAGCACGCACACTATAGCATAATGCACAATGAGATCATAGGATTATATATTATTTTCAAGTTGATCTGACTGATTATATTCTACCTTGCTATATCATTATTGGTTTTGAATTTGATTTGGTTTTTATAAATTCCTGTTATGTGTTCGATAAAATGCCCAAACAGAGCATTCATAGTTTACTTCTTCCTTAGTTCTGATGTTCAATTAAGTCCATTTGCTATTGATCAACATGCAGACTTTGCCTCCAGTGGAAAAAAGGGTTGATGATGGAACTACTCAATCAGGAAAACAATCGTGATTTTCTGGGAAATTGGTTCGGATGAATTTTTTTCCAAATATTTTGCCTTTTGAATGGGGCTTGTTTTGCTCGTCTGCCGTTATTAGACGCCACTCATTTGGCACAGGCAAGTGAGTCAAGACTGATTTGGGTATCATTTGACTGAGTGCAGATGGGAACCTTTTCAGTCTTTGACCTTTTTGTGTTTTAGAGATTGAGCTCGGATTATGAAATAATCTGTGATTTTTTTTTTCCTTTTTTATGAGCCAAGTGAATTTAGATTGACATATTATGTGTGTATGGATGGAACTGCACAACGAAAGCTATTGAAATGTTTTACTTTAGATTAACGTTTCTTTTTTAGAAACGTTATTAAATACCAAAAAAATAAAATAAAAAACTATGGAACTGCATCCTGGATAATCAGGATCAACTGGCAACTAAAATCCAAACTCCATTCATACAGAGAATAGGAATTAATCCAATAATTGACCAATTCTAATAATCCCCTTCAAAGTTTTTAAAGAGCACATTTCATGACATCTTAGACAAAACACTCTGCTGGCATTCCCATGATGTTTCTACTTTTTCTCCAAAATGATATTCACGTGATTTTAACTGTCCAGGTCATCTATTTACTAAAGTGTCATACACAAGCACGTCATGTCACTCGTGCCATTTAGAATCTTATGTTACCATTTTATTTAGTTTAAAATTTTTAAAATAAAATTAAAAATATAAATAATATAATTGAAAAATTATAAGAGTATTTTCAATGAAATTGATAAAATTAAATAAAAGTCGTGTCATGTGAGTAAAATTAATATTGTAATTAATTTTTTCAAATTAATGCGATAAATTTTTTTATTGATAGTGTTATAAAAATCGTGACAGATTGGACTCAATAAAAATGGAAGAGATGCACGAAATTTTGGCAAAAAAATAGGAAAAGAAATGGTCTAAAAACTTAAAAGAAAATATAGTGTTTATTTGAGTTCTAGTTGATTCTTATTGAAAGTTGATAGAATTGCATTTTAGATTATATTTTTATATAATTGTTTACTCAATTGACAGTAATATAATATGATTTGACATTTCATTCATTAAAGGCGCAATGTCAATGTAAAAAAAATTATGTTACATCATTAAAATTAAGAGAATCATGATGTAATGTAATATTGACATATATTTGATAATATTAAGGAAAATGTTAATCTTTTTGTATGTTAACTCAGCATATAAGGATAAATAATATTATATTTTAATAAATTCATCGATTAGTAAATAATGCATTGACATTATGTATTGAAAATAATTTTTAAAGTTGAATGTGTATTCATTTGACATTTATCTTATCTGTATTGACATTCTAATTATTAATTGTCACGCGACATACTTTTTTATATTGATATTGTACACTAGAGATATTTTGAATATAATTTCACACTGATCATTGGAGATGCTCTAAGTAATTTGAAAAGATATAAAAGATAAATGATATAATTGAAGAATTATAAATAGTTTAAGAACATATTTAGCAATTTTCCTTTTCACAAAATATTGTTAGAATGCTTTTTCTTGTCTTTTTTTGGAATTTCATCTTCTTTCTCCCTTTTCCTTTGTTCTTTTTACTTCTTTTTTTCTTTTTTTGCAATAAGAATGGATTTATTATTATGTCGTTTTAATGAATGGATTCAATTTATTTGCAGATAAAAGGATTCAATTGTAACTTTTGTAAAATAAAATACTTAATCGATATTCTTTATACTTTATAGTAATATTTTAGCGACTAAATAGTCTAAATTGAAATACTGCACTAATCCTTTTCCATTTTTTCTTCTGACATGTAAAGTTAAACAGGTAAATTTTAATTACCACATATTACGAGGGTTTAACGTTAAAATCACCCGAGCGTCGGTACGTCAGGCCTCCTTCCTCCCGATACCCTTCTCGATCCGCAAATCCCTAATCATCGCCATCGCCATCGCCCCCAGCTCTCCCTACCAGAGTCCATAAATACGAATCAGGTTTGAAAGCGAGGTAGACCCCTAATATTGTTTCCTTAATCTTGTTGGGAGATTGGGGAAATTGATTGTGCCAATGGGGAAAAATGAGTTCTTGACTCCGAAGGCAATCGCTAACAGAATCAAAGCTAAAGGCTTGCAGAAACTCCGATGGTATTGTCAAATGTGCCAAAAACAGTGCCGAGACGAGAACGGATTTAAGTGCCACTGCATGAGTGAATCGCACCAGAGGCAGATGCAAATTTTCGGCCAAAACCCTCATCGCATTGTGGAAGGATATTCTGAAGAGTTTGAGGATCTTTTCCTTGAACATATGAAGCGTAGTCACCGCTTTAGTCGCGTCGCCGCCACTGTTGTGTATAATGAGTATATAGCTGACCGGCATCACGTTCACATGAACTCAACTCAGTGGGCTACGTTGACTGAGTTTGTTAAACACCTTGGGAGAACTGGTAAGTGTAAAGTCGAGGACACGCCCAAAGGTTGGTTTATTACTTATATTGATCGTGATTCTGAGGCCCTCTTCAAGGAAAAGATGAAGAATAAGAGGATTAGGGCTGATTTGGTTGATGAAGAGAAGCAAGAGAGGGAGATTAGGAGGCAGATTGAGCGAGCTGAGCAGTTGATGTCAGGGACTAATGACAATGAGAATGAAGAACAAAAGGAGATGCAGCAAAAATTGTTTGAGAAGTTGGAAAATGAGAAAATTAAGTTGAGTCTGAGTTCATCTTCAAGAAATGCCATTAAGGATAGGACAGAGAGTTCGAGGGTAGTATTTGATGATCCAGAGGATGATAATAAAAGTAAGAAGGGGAATAAGGAGGATGGAAAGATGGGGAAGAGCGGGAAGTCAGTTTTGGATGAGTTGATGAGGGAGCAAGAGAAGGCAAAGGAGAAGAGCAATAGGAAGGATTATTGGTTGTGTGAGGGGATTATTGTGAAGGTAATGAGCAAGGCTTTGGCAGAGAAAGGGTATTACAAGCAAAAGGGTGTTGTCCGAAAGGTCATTGACAAGTATGTTGGAGAAATTGAAATGCTTGAGAGTAAGCATGTCTTGAGGGTTGATCAAGAAGAGCTTGAGACTGTGATTCCACAGATTGGGGGACTTGTGAGAATTGTCAATGGGGCATATCGGGGATCAAAAGCCAGGTTACTGGCTGTGGATACAGATAAATTTTGTGCAAAGGTGCAAATTGAGAAGGGAATTTATGATGGCCGGGTCCTGAAAGCTGTTGAATATGAAGATATTTGTAAATTAGCTCAATGACATTGTTAGAAAAGTATTTAACTTGTTTCTGTAATTTTTATTTGGTGAACATTTCAAAAAGTTATTTGATTTCTATATTGTCTTCTAATCAATTGTTGCTGAAATGTATTGCCAATATTATTGTTGAAATGTTAGATCTGCGCAATGTTTTAACTATAGTTGGAGATATCTTGCCTATTGTATTTTCTGTCTTTTTGTTGGCATATAATATATAAAATAAATTATATATCAGAAAATAGAAATATCTTGTCTCCTTTTTGACTGGAAAAAGTTAATTTGTTACTGCCTGCAATTTTTTCCTGGACTAAGGTGGCCTATGAAGTTTTAAGAGTTATGAACTTAGGTGGCTTAGGTGGCCATCTTTTTTAAGATAAATTAGATTATATTAGGCAGCTGTTAACTTGTTTCATGCATATGGCCTTAGGTGGCATATGAACTATAAGAACTTTGAGATTTCTCTTATTGCAGCATTCTCTTGCTAGTGCATTATTGATACTTCTGTTATTTGTGCATGCATTTTCTGAAATCTAATATGAACATAGTCATGATGCTGGCTAGGCATTTGAATACTTGTTTTTCTTCTCTTGATTTCTGAAATCTGATATGAACATAGTCATGATGCTGGCTAGGCATTTGAATCTTTTTTTTTTTCTTCTCTTGATTTTTTAATCATATGAACTTGATTACTTTGTTTAGTTTTGCATAGGTTGTTGTATGGAAAGTGGAACTTCAGTATTATCGTCTAGTTGTGAGTGGTTCTGGAGAAGACTTTAATGCCTCTACTGATGTGAGAATCAGGCCCTGTGGTCAGCAATATCATGCTGCTCATATAAGCAGGTTAACTGGACATGAGGGCTAAATTTTTTGTATGATTTTGTTGTTTGCTGGATTTAAGTCTCTCTCTGTCCCTAATGATTGTAGGTAAGCAAGATATCTGTAGAATGTTTAGTGGTCCATGATAGATTCTAAACTTTAAGACCTTAGTTCATATTTCTTCTGCTATAGTTCTTCTGTGTGGGCAGTTATTGAGAGAATGGATTGTGCAAATCTCAGGATGTTGATACTCAATAGTCTTTCAGTTAGCCCTGTATAATTAGTAAATGGCGCTTGAGTTGGGAAAAGTTCCACTCCTGATATTGTAAGAACAAAAATAGAGTTTTCACTTGAGAAGTTCTATTGTATCTAATTCTCTGTACTTGTTGGTGATTCCACTATTTCAATCTCATTTAAGTGTGTTTTTCCTTCCTTTTTGTTTTTTTTTTTTTTTGGTGTGGATACTTTTCACTCCTAATCATACTTCATTCAATTATATATATATATATATATATATATACACTTCAGTTTAAGTATGGATACTTTTCACTCTTAATCATACTTCATTCAATTAATTATTACTGTTGGTAAGGAACGCACATGTCTTGTGTGGCAATTAGTAATTAAGGAGCATTATAAGTTACAACCTCAGTTTTTTATTTCATATGTTTGGAATCGAGAATGTGAATATTTTCTTTCATAGTATTATTACTGAACATGGTACAGTTTCTGAGGACCCATATAAATTACTGTTAATTGAAGCTGCTTTCTTGTCCTGTTTGCCGATTTATCCAGTATCATTTGCTTTTCATGAACTTTGATTTCCATATGTTTGTTTTCTAGCCATATCTTTTCCCCTGATTAAAAAAGAAGCAAATTAGCCAATTTGGTCCCTTATCTTTGTGATTTTGGCTACTTTGGTCCGTTATTTATATTTTTTCTTTTTTCAGCCATTTAGGTCCTTTTTACTTGTAAGTTAACTCATAACTTTATGAGTCAACTGACCAAAATGGCTGAAAAAAATGCATAAGGGATCAAATTTGCTGAAAAAAATAATAAGGGACCAAATTGGCTAAAACGGTAAAGATAAAGAGAAAGAAATGCTCAAATGTGTACCATATGCTTTCTACTTAATTTAAGATGAGAATGAGAAAGTAATTTTTTCACCTGTTCTGTTTTCTTTTACAAAGATTGAGGCTTAGTAACAAATAGCATGATGGTTACATTTTTACTTTCAATAGAAGAGGAGTTTGGTGATGCTTGTATGGTCCAATCTCTTCACTTGTGTTTCTGGATTTTCTTCTGCAATAAAGTTCATCAGTCACACATCTGCTTCCAAGAGCACAAAGAGATGCACCAGGGCTCTAGAAGATACGACTGATAGAAAGGAGGTCTTTACTGTCATGTTCCAGCTCTTCAAGGCACATTGGCTTTATGAACAGGTATATTTGGTATATTATTATCTTCTTGATGCAAGCAACATCTCTGAATTTCATTGTTTTTAGAGAATGGTGGGAGGAGAAAAGAAGAAAAAATTTCACAGCAAGGGTAAGGAGCATGCTGAAACTGGTGATGGAAAGTCTACCCTCATTCCACAGCCTAGGTTGGTGGTTTTTTTGTTTTTGGGCGGGGGGCTGTGGTTTGTGGATGGGTATTAGGCAGGAATTGTGGTAAACCATCCAGAGATAATGCACCAACCTTCCTGAAGGTTATTGCGTACAATTGATTATTTGCTGAAAATACCAGTTTGCTAATTCATGTGTTCATTAATCATTTCTAATCATATTTTGGAAACCCAAAAAAGAAAAATAAATAAATAAACAGTACAAAATCAACACATGGGTCCTAGATGTGGCTATGATAGCCTATTAACAGCATTCTTATACTATCTTCAAAATCAGCACATGGAAATGCACCCACTGTCCATGTTATTGGTGGTATCTATAGTCCTTAATTCGAATTTGTTCTCACTTGGTCTGCTGACCTAGAGAGGCAACACTTGGGAAATGCAAATCAATATGACTAAGGTAATGGTTGCAAAAATATCATGGTAATTGATATTTTTAACTTGGTTGGCTATTCTATGCTTGAGAGATGGTATAACTTTCAGAACTGAAAAAAGCTTGAGAGATAGTACAACTTTTGAAGCTTAAAAAAAGCTGACCAAATCCTTTCTTTTATGACTCCAAGATTAATTTCAATGTCTTCTTGGAACAAAAGCACATTTAGAATTTAGCTGAACTGTCTTTGGCTATACTGGATAGGTGTTGGTTGTTTAATTAGGATACTGTCATCATCTCTACTGGAAGAGTATTATATAATTCTTAGTAAGCACCTTAATCTTTATGCTGTATAGCGTAACAAAAAATACAGTCAATACTAGATAAGCTCATCATTTTTTTATTTGTCATTTCTTTTTGGCATTAGGGAATCAAAGCACAAACATATGATTTTGTGACTGGCTTTGTAGCCATGAAGCTGTCCACGGGGAATTTTCACTTGTTCGCCATTATATAAGTTTAATCATCTCAAAAAACTTTACTTATCAGGCAAAATAGATAATTGTCTCAGTTTTTCTGTTGTCACTGATTTATTAATAAGAGGCGTAGATTCATCTTCACTGGAGGTTATCTGATCCCTGGCATCTATTTCTCGCTGAAGTGAGAAGTTATAATGCATGTTTAATGTCAGAATCTATTTCCTGGTTTTGATCTTGAATAATGTGCTTTCCATGTTATATCTTGTATATATGGGGTAGGTTGTGAGATTTCCATGTGGTGGGACTAATTTTATGTGGCAACAAATTTTCAGCACTGAAGTTTCCTTGTGTAGCTGGGTGACAGGAGCATAAAATTATCACTGTGGGTTAATATAGCTTGCGTCAGTGAAGCTCCATTTGAGCATAATTCATAATGTTCTTGGTGCTTTTTTTATATTTTTAATTTCATGTATTCTTTGACGTCACTGAACTGCCATTACCAGACTTCTGATATATGAAGAACAAGAAAGAGAAAAAGGGGAGTCTGGATATTGCTCTCAAGAAAATTTTGACTGTATCACTATCTTTTTTCTCTATACTTTGGGTGACAGACCTACCTTTTTTTGTTACCTCCTGGTTAGTGCTATATTTTGCTCAAAGGATGGCATCCATGATATATCAATGATTTTGTTAAATTAAGATTCTAGGCCAGCTTATCCACCCTGCTTATTCTGTCTGCGTGGACATTGACTTGTGTGAGGAAAGGGTAGATATGAGTTTCATCTATCTTGAAGGAGTGGAATTCTTATAGGACTTCACTCAGAGAACTACTTAAAAGTAGCTCAGAAGAGTTGGTCAGAAAGACTAGAGATCGGGGGTAGACAGAAGAACAAGTGATTTTGTCCTGTCTAAGAAAACCTTGGCTGAAGAAGATATCGCAAGGGTTTATAGGGCCAAATTGCTTCTCTTCAGGAAGACTCATAACGTGATAGAGACATATATCAAAGTAACAACTCTGGTCTTGGTGGGGGGTGACTACAAGAATCAAGGAAGCAAGGTACAATAAAACCTGCAGCAAAATCTAATCCAGTCTCAGATAGTAGTGCCTGGAAGCAGAAGAAGACTAGGATCGCAAATTAGAATCAAGGATAAGGTGACAGACAGATTGAGGAGCTTGTAGCAAGCAGGAGAAAACAACTATGGTACTGACTGTTCTTAGTGAGGAATTCAGAAGAACTCCTTCAAGGAGAAGGAGAATGTCAATAACCTGTAAGGAAAATTGCACATGGGACAAGTATCAAAGAGGAAGAAGGAAGCAAGGAGATGGATTTTCAACATTCAAAGGAAAGCCACAGGTTGTGGGATCATAAGCTGCTGGCAGGATGGACAATACTTAGCTCGGCTGTGGGGTAAGTCAGCTGATTACACCATACCCAATGCCAATCTCAGCATTAAAGGCTTCCCCATTCAGCGATGTGTTTCAATGTCCCGTTTTAGATCAATCTTTTCATGTCTGTTGAAACAGCTTGTTTAGTAATGGGAGAGTTGCCAGTAGTATAAGGAAGTTTAGATGAATTCAATGTTGACTACTGCCCCTTTTTATCTTTCTTTTTCCCATGTATCTTATCCCTCCCTGCTCTTTAAATAAATAAATAAAGGGTCTGATCTTCTCATGCCTGATTAGGGATTTTTTTTTCTGATAAATAACCTGATTAGGTTGATGAATGGCAAGATCAGCTGCCAACTCTTCAGCAACTAAGGGTTTCTTTTTTCCCTTGATTTTGGTATTTTGAAAGTTCAGCAATTGGTATTGTAACTATTGTTAGGGGGTGCTTCTTAATTCTTATTCGATAACGTCTTATAACCTGCATAGTTATAGCCAATCAAATTAAACTTGGTGATTTAGAATTGTATTAGAAAATTTTATTCGAGTCATTGCTAGTCAAAAGATAAAAAGTAGTCAAATTGGGGCTCAATTATGTTTCACTAAAAAAAAAATTACAAGAAATGACTTGGCTTTGATTGGCTTACTAATTTTACTTTTTAATTCATCATAGTTTCAATTTTATGTGTTTTTAGAGTGTTACAAGTTAGATGTTTGATTGATTGGCCCTTAGGAAACTTCTTTTTTTTTATTATTTATGATCAAAGTGAGTCATGGGATAGTAATTTCGATCCTTCAGAAAATAGCGGATCGTACTTTTTAACATACCGTTGAACTTGGAGTTGGTTTGCTTATTGGGTGACCTGATCATGTTTTATGAATAGTCGATTTCGATTCATAAATTGATAGTTAATGGTTCATTAAAATAAAAAATTTAAATCGAAACTTTAAAGTAACGGTTTGAACGATTTATGAATCGACGGTTCACGATTTCGGTAAGGTTCAATCAGTCGATTCCAACAAGATTACATTTTCAAATAGTTATGATTATGGTTTTGATTTTGATATTTAAAAAAAAATTAAAATGTAAGTGTAATTTTTTTTAATTTTAAAATGAAAGTTTGTTATTAAAATGAATTTAAATTTATTTTTTGTTTCAAAAAATAAAACTGTTTACGTATCTTTCGAAAGTATAGATGAATAAAAATCCTTGTAAATCATCTCTTATCCCAATCAATATTTATGCACTTTCGACTTCAATGTTAGTAGAAGTCTTCTCTTCTTATTGACAATTTTAGTTTTAACTTAATTATCAAAATAAGATTAAGCATCTAAAGAATCAGAATCCAAAGATAATCGATATTTTTTCTTGAAACTCTCTAGAGACTATAGTGTAACTGTCAATTTTTTTTTATTGAATTTCTTTCTTTCATTCCATAAAAATGATGAAAAATAACATGAGTATGTGGCACCAAACAATGGTTGTTTAAAGCTTATAAGAAGAATTTTGTAAAGTGTAAAACATTTCTAAAGTTTGAAATTTGAAAAGATAAAAATTAATTTTTTTATACATAATTATGGTAAAATAGTGAGATAAAGACAAGACTAATGCATAAAAAATTAACATAACTTATTAAATAAAATTATATATAATATATTTTTTTAAGGTTTGAACTGTCGGTTCAACGGTTCATGAACTTTCGGTTATAGGTCATGAACTACATATTCACTATTTATCAATATGAAAATCTAAACCAAATTAAAAAATTATCGGTTCATGAACCTTAATGAACCGTAAACCTGGTTAACGATTTTGAAATCATTGGCCGCGGTTCATTTATGATACGGTTCAGGTTCAACCATTTTACTCTTTTTACTTGTGTAACTTTTATTTTATCTTTTATTTTCTTTATTTTTTCCCTTCACAAAATGACTTTCATAGAATAAATCACATAACTTTTTGTATAAGGTGATGGAAATAAAGGAAAAGATTAATAAAATAAAATATTAAGGATATAGAAAGATGAAATAAAAGTAAATGTCAAATTTGCATAAACAATTGAATGGTATAAAGTACAATGTTGTTGAAAACAAATCTGGATCATTTGGGTCTGATTTTTTTTCCATTTTTTTAAACAAAAATAATAAATTCATAATTTAAAACAACAAGAAGAGCCTGTATAGAGTTTTCTTTTTTTGAATTAAAGAGTATAGAGTTATTCTATTGTTTCAACCATGTTAGGAAAAGAAAATTGGTTGCTAGTGTTTTATGAGCCTATGCCTAACTGCCTATGTTTAAGAATTTGAAATGAGTTATTGGTGCAATTGACCCTTAACGTTTATTATTTTGTCAATTAAACCCTTATCATTTTTTTAAATGATTAAAATTCTAACGTTTCTCTATTTTGTTAATTGGATCCTTTTGACGGATTCCATCCAAATTCGTTCAAATTGAGTTAAGTCAACACAAAAAAATTTTCAAATGGTCAACTGTGAGAGTATGGTTGTCATTTTACTGTTCACTCAAAAGTTTTTTAAAAAAAAATTAAAAAACCCCATCCCCAGCTATCGTCCCCCAAAAAATCAAAACCACAAATGCCCCTTATATTTTCCTTCCAAAACAATAATTGAATGTAATAATTTAGGGCAAAAAATGGACATGCGAAAGGGGAAATCTCGACAATGAAATATTGGTCGATTCAAGAAAAAGATGAGAAGAAATGTAAAAATAAATAAATATAATATTAAAAGTAAATAATTAAATATACAAGAAATTCAATAAAAATGAATTATATTTTATAATAAGAAGAAAAACATCTACTCCCTCCATTTCGAATGAATTTTTTACACAAATTAATAAACATAATTAATATTATTAAAAATATGTATTTTTCATAAATTATTCATAAAATAAATTCATTATTTATCATTTCAAAATGAATTTCATGTACTTTTAAATATAAACAATTTCACTTTAAATATGAATATTTTGATCAAGTAACAAATATTATATTTTTAATAAGTAAAGTTATTTATAATTTGGAATAAAAAAAATCTCAAATTGATGATATAATTATATTTTAGCACGGATCAAGTAATATATAAGAGAAACGGTGGTTCATCAGTGCAAAAAAATTGGTTCATCTACCAACAACCACATGCCATTAATTGCGTGCAATTTTCCACAAATCACACCATTGGCTTCTTCATTCTCCTGGCCCTCATTTTCATTTCATGGCTATAAACCCAACCGCTCACTCCCAAACTTTCCGCATTTAAAACCCATTGCCATTTTCCCAGAAGAAAATCTCCTAAGATCTTCAATCCTAAACCAAACTGCCTTCTTTCTCCTCGTCTTCAAGAATGAAGGTGGCTGTCGTTACTCGTAGCGGCAGAGAAGTCGTAAAGGGTGGCCTTGAGCTCAATGACTCTGTATGCTTTCTTAATTGAGTCGTCTTCCTTTTTTTTCTTTCCAAATTCAGTTAAATTTTGTGGGTTTATTTGAAGGGCTTGTTTTTGTAGGATACTGTGGCTGATCTGCAGGAGGCTATCCATAAACGAAGTAAGTGTTATTTTTGCTTCTTGGATTGTTTTGTCATAATGGGTTTCGATATATTTTCGAGGTTCTGATTCCAGTTAGATCCAATGCTGTTTGAATTTGTACTTGATATTTCATAATTATACTTAGATGAGAGAAAGAGAGATTATTGGCATTTCGTGATGGTAAATTGCTCCTACTGAAATTCAGTATATCTAAGAAGCTATTAGTTGCTTTTTAAACTACCCTGTTATGAAAGCGGATTCTTCTATTTTGGGCCTTTTGCTGCTAAAACTCCAGTTGAGTGCGTTGTGTAAGTGGCTGCGGTGGATAGCAGGCTGTGTATCAAGGCATGGTGCCTTATCGAATCATATGTTTTGCCTTTATGTACCGAGGAAATTCTAATTAACCTTTTACACTGTTGTGCAAACTAATCATTCCTTTATTCTGTTTAAGGAACCTATCTGAAGTGATTGGAATAGGGCTTTGGACTGATTGGCCTTTTCCTTTCTTTTTCCCCCTTTCCTTTGCGTTTTTAAGTTTGTGGTATCTTCATAATCTTGGTTTTTTTTATGAATTTGCCTCTTAGGAGGTATTTAATTTACATATCACTTTTTTTTTATGGTTTTCCTTGAGTTGTTTTCTAACGAGAGGGTAAACCTGCCAAACACTAGCTTGAGGACACTGACCTAGTAGGGAATTGATATTAATTTCTAGGTTGAGAAGTTAACCTTTAGATCGATAACATGGAAGTTACATAGTGCACACGAGTATCTGCCTTTTGTTTTATATGTTTTCACGATTTGACATAGTTTAAGGCTACTTGTCATTACATTGTGTGTAGTTTTTTTGTATTTCATCATGATTTACCCTCACTGGCTTGTACGGTAAAAATATTGAATTAGCTTCTTGCAAATATTAAAATGAAAAGCTTCAGGACATGGATCATGGGATTATTTCTGGCAATACCTTACTAATAATGATGAACTTCAGTAAATGAGAGTACTCAGATCCTTGGCCAACTAAAATGGTAGTGTTGGAGATGCTTTTTCCTAAATAAGTTCTGTGCTTGTTGTTGCCAGACTCCCTTCCTGGGTCTGCTGGTGGCCCTGTTTTTGCAATTTTCTTTTCTTATTAATCCTGTTAATTATTCTTTAAGGCCTCTTTATTCTTATGATCATATTCCTGCCAACAGCCAAGAAATACTACCCTTCAAGACAGCGACTTACTCTCCCTCTCCAACCTGGATCAAAGGAGAAGCCTACTGTACTTCAGTATAAAAAGTCTCTTAAAGAGTACATCAGTGGGAGTGAAAATCAGTTAACTATAGTTTTCAAGGACCTAGGTCCACAGGTTAACTACAGCACGCTATTCTTTTGGGAGTACTTGGGTCCTCTTATCCTGTATCCTGTTTTCTACTTCTTCAATGTCTACCAATACCTGGGCTACAAGGGGGAGCGTGTCATCCACCCAGTTCAGACATATGCTTTATTCTACTGGTGTTTTCACTACTTCAAACGTATCATGGAAACATTCTTTGTCCACCGTTTCAGCCATGCCACTTCTCCACTTTCCAACGTTTTTCGCAATTGTGCTTATTACTGGAGCTTTGGCAGTTTCATTGCATACTATGTGAATCATCCACTTTACACTCCAGTAAGTGACCTCCAAATGAAAATTGGCTTTGGACTTGGGTTGGTTTGTCAAGTAGCAAACTTCTATTGCCACATCTTGTTGAGAAATCTTCGAAGTCCTAATGGTAGTGGAGGGTACCAAATCCCCTGTGGCTTCTTGTTCAACATTGTTACATGCGCAAATTACACTACCGAAATTTACCAGTGGCTGGGCTTCAACATTGCAACTCAGACTGTGGCTGGTTACGTTTTCATGGTTGTTGCTGCTACCATAATGACTAACTGGGCCCTTGCAAAGCACCGACGTTTGAGAAGGGTAAACTCCTAGCTAATGCATGCTGATCCCTTGCATGTACTTTATATGGGTATTCACTTCCAATGGTACAGAAGATTTTTAAAAATGGAAACAAATAAAAGAAAAGGAAAAAAGATTAAGTTTGCAAACTGGCTATCTCTAGAAGCAGAGTTATCTCCTAGTCATATCTATACGCCTTTTCTTTCATTCAAAAACATGATTATGATTCTGGTAGTTTATTTCAACAAACATTTCTATAGCTTATGTTTCTCCAAAACATTTGCCTTATCTGTGTGTGAAAGAGAGAGAAGCATTGCAATTTCTGTTACTGTTTGCCCATTATCCTAGTTGAATCACTTATATTGGTCAAGTTTTACTCAATCTGACTTAGGATTATACAATTGATTTCTAAATTTTGTTGTCTTCTGATTGAGTTATAAATTCTTCTGTAACAAATGAAAACGGCGACCAGGCATCTTTTTTGGTGATTGTTACAAATATTCTTAAGGACATGTTGAAAATTTAGCATTTTTCCCTTATGGACATTATCTTGTTTTGATATCTATATGCACCACCCATCCTTTGCAGATATTTGATGGGAAGGATGGAAGACCAAAGTACCCTCGAAGATGGGTGATATTGCCCCCATTTCTGTAGGAAGCAACCTGCAAAGCAGACATTGGCTCCTCCATTGATGAGATTGCTAGTTCAGCCCCACGTCTCAAAGGTTGTTAGTGCTCGTTTTGGAATAAATTATTAGGAACATAGATTGGATCTTGCTCATTTCCTCTTTCATATGATAGACTTTTATGGAAATGTGATGCATCTGAGATTGTATTTATTTGCTTTTCTGCAAGTTAGCCCTTTCTTTTTATTTTATCATCTTTGATTCTTCTTTGTATCTGGATTGGATGTCTTTTTTGATACATTATAGATTTGCAGATTTTATTTGTTTCTCATAAGATACGATTTACTACTTTCTTACTCTGGTGAGCCTTCCGTCTAGTCCAGAAAGATGGTATCCCGTATTCATTTGCTTACTGTGTGAAAGATGAAATCGTGTGGTTTTATGACTCATATTTATATAATATGGTTGGCGATATTGCCAGAGCTATTCTCCCCTTGGCCAGAACGAATTTCCTCTTGGTGACAATTTTGTTCTTGTGTTCGAGAGGAGAAATCTTCTATATTGATTCTATTTCCATTTGTTTCAACAAATCTCCCAGATTTCAGGTCTGCTCAAGAACACCTTTTTTCTTCCTTCTAGTTGGGTGTGTACACAACCGCGCTATTTTTTGGTTGAGAGGTGAGCATATTGATTGGTCAAAGTAGATCTCCATTCTCCACCCTTCAATTTTTCACTTTCATTCCATTGCCCTCGTATTTGTGGCTTTACACTACTCTATATTCACCAACCCAGAGACTGAGCATTAATGGGAACACAAATGAAGGCATCTCTTGCTAAAACCAGAAAGGAAACAGAAAGATTCTTCTCTGTTCAAATGAGAGTTAAGAGAGCTCAACTACTTGGTAGGTGTTGGGCGTTTGGTTAGGCTGGCCCCCTACTGTTGCTCTCTGCTTTAATATTGAAATGAAAGTTAATGGCTAATCAAGTAAATGAATGGGTTTATGATAATCTGTCTCAACAGTTTGGACGCCATGACTTAATTAGCTATGTGGGATTTTATTCTTTAAGGAGTTTCTTGCATGATTTAGCTCTGGAGAAACTCCCTGATTCACGATCCTGATTTTCAAACCCTCTTCTTTATCGTTTAGGACACATTTGATAGAATCTAGAGTTATTTTTCCTCCAATGCTAGTATAGATTGTAAATTGGGCAAGCTCTGCCATTAAGTGTTAGTAATTACCATTGATTTTGATTAATAATATAATTCAATCCATAGAACTTTTATGGTCTTTTGGGATATGCATAGTAAATAGTTCCGGACACATACATTTTATTCCCTCAAAAATTATAGTAATTAGTACTAGTAATGGCCATAAGCTTCATTAGGGATTCATAATTGTTTCAACTTCCAATTTCCAATTCATTTACTCTACGGTCGAGGGACCAAAAACTATAGTTGAATTCTGTTCAATTGAATTGAATGCAAACAAACTCATGCCTCTCAATACCTTCTCTACAGCCACGGCAACAAAAGGTTCCTGCTGAGGGTCTCCAGGTTGGATTGGAGGCTGCAAATGTAGCTATTTGTATGTTTGGACATATAAGGTACAGTAGATATTATTTTCTTGAAAAAGAAAAAACAAACATTGGACTAAGAAGAAATGTACCGTGGAATTTTATTCTCAAACACTCAACTCAATTGGTGTTTTTTTTTCCTTTTTTTTTTTCTGAGTTACTAAATCTCACACTACAATAGAACACTTTGTCTTAAATTTGAACATTACTACACTTTGTAGAATCCTAATTCTAATACAATTGAAATTTTAATAACATATTCTATAAAAGCAATGATTATGTAATGTTTTGAATGCATTTATTCTTAATAATAAAATATTCAAACAATAAAAGTCAATACGCATCCATTTATGGTATCAAAAACAATTGAAAACTTTGTTTTCCATTATGGAGGAATTTTGTGCGCAACTACATGGAAGGAGTTTCGTATACACACGTTCGAAATTCCTTCATATATTACGTATCACGTGTAACAGACCTCTTGTGTACACTGAAATATCGAAACCTAGAAGAAGAAAAAAAGTGACCCTTTGACAATCAACACTCGTTTCGACATAATTATCTCAAATTAATCAATGAAATGATGAACTCATCATAGATAATAAATCAATCAAATTTTGTCACAAAAATACAAAAGAATCAAAATCAAATAGAGGAATAAATAGGTTTCAATCGAAACAGTAAATTTCAAAATAAAATCCTATCAATAAGTTGTTTATTTCAAATTCAAGGAACAAAACATGAATCTCATATGTTAAAATGTGTATATGAAGCTTTAATCTCTATAACAAAACCTTCAATATACCAAAAACCACCAAAATGAAACAAACTATATAAATAACAAAAAATCAACTTTAAAGTTATAAACAATTAGAATATCTTCAAAATCTAAGATCACTAACCTCGTATAACTTGTGAATGATCTTCTATCACTTCAAAAAATAGTAAATCAGACATTAAGAAGGGCGACGCTCAGTAGAGAATCCCTTATTCTTTCATATCCGTGTAACAAATGGGGGAAGGGTATTGATGCTATTTAGTTAAAATGGTAGGAATTTTTTGGTCAGAAAAATGTTGTATTTAGTAAATTGTTATCGCATTTAACATTTTTTTTTTTTTGAGAAGTGGGAATGGGGAAGACAATAAGCAAGAATGAGATGAATAAATGAGATCTAGATAATATTGAATCTAAATGATTTAAATATCCAACAATAGTTTTTCCACCACTTTGACAAGTTATTTGATAGTAATTTCTAATTTTTTATTTATAATAATAGACATTGAATATTAAGTCCATTCTATTAAAATTTTTAATTTATTTTTAATATAACAATTATTATTAAATATTATTTTTAATAAAAATTAGATGACACATGAAATGTCTAAACTTATATATTTACTTTCTTACATACACACACACACACACACACATATATATATATATATATATATATATATATATGTTTCATCCAAAAATCTCACTAACAACTTCCTTTAACTATATTTTTTCCTTTTTTGAGGAAAAATCATTAACTATATTACTAATAGAAGAAAATGATATAATTTTATTATAATTAATTCTCTTTAAGTTTTGTATTAAGTTAAAAGTAACATTTACATATTCAGTTTTCTATAATAAAGTAAATAATACTAATACAACCTGCTTGATTATTGAAGCAATATGGTAGATGGGAATCAATAGTATAAACTGGAACTCCTGTACCGTGAGCTTAAGATCTTGTCAGACTCGAGCAAGTCATTATTACCTAAATGGGATGAAATTATAATTAGTCCTTCAAAATTATAAAATTTTTAATTTGAGTATTGATTCTTTAATAATCTCAATTAAGTCATGTATTGTTGAAAAATCGTCCTTTTTAAATAAATTTAGTGGATATATATATATATATATATATAAAAAGATCAAAATGATGATTTTTCACCCAAAAAAAGAGGAAAAAATCTTGTTAAAAACATTTTAACGAATTTAAATGAAAATTTAAAACTTAAAAACTATAAAATGATGATCTTTTACAAAATTTAGATACTAAATTAGAAATTTTGGAATAATAAAAGACTTATTGAGAATCTTTCTAATTATGTACTTTACCCTACCTACATGCATCATTTTATTGCCATCCCGAGGCCTGATTTCACAGGTCACGCTTCACATTGGAGGAATGGCAGGTGGGGGTTTGAAAATTTGAAATCACAGGACGAAAAGAACATTCTTTTTTCCTTCTTTTTTTTTTTCTTTCCCATTTTTGTTGAATATGGAAAGAACATTCATTCAAAGGCAATAAAAAGTGACAACTGTGGATTAGAGAAAAGGTCTGGGATCCAGTTGGAAGACATCACACATGCATGACTTGAATCTTCAAAGTTAGATCTTTTAGGTTTGTTATATTATCTTACTTGATAAAGCTCATATACATAACTGTAAAGACAAAACTGCATCTCCAAACAATGATGCAAACAATATTTTATCCTACACAAAGTTTATGAATTATAGTTAATATTACATTGTACAAAGAAAGCTTATTGTACAAAACTTATCAAATATGGATAAAAGGAATTTTTTCCCCTCCCAAAATCAAATAGCAGTTTGACTTAGAAAGCCTTTATTAAAAGTTGTCACGCTTTTAAAATAAAAAATGTGAATTGGATGAAAAAAACAAATATACAGTCATAAAAAAAATATTTTAGAAATTAAATATTTTTATTTTATTTCGAGATGTCTAAATATTTATTTTTTCAAAATAATATATTTTTAATATATAAATTATACTAACAAACTCTTTAATTTAAATTATTTTCATTTCACTCACTAATTGTACAAATATAAATTCCCATATTTTCATATTCATATTCTTACTATCATTTTTGTTTAAAAATACCAATTTTCTTCCTTTTATCTCACATTTTCTTTTCCACACTTCAGTACATAATTTTCTCATCGTTCAAACAAATCTAGGAAAGCATAAAATCCATCGGCTAGTTGCAAAATTCTGAAAGTAACCAGCAACAAAGTATCTGTTCGAGAAACTAACTTATATACACATATAAAATGGTACTCTAATAAATAATAATTTCCTCAAAATACCATTCACTTAATTCTCTCCTCCTACAACAATAGAACAATATGCGTTACCTCCACTTTTCTTTATTTTCGTGAAAAATTTTGAGTTTATTAATGCATGGAAATTTATTTTAAATAAGGTATAGGAAATAAAACTTGTCAAATTTTATAAAAACATAAGTTAAAATAATATTATGTCTCAAAATTAATATTGCATTATATATATATATATATATATATATATGTGTGTGTGTGTGTAATAGTGTATGAAAGTAGTGTTATAAATAAATAAAGAATAGTGAAAATTGAATGTACATTTGATGAGTTTTAAATAAACATAATATTAGAAAAATAATAATTATAATATTATTTTATTAAATTAATATTTGAATTGAAACAATAAAATAATTTTTTTACGCTTCTTGTGAGCCCTTCTTTTTTCTTTTTTCTTTTATGAAAAGTGCATCATTCATTAAAATTTTCAGAGGGAGGGAATGTATCATCCACAATATCACACCAAATATCCTTAGATAAGGTAGATGGCGATACAAAATCAAAATAAGTTTGAGATATAGTTCATTGATCAAGGTTACAGACAACCCTATTACAATGTTTAGAAATATAATTGATGAACCGACATAAGTTATAATTATCCAACAAAATAAATTTAGCACGATTAATAAAATACTCAACTCGTCTAGTTTCATAATCTTGCAACCCTTTCGTAGCTAGAATTAAGGCATCCTCAAAAAACACATTTGTGTACACTTGAAGCCCATGAATAAGAGAGGCCCCTAGGAGAATTTACCTAAAATAAACTCATTTTTAACATTTTTATCCAAAATAATTTGATTTATTGAGGGTATATCAAAATAATTTAAATTGTATTTGGGAAAAATGTATAAACATTTTTTATATTACAACATTTTTTAAAATGACATTTATCCTAAAAGAATAGACATGATTGTAAATCGTATTTATTAAAGATGAACGTCTTTGCTAATGAACGTAATTCATAATGATGTTTATTGCTCCAAATATAAAAATGTGATTGTCAAATACATATTAAGGATGAACGTCATTGTCAAACACATTATAATATAAAAAATATTTAAATGTTTTTTTCAAATACTTTTTGAATTATTTTGATACACCTCTAATAAAATATATTATTTTTTATCAAAATATTAAAAATGAGGTTATTTTTTATTAAATTCTCCCTATGCCAATATAGACATATGTGGCATCCACTTCTTTTGAGCTCTTCTGGCAAATGAAGTTTTGTTTAAATTCTTTAAACTATTTTTTATTTTTGATTCATCCAAAATATTCATAATCTTCGTTTTTTGTAAAATATGTTTGCAAATTATGTTTTTTCTATAAAAAATATTCAAAATTTTTAATTTTCTTTTTTATACCCATCAACTATTTTTTATTTATCGAAAATACTCATATTCTTTATTTCTTTTTTTATATATATACCTTCAAACAATTTTCAATTCATAAAAATTACACAAATTATCTCTGCACATGACATTTCCGATAAAAAAAATTAGTATTGCTTTTGAAGTATAAAACCATCCTAACAAAAAAACATTTTACAAAAAAAAAATCTCCCATTTTTTTTCCATATTTACCTGTCATAAATTTTTTCGATAAAGTTTAAATTGTAATTTTAAAGAGTTCAACTAAAAGTGAAAAATTTGGGAATGGAGTTTTTTGTATATATATATATATATATATATATATATAATGATGATTTTGCCTTTCAAAATCAATGTTAAAAGCTGCTAATTTTTTTTTTTTTTTACTGACGCCACAATGTACAGAGATGGTTGAAACAAATTAGATATAAAAAGAAAAATAAATATTATGAGTAATTTTAATAAATAAAAAATAATTGATGGGCATAAAAATGAAAAATAAAAATTTATGAATTTTTTTATGAATAAAATATAATTATTGACATATTTTGGAAAAAACAAAAATTATAGATATTTTCGATAAATAAAAAATAATTAGATGTTATATTTCCTAGTTTCCCTTCTTTTTTTCAAAAGAAAACCGGAGTATCCTCCAACAAATAATAATATAATGTTTTTAAAAAAAAAGGAAAAAGAGGAAAAGCGAAAAAGAAGGGGCTGTGCCGGTAGCCACCACGAAGAATGAGTAATGATAGCTCCCACGACGTATCACTCGTGGCCGTACATCCAGACTGTTGAAAGATAGAGTGAAGAAATCCAACGGTTCAGATTAAGTTTCCCCCGCTCATTATTAACCCCTCAAAATTTCTCATTCCTAAGAGAAAACAGAGACAGAGGCAGAGCACACATCTCCACATACATTCTGGTATACGCACACATCTATTTGCGCCTTCCTCATTCTCTCTCATCCGCCATTGTTCTCCTCTCCGGCGGCCTTTAACTCCCTCTCTTTCCGTCAGTCTCCTATTTCTCCACAAGGTATCGTTTCTCATTTGCATTTCATCTCCGAATAGATCTATTAATCGGCGCATTTGTTTCCGCATCTGTTTTCAATTCGTTCGTTGTTTTTATACATGTTGCTGTTGATCTGCAATTGATCGAGCTCAAATCACATTATTTATGCAGAATTTATTTGTGACATGTAATTTATTTATTTTTATATAAATGCTAGTTTTTATTTTTTTGATATGATAATTTGATTTCGTTTGAGAGTACAGCTGTTTTCTTTTTGAACTTGAGCCGAATGGAGGAATGCATGCTGCTGGAATTGAGGATTTCTGTCGTTGTAATGTCGTTAGATGTTTTTTTTTTTAATATTGATTATTGCATTTTTGTGTCGTAATCGCGTTGTGACTTGTTGGTTGGTTCTCTGTAATCTTGAGCATTGCATTGTGTCGTAATATGTAATCTTTTGATGATTGAGATGCTATGCCTTCTTAATGTGTGTTGATGCGATCTAAATTATGCGATCTTAACCTACTGTTCTAGTGACTGAAATGAATGCAAATTCCAAAATTTTGCTCATGTTGTCCGTATAGTTTAGTTGTTCTATTTCATACGATTAATCAAGGTTCTCTTCATTTATCGAAACCTGGGTTCATATTCTCCTTTTTGTTTGTAGTTATAGATTAACTTGAGGTTGAAGGTTTTTTCACATGTCAAGGGCGTGATTGTGGGATTAACGTCTTCTTCTGAAACTTTTAGATTTTTTTTCTCTTTATAAGCCGGAAAAGTTGAATCTTAGATTATCATTGCAATGAGAAACAGGTTTTGATTTTGACTATTGTGCAATATGTTTTATGTAGTTTTTCATAGTTTATAGGGAAAAATACACGTTAGGCTTGAGGACAGATTTTAGGAATTGAATCTTTAACTTTGGGTAATTCAAAATCTTTTTTTTCGTGTGTATCATTAGTTTGGATACCTTTAAGAGATCAAATTTGCTTAATTACCCATTCTGGGGAAAAATTGAAATCCATCTCCCTCTACACAATGTGCTTTAACTGTTATTTTTTTATTACTTAAACAATGCAGCAAACTGATCTACTGTTGACTTTGTATCTCCAGCAAGATATATTTGACATTTTAGTCATGTATTTAATGCCATTAAAGGTTGTTTGCTATCATGACTGTTGGATGAGTTATCTCTGTCACATAATCATTCCTGTATCTTTTTGCATTAAAATAATTGGCTCTAACTCTCTACCATATTTGGTCCAAAGAATGTTCGCCTACTTCAGTTTAACTGGGGAAGATAGGTAATAAGGGAAAGAATATAGCTAGATATGTACTTGATTTACTAAAGCTGTGGTACTTGTTCAGGTGGTGGTAGCATAAGATGGCAGAAACAGAGGACATTCAGCCACTCGTGTGTGACAATGGAACTGGAATGGTCAAGGTACTGAATGATGCTTATTTGCCTCTATTACTGAAACTTGTGCGGCTACTAAAGTTCTGCTTGTTTTTCTGTTCATTTTATTGGTCCTTGAGTAGATAGTTATGTTTGCATTTTGTGTTCTGTTCAGGCTGGATTTGCTGGAGATGATGCTCCCCGAGCTGTTTTCCCAAGCATTGTTGGTCGCCCTAGGCACACTGGTGTGATGGTGGGAATGGGCCAGAAAGATGCCTATGTGGGTGATGAAGCTCAATCAAAGAGAGGTATCTTAACTCTGAAATACCCAATTGAGCACGGTATTGTTAGCAATTGGGATGATATGGAAAAGATATGGCATCACACTTTCTACAATGAGCTCCGAGTTGCTCCTGAAGAGCATCCTGTCCTCTTAACTGAAGCACCTCTTAACCCAAAGGCTAACCGTGAAAAGATGACTCAAATAATGTTTGAGACATTCAACACCCCTGCGATGTATGTTGCCATTCAAGCCGTGTTGTCCCTGTATGCTAGTGGACGTACAACTGGTAAGCATTTATCTGCAGCTTAATCAATATATTCTATTATTATTACTTTCATGAACATATCCCACACTGCTTCTGCCCCGTCTCACAGAACTAGAAAACAATGGGAACCTTTTGATCAATTTAGTTCAATTGATAATTTGATTATGCTATATATAGCCACTTAAAATCTTCTGGTGGAGATTTTATTAAGAATTGAGATAAAAGTTTCTTCACATTAGTTTCTTTTCTTCAGGATGAGTTGTATTAGTTGGTAGAAGCATCTCTAGGAAATTGTTGGATTGAAGGATGTTTGAATTTTGTTCCTTCTTCCTACCTTGCAGTAATGCTTTTGTTGTTTTTCTTCTGTAGGTATTGTGTTGGACTCTGGTGATGGTGTGAGTCATACTGTCCCCATCTATGAGGGTTATGCTCTGCCACATGCAATCCTTCGTCTTGACTTGGCTGGACGCGATCTCACGGATTACCTAATGAAAATTCTTACTGAGCGTGGTTACTCTTTCACCACCTCAGCAGAACGGGAAATTGTGAGAGATGTGAAAGAAAAATTGGCTTACATCGCTCTTGATTATGAGCAGGAGCTGGAGACTTCAAAGACTAGCTCTGCTGTGGAGAAGACGTATGAGTTGCCTGATGGACAGGTGATCACAATTGGTAATGAGAGATTCCGATGCCCTGAAGTCCTCTTCCAACCTTCAATGATTGGAATGGAATCAGCTGGAATCCATGAGACCACATACAACTCCATCATGAAGTGTGATGTTGACATTAGGAAGGACCTATACGGCAACATTGTCCTCAGTGGTGGTTCTACCATGTTCCCGGGCATTGCTGATAGAATGAGCAAGGAAATTACTGCTTTAGCTCCAAGCAGTATGAAGATTAAGGTGGTGGCACCACCAGAGAGGAAATATAGTGTCTGGATTGGAGGCTCCATCTTGGCATCACTCAGCACCTTCCAGCAGGTCTGTTTATTTACATTCAGAATAAATGGTGATAGCTTTTTAAGATTATGTTTTAATTTTCTTTGGTTGTTTATTTGCAGATGTGGATTGCAAAAGCAGAGTACGATGAATCTGGCCCCTCAATCGTGCATAGAAAGTGTTTCTAGTTTTGCAAGGACAACAAAGTTGGAACTTTCTCCTGCTGTGTTAGAAATGAGGCTTGCAATAATTTTATTCTAGCTTTGCATTCAATATATATCTAATTCTCTTTGTGGGTTGATGACCTTGAAAGGGCGAGGAGTTGATTGTTTGATGTTCCTATTCTTTGATTTTATATAATGTAGAAGTTTCAACTTTTGTTTTGGCCGCATCTCGCTCTCTCTCTCTCGTTTTGGTTTTAATATCTAAGGGACAGCTGTTATTTTGTGTATTATCCTGGAGGATTAGATCCCTCGTATCTGTCCAGGGCTATAAAAAACACTTACTGAAGATACGATTTAGTTCAATCTTTCATAAAAGAAGCATAAGTGGGAGGGATCGGCGCTTGCTTTTATTTTGAACTTAATCATATGTATATTCTCGATTGCCTTATCCCACAAAATATTGATAATTCTATGGATGTATCAAATGTAGGAGTATAGCTTAAATGTATCAAATGCATAAACTAAAGAAAAGAAACACAAATTATGTACAACTCTCTAAGTTTTCTGCTTTACATCAAATGATCTGCCACCAAGTTTTAAGCTATACTCCTAGCTGGGATTCTTGGAGGAAAGCAGGGAGAATAGAGCCTGATTCTCTTCGTCATAGAATGGATGTTCATCTTCGATTCCATAGTCATTTCCTAATGAAGGCTTTTCAGGTGCTATATTTTTCAATTCATCGTTTATCTCTTGTGGTTTCTCAATACTGCCTTCATTTGAAACTAGAAGTGTATCATCCCAGCTTTGATAATCATTGAAGTGAGAGTTGCATCTCACATATTTTTCAGAAGCAGCACCATCTTTAAAACTCCCTTCTGTTGGAATATGTCTATTGCAGAAACTTCCAAACCCTTTGATCTCACTCGTTAATATCCGAGCTTTGGCTCTCTCTTCTTTGCGAAATGAACTGTCTTCAATCAGTTTCATTACTCTCTCACCTTTTCTTTGCACAGTTAAACCCCAGTTGAACCTGCATCCATGTGAACAGAATTATTATTGAAACTCAGACTTCGTGTTCGAACCCCAAAATGAATGCAAGAAAAATAGTACTAATGTAAATATAAACAAACCCTTTCTCATCAACATGGTTAAAAGTTTTCATCTCTCTAATGATTTCTTGGTCACATTCAAACTCCTCTGCAACTCTTGCTGGTCCATGTGTTAGAAGATGTTCCAGTAAAATTAGAGCCTTGTGAGAAGCTCGCCAGTTTTTTCTATCATATTCCCGCAACCTGTTTTGTTACCAATATGAAATCATGCATGGAACTTATACCCCAAAAAAACCAGAGATGTTTATAATACATGCAAAGTCGGATGAAATCAAGAAATCAAATGCAAACAGTGGACAGAAACAGACCTTTTATGAAGAATATCAACGATTCTCCAATAATCATCAACTTCAAAGGCAGCCCGTGAAATTAATCTCATGGAACGTGTGTCTGGAACTGAGAAATCTCCATCTGTAGCTTCTTCTGTCAATCTTTCATTTCAATCCGACAAAGATAAAAGTAAGTATTATCAGAAAGAGATTCGTGATCAAAACATGTACATATATATACACAAGTATGAAGATGAATTACATTTGGGCAGGTGTAGCATCAGTTAGAGCTAACCGGGCAGCTTTGATTTTTTCTTTGAAGAAGAAAGAAGCTTTCCTTTTGAATTCATGCAATGATGGATGAGCATCCATATTTGCTAATAGCGAGGACAATAACTGAAGGATTAACGTCTTAGATGAAACAGGGTTTCTTGGGCTTGATAGCATTTTATTCATATACGCAACAAATTACTGCAACTGCTCCATTACAATGACAAACATCAACTACTCTGTAAAGTTGATTTGCTTACGTAATGAGAAGACCAAAAAGTAACTTCAGGGATAAAGTTCATGCCATTTGAAATGTTTTAAATCCTTCCAAGTTTGACAACAATCGGCGAAACCATTTAACGTGGAAATTTTGAAGTCAATTTCAGCAGGTTGGCTGGCTTGTCTTGTCTTTACGTATATGTCTCCATTCTGTATAAGCTTTGATGGATGAATTATGCAGTTTAGGTTTTGAGGTCAGGAGATTGAAGTAATGACTAATTGCTGGTATTACTAGAAAATTAAGAAATACATTACTTGGTGTTTCAATGATGAGTTCACAAACATTTTGTGGTGATGAGTTCACAAATCAGGTTAGGTAAGATCCAACTTGAAGACACAATTTTTAAGATCAATCATAAAGTTGAAGCTATTAATTACCCTTTTATAGTAAATTTTCGTATGAATTTGGTTTTTCGTAAATGGTATATTTTAAAAGTATTATACTTGTAATACATGAAATATAAATGCTAAAAAATAGTGAGAATCAAACATTTATATTAAAACTATTTATGCGATTTTACTTACAATTGTAAAGTTATGAATTCAAGTAAATAATGTGATATGTGTCAATAGTCCAAAATGATCTATATTTGAGAAGTACGATAATTTTTTGAATAATTTGAAATACTAAGAAAACTTCTTTCTTTTTTCATTTTTTTATTTATGTAATTTAGTTTTTTTAATTAGTCAGAAACTCATACAACTTATATATTAATACTTCTCTGCATATACAAACAAGAGTAATCGGTAAGTTTAGTACCTAACTTTTACACTACAAATAATTTTGGTACTCAACTTTTTTTTTCATACTTTTTGGTCTCAAATTTTTTTATCTTGATAGTTTTGGTTCTTTAAGGCCAAAAAACTGTAAGTCAATGTCGGAGTTGACTTTGGTAAATTATAAAGGGTAAAATTGGAAGATGAATATTTTTCTCAACAAGTAATTGGTATATTTGGTCTTTTCAACTATAGTTTTGGTACTCAACTTTTTTATTCTAACTATTTGGTCCATAACTTTTTTTACTTCCATAGTTTTTATCCTTTTGCTAAAATTATTTTCTCAACTTAAAAAAATACATATATAAAAAAAGACATCAAATTGAAAAGACCAAAGAAATTTTTAAATTTAATTAATTCATTCATATCTTTAACATTCTTATCCAAAGATTGAATGTATTTTCTTAATGATATTTATCTTTCTCAACCATTAACATTCTCCTTGTACTCAAATTTTCAGTCTCAATTCTACTTGTCCCTCTCCAGTTGATTGCCTAGTCTTTATTCCTCACTAAACTTTGTTGTTGGTACCCAGTTTTCAAGCAATTGTGAGAAGTTTTTTCACAAAGAGAAAATCAGCTTGGATCCAAGCCATAATATCGTTTCTATCATTGGCTTTGGGTGTTGATTGCTTCTGCAATGGCAAGTGTCCTGGTGTGAAATTCCAGTTTTGGGATGGAAATCCCTCTTCTGTTGTTGGGTTTTTAACTTAGTTTATTTAACAACATAAGAAATATATACAATAGGGATAGAATTTCTTGAGTTGAATATGGTTGAGGTTATGATAGCCTAGGGATGAGGGTTTTGCACCTTTAGATGTTGATAAAGTAAATTGGCGGACTAGGAGATATGTAAGTTCGGTCATTTTGATAAAGCATCGGTGCCAATGGGATTGAGAGAATTTGATTTGATGGCCACCATGATATTTTATTTTAAAAAATGAAGAAAAAATGGTTGGGGTAGTGGATTTTTTATATTCAATTACACATGACAAGTGCTCGTTGGGGATATTGTTGGAAGTCCGTCGTCTTATCTATTATGATTGCAGTGTAGATGTAATTTCTTCAGGTTTTTTAAAGAAAAAAATTAAAAGCTTGAGCATCAATCATCCCACTAGGATAATGAATCACCATTTTGAATAAGAAGACATACAACCATTCTAACTAAATTCTTTTTCCCCCATATTTATGTCTCCTCTCTACATCTCCCCGAATTTGATGTGCCCAAATTGCCCCTGGTTATGATTTCAAAAGTCAACTCATTCTCCAGAGACCAAAACTACCAAAGTAAAAAATGGAGACCAAATAGTTCAAATAAAAAAGTTGGGGATCAAAACTATAGTTGAAAATATTAGGTACTAAATATATAAATTACTCATTGAGAAAAGTATTTCTACCTTTTAAAATTTTATCAAAAGTCAATTTTAGTGTTGACTCGACCGTTTATTGTCCAAAAAGAATCAAAACTATCCAAAAAGTGAAAAAAAAAATAGATATCAAAATTTTTTTTGATGAAAAAGATGGATACTAAATGTACCAATTACTCCTACAGAATCAAATTTTGAGTACTCAGTAATAATTTTTATTTTATTTTAAAAAAAAAATCTGTTTTTTTATTAGAAAGATAAAATTTTTGAAGTTTCTTTGAGTGGGCAATTTGACGTATTTAAATATTCATACAGTCAATCGACACTCCTTTTAAATACAAAGCCAATGAATGACATTAATCTAGTATTTGCATTTAAGAAGGGGTTTTCATATTAGAGATAGAAATAAAGACATTCACTTTGTATGGATAATATTCAGCCTACATTGTACCTACATCCCGGCAAGGTGGCAGAAAACTGATCTTGAAGAAACAGAAAGAGTTTATCCCCGGGTTACTTTTGCTGCTCTAAATTGAATTTCTAGGTCAAACTTAACTCAAAAGTACCCACCATTCCAGAAAGTTTAGACCTTTTGAGTCAAGAATAAGATAGCAAATGGAGCTAAAAGGCAAGGGAAAAGGAAGAACAGTCGATGCACTAGACTAAAGGGAAAAGGAGTCAGAAAGCCGTCAGTGCTTTCTTCTTTTTCTTTTTTCACTTTTAATTCGTTTGTGCATATGGAGGAGATGTTATCGCCAATTGAACAAATATACTTATAAGAGGTCAACAGTAAAAAGAGGATCTAGTCATGTAGATGAGTATATCCACCAATTGCATGTAGATCTAGTCATGCTAGCACGTATCCCACTTCACCAGTCATGGTTCGGGAAAAGCATATCCACCAATGCCAGACATTGAGCAGGTCTCATATAATTATAATTTGAGCAAGAATAAGATCCACTTATTTTATGAAGGAGAGCCAATTAACCTGGATCTCCAATAGAACAGTTCTGGTTTGATATGCATTTGCATTGCATGGTAAAACCATAGTTGAGGTAAGAAGGTGAGTAAACTGTTGAACTATGTAACCTTGAAACACTAAATTCTATAAGATCAAGCTGCTGTTACCATTCAATGGAAGGAAAAAGACGAAACTATGATGCTACAATAAAGAGCAAAATAAACAGAGAAATAACGGTTACCAGGTATATATGGATAAAATTGCATTTAGTATGTTCTCTAAGCTACCTGCAGCTTTGATCAGCAAGACAGTAAAATAGTCCGAAGAGAGAAGTATGCCTTTCCATATAAAATTGATCCAAGAAGTGAAGTCATCTGGCCATCTACTTAAGACGTCAACTGAAAACGTACTTTCTTCTCACTGACTTAGTGTTAATTAAGACTAAGATATCTAGTTATCAAGTAGCTCTATCCTAAAGCGGAAAATCAGCTGTAGATTTTCCAGATGCCTGTTCTATAACCCAAAGACATTAGGGCCAGCTCCCATAACATGTTGGGAATGCTTAATAGATTAACCTTTGATCCAGGAATTTCAGACCAAGTGACAGATATCTCAACCATGGGGATGTGAAAAATTTTACACAAGTAGACCAATTCAACATCAAAGCACCACCTGGAAAAGGCAGAGACAACAAGTGTTAGTCTACAAAGATGCTATATTGTTTTAAAATAATCAAATCCAGCTTGCATCAGCAGTAGAAGAAGAGCAAGAAGGACAATAAGAAGACACGCTGGACAAACTGAACTGAGAAAAGCAAAAACAAATCATAAAGTTAGACAATGAAAGAAGATGGTCCCTCAATTCAAAGTTATCTTATGCAATGGGTAAGTCTTCAATTTGTATCCCCTCAGTGAAGCGCATAGGATTATCTACACCAAATCTCTAGATGGCATCTGAGTATAATTTTAAGGTATGGTTGTAATTTAATACTCCTCTATCCAAAATTGAAGATCAACATTCCTTATTAAAATGTCCAAATTGAATGTTCACTTTCCTAATACAAATACATTTTTATCATAAAGTGCCACAAATAGCATCCTTAATTTAAGGGATTCATACCTACGAAAACATGAATCTCACTACTAATTACATTAATTTAACTATTCTCCTTAATTTTGTACTAACTAAGCATGAACATTCCGTTTTGGATGGAGGGAGTAGCAAATATGTAAGCAGCATTATCAGGAAGCTTTTTGACTATAATAGCATTCCCACTGACAAGCACGATCACCCACTGGCTATTGCTTGAAGCTATGGCAAGTGTTTTTCACACAAAAATCGGATCCTGACCACATATAGTAACATGGAATGAACTGTGACACAGGGAAAGAAGGTAGATTTCCTGAACCCAATAAAAGTCAACAAATATGTTGCAACATAAGAAGCAACATCAACAAAGATGTACCTTTTCAAGCGGATATTGGTGAAAAGCTTCCGAGCAGCAGATCTAGTAAACATCTTGAAACCACACTGTCAAATCATAAAGTAGTTCAGAAACTGAGTAAACTTGTCCAATTTAGGGAGGAAAGGAATCAGGGAAAGAAGGTAAAGCAGGTGCAGCTGCAGGAAAAGGTTTAATCAATTCAAGAACAACAAAGTTACCTGTGTATCGCGAATTCCAGAGCCACAAGCCAAGAGAACCACTAGATGGAAACCTTTCATCAAGAAATTGCGGTGCCACTTTCTCTGAAGCAAAATTCAAGCCACTTTTACTTGCCAAAGTCTCAAAAAATTTACAATTAAAAATAAATAAATAACTCAACTGTTGCTAGAGCTTTTTTCTCAAGATGAGCACGAGAACCAAATGCTGCAATTGGAACATCATGAGATTTTCACAGTTGCATCACTAGCTACAGAACCTCCAAATTGGTGTTCCTTTCTAGCAACTGCATGGATCTGACTAGCACATCATCAAATACTTGAAAAAAATTTAAATAGAATAAAAACATATAGATTACACGGACATGTATCTTTCCATCCTAACCGTTGCAAAATCATAACAGCCACCAACCTGATTTTCAAGTTTTTCAAGGTCTTGTACTTTTGTTGCGCCATCAGCATCAAGCATAAGTAGTAGTTCACCACGTGCATGGAGCATTCCCTGTTTAGCAGTGCTTTCGCACAAGCAAAAGCTTTAATCAATTGCAAAACATAACTACAAAATCAAGAAACATCAAATGAATGTATAGTTCTGATTACACTCACTTTTCTTATAGCTTCTCCCTTCCCATGGTTCCTTCCAAGAAGAATTACTCTTACATTTTCTACCATGTATCTTTTGACAAAGTCAAATGCTACCTTTTTTGTTCCATCCACACTTCCATCGTCAATTATTATTACCTATTCAGATGATAATCACAAGTTCAAAAATAGGACCAAATGTCATCAGAAAGCAAGAAAGATAATTATGCCAAAGTGGAAAAAGCAAATGACTACTTGCTTTCATTTTGTATCTCCTTACTCCACTCTCTCAAAAATAAATATATAAATATCAGGGAACAAAATCGAGTTCAGAACTATAAATTTTTAAACATAGAGATTTTGCCACCCAGGAAAACATGAAAAAAGCTGAAATAAATACGATGTTGCATTAACTTCTCATTGTGAGTCAAAAAATGGATATTCAAGGCCATAGTTGCAGTGCAACACAATTCTGCTATCTCCAATGGAACATAAACTAATTATATAGCCAAGAAAGAAAGTCACCATGAAGCATTATTTAGCAAGATTTCAACATATCATGTAATTTTTGTTTCTTCACATTTTAATACTTTTTTTCCTCAAAAAAAAATATTTTAATACTTTTTTAGGAAAAAAAATCAGCTTTGGTAATAAAAGGTTCATTAGAATTTCAGGACTATTTGATTTGCATAAAACACCAGACAAAATATATAGAAGCAATGTAAAAAAAATGTTCCTGAGGCAACATCTTTAATGGTAAATGGAGCTAGTTTTCGCTGATCCAGTTCACAAACACATTTCAAACAAGAACACAAGCTCCAAGCAACTTGAGTCCAGAAGCACTTCCAAGGAAATGCTGTGAATGGAAGTTACTTCATTAAACTGTGATCAGCCAAAAAGAACATGGAGGGGGGGGGGGATGAAACATAAAGAGAGAAATGAAGCTGTTAGCTGAACTCAATCAGGCCTTTATCTAGGCAACAAGTCTAAATGCCATACATTCTGTCCACTGAGGAGCTATTGTAGAAGTGATATCCTATGCTAAATTTAAACCTAGCAAACATTCTCTGACAACTGATCTCTATCACCTTTCTCATCCTTTTAGCATTCCAAATTATATTCAAAAATCAATTGCAACAGTCCACCAGACAACCTAAATTTCAAACATGCTAAAAGAATGTATCTGCAGCTATGCAATATATTATTCTTATCCTTATGTATTTATCTATTTTTTGAGGTTCGATGCAGTTAATATATTTATGACCATTAGGATAAAGATAAAAGACATGATAAACATGCTAAAAACAATAAACTACTAGAAAACCAAATGCCAACAAGGGAGCCATGATACATGACTGCAAGATCTTCGGGAAAATTTTCATTCCACCCACTATTTGATTAAAGAGTAAAGGTAAAGTTTTCCACAAATTAGCATTGGAAGGAAATTAAGCAGACACTTCTTTTTGTTACAAATATTCAAAATTAAATGCAATAGCAGCAAAGAAAACAATCAGATGAAACAGATTTGAAAAATATGCCATACCTCAAATGAAAAGGACTTGTCCTTTGCACCTGCGTTGTTGAAGATAACTACAATCAGAGACCAAAATCAACATCAAATATCTTCATGTTACAATAGTCTAACATATGATATTCTACATCAGAGGTGCATAATACAAGTGGAAAGATCTTTTGATGGAGTCCCATAGGGGTGCCAAGCTACTAAGGTTCAGAAGCTGGTTCATTGCCCGTGATCAAGTTGATACAGAATTACGAGGACCACTTTAAAGTGTCCAATCCTCTATAGAAATATAGAAGGAAACAACTCTACCGGAGACCAAGTTTAAGTTCTTCCATATAATTGCTTACAGTCATTACAAAAGAAGTGACAGTGTCAGCTAAAGATATTCAAGTAAGGTAAAAATGATACAGACCCAGCTATTAAATTGAGGCCTCAACTGTCATTTCAGAGAGAAAGCAAGAATTGGTACGGAACAAAATGCTCACTTCTTGTCAATCATGGCAACGGGTTAAGATTTCCAGCATTAGCCATAATTCTTAGAATTGAAAAAGCATGTAAATCCATTTTTATTAGGTATTCTGCATTGATGGAAATATAGTCTAACTCATTACTTAGCAAAGAAACCTCCCACCCTCAACCCTCACCTGGGCCAAAAAAAAAAAAAGTACTCAAATTTCCTGTGCAAACATAGGAAGACAAACAAAATTCCTATGTAATTCTAGAAAAAGCTTTGCCTTGATAATAGTTATCCCATCTAGGATACCAATATAACAATGAAAGTATATAGATAAGGTTTCAAAAGATCAAATTGTTATAGTGATTTCTTTAAGTAAAAATTGTTGGGATATTCAACTAATTTCAGATATCAGTTTTATGGCAAAATAATGACTTAGAATGAGACGTTTCATAATCCACAAGCAGCACAGGATAGCACAATATGTTCTGATAACCAAATAAAAGAGGAGAGCGGGAAGGGGAAATGACAATATCAATAAACAAATACAGTTAAAAGATGAAACAAAGTAGCAAAAACTGCTCCAGATTCAACTTACTTAAGAATTTCATCAAGAGCTCCAGGGAGCCGAATCTCTTCATTGTATGCAGGAACAATCAATGAAATGTACTTCTCAGCAGGATGAAAAATATGAGGACAGGGAACCTGGAATGAATAGTAATACACTGTAATAAAATAAACTAATTATTTGTTAAATTATATTACATATATGGAGTTGGAATTGGTGAAAAGCTAGTCAAAATAGTAATGCAGCCCTCTGCTTCCAGGTCCAACGGCCTTCACTTAAATTAAATCTTACAAATAACAAACAAATTTCGATGCTCCACCAAATCGGTTATCTTGAGAGCATGATTACTCTAAGGTGCACCCATTATAATTTCCTATTATTTTGATAATAAACGCACATACCTTTAAGCTTGAAATTACGCTAATGTAAACAAATATCAGATTAAGATTAAGCTATGGATCAAGCTCACTAATATATTATTTAATAATTGTTACTTTGAAAATCAACAATAAATCAATTGACTTTGAGATTGCAAATGCATCTAAAAAATTCTCAGAATTACAATAGGGAAAAAAAAACGAATTACCTGTTTCAAAGAATTAGGATCCTCGAAAACAGGAGGAGCTTCAACGTGGCTGCAAAAATGCATCAAAATTGTTGTTTGAAAAACAAACAAAAAAAGGACAGAAAATTAAATTCATAATTTCTAAACGGAGAGTTTTACGATAGGAGAAGGGAATGGAGGAACATGAGAATTAGGTATGAAATGGTACATACTTGTGATTGAATCTTCTTCTGAAAGTTTCGAAGACGATTACTGAAGTTAAACCTACTCCGGCGATTGAAACTAAGATGAAGAGCAGCTCAAAAAACTCCCATATCACTCCCATTTTTGATTTGTTTGTTGAGTTCACCGCCGGACGACTTTCGACTTCGATCCAGTAGATCAATAGGAGAAGGTCCGTGCCAAAATGAATGACGAATTTTAATGATAAATGTATACACTATAGTTACATTCTTTCTATGAATTTTGAAAGCAACAAGCCCGTCTAGCTCAGTTGGTAGAGCGCAAGGCTCTTAACCTTGTGGTCGTGGGTTCGAGCCCCACGGTGGGCGCCTGAAATTTGTCTTATTTACTTTTTATGTACAATTTCACCTCCTCTCTCCTTTTCTTTCTTACTTCAAAAGCTCATTATAGAGAAATAATTTCTCTATTATGAAAGCTTGCTGGAGGAGATAAGCTAAAGCCATAATGAGTTAATAATGACCACAAAATGCAACTAAAAATTATTCTACTGATTTTTGTTTCATTCATCATTAACAACAAGAGATCATATTTAACTAGTAACTTGGTTTAGAAAAAATTTATTAGGAACAAAAGATTTAAGTTTGATCTTGATGTATTAAAAGGGGAAAGAAAAAGGAATTGCTTCTCAAATTTAAACTACTCCTCCGTTGAATAATATTCTGAAAGATGTATCCAAGAAAAAAAAATTATTCCAAAAGAAAATCTCTGAATTCAATCTATGAAAGATCCAGAGATACCAAACCAGAAATTAAAACATAAAAAGTATATGCAAATCTTAGAAAGATGAAGTCATTTTCTTCTCTTACACTATGAATGCTTAAGAAATTTTAAATTGTTAGCATGATACCTATTATATATTCTATCTTTATACAATCACAAATTATAATCATATTCATTCGAAATTGAACTAGTCATTATATTATTTTAAACTATTTCAATTCAATCATCAAGGCTACCCTCTCACTTTCTTAGCTTAGAAACCAATACACAAAACCTCCTCTAAGTAGATTTGAAGTTCTACCAAAAATAAAAAAAGATTTGAAGTCCTTTATTTTACATGGACATGGCCTTCCCTTCACTTGACATCCTTCAAGGTTGTACTTGGCCTTGACTTGTCAAAATCTTCATCAGCTGAGCTTAGCTTATAAAAGAAACTGTTTTTAAGCTAGGATTGAAGTATTTTGAATAGATGGCATGTTTTCTGAATGAGGTTGTATTTCGTAGTAACTTGTTCAAAACAAAAACCAAAAAGTAATTATAATAAAATTCGTTAATTTGTTTGTGCATAATGAAATTTAAAAATAAAAGAAATCATACCTAAACTCATAATTGTTCAAGTATCGCAGCTTTTTCGTTTCTATCTCCGTGCCTTGTGCCGAGTCTTCTAGCCTAAATGTTTCCTGGAGGTGATGAATAAGGGTGCTTTCATACAAGAAGGGGCAAGGACATGGTCAGGTTTTTCCCATCCATCTATCTACTTTAGAGAAGAAAAATGAAAAACACTCAAAAAAGGAGTCTTTCGAAATAACGTAGTCATAATTAATATTGCCTTTCACCCTTTTACTAGTTCATGGAAACATACACGTCATATATAAGCTTATTAGCTTAGAGACTCTTACAAATATATAGTATGTGTGTATAAAAATAAGCACGTTCATATCTAATACTCTCTTTTAGTAGTAAAGTACATACATGGACGTTTCTTCAAAAATAAAAATAATAGGACATTCATCACCAATTATTAGACTCAATTGATTGGCTTACAAATATTGATAGGAATCTTTTTTTCTTTTTCTTTTTCTTTTTTTGATAAAATGAAATATTGTGAGGAGCCAATTCTTTAAGTAATTAACCAAAAGGTGGGCCAAAATCAACCCATGATCACCGGTGGCGACCGTTACTAACTCCCACTGAAACATTGAAAATGCTTCGCTCAATTGGAGGCAAAGATTTTGAAAACCCAAATGGGAAATTCAAATGCTTGGCTCAATTGCATAGCAGCGGACCCTGCGGGGTACCCCCTACCCCAGCTTTTTACATAATATGGCCTCATTTCCATCTATGGAAAGGTAATTTGCAATACAGTAACGTATTTGGATACTTAAAAAAAAAAAAAAGTAATTACGTCACTATAAGATCTATCACCCACCGTCAAATACATATGACATGCCAATTTTGGAATCATTCGAAACAATAAAAAAAGGGCAAAAAATTATCCAATTGGAAAAACATGTAACTAAAAATTGCGATGAAATAGTATTATGTTGAGTTTGACGTTTCATTATCATCTATTTTTTCTAAAAAAGTAATAAAATAATTTGTAACTTTCATTTATTATAAAAATGAAATTGTTGTAAAATTAAATAATTAAAAATAATTATTTCAATTATTAAAGTAAAAATAACAAAAATGAAGATAGAATATTATATTATATAAAATAAATGTGTTTTAAATAGCAAGAGACAAAAAAAAAATTAATGACAACTATCACAATTATCATCACACTACAATCACTCAATGGATGCCGGTTGCAACCAAGATGGATTGAGTTGTGTTGCATACGCCGATCATGCTAATTTTAATTTATAATAAATGAAATTTAAAAATTGTTTAATTTTTTTTGAAAAAAACTAAATAAGAGTGAGATTTTCAAATTAAACATAATAATTTTTTTGCCAAATAATTAAACAATTTGTAATTTTCATAACTTCCAATTACATATTTTTTCAATTGGGTAACTTTCTACCCATTTTTTCTGTTCCCAATGGTCAAAAAAATGAAACGGATCAATTTAGATGGAAAAAAAATGAAAATAATCAAAATGTATAAAATGTTAAATGTAATAAATCAAAATATATAATTTTTTATCAGTGGGTCAAATGGATTAATTGATGATTTTGAATAATTTTTCTCATTTTCACCAGTTTAGTTCAAATCGGATAATGAAAGTGACCAATTTAAATGAAAAAAAAAACTAAATTGACCAAAACGGATAAAGCATTAAAGGAAGATAACTAAAACGAACAATTTTCCATTAATCTTTATAGAAAATACTAAATAATTATAATTATGTGTGTGTATATATATAGAGAAATAATTATGTGATGCTGATAATGGATCCATAATCTGAACTAGTACCCACCATGCTTCATTTTTTAAATATTTGCATTAGAATTTGTCACGTTTAAACTGAATAAAACTTGTCCGATTGGATCAAATATGGGCACAACTGATAACGGGTGCCGATTTTTTTTTTTTTTTTTTGTCATCCCTTCGTGGAGCTATAGAGCATTCTAAGAGGTGGTCATTGTGTCATGTTATGATTGATTTGTGTTAACATGTTTATATTATAGAAAAATTATCAATTCAAATAAATACATAATTAATATATGAAAACTATTTAAATTATAATTTTTACAATTAAACATAATTAAATCTTAATAAAATTTTAATATTTTTAAATTTAATTTAAAAATTCAGTATAAATAAGAATTGAATGGTTAAATTTATTATTCAAATTTTATAAAGTCAAAATAAAATTTATTTATACTGAACTTTTATTATTCAAATTTATTTCTTTTGATAAGTTAAACTCGTTGAAATCTAATTTTTTAATATTTAATTTGATTTGAACGAAAATTATTTATCAATAAACGTATCACATAACTCTAATATACTCTAATATATTATATTCGTATCATTTTGTATTATTGATAAATCATATTCAAATTGAGAGCACTAATTCTTATCTTCTGCATAAAGAAAAAAAAAAGGGAAGAAATCAAATGGCAAGTTGCAGTATATTACTGTGAGAAGTCAGTGAGTGTGACAGTGAGGACTGAGGAGTGAGGCCCCATTCCAGTAGCGGTAGCACTAAATCGCAGCAATCTCATCCGACACAGCTCAAATGCTCTCACGGTCTCACCGATGGACAATTTTGGGCAATCAATCAATCAAAGGCAGGAAAAGGAATCGATGGCCCGTCCACCACAGTTCATGTGACCAACACAAGAAAGCTGACTGTGATACATATCAAAGATGGGCCAATTCTCCAGTTCTCATGAAATTATTAAAGCAGAAGATGAACCATCTTTTTTCTCCTCACTTTTTTAGGACCTTAATAAAGCCTTCATGGGATGTGGGATTCATGGGCTCTTTGTTTTCCTTTTTCTTTTCTTTTTTGGTACTAAAAAGTGGCATAATTTATCATCATTCATAGCCACAGCCCCACAGTATCGACGCATCAAGCCATCATTCTTGCAACTAGTTTCTTTCTTTTGCACTGTGGATTGCCTTCTTTTCTCCTGCAGAGCCACTTATGTACTCAACCGACAAAATCACAACCACGAATATTATAGTGCTTAGTACATTTGTTTCACCGGCTTAGAAATTCTTTAACTAAGAAGGCGAAATTTATTGTCGGTTTGCAAGTGTTAGCAGTTAGCACAGGAAAAAAAGTTAAAAGAAAGTTTTTAACTTTTCGAGATACGGTTTAAAATAGTGAGTTGCAGTTATATAAAATTCTTGGAAGCGTGTTTTGGCAGATTGTTATTTTGGCCTTCGGGTTTCACGGGTCAAATATTAGCTCAAGTCACGAAATAACAGTGTTCTCTGTCTGGGAATACTCAGACTGACATTGTATCGAGTGGATTGATTAATCTCCCCCTTTCGAATTCAATCATATCTCCTCCTTCTGGTGATTGAATTCGAAGTTCCAGATATGGCATTCAGAAAAACACAGGAAAAATGTGTACAAGAAAAGAAGAAAATAAAAAATAAAAACTAGATTAGATCCTTGCCTAACCAAAAAAAAAAAAATCAATTGAGTGAAGTTCATTACTGAAGTTCAAGAATGGAGAGGATTCAAGGTTCAGTATTCCCTGCTCTGAGGTCCAGTGGAGGAGAATCATGAAACCGGCAAGAACCCATATTTGCAATGAAAATTGACCAATGACCAGTGACACCACAATTTATGTATCTCTTGGTGGTTAAAACCTAACAAAGTAGGTTATTTAATTGATCAATTAATGCAGTATCGGCATAATTCTTTCAGTATTGTTTGGTGTACTTGCTTCTGGCCAATATATAGTAGGAATTGATGCATAACAGGTCCAATTTAGCTCACCAAACTAATTAACAATGAATGTATTCGGAGAATCTGACAAACACAGTCAAAACTTGATACCAAGGCCACACCAAAAAATTGGTCCATTCATTGTTTTTTGACATCTTTCCAGATTTTATGGGTAGAGATAAATGTAAAAACAAAATGCTTTGATATATCAGAAGGCAGAAACTTTTGGACATTCACACCTAAAACCTTCAATTTATTGTGCTAGATTACAGGGAAGAAGATACAGAAGCAAAATCCCCCAAAAAATTTAAACAAATTCCCCACCCGAAAGAAAAAGCTACAGTTATGCAAGTCAACAAAAAAGAAAATCAAAAACAAAAAAGAGTAAAGATGAAGATGACAGTAAGGAGAAACATGCCTAGTGAACCATGGCAACCGGGGGTGCATAATTGATGCTTCTTTGGTTAGGCATAGCAAGCATGGCTGTGTGATCCAAGAAATCTTTAAGAGCAACGACAGACTGCAAGATTGTTCTCAGATCATCCGCACACGAAAAGCCTAAATTCCCAACTCTCCGAACTGCATAAACGTAGAATGTGATAGCCCCTTTCCTGAACTTGAATCTAGCTAATTCGCATCCAGTTAGACCCCTTATGAGCTTCTTATTCACTTCCCCAAGTGGGATTTCTGGTGGCCACAGCCGGTCCATGGCAACCTTCATATTCTCCGACTCAAAAACAAATAGCAGCACCTTAGACTTCTTTGTTCCGAGGCCTAATGTCAATGTGTGCCACGCATGGTGCGCCAAGATTGTGAAATTTGTGGGCAAGAAAGCTGTAGTTGAAGGAAAAGGGACCTTTGTGGTGAGTTTTTCTTGTTGGTGGTTGTGGTGGTGATGATGGACTATCGGCGGAAGAGAGAGAAGGCGGAGGAGCTCAAGAGGCCTAGCCCGCCGGATTGTAAAAGATTTTACAATGAACTGACCCCCAAACCTTAGACCTTTAACTTCAGAACTGGGCTTAAACGCAAAATCTGAAGCGGTTTTTGTGGTTTGATCATTTGGGTGCTGGTGTTTTTGCTTCTTGTTCTTCTCTTTTTCCTCCATGGAATGCGGTTGTGATGGCGGTGGTGGTGGTGCTTGGCGAGGCGTTGTTGCAGGGTTGCTTTTGATCTTCATGATATGTTTGTGAACAATTGGAACCCAATTTCTCAACCTTTTTGATTAATAATAAAGTTTTTGGGTGGTCACTGTATTTGATTATCTTTTTCCATTTTCAGCGGGGAAAAAAATATATGAAATACTGTTTTCTGCTTTACTTCTTAAATTATTCTTTATTTATCCTAAAAAAAAGTTCTATTCTTTATTTACCACAACAAAGGAGGTGGTTAATTAGTTTTTCAATAAATAATAGGGATGCGGTAAGATGATAGCACAATTAATTATAAATATTTGTTATTTAAAGAAATCATTATAAGACAATATGTATTAATTCGATTCATACTCTTCTTATCATAAAAAAAAATGACAATAAAGAATGCTTTTATTAATAGCGACATTATTTTATCTAAACTTCTGCTTCTGTTTTATTTTATTTTTATTATTCTAAGTCATTATTTTTATTCAAGAGTGCATATTAAGTGAACTTCGTTTCTCATATAAAGTTGATATTTGTAGACCAAATACTTGAAAAGTTAGTTCTATTGCAGAAGGTATTAATATTCATATAGTCCACAAAAATTAGATTTACTTAAGAATCTCTTCATAGCTCATGAGATTTTGAATCTAAATTGAACTTTAGTTATCTCATTTACTTAGACAACTTCTTTTGATTAATACAAAATAAAAGTTAGTAAAAATGTAAATTTATTTTTCATCTAATTGTGATTGGTTTATGTTTATCTACTACATCTTTGAAAGGTAGATTAGTTGCATGTGAACGAGGTACAATTATGCAAATGTAGTGAAATCTTGGTAAGGTAGATTAATTGCATGTCATCTTTGTGTTTTTACTATCCTTGTGGCTAAACAATTGGAATCGGAAATCCTCTGCGAAATTTACTTTGTCATCCCCTTTCTTCTTTAAAACATTCAAACAAACACAAGACTTTCTTATTTTGGATAACATTTATTTGAATACATATCTTAACAAAAAATAATATAAATAGAATAAAGGTTTTAAAAACACAAAAAAATATTGTTATTATTCCATTCATCTAAAAATATAAATTCACTTTTACATAGACAAATAAAGTTTCTTTTTTTTCTTAAAATGTTCTTAATTATTATGTTTTAGAAATTAAAAAAAATTGTTTTGAAAAGAAAAAAATGTAAAAGTTTTATCTTGAAAATAAAAAAAAATGTGAGATGAAATATAAAAATAAATAAGAATAATCTTAAAAGTCAATAATAAATATACATAAAATTATGTACAATTATTTATATTTTGAGGGATTCAGTTAATTATAATTATGAATGGATTAAGCATATTCTTTATATCATTGTGCAACTTTCATTTTTTTTTTTTTTTTAATGTGTTATTTACTAACTTCTTTTTGTTGATATTGAGAGTGAACAAAAGGTACGATGTAAATAATTAACATGCATGTGATGCACTTGCAAGATCTTGGGGTCACAAATTACAATTATCACACCCAAAATGGTATATGCACAAATACTGAGGATTTGGACCACAATTTCTCTGCCTTATTATGGTAGCTACCCTACTCGACTTTCAATTATGTCAAGACCGTTAGATTTCATCTTTTCTTGCAAAGTCATGGCATCCAATGGCTGACATTGTTCAAACAAGCATTTACCTAGTACTAAACTTTTTTTTTTTTGTAGTCATTTATTTTTTGAGGGAGTACCATCTTGAACGTGTTTTACACTACTGCATGGTGATACACAAGTCTTATGCATGTAATTATGTATCTAAATGACAATAATCACACAATATGCATTACTATTCAAAAGAATAAACTAAATATTATTTACGTCTTATTTTAATTGTTAATATTTCTATTTTAAATTGTCTTATTTCAATTGTTTAATTTTTAATTTTAGTGCATACTTTTATAATTATACTCTTATTATTAATTAATAATTTTAATGAGTTATCAATTATTTAGTGGATAATGTATTTTTTAAGGAAAATTAATGCATATAGATTAGCTATTAAATAAGAGCAACTTAGAACTTTAATTACATAATTATCATTTACAATACTTGTCTTAATTCTTGTGTAAGTACAAAGTGAACAATTAAAATAAAACGAAATAAATATCTAGATATCAAATTTCAAATTATTCCTCAAAAAAACAAATCAAACTAGACAATTTGTAATTTATGCAGAGCTTCATAATCATGTCTAATAAGTTTATAATTAAATGGTTAAATGTTTTTTTAAAAAACGTAACTCATATCGTTTCAAATGTTATTCTTTCATTTTATTTTTATATTTAAATATTTAACTATAATGCTTTTATCATATAGATCTCATACTCAACTATTAAAATGAATTATAATCTTAATAGTTTGTTGATGTTGATCTACCGTTGTAATCTTAGGCACCTTGTTCATTGATCAAACTCCCCAAGATTAAGAAATTCTAGCTATTGTGAAAAAGGAGTGTAGAGCAACCACATGCAATAACTCATATGGTAGAAGGACCCAGCAACTAGATCCATCTTTATAAATTTAGGCAATGTCCATCAGGCATTGGATAAATTAATCTCCTAAACCTAATTCTAAACGAACACGATAAAGTAAATAATTAATACTCCCTTTTTAAGATTAAATATTTATTTTTAGTTTAATTTTAGAATTAAAAATAATTTTTATTTTAACTAAATTACTACATTATTGTTAATATTAATCACACTAAAAATGTAAATATATGAATTTAAAAAAATATAGTAAAAATTTAAATGAATAATATGTTTCTTTTTAAAAAGTAAATATTTAATTCTCCGATGAAAGAAATATTATGTAAAATCGTGTTTTTAAAAAAATTGAAACAAAATTAAGATAAGAATATAAACTCGATAGTAGTTTAGTGATTGATAGAGTCACACGTGATTAGTTTACTCATATTCTCCCAACCTCTAATGTATAATAAAAAAATTAGGATAAGAATTTCAATTATCCATCATCTTTACTAACTTTGTTGCTGTGTTTCCTTAGGAACCTGCTTTTTAATTCTTGTGAATTTCTTTTCTTTGATGGTGGGACAAATTAATGAGACATTAACCAAACTTTTGTTATGTTGTTGTCACAAGAATGATATATGACACCCCCTAGTGGGGCTTCACCATCCTTTTATTACAATGTGATGACTTCAATTTTATGATGACCCAACAGCCTTCAAGCTTAAGATGTTAAAACTGGAATCATTCCTTGAAGCATATCCAGATAGTCCAATTGGGACAGCCCAACGGATTCCCATAAATGAAATGGTGTGGGAAAAGCAAGCTGCTAGTACAAACGCGAATCTAATAGTACTAGTCATTTGATTAAGTGATATGCAGTCTTCTAAGCACTTTTGATTGCTTGTCGGACTCTTATTTCTTTCTACCTTTTATATATTTTTACCCATTTTTTTTATAAAATTAATGTTTACTTTTAATTTAATATAAAAATTAAAGACTAATTTAAAATTACATTTTTTCATATGAAATTAAATGTTGACATTTCTATTTTAACATATATAAAATTGTCTTTTTTTAAAATAAAAAAAATTAAATTGAATATTTACTTTCTTAACATAAGTATAATTATCATCTAAAATTTTATTAACAATTTCCTTAATTTAAAGAATTTGTATCTTGTATAATTTTAACTTCTTTAATTTGTGTACTAAATCACATATAAATATTTAGTTATGAAGTACTATATCTTTATAATTAATATTTTTTGCGGTAAGACCATATATTTTTAGTGAGATTTAATTTCTTCAATCAAGGAAGTTTATTTTTAAAAAAAATCACAGAAGTTAGTTATGATATTTTAAATGAAAAATATATGTATATTAGAAAAGTAGTCTTACTAAAAGAAGAAGAAAAAAAGTAATCATTGAATTTTGAATATTCTAAAATAAAAAGTGTATTTATTTAATTTCAAATAGAAAAGTATATTTATTCAATTAAGAATTTCTCCAATAATAGAGCAAAGATGTACTAGAACTGAATTCTTATTTAGCATTTTCAAATAAGTTTCAACTATAAAAATTGAAATAAAAATTATATGTAAATAAATATTTTTGAATTATATAGCAAAGCATTAAAGGGATTCCTTTATTAGTTTGATTAATCAAAGAACATTTAAAAGTTTTATATGATTTTAGAAATGTATTTATATATTTAAAAAGTACGGAGAAAGAATCTTTGAGTCATTTTGTTCTTTTTTCCACCTTAGAAACACAGAATGAATAGCATTAAGATATCCTCTCAAAACGAACCTTGTCTAACCAAATTTGTTATGTATTTATTGTTTGTTTTCATATATATATATATTGAACACTAGAGTTCTTTCGATATGGAATTCGAATTTGTGACTTTCTCTTTAGCTGAGTGAATATGTAAACTTGATGTTAGGTATCAAGTAAACCTTTATAGTTGGATAGCTCACTTGGAGATTAAGAAATTTAAAGTTTGATTTTGTCGGGTATAAAAGAAACAATGGCTGCTTATTATAGTCAAATGACCACAAAAATAATAAGCAACCATTGTAACCAATATTTGGGCTACATGGAAACTAATTTAAATCATAGTGTCAACTCAATCACATAAAAATATATATTCCAATAGCATAATACAACAAAAAGTACTAGTACCATGGCAATTTCTTCACTAGAAAAGGATATAGAATGAAAAGAAGAAGAAAAAAAAAGGAATGATTTGGGCGATAACAGATGAAGAATGTTAGTTTCTTCTTTTGATAAGTTAGCCAGAACAAGAATTGTGTCTTGAACTTCATATATATTATCTGATAAACGAAAATTCGAATACATTTTTTTAAAAAAAAATTCATGAATAGAATTAAATACATACATACGTGAAATGATATTGCTAATGTCGTAGAAATTATGTTAAAACAGTCTACTTCACTGTCAAATTCATTTAACCAATTTGATGTCATTAATTACTCTTTCCGTCATTTTAATTATTCACATTTTTTTATATATCTTATTTCAATTGTTCAATCTTTAATTTGAATATATATTTTTACAATTATATTATTATTATTAATGAATAATTTGGATGATTTATCAACTATTTATTGGATAGTGTTTTTTTTTTTAAAAAAAAGATAAATACTTATATATTATTAGCTATTGAATGATAATAATTTAAGAATAATGATTTGAATGAATTACCAATTATTTATTGAATAATGTATTTTTAAAAAAATATTAATAATTATATATCAGCTATTAAATGATAATAACATATGAAATTTAGATGTATAATTATTATTTTTAATACTCTATTCGTTTTATTTCAATTGTTCATATTTTTATTTTGTAATGTTTCGTTTGAATTATTTAATTTTTATAATTATACTCTTGTTATTAATGAGTAATTTTGAAGAATTGTCAACTCTTTAATACATAATGCATTTTCTAAATATAATTAATATATATACTAACTATTAAATAAAAATAATTTAAAATTTTAATTAATAATTATTATTTACAATACTTATATTAATTTTATGTAAATTCAAAGCGATCAATTAAAATATAATTGGAATATGATGGAAAAAGTATTTGTTTTAATCATTGCAGGTACAATTAGAATGGAAAAGAAAGATTACTTTCTAAAAAAAAAGGACTGCATTAATTACTAATTGGCATCAAAGTGAAAGCGAATTTACCACATGTTAGATATTCTACTTTTAAGAATTAAATATACTTTAAATAACAACTCAACTTTCTATAAGTTGCAACGTTTTTTGACGGTAAATGGCAGGTGAGACGCAGCTCTCAAAACAACCAACTCAAACTCCATGAAATGTGGATAAAAAGGAAGTTCAATATTGGATAACTAACATCTTTGGTCATATGAACAACATGAATTTACAAAGCAAACTCAGCAGTACAAAGAGAAGAAAAGGACTAGATCAATAGGTCAATAATAATAATCAAATGAATACATAAACGCAACTAAAATCCTCCTTTTATCACTGCTCCTTCCAGGCTTTAAGAGAGGAATTTGCAGCTTCCAGTGCCTGAGAATAGCAAACCACAAAACACCCGTTAAACAATCGTTTACTTAAATTAAAAAAATTTATCAGTAACAGGTATGTAAAAAGATCATTAATAAAAATTTAAATGAAAAATATGTTGGTTTAAAGAACATGTAAAGTGAATTTTGACCTCAGAAAAAGGAAAATATGAACATTTAAGAGTGCACGAGATTGACGATAGAAGTAGAAATTCACAGGGAAATTAGACTTACTTGGGTCAGCAGAGCTAATTTGAGCAGTTTGGGAGAAATTACAATCGTAATCATGGCGGCCTTTGGTCTGGTACCACAAGTTCATGACATAGGCGGCGTGAGTCCTTATGTTGTTGGCTTGGAAGCAGGCACCGCCAGCCTGAATTGGCTTGCAATCTAATCCTTGGCTGCAAACATAGTTTATATTTGCCTGCAATTGGGCATCGGTAGACCCTGCTTTTGGTACGCACCACTTCTTTCCCTGTGCCGGTACCGGTACCGGTACCGCTGGTGCAGGCTGTATTTTTGCATCGATTCAATAAAAATTTCAATTAATATAGTCATTGAATGATACGAGAGATAGTCATGAATTTAATAATAATAATAATAATAATGCAGGACCAAATAATTTTGGACGGATTTGTTCCAAGCAGCAAAAGAAAACATTAAATCAGGCAGCTGACAGGATGGCAAAGATTTAAATTAAAAATCCAGGAAACACAGGTGCTCGTAATGAAAAAATATAATCATAATAGCAGATTAATCAATCAGCGGGACACTTATTACACTACATAATTGGTTAACGCAGACTTAAATACTTCAAAATTAGACTGACTTAGTATGGCGATCTAACTATAAATTTTAAAAGATCATAAATTCAAATGATACTCTTTACAATTATAAAATAGTTATCAAGAGTAAATATATAATTCTCAAGTGGTGCAGTAATAAATAAAATGTATTTTATGTCCAACTCTCAGAGCTTAATTCCCTAACACTAGACATTATATTTAATTTCTTAAAATCCCACAGGAATTTAACTCCAATTTACTGAACTACAGCAACCAAAGTAATTAACGGATACCTATACATCAATCTTTGCTCATCTCGTTTTCAAAAGATGTAGCTATCAATGAGGTGTACTATGCAAGCCCTAAAGCAAAGGAAAGTGCAGTAATAATAATAATGAGTGACGACACATTGAAAGCCTTATGTGTTCAATTATTGACTCCAGTTTCTTCACCGGCCTGCCACTAAATAGACAAATGTCACGTTTCAAATAGATGCTACTCAGTCACTTGACCCCCCCTAATTTCTTTTCTTTTTTTTTTTTGTTGATAAAGTGCACACACTTGACACCATCACCATGTAAACGCAGATTACATTACACCTTATCGTGTCAACCTAAATTGACACAGAAAACGTCCAAATGACACTTGTTAAGATGATTGAAAAAATACAAGTGACATCCTTGCATAAGTAAACGAACTAATAATTGTCTAATAATATAAATTAAAAAAAGGACGAGTCAATTTTATAAACAGTTAGGGACTTGGGAGTAATAGTTTCAGATAAAAATTTGTCGCTGTAAATTTTATACATTGTGATGACCAAGTGCTCCAAAAATGCAAATCTTTAAAATTTGCAGCACAAGCATATCTAGCAATAAATTCAATACCACAAAGCTATTTAAAAAGATTAAATGATTTATTTCTTACCTTTGCTGGGCCTCCGCGCATGATTCCAATATCATAAACGGGAGTGAAATCAGGATGGAACAGTCCCCAGTTTCTCTCGGCCAAAGAACCTGGCTTTTCATTCTCATTAAACAAGGAGAAAATGTAGGTTTCAAACTTCCTGCGTGGCATCAATGGAGTCCCAGTTCCAGTGTTGAACTTCCTTACTAATCCCCCGTTGTATGCAGCTGCATTTGCAACGGTGCACTGTGGCTCAAATGTCTCACCAAGAGAGGGCCAACCAGTCTCCCCAATAGCAATCTCAACATCAGCATATCCCAATCTCTTCATGGCCATCAATGTAGCATCCATGAGCACATCAAATCTGTTTCCATAAGTCCTCTTTGAATACCGATCAAAGTATCCTTTGCTTGCCTTGAACAGATTGAAGTCTAATTTCCGAGGATCAAATCCAAAATATGGATACGGATTTACCCAAAAGGACGATTTAGTTTCTCGCAAAAATTGAAGCATGGGAGCCAATACACCAACATCCCAGCCGGGCCTGAATTTACCAAAGCTAGGTGGCTCAGATCTTTCAAGAATACCCAAGGAATGTGCAGTCGAAACCTTGACATCAGAAATGCCACTCAAAACCAGAGCTTGCTTAAGAGTTCTCATGGCAGAAACAAGGTTATCAATCAAATTCTGAGGTCCCCAGTGAAGAATCTCATTACCCATCAGAATGTAATGAATCTTGGTTGCCGGGTAAAACGGTTTAATGTTGGCATCGACCCATCTTCGGGCATTGTCGATGTTTGTGAGGCTGGGGATTTCGCCATTAGGAACAGTTACCGTTAGCAAAATCCCAGTGTTGGCAAATGCTCGAATGATATCTGGATTGGCATCAAAGATCTTAACACGATCTATCAAAGTTTTATCTTTGAGAAATTGAGCAACTTGAGCTGGTGGTGGGAGGTTATTTCCGAGAGTGCCGTAATTAACTCCGAAACAATTGACGGCATAGAAATGCTCAACAAGAAGAGTAGAAACCAAGAAAAGAGCCAAAAAAGGAGATTGTCTCCTGGACATCTCCATTGCTGCTGATACTAGGAAAATCGAGACCAGAATCAATGGGAGAAGGGATGAAGCAATTTGGAGAAGTGGGAATGGAAGTGGGGGGTATTAAATTTGGATATGGTAATGGTAGTGAGGCTGGGAATCCAAAGTCGGTTTTTGACAGACGGTCAAAAGTGTTTCGCTGGAAAGGAAAAGTTGAAAAGTGGGGCTGCTCCTGCTATTCTATACGCGTTTTACGCTGTACCACGTAAGATAACTACCGTTAGTATTCTCTTCTGCTGCTTTTTTTAAAGTTATAAAATAGTATTTTACTCCAAAAAAGAGAACAGCGCTTTAAACGCGGAGGAATCTCTTCGTCGGGAAAAAAATCGACGGCTAACGTCAGCGGGATGGGATGCGGCTGTTTCGTTTTCCACATGGTTAATCACACGGGTTATTTAGTTTTATATCATTATTTATTATTATATTCTAATTTTATTTTTATTTAAATGAAAATATAATATAAATAATCATTGATATTCAAAAATTTTAATTTAAAATATTTATTAATATTAAATTTGAAATTTAATACTTACATCGTTCAAAAAATATAACTAATTAAATGACTTTTTTTATATCAAAATATATTTAATTCGTCTTCATTCAAATTGTTCACTTTAAATTTATCCAAACATTAATATAAATATTAAAAATAATAATTATCTAACTAAAATTATTAAGTTGACATCATTTAATAATTAATTCATATGTATTAATTCTTTTTTAAAAAATATATTATATAGTAAACAATTGACAATTTATTAAAATTCTTCATTAATAATAATATAATTGTAAAAGTACGTACAAAATTAGAAACTAGATAATTGAAATAGGATTTCTCAAAATATAAACGTGTACAATTAAAATGAGACGAAGATAGTAATTCATTTTACGAAATTTTGTAAATATTTCATCATTTACTTCTAATATTATTTTTATTTATTTTCATCTCATATCTCACATATTTCTTATTTACATTACATAATAATTAAGATTGTTTTAGAAACAAAAGAAATTTATTGGTATGTATAAAATAGATATATAAACTTATATTTTTTGATGAATGAAATGTTAATTTCAATATATTGAAGTATATAAATGTCTAAAATTATATTTAATATAAAACGTACAAAAAACTAATAATTATTTTGGACGGACGCGAAATTTTTAAGAGTGGATGCAAATTACTGTCATCTTACTTGGAATCCCAATCCTTTGTCTTCCCCTGGGTAAATAATTTTTATTATAATAATAAATTACTAAATCAATTGGACGGATACAAAAACGATTCTTATTCTTTCTCAGTGTTGTTGTTTCAACTTTGATGAATAGTCAAGAAGGAATAGGAATCCAATTTTTCATCTTCTTCATCTTTGAATATTATCAATACTCAATAGTGGAAATTCAAGGTTTTCTTCAGAGCGTGTTCAAAATAAATGGCCATTCGCACACACATACTAAACGTGATAAAAATAATATTATTTTATATAAAATTTCAAGTTTATCTTTAGTTAAATGGAGTATTCATAAGGAATTACATATAGACCATATTTAAGTTATTAAATAGAGCTAAAATAAGAAGTAGTCATTTATTAATACATTGAGAAATGAGAAATGCAATCGGCCACCCATTATGAAAGGAAGTACTTTAGAAGAATTTTAAACTCAAATTCATGGATATTTAAAATTATATAAAACAGAGATTAGAAAGTTGAGGAAGTGTCAAGATTGTGATGAATTTAATAAGCCCAAACTAGAATTGTGAATATGGGTCGATCCACTTTAGTCTCGAAAATATCTGTGTGTGGGCTTAAAAATCCTGACGAAAAAATCTGGCTCAATTTGGCCCTCTGACCTGCCACTTTTTTTCTTTTTTTTTTCAAAAGAAAAATTGTCTCAAATTGTTCATAATTTACGAGTAATTACTCAATATCGTCTCTATTATTTTTTTATCATATTTTTTGTCTATAATTTATGACCAATTACATAATATTATCATTCGATCTAAAATTTGATGGAATCCTTTTTTAGAGCAAATTTGAAAAATGATAACATTGGACAATATTGAAAATATTATGTACTAAAAAAGTTGATAAAAAATAGGAATGACAACGGATAAAATTTCAAAGAATAAGGACTAAAATGAGAAATTATCCTAAAATTTATTCCTCTTTTGTAATTTTTTTTATTTAATACAAATGTAAATTACCAATTATTCTTATTTACTAATATTGTTAATGGTGAGATTTATTATTTGTAAGAAAAAATGAATTTATTAAATTGAGAATATTATTTTGATACTTATAAAAAATTATTATTTTAAAGAACTTGAAGTGAACATGAAAAATAATTATTAATTATTACATTTTTTGTTAATTAGTCAATAATATACAAAAAATTCTTTCAATTATTATAATAAAATCAACAATCTATCATAGATTAAAGTCAATAATAACTTATATTGAAACAAATTTTTTTCCTGTTTGTTTTCATGAATGTTATATTCAAATTCAATAAACTTATATTGTTCAATGAGTAACTTAGTACTAATTATTAATTTCTCTATTTACGATATTTGCATTATTACTTCATTTATTTTACTTATTGTCAAGTTATAATTTAACAAGTCAACATCCAAAATGATAAAATGAACAAGGAAATAAATTTTAGGATAATTTATTGTTTTTGTCCTTATTCTTTGAACTTTTTTCTATTTTTGTCCATATTTTTTATCAATTTTTTTAGTCCATAATCTTTCAAATATTGTTTAATATTGTCTTTTTCCAAATTTGTCCTTAAAAAAAAGATCCCGTCAAATTTTATACATAATGATAACATTGTGTAATTATTCATAGGTTATGGACAATTTTGGGCAATTTTCCTTTTAAACAAAAATCTTTATTCTCAACTTAATGAATATTCAACTACTCTATTCATCCCACTAATATAGTCTTATTTTCTTTTTTCGTTAATTTTAAATTATAGTTCAATTTATTTATTAAGGGTGTTATTTAATTTTTAGTTACCTAAAATATTCATATTTAACATACTTTGTTGTTATAATATTTATTTTCAAACTATTGTAATAATACACATCAAGTTAAAAAAATCATTCTCTAAATATAGTTGCATAGCTTTTCATACACTTGAAATCACATTTGTATAGATTTTTACAAATTTAAATTTAAATTTTGACTAAATTTTTAAATGCAGGTGAAAGGGTAAGATAGGAAGAAGAATGAAATATTTCACAATTTCAATAACATTAAATATGTTTTATTAATTTGTATGAAAATATATATTTATCTATATCAGTGGACAATATTTGTTTCTCTAACTCTTAATACTAATAAAACTTGTCATAATTCTCAGACGATTAAACCCCCAAATTTCAAATTCTTAAACTTTATATATTATTCTTCTTGTATTAAATAAGATTTATATTCTATTATTTTTGACATTATAAATTATTATTTATAATTTTGAAGTTAAAAATATAATGCAAAGGAAAAAAATAAGGCTGGTTTTTGTCCATTTGGACCGTTTGGCCCACTCAGAGGTGGATTGAAATAAACATTATAAATTTGGCCTGAATAGATTCGAATGGAAATGGACCAATCACTCGTCTAAATTTCGAATATATGTTTAAAATTATAAACTAATAAAGTATTGAAATTTAAAAATATAATAAAATAAAGTAATATAGAGAGAACCTAGGGAATATGTGAGTTAAACTTATTATTCAATATTCTGATTATATAACATAGACCCCTATTTATAGGGATAGTGATACATCATAAACAAAGAGAAAAATTCATTCTAACATGATGAACCTATGGTTTGTATAACACTTCTTGTTTCCTTTTTCACAACTATGTTTGGGAAATCGTAAAGGAAGTTGATCAATCAAATGTTAAGGTTCCTTGAGATATTTTAAAAAATCCCCCAAACAAATTTCAATTTATTTAGAATGCAATTGAGTATGAAAATGGAAGAGTTGAACAGAACATCAAATTAACATAAGTTTGAGGGGCGGGCCAACAATTACAATGTGCAGCGATTAACAAAATTGGGGTGTCACAGGCATAAAAAAAAAAATTACCAAAAAAATACTTTTAATCTGACTAGAAGTAAAAGAAAATAGGCTCAAATTAACAATTGCTAGGAAATCACGCAGAAGAAGAAGAAAGCAAAATTTTGCCACCTAGCTAGGCAAAGAGTATGAGATAGTTAAATGATTTCGAGGAAACAAAATAAACTCTATAGAAGAGTGCTCCATCATCCAGCAAGTACCACCAACGGCAGGACTTCAGTGCAGAGAGGCCTGCAGAAAGTCCCTAAGCCCTTAACTTGGTATTCATGCTTTCTTCTTGAGCACAAAAATTGGGTATAGAGACCAATGCCGGATGGGAGTAGGACGAAAATAGACACTCCCATCAATGGTAGTGCGTGTTATTAGTACGTCTGCCAGCTATTCGAATTCATATCCTTCTCTTTATCATTCACAGAAGCATTTATTTGGCAGAAAAGAATCTCCTCAAAATTAAGCCTGCAAAAATCCTGGGCACACAGCTAACAGTAACACTGATCTGTTCTACATAGGTCCAAGACAGCATCTCGTATATCAAAATTTCAGGAATGACGATGGGAGCCGCCGATCAAGCTTCAGCATCCGATTATCACTGTTTACAGGTTTTAATAGTCGCTCAATCTCAATATCAGACTGCAGAGAAGATTGTAAGTGCTTTAAATATCCACTGCACTTTTTATGCTCAAAGGAAATCGGGCAACTCATCGTTGTTCCATCAAGACTGAACTTCCTCTGATAAGGAGACTGCCATTTTGCTTGCAAGTAAGCCAGAGATCTCCAAGGTGGGAGAGGCATTGAATTTTGCTTCAAAGATGATTTAGCCGCATCGACCATAACCTGGAGGAACTGTTTCAACTTTGACAGAGAACCAACATAAGCCACTGGGAGTGAATTCAATATTCTATCATAGGAGTCCACAGCTCTAGCAATCTCAAAGTGACTACGAAAGTCAATATCAATAATCAGACGCTCACAGCTCCCGGCATTTTCATAATTGACCACATCAATGTATTCATGATCACCTGCACATACAGCAGAATGTAACATGTCTCCATTGAATTCTTCCAAAACATATAAAATTCCAGTGTTTGAGACAGCAACAAAGAGGAGAGCATTTTGCAGACAAAAGGAAATAGCTGTTAATTAAAATACCACACGAAGAATTGAAATACAGAAGCTCAGCAGTGGTAGTTTCATGGTCTTCTAGTCATAGGGTTTTCTTCCCAGTTTGCCACATGGAAACTTGAGAGCTATCTCCCAAGTTTATACAAAGAAACATATGACAGAAATCCATGCTAAGAAAATTTCCCATTCTTAATCTGCTAACTACCCTATGCATATGAAAAATCTAGAAATAATCTGAATGAGAGAGCATAGATTAGATTTTACCTCCAGGAACCTTGGAAGTGCCCTGCCATTTGGTTGAACAGACACCAGCATCATAGCCAGAAAGCCTCAGAAGCTTTACCAAGGAGAACCTGATGCAGCTAGCATTGCATGAACCAGACTTGCCATGGCGAAGCTCCCGTTCACTGATTGACAGCATGAGAGAATTAACCACTGACAATGTATCTCTCTCGTATTGATTCATTGCCAACTTGAAATACTGCCAAGAAAATAACTCAGCCCATTTAAACACAAATCGCTTCAAAACATTCTTTTACAGAAAACGTATAAAATACATATTAAAAGCAGGGACACCAAGTTGTTAGTTACTATGTAGGAAATAAAATTATTTTTCACAAATAAACAGAGATCTTCCAAGAAGTTTGGAAACTAATACCAAAACACAGCATTTAATTAGCATTTGGATCAATATAGATGAAGAAAATCAAGGCATGCCATCAAAAGAGAAACAGAAGATGCCTAACATCAAGCAATTCAAACAATCAACAAGCCCATGGAGTCATGTAGAATTTGGCATTTTTAGCATCTCAACTTGTATGTCTTCATAAACTCAAAAAGGGTAATGTCAATGAACAAAATGCCCAATTCTCATTCATCCCCTAAACAGAAATTAACTCAACTGCTTTACAAGCCAAATTATCCTCTTAATTTTGTCTAACTGTAAGCAAAGGTAGCAGAGATAATTGCACGCATGTTAGTAGTACATATATCCTAATTACTCTCTTTAATTTTTCCTCCTTCACGATTGTAATTACAACGTTGTAAATTATCAGCCCAATAACCATCTTCTCACCAGGGAGTGAGTCATGAAGGTAAGAGAGAACCTTTTATCTTTTTTATTCATCTTATGCATAGAGACAATGCATAAGCATTAAGAAAAAAAGGTGGAAAGGCAATCATGTAAGAAAAAAGACCCCCCATCCCCCCCACAACATGCACAAAAAAAAACACTGTATCTGACTGAATTCCATCTCCACAATTAATCTATAGGCCACAACAGCATAATGGCTAATGGTCTTAATCCTTTTATGCAACTAAAAAATTAATTGCAAGAGATCAATTGTAGCGTGTGAAAATCTTAGATGGACAAAGCTCAGACTATAAATGTACATCTTAAATTTCCATTCAAGGAGAATGGTATAATATACAATATCTAGTCCATTCAAAGTAAAATAAAATGGATTTGAGATATCTTGCAAAATTTTGTATAGATTAGATCCTCAGACACACTAAACTCTATCAGAATCTCATTTATCTGATCATTTTACATCTAAGGCACTGGAATTAATGCCACCAAATACATAGGAACCTTTCTAGACAGACAGAAATATTTCGCAAAAGCACATCATCTTATGGACAATCACATAAAGATAAATAAAATAGTTGAGAACCTCAGGACAAATGAGAACTGAGAATATGAAATTTTAAGCAGATAACTGAGCAATTAGCAACTGTCTGCACAGTAAAATCTCATGAAGGTCAACTAACAAAATCGCAAGAGGAGGAGCCATACTTGCGTGTGCACGCATCATACACCAACTACATTTCATTATTGTTTAACGTTTCATTTAATTCTTCTTTGATGTAAAGATCAAAGTTTTTTCAATTCCCTACTCTCCAGCTTCAGCTCACAATATATTAGCATAAATTCAGTAAATTCCTTTGACAAAAGAAAATTTCCCTCCCGCCGAATGAAGGGTACGGAATAGCGGATGAGGAACCGATATTTCCCGAATAAAGTCAATCCAATTTTCATCTCTATAAACAATATAGGCTAAAAGCCTTTCTCCAGCCCCTACCCTAGCCCTCCATCAAAAAATAAAATTAAAAATAGGGAGACGGGGGGGGGGGGGAAAGGAACATAGAAGGAGGAGACTATTAGACTAACTGAGACTTTATCGCAGAGGTGAGCGAGATCACATAAGCTAGAGTCGCTGTCGCTACTGCACCTGGATTCGGCCCCACTGCTCCCATTCTCGAAGAACTCACTCACCATCAACGCCAGGTCATGTTCATGTTCGCTCTCACTACTAAAACCTCCACAGATCTGTCCCATACCAGCTCCCCCACCTCCACTGACGCGACCACCAGCTCCCATCCTTGCCGACCAGAGGTCCGCCGAAGCCGGGAACACCCTACAGTCCATCCACAAACTGGCACCCCTCTCGCTTGCCTTCAAAATTTGAACATTGCTTTTAACAACAATTTAAATAAGAATAAAAAAAACCCAATTATGCACAAAATCATTAAAACGCGAAATACCGAACTCTAGAAAGGAAAAATAATCTCCTATTCAAATTCAAACTTCCTCAATTTTACAGGCACAGCTAAAAAATCCTTAAACCACCAGCTAAATAACGATAAAACCCTGAATTCAATAAAACCCGCTAAAGAGTGAGGATATTATTCAATTCGATAAAAATTCATAAACAATTGAATCATTAAAATTCAATGATTGAAGAAGCAAAGAGGAAAACGAACCAGCATAACGCGTAATTAAGAAAGAAACGCTTCCAGATAGTGAAATTGAATTACAATTGGATGTTTGATGTGAATTTAATAATTTTTTAATTCGGGGAGACTCAGGGAATTCCGATGATCCAGAGGGGGAGCAGGGAGAGAGAGAGATAGAGAGAGAGCTACAGGAAGGATAAAGGCGCGGTGGAATGGAGGAAACAGTTGGTATAAAAGAGAGGAGAGTCCTTAAATGACTAAAATGGTGTTGGAGACGTCTATGCCGTGAGACCCAAGTTATAAAATCACGGGAGTTTCGAGGGGAGAAGGATAAGGTGTAAATCCATTTTCTTTTTTTGACACAAAAAAGAGAGGATATTATTATGTATTTAGACAGATAAAGGGGCATATTCGTTTGAAGGGGCTAATTTGTCACGCATTGCATTTAAAACTTATATAACCGTTTTTAAAAAAATTGAAAAAGATTACACCGTTTTAAATATGAAATTGAACCGTTTTTTTTCTTCCTTTTTCTTTTTCTCAAGTATTAATGAACTTCTCCTTTTTTTTTAAAAAAAAAATATTAATGAACCTCACACAAATTGCTCTTTCTTCTTTGATTCCTTATGTTGACATTCTTTTTATATAAAAACGAATTCGAGTTATATTCCCTTATCACTTGTTTCATCCAAAATTTAATACTTGTCTTTCTTTAAGATGATTAAAATTAAATATTTATTTATTTTACTAATATGGTCCTATTATTAATTAACATGTATGGAGTTAATAGAGATGATATAATAATTTATTTATGGTAAAATATTTTTAAAAAACTTTAAATATTTTTCTTATTTTTATGATAAATAAAAATAATAATTCTAAATGAAAAAATTATTTAAAAAGATAAAAAAAAATTGACTGTCTTATAAAGAAGGCATTTGAGGTTTATAGAAGACTACAATTGCACTTTTAGAATTTTTATAAAAAAAATTGTTCTAGTAGTCTGAAATTGAAATTGAATGTTATTTTTTTTAAAAAAAAATGTTAATAAATTCATTAATTTTAAAGGATTTACATCTTAATAATATATAACAATGTTAATAACAAGGATACTATGATAATTTTATTAAGATTAAAATTTTTATTTAATTATTGTATTGAGTTAAAAGTTAATATTCACCAAATATTACCTTTGGAACATAAGGATTATTAATCTCACATAATTCTCCCCCTAAAAAAAACTCTCATGTACTAACTTCTCGATTTTGAATTATGCTTGTTGTAGTTGGTTTAATGTTTTTCCTAAGTCGATTAATCAAATCTCACTTTTGACATTTCTTGTGTTTTCCTGCTTCATATTTTTCATAGATAAGTCTTCTCAAAGGAAAAAAAGAATATCATAATTTATCTCAATACTTCCATAGATCACTGAAATAATAATTTCTCTCCTTCATATTAGCACTTTTACCCCACAAAAAAAAGAAGAAGAAAAGTATATAATATGTCACTTACTTTATTTAGATCCTATAAATTAAACATCCTATAAATTAAACATGTTAATATAGGATTCGTGAATATAAAATTAACACATTAAAAGCACCTTTCTTTTTTCTTTATTAGAATAACAGGTCAATTGAGCATATCCATTTTGTAATAGAATGCAAACAAAAGAAACAATGGATTAATTATGCTAATCAATTTTTTTTAACACGATCACATAAAATAAAATATTTTAACACTTTATTTCATAGTAATATAAAATAATTTTCCTAAAAAAATGATTCCCATCTATTATTGGGAAAAAAATTCCTATAGTAGGTGTAACACAAGTTAGTAATATAGCTAAACAATGAATTGCCAAAGAGAAAAGAGGGAAAAACAAGAAATGAAATTATGGTACAAGTGGAGGGGTATAAAGGGCAATGAAGGAAGTGCATGGAGATAGTCATGGAATTGCACGTAAAGGCCGTTTGAAAATTGAAATGCCACCGGCTGATGAGCGTAGAAAGAAAAGTATAATTAGGCCAAGCCGCTGCCCTGGCGACGAAGAAGAATGAACTGTCTTAAACGCTTGACCATTGACTTGGCTCCGGTGGCGGAGATAGCAGACGGTCCCCATGTGCAACCATGCACTATTAATTGCTCCACCGCCTTCCTTCCGGTAGGCCGCCAAAACAATTAGGAAAAGAATATGAAAAATGCGACCAAATTGACTTTTTCTTTTTGCTGAGTTATTTCTTGCCAACGAATTTAAAGAATTCACAAAAACTTTAAATTGTAAACATGTTTCTAATGGATTGGTTTCTATTGACCTAAGAACTGAGTTTGAAATATAATGTTCATAATTCTTCAACAAAAGCTAACTAATCCCTCCAAAAAAAAAAAAAAAAGACTGTTCGATTTCCACCTTTAACATTTTAAATCGAACAGTAGTATCTAAAGGACAAGACTGGGAATTTAACCCTTGCTTAACACATACTATATGCATTCCTTGTATCACCTGTTATATTTTTATGCATTCTTTTATTGGAAAAGGTGATTCTATACTTCTGTTCAAGAAAATACTCCACGCTTTAATCGGAGAACAAAAGTGCATTTGCATATTTCCCTGAAAAGAGAAAGCATGTTGCACATGCCTTTTCCTTTGCCAAAGGCTAAAAAAGCCTTCAGGAATATCATCGATTTCTCCTTTGAACAGAACAAGTGGTAGCGATCAATTTTCTACGCAAACACGTTTTGCTGATGATTTTTATTGGTCTTATTGAATACCTATTCAACCATAGGAAATTGGGAAGAAAATGGCTTGCCCTTTGAGTCTCACCCTCACCTAGGGGTGCCAAAATGGATAAGTCCAATAAACATTCAAAGTCATCTAATAATAAATAGATTTGGTTCATCCATTTAATTTAATTGGATTTAAATGGACATTCATTTAAAATCATTCATCTTAATAGATTTAAATGGATATTTATAAAATCCAACAAACATCCATCATCATCTCAATATTCTACCAAGTTGAATTAATCTAAGCAATCAAAACTTCAAATCCTAAAACACATAATATTTCTTTCTCAAAAAATCCACCTATATTAATTGGAAGTAATGCAATGCAGCAAGTGAAAGTTAGTTTGAGCTTAGAAGACGTTGCGGGTCAATTAGAACATGTTGCGAGTCAATTTGTATGTGATCAATATAGAGGAAAAAAGTCTTTTTTCAAAGTAATATTTTTTAGTCTGTTTTTTTTTAAAAAAAATATTCAACTCTTTAGTCTGCTATAAATTCCTTTCTTCATCTGTAATTTTTGTTTTTGTCTTTGAAAAACTCCTTCCAAGTAATAAAATTTTTTTATCCCTTTCTTTGTTTGTTATAAATTCTATAGAGCGAAAAATCACTTCAATTATGCTTCATAGTCAAAAAGTAAAAACATTCAGTTTCAAAGGCTTAGTTTATATATATTTTTGAAAAGCAATTAAATTTTATTAGAAGCAACAGAACAAATAGAGTTCAGAGCTTAGTTTATATGTATATCAGTGTCATTTCAAAACAAGAACTTTTGTGCTAATTATATTTTACATCAAGATAAGATGTAGTCCAAACAAGAGGCATTTATTCATTGTCTAAACCAGGAAAATAGGGCTTAAATTATTTATTATCTTATTCAGAAAAGAGGACAATTTTTTTTTGAATTTTTTTTAACAATAATAAAAAAAATTACATTTTTTCATTTTCTTCTAATACATATAGTTGATTAGTTGAATATGAATTTAAATAATAAAAATCACATTAAGAAATTTAATTAAGTATAATTACAAAGAATCACCATTAAAAAAAATTATATGAATAAATTAATGTCACCCATTTAAATTTATTCAAATAGATATGATTATTCAACTTGTCACCTCTACTCTCACCGGCCATTTTTTTATAAAAAAAAACTTTAATTCTTGAAAGATTAACTCATGGTCAATTTTGAATTATAAGTAATTAGGACAATGAATAGTTCTTACTTTCTTTAATATTTGTATTGAATCAATAATGTACATTTAATTTTGAACAAAAAAAACAATAGAAATTATAGATTTAATTAACTATTAAACAAAAAATTATTATCATATAAATTATTTATCGTTGTCAAATTTGAATTCTAGAAGGGACCTTTCATTGTTACTAGAACAATAAGTTTGTCCCGGAAAATGATTGATCACAATTATTCACAAACGAGAGTGAAACAGAGCTGTGTATACTATTGTATATAGATATATATCTAATTCAGGGTGCTACTACTAATAGTATAATTTATTATTGGAAAGTTTTTGTTCTTATTTTACTTTAATAATTGCGTCTTATGATATTAATAATATGATTTGTTGCTTCTAAGTTTTTGGGAAACACTGGTTTTGTCGACTTTGATGTTGACAAGACGTATTACATTTATTTATAGGTCCAATTTCCACGGGCTTATGCCGTTCACATCAATCTAGAGAAGACTCCAGCAGTTTCAACTTTTTGGACATGGGGATCCATTCAAGCCACTTGTCTTCCCACCTCATGCAAATGGAGGATCATTATTTATAAATAAATATATTTTATTAATATTTTTTATATAAATAATTTATATATCACTAATTAATTATCTCTATTATAAATCTAATTAATACATAATAAAAATATTAAAATATTTTTTAAAAATAAAAACTATTATTAATTTTAAAACCAAATCAATGTGAATATTTAATTTTTAATTTAGTTAGTTAATACATTTAGAATTTGAGGTTTATTCTGAATTTCCGCAGAATATGTACTAATATAATAGACAATTTTACCAAATGACGAGAGAATAAGCTGATTTGCTTCATCAGATTTATATTGCAAAATACGATCATCGTCTTCTATAAGTTTCATGAGCCATGCCGAATATTTATTTATACGATTAGTAAATATTTAGTATCATTGAAATTCAAATATATGGTACAAATAGAAGGTTTGATTTTAAATTATTGTTCAATTATATTGTGCAATGATAGAAAAGGTTTTAACCAAAAGCTGCAATTAGTAAATTCTCCAAGCATCATTAAGAGCAACTAAGCTACTCTGTTTATATCATGTGGTCCAAGATCTCTCACTAGTTTGTCTTGTTCACATTCCCTTTTCTTCCCTGGTATCTTTCCATAGATAAAGAAAGAGCCTTTTGGAGCCCACCAATTTTATCTAAAGGATGCAATGATGCATGCGCAGGTCAAAAAGAGCCAGCCAAATTAACTAGTAAAAGAAATCCACCGATTAAATCAAATTGCTGGAACTTTTGCAAACATGAAGTTGAAATTCTAAAACGAGTGTCTTATGGACTTGTTTATCAATCCATCCAAGGGACTTAGATTTAAGTAAGAAAACAATAACCATTGTTGAAAAGTAATGGGAATCTAATCTAATGATTATAGGAAAGTAAACCTTCACAAAGGAATCTCATAATATGAGTATATAATAAGATGAATTTGATATAAAAATAAAGATAAAAAGCTCACAGCTCCACAGCCATGTCAATATGCCATGGAAAAGATAGACCACCAAGACTTAGTGAGATTAGAAAAAGGGAAAATGTACTAGTTAACAAAGATGATTGTTCTGCTATTCCCCCCCCCCCCCCCCCGGGCTCTATTCCTCTATATCTTCGACCAGAATGAAAGAATAAAACCAAAGGAAACGTTCTCAGTATTTGTCTTCTCTTCTCCATTAGTTAAAGTCATTCTTTTCATAACTTTCAAGTCCAAGTCAATGTGTAAGACTCGACAGCAAAACCACCGGCCACGCAAATTGAAAACAAGTGCCACAAAATTGAAGTTAAAACAAATACTCCAATTTGATAACTAGAACTATCATAATCATACTGGTAAAGAAATTTGGATTAAGAAAAAGCTTTTGAGAAAACCAGGTTTAAAAGGCCATCAGAACAACTTTCCATCTTTTAGCAGAATTTAAAACCCATAACATTTCAATAATCAAGGAGTGATGCCCACCTGCCCAAGTAATATTCACTGGCTTATAATTTAAATTGACCCACATGCAGGGAACAAGGAACATGATAGTACACTATAGTCTTTTGAGGAATATCCTCTGCTTCTTTAGTCCTTTCCTCCCAAAGCGAGCTGGATTCTCTTTGCTAACTTTGGCTATTTAAGATTATTTCATATGGCCCAAACAATTGTCAGATAAGCAACAGCTGCAAACAAACCAAGGACCACAATATACTGGCAGATTCAGTACAGCAAATCACATGCAGATAATGTATTATCAAATCCAACATCCTATTTTAACATCTTCATCAAACTTATGAAATGCAAATGTTAAAAATGTTTATCGGAAGCAAGAGGAGCTGGACGCAAATGCTTCCCTATTAGTGCAACGGATGTGAATGTAACAATAACTAATCAAACAGCGTCATTTAATAAGCACTGAACAGAAATATGTCAAGGCTCAATCTTTGCTCGTTTTAGATCACATCCTTCTTGTAATCTGAGCCGAAGGATACAGAAACAATAAGTCAAATGTTTCACAAAAGAAAAAGAACCGGGAGATAGGCTGATAGGGGAACCAAGATTATGTCGCTATTGATCTTTTGCCCTTTTGAATTGCAAATTGATTACGGTGAAGGAATATAGGCTAAGCATCTGTTATCTGAGGATTTCCTCTGTAAAAAAACCTTGAAAGCTATATGAAGAAACCTTTTCCTTCAACACACATTTAGCCAGGAAGAACTAATATGTTTACATTCTAGCTTTCACAGCAGTACAGCAAGGTTGCCTATGTATAAAAGCTTTAAACCATTCAGATCAACAGTTGAAAAGAGGCACTCCGATTTAGAAAAACCAAGGTGTGACCATTTATTCCTCCTTTACAGCCTTTTTTTTTTATATTATTTTTTACAACTAATGATTATCGGGATGACAATGGAGCGAATCGGAGCCGGAGTCCCCAAACTCCGACCCCGCTCCAACTTTAAATTATAATCATCGTCCCCGCCAGCCTCGTCTCCACCCCACCACCTTTACATCATCCTTTTTCGTCCCATTCCCACCTCCATTTGACTCGCTTTGACCTTATTTGACTTTGCCTTGACATCGATTCCGACTTTGACTCCATTTGACTCGTGATATCAATAAATAGTTAATCTCATTGTAATCTACAAAAGTTAATAATATAATTCATAATTAGTTAAGTATATAGTTAATAATATAAAATTATTTAAATCAATATATTTAATAATATAAATTATATTCACATATAATTACATAAATAATATTATATTAATATAGTTAATAATATGACTAACAATTACTTAGTTAATAATATAAACTCATTTTATTTAATTTTTTAAGTAACCAAATGAATAAGATGGTTTTCTTTAAAAAAATATTAGAGATAAAATAGTATTTTTATTAAAAATATAACTGAAGCTGAAGTCGAAGATTTGCGAGACGAATCCCCGCGGGGCTTAACCGGGGAAAAATCAATCCCCTCCCCGTCCCCACTAATCCTCGCTTTTTAAAATCCATCCCCGGCCCCGACCCCATTAAATTCGGGGAATCCCCGACTTCAACGGGACGAATTGAAGCGAATCCCCATTTCATTAACATCCCTAAAAGCCACAATGATAAACGTTTAAGAGAGATCAAATTAACTCCTAAATAACATTTTGCATCACTTAATTCACTTTTTTTTATCACAATATAAAATCTTGATTATCGGGAAAAGCCATAATGATAAACATTTAACAGAGATCAAATTAACTCCTAGGCAACATCTTGCATCACAAAAAGGTTAGACCTGCAAAAGAAGCTGACTTGCAAGTCTAACTCTTCATAGACTCATTCAAGTCAAGGTCCATATGTTCACACATGAGTTCTTACAGTACAAGCTAAGTCTCCAGAGCTTTTGAATTTTACTAAGATCTATGGCTGAAAATTTATATGGATGAAGAAATTGACATTCATATCCTCGATTCAAAAGGGGGAAAAGGGAACCATGCATTCAGTCTGGGGAAAACTTGTTCCACACAAATTGGAAACCTGAAATTGAACATTCAGGATCATACTTTAAGTTCATCTATACAAGCCACTCTGGACTATAAACTAGTGAACTCACCTCAGCAAACATGCCCAGGAAAAGAAAAAGAAAAAAGAAAGAGGAAAAAAAAGCAGCTTCAGTCAGTTCTAGAAGAGATCTAATTATCCATTATACAGCCAGCCATGTCACAAGCTGATTTTTCATTACTCATTAACAAGCATAGACCTTTTCAGTTTGGCCAAGATTAATAAGTGCAGCCTAGTCGCAGCAATCCCTCTCTCAGCCATAGAAGATAATTTATTAAATTCACTTTAAAATGATAAATGATGAAGGTATTTTAGGAATACTTTATGAAAAGTATACATTTTCAACCACATTAATTATATTTTCTTAATCAGTGTGAAAAATCAAAAAAACCTATCAAATTAAGATGGATGGAGTATTTATTTAAATAAATAAAATTCAAAAAGGAAATATCCAAATTAGAATCTCCCAACCATACTAACACTGTGCATGAATTCTACTGATGTGAAGCAGGAATCTCATAACAAAAGGCAGAGATTTTCCTTTCTGGAATGGATAGCACAAACTTCTTCATCACAGGCTTTGCTGAAGGGAAGTTCAAATGGTGATTCTAATGCCACCATAAGATTTAATAAATAGCTTTTAGGTATTCACAAGGAGCATGAATTTGCATTTCTGTTAATTTGATCCCTTTTCCTCTCCACTTGCATTTGCAACTGTACATATAGCAATCCTCTCTTTAATTGAATTGTGAATACCTCATGGCTTATGCACCCGACACAGACACTTTAACCAAGAACAGAGTACAAAATCATCTTATGCTCAAAGCAAGCAGGAAACTAGTTAACTGAACAAGAATAAGGGCACAAAAAAATTGTTGATATAAAAGAAGTCCAATATCATGTCATTATTGTACAAAGTTGTTCAAATAATTTAGACATCATACGAGGGATTTTCTCACAGCTTTGCCTAACATTAGAAAGCATTGACAAGAGCAGTAAGTATAAGTAACTTAAAGGACAATTCCAGTTCCCTCCAGCGTGCTGAAACCGTTACCTCTGAAATGTTGAGCCAATATCCAACTTGTAAAGTACAATGAAGACTTGATCATCTATCTCTCAATTGCCGCTGAATTTAACAAATAGAAAATGTTAGCATCAAAGTCTTCCAAGATTTTCCCATCAAAAAGTGTGAAATGAACTGTATTCATCAAAATGTTTCTCAATTACTTCCAAGTTCAAAAGGTGAACATGGGAATTGAATAACTCTTCAGACAACAAATAGCAACTTGAGCAATGTTTCCAGTGCTTCTCTTATGGAAGGATGAATAGATCCAAAATAAATAAGAGGAGAAAAATACTCACTCTTGGACCACGATCGATTGTTTGAGGCTGTCTATTTGGAATGCTGTCTGAATCCTGAATCATCTCAGGACTGCTTAGCTTATAGAATGTCTGCAAAGCCCTAGTAACAAAGGGACGCACAATATTTGCTTCCATTGCTGACAGATTTTTAAGCTGCAAAAATCAAGATCATGTTCAGAAAATAAAGATAAATTGGAAAATACAATGGGGTCAATTCCAACAGTTATAACAAAACACGTGACAAAGATGAAATACAGGTTATGTTTCCAACAAGTATGAAAGAATAATCAGGGACAAGGGACAAAATTTCATGAACCCACAAGGAAAAACAAATCACTATCTCACCAGGCAAGATGTAATAAATATTTGTGAATGCTAAAAGGAAAATATTCAATGAGCATCATTTAGGTCATTCCATATAAAAGAGTTCCAGCCATTGGTTATCAAGTTTATAGCAAATCGTCAACCATATACGACAGTGAGCCAATATGTAGTCATTGGACTCCTGGAGAAATGGTGCAAAATCTCTGTGTATTCATGACGATTGGTAAGAATGATTTTCTTCTCCTAAGTAGAAAGGAAAAAAAAACAAATACAGGCATCCCTTTCTTCTATCTTCCTGATACTCTTTTTCTTTTCCCATTGTTCTCCATTTTCATTTTCTAAAGCTAGTTGGGGAAGCGGACTGGAGAATGGGAGAAAGATTCCAAATTTGAAATCACAGCATGACAAAGTAAGTGAAACAATTATGAACTGCATTTAAGGTGAATTCAAAATGGAGCATACCCTCAATGCATATGTTCGTTCCTTAGAAATTATCTCCAATCCAGTTCCGATTTTGTGAAACCTCACATCTTTGATGTCCTCAATGAGAGATCTCACCTATCAGATATTTTTGGCATTAATAATGGACAACAAATACTAGTATCAGCTTAATCTCAGAATAAATATTTACTGACCATGTACATGTCAGAAATGTCATCAGAGGCACTGCATCATAAATGTTTTTCATCAAAGAGCTAAGTGAGCTAGGTGAAAGATGCATATAAAATGAAAGAAATCAACCATATGTTGAATAATATGGGAAATAGACTTACTGATCAAAGAGCAGCCTTGAGATTTCCACATAGTGAAATGGTAAAGGCTGGAACTTTTCAGAATCCCTTTCAGCTTCGAGTATTTTTGTCAACTTTTCTAGTTAGCAAAAGAAGTTAATACTTAGTAAGAGCTTCTTTCTTCCTTTTATTTCTACCTTTGCTCAAGTAAAGTAAAGCATTTTGTTTATGATTTCAAATAGTGGTTTTACCTTTACCACAATAATCACCCAAATACAATAGTATAGGCAGTTCCCGAAATAATCTCCTTTTCTTACTAAGTTAAACTCAACGTGAAACTAGAATAGAGCCTAAACAGAAACTCATAAGCCAAAGGATTACAGGAAATTATTTGAAAAGCTAAACTAACCTACAGATATCCACTCAGGAGGTCGAATTGTGCATTTCCCTCTCTTTTTCAAAGCCACAGCCAACCAGATAGGCACCTGAGTCACTATTTGAGGCCTGAAGGGACCAAAATCCCCCTGCCAATTTAATAATTTTACCACACGCAATTATTTCATACACGAATACTAAACATAAGTCCATTCTCTGTGATCTACTTTAGTGTCTTTGCATCTCAAAAACTAAATAATTAAAAGCAGGAAGATTACGCAGATCAAGTTGAGGGGATCCATTCTCATATTTGGTACAATCTCAATCATTTCATCTTCTGCAAGAAACTCCAACTGCATAATTGCAATCAAACCGTTACAAAAAATAGAAATAAACTTCTTCAAAATACCGTAACAGCAATTAACAAAGATTAATCGTAGAAATTTTGAATCTGTTTAAAGGAATGCAGAGATAAAATGGTAAAGCAGAACCTCGGCAGCCGAAAATGCGGACGCATGAGGATCAGATTGGGAAGCCATTCTCGTGGATTTTGAAGATTAATTGTGTTGCTCTATAGTAAAGATGAAATGGATTTCGTGGAATTGGGAGGACATTTGAGAAAACACGTGCAGATTGAAACCGAGTGAGCCCTAATTTTGAATGGCGGGAAAAGAAAAGGAAAAAAAACCACAAGTATTTCTTGTGCTCTCCCGCCGTTTGTACGCACATGTATAGGGGTGGTAATTTAATTTTGGACCAACACGTCGCCCGAGCTGTCTCAATTTTTAAAATAGTCTGGATTTATAATAATAGGCCCGTCAAAATTCGAATTGACTCGTCTGACTTGGATTTCTATCTTGGACCGATCGGATTAGTGGCCAAAATTCGGGTTGAGTTCAGGTCAGTTCGCAGCCCAAATGTGAAAGTGTTATTTTTAAGTTAAAATGTTATTATTTTCTATTTTCGAATCGAGTCAGCCCATATATAACACCGATTTATGCTATAAGATTTTGGACCTATGAAAATTCGGTATGAGCCTATCCGATCCGAATATCTACCTTGGACCTGTCGGGTTTAGCCGGGTCGGGCAGCCCGATTTGTCACCCCTACTCTTATATGAGCATATGATTCATGAAATTGGGTTTGGGCTTTAATTAACACTACCTCAATTCATTTTTATAATATATTTTAAGTAATTTTACACGCATGATAAATTGTTTATTTTAGTCTTTTTGAAAATGAATTATATGTTCTTTTTTTATTTTTATCAATAAAGTATGGGTAAATTTGAAAATAGCATACAAAATAATCATATAAAGTAACAAAACATCTTATTATTATGAACAAGGAAATTTGTTTTAATGCATATTATAAAAATAGACGGAAAAAGTAACTAATGAATTAACTAATCTACGAAATGTCATGCAACACAAAACCCGCATTAATTTGACATTAGGACTTCCTTTATGCTTTGTTTGATTCACAAATGGAAAGGAGAAGAGGCACACATACTTCTACTAAGGAAAGTAATCACTTTTATTTTTATTTTATTTAGCGTGAATAAAATGAAAGTAAATGATAAATATTTTCTTTTGTTTGGTTCTATTAAAAAATGATGGGGAAGATGATGTTTTTGTTAAATTGACTATTATATCCATAATATAAGAAAGGCAAATTATATTTATCTTCATATTATTTAATATGAGTTAAAAATAAATAAATGGTGTGTACTATTAGATGAATGTAAAATGTCATTTATTTATTTATAAAACACACCATCAATATTTTTTTTTAAAGAAAGATAATACTAAATTTTTTTATTGTTAGAAAAATTGTTGAAGGAAGATAGAACAAGCAAGTCATGGAATAAAGGGAGAAGGGAAGAGAGATAGGGGATAATAAGATATCGAAAAATTAAAAAGGTAAAAAATGGTAATAGAAAAAAGGTGAAAATTTTAGGGTTAATTTGTCTTTATAATGAAAGTATGGGTGTAATACTTTTAAAATGGGGGAGGACAAAAATTTCATGTAAAGGGAAATTGTAATCCTCTATATTTACTTATCTTCTATATTTATTTCATACCAAACTAAATAAACATTTACTTTCCTTTCACATTTACTTCCCCTTATCTTTCATACCAAACAATACCCATATGTTTACTTATATAATTTAATTTATTCTAACTATTTGTTATATTCTAACATCATAAATTTCATAATTTAAAAATAAAATAAAAAATAAAAAATAAATTTAGTATATCTAACCTGATTTGCCAAATTTAGCTAAAGTTCAATACATCAATTGATAATAATATTATATTCATAGTTTATCCTGCATATAAAGAAAATATCACTAATAAAACAATGATCACATATAAAATTAATGTAAAAAAAAATAATAATGAAAAGCTAATTACTTAAATGTCTTCTGATTAAAAAATTTTAATTGTAATATTATTTATTTCATATCAACAAATATATCAATAATGGAATCATTGCCAAATGTTTGTACAATTTATTTTTTCAATATATGTGATAAAATAACTCCTTAGAAAATCATCTTCCATTTTTATTTTGATGTCTAGTATTGACAATTTTCATATCAGAAAAAACATGTTCATCAATAACTATAGAAACAAGAAGCATTAGCATGAGTCGAACTAATTTATTAATAAGAGGATAAATTTGTGATTTTTCTGTTTCTTTCAACTCTTGGCAAAGTTCTATAATTGTTGACAAGTTTTGAAATGCATATGTCAACGGATATCGATCTCAAAATACTCTAATTGATATTTCAAATGTAATTTATTTTGTTAAGATTTCTTTAGAATAAAACACATCAACAAGCTTGTAAATATCAGTAGTATTATAATATTTGTAATTATCTCAAGGATTTAAAGTTGAACAAACCATAAGCAACTCCATCATATCTTATATGAATATTTCATTTTATTCTTGCAATTAAGAATCAATTGTAGCAAGAAAATTAGCAACTCGAAAATGATGTTTTATTGTGTCGAGTCTATCGTATGAATATCAAATTTAACTTTTAATATTCCTATATAGATAGGGCAAATAAGGATCGCATTTACGAAGATTTGTAAAAATTATAAAATTTAGGATATATTTAGATTGAGTTTTGAAAGTATTTTTTTTTTTTGAAATAAAGTTATGTTTGGATAAGAATTTTTTTATTGGAAATTGAAAGTTTAATGATATGTTTTGAGTCCCACATTATTGATAATATTATAAAATGTATAAAATATAATTAATAAGTTGTTTGATATTGTAATTTTAATTAAATAATAATAAAAAATATTATTTATGTGATTAAGTGAAACTCATGTGTAGGGTTAGAAAAAAGTATTTTGAAATATGTTTTTATGGGGAATTGGAAAATGGTTTTAAGAACCGGTTCAAATATAGCCTTAATTTTTTAAGGGAGTTTTAAAATTATATAAAAATAAAAATAATTTAAACAAACTTCAAAGATTTTTAAAAAAAAACATAATTAAAAACATTAATTATACAAATGATTTTTAATAAAAAATTAATAAAAGACGTTTGTAAGAAACTTGCATAAAATTATTTATTTAATAGGATAAATCATTTATAAAAAAACTTATTCAGTAGTTGATTTTAAAATCTTGATTAGCTCAAGCAGATTCATATCCTTACTAATTAGATTAATCTTGATAAACTCCGACATATTAAATTTTAATTCAATTAAATATTACTTCTAACCAGTGTGAATAAGATACTTAATTAAATTATATCAAGTTTATAAAGTATCACAAATATTAAATTATATCTAATAATGAGTTTCAATTAAAAATAATTTAAATCATATAATTATCTATTAAATTAATTAAGTCAAGAGTTACAACTTAATTAAACTAAAATACACTATATCATCGGGTTTTTTATTACAAAAATACAATAAATATCTAAAAATACTACAAATAAAAAATATTAATAGAAAATGTAAAATAATCATAAAATAACATAACGTAAATGAAATTAAACACAAATTACATAATAAAATTACATTAAAATACATATAATTTTTGTTTAATCATATTGTAATTGGATTCTTTTAGCGACGAGATCATTATTGTAATTGCATTACAATAAGCAGGCATATTGGGAATGTCTACTTCATATTTTCCACAAAATGAATTCACTTTTTCAAACATAAGATCCCATCTATTTTCACTTAACTTTTGGATCAAAGTTTTTGTTACAGAGACAAGATGCATTGCAATTACAATCTATAGAGACTCGCACTGTAAAGCTTGACAAAAATCATACGTAAGTTTCATAGTTTCAATGAAGATACAAAATGAATATGAAGTCAAATGTTGTGATTACATCATAAATTTCATCTACATCTGCACATTGAGAATAAACAACTCCATCAGAAATTATATTCTTCAAAACTAAACATGTAGGTTCAAGCAAGATTTCAATACTTCGAATGAAGCTCAGGTGAGAACACCTCATAGTGTCACTGGCTTGCTTTAATGCTCCAATTTGATTCAATCCCTTACAAATTTCTAGTTTCTCAAAATAAATTAATTTTTCAATTTCATAAGCTCTTGCAACTTACATGTTATCATATCATGTTGCTTACAAGAAGCACCAACAACATAGACAATTCCAGTTAATTTAGAGAAAAACTGGTAAATGAGAATAACCTATTTAGATGTTTTGACTGTTCACGAATTGAATAGTTCGCGAACGAAACTTCAATTAAGGCTTGTTTGTTTATTAAACTAACCAAGTTCGAATATGAAAATGTGTTCGTTTAGTAATCAAATGAATATGAGCCTTGTTTGCGAACATTATAATTAATATATAATATTTATATTTTTTAAAAGAAAAATAGAAAAAAAAATTTAAACTTGAACGAATTGAGCTTGATTTGTTAGATTAAACAAGTCGAATATGAACATTTATGAATATTACAAACAATATTTTAAATTTGAAAGTTAATCGAATTAACTCGAATACTGTTCAAAATCGAGCTCAATTCGTTTGTGTTCGAATACAACCCTAGTTGCATTAATGCCAATTGAATTCAATTAGCAAAGCAATGTATGTAGTAAGCATACAGACACTCATTAGAGACAAGTGCTCATATTAGAGATCTTTGTAGTTGTAATTAAAAAAAATGAAAAATATTTTTTGCAAATTAACAAATTATATATATATATATATATATATATAGAAAGAGAGAGAGAAACATATAAACATACATACACAAATATATATTATATATATTCCATCATTTCACTTATATATTTTATCAATAAATTCAATTCAATTTGAATTTAATATTTCATCATCATTTCAAATTTATCCTTCTGTCCCTATTTGATATTTTAAGTGACTAAATTGCAATAAGTCTATTACGAAAGACTTAATTGAAACAAAATTCATATTTTCAAGAACTAAATTGAAATTATGATTAATTTCACTAAATACCCTCCATCTTTTATGAAGGAAATACTAGACCCCCTATATTCTAATTGAATCAATATGTCCCATGATCTATTTAATTTTATTAAAATAGTATAAGTTTTAGGCTTAATTTCACTAAATTCAATTTTATTAAAATAGTATAAGTTTTAGGCTTAATTTCACTAAATTCCCTTAAACTTCTAGTGAAAAATAAATTTATCTATCGATCTTTCAATTGTCTCAATATGCCTTATTCATTTTTTTAATTATTTTAGTTAAGTATAATTTTTATTACAATTTATCATTTTTTGTCAATTAATCTTTTATTAACTATTATAAATTAATAAAAAATATTAGTAACTAAAAAGAGAAAATTATATGAACTTTTTTTATTTGTTTGAACATGTGAAAATTTTGTTTTGATTTAACGCATTAGAAAATTAAAAAAAGTTGAGAAAAGGAAAAAATATTTTATAAAATTTTTAAATTTATATATTGGACATTATTATAGATTTGGATGAATTAGTATGATTTTTAATAATTATTTGATGTACAAGGACTTTATTTCGTTGCATGGAAATCTTATTAAAAATGTATATTTATAAATCACTTTTTTTTTCATTTTCTAATGCGTTAAATAAAGATTATTTTCTTCACATGTTTAAGAAAATTAAAAAGTTCATAGAATTTTCTCTATTTTAGTAAAATTTGATTTTTTATTTATGAGAGTTAATAAAAAAGACAAAAAAATGATAAATTGTAATAAAAATCATACTTAATTAAAAAATTGAAAAGATGAAGTGAGCTTATTGAGATAATTAAAATATTGAGGAGGACTTTTTTATAAAAAAATTAAAAGGTTTAATGAAATTAAACATAACTATTTTACTGTTTGATAAAATTGAATAGATTATGCTTAAAATATTGAGGAGGATTTTTTTATAAAAAGTTTAAAAGGTTTAATGAAATTAAACTTAACTATTATATTGTTTGATAAAAATGAATAGATCATAAGACATAATAAATGAAGGATGAGTGTAATTAACCCTAAATTTTTACCAATGAAAACCGTTTTTAGGACTCGGTTAGCCCGGTACAGTGTTCTAGCACCAAACCACGATACATGAGATGGACGTGGCGCAAAGCCCAACATTTTCTAACGCTGCCGCCCACAGATTGCGTAACAGGCAACAAGAACTCTGATCCCTTCACCAAGTCATCACATTTGTGAACTGACTATTGAACCCTTCACGTTCAACCCCGAATATTCTAACTACACTAGACCCAGGCGGAGAGTGCACAGAGGCACATTCTCTGGGGGGCTAAAATAGGTAATTCAAATTCAATTACACAATCCACTGAGATCCGCAAAAAATTATTGGGTTTTCCTCTTGCCCAAAAAGAGATACAAAATATAACCCCATCACAGGTCTGCGGACTGTGTGAACTTCACTCCCTCACTTCTCTTTTTTCTTGCAGCGCAATCCAAATCGAGTTCTCGTGATCATCGTCGACTATGGGGAGAATATTTTTCGTCGGAGGCAACTGGAAATGCGTAACTTTCGTCTTCCGTTTCTTGCTTTAACTATGTTTTATATAGATTTGTTTGAATTTGATTGATTGTCTGATCCGATAACATTTGTGATTTGAGTGTAGAATAATTGTAGTGAGTATTATTATTATTATTTTTGGAATTATGCTGATTTATATTGGAAAACCCACACAGTATCGAGTAGATCAGAATCTGTTTGCGTGAAAATCATAAGTATCTAAGTTTTACAATCTGAACTGGCGGTAATGGATCGAGATAAATCGAAAATGAAAACGATTAAGCTCAGATTTATCTTCTTAGCTGTGTAATTTTAAGCTTTTGAGTAAACATTATTAACATTAGGTTATTTATTAGTGTGAACCGTTTTTAATTAGTGATTTTATCTTATGGAGCGAAAATAATTGATAGCTAATAATCTGCGCAGAATGGAACTACCGATGAGGTGAAGAAGATACTATCAACACTCAATTCCGCTGAAGTTCCTCCTAAGGACGTTGTTGGTGAGTGATTACGTGGATTTCAATCACTTTCTGATTTCTTGGTCATGTGCACGATTAGTAAATTGGTTAGCTCTACTGGATTTTTTCCCCCCAATTCTGGTTCTCTCAAATGATATATAGATTTTGAGTCCGTAACTTCTGCATAAATTTGTTATCTATGAAGGTTGTGTTATTTCTAAGATTGTATTATGTAGTATCATTAGACTGGTATTGCATTGCTATGCTGTCTGTAATCTAATGTGGTGATCTAGTTGATATCACACTTAGATGGTTATAGACCTGTAGCTTGTTTATGTGAATAACTTCACTTTGCTCCAGATCATGGTCTACCATTTTTCCATCTTAAAACTAATCTACTCATTTTTGCCCATAATATCATATTTGAAAAATCTGAAATAAACTTTTGAGGTCGTTTAAGCTTTTTATTGTGGAAATATTTGGACAAGTTAGATTTATCTCTGATATTGTTACTGATATTTTACTTATAAGTTTATGGAAGTACACCCGACATGGAGTTATCATTCAAATGTGCCTTGGTCTTGTTTTTGCTTGCTATACGAACCTTGTTGCTTAAAGCTGATCTTTAAGGCTCCTAATCATTCTAAGTTTAAATTTTTGCAGAGGTTGTTGTGAGTCCTCCATTTGTTTTTCTTCCATTGGTCAAGAGTGAATTGCGACCAGAGTTCCATGTTGCAGCACAAAATTGTTGGGTTAAGAAAGGTGGTGCTTTCACCGGTGAGGTTAGGTAGGTTTTCATAATCCTTGTATCTGGTTCTATTTTGCTTTATTAGAAAATGATTTTATCATTTAGTAGGTTATGACTTCCTTTATTTTCACTCACATGAAACTTGAAAAATAGAGCTGCTGGTTTGTGAAATTGGCAGACATTCACTTTAAGTATCAATCTTTCTTTCTTCTGATCATGTGTATTTCTGTGTCTATCGATTTCAATCCCTTGAACTTACTAAAATATTGTTACTTGCCTTATTATAGGATGAAATTATCTGGTTTGGGATTTAGGATATGGTAGTCTGTGCTTGCATAGTTTGCTCATGTGCCATTTGAATGTGAAAATTCTTATGCAGTGCTGAGATGCTTGTCAATCTGGGCATTCCATGGGTCATCATTGGGCACTCTGAGAGGAGACTTATACTAGGTGAAGCAAATGAGGTAATCCATGTCTACTCCTGAAAAAAAATAATATTTCATTTGGAAGTAATTACGCTGGAATGAATGTAACAGTCTAGTCAATGTGAACTGTTTTATTAATAGTTTGTTGGAGACAAAGTTGCATATGCCCTTTCACAAGGTTTGAAGGTCATTGCTTGTGTTGGAGAGACTCTTGAGCAGAGAGAATCAGGATCTACTATGGATGTTGTTGCAGCACAAACTAAGGCCATTGCAGGTAAAATGTCAACTTAGGTCCTTAAACTCTACTATTCCTATTTCTGTGTGGTTCAAATTCTCACAAATCTGTGTACTTGATCCATGAGTTATGGCAACACTTGAGCCTGACCTTACCTTTAATTTGGGTTGAAACTCATCTCACTGGACAATTTGATTTATATCTGAATGTCTGTAGTACTGTGACTATCTGGTGCTATGCCCACTGGATGTGCCTAAAGATGGAGAAAGGACAGTTTCAGTTCTGTGGAATTCCCCCCCCCCCCCGCCCCCCCGCCAAAAAAGGAATAGAAAAAGATTAATCAACTGAATATTTAGTATTGAGAAAGAAAATCCTGACTTCAGGAACAGAAAGAAAAAGTCAGTTGCTTTGTTTATGTATTGCAGAGCTTATAAAATTTTTGCTTAAGTGTTGATCAGAAATAGTGTAGTTTTAGTTTGGTCTTGTTTAGGATTTGTTTGAAACTGCTACTAACTACGTATTCAACAATACATGTTAGACTTGAAACATTACCTCTTGTTAGAGTAGCAATTCTCATTGGTCATTGCTTAGTATATTTCGGCTTTACCTTTGTGATAAGGCTTGTGTACTTATTAAAGTTTTGTTGTCATTTTGAATGTATCCTGACCCCATCTCAAGCTGCCATGATTGTTTTTCCATATTAAGGCAGATTTTTACATTTATCCTTTGACATTTCAGAAAAAGTGTCTGATTGGAAGAATGTCGTTATAGCATATGAGCCTGTTTGGGCTATTGGAACTGGGAAGGTTGCAACTCCTGCTCAAGCTCAGGAAGTAAGTGACCACATTAACATACTTATTTAATATAATGAGGACTGCTTCTTGGTTATGAATTTCCAATCAACAACTGAACTTAGGTGACATGAAGTTGTGTTGTTATTGAGGGGGATCTCTTTATAAGGAACATGGGGTTCTAGGTGTCAACTGTTATGATTGAGTTTTTAGTTGGTGGATCTTCGATTCGAGTGATTTGTTTTTTCTTTTAATCTCTTTTGAAAATGATCTTTGATGGATTCCTACAGTTGCAAGAATTGTATTACCACAAATATGGAATTGTCAAATTTGGCCTTTTTTCTTGTCATTGGGAGTCATGGGCTTGGTGATGGAAAGAATAAAAGTGACAGTACAGTAACTAAAGGAAATATTAATTGCCTTTATAGTCACTTACATAAGTGAGTCCGTCTATCTGATGATTGACTGAAAATTATGGTATATTATGCACATTAACTTCTGGCATTTGTTATTGTCATGTATCCTCATTCATCACATGGTGTTATAAATGAAAATAAAACTGGGAAGTACATTGATTTCCAGGCTCATTTTCATTGTAATCCTCTCTTATTTTGCCCATCTAGCTAGCAATCCAATTGCATTACTTGATTACTTGATTACTGTGATATTTTTCATGACTGACATGGAAAGAATATCGTAGTTCAAATTTACTGATTGTTTTCTTTGGCATTTAACCTTTCCATCATGTTGTGTAAAGGTGCACTGTGAATTGAGGAAATGGCTTCATTCTAATGTGAACGCTGATGTAGCTGCCTCAACTAGGATTATCTACGGAGGTAACTTGTTCTCTGCCACCTCCACATTATACGAGTTTTTCGCCTTCATATCATGTTTACCATCCCTTATTAGTTTCCCGTGTTAGTACAACATTGAGTTTATTATAATATAGTTGGAGAAGAGACCTTTTTTCTCCTGCCATAGTAAAAGAAAGTCCAATTCGGTTCATGTTTTCTGAATCTTGTCCCTTTCTGTACAATCAAACGTGACTTCCATTTACTTGTCATATAGTTGCCTCCAGAATGTCTGAGACTTCCTTCAAAAATCAAACACCCTTGAATGCCAATAAAAAGATGACATGCGACATTTCTTAAACTGCCATAATTAACTTCTGTGCTGTCATGTCATGCTGCTCTCTTGTCATGTGAGGATGAAATAGACAAGATGGTTTTCTGTTCTCCTAGGAAGTAAAAAAAATTTCTTTATATATATATATATATAATTGTATATTGCTCTATTTAATTTTTGTAATATAATTTTGAGAAGTTTATATGACAGTTAAGCTCATTTTGAAAATTATCACCAAGCAATTTTCTGGTATCAATGATTGTCTTTATGTATTAAGTTACCATATATCAAGAATATGGGAGATGAATATTAATTAGCGCTGTGTTGAACGTAGATACTCCTTTGGCTTCTTACATTGTTAAGTGAATAGGAAAATTGGAGTTTGGGAAAAGAGTTTGGGGGAACAGTTTTCCCACCCATTTTTTGGGGGGCTACGTTAGGGGGCAGGTGGTGTCTTGGATTGAAAAGTTTGATGGTTGAATGTACATAAAGATTCTACCATTATGATCTAATTGGCTGTACATTTGACAGGCATAAACAGCTTTTTCATCTCATTTGATACACAGAAGTGGCTTGCACCTGTCTGTCATTTTCACTCGCAGTCTAGTTAATATGATTAAACTACTAATCCACATACAAAGACAAGGTTCTTCCCATGCACCACCCTTTTTATTTTGTTTAGAAGAATAGTGGGGGGTCTTTTTACTAAAATTGCCTAGTTATTCTGAGATAACTGTCTTTTAGGTTTTATCTGCTCTTTGCTTTTGTTTTCACTTTTGCTTTTGGAAGAGAGGAAGGGGAAAAGTATTTCTGGAGTGAAAAGGGGAAGGGACAATTGCTGCGCTTGGGTGTACTGGTGTATATCGAAATGGTTATTTTTTACTTTGGTTGATGTATCACGAATGTGTATTTCTATTCCCTAGTTTGTTTATAACACTTGTTGGACAAATTCTGGTTACTTCAGGTTCTGTCAATGGTGCCAACTGCAAGGAATTAGCTGGAAAACCTGATGTTGATGGATTTCTCGTTGGTGGAGCTTCTCTCAAGGTAAGTGTAGTAGATATTGATTTAAACAATTGTATAGCCCAGAGAATGTGGCATATCCTAACTTTTCTTTTCTGCTTGCTCTAGCCGGAATTCATTGACATTATCAAGTCTGCTGAGGTGAAGAAAAATGCTTGAGCTTTGCATCAGCCGCGGTGGTTGAAAATTTTGGCTTTTTTGGCTAGGGACTTGTAACTGGAGTAGAGCCTGCTCTTGTACTTTTGGCTATACATTGAACTTGATGGTTTTGTACGAATAAAGCCAAAGATTTCCTTGATTGTGACCTCTAGCTAATGTGTACAATAAAAGTGGTTTGGTTTTCTTCTCGTGGGAATTAATTTGGTCAGAGTCACTAATGCCATTATCGGTTATCTCAGAAGTGTAGTTTAGTAATTTTGGAAAATTTCTCATGGAAACGAAGTAATTTTAAGTCATCAGTGGAATTTGCACTTACCTTCTGTTGACGTTTTTCATTTGCCACCGATGTTCTAATCTTTTGAGACATCATGCTTCTTGGGTTAGATAATATTTCTTCCTTCTTTTTTCCTTAAACACACACACACACACATATATATAGTCTTATTGCTAGGACCTAGAATGTCCTACCAAGCATTTGGAAGTTTTGCCAAGTTTAGTAATACGTATGCATAACGAAAGCTATGAGGTTACTCAGGGTTGCTCAGGCAGGGTCCTAAAGTTACTACGCAATAGATTTTATCTGGAAAGGCTTCATCTGTTTTCTGTTTGCTTGTTAGTCGTGAGGTGGCCGATCCTACCAAATGGTAGATAATGATTATTATTATTATTATTACTACTACTTTGGTGGGATTGATTAGATTTAAGTGGCTCTAATCTTTTGATTTTTTTTTTCTTCTTATTTTCATACTCAAACCAGTCAAACTTTCTTTTTTTTTTTATTCCTTTTAAAAACTTGCATGAGCTCATTAGATGATGATGATAATTGACTTCTCATTTCGAATTCAAGGTAAGTAGCCCACATGTGTCTTGGCCTTCGGACACCTTCAAGCCAAATATAAGAATCTGAAAAGACATTAACCCCAGAAAAAAAAGAATAGAATAATATCAGAAGGACATGAGAAATTGTGGTTGTGCCTAAATTACACGTGAATTTTAAAAACTGATGTGTGGGGGTAAGCTGCATGTAGACGCTTTCAGTTTTGTTTTTAAAAATCCAGTCCAGATTTGTTGATCAGCTAGCAGAAGAGATGGTCGCCAATCCCGTGTAGTAGCTGAGTCAGTTACTCGGCATTTGGCAATGCGTGAGGGTAATTAAAAACATTTATGTATAGCTTGCCAGGCTGTAGAATGACAAAGTCAAGAGTCCAGAATTCTGTCTTCTGAGCACAGAGTCAACTAAACCCAAATGAAATAAAAAGGATGATTCTTTCCTTTGTCTGTGAACTGACGACGACCATATGTGTATATATACACTATATATATATATATATAATTTCTGAATCTTTTATAATAAGTCCTTAGATGATTTATTTATTATGTCGTTTTACTACTTTTAAAAAATATTTTATTGAAGAGTTCTTAGATGATTTTTTAATAAGTCCTCTTATCATTCAAGTTTGTCATTCAATTTCATCTTCGAATCCCTCAAACTTTCCTGTTACATTCCTTCCATTCTCTTACTGCATTTCTTGATAAAAAGATTTAGATTCACTCTAATTTCTTCATCAACAAAAAGAGAGAGGGCTCAAGAGACAAAATTTTCTTGGATTATCGAAATATTTTTGAAAAGGATTAAGATGGTTTTCATCGCCGCTCATTACTCATACCATCACCATCCCTCACCACCATCACCAAATCCAATCAATCTAACTACTACTAGGCTGTTAAAAAATCGAATTGAACCAAAACATAATTTCAAAAATGGATTGGTTTTCAATTAAGTTAACCTATTTTTTTACAAAAAATTGGTGAAGTGTTTGATAAACTTTGATCAACAGAATAACTGATATTTTTTATGATATTTTTCTTATATTAATTTTTAGTTTTTATGTTTATATTTTTGTTATGAAGTTTGTTCTTATTTGTTGTTAATTTTATATTTTGTGAATAAAAACATTTACTTTTAAGTACATTTAGTCTTTTATTAGATAAATGGATTGGTATTTTTTTTTAAAATAGATGATATTACAAAAAAAAAGGAATAAGTATCAAATGGTGAAAGTTCGGTTTAAAACGAACAAAACCAAAATATTTGGGTTTTCGATAATTTGGTTTTGAAGAAATTATGATTTGATTCAATTTGTTTGGAAAGAAAACTGAAAACTGAAAAATTGAACCTATAAACAAAAAAATCAAACTGAATATCCATTTGTACACCTCTACTTGCAACCAAATCAAAGTAATAAATTGCAATAATAAAACTCCTAGAGTTTATTGAAGAGCTCTATAAAATATTTTTCTTTAAAGTTTATTGAAGAAATATTTAGAAAATAACTCTAGTGTTTTCTAAAATGACGAAATTACCTTTAAAAAAGTCGAATGATAATCATTAGATTAACGAAATTTTAAAAGTTAATCATATTGAGTGACATAAGTGCAATATTTGACGAAAGAGATGTTTTAATATAATATCTAAAAAAAAAAATGCAAAACTTAGAACTTATAAAAAGTTTAGGCGAAAGTTTTAATATTTAGTCGTTGCAAACATAAAGATGTGTAAATCTTACTACTATTGCTTTTCGTGGTCAAAACTAAAATGCGATGAAAAGTCGAATTTTGAGTTATCTGATTTAGGAAGTTAGGAGTTAGGCGTTAGGACATCTTTTTTTGCTGAGTTGGGTCCGTACTTTTGGGCTTTTGCTGCTGTGCGAAATATCCTACCCACACCACGTGGCGGTATTCAAATGAACTACTGATGGATGGCTGCTTTGACTCCTGCGGTGTAGTAATACCTAGTATAATGGTACGTACCGGCTTATTTCTTAATTGTCTTGAAGATCCATTGGAACGAAATTACGGGATATTTTATTTTATCATTCTCTCTGAAAATGTGTTTGAACAAATGATTGCTTTTGTGTAATTGCTGGAATACCAATAACGCAATCACTGCTGTAATAACGACCAAAGTTTGAAAATTTTAATCCTAACTAATATATATACTCCATCCATCTGTCCCATAAAAGATAATTAAATAATTTTTTTCATACATATTAAGAAACTTAAAAGTATAAATTTTATATATACTGTACTAATATTTAATTATTTAAATTATTATTATTTTTAAAAAATATGATTTCAAGTAATTTTGAAACTGAATATTAATTCCTTGTTTTTCAATTGCTTTATGATTTAGTTTAAGGTATGAATATAATATAAAATTAGTTTTTAGTTAATAGCAAGAAATAGTAATTAGGGATAAATGCAAAAAATAAAAACTAAATTAAGATTTATATAGAAAGTGAATTAATTTTTTTGAACGATTAAATTTTATATATACTATTTCATATATATAATTACTAATATTTAATTATTTAAATTATTATTATTTTTAAAAAAAATATGATTTCAAGTAATTTTGAGACTGAATATTAATTCTTAATTATATAAACTTATTTTTTAATTACTTTATGATTTAGTTTAAAGTATGAATATAATATAAAATTAATTTTTAGTTAATAGCAAGAAATAGTAGTTCGGGATAAATGCAAAAAATAAAAATTAAATATGAAATTTATATAGAAAGTGAATTATTTTTTTTGAACAATTAAAAATGGAACAAGTGAATTATCTTTGTGGAACATAATGAGTAACATATAATTCTTTTTTCTTTTAATTTAATTTTTTTTACTTCAACTTTTATTTTTGAATATAAGTTATTTTATAATTATTATTATATAATTACGGTATGTTTTTAAATATTACTCTCGATTTAATGTTTTCTCATATTAAAATAAATATAATTATAGTTATAAATAAAAGAAAAAAAATTAAATTTAAAAATATTTTAAATATAATATATTTATATTTAAGGACAAATGAATTAATATATTTTTACTTTATAAAGAATTTTTAACAGCAAGTCATACATCCCTCATGATAATATTTATTTATACATCGTACTCATTTATTTATTTATTTTATTATTATTATTTTTTATGATTCATGTTTCGAATTTACATTCGACTATATCTGTAAATTGTAAATTATTTATCATTTGATTGCAGGTTCCTACTTGGCCTATACAATGGTTAGGAAATAAATCACTATTAATTGCACTTAGCAGATTTTGAGCTCTCACATTATCGTTGTTAGTAAGACTTTTGTGATTACCTGTGTCAACTGTTCTATGTCCCATGAAACCATGTCACTCATCTATTGAAAGCGATTAACTAATGTCCATCAAGCTCAACTTGATAACCCTTTCACAAAGGTTGATATTCTTCCCTTTTCAATGGTCCTTTGGTTGATTTGGAAAGCTAGGAATCAAGCTATTTCTTAACAGGTTCCAATTAATATTTATGCTATTGTAAACTCTTCTTATTCTCTCACATCAGAATATAAGGTGCTCAATCGGATGGAATCTCCTAATCGTGTTTGTCAGCTGCCATCAAAATGGTGTTTTTCCTTCTAAACGTTTTGTAAAAGTGAATTTTGATAAAGCTTTAAAGTATTCAAAAGATGTTGTTAGTGTAGTCATAAGAGATTACAAAGGTACCATCCTCAGTTTCTTTGCTTCACAGGTGGCCAATTCAATGGAATATGTGGAAGCTTTTGCTTTTATGCATGGGGATCGTTTTGTTGCTATGCAAAAAATTTGACATGTGATTTTTGAAGGGATTGCTCATCTCTTATCCAACAATTCAGAAGATCAGAGACAAATTTGTTCCCTACGTGACACATCTTAGATTTGATTTAAAGAGATTTATTGGGTTTTCAGTTCTTTTAAGGTTTTTTTATTTGTAAAGAAGGTAATAAAATGGCCCACCTTTTACCCACTAAAGTCTCTCTTATTTGTTACCTTTAGAATGGTTTTCTAATTTCCTCACTTGCTATCTCATTAATGAAATTTCATTTGTTGTCTAAAAAAAAAAAAATTCTAAACGAGAAAAATGGGAAAAAAGAAAATGTGGGAACTCATTTCTCTATGGAAAGATGCCCACAAACCGAGACTTCAAAACCTTGATGCCCAAAACAATAATTTAATTATTACTACTAATAGCAGTTTATCGAAGCATTATTAATTTGTCTTCAGGTTTGTCTGAATTCTATACTTGCACTATGATAAAAGCACAAGAAAGGCCTCCCTGTCTTCTTATTGGAGTACCTTTCTTGATTCTGACACTCGATGGAGCAAAACAAAATAATGAAAGACAACTAATGCTAAAAATGTCCCTTTTTATAACATTTCTTTAAACAATTTTACTCCTCTCTAAATATAAATATAAGAGATTTTTTTACTTTTATATAGTTATTTTGTATATTATAGATTATTTTACCATTATTTATTTTCTCTTTATGAGAAAGAAAACAAATACTCACTCTATCGAAATTAAATTTTTACTTTGATTTTGATTAAAAATTTTAAAAAGATGATTGATTTTAATTAATTTACAAAATTATCTTTGACATTATATAATGAATTATAGGACCTATAAGTTAGTGAGATGTAAATCATTTAAATTAAGATAGTGAGTGGTAGATACATGAGTTAGTATGATATAAATTTATTAAATTAAAGAAGTTATTAATGGAATTTTGAATAATAATATATTTATTTAAGTAAAATGGACATTCAATTCTGAATAAACTAAAATATAAATATAGACATTCAATTATGAACGGAATGAATATTATTGATTCCAACTACAATAAATAAGAATACAATATGAAGTAAAATAATTTTTTTATATGTATGAAATTGATTTGTTGAGTGTATAAGGATATAATGCCTAAAAAAAATGTATGAGGATATAGAAAAGAGTCCATTAAGTCGTAGAGAAATATAAATATCATTTCTAAAATTCGACTATGTCACACTAATTTGTCATTTAGAAGAGTTATTCATGTCTACTAGAACCTCAAATTCACATCTTTCATAAATATCTCAAATATATTACCATTTAGTATAAAATTATTACTAAAAGTAGATTTGAAACTAGTATTAAGTGAGTTTTGAAATGAGGCGATTCTAATTATGACCGCAATTTGGAGCAGATTTAGAGCACAAACTGGCGCTGCAAACGTTGTTTATCAATATGTTTGGGAATCAAAACAACCTAAACATCTATGATTTTCCGTGGATCTTTTACAATTTTTTATAAAACAAACCGTTGTCAAGTTCCCATCTCAATTGTGATTCTTAATGATTTATTTACAATAATAGACATTTAATTAGTCCTTTTTTTTTAAAAAAAGATTTATGATAAACAAAATTAACAATATTTGCACATAAGGGTTAAGCTTGCGAATTTGTACTTAATACTCCATTTGGTTCGGAATTGGAGGTTAACTTTTGACTTTAGTTAAAAATTAAATAATGTCATTTGACTTTATTTAAAGTATCCAACTATGTTTGATATTAATGTAATGGATTATGAGACTCATGAGTTAGTGAGATGTAAATCCCTTAAATTAATACGGTGAGTGTGAGATCCATGAGTTATTTCGTGAGATATGAATTCATTAAATTAAAGAGTTATTAATAGAATTTTAGATAAAAAATATGTTTATTATATGAAAATGAACATTTAATTTTAGACAAATTAAAATAAAAATGTGAACATTCAATTTCGAACATATGAAGTACTATTTTTCAAAGTTATAATCCTAAATATAATAAAATTAACTCTATACGATAAAGAAAAGAGTTGGAATTAAAGTCTATGGATCAGATAATTTCTTCAAAACCATAATCATATGTATATTCAGATGATGATGGAAGAGGTATCTGTTGGTTTTCACCCTACCCGAAAGACATAAAAGCAAAGATACCTCAAGGAGGCGTGGTGCTTACTCAAACCCTCCTCCATTTAGAATTAGACAAGCTCCAAACTGAATGATTCCTACCACGAACGATGTCTAGTACATTTTTAGCATTTCTATAAGTAAATAAATACTAACAAATTGGTCGGTCCAGTCTAATACCATTTACAAAGTTGTTAATTCAAAAGTTAGTCATAGCTATCTATTTAAATTTTATACCTTTTACATTACATATTATATTTTGGTCATAAAGGACCTTAAGCTTGATTAATCCACTAATGATCTGCCTCACATTCACTAATCCTCTATTCCACAAATGATCTACCTCAATCCCACCGTTTCTTCATCATTTATGATAATGCATCACACAGAACACAATCTCAATCAGAGCCCTCTATCCTTTGACCACTGTTGATGCCAATCAAGCGGTTGATATTGTCTGCATTATTATTATTATTATTAAAATGTTGTTGTTTGAAGGGTAAGATATTGTCCACATTAATTAATACAACAAACTTGTCATACACTGTTACTGTAGAATGAAGGAACAACGGCGGGCCGGTAGTATTATAGCACAAGGCAGTATCAGCAATAAATATACCGGTCACCCTTATTTTGTTTATTTATTTCATTTTTAAATATTTTTTTATCTTATGACCCATTTTATATTTATATCTGCTATGTTGGAATATACTCAAGATCTAAATCAATTAGAAATTTAATAGAAAGATAAAACAATTTAAGTAGACTTAATTTGCAATTTATTAATTCAAAAATAATATAATACCTTTTTAAGGATATTTCAAAAGTTACTTTAATAAATTTGCACGATGTGAAGACGATTTTATAATAATGAATGTGCATTTAAGGAGTTATGAGTTTCCTCCATAAAAATATTGGAATATGTTATTAGTGGAAATTAATAATGTATATTTGAAATGTGTTTTTACAACAATAATTAATACGTTATCCTAATGCATTAATCTTACTTTAAAGCCTAATGCAATTGAGTATTTATTCTCTCAAATTTAATGTTTGAGTACTTAATAAAGGATATAGTGTATAAAATTATCTAATTATAGTAATATAAATTTGACTTAGGTACTCCTAAATTTTATATTAAAAATCCAAACATAGTTTTTGTTTGATTGCCAATATCTAAAATTTGAAATTTCCTTTTAACCCTTTAATCTAGCATTTCAGAAGAAAAGAAGAAGAAGAAGAAGAAGAAGAAGAAGAAATTCGAGTATTAGAGTAATTTTTATTAATTCTTGATCTATTAATATTAAGTTACATTCCAAAAAAAAAAAAAAAAGGCGCACTAAATACCGAAAAACAAATACACACATTTGCCTTTCTCCGACCCTTACTGGTTACTGCCTGAGAGCGGACAACTAATGTATCTTGATAAGGGTTCTATGATCGGTCATGACCCCTAGAAGCCGAAGGCGCCCTTGGGAGGATCTTGTAGTTCATATGAGGTGGATATAATGTGGTCGGTCTTTTGTCGCATTTCACTCAAAAGGCTAGAGCTAAATAGTGCATTAAGTTGTTCGCAATGGTCAATTTGATCGTCTTTTCTGGGTATCTCAAATGATGGAATCTATTCGGAGTTCAATCTAAAGAGAGTTGTAAAGTTCGACTTTTAACTTAAAGGTAAATATCTAATTAAGAGATTTTTTCACATGGTGCACCGAACTCATAATTTTGATTAGACATTAACAAATTTATTACCACATGTCCTAAACTACCAAATTAATTAGATTAATTTAAGGGAAATTGGTGAATTCAATCCCTTATTTATCATACTTTAATAACATTGGTCTTTTTCATTTTTTTTTTCACACTATTAGGTCTCATATTTATCACTTTTTATAGCAACTCTAGTCATTTCTTCTAGTTTTTTATAGTCAACGAAAGTTAATATTTGATTATTTTTTTTAATATTTTGAAAACGGGTAAATTTGTTCACCCACTGTGTCGAATTTCCCCAATGGGACCAATGCCATAAAAAATATAAAAAATAAGGGGCCAAATACATCATATGTATAATTTGTCAATTTATTTTTAATTTTTTTAACTTCTTCTCCTATATTTCCTTTTTTCTTCTTTCTTTTATGCTTCTATTCTTTGTACACCTTAAACTAAACTTGATGAATAATTATTTTTAGTATTTTAATAAGAAAAGTTAATGAATAATATAATAATTTATTTTTAGTTATTAATAATTATAAAAGTTTGTAAACTCATATTATTGTAGGCAAGCATCAATGAATTTTGGAGTCTCGGTGAAAATAACATATATAATTGATAAAATTATTTTTTATTACTTTATTGATAAGAATGTCTATGTTATTAAAATATCACCATCAATCTTTTATTTATTTTGATTAAATAAAATATGAGAAAATGTTCATCCTCAAGAAATTAAAGGGAAAAATATATCATTAATTTTATAAAAACAAAATCAAATTTATGAGAATAACCTCATATCATTCTTTTTTCAGGACAAAATAAAACAATTAGCGGTTTATAGTTATTCACTTATAACAAAGGGAATTATTCAAAGGACAACAAATATAGGTAGAAAAGGTAAATAAATTAAAATTGGTTTCAATCGATGAGTAGTAGGGGTGATCGTTCGGTTATACGGTTCGGTTGTTTGGTAGTTCGGTTTTCGGTTTTCATATAGGACAAACCGAACCGAACCGAAATTTTATTAAAACCGAACTACCGAAAACCGAACTAGTTCGGTTCGGTTCGGTTTGGAACCGAAGTTTCATCTTATTTTGTTAACATTTTAAAAAACCCTGTAATATCCTTTTTTTTAAAAAAAACAATTCATTAATCCAATGTAAAACTAAATGTGTCAAAAAATCAATATCCTCATTCACAAATGACAAAAATATAAAATTAACCACAAATAAAAATAAAGTCCTCATTAAAAAAATATAAAATTAACATAATTGCATTAAAAAAATTCTGAAATAAAAATTACAACTTTAAATCAAAATTCTTCATCTCCATCATCACTACAAAGCACATGCACCATCATCACCAAACAAGCTATCTCTCAATAATCTGTGAATACTGATAGAGAGAAATAATGTGAAAAATCAAGTGATGCTTTAAAGAAAAAAAAGATGGACAAATATAAAAAATTTTACCTTGTATTGTATTTCATCTTCAAATATCCAAAATAGATGTTTCATTAGCAAGATTTCCAAATTCTAAAACATAAAAATATGTATAAGTCAAACATTTAAATAATAAGAATAAATGGTTAAGAAATAAAAAGATAAAAATAGTAAAATATTAAAGTAAATAAAATACCTTCATCAATCTTTTCAAGCATATCCATGTCTTCTTCAATGTTAATTGGATAAGCTTCATTCCTCAACCAATCTTTAGTGCACATAAGACATTGTACCATTCTTGGAGTCAAAGAGCTCCTATATGAATCAATAACACGACCACCCATACTAAATGCTGACTCAGAGGCAACTGTAGAAACAGGGACAGCAAATATATCACATGCCATTTGTGAAAGAATAGGAAATCTTTGTGCATTCATTTTCCACCACTTTAAAATATCAAACTCATCTCCATTCCTTTCTCTATCTTCTGCAATGTATTTGTCCAATTCATTCCTATTATCAATTCCTCCTGTTTCATTAATAAACATTTCATATTCACTCATAGTAGAATTCCGACTTGAAATGCAACTAGTATAAGTATTTGAAGATGAAGGCAGCAATGATGATCCTTGACATTCTTTAGACGTGTGCAACCTCTTATATTCATCAAAAAGTACATAAATTCCAGATTTTACCTTTTCCTCAAGGATAATATGATCATCTTGGAACATTTTCCCAATCACCCAACTAACATAATGATACTTAAACCGAGGATCAAGAATTACAGCATAAAAGATGAGTAAATTCAGCTTTTCATTATTCCCCCAATATTTATTGTACTTTTCTTTCATCTTCTTTGCCATTTGCCTCAACTCAAGGTCACTACTTTCTGCCCAAGTATTCAACAATTTAACCACATCACTGAGTTCATGAAGCACTTGATTAGTAGTCACATATAATGAGCCAGAAACTCTCAATGTGAGAGAATAAAAATGTCCCAAAAATTTCACAAATCGTGCAATATCTCTCCAATCATCCTCACAAGGTGGCCCACCACCCTCTAATTGCATGAGGTCAAATTTATAATTTGAATCCAAATCTTCAAGTCTTTCAAAAGCTTTGACAAGTCCTAAAGCTGTATCCAACATCAAATAAGTAGAATTCCACCTAGTTGGGACATCCAAACACAATAACCTCTTACTCTCTAATTTTTCTATTCCAACACACTCCTTGAACTTCTTCAATCTACTTGGGGATTGTCTTATGTACCTAATTGCAGCCCTTACACGAGTAATGGAAGGCACAATCTCCCTCAAACCATCATTCACAACAAGATTTATTATATGAGCAATACATCTCACATGAAGATATTTACCACCAAGCAAACTAGTACCCCAATTAGTGAATCTTCTTTTCAAACAATTAATTGCAACATCATTAGAGCTTGCATTATCAACTGTGATAGTAAAAACTTTCTCAATACCCCATTCAAGTAAACACTTCTCTATCCCTTTCCCAATGGCTTCACCTTTGTGACTATCAATTGGACAAAAATTCAAAATTTTCTTATGCAAGCACCAATCAACATCAATGAAATGAGCAGTGAGACACATATAGTTAATTCTTTGCTCAGAAGTCCAACTATCTGTAGTAAGACTAATCCTTGTAGATGAATGTTTCAAAAAACTCTTTAATTTTGCTTTCTCTTCCAAATAAAATTGATAGCAATCTCTTGTAATTGTAGTACGAGATGGTATTTGAAAAGATGGACAAGCTACAGCCATGAAATCCCTAAATCCTTGTTTGTCAACAAAACTAAATGGTTGTTCATCCACAATAATCATTTTTGTTAATGCTTTTCTAGTATCTTCTTGATTAAATCTCCAAGTAACAATTGAACCAACCTTACCTCCAACTGAAGATGGTTGTTGATTTAGCTTAGTTACATGAGTCTCGTTATTGTATGGATTCTTCATGCACCCCTCCATATGATTCTTCAACATAGATGTGCCATTAACTGATGTATTAGCTGCATAATCTTTTTTGCAATGGTTGCAATAGGCTCTTGGTTTTTCATCTTTTGTATACCTAGTGAAGTGTGACCATACAACTGAACGGGGCTCTATTGCTTTTCTCTTCTTTTTACTACTTTGTGAGGTTGAGATGTTGGAGTTGGACTGCTGTTCCAAATTGAGATTCTCATTTCCAAAATCTGATAGAGATAGTGAATTTTCAGCTTGTTCGGACATCCTGTTAAAATAAAATAAAAAACAGTTTTAGAAGATTTAGACGATGTTGGAATAAAATTGGAAGAAATTGAAAACTTGAAGATGGATATTTAGAAGAAAGAAGAAGTGGACGCGCAGAGAGGGGAAGTGGACGCGCAAGGCCAGAAAGTGGACGCGTCCACCAGACCTCACGCGTCCACCCTCAGAAGTTTGATAGCCAAGTGGACGCGTCCACCAGACCTCACACGTCCACCCTCAGAAGTTTGATAGCCAAGTGGACGCGTCCACCAGACCTCACGCGTCCACCCTCAGAAGTTTGATAGGCAAGTGGACGTGTCTCATTTACTCAGGCGTCCACTTGCCAAATTCAAGTTTTAAGTTCATTTTAAGAAACGCAGATTAAAACACAATTGCAAAACATGTTCACTCACAACCATATTCATAAATTGCAGTTTTAATCTCTTGTGGAAGCAAAAAAAATAAATTCAGAAATAAGCAAAAAAATAAATTAATTCAATGCAGTCAGAATTCGAAACAACCAACAAATCGAAATCGGATGTAACTTGTAAGCACTCACATAAATTTGCAATACATTATTCCCCAGAGATGAAATTTGCAATCAATACATTACTCATACAATAAAATTCTTTGAACCTGATGGAAATGAGAGAGACAGAGAGAGGTAGAGACTGCAGAGTGCAGAGTGCAGATGAGGGAGCTCCAAATCTAGGGAAGCAAGGACAGCGACTGGCGACGTCTTGACGATGAGGGAGCCACTGCGAGTCTGTGCCCTGCGACCTGCGTCTTGACATCTGCGTTGAGCTTGAGGCAGAGAGATGAGGGAGTCAGAGAAGGTCCATTCAGTGCTTGGGAGTTGAGGCTAGAGGCTCAATTCAGAGAGAGACAGAGATGAGACGGAGATGAGACTTGAGAGAATTGAGAGGCTAGGGTTTTTTTTATTAAAATTAGGGGTGATTTTGACAAAATAATTTTTTAGTTAATGTTACAATTTTGGTATTTCGGTTAACCGAAATACCAATAATTTAAAACCGAACACCGAACCGAACTTTTGGTAAACTTCGGTTCACCGAACCGAAAAAACCGAAATACCATAAAACCGATCCATTTTTAAAATTTCGGTTCGGTTCGGTTCGGTTTTTCGGTTTGGTTCGGTTTTTGCACACTCCTAATGAGTAGTAGTAATTTGTCTTTCCGCAAAGAATAATCAATTTCACGTTCAGTAAAGTTTTATCAATAAAGTAATAAAAAATACTTGTATAAATTATTTTAGCTATTTTCATAAAAATTACAAAGTTCATTGGTGATATGTCTACTATAATATGAACTTATAATTTTTTTATAATTATTCATAACTAAAAGTACGTTATTGTATTATTCATTAACTTTTCTTATTAAAATACTAAAAATAAATATTCATAAAGTTTGATTTTAGGTGCATAGAGAAGATAAAAGAAAAGGAAGCAGAAATGAAAGATAAAAGAGGAAATAAAAAAAAGGAAATTTAAATATAAATTGACAAATTATACATTTGATGAATGTGGTCATTTTTTTGTAATATTAGTCCATCCTGAAAAATGTTAAGTAGTGAGTGGACAAATTTAACTCTCTTCAAAAGATTAAAAAAGTCAATAAATGTTTATTTTTGTCAACATATGGTTAATTGAACGGAAAAATTAGAATTGTCAGATTAAAAAAATCAACAAATATTTATTTTTGTCAACCGATGATTAATTGAACGGAATAATTAAAATTGTCAAAAAATAATAAATAGAGTATCTGATAGTGTGAAAAAATAAAAAAGGGATCAATGTTATCGAAATATAATAATAAGGGACAATGGACTGAATTCGCCAAATGTTTTTGCCCCTTTTTTGAGGGATTAAGGAAGATGAATTGTGAAGGAAAAATAAATTATTTAAAGGGTACGAAATATTATATATATATATATATAAAGAAACTTATAGTCCAAAGCTTACTCGAAGACAAAAACACACGGTGCAGCGTGCAAGCTTCCAATTCCAACAAAAACAGCAATAAAGAGAAAAAAAAAACGAAAAAACAAATTATAAAAGGTGCTCTTTTTATCTTTCTCTCTCTTTAGGCTCCACTTTCCGTTTCTCCATTCCACATATCTGAACATGTGTAGAAGTTGCAGAGTGATAGATACCCATAAATAAAGACCAAAGGAACTAAGAGGAAAAGTCAACTATTTTGGCTTCGCGAAGCTCTGCAATAGCTTCTCGTGATCCCAACCGAAAAATCAAATGTATAAAAATTCAACTCAACAGTGCCCGAACATACTTTTATTAGTCTGTAGAAAATCTCTGAGCATATTCACACCTAGTCTTTATTATTATTATATTATTACTACTATTCTTCCTTCTTTGATTCTTGAGTAGTCTTTGCCAAGAAGCCATAAAAGGATTTCTTTTCAAGGTGGTGCGTGGCTGGTGGGAAAGTTTGCTGCTTTCTTTACCTATTTTTTTAAATATTTTAGCTGAAGAAGGAAAAAGGGGTCATTGTGCTTGGTGGGTTGCGATTATATGGGTTCTTGCTTCAGTGCTCGTATCAAGGCTGAGAGTCCCCTTCATGTTGGTAAAGTTACTGTTCTATTATTATTTTTCTATGATTCTTTCATTTTTCTGGTTCCTTGATTTTTTCTTTAGGATTCTAGATGGTAAAGTTACGGGATATCCTTTCTTTATTGCGCTTCTTGGACATACCAATTCCTTGATTCTTTGAGGTTCGGTTGCTTGCTTTTTGTTTTTTGTTTTCCCCAAAGTAGCATGCAGTTCCTGGGTATTTTCCTTGGGAGGTTTACAAATAAAATCTCGTGATGTAGGTTATAGCAATTTCGATAATTTCAACCGATTCATTTCTAGCTTTTGAGTTGTTGTGATTGTACCTGTACCTGTGAGGCCATGTTTGCATTGAAAAATCGTCAGGGTCTTCACATTTCAATTCAGTTCTAATTTTGGTCCAGCAACTTTGATTAGTTGGTCAGAGAAAATGGATCAAAATTGGGGAAAAAATGTATTGGAATTATTGGATTATTTAGCTGAATTCTCTGATCAAAGAATGATAAAGTGCCTAGTAATATATATAGTCACTGAAAAAAGGGTGCTGCGTTTCATCTTGATAGTGATTTTTTCAGATCACCCATGGCACCAACTTGTCTCCTATCTTTGATTGAATATTTCAGTTAGAAAGCGGAATTGGTGGAATTTTGGTTGGAATTACTGATTGAATGCAATAAATGATTTCAATTTACAGGGGCAAACGGAAGAGACTTAAGTAGCGGGCGTTCATTTGCCTCAATGCCTCTCACTCCTCGCAGTGAGAGTGAAATTTTGGAAACTTCAAGGCTGAAAAGTTTTGGCTTCAATGATCTAAAGGTAGCGACCAGGAACTTCCGACCTGATAGTGTGTTGGGAGAAGGTGGCTTCGGTTGTGTTTTCAAGGGGTGGATTGATGAAAATTCCTTTAAGGCTGCCAAGGCAGGAACGGGAATGGTTATTGCTGTGAAGAGATTGAACCAAGAAGGTCTTCAAGGTCACAAGGAATGGTTGGTGAGTATGAATCTTGTCAATTATTTAATGTGCAAAAGTTTCATTGATGTGTTTTATGAAGATCGGTCGGTTTATATAGTTTCATACTTGGTGTATCACATTAGCAAACCTGTTGAGCTTTCCCTGAAATTCCCCCCTTTCATATAGTAATCCGATTCAAGAACTTCCCAGCTAGTCGATTCCAAAATATTGATTCCATTATCTGTATTTCTTTTCTTCAACTACAGACAGAGATTAATTATCTGGGGCAGCTACATCATCCTAATCTCGTAAAATTGGTTGGATATTGCTTAGAGGATGAACATAGAATGCTGGTATATGAGTTTATGCCTCGGGGAAGTTTGGAAAATCATTTGTTCAGGAGTGAGTTCTTCAATTCCATAACAAGTTTACTGATTTACTATTTGGGGAAACTTAACTTATCACCATTAACACAATCACTTATCACTTAATCAGGGAGCTCTTACTTCCAACCACTATCTTGGGACCTCCGAATGAAGGTTGCTCTTGGTGCAGCGAGGGGACTAGCATATCTTCATAGCCCAGAAGCTAAAGTTATTTATCGTGATTTCAAGGCCTCAAATATCTTGCTTGATTCTGTATGTAAGACAGCTTAAATGTCTAATATAGTATCATTAGAATTTTTAATTTTTTAAAAACAAACTACCATTAGAATTTCAAAATTCTTTATCTGGGTTACTTTTTACTGATTGTTTCTGATCTGCTTACTGACAGAACCATAATGCCAAGCTCTCTGATTTTGGGTTGGCAAAGGATGGCCCAATAGATGGTAAAAGCCATGTATCTACTAGAGTGATGGGGACCTATGGCTATGCTGCTCCAGAATATATGGCTACAGGTATTACATTTGAGGAGAGTATCTCCCAGTAATTCTTCCATTTACTTGGCTGCACTGTGCTCCCCCTCCCCCCCCCCCCCCCTTTTTTTCTTGCTGGAATTTTTTTAATATATTTAGATTTATAAAAATTATGAATATAATTTGCATGATCTCCTTCTTTTCATCTATTTGTTCATCTCCATAGTTCTGGATGAGTTTAATGTAATTTAGTTTATGAGGTCCTCGGCGCTCTGCTTAATGGTTGCAACACCAATGTAGTTAAAGCTATCAAAGGGGTAGCATTTCTTCTTAATCTGATTGATGCTGTTTTGCCTACTGCGAGGTTGCAATTCAGAGTTCGATTATTGTGTTCAGATGTTTGAGCTATCACCTTGCTCTTGGCCACCTTTTATTCTTTCTGTTGATAGATTTCATCGAGCTCACAGATCTTGTCTCATCTCCACACCTCACTGCCTACACCATGACTCAAATCCCCATTTCCAGATCCTTGTCATTACTTCTCTTCTCTTGAGTGTAATTTTTTCATGCTCAGGAATATCAACCGTCAAATGCTCCAATATTTGAGAGTACAAAAATTGGATCCTTGCTGAAATGTGCAATGTAATTTCAATCCCAAGTATCTATCTAAATAATTCTTAATTTTCCATTTACCACAAAGAAATATGAAGAGATAATTCTTGGTTTTCCTGTGCTAATCCCGCATTTGTTCTGTTTTTTGAAGGTCATCTGACTACCAAAAGTGATGTCTATAGTTTTGGGGTTGTCCTCCTTGAAATGCTGACAGGCCGTCGAGTCATGGATAAGAACCGCCCTCCTGGGGAACACAATCTTATTGAATGGGCTAAGCCTTATCTTGGAAACAAACGCAGAATTCTCCATGTTATAGATGTTCGAATTCAAGGCCAGTACTCAATAGGTGGAGCCATAAGGGCAGCAACCCTTGCAATTAAATGCCTAGCAATAGAGCCCAAGTATCGGCCTAACATGGACGAGGTGGTAAAAGCATTGGAGCAGATTGTGGACTTGAACACCGCAAGTATTAAAAATGAGGTGATCCAACGGCACCATAGAACATGTAATGATGAAGCATCTAGCAGAAAAGCCAAATCCTATCCAAGGCCATCTGCTTCACCCATTGTCATTTGAATGCAAAAGAGAGCTACACTTTCAGTTTTATTAACTAATTTGAGATGAAAGATTAAAGCAGCAGATAATGCATGGAAACAGAACTTTGGAGACCTCAGCTTGATTTGCTCCATCAATTTGTGTTGCTTTGTACAGTTCCTTAGCCAGTAACTACAAATGTTTCCTCTGTCACAATCCATGGCATGCTGTATCTGAGTATAATTGTATGATGGCAATAGGGAATTTATGACTTTTGTATTGTTTATATCATTTTGATATGAATTCATTGAGTTGTACATGTTAGATAGGATATTTGCAGTCCTTGTCTACCTATATTATGTCCTAGGAAGCAAATTGTTGGGGAGATTTGTTTAAGGCAAATGTTTTGGCTGAGGCATCACATTGAAGTTATTCCAGACTACGGCCACAGAACATTGTACTGATAAAATAATAGAATATGTAATAGTGGTGAATATCCGTTGTGAATATAGAACCAGAAGGATATGTAAGAAAAATAATAATAAATTTTTTTTTTCACAAATAAATAATAAGGGCAAAGTATCTACTGACACTTAGAACTTTTTTAAATTAGTCTAAATTTAGCATATGAATTTTTAAAAAGTTTAATTTTTGCATTTTCGTTCAAAATTTTGTTAAGTCACTATTTTTATATTATATTGAACTTTTTTTGTTCAGTAATCAAATTATTTAAAAGTTCAAATTTTATACTTCCATTTAAAATTCTTTTATATTATTATTTTTATCCATCATGTGCAATTTATGTTACTTTTTTAAAATATTTTTGTCATTATATAAAATTCATACAAATTTTAAGGGAACAAAAGGTTTATTGATTTGAGTTTGCCTTTATAAAAAAATGATGATTTTTTATTGATATATTTTTGTTTATGTCAATTTTTAAATTTTATTATTGATTTACATTTAGAAGGAAGAAAGAAATGGAAATTATTTTTTTTCTTGAATTGTTTTTATATAATGACAATTTTTTAAAAAAAAGTCACACAAATTGCACGTGATAAATGTAAATGATAATATAAAATAATATTAGACGGAAGTGCAAAAATTAAACTTTTAAAAAGTTTGAGTTCTAAACTTGGACAAAAAGTTCAATAATGGATGAAAATAGTAATTTAACGAAATTTTGGATGGAAGTGGAAAAACTAAACTTTTAAAAAATTATAGTGTTAAGCTTGAACGAAAAAAAATTATATATATATATATATATATATATCTGTAGAGAATATTTATAGAGTCTTAGATGAAAAATATATTTATTTATTGATATTCCAAAATAGAAAGGTAGAAGTTCAATTAATTATGGATTAAAGGTATATAAGTTATCATGTGTTCTTCAGAAGCCTATAAATCTTTACTAGGCCAAACCATTAAATTCAAGAAATCTTCAATCTATTTTAGTATGAACTAACATAAAAAGCTAGTAGAAGAATCCAAAGATCTTTTGGGTATTTCTCATGGAGATGTGAAATGAGTTATCTTGACCTCCTATACATGACAAGTAGGTGGTCCGACGAGGAAATATTAGATTGGATATGGAAAAGATTACAACTAATAAGAGTTTGGAAGGAGAAGATTCTCTCACAAGTTTAAAAGGAAACTTCCCTCAAAGCATTTACATAGGTTACTATTATGGCCTATGTCATGCAATGTTTTCAACTTTTGGTTTCCTTGTGTGAATCTATCATCTTATTAAAAAAACAACAGAAGTATGAATCTATCACCTTCCTTGATAAGGAAGTTTATTTGGGTAGTTGTATACATTTCTCTGGAAATGTACGAAACAAGCTTAACTTACCTAAGACTCAAAGGAATCAAAGGCTTCAAAGATCTTGCTAAGCAAGGGTGACATATCATTCATAACCTCATGATCGCATATATACCAAACAACAAAATACTTCCCTCTAAGCAACATTTTACACGTTACGTAATTTGGGTCAGACCCATACAACCCATCAATTAGGGTGGGTTGGGCCTCACATATGTTGGTTAAAAAAAAATTGGATTGTGCCTTACAACCAACTCTACATTTGGCATTTTTGTGTGTATTTAATTATTTGTGCATTAAAGACTTATAAATTTGTCATGACTGGTATTTTGGTCTATACTTACATGATAGTCTTATAGATTGATTATGTATTCATGATTGCAATTGTAATTTATGTATTTGGTAAATTTTTTATATTATTTATATCAAAATAATATCAGTATCTCCTAATTAAAAGTATTACCATAATTTTTAAAATTTTAGCCCAATGACTTGCATAAGATTGAGTTGGGTCTTAGAATCCTAAGCCCATCAAGTGTTGACCCGACCTATCTGGTTTGGTTATCTCTTGACCTGGTCAACTTTTTGAATTGCTTTGAAAATATCAGGTTGTCCTTCTTGCAAAAATGTGAACGATTGTTTATGGTGCAAGAGTTTGTATATCTCTTTTCTCTTTCTCTCTATGTGTGTATATATAAAGGTTTTAGAATATTATTGACAGAGCCATAGTTTGTACTCCATAAAACAGTCGTCACCGATCATAAAAAAAATTGATTGTACTTAACCAAATCAAATCAAATACAAACTTATCAAAATATAACTTTTAATTTGATATGAAAAAGTGCATTAAATTGAACCAAATCGAACTAATAAATGTTCTTATCAATATCAAGGACTTAGGTGTCTTTCTATGCTTGGCATGACTAGAGTGGCATCTCGATCGACTCAACCAGGTCAAAGGATAAAACTAATCGAGTCGGGCAGTGTCAGTCTGAAAATTGATCTTGTTTAGGATTCACAATCCTAACATAGTCCTATGTGGACCATTGGACCAATTAGACCTAAAATTTTAAATTAAATGAAAAATAAAAATATGTTATTGTTTTAATTATGAGATAATTTTTACATTATTTTGATTAAATAACATAAAATTTACCAAATACATAAGTAATTACAATTTGCAATCCATGAATTCATCATTAATCTATAAGACATATAATCACATAAGTACACATCAAAATACTAATGTCATGAAAATCTATAAGTCCTCAATACATAAATAGTTAAATACATATATAAAATGCTAGGAAGTGGTAATTCGACATGGTCTGGCTTGACCTAAAACATCGGTCTTAATTGTCCCACGCTTCTTGGTTTGACCTAAAAACATCGGCCATTCGCAAATCGTTTGTTTAATAATCGAGTGGAGCTTGAACAAAAAATCAAGCTCATTGGTAATCGAATCAAACAAGAGCCTCAATCACAACATTTAATTAATATAAAATATTATATATACTAAATATAATATAATTAAAATAAAAATATGATATATTATATTATATTTAATTATTATATAATATTTGTATATATTTTCATATTATATAAATATAATTTTATAATTTTAATATATATTTTTAAATTTGTAAGAAAAATAGAAAAATGAAATTCAATATCGAGTTTAAACTCAAACTAATCGAACAAGTAGAGTTCGTTTACTTAGATTAAACCAATTAAATACGAACGTTCACGAATATTATAAATAAATAATCAACTGAATACAAACAATTATTTCGAACAATAATCATTGTATAGTGATTGAGTACAATCTACGTCAATTTCGAAAACATTAGATTTGATTCGATTATAACCCTAAAATTTAAGCCCAATTTTGTCAAGTGAAGTTCAACCCAAATGAATTGTCAGGTTATGCGGGCGGTCATCAGGCCTGAGCCAAATTGCTAGCTCTAGCCGTGACCAAAATGACAAAATATCTTTTCATGGGTTTAAGCCTATCTTGCTGTTTCTCTCACACTTTTACAGACATATAAAGAAGCGAAGAAACTCGTCTACCATTAGCAATTCAACACCCTGAAAATGCCGATGGCGTTGCTTCAGCAATTGTGCACCGCACCTTTTACCCGCGCCATACGATTCCGTTGCTTAACTGTGTCCTGTGTCACGGCTGTAAAAGTTCCTTCTCTCAATGTCAACAAGGCATCTCGGGCAGACTCACAGTCACAGGTGCTCCTTGGCATGTCCGAGCAGGAGCTGCAACAACTTGCCCTCGACTTTGGTCAGGTTACTTAAACTAATTTTTCTGAGTTTTTTTTAGTGAAAAGAATGATAAGGGCATCAGAAAGTTTTTCTTTTTTCTCATATTTCTTTACTAAGAATTTGAGGTTCTTTTACTTCTCTGTGTAGGAGCGTTACAGAGGAAAACAGTTGCATCACCTATTATACAAGAGGAAAGTCAAAGAAATTCAAGAATTTAGTCACTGTGAGTTCCTTTGGTTCCTCTTCTTTTGGAGTCAGATGATAATAGGATTATGTGAATAATTTTTCTAATTTCTGTTTGCTGATTATAACTATTTGGATGAGAAGTGCCAGTGGCATTCAGGAATGAATTGCAAGAAGCTGGGTGGAGAATTGGGCGGTCACTGGTATATAAAACCGTTACTGCAGCTGATGGCACTGTAAAGGTGATTATTGAGGGCACCTCTCTGATGTTTTTTTTTTTGTTTAATTGCTGAACTGGAGTACCAAATTTAGTACTCTGCTTGAAGCTTACCTGTAAGTCAATCGAACTGGACACAAATATTTACCTATCTTGTCTTTCCTTGATTAGAGTGCATGTTTAAAAAATTTGGTTGAGTCTTTTATGGTGTAAATAATGGAATCAGATGTTCGTCTTGAACCCTTTTAAGCTTTGAGGAAGAGGAATGGAAATTTTCTTTTATCGGGAAACAACTTCACTAGTAGTTTGAAGCAAATGCACGTATTTTCATCAAAAGATTTAGAATCAAACTTTTAGGGACACTAATCTATTTTTGCCTCAATGAATCCTCTAGATTTTGCTTCAACTAGCTAACTTATGAAAAATTTGAACAGCATATAACGTTCACAGTACATGGAGAATGACTATTCGTGAGGCAGATTGAAGGCATTAGACAAAATTTTGAGAGCCTAACTAAGCTTGTCACTTGTGGGGTCTAAATTCCTCAGAATTACATGACTATAAAAACCACTGACTGCTTGCCACATAAGGACTCAATTCTCCTTCTCCATTATTGATCAGATCCATTTTAACTAAATGAACTTTGTGAATCAGATATCTTCCTATAAGAAGTTTGATCCACTTGAGTCTAGAACATATTTTTGGTAATTGTAGCCTGTAGGGAATAACAGCTTATAAATGTGCGACCATAAGAATATATGCGAAGAGCAGGCAAAATCATAGAGCATGAAATCAAGCAAAAGATAGATTATTCCGGGAAAATGAACTTCTTCAAAGCACTTATTATGAGAAGATAAAATATTCTGCCTGTACATTCTTTGATGATCCAAATCCTTGTCAAAATAGTGTGTTTTGGTGACAATCAAAAGTTGGAAGTCTTATACAATTGGTTGAAGCATATGAGTAATATAATACTTGAGCTAGTTCTGTTTGATGATTTCTTGGATACTCTGAAGATAACTTTTCATTTTCATTTTGTATTTTGGTGGTAAGTAAGCTATATGTGCCGTTGACCAATCTTCAACTGTCCACGTGTATTATGTTTCATAGCCTGAAAGTATGAAATGCTATGCATTGATTACTCATATTCTTGTTCTAGATATATGATGGAAACATGTTTTGATGTTTTGTATACCATTGTGCTGAGGTGGGGATTCTCTTAACAGCCTATTGCTTGGGGAAAAGATGCAAATAAGAAGATGCATTTTTATTTTTCTCCATTTATAGGCCGGAAGTTACTGTTTTAAAAAGAGAATTATATTTTCTGAGTGTTCTTAAATTTATTGGAAATGAAAATACATTTGTGCTCTTTCTATGGGCTTCCAAAATGTGCTTTTCTGCATTTCTTTTGCTAAATGGAAGGATTTTGTTTTCTCATGGAACCTATTATTTCATGATAAGATATATAAAAATGAACTAGCAGGAAAGGAACTTGGCAGCCATAAGTTGCTTTTCTCGTAATTATGTATAATAATACATTACAGACTTAAAGACACCCATGTATATGCACATTAGTACATTTTTATATAAATATGTGTAACAGTCAAAAACTTTTCAATTGATGCATGTTAGTCTCTTGGAAATGCTTGATGCCCATTTTTATGTTTTCTTGGCAATGCCGAAGTTCTAAATTCATTACTGTTGACCTTCCAGTTGCTCATAAAATTGGACGACAATAGATTGGTTGAAACTGTGGGCATACCGGTGGAATATGATAAAGGTTCAGTACGCTTGACTGCATGTGTCTCATCACAGGTGATTTTCAATTTGCAAAAGATGTCTTTCTAGATTGGGTTATCACCTTGATGGGGATATCCTTCTTGCACATCAGATTGGCTTCTACTTTTTCTGGCATGATTTAAGTTATCTGTTTTTCTTGCTCTTCTATCTAGGTAGGCTGCCCATTGCGCTGCTCATTCTGTGCCACTGGCAAGGGTGGATTTGCAAGGAACCTAAAGAGGCATGAAATTGTGGAGCAGGTTGCCTGCATCCTCTTGTGGTTGATCTTTCAAGGCCCTTGCTTTACCTGACAGCACATGTTGAATTATCAAAGCATGCCCCCCAGTATCCTAGTCTGCTTCTTAGTTTTGCCCATGTCTAGATTGTCTCCACTGTCATGGTCACTCCTACCCCAACCAAGCAATCCTGTTCATTTGTTCTGGCTCATCTCTGCTATTAATATATCTTCTTCAACTTAATTTATTAGTACTAAATGCATCTAGTTCAACTGTGTGAAATGATCGGGAGTTTTGATCGGATTTCAGGCAAGCATTAAAAATATTCTACATAACAAGTAATTGGTGTGCACCATAATGTGCAGGTACTGGCAATTGAAGATGTTTTCGAGCGCAGAGTTACTAATGTGGTGTTTATGGGTATGGGTGAGCCGATGTTGAACATGAAAGAAGTTCTTGAAGCACACCGTTGCTTGAATAAGGTCCGTTATTCTCTGCAATTGTAAATGAGAGTGAATAAATTATTCTCTATTTCTGTTTCATTCTTTTTCTCCATTTATTTAACCTTATTATCTTTTGTATTTTTTTTCTTGTTTCATAAATTGTTGGACATATGTAATTCTAACTCTTAAATGAATCGTACTATGTTTCTTATAATATGCATACGAAGAAGCTCCTTCCTTCTTGTTCCTGAGAGAATAAGCCATTTGTACCATTCTTCCACATGATGTAGGAAGATATGCCTAGCATGAAACACATGTATTGCAGTAGTTTAGCCATTTTCACTTCTTTCTTCTTCATAGCTCCTGTTCCTTTAAGACTCAAAAGGAGACAATTCTTCCACACTTTCTTCCCCTTATCTTTCTTCTTGAGGAATAGATTACGGAAAGCTTCGGACTTCATTGAAGCTCATAGTGATTCAAGGATAATAAACATATCCTGGAACAGGGATAAACACTGCTACTAATCATCAGTAGTAAGGAAATTTTCCAGTTATCATTGTGATTTCATAATTGTTAATCATTGGCATCACTTGCATGGATGGAAAGGAGATAAAGGGTAACGACATTTGACTGAATTTTCACTTTGCATTTGTTAAATTCTTTTTATGCTTTCTTTATTTTCAGGATATCCAGATTGGGCAAAGGATGATTACAATATCAACGGTTGGAGTTCCGAACACAATAAAGAAGTTGGCTTCTTACAAGCTTCAGTCAACATTGGCAATCAGGCAAGTTTTACAATGTATTCACTTTCAGCAAGGGAATTGTTGAGATCTCAGAGCACCAAAATTTCATGTATGCAGAAGTTCTGCTGCATTTTGCCTTCTGAATGAAATCCATGTTAGACAACCTTCTCTTCAGTATTGAAAAAGACAGTTCTCTTTTATATACTTCCTAGAAGTAGCATTTTCAGTAATTCATTAACAGTATAAATGTATAATGAATTCAAAAGATTTTGCACTGCGTGTTTTGATGTCGTGAATTTAGTTTTCTTTGGTAGTGGAACTGCATTTTTCTTCCTCCTTGATAGTATTTTCTATAATTTACTTATTTATTCTGTGTTTATGGGGAAGGGGGAGGGGGTTCATGTATTTCAAGTATTACTTCTTAAACTCATGGTGGAGAGATTTGAGGCAGTTCTTCTGCTGTCATTCGGATTTTATCCTTTACGCTGAGGTTCTCAGTGGAAAGCAAAGTCATTAAAGATGATGGTGTTTCTTACCTTTATTTCTATAGGGATCTCAGCTTAACGTGAAAGTCTGTACTGCTTGAAAATGAATGGTAAACTGGAAATATGACAGTGTTAGGATGATGACATGTTCTCTGACTCATGGTCTTCTAATTTCATTAGCAATTTATGTGTGAAAATTCAGTAGAACTCTTAGGCAGCTGTAGCCAGTTGCATAGGCTGAGAAGATGATGTCATAGTTCTTTGGATTTAACTTGTTTTTACCCATGTGATGATTTCCCAATTTCTTTCACTTTTACTTCAGCTTGCATGCTCCTAACCAGAAACTCCGTGAAAGTATTGTGCCAAGTGCCAAGTCTTACCCTCTGGAAGCTATTATGAAGGATTGTAGAGATTATTTCCATGAAACTAGTCGACGTGTGTCATTCGAATACACACTTTTAGGTACTCTGAGCTGTCTGTAGAAGCTTTTCTTGACTTCCTTTCTGGTAAGTCATTCAATTTAATGTGTTAAGTGTTTTGACTTCTTTATTTGTTTTCTTGTCAGCTGGAGTCAATGATAGTGTAGAACATGCAGTAGAACTTGCGAAATTGCTGCATGAATGGGGCCACAGTTATCATGTCAACCTGATTCCTTTTAATCCAATAGAAGGATCTGAATACAAGCGTCCATACAAAAAATCAGTATGCTCTATCCTCCCCTCCCTGGCCCCAGCCCGTCTTTAGCTGATGCATAAAGATTTGGGATCCTTTTATGTTTTTTAAAAAAATATCTTTGTATGGAATGTCTCTCAAATTAATCCAACAAACACCAATTCTATTTATCAAGTATACTGATTATGATTTTCATCATACAGGTTCTTGCATTCACAGCTGCTCTAGAGTCACGTAAAGTAACAGTCAGTGTTCGTCAGACTCGAGGACTTGATGCAAGTGCTGCCTGTGGACAGCTAAGAAATCAGTTCCAAAAGGAGCCTTTGCTTAATAGTTCCGAGGACCAACAATCTGAGCCAAATATTGCAGTTGCTTGTTGATCCATGAAGATTTTTTATATTTGCTGGTTAAAAAATGCCTCAATGCTAGCTCTTAAGCTGGAAAAGTCCTTCAAGTCTTTGGATATCCACTGCTAAGTTGGTGAGCTATGCAAATTGGAGCAACCCGAAGGATATTTGGTCTGAGGACTGCAAATTGGATGATAGGATAGTTATGTCCAGAATGGCAGGGTTCCCATCTGTGGTTAAAGCTGAAAGAGCCTGATAACTATATGGTGTACAGGCTCCTTGCAATGCCACTTTATTATGATGTTAGTAAATTGGTTGAAATGCCAAGGAGGGTTGGAGCTTGCTGTATCATCAAACTAGGGGAAGTGTTGCTGTACTGGATAGAAAGTCATATCGAAAGGATAATAGTGCTAGTGCCTTCTATTTCCATCTTTCTGTATTTGTGCAAATGCTCTGTAGAGCAATCCCATGGCTTGAATTGTAGGGAGCTGCTTTTTCTTTTAGTTGTCTGGACTCGATATTTCAATGTTCAGTGCACAATCATGCTGTAAATCACAATGCACATGAAAAAGAAAAAGATAAAAGTGCGCTCTTGTTTTTCACTTTTCCTTATCTGCTGGGACAAGGCGTGATAGTAATTTGTTTATTCATTTCAAGTATTCCAACTTTTTTTTCTTCCACTTTCGGCCCAAGAACTATCTTAACATATTTGTATCCTTTTTCTCTGCTAGTTATTTCTGTATCCTCCAAAGCATCCAGGAATCCTCAGGACAGGTAAAACGACAGCTTCCAGAGTGCTGGTAGGTTCAGATTGAAAGAAAGATAGAAGAAGCTCTTGCGGGCCAACAGCTTCCGAAGTGCTGGTAAAATTGAGATAAGAAAGAAAGATTTGGTTGAAATAAGAAGAGTAAACTACACTAATTCCTTTCGAAATAAAAATATTTTAGCCATTGGTAAAACTGTAAAATTCGGTTTCCAAATAGATTTTTAATAGGCAGTGCCCAAATAGTTTACTTGGAAGGAGGGTTGGGTACCGCAAGAGTTTCAAGCAATTTTACAATTATCTCGTTGCAGAATGTAGGCGGAGATTTCACCATGTAAAATGGCGTTTGTTATGGCCTTGTAACCCATAAACATCATCTGTAACTGCCCATGTGAAGATTTTAGCAAAGCAAATTATAATCGGTTGCACAAACATGTAAAATATGCTGTTGCTTCTGAAAGCAACTGAAAAATTGGATTGTATTTGGCGGTCTCAGCGCATTTCTACATTTTATATTCGTTAGTTAACATCATAATTGAACTATGAATTGAAAGAAATTGTTCCCCCACTTAAATTTCAGCGGTCATCTTCTTTCTTCATTTTTTCCTGTTAGTTAGCCAAGTTTCAGACGTTACTTGGTTTTTCTTTTTCTTCTTTTTACCTTTTTTTTTTTATAAAAAAAATATATATATATATATAGATAGATCATTTTACCATTAATGTAACTGTTATAATTTCTAAATTTTATAAATTCACCAATTTTAGTGATTTCTTCTCAAATTGAGAGTATAAAAAATACATACATTCACTTTGAATTATTTCTTCTCAAATGGATTACAATCAACACAATCTCATTTCTTTCTTCAATTCCATGTAAACATTCAACATCCAAATAATCAAAATTCTCAAAACCAATCCTCACATCCAAATTATAAAATGTAGTGTAATAAGTTCATATTAGAGTTGTTTTTATCATTTACTATTTATATGGTGTAATAAATTAATTATTATTTATGTTATTTATATAACACCTAGTTCTTAACAACTAATTTGTATCCTATATAAACACATCCAATTCATAAAAATTTCACAGAAGTATCATAATGGATCCAAATTATTTTAAACTTGTCGACATTTTGAGATTACAACTTATACAAGATGAACTTAATGATGACTTATAAAAACGATACATTACGTATCTTCTTGAGAAAAAGAGACAATAAGATGATGTGAATTCACGTCGACATACAAAAATGCACTACTACCATCCGAATTTTGACATATGGCTCATCAGTTAATGTTGTGGATGAATATGCACGTATTGTAAAAAGTACTACAGTTCAATGCTTGAGTAAGTTTGTTAAAGGTGTGAATGATATTTGGGACAGAATACTTGAGAAGGGCCAACAACAACGATATTCAACGTCTACTACAATTGTAATAGGCACAAGGTTTTCCTAGTATGTTAGGTTACATCGATTGTATACATTGGGAATGAAAAAATTGTCCAGTAGCTTGGAAAGATCGGTTTTTTCAAGGTGCTCATGCAAGACCAACAATTATACTCGAAGCATTAGTATCACAAGACTTGTGAATTTGTTACAGGTTCAAACAACGACATTAATGTGCTAACTAATCCGATATGTTTATCGATGTTTTAAAAGAGCGAGCTCCAGAGGTACAATATTTTGTAAATGGAACCAAATATGACATAGAGTATTATTTAGTAGATATATATATATATTCGGAATGACTACATTTATCAAAAGTATTTCAATGCCACAAGGAGATAAGAGAATTATTTGCTTAAGATCAAGAATTACCACGAAATGATGTGGAAAGGGCGTTCAGGGTACTCCAATCTCGAATTGATGCCATAAAGGCTCGGGTCGATTGGCATATGGAAACATTAAAAGCATATAATAATTGCATACATCATCTTATATAATATGATCATTGAATATGAGCGAAAAACTTATGAAATAAATTTTGATTACTCATACGATGCTTCAAATAATGATTTATCGACAATAGAAATATTTAACAAAACACATCCTAATTTTGATACATACGATTGAGAATTGATCTTCGAGCATAATTGAAAAAACGAGCATTTATTTGTCACAAACAAATCCATCATAATCTTTAAACAATTTAGTTGGACATATTTGGAAATGTTTCAAATATTAATTCGAAAGTCAAAATTATAAATTTTTTTATTAATTATTTTATGTATTTTACGTTGAATTTTTGTTATCTTTTTTATATTTATTATCAAATGAAATTTCATATTTTAATAATATTTGAATAATTTTTTATATAATTAATTATTTTTTATATTATTAATTTAAAATAATAAATATATATTAAATTTAGTATTGTATTAAAACTATCAATGTTATTCTGCAATATAATATGTGAACTTTATTTATTATAATTTATAAAATTATATAATTAAAATGACGAATTATAAAAGATGAAAAATAATCTCAAACTTACTATATCCACAAAAAAGTGAAAGAAATGCAACTATTCACAATATCATGGATGGAGTTGGTCTAAGAATTCTTTTTGGTCCTTCAACGCGGATCAAAGAAAAAAATTTATTTTTTATCTAATTATAAAATATTTTATAACTTTTTAAACATATTTGATCATTTTTTTTACTCACTTTTTTCTTGTTTCCCAAAAATGACTTAAATTTTTGCTTTACTTTCTCTTCGTATACTTATCATTCTCTTCGTCTTATTCAATTATAGACTTTGAAATTGTAATAGAATTTAAAAAATTATTGAGATTGATAAAATACAACTAAACTTTCTAAATTATCCTTATTAATATTTAGTATGTTATTAAGAAATGTAATCCCAAAAAGAGTAAACTAACTTATCAAAAATTGTAAATAAAGATAAATTATAAAAATATCCATCAAAATTAAAAACTGAACAATTAAAACAAATCACTAGAAAAAAGCATGGACAATTGAAATAGAAAAAAATAAATATTTTTTTTTGTTCCAAGACAAGTTTTTCTTTTATTATTCTTAAGACAAAACAAATAAGACTATTTTTAAAACTAAAATATTTTCTTAGTATGTGAAACATTACTTCTAACATTTTATATATAAAGATGAAATGGATATGAATTTTGTTCCATAGACCCAGGTTTAAATATTTTTCAAGAAAGATAAATAATGCAATGTATATAGTAAAAAAAATTAATACATGTAACCGATGCAACTAAGTTTACCTAAGAATTCCGAATACCACTAGCAACCCAGGTCTGCTTCATGGGAAATTAAGTAATGGGTAATAATCACAAATGAGATAGCAGTACTCTTTGTTATTCTTAAAGAACAGTTTCCATTTAGTTCTCATCCCTAACTCGGCAAAAAAGAAAATCTCATAAAGCAAATGGGGTCTTAAGAGCCAGATTTGGAATCTTTGCCTGCAACAAGGACAATTCCCAGCTATTCCTAGACAGAACAAAAGACCTGCAGAAAATATACCAACACATGTACCAAGGCATAGAAAGGTCACAAGTTGCCTTGTGCTTATCTGTTACGCCTGGGAGAAATATCTGCAGACCTAGATCTGGATCCTGATGGTGATCTAGATGCCTGTCCAGGTGGTGACCTCCAATGAGCTTGTGCTTCCTCTGTCTTCAGACCAGGATTTCTGTAAGGAAAACCAAGTTAAAACACACAAAACAGAAAAGCAACCATTAGAAAGGAAAAGACCATGGGAAGCAGAAGTGACAAACTCATTGCCATATCCAATCATGTTTACAACCATAGATGTGGATGAAAAAAACAATCGCTCCCTCTACAAAGAATTGAATATACATTTTTGACTTAATAAGAGGATTAAAAAGAGCCTTTGACCTCAAGAAAACCACATTGCCGTTATTAATGTAATTAGTAGTAAGACCACCCAAGTTGTCAGTAAAACTTTAAATAAGAAATATATCTACTATATGAAAGTAAAAATTTATTTCAAACATCCCAAAATATAAATGTCGAGATTCAATTCTAAACGAGTGGAGGTCGTATGTATTTTAAATTGACTGTTCTGGTAGTAGACTTACCTACTTCTTTATGTTACTACTCTCCTTATGAAACAATGTTCTCCTGCATTCTCCACAAGCAGCTATGAACCAAGAAATCTAGTGCCCAATGATTATCTAGTGTTACGTCAATTCTCTTAATGAACTAAAAAATTCCTTGTTTGAAATACCTAAAATATCAAACTTGCTTTCAAGGACATTACACACATGGACAACAAGAACCCTGAGACTGAGAATCTTGAATAGAACTGGCCTTGACTTTATTGGTAATTGTTTTGCTACATTATCCTGGATAACCAAAGCCATTAAAATAAACATAAAAGTGTCTACTGGAATCCCTCATTTGCAGCATGCTACCTATGTCCAACATCCACTTACTTGTCATAGTTGTTAACATTTTGGCCAGGAATGTTCCCATAACCTGGAGAATACGACCTGCGATTATGAAGGAAATCTTGGTCTTGTGGATGGTCTATTGGAGATCTAGGCTGCTCGGGGTGTCTTCTATCGGGGGAGATAGAATAGTTACTCTGTCGCCGTGGTGCAGGAGAATAGGACCTGATACATTATGCAACAAAATTCAATCAACAAATAGAGAGATCATGAAACCATTCAACCCTGATAGGTACCTTGATCTATGACGGCTTCTAGAACCTGAAGCATAACGAGGAGGAGAGCGTGACCAAGAACGCCCTGCATGGTAACAATACAAGAAACTTCAGAAACATGCAGGGCACCAAATGGAAGGCATACCAAGCCTCAGAAGATAATGAAACAGAAGCATCATTGCACTTACTGACTACAAATCAAATTCTCCAGAGAAATTTTTCGCTAATTATTCACACATGATACTGTTAACCACCTCAAATTCTTGGACAGTGTTGAAAAGAGTAATGAATAACTAATAAGCTACAAGGAAATTCTCCATAAATTTGAACTGAATAGAATAAAGACTCAGACAAATACGACTACCCAAATGTTTGCAAATACAAGTCCAAAAAAAAACTCTCTGGAAGTGAACATGCATGCTAAGGGCCAGTTCTCGATTGCTGGTGCTTTTGAAAAAGCTGGTTTAAAAAGTTATATAACATTTTTATTTAGCAGCATCAATAAGCAAAGGCTGTTTTGACAAGCATCCCCAGGGTAGCTTTTCCAACATTTTTTAAGTTAAAAGCAGAAGTGAAAATCAACTGAGAACAACTCGAAATAGCTTTTAGCTGGAAAAAAAGGCTACAAGTTGCTTTTTTTTTTAAGCAACTGAGAACTGGGCCTAAGATTGGAATAGTCAAATGTTAAAGTGGAAATTAAACAGAGAAACATCTTTTGCAAATAATACATGTGATCTCAAGCCAGGCAAAACTTAGATTAAACATACTCACCATAATAAGATGATCGTCGCTCCCCATAGCTTACAGCTCCCCTACTGAATATATGGCATGTAACTAATGTCAGGAGATGAACAGCATATTAAATTGTAGGTAAGATGAAGAATATATGTTTGCTTACCCCATCCTGGTCTTTCGGCGCATATCTTCAGGCCTCTTTCTTGTATCTGCAGCAACAACCACAGATATCTCCCTTCCAGCAAAAATTTGCCCATTCATATGGTACTGAGCCTCAGCAGCCTCATAACCATCAACAAACTGCACAAAAGCAAAACCACGAGGCTCCCTGAACAGCAGACATGAAAAAAATCATCAATTTAGCATAGCTGGGAACACAATATCAACAAAAACAGCAAAATAAGAAATGTATGAATTCAGCAGATTAGCTAGTAGCTACACCAAGATTGCTACCTCCTAGAATTTACCTAAGCATAGTCTTCACTGCACTTCTATGAAGAAGCAGATAGTGAAGAACATGAAAGAAGATAAAATCCAAATGCTGACCTTTTCCTCTATAACCAAGTATGCAAGCAACTTCAAATGATGCTAGTTACTTGAAATTTCTTCACATGCTTGTAAAAATATGATGCACTTCAAATCAACCTTGTCCCACAATAAAATCTTCTCATGTTGTCATCAATTGATCGACAATCAATCTTCTTCCTCACCAAACTCTTATAGAATGTGTAATTTTATAGTTTCTCTTCATAAAGGAACATTCTTCATTTGCAACATTAACAGCCTTGGAGGACTAATTTTATGCTATCATAAATACTTGAGCTTCACCATATGTGGGGCTTGGTCTTGTTTTAACTTCAAACTACAGACCCCCTACAAACCAGTTCAAAACATAACTAACCACGACAATAAAGGAAAAGAGAATGATAAACCTCCATAAAGATTCACAATACTAATGAAATAATTGTCTGAAGGAAAATTATCAACAACACTTTCAAGTAAAATATTTGACCTTGCCTTATCTTCACAAATATTGAAAATGACTCAGTAAAAGAGTACTTAATAGCTGATAGTTTTTCATCTGAATCCCAATGTCTATGCTACCTCTGAAAACCAAGGAGAAGGAAAAGTCCTGATTTTATGCATCTCTTACACATAAACTGCAGGTCATCACTAATAGTGGAAATTTTGGTTAAGGTTAGGATCATCAGCTGAACCAGTCCGGCTAGGTTAAAAAAATTCATCCACCAAAGAAATGAGTTTTTCCTTTACTCCTTTACTTGTGTGACGTAGGGTGGAGAATTTAAAATGAGCAAAGGAAATTAAAAATAAAATAAGTGGTCACAGTAGCATGTAGGCAAGAGAACAGGAGTATAGTTTTAGTAACATAGCTCACCCTGTGTAATAGTCCTTTGGAAGATACACATCCCTGACTAGTCCAAATCTTTCAAAGGGAACTCGGAGTTCTTCTGGCCTATATTGCATTTTATGCATATTATTTAAAATATATATACACAGACAAATTAAAGAACAAAGAAGCATAAGCCAACTTCCAAAATTGTGCACAGACTACCTGCAATCCAAGGGGATATTTCGAACTAAAAGACTGCCATGATTTTGATCCTTACGCCTCCCACGATCACCACCATATCCCCTTCTTGGAGGACTTTTGGCTCGACCCCCATATCCTCTTCTTGGAGGACTGTAGTAAGGTGGACTATACCTCCGCATTGCTAAATTAAAATAGCCAAAGAAGGTAATATTGCTTTCTCTATCAACCCAGCTATATCACTTTAAAGAATAAAAAGATTAAAGCAGTGAAATGCATATGAAATATAGATCCAGATTAAATAGTTAAGCCAAGGTAACTAGTTTTATGATATGCCCATATTCATTAAGGAAGTGGAATGAGACTAAAGTAATTTTTCAATTTCTTTACAGTTAATTATGCATATTAGCACACAAACAAATAAAACACGATTATTGTAGGAAACACAGTATTATACCCCTAAAGGTGCATCTATACATCATGGAGAAACTAGAACACATGTCTGGTTCAAGGTCTGGCATCAAACATCAACTCATTGACACACCTTTTCACATCATAATTATGAGATTAAATGGATACTGGCAAGATCCCATAGACATATTTCCAAAAAAAATGAACCCAACTCACATCAATTTATCGACATGCCTATCACCTCATACTTGTGGGTTGTAAAAGATATTAGTGACAAGCAATAGACATATTTGAAGAAGGAACCAGAAACTTGCTGGTTAAAGCCCTGGCATCCTAAAACAAGTCATTGAGACACCTTTCATCATACTCAGGAGAGGAGTCGGAAAAGATACTAGTAACATGCCATAGACATATACAGGAAACTAATTCAAAACGATTATGGTGTTATAAAGAACAGCCATACACGATACAATCCCTATTGTGAATTATTGTTAACTAAAGACGTCTCTGACAAGTACCTTAGTATTGAATTTCATCTCAACGAGGAGGGGTGGGGGGGGAATCCATAACACCATTCAATCCCGTAAGCATCTAATATATTCTTGAAAAATCATGTCTTTATAAATTAAAAATAAAATGCATACAGAATTTAAATGTCCGAAAAGAAAAAAAGTTCTTTTTATAAAGTTTTAAATGTTTAACCCTATATATTCTCTTCATAAAAGTTTTCGCAGGCTTATCAAAATGATATTTTTTTTAAAAAAAAAAAAAAACAAATCACAACAATCAACGTAATCACCAGCTTTATAACCCAGTAAACGTTGAATTTGGTTAATAAAAACATCTAAACAGAAAAAATTTCCCAAATCACTACAACAAATATAAACATCTTTATAACCCCCAGTATTTTGGAATACGTATGGAAGTTGATTTTAACCATTATTCAGGGTTAATAACAAAAATTGAAAGGTTTTCAGAACTAGGCAATTATGGCTCCAAAAGTTCATAAATTAGTCCATAGAAAAAGTAAGACTATCGAACGGAATCAATCAGATTCTCTTCAAATTTTCAACCAAGTAAAGGAAAACGAAACAAATGTCAGATAAAAATGAATAAGAATATCGGTGATTACCTCTTGGAAGAGAATTCTAAGCCGCTATGAACTCAGAGAGATCTACAGCAGTGATTTCTCCAAATGTGTTATGCGGACAGCAAATGAACAAAGCCCTAGATTAAATACTATTGGCTCCAAGTCGGGCTAGAAAGAAAATTCGACCGGTTTAACCAATTCCGTGGTTCGGTTTTAAGGTTTTTGTTTTTTTGTAACATATGAATGAACTATATTCACGAAATGTTCGGATACTGTTCATTTATTATTAAGATTCTGTCACACTATGAAATTTGATCCCTCACATTCAATTTTTTATTTCAAAATATAAGATAATTTAAGATTTTAAGAGTTATTTTGTATATTTTTTAATATTATTTTACTCAATGAAGAAAAATAAAATAAATAATTTAGTTTCGAATTTTCAAAAAAAGTATAATATAATAAATAATGATATTTTAATAAACTATAATTTATAATTATTTGAAATACTCAAAGTACTTGGGGCGAAGATAGTATAATTTAAAATTCTAAAACATTTCACGTATCATCAATATATAATTTTATGTAATTCATTAAAAGTTAAAGTCTTCAATATGAAATTTAATTGATTTTATCAAATTAATTTTACTGTCCTAAAAAATTCATAGATTTAAGTGAAATCCTGAAATTTAAAAGAATTTGAAATAAAAAATATGAATAAACAATTATTACACAAATCTTAATGAAACCTCTTAAAATTTTATGAAATTCATCTCTTTATTTTATCATGTATCATGTATCTTTCTCAACTTGATTATCATAATCTAATATTCATCATCTCATGACAAGAATTTTCTACACATATATTCATTTATTTATAAGTTATTTTTTATGCACAAATTATTCTATTTATTTTATTACAAAAACTCTAATAAAATTCACCGAATGTCACAAAATTAGGTGACATTAAATTCCATATAATTCATCTACTCAAGAGATGATGAATTATACTATACCTCACTCATTAATGTGGTTTGGTGTAGAAAATTTTGTTTAAGCTATTTGTTCTTTATTTCATCTTTAAATTATTATTCAAACTTTATTAGAGATAAAAATATGATGTGCAGTAGAAAAACTTCATTCAACATTTCATACGTAAGAAGGCTATGTAATAGTAGACATACATATTTATAATAAAACATATAAAAAAGTATAAAATTTAAAGCAAAACATATCAAGAATTGGTTCGTCTACATATATTTTTATGGACAAATTTTGTTTTATCCATTTTATTAACTCCAATAAAATTTAGCAAATTTTACCAAATTTTGTGATATAGAATTCCATGTAATTCTATTGAATTTACTAAATTCTATCAAATTTTATTAAAATCTAAAAAAATCATGAAATCCACAAGACTTAAAAATTCCAATGAATTCCATATTGAAGACACCTCTAAGTTTGCATGAATATAAATTTTATTGAATATATATATATAAGTTAAAAATTAATACTCTATCCTTCCCAAACTAATTGTCATATTTGTTTTTTAACACTCATTAAGAAGAATATAATTAACGTTGTTAAAATAATGTGTTTTTCATACTATTTTCGTCTTACAAAGGTAGTCCACTTATGTGTTAGAAGTAGGGTGTGGAGTCGAACTAGAGATTGAGTTAGTTAGACTCAATTGAATTTAAAATTTGAAATTCAAGTTTGAGATATTTTTTAAAATATTTTTAATTTAAAATTTGAAAAAAATAAGAAAAAGTTAAAAAATATATACGTAGGTGGCCGGTGAGTTGTTTAACAAGTCACGAACCAAATATTTTTAGCTTTAAATCTAGCTTAAACATGTATTTATGATAATTATATGGTTCTACTTAATTTTTATGCATATCAAATTTATTTAAGAATTTTAAACCATATTTTGATTTTGCAACATAAATTACATGTTTTTATTTATTAAAATTTAATATTTTATTCTTACCATGTACTAGGGACAAAAAGAAAATGAAGACAACCAAATAAAAATGGCAAAACAAAATTAACAAAGGAAATTTGGCTTGTTTAGTTTCTAACTTTTACCTTTGATGACATTGGATCTTTTTTCCCCTTCAAATTATTAGATTCTCAACCTTTCTATGATTGTAGTCCTCGGTCATTTTCACCGAATTTAGTGAAAAAAATTGATGAAGCCAACTTTTTTCTTCGAAAGTGATCAACCCAATTGGGATAGTTGGGGTATAAGACTTTCAATTCATTACTATTTATTTATAACACCCCAATTCATTCAATTCAAATCTAACTCTACACTTTATTGGTCCGTTCACACTCGGGTGTGAAGCATTATCAATAACATTATTTTGCATAAGTTGAACCCAACATCTTTATATTCCTCTTGATGCCTATAATGCCTCTTCAATATTGGAGACGACAACCACTAGGCTCACATAGTTCAGTGCTCAAATCTTACTCGAGATTGCTTCAATTTCACAATATGTTTTACATTGAACTTAATGATGTTCTTGAACGTTTTTTTTTTTTGTCAAAAGTACTTATGTGACACTTGAACATTTTGAAAATTCAATTTTAGAAATTAAATTTTTTTCGTCCAAGTTTAGCACTCAAACATTTTAAAAGTTCAGTCTGTCCATAATTCTGTTATGTTTTTATCCGTTATTAAACTTTTTTATCTAAGTTTAGCACTAAAACTTTTTAATAATTCAATTTTCTATCTAAAATTCTTTTATATTATCATTTTCATTCATCACGTGTAATTTAGATATTTTTAAAAATAATTTTGACATTATATAAAACTCATAAAAATTTCAAGGAAAAAAACAATAATTTCATTTTTCATCATTCTAAATGTAAATCAATAATAAAAAATTAAAATTTACATAAATAAAATATATCAATAAATCAATATAAATGGTGAGTTTTTATTAATTTTTTATTGATATATTTTTATTTATGTAAATTGTTAATGTTTATTATTGATTCATATTTAGAAAAAAAATGAAAGTGTTATTTTTTTTTGAAATTTTTATGGGTATTATATAATGACAAAAATATTTTTAAAAAGTCACATAAATTGCTAAAGCTAAATTTATAAAGTGTGAAAATTTAACTTTTAAAATTTTCGAATGTTAAAGTTGAATTTCTAAAAAATTCAAGTGTCAACTAGATAGTTTCAACTTTATTTTTTAGGTGGTGAAGTGTTTGTGAGAATGTGACGGATTTTTCAATTTTTTTTTAATGAATTGGAAAGTATTATAATTATACCCAAGATACCCTATTGAGTTAACCTCATTTGAAGGAAAAAATTGGTTTCTCCGATTTTTTACAAAACGAAAAAAAAAAAACTAACACCACTAACCGTAAAAATGTTGATGATCGTTATTGGACTAACAACGCGTAAAATCGTTATTGGACTAAAACCACAAATTTTTCATAAAAATGAACTTACATTTGAATTTATCAGGCCGAAAAGAGAGTCCTGGCCCAAAAACATATTGATGGGCTAGCTTGTTAGAAGCTTTTCAGCCCAATATCAATTGTCTTCCGCAGCCGGCATCTTTGATAATCTTTTCGATTATTTTCCGGCGCCTTGTTCATCGCTGCCGTTGAACCTCCGCAGCAGCTGAAGAAGAGATCATAGGGAATGCTAGGAAGAAGGTTCATTTCTTTCCTGAAGAGGAGTCCATCAAGCTCGGTATCATCACAGGCCTCTAGGTATGCTAATTTTCAGGATCTAATTTACTTCGTCTTTGAAATTGGGAGTAGATTATCTTTATCACTCATAGGATATTGATGAAGCAGCAGTGGGGAAGAAGTGTCTGGGAAGCCATGGGGCCGGAGAGTAGTGTCAGGGGTACTAATATGCTTAACGGGAGGTGTTGCTTTGAGTGCTCTTGATGATCTTGCCATTTATCATGGCTGCAGCAGGTAATTTTACCACATCTGCTAATTGTTAAGTTTAGTTTCTTGCATTGATAGTGAGCTTTTCAGATTCGGGTTTCTTGTGGTTCTGGTGAATCTTTTACTGGTGCATAACTTTTCATGGAGAGAGATAATGTGCATTTTGCATTAAATGTCTTTTCCTTTTCTTGCTTTTCTGAAGATCTGTAAGAATTAGGAAGCTAGAAAGAAGCTAGTTGCTGGCGCATTTGTGTAATTGAAATACTAAAAGAAATCGAGGATCAAAACTGAGAGTTATGTATAGCTGGTTTATGTGGCTGAGTGTAATAGCAGTTCCGAGCTGTCTTGGCTCTATTACTCCTTGACTTCATGTAAATGTTGCAATTACATGTATGCTCTGGCCATGGTTGTTACAATATTTCTAGAGTTTTTTTTTGATCTTTTCATTTTTGTTCAAGATTATGATCTTTCTTGAAATTAATTGTCCACAAGTAACTAAAGTTGAGTACCATTTGAGCACTCGTAAATTATATGCCAATTTTGCTGCTCAATCTTCTGCTCAGAGACATGGACTAGATGCACCAACTTTTTTGCATTATTTACAGAAGAAACTGGCTGCTTTAGTACTGTGAATCCGTGGATATTAGCTGACAATGTAAACATTACATACTGAATTTAATTCTCTCAAGAAAAGTTTCATTGTTATGAAAATCTGTGCCATTTTATATGGGACTCAAAGGAACAATTGGGTTACCTGAGCATGCTACAGATACAATGCAAGGACTGCAAAATCTCCCTCCATCACAAATTGAATGTCATAGTTCCTACACAATTTGTTTTAGAAAATATGACATTAATTTTAGGACAAAGGGAGTATATTCTTAGCTTTTTAAAGTTAGCTTGCTGCACAATTTCTTTAAAAATCTTCGCCATGCACCATTTTATTCAAGATTCAAGATCAATCTTAGGAAGGATTGAGTTGTTTTAATCTCACTTGCCACAAGTCTCTGACTTTCTTTTGCCAAATCTCAGATGCCATTTGATGGTTTTTTTTTTCCCTTTGGCTTCCTATATGTTTTGCCCTTGATTGATTGTTTGGAAGATGATGATTGGTGAGCATGTACTTATTTGGATTACAACATCCTGAAATTGCATTAGTTGCTAACCTAAGCTTTTATTTTGGTCTTTCAAACTTGTGGGTGCGTGTGATGGACTCTTGGATTTTCTGCCTCTGGTTTCCTTTGTTTAAATCTATAGTGATAAATAAGCTGCTCTCAGATAAACCCTTGTCTGAAAGTAAATGAATACTGTTGTCTTCATGGTTTATATCTTCTTCTATGATTGTGGCTGAATAAATCTGTCAATAAATCATCAAAATGTTCTCTTTATTGTATCAATTCAATGCAGCAAGGCCATGGAAAAAGCCAGTAAAAGTGAAGCAGTAACTAATGCTATTGGAGAGCCTATTGTGAGAGGTCCTTGGTATAATGCATCACTTGCTGTGGCTCATAAGAGGCGATCTGTGTCGTGTACATTTCCTGTTTCTGGACCACAAGGCACTGGAATTTTTCAGTTAAAGGCCTGTTCGTAATGGAGGTATGCAATAGTCTATGTCTCAACCAAGATTTTATTTACTCTGTTAGTCATGTTTTATTTCTATGTAACTATGAAGTTTTATATCTAATTTATTGGGTTTTCCAAGTATAAGTTTCACAAAAGTAACTTAAATTTCGATATGAAAACAACTTTAAACAGATAACACCTGGTTTTCATTTTTACGACCACATGACTGGGAAATACTGGTAATGGAAGCTCTCCTCCATGCTCCTGGTAATGATGAGAAGCAGCAAACATTTCGGATTAGTGTTTCTGACAATCTTCCACCTCCGCCAACAGCTCCAGTTTGCACAGCATGCACTATTCCCAGTTCTCAGCCTGCAGAGAATATCGAGAAGAAATAATTATCAGAGTGGTGGTTTAAAAATTCATAAGCTGGTTATGTCATTCTTTCAATTCAATTTACTCTCTCCTAGTTCCTTACAGGTTTCTGCTATCTCAAAACCATACTAGAATTGCATAAACAGAATAGGGCGTTAAATACAGTTCTCTGAATAAAATGTTCAGTGTACTAAAAAAGGTCTTTTAGGGTACAAATTTTCTGGATTCAAAATGTATTGCCAATTGAGTGTGCAATCAGTGATGAAAATCACTCTAGTGAGAAACCATTTTAGAATGCTAGATATGTCGCAAGCTTTCTTTGATGCTTAGATCTTTTAACCTCTCATCTCAAAGCATTGGGGTTCAAATAACTATCGACCTATGCAAAGGTTATTGATTTATGACTCCAAAGGTTTCTGTGCCCTATTAACTCTATACAAACCATCGTAAAGAGTTGTCGCCGCAATGATTGCTCTCTTTCCCTGTTAGTGATATACATAATTATGTAATTAAATTTATATTTGGTAAATTGAAAAATTATTTTTAAAATTAATAAATTATTAGTTTATTGATGAATTAATACTTTTTAAATTAATAAAATTTCTTGGTGTCAATATTAATAATTTTTAAATGTTTTCAAAAGCTATTAATTTCCTTGTCAAGAAATATAAATTGTTGGATATTTATATATATATATATATATATATATATATTAATAATGCTTTTTTCTTCTAAAATGTCTTTAATTATTATTTCAGCCGTTACACATATTAAAGAATTTATTTTAATTTTAAAATACCTTTAATTATTATGTTTTGAAAGTAATAAAGATAAAAAAAAGTCTATTTTGAGTGAAATAAAATATAAAGGCCTTGTTTTGAAAATAAAAAAGAGTTGAGAGGATAGAGAAATAAATAAGAGAAATATTAGAAGTCTATGGAGAAATATTTATAAAATTTAGTAAAATGATTTATATTTTGAAACAAGAAAAAGTCATATAGTGATTTATATTTTTGGATAGATGGAGTATGTTTTAGAAATAAGAAAAAAAGGAAAAAAAAGTTTATTTTGAGAAGAATAAAATATAAAGTTTTGTGAGAGGAGAAATAAAATTAAATAAGATTAATATTGAAAGTCAATTACGAAATATATATAAAATTTTACAACTTATATTTTGATACAATAAAAAAATAATCAAATTACTTATATTTTCGGATGGCACTAAATATTTGTATATCAATTTCGCTATCCATGCATAAATGACTCAGTATGATTATTTTAAATTATATATATGAGTTATAGCCTAAACATCTCATGTTAATACTATGTTAAGTTGTCAACAAGCGTGAACATATTAGTTTTTATTTCAGATTGATTAGAAGGCAACGTTGCATCTAAATATTCAAATACAGGATGCCCACTTGCCCCCAGGCCACCTCTTATATCTTGAAAGAGGTTTAACTGTATGGTAATTTATATATAGCTATTAAACTTTTATTCATAATTATCATAATTTTAAATAAAAGAAAACTAATTATAAGTTGATCATTATACTGATTCGAGTACATAACATTCACTCATCTAATTTTTAATTGTAATAGTTAAATAGCTGTACAATTTAAAAATACCCCAAATCTAAAACCAATCATATATATTAACTCAAGACAATAAATTTGATTATTGAAAACTTTTTAATCGCATCAAAACTTGCCATTATCAAATCTTAGACTTGTTCGTTGATTTAACACAATCCATTTAAATATTGTTTGTCCCCTTCTTTCCATCGGTTATGATTACGTGTTGACTAACTGTTTTTGAAACTTATAATAAGAACCTTCTTGCCTGGACTCTTTTTATTTTATTTTTTTATTTTATGGATTTGTCACGCAACTAAGAAGAGCTACTATAATTGCTATTAGCTCATTTGCTAAGACAATTTTATTAGTCTCGATTTCAAAAGTTTATTAGCATCTTACATTTTGATTTAGTAATGATTTCTGCTTAGGTTTAATATTTTCAAATAAATCTCCACTTAAGTAAACATTGAAATCACGTCAATAAATCTAATATTCTTTTTATTCTAATTTGATAGGTTTTTCTTCTTTTTTTTTCTTCAAATTGTAGATCATTTTTTTTATTATAAGTATAATGTATTTTTTAATTTATTAAAATATATTATTTAAAATGAGATTGTTTGTCTATAAAATATGCATTAAATTTATTGTAAAATAAAAAAGTATGAAAATATTATATTTTTAACTTATAAATATTTTATGAAAAATATACATTTTAAATTATATTAATTATATTTTAAAAATAAAATCAAATAAATCTATGAAGAAGATTAGTTTAGAATAAGGGATAATGCAAGGCTTTCGTACTCATTCAATACTTTGCGGACTCGCCTCGGTCGAAGTCCAGTTGAAATGGATATGGATAGCTTCCCCCCGGGGGGGCGGGGGGCGCTTTCGTTCAAAACAACGTCAACAAATTGACCCTGTGGATCTACCAACTCCATAACTTTAGACTAGTCTGTACAATGTTTTTGTCATGCATAATAGAGGGGCTGCGGCTCTCTGAATCTCTTTAAAACCAGTCTTCTTGCTCCTGTCTGGTTGTCTCCTCTCCTCTAAAGACAAAATCCATTTCAAGTTTGAATCCAATCCAGTGATTAGAGATGACGGTTGGAACAATGGAAGTGAATCTGATGTGCGCTCGAGGCCTCAAAAGCACTGACTTCTTAGGTTTATATGATCTTCTCTTCCGCTGCTCTTCTTCTTTCTGCAAATTTTTTCTCCCTTTTTTAGATTAGACTAAATTATTAGATGATCCTTTTCTGAGTGCATTTCATGGTGCCTTAAAAGGCTGTAGATCCATTCAAGTTTTATTGTTGAAATTTATCAGCCTTTTCTTCTCCTACAATTTTCTCAGTCAAATTCGGTCTGCTTCCTCCTTGTCCTTTATTTTTTATCTTGTTTCTCTTCATTTTTCCGGGTCAAATTATGAAGGGGTTGTTTGGTTAGGAGAGAGTTCTCCTTGTCATTCAAATGTGATTGGAATTCGGTAAATTCACTTGTACTGATAATAGTAATATTACAAGCCTTCTTAATCTGATTGATTAGTTCACATGTTCTTCATATACACTCAATCATGTCTTTTATGTATGTATATGTCTCGAATGTTCCTTCACGAGGAGACTTGTTGGAGTTGCAGGTAAGACAGATCCATATGTTTTGATTCAATACAAAGGCCAAGAGCGCAAGAGTAGTATTGCTCGAGGTAATCTCTCTAACTAAATATGATACAATCCGAGATTATCTTTTGCTGCTCACTGTAATTAAGCTGTCATAATATATGGTCATGTTTTTTATCTTTTATCTTCTTTTTTTCTGGTAAAATTTTGAAACTTGACAACCAAACCAAGAAGTACTGCAAAAGACTTTTACCCCGTGTAAAAGAATGGTCTGACCAGATCAGCTTTTCAGTTTCACGTGAAATCCTGGAATGGTTTTTCTTTCCTGACACCAGCACTGATCAATAGATGCCTGTCTGGACTGGTCACCATCCAATTAGTGTCACATATATTTGATTTTCCCTGCACTACTTGAATCAGATTATTTATTTTAATATCCCTTAACTCGCATTTGATTTCTAATCCACCAAGATTCCCTATCATGTTGACCATTAGAGAGTTAGGCCATAAACTCAAAGATACAGCAACTGCTCTTAGTCTTAAAGTTGCTATTTTAAATTAAATGTCTTGATTATTATTATTCTTTTTTGGGCAAGGCAATAATCCAGTCTGGGATGAGAAGTTCACATTCAGGGCAGAATATCCGGGAAGAGACGATGAGTACAAGCTTGTCCTGAAGATTATGGACCATGACACCTTTTCCACTGATGACGATCTTGGGCAAGCCACGTAAGTCATGAGTTAAAAGAATTATCAGTAGAAAAACTGTCCCAGCTAGCCATTTCTCAATTTAGTATGATCTACTGCATCTAATCGTTTTCATGCATTTTCTTTAGAATTTATCTGCTTTATCTAGTACTTGATAATGCAGAAATTGAATCTGCGTAATTATTTCCAATTATAACCAGATGCTTAATTACTGATCTACACTTGCAGCATCTACGTGAAGGAACTTCTACAACTAGGAATAGAGAATGGGACAGCTGAAATTCATCCTTCTAAGTATAGCATTGTCACCACTAGTGACCAAAGCTTCTGTGGAGAAATTAAAGTTGGACTAACTTTTACACCAAAGGTACATCAGCTCTAACGAAAAAAAGGCAAAAATTGTTTGATTTCTTCCTTAACTTGGTCGCCTTAATAGTCTTCCTATCGCTGCACTGATAAATTGTCTGAAGTCAATTTTTTTGATGCAGGAGGGCTGCAATGAACAAGAAGAAGAGTATGGTGGATGGAAAGAGAGTGAATACTAGTGCATTAAGCTGTAGTTGTCTTTAAGATTCTCTACTCTCTTTTTTTTCTGTAGCAAAATTGTAATCGGCTTGAATTGTAGACATGTTGCTCTGTGAATTTGTTCACTAATCTTTGTATAATCAAAACTTGATTTCTTTTATACATTGCAGCATTTCCATGAAATTTCTATTGTTTTGCCAATTAAATCCGGGTCTTTATTGGAGTCTTAAACAAAAGAAAAAGGGTGTGTTCTCATTCATGCACATGATATGCACTAGCATAATACACGTAACTCATAAGACTAGTCAAATTCGACCGGCAATTCTAGCTTATTGGATATTATCCCTCACAAATATTTTGCATCTGCACTCGAGAATCGATAGACAGAAGTGAAAGGTGCCTTGCTTGTGGGGAAAACAAAGTCATATTTCTTTTTAACTAAGTTTAGTTTACTTCTTTTTTTATCATAAGAAAGATAACTTTATCTGTAAATATGGATAAAAATAATTATTCCGTCAATTTTGATATTTTATTTTTTGTTAAATATAATTTTTTGAAAATATTATAATTTGTTTAAGATAAATTTGATTTTTTTAATATAAAAAATAATAAAAATAAAAAATACACAGATGAATGAAAGCCGCCGTCTGTGGGAATCGAACCCACGACCACATGGTTAAAAGCCATGCGCTCTACCGGCTGAGCTAAGACGGCGGACTACTGAAAGGTTTAATAATATATTAATAAAAACTTCAACTGTTTGTCTGATTGACTTTTAGAGAAAAATACACTTCTCCCTCTTAATTGAATTGTATCAATGTTCCTCTTCATCTTTTAAAATTTTTCAATTAAGTATAATATACATTCTCATTTATCATTACTACTCAAATATGATAAAAAAAGAACATATACATTATCCTTATTTTTCCCTCTTATATTAATTACAAAAGGGGAAAAAAAAGATAAATAAAAGAAAAAGTAGAAGATAAATGTTAACTTTGTATACTATTACTAGATCATTTTGGCGATTGTTTAAGCTTCTATATGAAATCATTGTTTTTATTATTTTTTATTTCCTTCCATTTAATAGCATTGCGAAAAAATAAAGAAGATGGTGTTTATTTTTTTGACTATTTTGTATATTTTTATAAATTAAAACTTTAATAAAGAATTTTCCTAAGTGCACCTCTATAAAATGGGAATAAAGGCGAAAAAGAAGAGACCACATCGTAACAAATTAACAATCAAACGACCATCATTTTATCAATTACTTTTTGAACTTTATCTTTTTCTCTTTGCTTCCCTTAAATTTAGAGTTTGTTTAGATAATTTTTTTTACAATTTTTTTTTATCACTGTAATTTCAATTTTATCTGATTTTAGGCTTAGGAACAAGTTAGCCTAAAAAGTATTTGTAATTGCTTGAACTTTTTGAAGTAATACTTACTTCATTTCATTTCAATTGTCTTTATTTTTTTTAGGGGGTCACATTCTAATTATTTACTTTCTAATTTTAATACATAATTTTACAATTTTACCTTTCTATTAACGAAAAATTTAAATAAGTTGTTCACTATTTATTAGAGAATGTATTTTTTAAAAAATGATTAATATTTCTACATTAACTATTAAATGAGAGTAATTTAGTAAGTTTAATTGTATAATTATTATTTTTAATACTTGTCTTAATTCTAGTACACAACCGAAATATACAATTAGAGCACAATTCATCCCTCCATTCATCACCATTTCAAAGTCTTATTGTCCAATTTTGCATAGTACTAAGAGATATTAGAGCCCTTATTTAGTGGTTCCAAGAATTCATTTCTAGAAAATAGTTTCACAGAATTAGTGACCTTAATTGGCTAATATAATTAAAACTCATAATTGTTTTGTAGTTCTCAAAAGTTGGAACCTGATTCCGATTTGAGAATTATTGAGTGATAGTCTAAATTACAGTTAGTCTTATAAGCTTGGTATTTCGAGCAACGATAATATTATAAATTTTCATTTTAAATTTAAATAACTAAATTATCAATGCTATTCCTGTTTAGAAAAGTAATAACCGTGGGGTTAGTGATTCTAACCGCCACTTCCAATTGTATATATTGATTACAGTGAAAATTCTTTCTTTTCATGAACTGCTAAATAGTTATTAAACAATCATAACGAAAGCCAGTTAACTATTGTTTATTAAAAAAAAAATAGTCAACTATAACATGCCTAAGGACACTGCTATAATTTTAATTTATTGATATCCAATTCAGGTCGCACTTATTTATTTATTTTTTAAAAATAGCAGCATTGTTTTGGCCAATAGCTTAACTGTTCATATACCTAATTTATATTTTAACAAAGTCCATTACTGGAAACAAAAGCTCAAATGCAAAGTATGCAAACCCCATCCCACACCCCCCGGCAGAAAAGAAATGGGGTTAAATTTGAATTTTTGAGTAGTTTCCCTTAAGAAAAAAAGATTAGTTGAGATGTATTTATTTTTGCTGCTTAGTTTTTTTTTTTTTTTGAAATTTCCATGCTTTATATGTTTTTTCACTTTTAATTTAACAAAATTATAGAAACGTGATATTAGAAGAGCCTATTTTAACTAATAAAAAAAAATCATATGAACTCCAACCAAATCCAAAAAAGATAACAATATAAACAAATTAGCAATTTAAATTTAAATGTATCCCATTAAAATTCAAACTTTGTTATAAAGATTGAGATACTCTTTTGGGGTATCCCTATACCTATAGGCTATAACCAAGTCATCAAAATTCATTGAATTGAAGTTGAATGTTTAACCAAAAGCATTTGCTGATGCTCTATTACTTAGCGGTTGGAAATCGTAGTTAATTACACTGTTCATGGACTTCACGTCTGTCACCTCTTTGTTGAATTTATAGTTTTTAGGTGAACTCACGTTCATCTAAATATTCATTCATGCCCATATGTATTTATCATCCAAGTGCCAATTCTTCTCTTGTCACAGCTTTTTCAAACTCACATATTCTTTTTCTTTTTCCTCCCTCCCCAGATTTCAAATCAAATCCTCAAGCAAACATTTATTGGGTTTTGATGGTTGTTGTTGATGTGATTGTGTCAAGTTATGAAATTTGAAGATTTATTAATGCAGCAGCCAAGTGAGGAAAAGCCAAAAATAGAAGATCTCCAAGAGGAGGTGGGATTAAATTAACAGAAAGCAAGATTTTCTTGTCTCAAACTGAGTTTTGATTGTTGACTTACCGGTTACCACCAAATGTTCTTTTGTGGCAGGTTGAGAAATTGCATCAAGATTTAGATGGGGAACTCGAGTTAAAGAGGGTTCTACAATGTGCCATGCAAGGACATGTTCATTCTTGTCCCTGTTCTTCATTGTTGCTTCCCAGCAAGGTACTATGTAAGGTTAATTAACATATCAGAACCCTTCATACAAGAAATTTGTCACCTAAAGTACAAGCAATGCACTGAGCATCAGCAATAAATTTCTCATCTCTGATTCCATAATTCTTACTCTTTCCTACAGTTGGTTGGTTATTTGTAATTGCATTCCATTAAATTTCTTGTTACAATCTGACTTTCTGACACTTAATGCAAGGGAAGAGTACTGATTTTTTTGAGTTGGTATCATGCAGGTCCAGATGCTGCTCACAGAGCTAAAAATGGTAGAGGAGGAGATAATTTTGTTGGAGAGAAAGGTAGATGAGCTTAAGCTAAATTTGTATCAAGAACAAAAGCAGATCAAGAAGCGGGAAATGTTCTTGATCAAGGAAATGCAGCCCTCATGGAGCCAGAGGCAGTGGCACAAGAAACAGTTGTTGTCCAACAGGCAGAAAAATCGATCAGATTATGGACAACATAGGAAAAACAGAGCTTTACGAGAAAGAAGAACCTCAATTGGTTCCTCAACAGACCTCGAAAGCTCATCTTTCCGAATTTCTTCCATTGGTAAATCACAAGGACTTAACTCCCTATCGCCTCTGTTCTTTGATAAAAGATATTCAACAATGTATCAATTTATCTATCTTCTTTAGTTCTTTGGCTCTTGTTCTGCTTTACTCTGCTATCAAACAACTAAAATTGTAGCATTTATACAGAAGACGTTCAAAGTTCAAGATATTCAAGAAGCCATGGAAATCATATTCATATCCTACTAGACACAGATGTTGACATTGAAAAGCCAAACAAGCTCTCGGAAGAACTAGTTAAGTGCTTAATAGACATGTTTCTTTGGATGAACCAGGCATCATATGAGATGAAGCCCCCCACAATTGTCCTAAAGCATACCCGTTCCAGCTCTAAATCAAAGGGCTTCATGTCAAAATCTTCATTCACTAGTTGTACATCACCCCTGTTTTCTTGGGATGAAAACACCGCAGCAAGTCTTGATCCATATGGTATTTTGTTGAATTTAGATAGCACAATTACCAGAGATGTTGGACCATACAAGAATTATCTCCAGATCACACGAACTTCACTCGATACAATGCTCCTATCTGAATGTCTTCCTAAAATGCGAGAATTAAGGCAATACCATTGATTATTCTATTATGCCTATGTTGGTCTGAGAGCTGCTTGTTAGAAATTTTTCAGAGATTTTGAAATTTGTACTTTTGATATCTTCCAGGGTTTTAATGCATGAACTGAGTAATGTGGATCTCACTTTCTTGACCAACAAACAGAAGTTGGCATTTTGGATCAATATGCACAATGGCTGCATCATGCATGTACTGTGAGAATTCTTTATTTTCTTTATTTGCCTAGTGAGATCCGTATGAATCCACATCGTATCTTCTATTTCAGGCATTTCTGCAACATGGTATCCCATCTGCACAGGAGAAAGTAATCGCAATCATGAATGAGGTATGCATATACCTATTGCCATAGACAGTGGTCCATATTGATTTTTATATTGGGTTAAAAATTAACATTCAATTCCGAAAAAAATATGTATCAGACAATAAGTATCAAATTTACTTGCCTCAGGCCGCAATAACTGTTGGAGGCATTCTGCTGAATGCTTTGGCTATCGAACACTTCATCCTCCGTCACCCTTCAGAATCCACGCAGGTAAAGAACATGTTAAAATAATACAAAATGCTAAATTTGAATCCCACCTAAAATCTTTCCTGACATATTCAAATCTGATCATAAGGGGCCGCCAGAAGAGAAGGAAATGCTCTTGAGACATGCATATGGTCTTGGATATCCAGAACCTAATGTCACATTTGCACTCTGCAGAGGCAGCTGGTCTTCTCCTGCAGTAAGTACATTATTGTATTGTAAATTTGTTACATGAACAGCTGTATTTTCTAAGTCTTGCAGCAGCAAGCCTCAAGAGATTTCTTGATGTTTGCAGCTACGAGTCTATACACCAGATGGGATTGTGAATGAATTGGAGAGGGCCAAGGTGGAATACTTGGAAGCTTCTATTGGAGTTACAAACAAGAAACATATTCTATTACCAAAATTAATGCAGTGGCACATGAGAGATTTTGCAGATGATATGCAGTCACTAGTAGAGTGGATATACAGCCAGTTGCCACAATCAGGATCACTGAAAAGGTTGATAATGGAGTGCTTAAATGGTGATAGCAAATCTCCCATAGCCAATATGATTGAGATTCAGGCTTATGCCTATGAATTCCGTTACATGGTCTCTCTATGACTGGAACTGGACGCTGCACAAGAAAAAGTTTGTCACAGACCTTGCAAATGGATCCTTTCTTAGAAAATAACACGAACCTTCATTGTGGAATTTGCATCCTACACTATCCAAGAACATTACACATTTTTGCTTTGGATAAGTTTATGAACTTATATAAACCATTACTTGAGGAAAAGAGAGAGAAAAAAGAATTCTGACTAACATGAAAATGTTATATAATGAAGATTTAAACTGCTTGTTATGTTTTGAACTATGTTCTTAGGCCCAAAATATAATGAAGATTTAAACTGCCTGTTACCTATGTAAACAAAATATTCAAAACATATAATATAAAATAATATTCAACCACAATACTGTAATTAAAAAACATACAACTCTCTTAAATTCTAAATACTATCTCTTATCAAAACATAATTTTAACAAACTAACAAAATGAAATTTTAGGGTTGGAGTCTTTGAGCAATGAATTTGGGTAAAAAGGAAAAAGTTTCTTTTAGGAAAAAAAGAGTTTAATAAAATAAAATAAAATAAGTGGATTGACATATTGTAAACTATTATACTCGTTAACTATTATAATTAACTATTATAATAGTTAATTGAATTCAATCCCTTTACAATCCAAACATAATTAACTATTATACTCGTTTAACAAGCGAATTTTCAATTTAACCTGCGCTAATAATTTATCGAATTTGTTAGTTAATCCTTATTATTTATATTATTGATATTGTTAATAACAAAGTCGATAAAGTGTAAATATTTTAAATTATATTATTTAAGATATTATTTGACTCTTGACTTCGAGAATACCCATAAAAATATTATGAAGAACGAATGATCACCAACTTTCAAGAACTAGCGCCATTAGATATTAGTAGGCACGAAAGATTTGCATAAATTTTCGAATTTCATTTATTTGGCTCTATGAAGTGATTAGAGTTTTTCTCTGACAATAACCGTAACAAAATCTCGACAAGGAATAAATTGAAGCCATCCATGTTAATGGATATTGTATAATAGAACTCAATGAAAATAAGTAGAATTGTAATCAAATAAAGTCAAATCGAACACAAATATTTTGAATTCGAGTCTGATTATTATTGGAGAAATAATTGTTCGAATCGTTAAACTAGTCTAATTTAACAAACTTAAGTTCACCTTAATTTATTTTCTATTTTTTCTAATTTTTTTATATTACTTATAATAAGTATAAAATATATTTATTTATATGTTCATAAATGCTTGAATTTATTAGCGAACATGCTTGAATTCTTTCAAATTATATTCAAGCAATTTTTTTTGTTAAAATTCAAATCCATTAATTAATGAACCAGTTCGAACAAATTTCATTTACACGATTCGTTGTTTGTAGCCTACACCTGAGCCACATTTTGAGGCCCAAAATTCCCGCCAGGAAAAAAAAAACAGGATATCTACTTGTTACCAATGCAAATCTGGCTCTATTTTTATCTTATTTTCTTCTTTCTTTTCGGTTTCAATTTAAGATGAAATGTAGAAAAATATCACTAGCTTTGTAAAGTAATAAAACGTTCTTCTACTTTTGCTTTGTTTTCCAGAACCAATAAGCCAATGAAAATGAAAATAAAAATCTAGCAACAATTTTAGTCAAAAACAGGTTAAATGGATATACCTGTGGACACAGCATGAGCACATGACATAAGTCATTGTTAACTGCACTAGTCCCCCCCACCCAAAAAAAAAGAAAAGGGAAGAAGAAGAAAAGAGAGAGAATAGGGCTGTTAAAAAAACTTCATTATTATTGTAGGAATTTTGGAATGAAGGTAAGTACAGTACAATCAGACAAACTTACCGTGTAATGGATGTTGAAAAGAAACACATGGAGAATTTGCTAACTTTAGACTATACAGTATTTTGTTATCTAGCTGGCTCAGCCAAGAAATTCACAATTCTATTCAGCAGATTCAGACCAAATACAGTTTCTTCACAATTGATTTTCACAGAAACATTTAGCGGCTCAAAGCATGGGCCTTCAAGGGCAAGAGTAATTAAGCAAGGGACTGAGTTGCTCAAAAGTTCACCACTAAACCGTAAACATAAACCTGATGCATCATTGAGGTTGGCAGATACAGGCATGTCCACGGACACAAGAAATAGGTTTGCATTGCTGAGCATCTTTAGCGCCAAACCTTCACAAATTACAAGAAATTGATCCTTCGTTTGCAAGCTATCACCCTTTTTCAGCTCTCCAACGTGGTCAGTGAAGATACACCTGTTGTCATCAGTGGAAAATTTGTCAACATCTAATTGAGAAACAAACTTAGCAAACAGTTAACTCTGAATTGCACTTGTATCTAAGAGGAGCTTATTCATCTTAACAAGAAGTGCTCGGATTTGATTTTCCCAGAATAGAATGCTTCAGATCTCTACAATCAAACCCCCCCCCCCCCACCTGACTCCACCACCACCCACCATCCCAGGGAGGGAGTGGCCCCCAAATGTTCCATTGCCAACCCATGCCCATAGATGAGATTAGTCAACTACATTTGGGGCAGATCAAGAACTTATTTACATTTTGGGAATGGGCACCATCACTAGTAAGGTTAAATATGTCAATGTTCATGATTGTTGTAGATGCACAAAAGAATTATCCAGTAGAACTACAGCATTCAAATGCAGCAATTAATTAAAAAAAAATCCCCTTTACAATAAGAAATCGCTTAAAAGGTAGAGTGGGACATTTCAGGCAATGCTTTCAAAAAATGCATCAATATTTCCATGTTACAAGCCCAATGCAATAAACCAGGAGCATCAAACTTGCAGTCAAAATTCAGAAACTCTATAGAAAAAACAAAGGCAAACACAAGAATAGATCAAAACATGCTACCTCCAGGATGTTATAATTTTCTCTGTCTTGTCATCCATGAATGTACATAATGTAAAGGTTACAGTTACCAAGATATAGATGCCTATGATATAGCAAATACTTTGAACCTTTTTTCATATAATGGATGCACAAAGAAAGGCAACAGAGAGAAAGCAGACGGTGAAAACAGATTTAACTGTAAACAAATTGTTATTATAAAATCATATTAAAAACTAACCTCCTTGTGTACTCAAACATCCCTGGGAGCTGAGCCTCCTTGCTGGAGAACATATCAACATCCATTTTAAGAGGTTTTACAAAATATCCAATGTCTGGTCGTAACTTCACAGGATGTTTCTTGCCGTTACACCATATTACAAGCTTCAGTGGCAAAAGATGATGATTAAAACGAACATGGACCACTCGCTTTGAAGCCTCACCAGGCTCTAGGTTGATAATCTCTTCCATAGGGACTAGTGTTGGCACATCAGCATGAGATGAACTGCATACCAAGTTGGCATATATATCAGTAAGTACTTAGCCCTTGAAAGGCTTTGATTATGAAATGATGTCTAAATGGCCCACCGTGATCTGTAAATCTGCAAGCATATTAGTGCCATGTATTATGCCGCTTCTTGAGAAAATGTAGGCCTCTAGAATTAAGATAAATAAGACGCGTATCACACAGCCCTTGCTCTGTGTACTTTATGTGGTTGGAAGCTAAATAAAATTTTATTTTTATTTTTATTTTTGGACTTAATTTCCTTCTTCACAATCCACCAACATATAATGCAAGGAGGATCATAAAACAATCTCAATAATAAATCTTGTAGCTGCTTCGAAGAAATTCACGAATCCCTTTCATCCTAGGTATATGCAAAAGCTGCTCTATTCTTGAGTGTACTCCCATCATCTGAGATTCATTTCCCAAATATTCCCAAATCTTCAAATATAAACCCCCCCCCCCCCCCCCCACACACACAGACACAAAGGTTAGCCACCTTCACACAAGAATGGCAATAGATCCTCATCCATCTAATATGCTATTAAAACAGCCAGCAACATCTTTAACAAGGTATAAACAACCAAGCCTGGGACAAAGGAACAATATAAGGTCTAGTTTCAGAAATCATAATACATCAACTACATTGAAAGCACGAGATGCTGTGTACTTGCACTATTACTTATATATGATAAACAAACTAAGAAAAGACAAATTTGAATAAATTTGTGCATGGAAGGTAAACTAAGGATGCATAGAAAACTGAATCATAATGTGTGAAACTCACTAAAATTGAGGCTTAATATTGCTACCTCTCAGGCATGGCCAGGGCTTGATCTGAAGAATCTTGACTTCTGTTAGATTCCTCTTCAACCAATTGTATGTTTGACATAAGCTCAGTAGAACAGTTCTTGAAGGAAACTTGTAGACATACAAGCAGTGGAGATATGCTTGATGCCTCAGATGAAAACACATATTCCACAGTCAAACCATTCCCATTGGCAGGATCTAGCAATGAATATAGTTTAGGTTTGACTCTGCCAACAATATCCCCAATTGAGATTCTGGCTGAAGAACTCCTAATGCTACTTGAGGCAGATAAATTCAGATGTGAAATGGGACTCTCATCCAACCATGACTCAAGAGCTTTTCCTGATATCAGTTCCCCAAAATCATTAGAGACAGAATGAGCATTAGTCTCTCCTGCTGCACCATTCTGATACTTTACAGGATTTCTACTATCTGAAAGATGAATAAGTGGAACAGTCTGGGAATCAACTTCACCAACAGAACCACTTGAAACACTTCCATCAGTACCATCTGAACCAACAGAATCTTGAGAGCTATAATCGGAGGCGCTTTCTTCATTCAAAGATCCAGAAACAGAATCAGAATCATCAGTTTCAAAAGACTCGCTTTGAATAGCACCATCCCCCAACACCTGAAATTTCAAACTGCTGGGTCTTGGGAGAGGTTCATAGCCTGGAGCTGCATGAAGAACTATTTGCGAAAGAGACCCAGGAAGATAGAACCGGGCACTAAATGGTTGGAATGGGGGTGCTTTTATTTGTCCACCAAATATACATTCTGCAACTACCCTTGGGAGGTCCTCAATTTCTGACTGGGTTTTTCCTTCTTTTGGATCACATGAGCACATGTAACATGACAAAAGTTCTTTTATGACACGAGCACGGTCACGGACATCATAATTCAAGTCACAATTGGCAAGATCAAGCACATAGCTCAAAATTTTTCTGAATCCCCAGAAATCTTCTCCTTTTACACGCAATAGGACCTGAAAAAGAAAGAGGGGAAAATGCAGGTTGATGGTGGGAAAATATGCTAAAAGACAAAAGAACTTATATATCTTTGTCTCAGATCAGCACAAGAATTACCAACCATTGATATGTTTATCATCTAAGAAGCTAATGAAACAAGTGAATCTTCTCTTTCATGAGCCACAAAAGCAAGAGTTCCCTTCTAGTGTACCACAATGTACCAAGGACTCTATAGTCATTTCAGTGCTTCTCAAGGTAAATGTCAAGATAGTCATTGCTGATTAAAATTCTCAATATTGTTTCCAGATGAAATCAATTTTATCACTTCTGGAGTATTCTTTTCATGGAAAAGAATATTTTTTGAAACTTCCAGATAAATCACTTTATCATCTTGCTCTCGAAATTTACTAGCCTTTTTTTCACTTCTAAAAATATTTCTATCAATATAACAAATAGCTTAGAGTCAGCCAGAAACGACACATAATTAAATATTCATGACTCTTGTAAGATAGTTATGTAGGTTAAAGAGAATAAACCATTTGCTCCCTGCACCCCCTAAAGAATATTAAAATCAAAGTAGGCCCTCGATTTTCAAACGACAAGGTATGGTTATGTGTATCATCAGACAAACAAAAGTGAGCCAAAAAAATCAACAAATTAGAGAAGAGACCATAGAAACAAATAAGCAAAACATAGAGTTAAGTATTAATTCCACCACCCATAAGATTGTAATGTTATCATAATTGAGATGCTCTATAACCATTTGCAACTCAGAAAAACAAATAAATACTTTTTAAGTATACAATGCCGATTAGAAACTTAGTTAACCACAATTACTCTGAAAGCATTGTGTCAGTTCAAAATGCAGGAAGTTAACTTGAGAAGCAGTGCCAAATTCTCAGTAGATTCTTCCATACCCTGCTGATGCTAACCAATCCCTAGAATGTTTCGAATTGGATAAGAGATTAAACCAACTAATTTAGTCATCACAAGAAGTCAAATATCTCTTGCTCAAGTTTATTAATACAGATACCTTTCGACTCCCCCCCCCCCCCCAAAAAAAAAAAGAAAAGGAAAAGAAAGAGAGAATCAAATATCAACCCAAAGATTCAAGAATATTTCTCAGAAAAATAGAAAAAGAGCAGAAATAAGTTTGTTCAACTTGATATGTAAAGAAACAGTAAGTAATATCAATAATGGAATCAAATTCATGATAAATACCTTCGTAGAAGCATTAAGAATCTGAAGCTTTGTTTCAACTTCTTCCGAGATAAAGCACCGAGCTAGATATTTAAGTACAGTAGGTAAAACCTTTGGAATGATGCACCCGCTGTCACTGTACTCGCCTACCATCCAGATAACCATTGCTCGAGCTGCAGGCACCCGTATGGAATCTAGATTTCGAATCAAATGAACAATAACCTACACAAACATATATTGGTCAGCTGTAGGCTATTCTTCACATAACATTTGGTCTAGTAGATAAATATAATGAATTTAATACATTTTGGAGGCAAACTTGAACGATAAACTTAGAAAAGGAGCGCAAAGTATATCTGCCACAGCTAAAGCCAACAGTTACTCTGTATGAAAACCTTAACCAGTTTAAAAAATATCCAAATCTATAAATGAAACAGAGGATACCAACTCCAAGTCCAGTCACTTCAAAAGAGAATGTAGAAATATAATCCAACTAAAAGGGGTGCCCCCCCTGGTTAATCACGGACAAAGTTAGAAATCAGAATGAGTTCTCTTCACATACCTACAAAATTTATCTCTGATGTTCAGTCTTACAAAAATGTCAGGAATAATGTCAGTAAGAATATATTCCTGACATATTTTCATTATGGAATAGAAGGAATTAGTTCAAGCATTCTAACCCAATTTCCAATATATTTATGAGCCATTAGTGCCTAAGCACTTTTCTTTGCACATGAAGCACCTGCTTCTGGTGAATGCACAGTAAAAGGTATTTATCTTTTATCTGGGTTCTGCCTAAACACATTTTAGATTTGCTTCCTTTCCTTCTTTTTTATTTTTCTTTCAAGTGATACTTTTGTAAAGCGAGCAAACCTAATTTACAAAAGAGTTGATCCATTTTGATTAATCCATTACAACCTGATTGATATACACAGAAATTACTCCCACAAGAGAACGATTGCACAGCCCCAGACCTTTCAAGATCTCACATCAGATGGGGGAAAAATTATAATTTCACTAAAATTGCTGCTAAAAGATGGATTACTGTTCTATAACAAGAGACTTGATGAGTTTTTAAAATGAAAATAAACATAAAGGAAAAAAGATTTAGAATAAGAATTACCTTTTCATGATTCGAAGGGTCCCTTCTTATGATCGCTTTGATTGAATGTATTGCCTGAATTAAAACCGTGTCTTCTTCATCAGGTATATCACCTTTCGATAATTATATGACAAAGGCTGTTAGTTAAAGAAAACAAGTAGATTGCAAAAGATCTTCAGGTAACAGCCACAAAGAGAAGATGCTTTAAAAATTACCAGGTGATGTCAGTGTTAAAAGCCCTTCCAGACATGTATCTGCAACTTTCGGAAATTGATGCGCACATGAACCAATAGCAGCAACAGTATCTGCAGCAAATCTTCTGTCTGGATCTCTGACATAATCCTAGATAAACTAAAAGGTAGCATCAATCCACAGTTATTAAGGATGAAGATATTACAACCATATGAAACATCATCCAATTCTGGCAACATAAAGTTAAGAAGAGACTTGTTCCCTAGAGCACATTTGTTATATTAAAGATGGCACAGACTTTCTTCAAAGAACCATTTGACAGCATATACTTGTGAAATAGACTTCAGCACAGACAAAAGTAGACAAACCTTTCAAATATCAGTAGAATACAAGAATTACCTGGAACTCTTGAAAAATAAAGGAAATTGATGAGTCCGTGGCAATTGAGGATAGTATCTCAAGTTTCAAAGCCTTTATTTGATAGGAGTCTGAAGAGCTAATGTAGAAGTCTTCAAAATGCAGAGCAAAAAGAGAAGGCATTGCTTTAGCAAACACTTGGATGTTGCAGAGAACCTACAGTAGGAAATTATTTTTTTTAAAATGAAATGACAAAGAAGGATCATAAAATAAATGAAAAGGAGAAGTTTGTCATTGGAGACGTAATAAGATCCGATCTCGCTATAACTTTGCACCAGAAACAATCAATGTAGAGAATATCACAATTTCACATGTAAAACCATACAATATGATTGGGACAGATACAGTAGTTTCTACATGAAATACCACCTCGTAACTGGTTCCCGAATGCCTTAGCCCTAGTTGTGACAGAGTGGGATTATCCTCTGCGTGCATATGAATACCTATGTCTGATGCTTCAGAATTTTAAACCTCTAAATTAATGGTGATCTTGATAATCTTAATGCTTCCATTGCATAGCTATTTCATGTAAAGATACTTAAATTACCAATAGTTTCAGAAGAATTTTTACAATTCTGAAGCATCACAAACACAATTCCAAGAAAACCAACTTTTCTGATCATATATGCACCCAGTTGCTATAGAAGGTTATCAAAATATAATTCAACATATGCACACACTGACACAAGTTCATTCTATTTCAAAATATCTATACCTTATTTGACTAATTTATTAAGGAAAACTCATTTTGCCAAACCAATATTCAGATGAGAAAGGGGAATACCACATATTTTGAGGATTTTGATGATCTTAAGAGGAATAGGAGTGGTTTAACAATTCTTTTGATATCTTCCTGTGGTGCCATAATCCAGTGCACCCCAGCAGCTGCAAGGACTACAGCACTGTTATGACTCCACAACAAAGGTGAAGTACACAGCAGCAGAATCTTAACATCATCATTATCTTTGGCAGATGTGAAATGTAACCCATCTAATCCAGAAGAAACCCCATCTGCAAGAGTAGACCTAGATAAATATTTGTCCGATCCTTCAAGGTAGCTCCTTGAAATTATATCTGACAGCTCAGTTCTTAAAAACCCACTGAAAATTTCAGTAGTATTGTCTTTTATTCCAAAATAAGTGTCAGAGCTTTCTTTTTCCAATGCATTCTTATCTGCAGAATGAGAAGGTACCATGATAGATTCTTTGACAAGCCCATGCTTTGCAATTACATATCTCAAAAGGACTCCAATCAGAACAATCTGACCCCATTCTTCCACATCGGGAAGAGTTTCACATAGCTTTCTGTAGTTTCTTCCTATCAGAGACAAGTTACTTGGACAAATAGAAGCAAATGCAGCAGCAGCAGCTCCTATTACTCCTGGAGAATTGTCATTCAGCAAAATTCCAACAAGCTGCATGCACAGAAAATTTCAATCATTTTAACAGAGGATACCTAGTCTAGATTGAAACCTTTTTCTCTCTCTTTTATGTTGGAAGAGAGAAGCAGGTAAATTACTAGAGCATTAGAAAAGAAAAATATAAACAGAAGTTCTCAGCAAAAGGATATATAACGAATTAATAAATGGATACTGCATACATGAGAATAATATGAAATCAACAAATGCCAATCTGTTGATTAAAAACTAATTATCAGGAGTCTCCATCTGATACGCATGAATCCAAGAATGATCCAACAAAGAATTAACCTTCATGGAAAACTGCAAGTGCTGGCGTTAGAGCATATGAATTGAATATTGGCCCCCACTGTAAGACTGTAATTATTGGCAATCACATAATATGCAACTAAACTTTAAGTTGAAGTTTTCCCAGAGTACTTCTAGAATCAAGATCTGGAACAAAAATCAAAGAACACGTAACAAAAGCCAACAAACTTCAATTAGATCAGATGGGAGCAAACCTCCTCAATGGCAGCAGTGTTTTCCTTCAAGCGTAAGTCATGCAATTTAGGCAAAGCATTAGCAGCACACTTTCTAACATATACAGACGGATCCCTGGCAGCTTTACTCACTGCTGCAAGAACAATTGGGGCAATAACATGTAACCGGATTCCTGCCATTGTCCGCAAGGCCCATGCCCTCACTAATGGATTTGGATCCCCCAAATCCTTCTGAAAACAATTTATTGAGAGCAATGCCTCATTTGGGCGCCTAAAATACGAAAACATGATGAACCAGATCATCAAAATTTGTATAACGAATGCATCATATATAGAAAGACGAAATATTTTTGCAATAAGTGCCCTACTTCTCAGCATAATGGAGTAGGTACAAGTATACAAGCTTCTTCACTTCTAGTGACTGTGAGGCAACATTTTTCACAACCTGAATTGTATCAAAGCATTTAGAGGATCAATTTTTTTGCCTCTTTCAAGACCATAGCACAAAAGTCACCGGATTAGAACAATTTTCACTTTTCCTTCAAAGCTTCTGCTTAATGAATTATGAAAAATACGAATATATTTACTTGAGGAAAGAAATTGGGGACGTCGAATCCTTGAGCGATGAGAGCAAGTAAACGCTTGAGAGCTTCGCACTTCTCAGAGTCAAATTTACTATCGAGCAATGGCGCAATGTTGACATCATCCGGGTCATCGTAGAGATGAGCGTCGGTTCCGATCCGGAACACGATAGTGGACGCTTTGCTCAGGGACTCCGCCGTCGCTCCGAACTGCGTGAACATTTTCTAACAATTATATAGTGGATTTCTCTACTCGTATTAGATAGAGTAAAATCAACCGGAAGTTCTAATTTTCCACCGTAGAATTCGCCGGCCCTTCACCGATCGATCACTAGTCTAAGGATGCGAGGTGATGGACTGTTTTGGTAGGCAAGGGTTTATTTTCGTCGTTTTTAACTGAAAATCTTTTACGGTATTTAACTGAGTTCTTTTTTGTTTGGAAAAAAAAAATGAAAAAAAGAAAAGTTTAGCTGCGGTTAGCGCCAAAAAAATACTTTAATACTTTAAAGAAAGAAAGAAAAGTTTAGCTGCGGTACCTTCTTTTTTTTTTCTCTTTGCAAATATCACTGACAATTAAACATCTACTGAGTCAAATGTGTAAATCTTTAATATTAATGTGATTTTATGAAAATTTTCCTATAAAAAAACCCTCTAATCTTCGCTCATAAACATTCTAATTCTTTGTTTTTTTATCTATTTTTTTCGTAATAATGCACCAAATATCTATCAGCAATAATTTTTTATTTAATTTTGTGACAATTATTATAATAAGGTGATGACACTTTTATATTTATTACTTCATGAATATGATATAAAAGGGAATAGATAATGGGAAAAAGTATTTATTTTACTTATTGTTGAATATTTCAATTGTTGTTCAAGTATAGAATTCATGTCAAGTGAAATATCTAATATATTTTATTTAATTTTCATTCATTAGACTGTAGATAGATATTATCTTTATGTCATTAGCGAGTTGAAATATTATTTATTTAATTTTCGTGTTATTATGTTAGTGTCGTGTTCGTGTTCATATTATAAATTTTGACTCATGTTCGAATTATCGAGTTATGTACAATTGTTTAGTTTAACACGATACGACAATCATTTCTAATTCTAACCAAAAAGTTTAATTTGTACAATAATTAAAATGTTGATCTTCTAATAGTTCCAATTGAAACAATGAGGTTTTAATTGACATTCTGATCAAACATTAGGGGAGAAAATGGCAAATAATTCTTCTTTTACTTAAGTTAGTCAAACATATATTCAATTGAAGGAGTAATATTCCCTAGAAATTGAACTGCCAAAATGGTAAAATTGTGGACAAAGTCTTCGAAGTTGGAGACGAGAAGTCGAGGACGAGAAGAAATAATGGCAGTCAAAACGAGCACGTGAATTCGATCGATGACATGACATCTCCTCCTGTAGACCTCCGTAGTGAAAAAGTACCCCATTTATTAACATTTTACATTTACCGAGTCCCCATCTTTATTAGTATTATTACAGTCGTCCTCTCCACTCTGTTTACTGAGCCCCTCCGTGGCTCCGTCTACCACCTCGCCGTGATCCCACTTACATAATTATGGCGTAATGAATTTGGATCAAATTTCACTTTTTTCATGGCTTAATTCTGTCGTTTTCTTCTGCCACTTTTTGGTCCTTTTTCTGTGCTCATCAAACTCGAAGCCACTTCCTCTTTTTCACTCGCTCTGAAGTCTGAACCCACCATCGAAAACCCTATATTTTCTCTCTTCATTTACTCTCCCTCAGTCAATTTTCCCCAACCCCTAGAGTGAAGAAGAAAGGAGGTAAAGGAGAATTCTCCCTCTTAGCGGTGAGTAAGAAATTCAAGCAGCAATTGACTTTATCTTCTGCCTGCAATATAAATGTTTTTTTAAGGTGGGTTTTATGTAAATGTTCTTTTTTTTCTGATTTTGTTGTTCGTTTTTCATTTCCGGACAGGATTGTTTTCATTTGCATTGCATGTTTGTTTTTATTCAGTTTCTGTTTCTGCATTATTTGGTTATTCCGAAAGATGGGTAATTGTAAAAGGAAATTAATTTTTAAGAATTTCCGTCTCAAGTCGGGTGTTTGTCGATAAAATGTGGAAAGCAGTCGTTGCATGCTAAATAAATTTCAGATATTTGGCTTTCGCATGCCTGAACATTCTGTATCTGTAAGGTTGTTTGGTGATCTAGCTTTCTTTTAGAATTGTAAATTTTACTTTCTTTGGGAAAAGGATTGGACTTCTGTTAGATTTTTTTTTTTTAGTTTCCTTCTGACTTTCAATTGTTGAAATGTTCCTTACATTGAAGGGTGAAAATATGTTTTTCAAACATTCAGCGCACAGTTTCGGTACCTTTATGATTTTATTGCTGCACAAACCTGGAATCATTAGTACTAGATGCTGGCTTTTGGTTCTCCTTGACCTTCCATCATTCTTACAGTACCATTTTAACATTCAAAGTTTAAACAAAACTGTTCCAAATGCGATCTTCCCCCCTTCTTGACTCAATAATCAGGCACGATCTCCCAAAATGTAGTCTTTTTTTCGTTTTTCCGGTTTACAATTGATTTAGATATTCTCTTTGTTTCTTTGTTGCCCTTTCGCTAGTTGAATGCTTCTCTTTTCCACTTGTTTTAAATATTCTTTTTTTTTTCCAATCTGAATGAATTCTAACGCACAGCTTCTGGAATTTTCTTTTCAGTACTGAAAATCATGGTTTCAATTTTGATGCTCCAGGTGATCTGTTCTTTTTTGTGATCATGAATGTGATGGAAGTAGATCTGAGCTCCGGAGAAGACACTGATATCAGTGAATCTGAAGTTGAGGAGTATGAAGATAAGACTTTTGAAGAATTGAAGAGTGGAAATCATAGAGTTAAGGTATCTAATGAGGCTTTTACTTGCCCGTACTGCCCAAAGAAAAGAAAGAGAGATTATCTATACAATGAACTATTGCAGCATGCAAGTGGTGTGGGGAGTTGCAGTTCAAAGAAGCGAAGCATAAGAGACAAAGCAAATCATCTTGCACTGGTAAAATACTTGGAGAAGGAAGTAGCTGCAAATGCTGGTCCATCTCAGCCTACAACTGAGGTTGATTCCCTTGCTGATCATGATCGTGATGAGATGTTTGTCTGGCCTTGGATTGGAATTGTAGTTAACATCCCAACTGGTATTAAGGATGGTCGCAGTGTGGGTAAAAGTGGTTCCAGTCTGAGGGATGAGTTAACTTTAAGGGGATTTAATCCTATCAGAGTGCGTCCTCTGTGGAATTATCAGGGCCATTCAGGAACTGCTCTCGTGGAATTCCACAAGGATTGGTTTGGCTTCAATAATGCTATGTCATTTGAGAAAGCTTATGAAGGGGATCACCATGGCAAGAGAGATTGGATGACAAATAATGCTCAAAAATCTGGTCTTTACGCTTGGGTTGCTCGTGCAGATGACTACAAGTCTGATGGCATTATTGGAGAGAACCTTCGTAAGATTGGAGACATCAAAACCATATCAGATATCATGGAAGAGGAAGCTCGAAAGACAAGTAAGCTTGTGGATAATTTGACCAATGTCATTGAGGCCAAGAAGATGCACTTAGAAGAGATGAAAAGTAAATTCATCGAGACTGAGAGTTCCCTACTCATGTTAGTTGTTGAAAAGGATAGGCTTCATCAATCTTATAATGAGGGTATTTGTCTCCTTTCTGCACTCATGAATTGAGTTAAGGGAACTTTTTTTTGCTTGCTATAGAATTCTAACGTGTTTATTTTTTCTTTTGCATTTCCAGAAATAAAAAAACTTCAATCCACAGCAAGGGAACATTTCCAGAAGATATTTAGTGACCATGAAAAGCTGAAGTTGCAACTGGAAACACAAAAGAGAGAACTTGAACTTCGAGTTCAAGAACTGGAGAAACGGGAAGCTAAAAACGAAAGTGATCGGAAACAGCTGTTAGAAGAGCTTGACAAGGTAAATACCTTTCTTTACATTTTGTCCTGTTCTTCTTCTGTTAAATTCCAAGTCTACAACAAAACCACCTGAAATGTATTTTCATGTGCACAAAACACTAGTTACATATTTTCTGTAGCTTCATGTGTTGTTATCTAAGCTCAACTGAGACGTGATGTTACATGCTTTCTTATTAACCACCATAATACATGACCCTCCCATTAAGGCATTCCTCCTTTGACAAGGAAAACATGGCCAAGGCTTCATCTCAACAATGGGTTCCCCTTCCTTGGGCTTGTGGCCACTATAAGTACAGGTTGAGAGAAGATCTTGTGCTTTTCCAGGGCTCACCTTGCTTGGTTTCATGGCTTAGGTAACTTCTGGGTGAAGTCTTAGTGCTAAAATTATCTGGGATGATTATTATGTTATTGTTATGAAGGTCAGATAGGTTATTTTGGTGGGCTGAATCTCATATTTACAGACATTTCATACCTTTTTGCCTCTTAAATTGTCAACCTTGAGTCATTAGATGCCCATACACTATTATGATCTACCTAACATGCCTATACTGGCCAAAAGGTGGCCATCTTTGTCTGTCTGCTAGTTGCAAACTTGGAAAAACACCTTTTTCCTCATCAAGCATTATTCCATTGTGCTACTCCTTAAACTATTTAATGCAAATGGTTGATGAAATGTGCTTTACTGGTTTTCAGAATGCTGCTGAAAACAGTTTACTTGAGGCTGCATCTGAGGAGCAAAGAAAAGTTGATGAAAAAGTTATGAGATTGGCTGAAGAACAGAAGGTATGCTCTTCAATAGTTTATCCTTGTCCTTTGGAAAGCTATTTAAATTGAGTACCGAACAAGGATCATATGAGTGTCATTTTCTTTTTTCAGAAGCAAAAGGAAGAACTTCACAAGAGAATCATTCAACTTGAGAAAGATCTGGACAAAAAACAGGCTATAGAACTAGAAATTGAAAGATTGAGAGGGACATTGAATGTTATGAAGCACATAGAAGATGAAGGTGATCTGGAAGTTTTGAAGAAAGTGGATGAACTGCATAAAATGTTGAGAGAGAAGGAAGGAGAACTTGAGGATTGGGAGAAATTGAACCAAGCACTGATAATACAGGAGAGGAAGAGCAATGATGAGCTGCAGGATGCTCGAAAAGAATTGATCAATGTAACTTCTTGCCTAATTGCTTCTCATATTATTTTGTTTCATAATCTTGATATAAATACTTCTATTTATATTTTTCTACTAGCAGCACACCTACAATTTCTGGTTGCCTTGCAGGATGTTTGAGAAACAAATTTTATAAAGATGAAATTGGTACTTTAGCCTTACAAATACAGGGATATAGTTCAATCTATTTTTCCAGGATTGGATAGGGAAGTAGAAAATTATATTATGCGTGTGAAACTTCAGTGTCTGGTAGTTAGTGCCTGAGACTTAGTGGATAATATTAATAAGAAAAAGTGGAGAGACGTAAGGTTTGAAAGTTCTGTTTTCTTGGCTCCTTATTCCTGACTTAAGAATGAAGTAATCCAGCATTATGGTCCTTTTAGTCTTTTATTTATACTAAATGATTTTCCTTATTTTACTGAGGATAGGAACAATGATTTTTGTCCCAAAAATATTAATATGTTTGAAGTGGTTGTGCCTGCTTTATCAATTATGATTTATTGCTTGTACCTGGATCTTCAGCCCTTGGTGGAGCTAGGACCTGATGATACTAATTTTTAAGATATAAAATAAAAACTAACCATAAAAATAACGATCTAATAATATATATCGTTCTGCCAAATATCTTAACATATGTATAATAAAAAAAAAAGTTAAAAAAACTTCTGCCATTGTAGTTGAAAAACTAAATTTCATGAGAAATTTATCTATACCAGCTTGTTTAAAAGAAATAAAAGGTATTTTCTTTTTAGAAAAGAAATATGCTAATGTCAATAGTGAAATTTATTCATTACTCCATATATCATGCTTCACAGTCGGCATTATATTAGTTACTAAAAGTCACAAAATAGACAAAATCTATCAGAAATATTGTAGTTACTAGTATTAACACTTCTGGTTCCTAATAAAAAATAAAAAGATAGATGGACATTAGAAAAGAACTCCAAGAGGACTAGAAAAATGCTTGATACCTCAAAGAATCCCTTTTGTTTTTATTTTAAATTTTGCAGGGTAAGTTTTCCAGGGTTATATTTAAATAAAGGATGGGTGTGCACTCTAAATGGTGGCATATATTACTTGAGATTTTTCCTTTCCGGTGGGGTCCTCTGCCCCTGCCCGCACTGAACACTATTTGGCTCTGCCATTGCATTCAGCTGCATTGGTGGTGGCCGTTCCAACTTACTAGGACTTTTTACTCTATGCATTGTTTCCCAGTTTTCGACGATGACTAATTTGTTACTTTGCAGGGTTTGAAGGAATTTTCTAATACACCATATATTGGTATTAAGAGGATGGGGGAGCTCAATAACAAGCCATTTTATGAAGCAATGAAGAAGAAATACAAAAATGAAGCAGAAGCAGAGGAGAGGGCTTCAGAGTTGTGCTCATTGTGGGAGGAGTACCTTAAAGATCCTGAATGGCATCCTACAAGAGTGATACTGGTTAATGGAAAGGAACGGGTATGTATATTATACGATAGCATATTTGTTCCTATTATGTCCTTCAAGTATTGGAGTTTATGTAGGTTGCTTTAGTTTGCTGCCAAAAGCTTAATAATATTCTTAACATTTACTTTTATATTCTGATTGGTAGATGCTTTATGCAATAGCTATGAGTTACCATTCTTCTATTAATCCTGTTTTTTCCCTTGTGCGCCTTTGGGGTAAAAAAGGAAAAAAAAAGTTAAAAGAGCCTTTGAACCCAATATATGAGACTAATTAGTTGAGAAAAGAAGACAGGAACGAATGTTGTAAGCAGATGTGCAAAGGGGCTTTCGGAAACTAGACTAATTCTTGGTAGCATGCCTTGTAATGTTATAATCAATACCGAAGATGCTTGAGAAACTTTTTAAGATGTAGTCAAAACTCACATATACCTGCACTATTTATATTTGATGGGGATGCAAATGGGACTTTTTTGCATTTTGGTCAAGAGCTTGGCAAGTCAATATGTATTTTTGTTTTCCTTACTGCTTGAATGTTGTTTTAACTTTTCAATCTTCCCTTCCAATGATGTAGATAAAGCTTTTTCTGAATACCTTTATGCATCAGTGGCCTGTTTACTAGCATTCTTATTTGTGGTTGCTCAGTTCTGTTCTCAAAGAAAATGATGGATAACAAGCAATCATATACATATTAGCCTTTAGCTTCATTTTTTGTTTTGTTTTTTTTTGTTGGTCGTGCTAATAGAAATGTTTTCTTGATAATTTTGATGAGACCCATTCAAATGATTTCTCATTTTCTCTTGTAAGTCTTGCTTCATCTGTCCTAAAGTGACTTTTGTTTACTTAGAAACTTTAATTTCTGGTTCAGGAAGTATTTAATGAAGATGATGAAAAGTTGAAAGATCTGAAGAGGAATTACGGTGATGAAGTGTACAAAGCAGTGACTGAAACACTGAAAGAGATAAATGAATACAACCCTAGTGGAAGGTATGTCACCTCAGAGCTATGGAACTATAAAGAAAGCCGGAAAGCTTTACTGCAGGAGGGAGTTGCATTTCTGCTCGATAAATGGAGACGTCAATTGGATGCAGAGAGAGGATCGAGAAGAGATTGACGATTCTATCTGCAAATCATGTTGTCAATTGAAGACTATGTTGTGTTTTAGGTTTATTTTATGGATTCAAACAACTGAACTATCTCTACCTAGGATCCATAGTCCATGCATGATGCATGATAATAATCTATCTACTGTTGCTTGAGCTTACTTTGTTCCTAACTAACATTTTATGTTTGGTAACTATCAACTCTGGATAAAATCTGCTACGCTGCTATAATCATACTCATTTGACCTTTTGCTCCACTTTTTCAAAGTTCTTAAAAAGATGTTATAAAAAGTCAAAAGTGAAAATAAGGAATGGTATAAAAATGACAAATAGATAAAGATGATAAATATTAAATTTAAATTAAATTAAATTTATTAGTAAAGTATATAAGTGAAATGATAGAATATATTTGTGTGTATGTATAAATGTTTATTTTTATATATAGTGAGCTTGTTAGTTAATAAAAATTTCTTCATCAAATTGAGATTATACATTTATTCTTTTTCCTTTTTTGTGCATAGCTACTGTAAATAAAAATTTCTTATTCCTTTTTTCAAAATATGGATTATTCAATCTTTAAATTTTAAAATAATGTCATTTACTCTTTATCTTTATTAATGTATTGATAAAAATATATAAGATGAGAATGAAGATATTGTGATTGTTAATGTCACAAAAACGTTTGAGTATATTAGATATTTAATTGACTCAAAAGTTTAACTAAATAGATTATAATTGATTTTGTCAAGAAAATAGATTATAAGTATTTATAAGTATGTTATAGGTGTGACAAGTAAAATTATAATCGAAAATGTTATTCTTTTGAATATTTATCTAAAATCGGAAAGACATTCATAAAAGATGAATTGAGTAAATAATCATTGAATTTCATTTTATTGACTCTTAAGACGTATTTTTGTAGAAGTGTTCAATGATAACTTCTCAAATTATAAAATAAATTCAAAGATGAAGAATAACGTTATAATATCGAGAATTTTACTTTTGAAGATTTTGTATGCAAGTTTGTACAAAAACTTGATGATAAAAAAAATTAAATATATAATGTTAATGTATTTCATGAAATTTGTTGATGTAATATATATTTTGTATTTTATTAATATATTTTGTGATCATTTTATATTTTTTTAATGCACTGATTATTCTTTATATATATATTTTGGAGTGGGTAGGGATGTGAAATGTTGAAAGTAGAAAATCTATCGTAAACCCTAACCCCTAATCTAAATTGCCTCGAGCTGAAAAATTTGATCAATGTTTTGAGCTCACAAGTCGAGTTCGACTTGATATTTCTAGGATCGAGCTTCATGATTGAACTCAACTCGACTCGTTTAGACTTTTACGATACATTTGATCCATACTACTTGGTAGGGATATCAAGTGAGATGGAGCTTCACCAAACCCAAGGTCAATCCAATCCTAAAACAAAAAAATTGAGTTAGTTCAATAGAAGCTTAGCCCACCATGAGTGTTATGAGTGTATAAACACCTCGTATTTGAGTTTTTATCAAAAATAGGGCCATTTTTAAAAATGTTTCCAAAAATAAGTTTAGATATGGTAGACTTCTCAATGGTAATAGTAACAAATTGAATTTTTTTTATTCACCTTGTTATTATTCGGCAATTAGAGTAACTAATCACACTAGACTCTCATTTTTCTTCTAATTCAGTACTATGAGTGTCATATCATGTTTTTTTTTTTCAAATTCTATTTTAAAAAAAATTATTGTAATTTTTAAAATAATTTTCAATATGCGCACATGTAAATTTGTAATGTTGTAATATAAATGAAAAAATAAGTATGATGTGGCACTCATAGTGCCGAATTAGAAGAAAAAGGAAAGTCTAGTGTGATTAATTATTGTAATTGCCCAATAAGGTGAATAATTGCCACCGAATTCCCTCATTTCAAGAAGTCTACCATATATAAACTTATTTTTGAAAACATTTTTAAAAAAGGCCCTATTTTTGGTAAAAACTCCATGGTATTTAGACCTATTCTTTGTCCAAATAAAAATGATATTCAATATATATATATTTTAATATAACTTACTTTTTAAGTATAATCATAAAGCAATCTCAAAATACGTGGAATTAACAATTATATTTGGTATATATTCATTGCATTGAGAATCCCATATTCTCTCCTCCATTGGATCTTAGGGCGGACCATTTTGCATCATGACAAGTAGATTCGGATTCTGTCCAAGTTAGGGAATTTCACCACCAAATCTATCTATCGGATGATGAATCAGCATAGATTTGCATCCAACACGTACCTTGGCTCACGGGGAAGTGATTATGGCATTCCAGTCTACATGGCCACCATAAGCAACTTTTGTGGAAGGCCCTCTCAAATATCCTCCCTATTGGCAACTATTTATCCCAAGTGATATTGATATTAACCAGGTATAATGTTATTTCTATGGTGATGAAACTGAATCTTTGGAGCACCTTTATTTATCATGCCCCTTTGTCCAACAAATCTGGTTCCTGTTTAAATGGCACCTCAGAATTGATTCTTTTAGCCACTTGACTATTGCCGAATGGATTAGCTTTCTCTTTGATCCACTAAATGAGCTGCCCCTTCATTCTTCATTTATTGGACAAAGAGGAGATGCTGCAACTTGTATATATGGAATTTGTGTGGTTTTATCGTAATCAAGTTAGGCTTGGTAATGAATTGAAAACAAGCAAGGAATTAGGGGATCTGATTTTAAGTAAGGCTTATAAGTACTGGAAATGGAGACGAAATCCTAGGATCCTCAATACCACATGCAGACAATAGACTGATTGGAATCTTCCAAAGTTGGGTTACATGATGCTGCTTTTTCTCCGGATGCAGCACATATTGCAATCATTAGAAGAAATTCTGAACGGATCATTAAATTTATTTGGATAGAACGAGTGGAGGCGGCTGATGCTTACACTTCTGAAGCAAAGACTCTGCTTCGTAGCCTTAAGATTGCAGAAGATCTGAACCTGGAGTTGGTGGAATTTGAAGGGCTGGCTGTGAAGGGACTCAAAGATTGTGAAGTGTGGCAAGCGAAGCCTTGTCGGATCAACCTAAAATTTGGTTCAAAGAGAAATCTATTAGTTTTAGTTACTTAAATTACATCTGTACAATGGGTGAGATCACAATGTTCTTTTGATTATATTTTTATAACATCGTTCTCATTCGTGATGTGTGGTGTAATTACTGCATGATTGTAATTTAAACTCTAATATTTTTAATGTATAATTATTTTTTCATAATAAAATAAAAGAATATATTTTAGTTTTGACATGAATAAAATAAGTTATTTTTCTTTGTCTATTATTGTATTTTTATATATTGTGAATAAATTTTGACTTTTCTAAGGGAGTGGTCGCAAATGTCCCACGCCTCAAGCCTTTCCTCGCTGCTTTGTGTGTAGGGATGGCAATGAAATGGGGATTAACGGGGATTCGCTTCAATTCGCCCCATTGAAGTCGGGGATTCCCCGAATTTAATGGGGCCGGGGCCGGGGCCGGGTTTTAAAAAGCGGGGATTAGCGGGGACGGGGACGGGGGCGGGGATTGATTTTTCCCCGTTGAAGCCCCGCGGGGATTCGCCCCGCAAATCCCCGACTTCAGCTTCAGTTATATTTTTAATAAAAATACTATTTTATCTCTAATTTTTTTTAAAGAAAACCATTTTATCCATTTGTTTACTTAAAAAATAAAATAAAATAAGTTTATATTATTGACTAAATAATTATTATTCATATTATTAACTATATTAATATAATATTATTTATGTAATTATATGTGAACATTTTTTTTTAAAATGTAACTATAATTTATATTATTAAATATATTGATTTAAATAATTTTATATTATTAACTATATACTTAACTAATTATGAATTTATATTATTAAATTTTGTAGATTACAATGAGATTATATTATTGACTAAGTATTTATTGATATCATGAGTCAAATGGGGTCAAAGCGGGGTCAAAGCGAAGTCAAAGCGGAGTCAAATGAGAGCGGGAATGGGGCGAATGCGGATGATGTAAAGCGGGGCGGGGCGGGGACGGGGCCACTTTCCAAATTTTTGAAGTGAAGGCGGGGCGGGGACGGGGATTAGTATTTAAAGTTGGAGCGGGGCCGGAGTCTCCAACCTCCGGCCCCGATTCGCCCCATTGCCATCCCTATTTGTGTGACAAGGATTTGTTGCAACACTGTTGATGAGACTTATTTCTGAGAGAGAAAGAGAGTTGGACTGAGCATTTTTTTTTTTTTTTTATAAGTATTCATAACGAGTTGGACTAAGCATGATTACCCTGACTTCGACCTGATTTTTACCTGGGCTTACCTGAACTTAACTCAGCCCGAATGCAATTAAAATTCATCAAGCCGAACGGGTCAGTTCGGGCCGGCTCGTCATGATGTAGTGACGCGTTAACCGTGATCCTCTGGTGATATCGTTGTACTCTGAGGCTGAGCTAGCAAAATCCATTTACAGCATTACTTGCAAAGGTTTTTGGTTTTGGGGCCTTAGAAAAGGTGAAAGGGATCTGGGTTTTGGCTTACATTAGTGCCTGATGAAATGGAGAAGAGCAGTATCAATGTGGTCGAAGAACTTAATAATGCCCGGCGTTTTGGTGTGAGACTTGCCAGAGAAATTGATGTGAAGAACCAAACGTCCTTGGAAATGGGACGCAAGTATGAGGAAGCTTCTTTCGCTCTCAGAAGGATCACTACAGAGAGAGATAGAGTCCGCCAATCTTATGACGAAGGTAAAAATACTCACATGCGTGCAATTACTGGATAGAAAAATTAAAACAAAGTGATTTCTTTTCTATTTTTTGGATTTTTTTAAAGTTTCATTTTGTATTTGTGGGGTTAAGGGTACTAACAAAAATGCCTTGCCAACCTTTTATCTGCATTGTTTGGTCTACAAATTTTGTTCTTTATCATATGAAATTGGAAGAGTGAGGTTGATGAAGTTGATTAGTAAAATGAAGAAGAAGGTTGGATTGGGGGGAAAAAATCCTTTTAAACTTTGATTCTGAGAATCATGAGGCTGTCTTAAAAACATCATTTTCTCTTGGGAAAGAAAATCTTTAAGATAATACCTTAGAAACTGTAATAATTTTCATCCTCTATTTTGGTAATTATAACGTTGCTGTCAGTGAATTAGCTGAATTGCATTAGATTATTAGATTATTGCTTGTCCCCCTTGTTGCATCAGTCTTCCCTCTGCTGTATTTGTGCATGAATGTTTTCTTTACCCATCAAATGAGTATTTGAATGTGAAAGGCATGAAAGAAAGATGAAATGTATATTGAAAAGAAAAAAGAAATAATTAACAAACTTCTTTTGATGCGATGGCGATATGCCACTAGCTACTTGCTAGAAGATATGTTTCGGTACGTTCTTGTCTTTCTAGTGCTGCAGTTAGACACTCTCATTTACAGTGTGCAAATCACCAATCGCATTGCCTTGAAAAAGCGGAATTCTTTATCTCTAATGCCATGAGACCCAATTGCATTGTGCTAAGTTAATCAGGTTTTGGAAAGTAAATATCTTTATATCTGCACTCTTTGCCCTCTTACCAGAGCAAAAAAGATTAAATTGAAAGGAAGCGTGATCTTCAAACTATGTTCATATTGGACTATTTGTGCTAGCTGAAATATTTACAATTCCAAAAGTCTACTGTAGTTGTCCTTCTCATACAGTTATCATGTTTCTATAGCAATAAGAAAAATGCATTTCATTCAACGGCAGAACGAAGAGTTGAAGACTCAATTAGATAGCCAAGTGAAAAAGTTGGAGCTGCAAAATGCAAAACTGGAGCAAGAGTTGGCGGCTATGCGAGAAAAGCTTGAGTCTCAAGCTGAGAAGCTAAAAATGGATGCAAAACTAGAGCAGGAGTTGGCAGCTATGCAAGAAAAGCTTGAGACTCAAGCTGAGAAGCTTAAAATGGATGCAAAACTGGAGCAAGAGTTGGTGACTATGCGAGAGAAGCTTGAAACTCAAGCTGAGATGCTTAAAATGAATGCAAAACTTGAGCAAGAGTTGGTGGCTATGCGAAAAAAGCTTGAGGCTCGATCTGAAAAGCTTAAAACAGATAGTCAAGTTGACATTGAGCACATGACCTTACTTGCAGAAGAGGACAAGGTACAACAACTGCTCTATCGCAAATTGAGCTAAAGGAAGAATCATTAGCTTCTTCACCGTACATAGTCATTTGAAGCTAAGATTAGCATGTAACAAAAATAAAGCTGATGACCAATTCTTTTAAGCCAAAGTCCCATATAAAAATGTGTTTCATGGTTTCCAACCTCTCTCCTCTATGTTATGGTCTTTTGATTACTTTTGTGTTTTAGTAAAATCATTTGGTTTAATAAGCATTATCAGGATACCATGATTCTGTAGAACACTTTCCTTAAAAACAATGCCTTAAAAGTGATAAGTTTTGTATCATTTACCATCTTTTGGCAGATAACTACTGAAACAAATTTCATTTATCCTGTTATTTCCTCATAATATATAATGTCGAAGGACTGCTCAAACAACTTCAGCTGCTGTCATATATGCTTCTGCTTGACCTCGCATACAATATTTTGATCCCTGTCCATTTTTAAACAATTTTAGGTTCTAATCATGTCTCCAGTGGCCTTTTCTTGTCAAAATTAGATTAATTGTATAACTGACCAAAGCAAACCATGTGAGAACCCAGGAAATTGAAGAATTGAACAGAAAATTAGCCGAAAAAGTTGAAGAAATTCAAGATATTGAAGCTTTGAACCAAACTCTCATTCTGAGGGAGCACATGAGTAACCAAGAGCTCCAGGATGTCCACAAGGAATTGATAAATGTAAGCTTGTCTTTTTGGTTTTCAATGATTATGGCTCGCCGAAGTACTTGCTTATAAAAATGTTTAGTTATGATATTTGTTAGCATTAGTGTTTCCCTGGATTGTCTTATCAAAATCTAGAGTCTAAATGGATGGTATCTAACTTTTGGTCATCTAGGTTTTCCATACTCTTCCAGCTGGAACAACCATAGGAATTAAAAGGATGGGAGAAATCAATGAGAATCCTTTTAAAGATGCTTGCCTAAAAATCTATTCAGATCAAGCTTGGGAGACAAGGACCGTGGAACTGACCTCGTCATGGCAAGCTAAGATTAATGATCCCAACTGGCAACCTTTTAAGAAAATGCACAAAAACGGAAAATATCAGGTTCGTTACCTTTTCTCCACAATCACTAGCTCTCTGTGCATTATGTTTTAATGTCATGAATTTGGTGATGAAGGCTCAATGAATGAGAACATACACCCATCATTTCTTGGTCTGGTCTCTGGATGTACGAGAATGAATGACAGCTACAGATTACTATCTCTAAACTAAATCGTTTCTTGCTTTCTTTGCAGATCCATCACAGTACTTTTTTTATTGTCTCTACTAGCTGTCTGATTTTCCTTGATCATATGGTTGCATACTAGATTTGAAATGTCAATACATCTTTGAACTGCAGGAAGTAATTGATGAAGATGACAAGGAGTTGAAAGAGTTAAGAAATAAGTGGGGTGACGCAGTCCATGATGCTGTTGCAAATGCATTATTAGAGCTGAATGAATATAATCCAAGTGGACGTTATGTAGTATCTGAGCTTTGGAATTTTAAGGAAGGAAGAAAGGCTAGTTTAAAAGAGTCTACTCAGTGCTTAATTCAACAGCTGAGAGCTCAAAACTCTTCAAAACGTAGGAGGAGGTAAACTAGAGCATTTACTTCTACTTAAAGGGACCACATTCAGGTTTTTCTGTAAGTGACTAGCCCGTACTTAAACTCCATTGCTATTTCATTATGCCAGTCAGTGTAATCTGCTGCTCCCTGTAGATACATCAAAGGAGTGCTTACATTGGATTAGGAAACTCTAAACTACTAATAGATCACATGGTCTAGGTGTTTTCTTGTGTATTCCTGCTAACTCCCCTTTTTAGTTCATAGTAATTTAATTAATTTTTCCTGATATGTAAACAAATTAATATGTATCTTTTGTGTTGCTTTGTTGAATTCTTGAAGATAGAAATCACATTCACTTTAATCTTCTCCATGGTGGGCAAGGAGAAGGCTACATCATAATCATCTGCTATCTGCAGACTGGGAATGAGGCCAGTGTAGCTGCACATATAGCCACAAGCTTTTCCCCAGTCACCGGCACGACAAAGTAAGATAATCTCCAAAAGGATTAACACTTCACCATCCTTCCTCCACATTCTCAGAATATTCTGTACTCCTTAACCATCCTAAACACCTGGTTCGAGGTTTCAAAGGATTGAAAGAAACTGTGATGTCTTCTGTAGTGTGGCTTGCTTTCAGATTTCCTTGATTTGATGTAGGTGGTGCACACAAAAAATAAGATAATAATAGTAATTGCATTGTCCTTTCTGTATCTCACATGAAGAAGAAAGAAGGAAAAAAAGTATACAAAAATAAATAAATAAAGGACCAAAAATGGGAGTGGAAAGGGTAGCAGGACAGGACCATCAAAATAGAGGAAATTCCCAGATGGCTGTCCTATATATAAAACCTCTCAAAAGCACCCTAAACTCTTTACAGCAAGAGAATGTCACTTTTGGTCTCTTGCAAATGAAGAATATAAAAAGGATCTGACATCAACATTGCTGAAATCCGGTCTCCCAGGGGCACGAATAGCATACTAATCAATTCCTGAGCGTTTTGCAACTTGTTTTCAATATTACTCCCTGGAGAATTAAATTTGTCCGATAATCCCATATTTGAAGCTTCTATGGTGAACCTTGAGATAGAATTAAGAATAATGTCGCAATAACATGTGTTCCATTGTTTATCTACACGTTCTTTTTTGCAAGAAACAACTGAAATCAATCTTTGGACCATATTTACCATTGGAAAAAAGGTTGGCAATCTAATCACACTTAAAGGAAACACAAATTGATATAGATTGCATATATCATAGCAAAAATCATAATGGTGAGTTTACAACATGATTAGAGGAATCCATTTAGCTATCTGAATCTGATGAGTCTGCATTGGAGTTTTGTCGAACACTTCGTTTGTGTTGAGCTTTAGATGAATATGAAGATTCCCCATCAAAAGAGATAACTTCAGCTTTAGCTAGCCTCGCTTCCAATTCTTCAGTACTGAAGTCGTCCTTCCCACCAAGTTCATCAAATCCAACCTGAAAAGCATGTGGTACACTAAATATTTAAGCACAAATACAAGTAACAGGGATCACATTGTGTTCCTACCAACATACCACATAATCATCAACTTTGGCATTTTTTATAAGCGCCAGAGTTGGAAGAACAACGACCCTGAGTTTCTCAGCCAAGTATGGGCTTTTCTCAGCGTGAATTTTCACAAAACGTGTCTCCAGATGTTGCTTTGCCAATATGCCCATATGCTTATCCATTACCTGCAATTAAGCCACATAAATTAGCGTTCATCAAATAATTTACATTTTGAAGTGAATTCTATTAAAACTCAATAGGCAAGCCATATTAGACATGATGATGAAGACCTCTCGCTAAGCATGGAACATGAAGCATCATGTCTCGTAGCAAAAGTCCATGTACACATGTTAAAGATAAATGTCCCGCCAAACTCCTTTTTCTCTTCTAAAATTTTAAAACTAAGAAACGCCAAAGGGATTTTGGAAGAAAAAGAAGCAGGCATAGCAAATTTCTCCCGAAAAAATCCAATTAGCGGATTTGGTAAAGAGGATTGCTTCTGTCAGGACGTTAGAGACCCTTGAACCATGGCCATCTTCGAAATCCCTCTGGTTTTAATAAGGCCAACGAGAGGATCAAGGGTTCGAAACCAGCGAGTTTTAATAAGGCCAGACTTCTGTAATCAATTATGAATTTGTCAAATATACTCATAGCAAAACTTCAACCACTTAAATCTACACCTAATGTAATACATTGTGATGCCTATGGATTTGAAGCATTTCCTTTAAATTAGAATTCTGCATTCAAAGCCCTACCGTTTTTTTCCTCTGTGGAATGAGTATTGGTTATTCATGGGCGATTAGTGAACAGATAAGCACAGTGAACAGATAATAAAACACGCTGACTTTGTGTCACTATTAATATGTCTCTCAAGAGCATTGATTTGTCCTAGAATCTTAATCTAGCAATAAAAAGAAGCTGTTTATAAGCAGTATTACTAACTGCCAAAGTTACAAAATGAACATTGAAACTTCCATCCATGCTCGGAAAAAAAAAATCTCCATTATTTCATAGATAGTACTTACGGCAAAACAATCACCAATAATCTATCATACACATGAAATATAAAAGCAAACATTCATGTAATTCAGATCTTGATGGAGAAATGCAAACCTTGCAAGGCCAATTATCTCGATAGAAATGGCAGACGACCCGTTCGCTGGCCTTAACAACGGTGAAGAATTCCTTCTCGTTAGGGATCTCATAGTACTCGCCATGACCAAGGGAGATCCAGCGGCTCCGCTTCTCCGCCATTTTCTTCATCTGTTTCAATCGCCGCTCTCTCAGAGCCTCCAAATCATCTGAGTCTAGCCGATCTAAGGCTGAAATCTCCTCATCCAGCTTGTCCTCCACCGCTTTCACAACCGTCAAAACTTGCTTCTCCACTATCTGTAACAAACAAATTTCAACCGGATTGAAAAGAGGAAAAAATCAAACTTTTCTTTCCATTAGGAAAATTCACATCTAGTGAGCTTCTAGTTCTGCATATCCAATCCATATCATTGAATAAGATTGTCTATATACCTCTTGAACGTTTGGATTCTCCATGATCAATTGAGGGAAAAGGAAGAAGAAGGATTTCAACTTCCTCTTCCTTGTTCAAAAAATTTGAAATTGAAATGGAGTAGAAAAAATCTTCAAATGGAAAAGGGTTGATTGAGAATAAGAAAGAATTACATCAGAGAAATAAAAGAAACTTATGGGTCCACAAGCCTTGGGCCAAAGTTGTTTAAGTTCTAGAGAAGACTTGGGCCTGTCATCAAATTATGGAATGGAGAACTGACTTGAGTTTTGTAAACAATTATGTTAAACTTAAAGAAAATCTGCTACGAGAACAACCTCATTTGGACAAGTAATAAGGAGGCCGAGCTTGAGCTTGGATCCGCTCTTGATTGCATGATACATTATAATTATTTATAATTATTCGAATTCGATTAAGTTTGAAAATTCAAATTCAAATTCGACTTATTAAATTTGTAACGGATCAAATTCAAAGAAATATTAATTTTCAAATTGAGCTCAAGTTTGAAATATTTTTAATTTACAATTTAAAATTTAATAAATTAATATATATATATATATAAGTGAGACGAGACACGATTCAAATATTATTTTAACTGAAGTCAACTTGAGTCAATCAATTTCAAATTAAACTTGACTCTAACTTGCAACATCTTCACATCAATGGCTAAATTGAGGTCACATATTTGAATTGTTGTGTACCCTAAATAATAATAATAATAATAAGGCAACTTGATTTGAAAAAAAAAATCAATTCAAAGACTATCCAAATAACAACCCAATACTTTATATATATAAACCAATAGTAAATCTAACCGATAATTGGGCGACTAATGTTAGTAACTTGTCAATACTTTTAATTTAGTAAAAGTTGAGCTAAATTTTAAACCTTCTCAACTTGATATCAAATACACTATAACGATTTAAACTTGAAAAATAAAGTTTCAGAGTTTAACTCAAATTCAAATAAATAAATAATTTTTGAACTCAAATTTAAATTTTTAACAATTTAATTTAATTTATTTAAAAAATATTATTTTTGTTTGAAATTGAATACTCAATTTTGACTTTGATTAAAAATTAAAAAATAACTCTAACTTTAATTAAGTTTATCATATTATATTATTATTTTTTATATTAATGTAATTGATTCTTAGACTTATATAAATTTTTAAATTAAAATAGTAAGTGTGATGGTCAATAAATTAGTGAGATAAAACAATATCTTAAATTAATAAGATTATTAAAGAAATTTTGTATAAAAATTATGTTTATTGAAAAAAAATAAATATTAATTTTGAATTAATTAAAATATAAATATAAATATTAAAAAGAATGGTACTGAAGTCCTCTCAGCATGATTTGTTCACCCCTAACCCCTAAGCAAGTTGGCACAGATAGAGAAGACTAATTATATAAATCAAGAGCATTTTTAAGAGTTGGCACAGAAAAAGAGGACTCACTATATGATCTAAGAACATTTTCAATAAATAATATAAATGTAAAAAAAATTATATGATATTATTATAATTAAAAATGTCATTAAATTTTTCTTTATAAATATCATTATGTTTTTAAAAATATCAAAAAATATATATCTATTGACATATTTTTTGATATACTAACTCTCATATGTATATATATATATATATATATATATAATATTTTTAATAAATTTATCGATTAATAAAAGATATTAATTTATGATTAATATTATATATTGTAAATGATATTTTAAAGTGACTGTCAAATCAATTGATATTCATATTAGGTGGCTGAAACTAGAATTATAAATTCACATTTGAAATATATTTTTTGCTGTGCATTGGAAGGTTACTATCCATCGAAGAATTCTCTCACCTTTTAAGTAGACGTTTTCGCGGAATTTCGGTGATGCCACAGAAACTTTACTAAACTCTGTACAAGCTCCTGTTCTAAATTAAGCAAGCTCTTGCTCCCTACATCAATTTTATCCACGATTTTCAATTGCTTCCGAAGGTATGGTTTCTTCGGTGTACTACTTTAGATGATCAGTCAATGTCTAGTTCCTAACGGTTTCTGCAATTTGCTGGATTTGGTTTTGAAAAGTAGGCAACAAGAAATGTTAATTGGGCGTTTCGTGCATAACTTGAAGTATTTTTCAAGATTAAAAATTAGAAGTTAATGAAGTTTCATTTCAAGTTTTGGCGTATTGATTGTGTTAAAGGTATAAATCATGCAAAAATTTGACCTTTTGAGCATGAGTTCTTGTAATATCTAGTCAAGTCTGTAAAGAGATGAGGTACCATTACTACTATGAAGATCTTCAATAGCATCGTTTATGTCGTTGGTTGAATTTTGTTTACATTTTGAAGATCTCAGTTTTTCTACAGTAAATGTTTTAGTACTCAATTCAAATTACAATTTCGGGAGATAATTGAAAAGCTTCACAGAATGTAAGGGGCTATCTAGTATCACTTCACTGGAGAGAGAGAGAGAGAGAGAGAGTAGAATGTTCCAAATGCGTTTCAGTGGATAAAATATGAAAAGTAATTTGAGGTTTGAGGTGTATTCTGTCTTCTTTCATTTGGGAAACTCAAATTTTCTTTTGAAATGAACCAAAAGGAGGATAGCCATTTTTAACCATAGATTGAGGAACCAGCATAAAGTATAGCCATTTGTATTTTATGACTAAATATTTTGGCCAATGGAATAAAACCCTATAAAGTATATTGCTTTCCAAGAACAACTGCTACAAGAGAGACCCTGCTGGTTTTGGTTTGTTTTATATATTTTTCGGTATGGAGATATTTATCTAACAGCTCTGGAAATTGGTATTTAAATTGTTTTTTCAATCCTAATTTAGTAGGATGTAATTCTAATGGATATAGAAATTTTCCTCCTACTTCTGCAGAATGCCGCCAAACCAGGATATTGGTTGGCTATATGCTAATCCAGTTGGGGTGGATATAAAGATTTTGAGGTGCCTTTTATGTAAGAAGGTCATTCACGGGGGAATAATAAAATTAAAGGAACACATTGCTCACCTTGACATTACGAGACAAGTGGAACCCTGCCAGCATGCTCCACCAGAAGTGAGGCAGATGATGAAGAATCATCTTAATGAGGGTGCAAGTAAGATGGTAGCAATGAAAAAAAGAAAAGCACCTGTTTTTGATGCTTTTCAAAATAATGGCTTCTGCAGTCTTGGACGTATAATTCATGAAGTGGAAAATGAAGGTGATATCAGAGAAGCATTCTTATCAAATATTGAAAGAATGCAACTTAAGCAGGCCATGGAAGACAGTCTTTGCATGGCTCTTATGGAAGATGAGCCTTCTAAATATCATAAATCTGGAACTCAAACTACTACAAGAAGTTGCAAAGCAAGTCCATCTAACAACATGCATATTATTGATTGTGAAAGTGATGATGAGGACGATATTGATGAGAAGGGTTTATCAGATTTGGAAAAAAAACAACTTAAGCAGGCCTTGAGAGAGTCTCGATTAATGGCTTCTCTGGAGGAAGGACAACAAAGAAAATCAGGTTCTAGAATCCATCATACTAAAGCTTCTTGGTCTGTTATTTTTCTTAGTCTCAGATTTCTGGTTGAAATCTCTAAATCCGGTATTTAATATCTCCACACGAAGGCTCACTATAAATTGTTAGGTATAAACTCTAAAGACTCATTCTGAGTTCAAACTCTTCCCTGTAGCAGTCATGATTTGCTAGAGTCCACTCATTATAGTCTCTCTCATAAATCACATATTCGGATGTCACTATTTTGTGAAAAGAAGTGTGACTCTCCCTTGTCTGGTCTAATTTTTCAGCTTATTTCAAGCCAAAAGTTTTGAGTTGTTCTCATTTTAGTATTTATCCTGGACGAACTATTTCAAAGTAGGTTTTGCTTTTCAATATTTTGAAATGAAAATGCAGTTGTAGCTTTTCAAATAGCTTTTGCAGCAGCTTTGAGAAAGGTAAAGGAAACAAAACTCAGCACAAGTAATCAACCCTAATTGACTTTGAATTTTGCAACATGCATGTCAGGGGGTACATCTGCATGTTTGTTAGTGGGTGATTTATCAGGAATCAATCATGGTCCTTTGTCAAGCTATCATGCCAAGGACAACGTCCAACTTCATACAGGAATCAGCAACTCCTTTGTACTTCCTCTAGATGAAAAATCTCTCAAGGGTATGTGCCTTCTCAAAATTGTGAAATATAATTTAAATGAAGAACACAACTCCTTTTATTTTCTTTTGAAAAGGTTCAAAAGACCATTTCAGTTAGGGGTGTCTGAAAAATCGAACTCAAATTTTAAGAATGGTTTGGTATTTTGGTTTTTCGGTTTATTCGGTTTGGTTAATAGATATTTTTCAAAACTACAGTTCGGTTTTCGGTTTCAATTTTAGAAACTTTGTTTAAATCGAAAAATAGAATTTTTTTTTTTAAAATTTTTTTGTAATTAATGTTTAATCAAATTTATTTACTTTAAAAATTATTTAATTCTTTATATTTTTTTATTTGAAGTCTTTTTGTATTCACAGGATAATTGATTAAGTATTGTAAAAGAAGTTCATTAATCATCGGTATATTATAAATCATTTTCGATATTTTTCTTATTGAAAATGTGTAAAGAATATGATAATATAATTTAATTGATAAATTTTCTTTCTTTTGCCTATTATTTGAATATGTTTGTTTATTTGGCATTATCATTTCATTTAATAATATTTTTTTAAGCTCATTGATTTTTTTTTGAAAAAAAAAGAATGAAATTTCAGGTTAAAACCGAACTAAACCAAATCAAAAATCAAAATTGAAAAACGGAACCGTAGTATAAATAATACGGTTTGGGTCGGTTTATTCAGGTAAAAAAATTGAAAACTGAAAAATTGAACCGAAATTGTAAAATTCGATATGAAAAACTGAATTAACACTCCTAATTTTTGTAATGCTTCACGTTTAGAAAATGAAACAAACTTAATGTATAATAAAAACTTAGGTACAAATAGATATGAATTAGTTTTAGGTAAAAATAGATACAAATAGATATTATGTATAATAAACTTAATGTTTTAGGTCTCCGTAGTCTTAAGGATCTCATTACAGTATATGCAAAGGGAAGGGAAATGCAATCTTTGCCCTGAAAATACCAAGTTTGTCCTGTGTATGGAAAGGATATGCACCATGGCTGTCAGTTTTTAAATAGAAAGGCCTCATTAATCAGCTATTGACTTAGAACGAGGTTTCCTGATCCTGTCAGAGTATCAATTCAAATTTCTAATAATAATGGAGATGAGGAACCGTGAAAACTCAATTGACAGATGCTTTTATTTATCAGATGGTGGAAGGATAACTATGTGTTTTTATTTATCCCAGAAATATTTGCTTAAAGAAAGTAAATATGCAAGACATTCATTGGATTTATATAGTGCCAGCAATTGGATTTATGTCTAGTTAATTATCTTTACAGAAATGAGGAAGACTCAACTCATTAGGCTACAAATTGAAATGTTGAAGAATAAATTGGATCGCCAAACGAGAAAGATGCATCTTGCAGAGCTAGGAAATGCAGAGATGAAGGAAGATTTGGCAAATACACAGAAAGAACTGAAGGATCAAGCTGATAGAGAAGAGAACCAAGCTGAGATTTGGTGCAAAACTTTGCTCATTGAGAAGGAACAGGTGATTAAACTGCTTGAATGCAATAAAGATAGTTAGTATTCATCTTGAAACTGGAGTCCATGCCTCACATTTCAATTTAGAATGGCACCATTTGCGAAGAGTTGGAATGAGGCACGAGTATGATAGGTCAAGCAACTATGAATGAGATGTCTAACTGTCCTGCTCTTCTACTTCTCAATGACGGTCATGAAAAACCTTTAAATTATGGTCTTCATTGAGATGTAACTGGCGGTATAATTGTTTCCATAATCTGCTTAAGCTAATTCAGTATTTTACTCAAGATTCATGATAACTCTGCTGTACTTCAGTATCCAGTTGAAATTATTGCTTTTTTATCTTTCTCTCTATTCAGGAGTAACTGTAGCCTGACACTTCAAAACACCATTCTTACTAAAAAAAATGTTTTGACATGTGAACAACTAGGAGGAAGGGTTAGAAATCTCTCTCAATTTTTGTTAACTAGGATTTCAATTTTTTGATGCAGCTGATAGCTCAGATTGATGAACTGAAGGAAAAGTTGGCTGAAAGAGATGATGAACTTAAAGACATGGAAGAATTAAATCAGACTCTTATTCTTAAAGAGCGTATGAGTAACCTTGAGCTACAGGATGCTCGAAAAGAACTAATAAGTGTGAGAATTTAGTACCTTTTTGGTTTCTGATTATTTATTTCTTTTACCTGCTTTTCAAGTCTGTCTTGATCCCGCTTTATAGGTTTTACCAAGGCTTCTGGATGGGACAATAATTGGAGTTAAACGAATGGGAGAGATTGACATGATACCTTTTGAAAAGTTCTGTTCAAAGAAATTTTCTAATTTCGACTGGAGGGTTAGTTCAGCTGAGGCAATTTCAATGTGGCAAGAAAAGGTGAATGATCCAAATTGGCAACCATTCAAGAAAACCTTCAAAGATGGAAAGTGGCAGGTATTTTTCTTTTGTGATGAGAAATTGGCAGTTCTAGATTTCTTGTGTGCCTATATCTCTTGCGAATACCAGAATCCACTGTACTTCTGTTGTTTTCATTAGTCTGTTTATTTTTTTAATTTCTTCGGCGGAACAGCAGTCCAACATCAACATCAATTTGATCTGAATATCTATCTCAGATACGCTGCTTGGGAAAAAGAGTACGTTTATAATTGTCTGGAAGTTGGTTTTCCCCATGCAGAAGTAGTTAAAACACTTCGATTATGGAGAACTGTAGTATTATTGTCTGGATATTACCTGGACTGCACCATCTCTAGGGCCAAGAATTCTAATTCATTATTAGTTATTAGGAAAGACAAACATTACGAAATAAGTGAGGATATTTTCATGAACCACAATTTTTGTGAACACAGGAAGTGATTGATGAAGATGATGTTGAATTGAAAGGATTAAGACGGGAATGGGGTGAAGCCGCATACAGTGCTGTCGTCAATGCATTGCTAGAATTGAACGAGTACAACCCTAGTGGGCGGTATGTTGTTCCGGAACTTTGGAACTTCAAGAAGGGAAGAAAGGCCAGCTTACAAGAGGTAATCCACTGTGTAATTCATGAGGTCACGGCAGCCAAGCCTAATAAACGTAGAAGGTGAAAATTAGCCAAATAGCTCTTCATCATTCTCTCCTCGTAAATCACTGTTGGTAAACTTGAAAGGGAAAGAATGGACACATTTCGAAACAAAAACTAGTCCCTTGTTCGACATCACAATTTATTAATAAGGCATTTTTTGTTTCCTATCATCTCCAGCAAAATGTTTGTACTGACATTCCAATCGGTTCTGCAATAAGGAATAAAAGTATTCTCTAAGCTTGGCAGAGCCAAAAATGCCGGGACTTCTCTGCACAAATGTAGAAATGAAGGATGAGAACTAAACTCTCCTTCAATTCAGCCAAGTTCTTGGAAAAGCAAACTTGGTCAGAGCTTTAGCAAAATAAAAATTAACCATAAATAATTTTCTTCAGTCTTCATAAAATTAACAAGCCCAATGACAGGGTTTAAAAAATAAATAAATAAACTCTCCTTCTCGGATGGCGGGATTGGGATCAAAGTAGCGAATTCGCTAGAGACAAGACAAATTACGCTGCATTTCAAGAGAGGAGCCAACAATCGTGGTTTATAGGTCCATTTACTAAGAGCTTTCGGCAAAATATTTTACAATGTTATAGAAAAAATGCATAACTTTCAAAAAAACATGTAGAAATGGATTTTATCAACTCTTAAACGGCTCCATCATCCTGTGAAAATCGGATGGCTCAGCACAATTCATCAATTTGTAGCCCCAAATCCCTAAATTGTTAGTACTAATTTGTGGAAAAAAGCAAGTACGAGAAGAAATTCCCTGGCTAGTTAAAAACACGAAAACAAACTGGCACAGCATATAGCTTTCATGACCATAAAGGAAGATACATTTAACCAATCAAAGACCGTTCACAGCTAAGAAGTGCAACATTGAAGAAACGTTTCCTGTCCATGATGTTCTAATATTGGAGTTAAATCACAAGGACGAATTCAAGAATGTTAACTTGGGAAGTGGACGAGAAAGGCCCTTGAAGTTTCTTCCAGTTGAGGTAATGTTGCTTGTGTGTAAATTGCTGTTAGACATTCTTGTTTGCATGATCATACAATATGTTATTACTACTGTAGTTGGAAAATGTATCATGATTATGCATAAAAGCAATTTGCGGATTTATATACAGTTTCAAATAGGAAATTCCATATGCATATATTATTTGCTGGCATCATCTGGTTTGCGTTTGTTCTTAAATTCTGTGTTTAGTTTTTTAATTTTAAATCTAGTAAATGCGGATTTCAGGGATTTTTTTGGTCTTTTTACTTGATTTGTTGATTGATCCTACAGACCTTTGAAGTACATTCAAATGGCACAATTCAGTCATGCAGAGGAACTACAGAAACATTCCAGAATCACTTTTCCTCTGATGAAGCAGATAGACTTAAAAAATGCAGAGCTATTTAATGTCAACTCTCAACTGGAGGAGAAGGATGAGCAGCTTAAAGAAGGTAAATAAATCCAAAAATATCATGATCATAGTGTATTTGGAATCTAATTCTGTTCCTAGAACGAAAATTGTTAACCCCTATACTGAAGAACTAAGAATTGGTTTACATGCTATTTCTTATAGTTCATTAATCAAGGTATCCAGAAGTGTTCAGATCAGATGCCCAAATTACTCTCCTGATAACATAACGCTTTAGAATAGAACTTGTTTACTTGATGCTCTCATCATCTCGCCCATAACTCTTTCCTCAGCATTGGAGCAAAGGCAAATCTTTGAGCTACAGCTGGAAAAGCTGAGACATGAGATAGACTACCAGAAAAAAGAAGTTGAAAGGCAAGCCAAAGAGCTAGATGATTGTAAGTAGTGAAGAGAAGTTCATTTTATCATTCTAGTCTTTTTTTTTTCCTGTAATGTAAGTGGATAGCTTAATGATCTCAGATTTTGAGATTTAAATTAAAGACTTCACTAGTCATTAGGTTTCTGTTTGGGGAGGGGAAGTTTCATAAATATATAAAATCTGAAGAATTATAATCTAGGAATGTGCTAAGAATTCGTTGGTCCATCAATCCTAATGTGCTTATCAGATGTCAAATTTATCTCCTTGGTCATTAGTACAGAACTTGATTGCTTGATATTCTCATTTTGGCTTTCCTTTCATACTTGTTTTACTGTTTCACAGCACAAAAAGTGCAGAAAAGCCTTTATCTGAAGCTTGGAAAGCTGATACAAGAAATGGAGCACCAGAAAAAGCAACTTTTGCTGCAAGCCAAAGAGTTGGATGAATGTTAGTAGAACATTTGGCTGGAGCAGTTTATTATGTTAGCTATTTTTTATGCTTTGTTGTTTGTAGAAGTTAACATCCAAATGGAGATGATTTATTCATTTTTTGCAGTTTATTTACCCTGTTTATACTTTATGCAGTGCGAGCATTTGTACATATTGAATGCAACAGGAAAGAAAATATTGAAACGGGCAACCTAATGGAATCTCAAATAACATATTTAGAGCAGCCAATTGCAGAATTCGAGAAGCAGGATCAAGAAGATGACTACAAGGAAATGGATGTTGTTAAGAATGATGAGGTATTATTTCAAATATTATCCAGAGAAACCAGAGAAAGAGAGTTATACTAGTGAATTTTTAAACTTGGGTCTTCATCACTGCTTCAATTTCAAGAGGAGAACAGATTCCTTGAGCACTCTATGTTGTGTAAGTGCAGAAGGAGGTTTCTGAGTTTCATGCTATTGGAGAACTGGTTGTCAATAACTGAAAAACATCCTCTTTGGCAGTTTTATCTTTCAACTTCCTTTTCTTCTACATTTGATTATTAGCCGGTTGTACAAATTTTCTTAGTATAATGTCTACATTTCTTTCTATTAAATCCATATTTCATAATATAGCTGATGCAGTTGAAGAAAAATTTAGAAGACTTGGAAAATGAAAATGCTGACGTGAAAGCTGCATATCAAACTCTGATTTTTAAGGAACGCACGAGCAATGATGAACTTCAAGAGGCTCGCAAAGAAGCTATAAGAGTATGAATCTGCCTCCTTTTCTTACAGACATTTTCTATGAATACCGGTTAAATTTTCTGTGCATTCAGGTAATTCTGTTGCTAAGTCCTGTGCTCCTTACTCACAGGGTAACAATGCTGAATGTTTTGCCTTCCTTGTAGGCTTTACAGAGGATGTTGAGTCACCCCCGGACAACATTTGCAGTCAAAAGAATGGGGGAGATTGATCAGAAACCTTTTCAAACTATGTTCTTGCAGAAGTGTTCAGATGGAAACTGGGAAGAAAAATTAGTGGAACTACAGTCATTGTGGGAAGAAAATGTGAGGAATCCGCATTGGCATCCTTTCAAGAGAGTGAAGCACCACGGAATAATTGTAGTAAGTTTCTGTAATAAACACAAAATACATTTTTCAGACATGGTCCCATACGTTGTTAATATGTTGTGAGCGCAGGAAATTATAGATGAAGACGATGAGAAGTTGAAAGAATTAAGAGAAGAGAGTGGTGAAGAGGTATTTAGGGCTGTGGCGAATGCATTGTTGGAGTTGAACTGAGTACAATCCGAGTGGAAGATATCCTGTTCCAGAATTGTGGAACTTAAAGCAGGATAGAAGAGCTAGCCTGAAGGAAATCATTGAATACATCACGAAGCAGTTAAGACTCTTAAGCGCAAGAGGAAATAGTGAAAATTTCTCTAATAGGATGGGAGGGGCTACAACCACTAGGCTGCCCTTCATTACCCAGAGTTTGTAAGCTTTGGAGCAACATATTTATTCATAGAATATTTGGCCCTTGATTTCCAAATCATATCTGCTGTTGCCGAGAGAGGAAAATCATTGAATGCAATCAATTCTAAATTTGAAGTATGTATACCCTTTGTGTGAACCTTTAGATCTTTTTTCTTCTTTTTGTTACATCCTCTTGCGATGTGGGTAAGCGTCTCATCAACTGGTCTGGACTTCTGATTATTTAGTTTGAGAAGAGCAAATGATGTGCCTATGTCTTTACCCTCTGATGTTGGAAGTGAGAATCTTAAGATCTCGGGAAAAAGAAGAAAAAAACATATTTGAGAGCTTTGTTGTTGGTAAGTCCGTGCCTCATTGAATTTAAGGCTCGATCATATTCATTGTGATAGTTGGGTGTAATCAAGTCAAGTCAAGGTAGGTATGCTAAATTTTTAATAGATTCGACCTTATTAAAAAATGTTAGTTTTTTATTTCAAAGTCAAACCATTTTTTTGTATTTTAATTTAAAATATGAAGAAAAATAATAATATATATATATATATATATATATATATGTGTGTGTTTAATTTGTTTATGAGAGAAAGAAACTAAATTTTTTCAGGGACTCAAACTCAGATTCATTTACTTAACAACCTAGCTCGAGTTTGATTTAAGTTCGATCAACTTTTAAATCGAGTCAAACTTAACTCAACTAATTTTATTCGTGACTTAATAAACTAAATTTTTTTTAAACTCAAAACTCAAATTATATAGTTAACACTTAACAAGTTAGTTCAATTTCGATTCTAACTCAATCAATTTTGAGCTCAAGTCCAGTTTAACTTGACTCAATTTGCGACTCAAGGGATTAAATTTTTCTCAACTTAAACTCGAATCACAGCTAACGCGAATTTAACTCAAGCTCGTTCAACTTTAAATTTGAGTCAAATTTAACTTAAATCTACTCAGTTCACGAAGTCAAGAAACTAAATTTTTTTGGGTTCAAACTCAAATCATATAATCACTTTCAAATTAACTTAACTCGACTCAATTCACAAGTCAAGAAACTAAATTTTTTTGGGATCAAACTCAGATCATATACTCCCTTAAGGAGCTAGTATGAGTTCAACTTAAACTCAATCAACTATGCACATGAGTCTAGTCAATACCTTGACTAGCTCCAACTCAAGGAGTCATGCTCTTAACATGGCTCAGCAACTTGAATTAATACTTAACAATCTGATTTCAAATTTGGGCCTCACACTAATGTCAATTTTATGATAAGGTAATAATTCAGATGAAAATTTGAGATGATCCAAAATGATGCATTAATGCTAACTAATAAACATTTTGTTATTTATTTATATTATTATATGCATTTATTACTATATATTTATATTTATTACATTTTATAATAAATTACTGCACAAAATAGAAAGCGCGTCACCTGCGGCCCAATCCGCCAGTAGGGGCAATAGCAAAAAGTAATGTCGTTAGGCTCGACATCTGTGGGCCTGGGTTTTCTAGCCTCGTTAGCTTCATCTGTGGGCTTAAGGTTCGAGTGCGGTAAAACCCTAATTCTCTTTTATATGCTTTGTTTACTGTCTCTGGCAACTTACCATCTTCTCTTTCTTGATCCAACCTGGGTGCTTGATAGGAGTGATTCACAATTCATATCCTGAAGCGGCAAGAATCAATGAAAAGTGGATTAAATATTTTAGAATAATGTACTAATATTTTCTTCATCTTGGGGGCTATGATTAAAAAGAGAGAGGGCTTGAGTGAGGGTATCTCCCTGCAAAAAGGGTGCTCAAATTGGTAATGAGAAGCCGCAGATGAAAGCATCTAAGGCTTGGAGGCGAGTGAAGTTGCCGTCGCCTTCTTAAAGAAGCGGCTTTTGGCAGCTTAAAATCTCTCATCTTCAGGTCATTTCGGTGTTCCTGTTCTGTGTCTCCTCTCAATTTGAGAAGCATTTAATCCCCTCGCAAAGACAGAATGTCCAAAATTTACACTTGATATGAGCTCCATATTTGTTGTTTTCCTGATTTTGATCTTTATATGTTCAATAATGGAGAGTCTGTTCATGTCTCCGTCAAAATTGTTTTTTCTACCGTATAGATGAACTGTAATTTTTCATCTTTTTGTTTGTATTGGTGGCTTTAAATCCCGTTGAAGTTGAGTCTGACGGTTCCGGCTACAGCCGGTCACCGGCGAAACAGGGCCGTTCGGGCTGTGATTTGGCTAATAAAAGGCAAATCTGGGTTTTGGGCCTTTTGGGCTCGCAAGTCGTAATAGAGCATGGAGGGAAAATAAATGGATTCAGATTTTTAATTTAAAAATCATTTACTGCTATGAGCTCTAGAATAATAAAACCTTAATAAATTATTTTATGTTGAATGATTTAAGTCACTTTACTTTTATGGGCTGCTTTAGGGTCTGTTTGGTTCAAAAGTGGGAAGGGGAGGGGAGGGATTTTAATAGAGGGAAGGGGAGGAGAGGAGAGGAATCAACAAGAAAAAGAAGCACCTGCCAAGGCTTAAGAATAAAAAAATATAGATAAATACTGTAGAAACTATGAAGCATCATTCAATAAATACTGTGGTGAAGGCTTCCACTTACCATGAGAGGAGGAAGTTGGATGTATGGAGGGCTGAAATGTATTCGGAGAAGCTGGAATAGAAAGAGAGGAATCAATAATAATCATAAATTCTTTTGCCTTGATTATGAGAGTGCTTGTGTTCAACATCAGTATTAGTAATTGCTATCCTTAAATATGCGGGAACAATCGAAATTTGCTGATCATCGGGAGTAGCAGCAGCTGACAATGGATGCCATACTGGACCATATTCAGCAGCTAATGCTTCGGATGTTTAAAGTAGTAAAGCTGCAGTAGAAGGCTATTTTTAAACAGCTACTGGAACTAAAAAAAAGAAAAGAAAAAGGCTGTTCCTTTTCAATTTCACTTTCGTTTAACTAGAAGGTCGTGTGGAGTATTAAATTTAGTTATGTTACTATTCAATTAAATTATCTTGTATTTTCTTTTAATAAATTGCATGTGTTACAATGAATATTGTGTAGTGTTATAATAAAGCATAAAACAATACAAATAAAAAATATTGTGGGACCATCTCTATGACTCAATCAACTAATTTTTAATTGGAAAATCTGCAGGTTTGGTCCTCAAACTATTTGAGATTGATGGATGAAGTTCTCAATCATTATTTTTCATTTTAAGAACCTCAAACATTTTATGGGATAGTATGTAAGGTCCTTTGATATAAAAATTCAAATTTTAGGCATGGTCAACGAATTCCAATTAAAAGTTGGTTAACAATTGAAGTTAAAAGTTGGTTAACAATTGAAGGAAGTGCGCTTTGTCCATTTACGGTTTTTAGTTTTTTTACTTGGATAAACCGAATCAAACCGTATTAGTTATACTACGGTTCGATTTTTAAATTTCGGTTCGGTTTTAAACCGAAATTTCACTTTTTTTTTGTTTTTTTTTAAAAAAAATTCAATGAGCTTTTTTTTTAAAAAAAAACTTTGTTTTTTTTGTTTAACCGAAGTTTCTAAAATTAAAACCGAAAACCGAACCAAATAAACTAAAAAATCAAAATACCAAACTATTTTTAAAATTTCGATTCAGTTTTTCAGTTTGGTTCGGTTTTTTAACACCCCTACAAAATCCTCATTATCTCAATTTGATAGACAATCAAAGTTCCAAATTGATAGAGAATCGATTAGGGCTGGTGTGATTCAATTCGTGAAGCCAAAATGGAACAACATGAAGTTTCAAGCCATAAGCAGATGACTAGTTCCTAGGGCAATCTAAATTTAAGGATTCACAGGCAAAATTCAGTTATGAAGGAGAGAAAATTTTCGCAGATATGTTGTTGTTTCAAGGATGAATCATTTTCCACACCAGTGAGGCCCTTTTTGTTGTAACTCTTTTTTATTCCAAGGATATATATATATATATATATATATATATATATATATACTCTTTGTTGTAACTCTTTTTAGTTTTGCCTTTTTTGACAAGTTGTGACTAAATTTCGTGAGATGATGAGTGTTGTTATTTTGTTTGGGATAAGGTTCTTGTTTATTTCTTCCCTTATGTTTTGTTCATCAATGAAGATAGTGTTTTTTGATTGATGAATCTCTAACTCTCTATTTCCAATAGCGTTAGAGTTATTTCTTGGTTGAGCTAAGATAAGACATGAATTAAAAAAATAAAAATAAAGATATTTTTTATAAAAAAAAAACATGAAAAAGAAAAAATAATCCGACCAATTTTTGGTGCTTTGATCCCTTTATTTTTAGTTGATTTTGGAATTATATCAGATCAGAATTAGTAGGCACGAGATCATTCATGGATTACGAAAAAAGAGAGTTGTTTCTTGGTCTTCAATGGTTTCCTAGTTAATCAAAGCCTTTAAAAATCTAATTTTGTTTTTCTCACTTGCTCACATTTTCGGGATTTTGTTTTGTCTTTGTCCTTGAAGTTCACAACTATTAAACTTATTTAGAGTCTGTTTCATCTAGTAAAACGATGAAATTCTTAATTTTTTATTTTTTAAAATTCAAATAGTAAATGGGCAAAGATGTCTTTTAGTTGATGACTACTTTTTGAGTGGAATCGTTCAAACCAAAAGGATCTTATCCACTACCTGTAAAATGTATGGGGTTCTTAAAAGTGAAAATAATGACTGAGGACCTTATCCATCAAACTGAAATAGTTTGGGGACAAAAAGTGTTAATTTACCTTTTTAGTTTAAACTTTCATAAGTTTTTTTTTAAAAAAAAATACTTATCTCAATACAAACAATAATTCCTTGCTAGAAAATCAACAAGAACGAAGGTCTATTTATTGTGTCAAGCATAGGGTTGAGCATTCAGTTTTTTATCTGAAAATTTGATTTATTCAATTTTTTATTTTTTTTCCGATGAAGACGAATTAAACTGTAATATATATGAGACCGAAAAATCGAAGACCTAAATATTTTAGTTAAGTCTAATTCGGTTTGGTCAAGACCAAAATTTCTCCATACATATAGTTAAAATGAAATGTCAGTTTCTCATAAAACAAATAATGAAAATGAAATATTAGTTCATTTCTAACTATTTTGTAATATTTACATTAAGTTTACATATCATTAATAAAAATAAATAAAAAGTTTTTTCATCGTATGAAGTTTTTGTATTATCAACAAGATTTTTGTAAAGAAAAGGAAAATAATGAAATTAGAAACTGAAATTATTAATTATTATTGTTATAAAAATATAAATTCGATCTTCAGTTCGATCAAGTCTTTAAAATTGCGGACCGAAGATCGAACCAAATTAATTTCCTCCATCAAAGACCGAATTTGATTAGATTGTTAGACTGCAAAACAGAATCTAATTTCAAAATCCAATTTGATCCAATACAAACAATCAGTCTGGACCAAATAATGTTCATCCCTAGTCAAGTAGTTGTATGATTTGACTTTCTCTAAAAGCATATTTAATATATCAATCTCAATGCAAAAAAAAAAAACATATCACATCACTATAGTTAATGATGTCATGAATTTTTTCTCTCCAATATAGATGTCTTGAAGTTATGTCATGCTTATATGTTCATGATATTATCAACGTGAATATTATTTGTTGACGTCCTGTTTAACATACTGACTTAATAGATAGGGATAAACATGTTTCACTTTTGAATAAATTCATCAATTATCAAATGACATGTGGGCGACTTTTAAAGTTTATCGTTAAATCATTTAATATAAATGTGATATAGATTGACATTTTACTCATTGAATGTCATTTGATAAAATATATTCAATGTTAACAGGGGAGTATTGGAGATACTCTAATTTTCAACGACACCTAACTCTTGAAAAGATAATGAGATGCTCAAATACCTTCATCTCAAAAATATTCAGTCACTAAGATGATTTGAAGAAGAATGATTTGAACTCTTTTGACGATCTCAAATCATCAACCTGAATTTGGACACCAATACATCATAATAAGAATTTCAGCAACACATGGAAGATAGATGCATTGAACAAAATAAGATATAGGCAATGAAATTGAAAAAACTAAGAGGGGTGAATTAGGTTTAATCGATTTTTACAACCTAATTCAATTATGCACTTCTAAGACAACAATGTGTGTAATAATTTGTTCGAGTAAATGTAGAATTAAAACAAAAAACACAATGATTTATAGTGGTTTACTTTGTCCAACCAAACCTAATCCACTATCTTGCATTATCTACTCAAGAATTTCACAAAAATTTTCACTAATCAAATATAAGAAATTACAAAGAAGACTCACTCAATACACCCTTAAAGTTATACACAAAGTCTCTCACTCAATCAAGGTTCACCCAACTCTTTCAGTTTTACAATACAACATTGATTCTACAATAATCTTCAATACAACAATAAATGAAATTACACACAAATAAGATAATAACAATTTATCTTCAATTCAAGGCTCATTCTAATCCTTAGAATTTTAAGCTAAATGAAACTTTCAATATGCTTACAAGAGATTAATAAAGATGATTTGATATAGATATCACTTTAGTTGTGAATATATATCAATTGTAAAATATAGACCTCTTTAAATAACAATTTCACAAGATTGCTGAAGAACACATTTAAATGTATAAAACCCTTATTTGATTATTTTTACAATGTAGATGTTTTGAAAGAGTTTAAAAATGTTTCTAAAATGTTTTATAATGAATGTGTATCAATTTTGCTAAGAAAATCATGTTGTTAAGTTTTTAAAACATTTGGGTATTTATATATGTATTACAACATTCATTAAAATTACTGTTAAAATCTAACTCATGAGACTTGTTGTCGACTGCTACAAAACTTAGTTGTTCGTTAGATTGTTCGTTGGAACATCAAATTTCTTTGAATAGTTAGCGAACAATGTCTAGTATACATCGATCGATCGTTGAGAGTCCGCTACATCGGCACACTCATCTTGATGGTTAGCAGACAATGCCCGCTATCAACCGGTCGATCGCAAGTATAAAAAAGTCAACCTCAAGTTTTCCAAACATGCAATTTAAGTTTCTAATTAACTTCAAAAGTTGTAGAACCTATTTTATAAATTCTTAAATCGAATGCATGTACTTAGAAAACCAATTTAAATACTCTTAATAAGTTTAACTTATAAAACACATTTTGAAAAACATTTTTAAGTTCATAGATCAATTTATATAATTATTACTCAAAGAAGTAAATTAGAGATTTCTAAATGATATTAGCATATAAAACTATACTTCTAAATCAAAATTAATATATTAAAATCTTTAGAACTTTTAGAAATCACCTTTCTAAAATTCAGTGACGTGAAGGCTGGATTATTTATTGAAAACTAAGACAAGGTTTTCTTGTATAATGATAGTTTGTGATATAATCAAATCTTACAATATCCGTTTTTAAAGGAAATCCATAGTCATACAAGAATTCTTGAAAATCTTTTTAAAAATTCATTCAATTCATAATTGAATATTCACATTTAACTTAATTTAAAAATTAAGAAGAAAATTTGACATTGATTAATTTATCATATTATCCTTGTTATTAATTTGATTATTGGTGAGATTGTTAGTTAATGTAGATGGAAAAATGGGTTTGTTGTAGGGAAATGTATATTCAAATTCGAATATTTCAAAATGAAAATAATGACATTCAATTTCGGATAGATAAAATTATAGACTTCATATTATCAAGATATATTTTACCAAAAATAAAATAATAAGATCACACAAACAATGGCAATTAAATCATAAAAATATATGAGAAAAAATTCCGTAACACTTTTTTTTAATCTATTCTAAATGGCCGTGGAAAGCTCAACAAATAAGCATTACGCACGTGCTTCTAAAAGAAATTGGACTTAAAGTTCTATTTTTACTAAAAAGTTAGTTACCGCTAACAAACATTTTTATTTTTACTGAGTGAAGGTTTTAAATTAACTAGCATCTCTATGTGCGTATAAAAACCAAATGGATGCAATATTCTTTTTTTATGAATATAAACCCATCTGGGTCGGATTATTTTGCAGCAAACCTTCAACATGATAGAGAACTCCAGAGTTAAATTCAATTTCTCATTCTTGAAGTTTAAAAATAAAATGCTTTTACTATCTTTGGTTGGTACAGAGAGCATCTTGCTTTTAAAAAAATAAAAATAAAAATAAATGAAAAAGCGAATACGCATACCTAAATTCTCTTCCATCAATGGCCTGTCCTTTTTTCATTTGAGTTCCACTGAAATAGTCAAAAAAGGTCACGACAAGCGAACAGACACACTCCTAAACTTTCTACCCTCTTTTTGCTTTTTTTACTCAATTATTTGCAAATTAATTTCTTTGCCTTCTTCGTTTGTCAAAATTAGAATAAAGAAATAGAAATTATTTTTCCAAAATGTCAAAAGAGTTGGCCGAATTTCTAGAATAGTTAAATTTTCTAACCACCTACTACATGAGATGTTAGGTTGTATTCAGTTGCCATTTATAATTTTTTTTAAAAATTATTTTTTACCTTTAAAAGTTTTATCCCATGAAAATTTCAAAATTTTATTCCGAACTCATATCTATGAATTTCAGATATTCAAATTAAGTATACATTTTAATTAAAACTATGTCTTTAAAGAAGATATTTCTTATTTTTGAAAAAAAAAACTATTTTATAAATTTATCAATTATGTCGAATCTAAATCATCATTATCAAATCCCCTAAATATAAAACAAAAATTTCTTATCTAAATACAATAGCTAATTTTATTTCACAAAATAAATGAAAAATTATATAAATACAACGTATATCTCTTTGGTTATATAAACTTTGTTGTACAAAGAAACTTTCGAAATGGGCCATTAATCATTGGCTTTTGGGCCTGAAAACTATGAAATGAACCATGACCAAATCGCAATCATATGGTACAGTTGTTTATAAAAGTAGAACTAGACTTTTATACTGCAAATGACCCATCTTAATTTCCTTTTCGGATTCTGCATTAAGTGCAATGCCCATTGCCTTTGACTTTGGAAGAAAGTAATTACTAATTATTCAACTAATTTTGCGCGCGCGCTTGCTTTTGTATTATATATATATATATATTTTTGAGTGATTTAATACAAAATATTTTGCTTAATTTAAATTTATTAGTGATTGATTTATATATCAATGAGATTTAATGCCTTAAGTTAATAAAAATAGTAACAAAATGTTAGATAGAAATATATTTATTTTATATTTCAAAATAAAAATATAATTATATTATACTATACGCAAGGAGAATGTACCAAAACATAGAAGGTAACTATGTGCATTGAAGGCTATAATTGGCTATTTTTATCTATAGAATTGGCACTTCAACAATCAAATGTGCGTAAGATTAGAATTATGAATTTAACATCTTGTATTATATAAAAATAATAATAATACTCTATTTGTTTGAAATTTAATTTAGTTTATTTTTAAAAAAAATCTTTGATATTAATGAATAAAATATTACATTATATTTATTATGAATTTGATTAATAGTGAGATTATTAGTTGATAAGATGTAAATTTGTTAAATTAAGAAATTTGTTAGTAAAATTTAAAATGAAAAATATATTTTATGCTTTAAAAACAATATTTAAAAACTAAAAATATTTAATTCTGCACATAATAATAAATAATACTCTTTCCATCCGAAATTAAATACACATTTTTTATTTTGTTTAAAAATTAAGAAATTATTACTTACTAAATTATTCTTGATATTAATATAATAGAATGTATAACCCATAAGTTAGTAAAATATAAATCTCTTAAATTAATAAAATTATTAATTAAACATTAGATACAACATATATTTATTTTAAAAAATAAAATAAAATTTTATATAAATTAAAATAAAAATATAAACATTCAATTTTACAAAATAATTACTACATCATAGTAAAACATAAGGAGCATGACATGGAATCTAATTTACCAGAATCCGAACCATGATGAACCAATTGCCGCCATTACCCACTACCCACTACCCAGCCTTAAAAGTCAAAAGAAAAAGAACATACGACATGCTTTAGCGGTACTTTAGCTATCTACTTATATGCTAAGGCGAAGATCCAATAAAGAGCAAAAAGAAAATAATGAGATCAGCAAAAGCAATACGGAGGCCATCCCATAAAGATAAGCAAATTTTTTCATGGATCACAAGTGTATATATACACCGTAATCTTGAATAAGTTATACTAATACAGTAATACTGCTCTTTGTTTTTGTCTCCATCTATTGTTTCTAAATATATGTCATTTTATAACTTGTCTTCTATTTATTTTTATTATTATCTCACTTAAAAGAGAGTAAAAATTATAATTATAAATGAGAAAAAATTAAACAAGGATATTTTTTATATAATATTTCCTTTGCCCCTAATTAAATGTCAACAATTCTATTTTAATTGGTTTGTAATTAAATTTTTATTTATGAAAAATAAACATAATTTTTTATTCAAAAAGTCATTAATAACCTCATTCATTTAAATTATTTATATTCCCATCAAATTTATGATTTTCCACCAACGTCACCACCTTAATTTAAAAAATTTACATCTCAATAAGTCATGAGTCTTACATACTATTATATTAATGTTAATATAATTTAATAAGTTAATTAAAGTCAAATATTTTCTAAGTTTTTAACTAAAATAAAAAACAAACATTCAATTTTGTACAGAGATTAATAAATTATTATATATATTTAAAAAATGACTTACTTTCAAGAATTCAAAGTAATTAAAAATAATGATCATGTAATAATTTTACTATTATAACTAGTTTAAGGCTAAAAGATTATCCGTTCAATAATAGAAAAAGCCATGTTATTCAGCCTATATGTGAATGGCGAGGCAAAGCTCTTAGAAATTGGAAGAATTGAAATATCCTGTAAACTACCACACTTATAAAATGTTTTATTTATCAAATGTTTTTATTTTATTAAAAAAACTCACCTTGTAAATTAATAGTATACTTGTTATATTTTTATTCACATTTATTTTTACTTAATCAGTGACATTTAAATTTCAAAGCACATTTACATATATAATTTTTATATGCACAATTTTAGTTACTCTAATTTCATGAGAAAGAAAGGGATTTAAGAAATAGAGGCAAATTAAATTAATACAGTGGTATAATCAATAACACCTTTGTTTTTTTAGCCATTTTAATCAATCTTTTTATAATTTTAACATCATAATCTGTTCGCTTTATTTTTAATTTGACAGCTAAAATTAAATCAAAGGGAATACAAAAATTTGTAATAAAAGATTTCACACTTAAATAATATTATGGATTGTAAAATAAACCAACTTGGTAAAAGCAAAAATGGAGGGAAAAAAAAAAGGATAAATAAAAGTGTAGTGTATATATAGATTAGGGGTAAGCAAAGCTGCGGGCTACATTATTTTGCAGCCACTTCAAGCCCTTACAATTTGCTTCATTTTCTCATCAAAATAGTCAAAAAAGTCATTACTACAAAAGCACACAGACAGAAGAGACGCTCCAATTTTTTCCACCTCTCCTTTTCCATTTCCACTCAAGTTGCTAGTTGAAACTACTCAAAACTCAAAAGGCTCTTCCAATCCAAAAATAAAAATAAAAACCAAAATATAAAAACAAAACAGGGAAAAGCAAATAAAAATTCTTCAGCAATTCTAGATTTGCTCTTTTTTTCCCATTCCTCTTCTCATTAAAACTGGGCTTAATTTTAAACCCTGAAATTCTTGCCAGTGAATGTTTGACCAAATTGCCAATTAGAAGGTGCAATGTTCCATGAGGTAGAACTTCGATGATCGCTTGCTTTCACTCTGAAAGAGAGTGATTGACCAGACAAGACTGCATTTGATTGCCAATTCTGACCCCAGTTCCGGCTCATGGACATCCACCCAGTCCTTGAACCCTTCACCCACACCTGCTTGATGTCTCCGGCACCGGCCACGTTGGTGATCAACACCAAGTTAAAGTAACGGAAACCATTGATTGTGAATCTGATTCCTCCGTGTTTCCGGCAGGGAACTCTGCAAAACAGGGAAAGAAGGAAAATAACAAATCAGAATCGGGTTCATCACGGGTTTATGTGGGGATATTCTGGTAGTTGATTGTCCACCGTACTAACGCGGTTTCGAGCTTTTTGGCCCACACTAGCTTTGATTGAAGATCAGGGGACGGACGGGAGTATCAACCATGCACATGGGTTTCGACACAAAAAGTCCACGATTCTCTGATTTTTTTGCCATCAACACAAAAAGTACAGTGAAAATCGTTTTTGAAAAAGCTTCACAAGATTGTCTGGTGAGGGAGAAGACTGAAGAGTCACGAGAGATAATACATTACTCGACAACTATTCGTCGTTTCTATTAGTCCTCTGAGAATCTTTATATCATACGACATTGGTTACACTCGGATCTAGATGGCTTAGACCCCACCCCCCACGAATTTGATGGCTTTTCTGTTCTTCTCAAAAAAATTCCTCCCAAAAAGCAGCCAATCAATATTGCCGCTCAGTGCACAACTTAGGGGGAAAAAATTCAATACTAGAATTAACAAGTCATATTACGCGTTTTCACGCTCAATTGGAACAAAATATTTCTTATAATGAGCTCAGTGTTACTATTATTTGAACTTGAGTTTCTAGAATCAACTTAATAGTTAATGAGATTTCTAGATTGTGAAACATCAACTTTGAGTTTCTTTTCTTTACTCAAATATTAGTAACTCTGGGCTTATTAAGTTGGGGTGTTTCACATCTAAAACTAGGTCTGCAAAAAGCGATACTTTATTAAAAAAGAAAAAGAAAAAGAAACTTTACTTTGAGGTGTGTACCACTAAAATGCCAAGAAATTCTTCTATTTTGGTCTCAAATCCCAAGATTTACTCAAGAAAGGTCATTATAGTATGGAAAGAATACTATCTACTAGCATTTACTGTTACTAAATTTATGCCATTGATTCATTATTGTACCTTTACCAACTTTAACTGCTAAACCATAGTAGTAGTAAATAGTAATGAATGTAGTAGATAGAACAAATAATTTATCAAGCGAAATTAATACTAGTAGGAACCATGGTAATTAATTAATGGAGAGCTCACCGGCGGTAGGACACTGGAACAATGCCAGCACGGTACTCGGCAATCCTGAGGAACATGGGCATAGCAAGATCGAAATGAGACCGAGGAGGGTTGCACCAACCACCATTGTCATTTGGGAGTGCATAATTTGGAGGGCAGAAGTTGGTGGCGGTGATGAAAATGGAGGGGCTACCAGGGTGGCACCATTGTGGTTCATTAGCGCATTTGATCTCAAAACAAGCTCCGCAGCTGAACCCATTATTGAACAGAGCTGTACTTAGAGCTGCAGTGTTCACTCCGTACCCTTGGCTGTACAAATTACCGTAACCACAAGCACCACCTGTAAAAGGAAACAAAACAACAAAATTCCTGTTACTTTAACACCAAGATTCTATTTTGATGGGAAAAATTCAACCAGAATTGGAAGAAAACAAGAAATTGTCGAAACAGAGATTGTGGTTCAAATGCTTTTCTTGGAATTGAAGTAATTTCAAGAAATGGAAAAGGGAAAAAACAGGGGATGATTTTAAAGCCCGTGAGTGGGGGGGTAAGAAATGGAATTTCCTGGGATTAAAAGTTACTTACCCATGGTTCCAGAGGCATCACTGCCACCATAGAATGTAGCATGAGCATTTTGCCATGATCCACCAGTGTATACGCCAGGGATTCTGGCCTCAGTAAGTGTCAGAAGCACAGACAGGGCAATGACACAGGTAACGAGAATGGCAGCCATTGTTGAGAAGAAGGGAAAGAAAAAAAAGAAAAACGGAAGAAAAGAAAGAGGGAAATGGAAAAACAACAAAGAGAGATTTGTGCCCGGATGTGTGAAGTAAAGGTGGAAGGTGAACGGCTACTTATTGAGACATGGGAGGAGAGAGAAAGGCATTTGGAGAAATCATGAATAGAACTCGAAATAATTTTGTTTGCTAAGTCCTTAATTAAAGCACAAATTGGCGGAAATCAAAATTAACTCTCGATTACAGTAACTGTCCTTTGACATCAACCTTTTCCCCAGTGGCGCTATACTGTTACCACTTAGCGAGCCTTTTGAGTTTTGACGAGTGTGACTATCTATTTTTCTTACTGTAATAAATTTAAAAAGTGTTTCTTATTTTAAAATAATTATTACAAAATTAAATTAAAAAAATGATTACAAAACGACAGAGATGACCAAATAAAAAGTGAGATAGAAGATTCGGATGACAGTAACTAATAAAGAGTTATACTAATAATTTTTTGAACTTTTTTAATGCGACTTGTAACAACATTTTTTACATTCAATTAATGAACTTGGTGCTTATTTAAAACTATACATTAGAATGATGTTAATTAGTTTTGTCGTGTAATTAGAAAGAAATTGCATTTAGGAGAGCAAAAGAATGGCAAGAGATTGATGGGGGAGAAAAAGAAAAGGTTAGGGCCACAACCTCACATGGTTGATATGAAACCGTTTTGCCGCTTTGCTTGAATTGCAAGTTGTGCCATCAACACCACTTGGGCCTTGGAGTTCTTTTCAATTCAAAGTCGTCCTTGTACAATTTTTTTCCCTTACTTTTTTTTTTTTTTACCTGGTTTTTTTTTTATTGGGGTTGGGGTATAACTTTTACTATATTTGTCTTTTTTGGTATTTCAATTTGTGACCTCTAGTTAGTTGGCTATAATGCCTTTGGACTTTGGAAGGTAAAAGAATAAATCTTGTTTGCCAAACAAATTTTGAGCTCGAGCCTAGAGTAGAAAGTGACACTTTGGCACTCATCCATATCTTTCTTTCGGATATATATGGAAGGCATTGTGTGAAAAAGAATCGAGCATCGAGAATAGCACATTTGATATTCGCAGAGGTTTGGTAAGGAATTTCTTAAAATACTATGAGCTTTGATAGTGTTTGTTGCATTTATAATCCATTTGTTCCATTTTTATAAAATGTTTTAATTAATTTTACTACAACTTAAGAAATTATTTAATTTTTCATTATACTTTTATTTATTTTAGTATTTCTTGACAGATAAGTAATTGTCCTATCTCTCTCTAAATAAAGTATGAGTAAATTTTAAAATAACATACATAATAATCATTTAAAATAACAAAGCATCTTATAATTAAAGACAAAAGAACTTAGTTTAATGCATAAATGGAAAAAAGTACCTTCTAACTAAATATTGTGCTCGCCCTTTCTCATGTGCCTGCCATGCATTCAAGAAAGTATTGCAAGGGGAAAAAAAATACTCCCTAACTATTCCTAAATATTATCAGATGTTATATACCATCTTTGTTTTTCTAAATATAAAATATTTTACTATTATTAAAAAATATTTTGTCTATTATTTTTACTATTATTTCAAAGCCTCTTTTGAAAAGAGATAACTTCATTAAAAAAGAAAGATAATCAGTGCTAAGAAAAAACAAACATAATAAATAAGAGGAATTTCATTAGTATGCTAGTGCATTTTTAAAAGGGTGTTCTCAATATAGAATTCAATGAAATTTTAAAGATTTATGGAATTTTATGAAATTTATGAATTTTAATAGAATTTCACATAATATGTCAAATTCAATAGAATTCTATAGAATTATATGTTATTGATTTTAGTGGAATTTGATGTATTTTTGTTCTTTTATTATAATTATAATGAATAGAAATTTATTTTTTTGTATACGAAAAAATATAATGCATATATGTTTTCTCGGTTTAATGAGATTTTGTTTGTAAGAGATAGAAACTATATTAAACAAGTATGTATGTACTAATTATAAAAAAAATCATAAAAAATTATAACTATGTCATTTAAAAGTAAAATAAAATTTTGTACTTTACTACTATAAGCTATAAGGTACCAAATTTATTAATTTTGGAAACAAATGATTTATTAATTATTTCTAATCAATATTTATTCAATGCATTTTTCCACATATTTGAAACAAAATTATTTATCCTTTTTTTTTGTGTGTGGATAATTCAAAGTTTAAGGGGTGTCCCAACATGGAATTTTAAAATTTTGTATATTTTCATGGATTTTTGGAATTTTAATAAAATTATATATAATTTAGTAGATTCAATTGAATTATATATAATTCCATGTCACGGAGTTTGATGAATTTTTATTTAATTTTTAACAAAATAGATAGAACAAAATTTATACATATAAAAGATAGACTAACTAATACATCTCTAAACTCGACGACTCAATTGCTAATCAATTTTTCAATGGACTTCTTTATTGATTTTCTATTCACTTTAATTCTTTTTGTATGCTTTGTTTGAAATATGTATATATGCTATTACATACATTTTTATATATAAAATTCTTAATAAAACTTTTCTTATCAATATCCTAATTTTATCGCTAATAAAGTTTGAACAATAATTTGAAAAGTAAACAAATAACAAATTTTTTTACATCAAATCAAATTCATATGTAAGTTATACTATAAGATACCAAACCAAATAGATAGATTACATGAAATTTTATTCCATAATTGTTTGTGGAATTTGGTGAAATTTTATTAGACTTTTTAAATAAAATAAATATAGTAATTTGTACACAAAAATTTACATGTAAACAAATCAATATATATGTAAAAATTATTGTTGTGAAAGGAGAAATATAATGTTATGACAACAAAGTTATATATATATATATATATATATTATGTAGTGTGTTTTATTGATAACAAATAAATAAATTTCATGAAATTTCGAGAGATTATAGTCGGATTTGTAGAATAATTGTTTCTTCATAGTTTTTACTTCAAATTCTATTGAATTTCTTTAAATTTCATTAAAAATAGAATTTCATTAAAATTTACTGAACTTTAAGAATACTAAAATATTGAGAATCATGGATTCTGAATTGAGAAGAACTAAAATGTTATAAAATAAAAGATACTTTGACATTTCTGTACTTTATAAGGAATTTATAAGGAAAAGTCTAATAGGAATTTTAAGTTCGCTTTTATCCGAGTTTCCAAGGATTATGCGTCTTATCACAAAACTATTTTCTTTGAATACGTTCAAATAAACCTAACTTAACTTTTAATTGGCCCAAATTCCATATTAGCCGCTAAAAGTTGAAAGTTTTATGTTGAATTGAAGCCGGAAAAACTGCTGAAATTTGGTGATTATCCACTGAGAACTAACTTTACGTAGATATCTATCCTAAACTAAATTGGCTGGGCATCACTTTTTATGCTAATACTACTACTAATTGAAAGAGTGAAAAAGTCATCTAGATGCATGCAGACTGTGACTAGAAACCTTTTTTTAAAAAAAGCTTCGAATTGGTAAAAGCATTTTACCCGCTAAATTCAAGCGGGTCCCCCCGCTTTCCGCATTCACCGGTCCTCCCGTTGCGCCGTGCGTTAGCCGTACCACCGGTATGCACACATACTTATATAGGTGAGGCTGGTCAACTCCCGTTGCGTCGTGAACTAGATTGAACTTTGAAGCTGCTACAACAACTCTATTCAAAAGCTTGCCTTGCGATTTCAATTTAAATATACTTAATTGTGATTAAGAAAGTATAATACATTGCATTAACATGTTGACATATTTTAATGAGCTTCTAACTCAATTTTTTTTTAATGTAACATACGAGAAAGTAGAAATGAATTCAAACTCACTATTTAATTTAGAATCATTCCACTTTCCACAGTAAACTCTCATCTTATTTCTCCCTAAAAAAAACACTGTTAAAAATATAATCCATATATTAAATTATAGAAATAATTTGTTATTTTCTATGTCTAAAATTGAATATCTATTTTTTAAAAAAATACTTACTTTTTAAAATATATAAAAATTTAATTAACAATCACGCTAAATTAACATATTTATATACTACTAGCTCTTGCGATTTTATCGACATAGTGTGCTATTCCACCCTTTCTCCGCTCCTTTTTCTATCTCAATCTCGTCGTTGGTGCATCTCCCACTCCTCCTTTCTCCATTGTTTGTGGCCAAGATGCAGATTTAGCTTCGACCAAATCTTGCTCTTGGTCGGAAACTTGCTTCTCTACTTGCCTTGTTTTTCTACTCTTCTTTAAACCATGAAAATTTCTTTTTTGAAACTTTTGTTCACAATATTTAGATTATTGGCATAATCTTTGCTATAATCTCTTTAAATTTGAGTCTCTCTCTTCTTTTTAAAGAATATTTTCTCTTACTCATACCAGATTTAAGTCATTCTTTCAGCTTTTGTCTCTCTTTTTTCTATTGGCAATATCTTAGGCCACTAATTCGCATAGGATCTTTTAAGTTTACACGTTAGAGATGAAGATGAAATTGAACTTACATGGTGGTGATGTTGAAAATCGTGAGAAGAGTGTCAGAAAAAGAAAAAAAAAAGATTGTGTTTGCTTTGCTTATTTGTATTATCTATTATCTATCTTGTTTATAAGGTGTGAGTGTTTTATGTTATCATTTGGAAATGATCTTTTGTTCATTAGCCTATTTGTGTAATCTGTCTCATTTTATTCTTAATGTAATTTTATTATCTATAAAAAAAACTTAATGTGGTATGACAACTAGCTACATTTTTAGCAAAGATAATTCAATAAATTATGTATAATATTCTTATATTGAGTCAAAAGTAAAAATTTCAGAAGAAAAAGTATTAAAGTTACAAATTTTTGGTTGAATATATAACTAATTATTTATCAAATTAAAAAATTGTTTGCGTAGTCATTGAAAAAGATTGAGGATAACAATTTGGACTATGAGGGAGAGAGATTGCAAAGAGGACTCATGGGGTCAAATATTTCAACTAAATGAATCTTCGATAGGGTCTTTATCCCGTGGTGAAGGAATATAGAGATCATTACGAATTTTATTCTTGCCATTCACTCTGTGTAAATGCGAATGTGTACCTATATAATATACTCATTAAATCAACGTTGATCTTTCTGTAGAAAATCTAAAACTATGTAGTAGATTTGACTCTTCAAACATTGAAAGAGATAAAGTACGTGTATGTGAATTGAATTTCACGATGAAAGTCTATTTCGTTCTGAGAAGTGATAATAAATATTAGAGTAGAGCACCTATTCAATTTTATTTGAAGATTTAAATATGAGCGGCAATGGCACTCGGAATCATCATTTATGGATAGATGCATGAGTTTAATTGTTGGTTACTAGTGTACTAATTACTTAAACAATTTGTTCTTTTTGTTCATTATGAAAAAAGTTTGTTAGGTCGTCGGCATGCATGCTTTCCACAGAGATAATAGTTTGATTTTTGGTTAGAAATAATTAGTGTTTCTTGGCATTATGGTTAGGCTTTCTTTCTGGTCTACATTGCCGGGGGATCAAAAGGTTTTTATGTGGATGGTTAAAATGCAGCAGAGCAAGAGCTTATTGGATGATTATACTTAATAGCTACTCAGTGAAACTTAATGGACTATTGCTTTCCTAATCCCCCTTAGAGCACAACAAAACATAGCCAAGCCACGTTTGTGTGTTACCCATAATATGCAACATTTCCTCTTACCCAAACAACGGCTTTTGCCACTCTCAATCCCTTGTCTCCGGAATGTATTCTCCAAATCTTCAAAGTACAAAAATAAATCAACATATCATGAGATGGCAAAGCATAAGGGGCACAAGATGCACAAAATTGATATTAGTTTATTGATCAAACATTTACAATTCGGAACAAGATATTCAACGTTCAGAAATTTGTTTTTTCTCTTTCTACTACAAAGAGAGAAAAGGGAAAATAAGCATATATTAAATCCACTTGCAGAAATTAACAATGCTAATTATGTCTGATAAGTATATATGGAATCATGAATTATACTTTACTTCTTTGATAAGCTGCTAATATGTATATGCTCTATTTTATTCAACTGGGGGGGCTTTTAGAAAATTATGTCTTCTCTTTACCTAGAATTGTGAATCTACAAATTGTGCGTTGCTGCTTTACGCAATTCACACCAAAAGTTCTTAGGATACAATATGTAAGTTTCTCAGACAAGCAATTGTGGAATCATTTCTTGATTTTTCTAAGTTCTCTTGCACTGCCACTGCACCACAATTTACACTATCTATTATTTTTTTTTCTTCAATGTTTCTTTTGGGCCCTCAAAATTTTTTTAGGTAGGTGAAAAAAAATTAGTAATAAAAGGATTGAATGAAATGATTCAAGAGAATGGCCTCAATTTATGTTGTCTCACATTGATAGCTACTCCAAAACTCATACCTATTGCTTCTACCATAACTAACATAACTACCCTCAATAAAGAATTCCGGTAGGGAAATATTGATTATTTGATTTAACTTCGGCACTTCAGGGATATGATGTACCCGAAGTTGACATGCTAGAGTGGGAGGACATGATTATTACAACCAATTAGTTGTCATAGACTTCAAATCCTTAGAGGGTAAGTTTTTTTTTCTTCCTTCTTCTTTTAACACAAGAGGAGATAAATGTGTGAATTTCAAATGAAGGATCTTGCCGACGAAAACACTTCCAATCAATTAAACTATGTTTCCTTCTGGTCATTTTTTTTTTGGTTATGAAAAAGAAAATGGAGTATAGGGAATGAGTTTGGGGATGTTCTGCAAAAAACACGAGAATGCTTGGAGACACTGCCAGACAATTGTGCCAAGGGTTTAAATTTCCTTTGGGTTATTGTTAACGTCTAAAGATTGAAAAATCCATTTGGATATAAGCTATGTTCAAAGAGCTCTTCTTTTTCACAACTACTCACTGCTGCAACTTCTTTTATCCTCTTCTTTATTGTTTTCCGTCAAGACGGAGGTGTCAATAGAGATATTGATGTATTTGTTTATTATGTTTGTGATTTATTCAACTTAGTATTAGCGTATTGTTTATTTTTTATCTATGAGTATTTGTTCGTTATCTCATTTTTGTAATTTATTTCTTATTTTCAATTTGAAATGACTTACTTATAAAAAATAAAATAAAATAGAAGAAGAAATTGAACCAAAAATTGAAAATTCCAATATTAAAAAAAAATAAAATAAGAAAGAGAAATTCTCCACTTCAGTAAAGCAAAGCTCAAAGGCATAACAAATAGTACTAGAAAGCATGGCCCAAGTTTATGACAGCCTAACCAGCCTACCCCAGGCCTTGAGCCAAATGGGCCAATGTTTTTCTTCTTTATTTGCATTATATAATTTAGCTTTAAAATAAACAAATATAGTTTATAATGTCAAAAATAATAAAACATAAAATTTAAAACTTAATTAATACAAGAAAGATAACATAGAAGGTTTAAAGATTGTTTCAAAAGAACATATGTTAAGAATTTTAAATTTGGTGAGTGTAGTGGTTTGAGAATTGAGATAAATTTTATTAGATAGTTAAGATTAGGGTAAAAAATATTTGAATATTTAATAAGTTTAGGATAAAATTAATTTAAAATATATGGTGAGGAAATTAGTATTAATATTTATATTTGGGTTAATATTAGAATTTGTGAGACGAATTGAATTTAAAGAAATCAATACATTATTCTCATTAATGTAGTTAGTAAAGGATTATATAAATAATTGATGTAATTTTTTTTAATTAAGAGCATTGCTATTTAAACTTTAAAATATAAATCTATTTATTTTTTTAAAAATAGATAGTTAATTTTGAATATTCTAAAATATAAATATAAATTTTATTAAACAAAAGTAAAAATAAAGACTCTCAATAGTCAATTCCGAACATATATAATATTACTCCTTTCTTTTTTCTCCTTTTACTCGATATTTTGGAGATTCCTACTAAGTTTTTCACTTATCACATGAGGTAGTATTTAATATTTTATCATTTTAACTAATTATAAAATGAGTCTATTTATCATTTTCAATACATAAATACAAGTTTTTAAGATATTTAATTAAATTTTCAACTATTATTTTTTTCTTTTTATAGGACAGAAAAAGGGAAAATTATTTTACGAAGGATATTATGATCTATTTATCAAAAATTTACATGAATTTTTGTATTTTGAAAATATGTAAAGTTATATTTTCTGATAAATAAAAAACTAAGAGAATAGAATTTTAAATTCAACAATCTATTCCCTCAAAAAAAAAAAAAACAAATCAACAATCTAATATTACGGTGTAACATAGTGGAAGAACTAATATGGCCCAAATTTTCTGGTCCAAGGATTCTTAGGTTCCATACGTGTGGATCTAAGGCCCCCTTAGAGCCTTTCAATAGAATTCTCTTTATGGGCTATTTATCTCAATAGAATTATTTTTTCTTTTCTTTTTTTGAGGAACTCTCAATTAAAAACGTGATAAACTCCTGACACGTTCCGATCTTGTCATGGGCCCACGGCAATCCATCTAATCCCCGATCTCTGAGAAAAATAGTTGGCACTACGTTTTTTATTTGTGATAGTTGGCAGTAGTTGGCAGTAGGGCTGTATTTGAATAAGGTTTGTAGTAAGAAATTTTTAAATGAAAATAAAAATTGTTACTTTTTATTAGAAATTCATGTGACATTAGTGGTAGTACATTAAAATTGTAAGAAAATATAGATGATAAAAAAAGAAAATAGACCCTACTTAAATAAAAAATTAATTTGATAGATATAAAATGGTCCAACTTCTATAATTATTGCATGAAACATAATTAACTTGGATTTTTTAAAAAAAATTGAAAAAAAGTGTTATGAGGATAATATTTTTGAGAAAAAAATTTTCAAGTGAAAAATCGGGTTAAAAAATAGCCTTGTAGATATGTATTCAAATTTCATAATTTATTCATTCATAATTAAATGTTAACTTTAATTTACACTTTTAATTCAATATGTCTAGAATTGAATATTTACTTTAATCAATATTTATTATATGAAATTCACTAGTAACTTGCTTAATTTTTAAAAATTAAATCCCACCCGTTTATATAATTATGCTATTAATCAAAACAATAATAAAAATAGTATAATAATTTTCTTATGATAAAAAGCTTTTACTATTTTTAAATTAAGTCAAAAGTATTACTTTAATTTTAGATTATAGATAGTATCATATTAACTGCATGTTACATTTTTTTTAAAAAATAAAATAATTGTTATAGAAGTTTATCACGTTGATGAATTAATGAAATTCTCTACCTAACTTGAGTTCAAAATTTATCCTGAAAATATAACTATTGTTGCACGGGATTGCTTAGTGTAGTTTGCCTTTGTGGACTATCACGGGGCAGTATTCTTCCATAGGAACTCTAAATCATGCGTTTGACCTTGATCTACTAGCCCAACTACGTTGATATTAGGTGAAGGCGTGAAGCTAACTAACTATGAAAGGTTAGGCTTAATTTGACTAAAAATTTAGATGTTGAGAATAAAAGTTGAAAATAAGAAGAAAAAAAATATTGATAAAATTTATTATTATTTATTATTTTGTATATATATAATGAATTAATGAAAGTGTAAAAATTTAAGCTAAAATATTTAGAAAAAGTTAGTATTCATTAGTTCGTAATTTAATGTTCGCATTTTATTTTATCTAAAATTTTTAAAAAACTTTTGACTTAAAAGAGAGGTATTACATTATTCTTGTTATTAATTTGGATAGCGGTGAAATTTTTAGATAGTGAGAGTGATGACGTAAATATCTTTAAATTAAAGAGATTGTTAGCATAATTTTAAATGAAAAATATATTTTTTTAAAAGTGAATATTTTAATTATGAAAATTTCAAAATAAAATATGAACATTTCATTCGTATGGATGAAATATTTAGTGTGTAGTATTTAGAAAGTTGTGGAGAACTAGTAATACTAATATGTTGAGATATCACATTTTGAATTTTGGATGAATTTTTAATGATAAATTATTTTTCTCAAATTGAGTAGAGAAAGAAAGAAAAAATAGACAAAAAAGACACTCCAAATTAATATATCTAAAACGGAAATATATTCCTTTACTTTAGATGGAGAGCTATATAGTAGTATTTGTCTATTCAGCTACATATGGATATAGTCAATCCCATCACACAATGTGGCAGGCTAAGGCAATACTATTGAAAGACTACTAACTTGGTTGAGTAATTGATTTTGAAGCTATTAGTTTAAGACAGTGATTTCTTTAAAATCTATGTCCATTTTTAATTTGATATAAAAGTTAAAGAGAACATTTAATTTAGAATAAGGAATTTTATGTAAAGAATAGTATTAATTTTAACAACATAAACATTCAATTTTGTGTTTATTTAATTTTGTCTAGACAAAAATAGTTTTAATTGCGAAAATAAAAAATTGTATAGTTAAAGCAAATACAGCTAGTGCAACTTTGTCTAAGCTAGGTTCAGTATATAAGCACATGGTGCACATGGTGCTGCCTTTAGTTTAAATAGGCTTTCTTTCTTGCATTAATCAATGTTAATTTTGCCCTTCTAATCTGTCTAATCCAAAAAAAAAAAAAGGTATGTTATAAATGTTATAAAAATATCACTGGATTTAGCAATTCATTCTTGTTAGCCTTTGTGTGAATCAGAAGATTTTATGCAGAAAATATAAGAAACTAAATAATGTTGTAAAAATCACTAATATAAAGAAAAATGAGAGAATTCGAGCGCAGTACAGTGAGTGAAACTCTCATATGTGTTTTGTGTATTCAAGATAATCCTCATTCCCTCAATCCCTAATGTATGAAAAGAAAATAAAAAGAAACACTGAACAACCTTATTCTATTGGTAAGGAAAACACTATCCATCTCTTTCCTTCTTTCGTCTCTTACTAGTAACACATTCATCTCATTAAAAAGAAGTTTTTTTATTCAAAAAATTCTCAAAGAATTAAAAAATGAATGGGGGAGTGGAAGACTCCACTTTTCCTAGGAGATGACTCTCCATTTTTATAAATCAAAAGACTTGTTTGGTCTTCATAAAGTTTCCATGTTAAATTTATCTTTTAGAATCATAAATACACTATATGCATTTTCAAAAATAAGAAAAAAAGTCTTCAAGTTGGCATGAGGACCATAGAGATTGGCTAAAAGGCCGGAAAGCCATGTGAGTATTCTTAAGAAGTAAGAGATGAATGGGGGAGTGAAAGACTTCATCCCTAACTCTCCTTTTTATAGGGGAGAAAACACACTTGATTTTTATAAAGTTTCCATGTGAATTTGGCCTTCCAAGTCACATATATACCGGTCTCATGTCGCTACACAGGAGGCGTGAGGACATGTTCCAACCTAGTTAACTCATGAGCATGATCTTATTTCACGGCTGAGAAAGGAGAGAATTTCATATTTAACATTAGCTCTAATGCAACTACCTTCTTTATGTGTATAACTCTTAATACTACTTTTATCTCAATTAGATAGACTTGTTTTTCTTTTTAATTTGTTTTAAATTATAGTTTATTTTTCTTATTAAAAATATAAGTATTTGTTAATTGATCAAAAAATATATATACAAAGTAAGATTATTAACATATAAAAAGCGTATTAAATTCATTTTTAAATGATAAATAGTGAAAGCATTTTATAAATACTTTATAAAAAATATACATTTTTTTATAACATTAATTATATTTTTAATCAATATAAAAAATCAAATAAACATATCAATTTCATTAGGACTTAATAAATTTTTAGGAAAGGGTAAAAGGTTGAATAAGAATGATCGATGCCCATATTACAAGAAGTCTGCGGATTAAGAACAAGGTTGCGATGCCATTACGCAAGTGGGATTCCATAAACACGATATCCGCGCGGGTGACGGGCCTCAAGTTTTTTTATAACTCCTTATTCTTTTGAGAAATATATATTTATAAAAAAATAGCATTTATTCTCTATTATTTTTCTTCTTTTACAATATATTTCCTATATTATACTCATTTGATTTCAAGTTTTCAGTTCCATATTTATAAATGGGAAACCAAATTCTATAATTTGTCATGAAGCAAAAGAACCAGGTTTCATGGAGGAAACAATTCTTTATAATAATTACTATTATTTTTTTTTCTTGATGAGGGAGAGTGAGAACTCCTCAACTGTAGGATATGCTTTACAGACACATGGGGAGATAGTCAATAATATTCAAATTTTAGATAAATTTTCACAATATTTCAATGAAAATTTACGATTTAAATCTGCAGGATATTCAACTATGTCACTGGAGGCATAATCATTACTATTATTATTGTTATTATTGGGGGTGAATCGGTAAAGGATCAATTTCATGCATTACGCGACAGTGAATGGCTCCAAGTATTTCAAACAGAAAGAAATGCTTACTATTTTCTTTCTAGTTTGCGGTTCTGGCTTCTTTATGGCCGAATAGCTTCCCGACAACTTGGATCCGTGACAAACTTATAGCCCAACGTTGATCACGTTTATGGTTGAGCATTCAATTTTCGGTTTGTTCTTCAATCTGACAATTCCATCTATTTGTTTTTTTTTATGAAAATCTAATTAAATCGTAATATTTATAAGATCGAAAAATTGAATATCGAAATATTTCGATTCGATCAAGATCAAAATTTCACTTATATATATTTAAAATGAAAAATTAATTTTTTCTAACTATTTTGTAATGTCTATATAAAATTTACATATCATTCATAAAAATAAAATGTCATCTCATTGTATGAAGTTCTTGTATCATTAGCAAGATTTTTATCAAGAGAAGAAAAAAAACATGAAATTAGAAACAAAAATGATTAGTTGTTATTATTATAAAAATAGAAATTCGATTTTTGATTTTCGGTATATTCTTTAAAATTAAAGATAAAAAAATGAATCAAAATAATTTTATCCTTCAAAGATTGAATTGAATTGTTAAATCGAAAAATCGAACCAAATTTTAAAATTCAATCTAACATGATCACATTGCACCCAAGGAATTGATATACTCCATCACCACATAAATCTAAGTCATATATATATATATATATATATAGAGAGAGAGAGAGAGAAATCTTAAATGTAAGCATATTATGCCTAAAATTTATTTTTTTCTCTTAATTATAATTATAATAGTTTTTAAAAAAAGAAACAAAACATTAAATAGAGAGTAAAATTGTCAAAAGTATCATAATTATATATTTATAATTGCATAATGACTTATATTTAAAGACAAAAAAAATTAAGATTAAAACAATTTGTATTTAAGGACTAAAGGAGATATTTCCTTCAAGCTTTGAGGATCCGTTTCATTTGATATTAGCCAGAAAAAGAAAAAGAAAAGGAAAAGTGTGCGCACCATGTTTCTTTTGATCTATAAGCACGCTAATTTCTGTCGGCCGAGTATAATGAGTGCTTCACTCCAATTTCAATTTATAGCACTTTGAAACACTAGCTTTCTTTCTTCTTCTTTTTTTCATGCTAGACAGGGTAGGTAATTTCATAGAATGTGGAAATGGGACTTTCTTTGGAAGGGAGGCAACCTATTGATTTACGAAAACTCCTTAAGAAGCAATTTTCATCCCATGATACCCACATTGTTTGGAAGTCCGACTTATCACGGTATTTTGAGTTTTGCTATTAATAGGATTTGGGACTTGAGGAATAGTCAACCCGGCCCGAATCTTGGTCTCCCCCCTAAACTAGGAGATATGATGATACTCAACATTACATGGAACTACAGTTCTGTTGGAGGGGGAAGGAGGGGGGGGGGGGGGTGGAACATATATCCCTCCTTCAATTTTTATTGGTTGCAATCCACCACCTTCAACATATACAGTAGCTTGATTGGATGAAATATTGGAATTAAATAGCAAATTATATGCCATTTTATCTAATTCAAATAAAATTTTAAAAATTTATTTTATTAAAATTTCATGTTCACAATTTGATTTAGTTCTACCTCTCCTAAATTAATATCTTAAGTCGTTGAATTAATAATCATAAAAATAAAAATATTATTGCTTTTTTTTTACAAAAAAAAAAGTCCTTGATCAAATTAGGCCATTTTATTATATGATTTCTCTCTCCCTCTTCCAAGTGCGTAAATTAGACTATCTCATTTCTTTTTGGTAATTAATTAGACATTTTCTTTTCTTTTATAGGTATAATTAGGAAAGCTTTATAGCGATTCATTCCAAAATTTATAAGTCATTTTAGTAAACAAAAGATTCACAACTTAGCATTAGAATTTTCCTAACTATCCACAGTGGGGTGTGTACAAAAAAGTCAAGGATCATGTACGTTCATGTTACGGTTGTTCCATAACATATGAATAGTTTGCCTGAAAATAACTCTCCAATGATGATTCTTGGCTCTCTCTGCCATCTTCATGAGGTTCCATTGCACCCATTCATGTGGTGTGGTGCCACCCCAGAATTCCACACAGTTAACAAAAGGAAACAGAATGCCCCAAACAGCTCTGGCTAGTGTGCAGTCTCTGACAGCATGAAGAGTTGGTTCCGACCAGGTACCACAACAATCGCATAAATGGGAGTCCATCATTGAACGTTTCCACAAGAGTTCTTTAGTTTTGAGTCTGTCGTGGCTAACAAAGCAAAGAGTTGAGGAAGGCCTCAAAGGGCCTGGGAATTTCCTAATGTTCCGCCAACTAAACCCCATATCACTAGTCTCCGGTTTAGCAACATGAAGATAGGCTGACTTGGTGGTAAATATACCAAAGTTGGTCAAAGTCCAATACACTTTATCTTCCCTATAACACAGACAGATTTAGGTGGCGAAGCTTGTTTAGAATTTCAGCAAGGAGAAAAGGTTGTAGAAGATTTTCTACCCAACCAACCATCCCCTATCTAGAAATCAGCAACCCACTTAGACAAATAGTATCATGGTAAACAGATGATGTTCAACCACCCAAATATCTAGCCAATATCTGACTTTCTTACCATCGCCAGGTTCCCATCTTAAGGCAGCCACAGATGTTTCATAACCCCACAAGATGATCTTTGTTTCTTCAAGCCCCGGAAGCTTTTTACACCATGATACAATCCCCATTCTAACATATTGAACAAAACACAAACCAATAAATTCATTTAAGGATCATTTCTAGAAGGTTGTTATAGTGTAAATTGAAGTTTATTGCTTATATAATAAACAAGAACTTTGGTATAAGAAAAACGTCACAATCAATATATTAAACATTGATTGATAAGTCAAAAAAGAATGGCATAGGTACAAGACTTTTCAAGAACAAAAGCTTTTAAAAAAATCAAAGAGAAAATAATATTTACATCTTTATTGATAAACTTATATCTTATTTTTTATACAAAGTCTTGAAAGTATTTATAATAATAAAACCCTAAATAACTAAAAAAACATATTACTTACAATTAAAAGAAACCTAATAAATATATATATTCCTAAAGAAAATCATAGTACAAAGTATAATTGGAAATTACTACTAACTTTCGTATAAAATAAAAAATAATCTTTAGGCAATATTTCCAAATCCTTCTTTATGATGGAAAAACTTGAAAAATATCCAAGAATTTTGTGCCCATTCAAAAAAAAATCAGACTTGGCTTCGACATTGACTCCAAGAATCAATAATTTTAAATAGTTTATTGTTTGAACTCCAATTTAACTTGAACTTGTCTTGGATGTTTCTATGCACAAAAATTCTTCAAAAATCAACAATTTAAATTTCTTTAAACATTTTATCATCATTTTCCCCCTCTTGAAAATGATTTGCACTCAAACCTTCAACATCTTTATCGTTGTAGCTGATACCAAATTATATGAATACCGTTCTAACCGGTAGAATAAAACTGGACAACAAACGAAAAAGAATCCCAAGAATCATAAATGAACAAGTTTGTTGAGCATTAACTCTTTATTTAAAAAGACAAAAGCCAAGACTACAAGCATGATGCCACACTTGGTTCAAGAATTACCTATAATCTAAGTAATAAATCGAAGTAGAACATCACTAAGTATTAAAGTGGATAAGTTCAAAAGATAAATCCCTCAAATATGATTGATAAACTAAAATTCTCATAATACTACTATATTTTTTCTCCAATATTCGAGATCAGAGATTAGAGATTATTGCCTTTCTTTAAAAGTCGCCAACTATTCTTGACCAACATGGCTTTATTCATTTCAACCAAGTTTCTAATCCCCAAACCGTTGCATGCCTTTGGAATGCAGATCCAAGGCCAACGTATTGGATGAATTGATTGCTTCTTCTTAGTATCTCCCAAAAACAAATTATCTGCTCAATCTTTCTAGCTCATCCAACAAATATTTAGGCAGGCTAATAGTCTGCATCATATATTGTGGGATGTTTGACGCCACAGATTGAATTAGTAACGTTTAGTTGCTCTAGAAAGACACTTGAACCTCCAACCAATAAGCCTCTGATGCACTCTGTTGATGAGAGGAGCAAAGAAAGATTTGGTTTTCCTCTCATCAACCAAAGGCACTCCAAGATAGGTGCCTAAATTTTTAGTTTGAGGAACACCAAAGTTTCTACATAAATGACGGGCCATGGCTTTGGATGTGTTGGGGAAAAACCAGATTTTAGATTTACCAAGATTCACCTTTTTGTCCCGACAAATGTCCTGTAGAATTTGCTCCATAGTTGCAGCTTTTTTAGATGTGGCCTCTCGAAACAAGAGAAGATCATCTGCAAAAAAACAAAAAACAGATGAGATAGTCATCATCCGACCTGGTAGCTTTGACTAATTTCCAAAGTTTGCTATCCATTGCTCCTTGGATTTGGTAGCCAAAGACCTCCATGCATAGAACAAAAAGGTAGGGCGATAAGGGCTTTCCCTAGCTACCTTAGGTCCCTTTGAGGTCTGAAAGAGTCCAGAGTTAACCTGTTCCAGAAATTAAAGCCTCCGATATACAAACATGATTAGAGTAATGAGGTTATATCCAAGACAAACATCAACAAGAATCTGTCTCAAGAAACCCCGATCCACTCTGTCATAAGCCTTTTTCAAGATCATCTTTCACAATCATATTCCTGATTTTGCCCGTTTTGTACCTCATGGAATGGAGAATCTCCTATGCTACAATAATATTTTACAAGTCCCGAGCATATAGAAATTGACACAAGCTAAATCACAAAAATTTTACTAATACAAACAGGTAAGTTTTCGAATCCTGTTAAAACTAATTAGTGCTGATTTGTATTATTTATACGTGCCAATGTGATCCAATGTAAATATGCAATCAGTTGCTATATAATTCACGATTAGCATGAGATTAATTTCTAAATAACCGAGACTAATGTCTCCATAACTCAACTCGAGTCATAAAAAAAAATCATAATAATAATAATATTGTCCAATGTAAGTCTTCCTGAAATGAAACTCAGATTAGTAAATGCTAGTCAGGTGAGGCATGAGTGTTTCAGCCGATTTGCAATAATATTCGTGATTACCTTTACAATGACGTTGCATAGAGCTATAGGACGGAGTTGGGCTATGCTTAAGTATAATTAGACTTTCTCATTAGTAAATTTTCTAGAAACCTATACTTTCAATTTCTAAGCTACCAGGTTTCAAGAAGTCCATTGTAATAATAACTGTTCTGATTGATTTATCCTCTTCATGCAATTTCGAATTACTTAGAAAAAATTCCAAAGAGTCTGCGCTATACTGTTTGAAGTAAAAATTGGTGACCTCAAGCCATCACTAGTCAACAATTACCGACTCCATTGCTAAATGATTAAAAAAGGGCCAGGTGACATAAAAACAACCTTGGTCACTTTCTACTGTCTCTGCAGGTGTCGTACCTCAAATAAATTAATCCTTCTAATATTCTTTTTTACATATTCTCTTTTCCTTTTTATGTCAAAATATTTATCTCTTTCTAAATAAAGTTATTGTTTATAATTTTTAAAAAATTACTCCTATTTAAATTATTCCACTATACTTTTCCAAAAATAAGTTTATTTAATTATATTTCTAAAAAGGTAATTATTTTTTTTTAAAAAAAATTGTGTTGAAAAAAAGTTATTTCCTTTAAACTTTTACCCATTTCCAAAATTGACAAATTTGTTTCAAAAAAAAAAAAACTCTTTACCTCTCAATTTTTTTTGTGCTTTTTAAAAGAATATAAGAGAGATATATTATTGGAGATGATTCTTTTTAAAAATTAAATAAAGACATTTTACATAATTCTATACTTTGTACTATCAATTTAATGAATCCTAAATATGCAAAAAAGAAAAAGAAGGCAGCACGTAAACAACGAAGCAAGTACATGCAAAATTACTGAAAAAAAATCTTCTAATAATTAATATTCCCTCCCATGCATATTATACGAAGCACAAGAAATTATAAATTAACAAAATTTTATAAAACTATAGGTAACTGACTAAAAATAATTTTACTCCTCAAAATCAAATTTATTTATTTTATTCTCTTATCCGATTCACTTTTCCTCATAATTCTCCATATTCAATTAATATTGCATAATAATAATAATAATAATAAAATAGAAGATTAATTCAATATTGTGTTCCCATTTTCTCACTATCAATTCACAGTGTTGATATTTAAATTAAAACATCATAAATAGAAGATCATTTATATCTATTTCCAATTTGGGGAGTACGGAAAAGTTTTAGTATACGATTTTTTTTAAAAAAAGAAACAGAAAATTGGACTGGAACCGAATGGGGACCAAGGCCTGCTTGTAACCGAAGCGCCTAAAAACTTCGACACAAATGATATGGCAAAAGATGTTCATATAAAAACAAGAACATGTAAGGATTCACGTTTCCATGACATCGGCGAAATCGCAAAAGACAACAAGTGTCATTTGAAAAAAATTATGAGTAAGACATTTGTCATCGAGTAAAAGTCGGAATATATATATATATATATGTGAATAGGATGTTCACTATTTGGTTTGGATCCAAATATCGAATTGGATCGAGTCATTTTTTGAATTTTGGTTTGATTTTTTGTTTTTCTGTCCAATTCATTTTGGTGAGAGTATTTTTTGTTTTGATTTTAAGTGAAGTTATATTTTGATAAAAAAAAATTTATTAGAAATTGAAAGTTGATTGATATATTTTGGATCTCATATTATTAATAATATTATAAATTATATAAATTATTTAATATTATAATTTTAATTAAAAGGTAATATAAAAAATATTATTTATGTGATTTGATGAAATCATGTATAATGTTAGAAAAAAGTGTTTTGAGAGATTTTTTTTTAAAGAATTGAAAAAATTGTTTTGACAAGCAACCCAAATATAGCCTAGAATTTTGGTTCAGTTTTGATTATGAGATTAAGAAACCAAACCAAATCGAAAAATCAAAACTATATAATTAAATAATTAATATATTTATTTTTAATAAAAAATAAAAGATATTAAAGGGAAAAAAAAAACCTAACTACTACTCCAACCTAACCCTTCTTTTCTTTCTTCCTCTTGAATTTTGATATGGAAGACTAAGAATATTTATTTTCTTCACTTGTGAGAGTTTTTATTTTTATTTTTAAATGATGTTTTGATAGATTTTTTAAAAAATTCGGTTTTAAACCAAACTAAATTGGATTAAACCAAAATAGTTTGGTTTTTTTTGTTTTTCGATTTTATAAAAAAATATATATATGATTTGATTAGTTAGTCAAGCAAAATTAAAAAAATTAAAATTTTGAAACCAAACACTGAACCGAAAATCAATTGCACACGCCTTTATATGAGTTCTCCTTGGATTAAACTTCTAAATTAGTCGTGTTCTCGACTAAGAATGGGATGGAATCGTAAGTTTTCTTTGGCTAAAACTCCTAAATTAGTCGAACACAATTAATTCTGCAGTCGATTTCGATAGACAAAAAAAAAAAGAAAAGCAAAAGCCAATTTATCCCTTTTTGATAGGGACGCCGCTGCTACCTGAGGCGCCGGTGGGAGGTGATGAATAACGTCTGACATCGGATGACAATGGGGAACTTAAAGACCACTCATTCATGTCCTTCGGTACTTTCAAGGCTTGTACATGCTGTGTGGGTCCCAACCCTCCATCTCCAACTAACGCCGTCAAACTCTCTTGGCTCTAAGGAACCCAAGTCCCCCTTATCCCGTCACAATTGTCTGTACTGTCACCGCCATTTTCTTTTATCTTTTTTCCCTTTTCAACAGAAAATTCAAAAAAAGCTTAAATTGGAATATACTCACATTTATGCTAGGAACGGATAGCACTTATCTCCTAAGGAATTTGGGCCTCAAACTTGTGATATCCTTTTGGAGTCATAATTTAATAGAGAAAGTAAAAGCGATGACAAATATGTCTGTCCCTGTTGCCCAATTGTGACCCATTGCATTCTCAAACTTTTTAATGCATGTCCAAATTTGTCAAAGTTCATAAACAGAATGAGTTAAATCAGAAAAATGTGGTAAAAATTAATACACCACGCAGAACATTTAAGTATTTAGTATTTTCTACTAATAAATCACAGTTTGGATTGCTTTTGTGAATATTTTCCAATGAACTTCAATTATTTCGATAAATAATAACGCGAACATAAATTAAAAAGTACCAAGTATCCTTCTTTTTTATAAGGTGAAATTTTATTTAGATATTTAATTTTGAAAGAAAAATACTTGTAACATTTCTCTAAAAAAATTTATATGTTTGCGCTTCTATAACTTTAATTGCGATTATAACTTTAATTGTGATTATATTTATAATCTAATTTAAGATGGTTAGGTATGCATTGTCTAAATCTGATTGGAATTTTGTTAAATATACTCGGAGATCTTATGGAAGTTGAATTAGAAAAAGAAAAGTGACGAGGACTTTTCTAAAAAAAAAGTGACGAGGAAGTTCAAACCAATTGGGATTTATATAAGTCAAATCTGGCTATAATAAAACATAACTTATTTGTTTTTATGTGAAAGAGTTATCCGTCTTCTTATAATATAGAAAGCGTGTTTTGTGTCTTTTATTTTATTTATTTTTGTTAAATTACTATTTTTTCTCAACACAATTATGATTTTCAATGATTTACAGCTAACTAGTAATAAAACGACATTCTAACAAGGATTCCCAATTGAAAATTTTATCCGAGAATCCAAGATTATAAACAGCAAATTCAAGTAAATGTCATGTTACATACGTAACGTTTTTATTAATTACAATCTTAGTTATAATCGTTTTAATTTGACAATTTTGATATATGACCTTTTTTTTTCTTGGCAATTTTGGTTAATTTACGTCCAAATTGACTAATCTGTCTAAATTGATCAAAATTACAAAAAAAAAAAATTAGCATCCAAAATTGAAAAACTTTGTCCAATTTTTGAAATATTTTTTGAGAGAAATTGAAATTGAAATGTATGAAAATCGTAATCATAATTGTGTCGAAATTACCATAAACAAGATTAAAAATAGATAAATTTTGTTTGAACTTGTTGGAACATGACGAGCTATAGAGAAATTTTATTTTAAAATTAATTTATCTTTTTATTTTTATTTTTTGGAAGGAATTGAAACTGAAACGTATTAAATTCATAAGTGCAATCATAACCATAATTGGAATGATATCAAAATCGAATTGGAACCTTGTTGAAACACAACACGCTATAGAAAAATTTTGTTTAAAAAATTAACTTTTTCATGTATTTTAAATTTTGTTTCAATTAGTTCTGATGTGGATATGGTTACAATATTAATAAGTAAATGACATGTTTTGGTGTATAATAATTCTAAATGACATGGTTTTAATTTTTTCGTTTGATCTAATAATTATTTTTTGATAAATAAAAAATTATTTTAAAATTTTTTATCTAATTTTTGGTTTTTTTTAGAGGAATCGAAATTGAAATTAAAAAGTATTAAAATGTAATTGTAATCATATCGTAACTTATTGGAACAAAATTAAAAATAAAAATATTTTTAAAAAATAGCAACGCCAAAAAGCCGTGGTGCATGAAGTAAACACTTTTCCACTCTGGCAAGAATTGTATGGCTCCTATTTGTTTGAACTAAGACATGAACCTATTCTTTTTCACCATTTTCTCTATTGTGTGATGTGTTCTAACACGATTTCATTTAATTTGATTTTGATACCATTTTGGTTACGAATAGTTACAATTTTATTGCCGATTCCTCTCTAAAAACTTAAAAAATTAAATAAAAAATAGATTTAAAATAATTTTAAATTTATTAGAAAAATAATTATTAGATAAATAAATTGGCAATTTTGGTTTTTTGGCATTTTTTTTATTAATTTAGACATTGTTAGTCAATTTAGATAGAAATTGACTAAAATTATCAAAATAAAAAAAATTATGTAGACGAAAATTATCGAAATAAAGTAATCATGATTGAGATTGCAATTACTAAAAATATTATATATCTATCGAGCCATTTACATGAAAATTTTCTAAAGAAGTGATCATGGTAAATTGTAGTCGGAAGGAGGCAGTAGATTCCATGGACAATATTTTAAAGAAATTATCCACGTGGTTTCGTGGGTCCATGGCAATATTTATCTCTTTTTAGTGAAATTAATTACTCAATTTCTTTTGGACAATCAAAATATAGACTTATTTCTTTATTCATTATCCTCTTATCCTCAGACACAGACACTCACGTTACTATTTCGGTTACGAAAAGCAACTCTTTTGACCACTTCTCTCCAGACCACGTGCCCCCTTGGCTTGATTTGCAAACCCTTTCATACCCCTACCTAAAGCCCCAAACCCCTCCCCAGTCCCCAGTCCCCAGTCCCCACCCCATCCCCAAGCATATTCTATTCCAAACCAAGGGCATTTAATATGCTATCTTCTTATCATATTTTATAAAACGTCACAGCACAAATATTTTTCATCAAATGGTTTTTGCTTTATTTATTTAGTCATCATGCAAATTATTTGCCTAATGTCGACAGATTGTCTTATGTGAATATGCTACCCCGTCCCTATTTAACAAATTGATAGGTTTTTTTTCTTTTTTCATTTGTTTCAAATTATAAATTATTTTATTTATTCAGGATATAATATATTTCTTTCGTTTCAAAATATAAAATGCTTTGAACAAATTTTTTATTACAAAATATAAAATACTTTGAGACTTTTGAGAGTTATTTTTTTTTCAATATTACTCTATTCTTAAATAAGGAGAGATAAAATAAATTGTTTAATTTTAAATTTCTAGGAAATAGTATGACATAATAAATAAAAGTATTTTATGAACCTAAAATATTTTATTAATATGTGTGAAATGTTCAAAGTATTTTATAGTTTGAAACGAATAAGATATTGGTTAGTTAACTAAAATATTTATATTTAAAGTCACATAAAAATAACAAATGATAGATATATTGCTGTAAAAATACACTTAATTAATGGACAATAATTTTCCAACAATGCACAAATTTCCCAATGCTAGAAAACAAAAGGAGAAAAAAGGAGTCTTCCTTATTTTTCAATAACTCGTTAATTCTCAAGCTTCCCAATGCTAGAAAGCAAAAGGAAAAAAATGAGTCTTTCTTATTTTTCAATAGCTCATTAATTCTCTTCAGTAAATAAATGAAATTATTATTCCAATAATGATTGACATATAGAAGTATTTTATGAATACTATATAAAAAATACATAATTTTAGATTAGTAGCGTGAAAAACCTATCATTTTGGGATGTAGAGAGTATATTTTATTATTCTATTCGTTCCATTTTAATTGTTCATATTTCTTTTTTTGATGTGTCTTATTTCAATTATCCAATTTATAATTTTAATAAATACTTTTACAATTATATATTTGATATTAAAGACATATTTGAATGATTTGTCAACTATTTAATAGAGAATATATATATTTTTAGAATAATTAATATCTACACACTAGTTATTAAATAAGAGCAATTTATGACATTTAGTTGAATAATTATTATTTTACAATGCTTCTATTAATTCTTGTATAAGTTTAAAGTGAATAATTAGAATGAAAAGTATGAGTATAATTTAACCGTTCAAATTGGTTAATACCGTTTATTTCTTCTAGCATTTTTATAAAAAAAAATGGCATATTGCGATAGTTAGGAAGTTTTTTAGATTTTATCATTCACAAAAGGCGTGGGGATTGGGGAAATATCAAGAAGTATTGCTCTCCCTTGACCCCAACCCCGGAGCAAAAGGGCAGGTAAGGAGGCTAATGGCAACTGGTGTTTAAGTTGACATTGGCTTTGGGATATTCAAAATACTTGCCGTGTTGTATAATCTCTTATTGAGAATAAATGGTGCAAGTAGTAGTATTTTAATTCTATAAGATTCCAAGATTTATCTCCTTTTGAACTCATGCAAATTCTTAAACGTGGAAGTAAATAACCAAAGCCACGGTCTTCATTCTTTCCTTACCTTGTTCCATTATAAATTTGGAGCCGCCCTTGAGATATTGATAAAGATGTCACTAGTCCTTTGAACAGACCTGAGAGGATAATTCACATCCTTCTTCTCGTACTAGTTTATTCTTTTGATAAGTCTAATAATAATTAAATAATTCTATTTTAGACAAATCCAGTCTAAGATATATTTTAGATTTTTTCTTTAAAAAATGAAAAGAAGGCGAAATGTAAAATTTACTTGAATTCTTCTGAAAAAAAGTGTTTCTTCTTCTTCGTATGTAACAGGAAGATTTTTCCTGCAAAATTTTCACTTTTGATTTGACATATAAATTAAGAAGATTTTTTGACTATGAATAAGTTGTTATTTAATCATGATTATTATGTAATTTACTTTGAGATTATATGTATTAATAAGATGCTAATCATTTAGATTAAGAATGTTGCTAATAAAATTTTAGATTGAAACTATATCTTAGAAAATTATATTTAATTTTAAATATTTTAAAATGATGGTATAAACGATTTTAAACAAAATGAGTATTTTTTTTTATAGAAAAATACATGAAAAACGTCTAAGTATGAACCGTACCCATGCTGTACAATCATAGATGATATTATTTTATCAATTAAGCTATATTTAATTATTTACCCTATAAAAGTCGTGGTTCACTTCTTCTATTAAGAGCTTTATGGCTTCTCGAAAAAGTTATATATAAATATATAACAAAAAAATTAATATATTGAGCTTTTATGGACCATCAGTAAAAACTTTTATGGAACCACTATTTTTGTTGTTTGACTTATTTAACATACGAGATCCATAAAGACTAGTCCATGCATACTTATAAATCCGGATTAAGTGCAGTTTAATAATAGTAGCAAAAGTCTATCTATAAATTTCCTACAAATAAAAAGAAAAAAACATGATTTTTTTTTTAAAAAATTGTTTATTAAAGAGCGATGTAATACTTATAATTACTATATAAACATAATGAAAGCATTAAAATTATTAATCTATTTAATATTTCATGTCTATTGCTAAAATAAACAATCAAATCATGATAAAAATAAAATGTTTGATGAAATTTGAGATTTTCAAGTTTTCATAATCGTGAAAGTATTCATAATTTGAAATACTAAATGTTTAAATAATTTTAATTATCAAAACACATAAAAATAATATTTGAAGACTTGAAGTTTAAACATATATTTAAACTTGACAAATACACTCATAAAAGCAATTGTGTGACAAGAATAATAACAAAATAAAAAGTCAGGTTAACGGTTTTAAAAATAAGAAATCATTATTCAAAACTCTTATCTTCAATGCAAAATATTTAGGTAACACTTTAATTTTTTTAAAAATTTAACTTTAGTATCGAAAATTTTTTCATTCATATTTAGCACTTTAACTTTTAAAAAGTTTAACTTTAGTAATTTCGTTCAAAATTACATTATATTACTATTTTTATTTGTTATTGAACTTTTTTTATTCAAGTTTAACATTCGAACTTTTTAAAAGTTCAACTTTTGCACTTGTATTTAAAATTCTTTTATATTATCATTTTCATACGTCATATGCAATTTATATGACTTTTTAAAAATATTTTGATCATTGTATAAAACCCATATAAATTAAAAATTATCAATAGCTCTTATTTACTGATTTGAGTTTGTCTTTATAAAAAATTGTGAGTTTTTATTAATTTTAACAATTTTAAGTTGATAGTATGATTTTCAAGCATTATTTAAAATGAGTTGGTAAATTTAGGGGTGTTCAAAAACCGAACCGAACCGAAAAACCGAACCGAACCGAACCGAAATTTTAAAAATGGTTTGGTATTTTGGTTTTTCGGTTTATTCGGTTCGGTTAACCGAAATTTTTTAAAATTACGGTTCGGTTTTCGGTTTCAATTTTAGAAACTTCGGTTAAACCGAAAAACCGAAGTTTTTTTTATAAAAAAAATTTGTAATTAATGTTTAACCAATTTTATTTACTTCAAAAATTATTTATATCTTTTCTATTTGAAGTGTTTTTGTATCCACAAGATGATTATTAAGTATTGTAAAAGAAGTTCATTCATCATATTTTGGTATATTATGAATCATTTTCGATATTTTTCTCATTGAAAATGTGTAAATAATATAATAATATGATTTAATTGATAAATTTTCTTTCGCCTATTTTTTGAATGTGCTTGTGTATTTGACATCATCATTTCATTTAATCATATTTATTTAAACTCATTGAATTTTTTTTGTAAAAAAAAAAAAATCATTGAATTTTTTTTTAAAAAAAAAACAAAAAAAGAGTGAAATTTCGGTTTAAAACCGAACCGAACCGAACACCGAAATTTAAAAACCGAACCGTAGTATAGTTAATATGGTTTGGTTCGGTTTATCCAAGTAAAAAAACCGAAAACCGAAAAACCGAACCGAAATTGTAAAAACCGAACCGAAAAACCGAATGAACACCCCTAGGTAAATTGTTGTTTTTTAGTTCAAAATTATCATAAATCGTTACTTTTTTATGTATTCCATTTCAAAATTTGTGTTATGACCTAATTAATAAAAAATCACATTTTTTTCCTTTTCCGCTCTATCATTACATTAGAAACAAGTGTAGTCTAAACGAATTTCAATTGATTTGAAACCCACTTGAATTGGAATTTTTTTTCTTCTAAAAAACGCATAAGAGGTTAATTTTTCTCAATCTTTTGAAGTTTATTTATATTTTTTCTCATTGAATTTAATAGTTTTTACATTGATCTTTTTTTTTTGTTTGTAAAAATGTGGGTTTTGTCCGCACATATAATATAGACAAAATATCATTGGTTTTTATGTTTTAGTTGTGTAAAATGTTATATTTGTGTTGGATTATGATCATATTTGTTAATTTATTGTTTGTTTGGTTGATTTATATGATGAATTGGCTGAATTTTGGAGTTTTTTTTAATGACTTTTGGCACTGAAGTTGAAAAAAATATGTACGGTTGAGAATTTCGAAAATGAATATAATATGTCAAAAAGAATCGACTGACATGTCTTTAATGTACCCAGATTCATCCAGACATTATATTTAGTGCTCGGAATTCACGTTCAAACATAAAGAAAGCATACACAATCTATCACTTCCGAGCAAAATTGTTTTATTAAGAACAAATTTTGGGAAAAATGCAATCTTTAGTATGAAAATGCGAAATTTACATTGATTCCTTATTCATTTGTACATTATATGTTTTTATTTTGATCTATGATATGTTCCATTGACATATTTTTTAGATTCCTTAAGACATTCAAAAAGCTCTTGATACCATATTTTAGGAAGAAATAGGACAAAATGTGAATGGATAAAAAGTAAAGAAATTGAAGCATTATTAACTGCATTATTAACAACTCTCAAATCAAATCAATACTATATTAAATATTTTCTCATCAATTAAGTGCTTGGCCTTTTTTATTACCGGGTTGTGGTGGTGGTGGTGGGGTGGGGTGGGGTGAGGGACTATAGTCCATAATTTATACTTTATCTATAATTCTTTCAAATCAGCTACTAACTTCATATTTTGTGGTGTACATCGGAATAATTTTTTAAAAAATTATATATTGAAACAAAGTATTTTTCCCGACCCTTAACTTGTATTCTCTCATTTAATGGAATCTCTAAATTTTTATTTTAAGAATTATAGAATTAAATATTTACATTTTTAAAAAATTAGTTCAAGAAAACAACTTTTTAATCAAAAATTTTCTAATGACTTTTTAAATTTAAGAAAATTAAATCTCAATAACTTATATTCTTTTGATATGGAATTGACTGCCTACATTTTTATTTTAAAATGTCCAATTTCCAAAAAAGCATGTTTTAGTTTAACAATTTTTTTAATTTAAAAAATTTATATCTCATTAATTATATATATTTTTAGAAACATCACTAACTAAATTAATAATAAATATAATGTGATAATTTCATATAGGTCAAAGTCTCTTATTAAATCAAATATGAATATTTAATTTTGTTGTAGAGAATATAATCTTATTACTAAAACCTTAATAATAAAGATATTAGGATAATTTTTTAATGTTAAATATTGAAGAATAAATTAACCTATTAAATTACTAGTCCCATTTCTAGTTTCTTGATGGTAAATATAATTAAAAAAGAAAAGTTCTTCAAAATTTTAATGACAATCATCTATATATATATATATATATATATATATATATTATAAAGTTCTTCCACCATTCCATTATTTTAACAAGTGTTTTCATTAGATATTTTTAAATTTTTTTTATAAAATCACAATTCACAATTATTCTTATAAAATAAAGTTGAATATGAACATGAATTATCATTAATGGGTTAACTACTCTATTTGACCATTTATCAATAAGAAACATTACAAGGTAATTAATTAACTCATTCAATTAAACATTTTACTTCTATTAATTTATATTTATATATTCCATAGAAAAATATACAGATTTTAAAAATAGGAAATTTTAATTATATACTCCATTAAAAATAGGAATTACCCAAAATTTAATTGATTAAATTTAAATATCTTATATTCCTATTAAATTCGCATTTGTTTTTGAGAAATATTAAAAGACTTTTTGTTTTTTGAAAGGAAATAATACAAAGTTAGATGATAGAATTATAATTTTGATGTCAAATTGGAGGGGTTCAACAATTTAATGGCAAAACTGGAATTTTATTTATACTAAGTACTCCATTCGAAATTATATTAATAATTATCCAAAATTAAATTCATTAATATAGAGAATTGAATTCAACTTAATTTTTTTTAGAAATACTAAAATGAAATTTTTTATTTAATAAACTATATATATTACATTATATATATATATATATTTATATTCAAAATCATAATAAAAATTATATATAATATAATTCATTGATGTAGAGAGTTGAATTCTACCTAAATTAGCATGAGTAAAATTTTAAATATTATTTTATTATTAATGTTAGTATAAAATTTTTATGAGTTAATAAAATATAAATATTTTAAGCTAAAAAAATAAAAAGTTAATTTTTCATATGAACTAATTTTAGGTCAAAATTATATTTACATCTTCAATAAAAAAATTAATTTGCATACATTACATTGGTGCCAGAATATATAGAAAATGATATAATTCATTTTTAATTTTAATATATATGAATTTTATACAACAATTGACATTATATTCGAATTATATTTGATTTGAATGACAATTTAAAAACATTTACGAGATTATAATTTTTTAAAATTATATATTATATTTGTATATAAAAATGTCAATGTTCTTGTGAACAGATTTTTATTTCAAAACTAATAAATTTATATTTCACTTTTCGTTTAAAAAATTAACTTTAATGCATTATGTGTGTAAAGAACAAGACTAGATTGATATGATATATATTTTTTTTATTCTCTTAATTATTATTTTCATAATTATCATTATATATATTATAGATTATAAATTTATTTTTATAATTATATAATTTGAAATATATATAAATTATAGTTATAAAATTTTAAATATTCCAAACGAACAACTAGTCATCAACAAAAACAAGAAACAACAAAGTTAGCACGTGCCACGTGGCTCGATAAAACTTGCAGCAGATTAGATATGTAGGAAGAAAGACGAAGAGGAGAGTTCAGAGGAAGTGGTCCAACTGTCCGATCCAACAACGTAGAAAGAGAGATTCACTCATTCACCTGCAATTGCCTGGACAATTACCGGCTAGTCCGGTTATGTGGTCAATAAATTAAGAAAAAGAAAAGGAAAGAAACTCCCCAGGCCAACATCATCCTATGGTATTTTTCTAAAAACATTTAATCTCTAAAAAGAATTATTTAAATATTTAAAATAAAAAGTGGGAAAAGAGAGAGAAAGAGAGGTTTTAGCACTCTGTTAAAAACTCTTGGTTGGTTGGTTTTGGTTCTCTCCTCCTCCATCTCCAAACCCAGAGAGGTTTTTCATTTCTGTCCACAATTTTACATCCTTCTCATTCTGCCCTCTTTTCTCGTATAAATACCGTTCACTGATCACAATTACTTTGCTACTGTGTCTTCTTATTCTTCTTGGTGCGATTCTTTCTTCGTTTAGGCAAAGCATTTCCGAATTCTTCCTATTTATATTTTTTTTTTGAAAGTTTTTTTGTACAGGAATACGAAGAGGGTTGGTGAATTCTCGACGGATCGTAGAGGTAATTATTTTGGTTGAATTTTATTGAAACTGCTTGTGTGGCAGTTGTGTTGTTCTTTGTTTGATGATGGGATGATTTGGGTTTGTTGGGACTTGAATTTCGCTTGATCTGCCATAGGAATTGTGGAGATCGGGTAGGTTTTTGGTCTCCGGGTGTAATTTATGGTGATCGTGGAAAGATCTGATGAGATTTGATTGGGTTTTCTGAATTGATTTTACTTGATCGCGTATAATTTGGCAATTATACGATAATTACAATGGTGGAAAACATTGGAATTCACGTCTGGAGTTTTTCAGGTGTATTTTGATGCAATCTTAGAATTAGAGAAGGGGTTTTGATATTTTTCCATATTTGGGATGCTCACTTGAGTATTTGGTTCTCAATCTTATAAATTTTGATACGGAGATTGGAATCTGATCTGATGCATATTTGATTCATGCCATTCTTCTCTAGTAAATCTTTCACGCGTTTGGTCATGCCATGTGTAGCTTATTGTAATTCTTCTTTCTTACATCTTTTCGTCTGCAACATGTAGACGGGTAGCATTCGCATTCCTGCAGATGCATAACATATATTTGTATGTGTATATCTGAACAATTCGAGTATGTGTAAGGAAAAGATTCAAGTCTTGTGCTTTAGAATTGAAGTTTCCTTTTCAATTACTTGAGCATGGAAGTATTTTTATTTTTGTGGCCATTTAAAAATGTTTAAAAATCTTGATTTCTGGCTCTGTGGGACCAAAGTTTGAACCCTGCGAAAAGAATCGTTGTGATCACCAACTCATATACGTTTCCCTACTCTTTTCAGATTATTATGAAAACTTGTATTTGGATGTTTTTTTGCAGCCTATTTCAAGTAATTTTATGTGCTTCATTATCCTGGATATTAAAGTGCCTTATTGTAAACTTGTTGGTAATGCCAAAATAGCATATCTTGTCAAGTGTCATAAGGGCAGTGGGTCAGATCTCACGTTTGTGTTATGTATATGGATACTTCTCTGTTGACTGACGAAATGAAATATTTTTCTTTTTGCATAGGTCTGATCTGGAAGGCTCTTGTTCTGTCTTTCATGATATTTTTCTGTAATGCTTCATGAGATATGGTGTTGAAGAAGAGGCTGGAGTATGGTTTCAATGGATATCAAATTCCTTTTATCCCCAGAGGTCCTAGATCAATTAGAGTAAGTGTCTCTGATTATGGTTGGTTTTGTGCAATCTTAATTATTCTGTATGTTCTCATGCATCTCCTGGTCATATATTTGCCAGAGGAGAGGTTCCCATAAGAAACCAGTGGTAGATCACCAAGTGTGCGCATTTGAATTGCTGGCTGCTGTAGCTGGCAAGTTACTACAGGAGAGTGAAAGTTCTGCTTCTAGTAATGCATCAGAAGCCAAGGATTTACTTGACATTCACATTGATGGGATCAAACAAGAACAAGTTGAAGAAAATAACAAAACTTTCAGGTTGGAGTGCCTTGACCAGGGAAGCTGTGTGGAAAGTGCCTTTATACCAGAACTTACACCCAAAGAGAACAATTATAAGCCTAGTCTGGGGGATCTTCCAAGTGCAGAAAATGATTCTTATTCAGAACGCACATCCACTGTCCTGAGCTGTGATTTCTCCAAGAAAGTGGATTGTGATTTGAAGTTGGGACTCTGCAATAACAAAACTGCAGAAGGGAATGTGCTCAGCAGAGCAGAGGAAGGCACCTCTGCTTTAGGGGATTTATCCAGTGGCCAATCAGATAAGGAAACAGTAAGACAGTTAGAAGATGAAATGAAACAGGGTAAAGACCTAACTGTGACTAACCCATGCAGTGTAAAGAATCCAGTGGAGAAGTGTATGAATAATAAACCATTGATTAACTCAGATAGTAGTGTACAGTTGTCCTTGTACAGGGACCCTCTTCCTAGGGCTTCTTTTCCCAAGCATAGGAATGCTGTAAATTTAGGAATTAGAGATGATGATGAAAATTCTTTTAGGTGCAATAAATTTAGCACCAAGTTTAGGGTCTTCAGACAACAACAACGCAATGGGTACCGGAGAATTAGGAAGATGCTGACATCGAAATACTGGAAAGTAGCTCCAAAGTTGAGAGATTATGAACTCTCAAACACCAGTAAGTATTTGGTACAGTTGATACGTGCTTAAATAGAAATTATCTTAGACAGATTTCATATCTGTTATTTGCAAGTGTATTTTATTTCACTGCTACTAATGCTACGCTTTTTGCACTATAGATGACGCAATGAGGCCCTTTTACCGGAATAGGAAAAGCATTCTAGTACGCGAGAGATGCCCACATGAAGCTCTTTCTAAGAGAAGGAAACTGTGTGACCGTAGGTTTGTAGCTGCATATGACCAGGAGGCCAGTAGTGAAAGCATTTCTAATGCACCTGAGAAGGGAATAAAGGGAGACAATCGCAGCTCAGATGCTATCCTTCAGAGAGGTCTGCATGCAAAATTTGTTTGGCTTTAAGTTTCTGGAGGTATCCTGCAATCTTAAATTGTTTTACCTCATTTGCTGCAGGAAATGGAGCATCAACTTCGGCTAAAGTTAATAAAAAACCAAAGGATCATAAAGGTAGAGATGTTGCCTAGCCCTTGTCCTTCCCCTCTCCCTTGAATAATTTGCTTTTATGATTTAAACTGTTAGATTCACTACAAGAAGGGTTCTTACTTGCATCATTTTGTGGATTCAGTCAAATTGAGCATCAAGTCCTTCAAGGTACCAGAGCTCTACATTGAAGTTCCTGAAACGGCCACTGTTGGTTCCCTTAAGGTATATAACACTTCAGTATGGGGGTTTTGGTGACGAGAGTTTTGATGGGTGCTTTTTTATGCTATGCAAATGTTTGTCTTGTAGACTCAATTGGATCCGATCCTGTTGAGGTCTGACCTGACATGGCATGATCTAGTCTCACTAGTGGTGGGAAAAAAAATAGTCTTTCTATTGATAACTGATTTTATTATGTTGAAAGTATTGAATATCATTTAGAGCTACATGCATTTTGTTTTTCGCAGCGAACGGTCATGGAGACTGTGACTGCAATACTTGGAGGAGGATTGCATGTTGGTGTTGTACTTCAGGGAAAGAAGGTCAGAGATGACAATAGAACATTACAGCAGGCTGGCATTTTGCAAAGTGGCAACCTTGATACTCTAGGATTTGTATTGGAGCCCATTCTTAATCAAATACCTGAGTCTGCCAAAGATTCATCACATAAGTTACCATGTGACAGAGATCAGAACTTGCTCAGGTAATGTTAAGTTTCAGATGCCTCTCTGGATCTCAAACTAGTTTGTGAAATTGGTCTTGTAGTATCCAAGCCCCATCATATATGAAGTTGGTTTTTGTGCGTGTGATGAGATAAAGTTTCTATTAATGACACTGCTAGAGCTGCATGTAGTAGTGATTGGTTCAAATCTTTAAATTGTGGCATTTGCACTAACAAAAATCATGTCCTACACTTTTAGGTCTCCGGGGAGCCCTGTCCTTCACTCAGGATTGTCTAATTCTACATTTAGCGATACTCCTAAGGTGGACAATCAGTATGATGGAAATCATGAAATAATACCTCCAACTAGAACTGCTACTGATGTAATGACAGATGGAGAGGTGCCAGACTCCAAAGCATTGGTTCCTTTTCCTTCCGTAAATGCTGAGGCACTTGCAATGGTGCCTGTGAACCAAAAAACTAAACGCTCTGAAGTTTCACAGCGTAGAACTCGGAGACCATTCTCTGTAGGTGAAGTAGAAGCACTGGTTGAAGCTGTTGAGATACTTGGAACTGGAAGGTGTGCATATACTGAAGCTGTCGTCTTAGTTAAAGTATTTTCTTTGATATTAGAGTGAATAATAAATTATCTGTTATTATGCAGGTGGCGTGATGTTAAAATGCGTGCTTTTGACGATGCAGATCATAGAACTTATGTTGACTTGAAGGTAAGAACTCTGCTACTGATGTAGAATGTGTGTTTCTCTTGTAGTTGCACTATGGAAATAATTCTTGATTATACAGAATTTGGACCCTCTTCCTGCTGATGCATGACATATTTCTTACTTTTTTTAAAAAAGAAAGGGACAAAAGTATCAATCCGTGGCATGGGTTTTTTCTTTATCATTCGCCACTGTAGTATATTGATTTGTTGGTGCATACAGGATAAATGGAAGACTTTGGTCCATACAGCAAGCATAGCTCCACAGCAAAGAAGAGGAGAGCCTGTGCCTCAGGAGCTGTTAGATCGAGTTTTATCTGCCCATGGATACTGGTCTCAACACCAGTCCAAGCAACATGGAAAGCATCATGTTGAACCCCTGAAAATTATGGATGCTCGAGGGGACTAGTTTGAAGTTCTCTAATTGTGAAGGTGTAAAAAGTTTATGATAGGAAAAGGATTAACAATGAAATGTAAAAAAGGAAAATTGTGAAATTTGATGTAGAATTCTCACACACACTGATTTTATTGCTTGGCCTCTTCTCTGCTGACTGAATGGGCTGGCACATGTAAATGACGGAATAAAGTCTGTTTTTAGAAGAATTACTAGGGTTTTCTGTTAATCCTATTCTTTTTTTTGGTTCTAGAGAGAGTAAATTGTAAGTTGTATTGATTTGTAAAACATTTGGAAATTCATTTTTAGTTCCCTCCTGGGGAACAACCTTCTGACTTGTAAATTCCATGAGATTGATGCTTCCTTTCTTTCATTTGATATTGCTGCAGCAGGTGACAACAGTCATGGTAATTGCTATTGACCAAGAATTGATATCAGAAATTGCTTTGTTAGAGATCATGATATCTCTGGCGGAATTTAGTTGAATCAAGGTCACTACACCCCAGATCCAACCCTTTCTCTTTGTCTAATAAAATGAGCTTTGATATGATTTGATGTGAAACTGAATAAAAAGCAAAATTCTCCCAAGAGTTCACCTCGTATAACTTCTTTGGAGGCTCCTTTATTACTGCACATGAATTACTCAGGGTGTCCAAGATTTAGGTGTTCTCTTGATACATCGGAAGGGTTAAGAAAGGGCAAATCATGATGCTGCTTTGTAAAATTTATCATGGATGCGATTGTTAGTTTAAACAATCTCTCATCATATACACGCACACATATACATATATTAAAGTAGGGGAGACAAGTAACTAACTATGAGGCATGAATGAAAGGGAGATGGAAGAAGAAATGTGTGTGTATGCACGTTGGAGCACGTGAAATTAAGTGTTGTTGTAGCGTGAAAAGATGGGGATATGATGGGATTATGGGGGCTGGCTTTTGCTTGAATAGCTGTTTATCTCTGTCATAAAACAACTGAAAAAAAAACCATTCCATATACTATAAGATTCGCTGGTATTGGTGAACGGGTTTTTAAGCCTAAAGACATTTGCGTTTGTAAGAAGCAAACAGCAAAGCAAAAAGGGTACTAAGTCAGAACTCAGAAGAGACAGAGACAGTTGCACAAGAATCAGATCTCAATCTATTTGGGAATAAGGCTGCTGCTGTAAGGAATTTCTGGGAAATTCTGTTGTAATAAAGTAGGTTTACAAAATTTTCTTGTATTGTCAATCTTTTTAGTGAAGTACCAGAGTTATGACTGTGACAAATTCTATCTGTGGTTTGCAAATTAGAGGACAATTATAACGTTTTACATAGTAGCTTATTTAATTTAATATATACTTTTTCATGTAAAAATAAGAATTGTCACATTTTGATATTTCAATTTAAGTTAGAAGAAAATATTTGATTATATGGAAATTTTGGTAATAAAAAAATTCAAATGACTTTTCTTGGAATCGAGGATTTTGTGTGTTTGACTATCAGAAACTTCAAATAATATTAGATACATTTATATTAAAACCAATTAATGTAATAATTCATTATATTAAGAAGGAGAAAAGTTAAAGTTCTAAAAAAACAATAAATACTTACTTAATATTACCACAATCCAAAAAATCATTGCAAACTTCATTAGTTTTTGTTAAATTTTTAACCTTTACAGATTCTTTTCTTTTATTTTTGCTAGATTGTTTTTTTTTCGGAATTTAGAGTAAGAAATTGTACATATTTTATGTTATATATATTATTTATTAAATTTAGAATAATAAATATTAAGTTGATTGAGTTTATAATAAACTAAGTTTTATCTAAACTTAAACCAAATTCGATTTTTATTCCACTTAAAAATAAAAACTCAAACTCACTTAAATTAAATTCAAAGAAAATCACTTTGAGTGAATGTAAATCCCAATGAGTCCCAAAGTGGGAATTGGATAATCAGATAACGAGGCCATATATTTTTGTGGGGTCAAGAGTCATTTTTTAGGCCTCAGTTTGGTTAAAAAGGTTTTAAAAAATTCTATTCATTCTTTCATAAAAATAATTCTCAAAACAATATTTTTACCTTCAAAATTTCATCAGATTAAAATTTTAAATTTTATTCTAATTTCCACATATTCATATAAAAACATATATTTTTCATTACTTTTTAATTAAAACACATTCTCAAATAATTTATTAAATTTATCTTTTATATTTCATACTATTATCAATAATTAAGACTAAAAAAATATTATATGAAACTTAATAATTTCCAAATAAAAAATTCTTATACAAACACAAAACTATTCTTAAAAAATAAAAACAAAAAAAAATATTTCTCAAATTCTAATCCAAATGAACCCTAATTAGGAGTTGGCTATCAAGATCAAATTCTTTCAAGAGTCAAGAGACTGAAGACCCAGTCAGTTTCTGAGAGAAAAAGAAAAAGGAAACAGACAAGACCCAGTTTCCAACTCGGCGCTGAAGAACTGCAACAACGGAAACATCGATAGAAGGCCTGCTAATGCTAATGTGACAGCAATTCCAAAGTAGGAAACCTGATGTGATGTGGAATCTTTCACAGGAAAATGATGTTCAAAATAAGAATCTCTCAGTGCCCTCTTTAGATATATGGTGTTTAGAGCTCAAACTCACTCGAGTTCTGAATATATTTTTCAATGCTATTTGATAATTAAGCAGTTTGAGTGTTTAAGTTTTGAATTAGGAAAATTAAAATGTCTAAATTTTTCGCAAATATTCAATTCTATTGTGATTTTTAATTATTTATAATAAACCATGAATATTAAATATATTTATTTTTAATTGTTATAAAAATGATGAGAGATTATCGATTTTCAATCTGAATTATTTTTATTTTTTTAGTTACAAGCACTTGTCTTTTGTTTTAACTTTTTAAAATTTATTACTTTTTTCATGTTATCATTTTAGACATTTTAATTAGTAAAACTTCTTTTTCGATTAAAATTACGTTCATACTCAATTTCTTTAAAAAAATAAATAAAATTAAAATCCATCTACATCGCTTCTTTATTCCTTTCTTGTTCTTCTTCCTCCCTAACTCTTTCTCCTTCTTGGCCTCTCTCTTCCCACAAGAATGTCATTGGCCAAGCTAAATTGGCATTCAAGGATAGAGTAAATAGATGTTGGCTATTGAATTATACCATGACCATTGTAATATCGTTGCCCATAACTTACTGCAGTGGGGAAAATCTCAGGGATATTCATGTTAGTCTATTCCCTAGAATGTGTGGTGGGGACTCTAATTTATGCTATTTCTAATGCATGAGTTCTTATTCATCAAACAACAAAGTCTTTAGTTAAAAATGTCACTTTAGGAATTATTACCAAGGAAAGATAAATTTTAATAAATACTTTTCTCCTAAATGAAATATTTTTATTTAAAAGTTATCTACACTCACCAAAAAATTTCTCTCACACTGTGCATCCAATATAACATTCAATTTTTCTCTCTCCTATGTCCATAAATAGTAATTAAATCCTCTCCATCCAATCATAGCGTAAAGAATCAGTTGAATTTGCATTCCCTTTAGAAGAGACTCGAAAGTATGAGTTGGAGAACTGTCAGACCTATCTGAGTGGTACACCCAAACCTACTTGGACTGAGCTCAGTGCTCAGAAGCCGGTTGGGCCCAAACAGAAAGCTACTACGCATTGACGTGGGCCCCCAGTAGGATGCGCATGGGATTCAACAAATTTCATTTCACATGCATTGCAAATGGCGACAAATTTCCAATTTCCTCGATTTCATGGAGTAATTTTGGGACCAGGTCGAATTCTTATGTATTAGTACTTCCTTGAAATTAAATAGTATTAGTATTTAATTTAATACAAAAATTAAATGACAATAGAAAAGTACGAAACTCTCGTTGTTCCATAGTGGTATTGGAAATTCTGTCTTAGAAACTTGTATAATGTTAATGGGGGCAGCTCCCCTATTAAATTTGATATGGTTCATTGAATTTATACTTGTTAATTTTTACTATTTCTTTTTTTTTTAAAAAAAAATAAATAGAAGAAATTTCATCGAGGGGATTATTGGTTTTTACCTTAGTCTGCAAAATTTGACCAATATTACCCCCTGTCCTTGGAATCTCCTTCTACTATTAAGGGTCTATAATCACTCAAAGCACATTGCACTTGCCAATTCAATAATGTACATTAATTTGGGCATTTTTCCCCCCTCCTAATTTATGATTTCATAGAGACACACCACTAGTTACTTTGCCTTTTTACGCTATTGAAAAGAAAATCCAACGTTCTATTCTTTTTTCACTTCAATTTTTTTAAAAAAATTAAAATTAAAATCATCAAATTTAATTTAATTGATGCGAAAATAATGGCATTGGAAATGGATGCAAGAAGTGGAGCTACCATAATTGCTAGTGACTGGGATTAACAAAAGATATCGTAATATCGCAAAAGTGCCATCCTTTCTCGAGTTTTATATACGCAATATATTTGAAGAATATGCTCAGAAGACCTATTTCACAGATTATATTCACACATCTATTTTCAAGAGAAAAAGAAAGAGTACATAACGTTTTGATGGAATGCAAATTTAGTCTAAAACCTTTTTTTTTTTACAATTTTAGTCACTAATTTTTTTATGAGTGACAACAATTACTCTCAATTTAAAGCCTTTAAACACACTTTAGACAATGATATTTTAGGTATTTTATAATCTTTTAAAGATATTTTTGTAGTTTAAATTAAGTTAAATTATGATTAAAGATTATGAAATACTTAAAATATCTCTATATGAATTGTGATTAAAGATGATAACTTAAAAGCAATTGATAAAAATGATCAAATTCATCATCGTGAAAAGATTAGTGTTTAAAATTATATATAAAAAAAAGTTTTAGACTAAATTTACATATGTAATACTCGAAAAAGAAATCAAAATCAATTGATTAGGAATGATTGAGATAATGATTTTTATTACGTTTGGCAAGAATACGGAATGAGATTAATTAGTCTCAATCATAACCCACTAGTCTACTGTCCCATCTTGTCATCTCTTGATGTTTTGAAAAATCATATTGCACTTTCCACGCCTAGGGCTCTGATTGATTGTCAAGAAAGTGACTAATCTGGTTCAAACGAAAAAAAAGATAGTGACTAATTTAGAGAAAATAAATGCATTCTCAAATTTTAAATTTCAGTAGTTTTTTTTTTAAAAAAAGAATTATATATAGTGAGAGAGGAACGTAGCTTGAAATCAATTTTTTAAAATTTTTTTTATGACAGAGGCATTCAAAAACAATATTCTTGAATGCACATTTAGAAAAATCTTTCGTTTCGCTATGTTACCTTGCGCAAAAGATTCAAATGTGAAAAGAAGCAATACTCAACTGGAGGTTATTGCTTCCTTGAACTCTCTTTGGGTCCAAGTTAGAACAACATTGTCTAAGGTTTGTAAGACGAGAAAAAAAAAAAAAAAATTTACCCATCTACTAACATATATATATATATATATATTTCAGAAGATCAATTTTATTTTTCAATTCCAACTAGAGTAAATTTTTTTATCATTCTACTACTACTAATTTGATCAAGTATTTAGACAATGACAAGGGAGGTTTTCTTGTAATAAAAATTAAGGGTCTGATCAACAAAGAAGGAACAAACGATATAGAAGATAGTAGAAGCAACGTCGGGAGCCGCCGTCAAAGCCAACAAAGATGGGAGGAAGGAGGAGAAATTCGTCTGCAAAATGGACAGAGAATCTAAGCAAAACCAAACTAAAGATTCGTATAATCCACTGGAACAATGGCACAGCAACCAATCCTTGTCGACAGCGTTTGTATTTATATTGCATTAAAATAAAAAATCTTGAGAAAATGAAAAGAGAGAGAAGAAAAAAAAATATATATATATATGCCCACAATTTCTGGCACGCTAAAACTAAACCTGCAGTCAAGTGATTGAGAAAGACAGCATACCGTCTATGAGCTGAAGCAGGACCAAACTATGTTCTAGAAGAAGATGAAAGATGAAGACAGACAGACAGACATCGACATACATTTGCTCAAGAGTTCATACCGGACACAAATTTTTTGGTCCACAACTCTTGTCCAGACTAGCTTTTCCATTCATGTAACAGGAATTACTATTAACATTTTCATAATTGATTTAATTCAAAAATTAATAATTCTTCTGTCTCAAAATACGTTGAGAAATTTTCATTTATTAATAAAATTTATTTATCTAATTCAACCAACAAAAGAAGAAATTCTTTGATTGGCTCACGTGCATGAGTCTTGAATCTTGAAGGAAAACCTCTCTTTTTCCAAGATGCACGACGATTGCCTTCACCGACCCAGCTTAACAATTGACAATTAATTAATGCATATGCAATATCCTTATCGCATCAGGAGACTTGTAACATCTGGTATATAATTTCCTCTATGAATGAACAGCCTCATCTTGCATGTAAATCTTTCCTGCACACAAAGAAAAAACAAAAGAGCCTCATGACTCATCCACATCACACTACCAGAAAACAGGGAATTAGGTACGGAAATTAAAGAGGGATGCATCCCTCTCAAAATAGAGATGGATTTTTCAACGGATTTCAGACGAAAATGATTTTACTCGAAGGTTGACCGAGAATGAAGATTTTGACACCGATTTGAGACGGAATAGCTATGGAAAGAAATGAGTCTCAAATCCGTGGCTGATTTAACTACAGACTAGAGATGAAAAATGGAAAAAAGTGAAGAACAAACTTCAGTAGGTACTCCGTCTCTAAATTTGAAACGGATTAGCGATAAACAATTATATTTTTTTTTTGAAAAATGAATAAATTTAACTAGAGATACATTGCCTAGCTAATCCCTAGCTAAATTGGAGACAGATTTGCTATGGTATATTATTTTTGGGATATTTAAATTATGAAATAAAAATAACAGACAATTTGTATCTAAACCCTAGCTAATATTGCGACGGAAGACCGACGAAACATAATTTTTTAAAATTTTAATTCAAAACTTTTGGTGGAATGTTTAAAATTTTGGTTCCCGTGAATTTTTCACATTAAAAATATTATCACTAGCAAATCCGTCTCTAATTTAGAGACGGATTTGAGACTCCATATGTATTCTTATTTAGAGACTTCTTATTTAATTCATGTATAGAAAATCAGTCTCTAATCTGTGGGTATTAGAGATGGATTAGAGATGAAGTTTTGTTTTTTTTTATCCAAACAATTGTATTATTACACCACATTGTTTTAGGAGAATTACACTACATTTAAAGAATTTTTTATATACATCTGGACATTTATAATATTTTTTGTTATTTTTAATGCCACATTTTAACTAGACAATAGTTTATATATTTAATCAATTCGTTTAACCCATAACTTAATTTTACAAACTATATATTCATATATCTTTTTTACATAAATATTTTAAAATATTATGATCATGTTATGCATAGATTAAAAACACATTCACATGTGACAACATATAAACTGGAATTTGGAGTGATGTTTTAGAGCTTGTTTTTTCATGATCTTTTTTTTTATTTATGCACTATATATATTTTTAGGTGTAGATTAACAAATGGTCAAATATTTTACAAATATATTTTTCAACTTTGAAACCTTTGAGGAACTAATATAATTTAAAATTAATTTTATATTTAGTTTATAAGACAATGAAAAGCAGTATTTAGAGTGATTTTGATATATTTATGATTCAAAATGCTTTCAAGAATTATATTTGGTGTGCAATTTCAAAATACATATCTAATCACTAGCTAATACATAGGGATTAGATAGGGAAATAGTCTTGGACATGATGTCCGTTTCTAAATAATCTCAATTAGATAGGTATTAGATATGATTTTCCTTTATGTAGCAAATAATTAATAGTATTGTACATGATTTTCCTTCGAATTTGCTACAGAAAATGGTCAGTCTCAAACTTTAATTTTAACTTGGCAAATCTTCTTATTCCCCACTTTCCCATTTCCCACATCTGCAAAACTGAGCCCCCACTCTTCTTGCCATTTTGATATTTTCCCAAACCAATTCCCGGAAGCTCACCATCCACCAGTTGTTGCTGCCTCCATCCAAACTAAGGTATGTTTCTTGACTTAATCTCTTTATTCATTTCTTAGTTCTGTGTTTTTTTAAAATTTTATTTTGCAAATCTGAAAGATGAAAATAGAGTTATCTTCTGTGAATAAAAATTAATAAGACTAAATCTCAAAAATCTTGCAACTTTTCCCTGCGACATTGCTAGTCATTCTTGAAAATTTGTTGAATTGCAGAATTTGATATTAGGGACCAACTTCCTGCTCTTATTTTCACTTCTGCTCTGTTTTTTTTTTTTGCCAAGTGGGACAACGATCCAGGACAAACATATATATATATATATATATATATTAACACAATAGGAAGAATTTGTTAATTTTGTTATTTCACCTGCTCTGTTTTGTTAATTTAGTTTCTATTGAGAGAGAAGGGTCTGAATTCTATATTGCTTAAATTTATTGCTGGGTCTTGTTTGGTTGTATTTTTGCTCACCTAGAATTGGAAATATTCAGCCTCTCTTTATTTATTAAGAACATTGATGTCTTTTTGAGTTTGAAACAATGAAACTAAGACCAGCAATATTGATGGTTCGGTTCAAAAGTTCAGTATAAAGTAAACAGAGGGTGTTTCTTTTGACTGGATATATTCTTAAAAAAAAAAAAGGTTAACTGGATATATTCTAAAAGCATCAGGTCTATCCTAAATGTTTAATATTATTTCCATTAAAAAATAACTGCAATTATCGCGTATGTGTCATTGAGCATCGAATTCTTGGTTTGCAGTGGCACGTTCCTGCATGATATGTTCAAGCATTCAAATATGATTTTGTTTTCCAATTATGGGAAGCTGTATGATGTTTCTACTTACTTTTGAGTTTCGATTGTATATGGCACTAGAGAGTAGAGAGTTTCGATTCAAATATGATGTTATGATGGCTGTTTCGCCTGAAAACTGGTATATTCTTCAATCATCTTCTTCTTAGTATTTAGTACTTTTTTCTGCAGCTCATTTATTCAACATTATAATGGTTACATCATCATGAAATACATTCCTTCTTAAGGTAATCTATCCAGTTTTAGTCATTGTTGCTCCTGCTTCCTCAAGAAAATTGCTCTAAGAAATCCTACTTATTGTTTTGTCCGAGTGATAAAATCCATAGGCAAGTTTGTCCCTATTTCTCTGAAAATATTTCTTCATTAGCTGAGGATAGATTGGCTTACCACAAACACAAGCTGATTTCAGTGATTGTATTCCAATTTTATGGTGCTGTTAAATTTGTCTTCCGGAAAGCATCAGAATGCAGTGTTTCATCTTATACCCCCAGTACTTTCCAGAATTCTGAATATTACCTTTATCCTTATAATGGTGACTGAATAGTGTTTCCTTATACAGCTGGCCTTTTTCCTTCAAATAATTTCATCATATGAATTTGTTATCCCAGCTAAACCTCCACTACATAAATATCAATACCTAAATGGGACAACAACTATCACAACCCTGACAACAATAACATTAAAAAAGTTATAGAAGTAATGATAAGCTTACCCTATAATGCAATTACAGAACAAAGCTCCATAAAGTGGAGCAATGAGCTCCAACAAAGAGAAAGATAAATGAGAAGCTCCAAAACAATAGATCCTTAGCTAATGAATGAGCCAAAGAGCTCCAGGAGAAAAGGGAAAAGTACCGAAAAGCTTTCAATATTATGCATCTCGAGTGCCAGTAAAAATGTAAAAGTATGACCAGAACTGGAGTCTAGCATTCTAGATCCCTCCTCATTAACCAGTGAAAAAATATTGAAAATCTCTAAGCATTTATCTATAGGGCCCACCCTTCGTACTCAGCATCAAATGAACCCAACTAAATTACATTCATAAGTTCATTTGAGACATCCTATCTTCCCACTCCTTATAACTCTAACTAAAGAAACTTTTTCTTTATTTTTCCTTTGCTGAATTATAACTAAAGAGAATGAAGACAAGAAATTCTGACTTTCCATAACTATTTTCATTTGTCAAGGTTTTAAGCAGTAGCCATTAACTGTAGACAATCATCAAGGGGCTAAAAACATACCTCATCGAGTACTATAAAAAATCTTCCACTTTTCAAACTCAGCTACTTTCAACATAAATGAACTGGCATTTCGATGACCTCCGCCACCAAATTTCTGCATGTAATTACATTTCTTAGTTTTTGACATTTGCTATCTGTTCAGGTAGAATTCTATCAATTAAGCAGACAGAACCTCTGAGATTCTTGTAGTGTCTTCATTGTCAATACTCCTTAGACTTATTTTTAGTAATTGATCATTTTGAAGCTCTGGTACCTTGTACACAACAGCTCCAATACCCCTGGGGACATCAACCAAAAATAATAACAATAAGCAAAGGGAGAAAAGCAAATGCATAACGGAGATGACATCATAATCATGATAATCAGGGACAACCACAAATGTAATGGCCCCATCCCACCCCTGTTCAAATACATAATCAATCAGTTTTGATTGTTTATTTGGTTCCAGTCAATGAAAATCCATTAATTTGGATTTGGCCATGGCTATAGATTAAACAATATCTATTTGTAATTTGAATAGCACTAACATACTTTTGTTTTATCTTAATAAAAATAAGATATAACATTGTTTACCTTCTTAACATGCGTTTAAAAGAAGAAACACGTCACTACTTGTCTTTGCAGATAACTAAATTCAGTAAATGTTATGAAGACACTGTTTCAGAATCATCCATAAGTAAGTAGAACATTCCCTCTATGTTCTGATCAGACACAAAATCACATATATGAAAACTAAAAATTATTGGTATTAATCATAAAATAATAATCCATTCTCTCTTTGCCATGAACAAAAACATATCCATGAAGACAATGAAGGCCACAAAAACTACACACCAGATTTAGCCTCTCGAAAGCTTCCGCCTAGACTTTGCTCAGAGGATGAATCCAAATTATTTGACTGAAAATCTGGAGAAACAAACAAAAGAAAAATATACAAGCTACTTAAGATTTGCATATGTATTCAGAGAAGTTAAAAAACATCATAACCGACGAAAAAACAATTGAGGAAAAAGAGCAAATAAAAGATGATCTTAATCCTTGGGAACAGAAAACAACAACATATTATGCAGGCATCATTTAGTTAGATAAATATATGATCATTGTCTTACTTACCAGATACAATGATATGCAACCATAGATAACAGTGGTGTAACAAATAACAATGATCAGTTTGAGTTCATAAATATAGAATTTATGAGCAAACATAGCCTTGTCTATCCATTACTAGTGACTCATTCCAACAGAAAAGAAAGAAATGTAAGAAAAGAAAGAGCAAAACAAAACGGTACAGAAACTCCAGACAGTTAAAGGAGGCATTGTTTCAGTTTTCTATTGCAATAATAAACTAAGGTCTAAACATATCATGGAAATTTTATGAGTCTGACAAATGAATTGATTGGCAAAGATTAGTACAAGAAACGGAAGTCTGATGCAAAATGGAGAAGATAAAGCAATCTATTGGAGTAAAATGCGACAAAAGATTACTGTACTTACCTATATTAATACAAAATCTTTGCAGTAAATATACACAAGTATTTGACCTCTCTTTTTTACTCTGTTTTTTTGCACAGAAGTACACCAATGTGAGGTTAATTAAGTCTTTGTCCCATGTTTTCTTTTCTGCTCGAAATTTAGCAGTCAATATATTTAGTGGTGACAAGGACAAAGAACCCACTTTGTCTAGAAACAGTGATCGTGATTTGCATTAGTCCCCTCCGAGAAAAAGGACAATTTTGGTCATAATAATATCAAAATACAAAAGTACTACTTAACTTCCTTTAGAAAAGAAAATACTTATGAGTATTTGTAATTTGTTAATATTGTTAAGCAATAAAATCAGTTCAAATATGTTAAAGCTCAGAAAATTTACTTTGCAAATTTCATTGTTATATGATGAGAATTTTTACTTTGAATTTCCTCCTTACCTGACAGTGATCTCATATAATAAGGAGCTATTGACATTTTCTCAAATTACAAATACCTAAAGTCCATACAATTATTAAATCCCTCAGCCCTTAGAAACTGGTGGAACTGTTAAAGTAATTATCTAAATTAACTCAAACTGAGTTTGTACCCAAATATCAATGAGTTCACTTTGAAAACTATAGCTAGAGTCTTTTACAAACCTAGGTCATTCAGGAGACCCCTCCATAAAGAGAGTATAAGAAGACAATATTTGATTTGTTTACTTTTGGTTGGTAGTGGAATATGTTTTTAAATTAGATGTTAATTGTTGGAGTTCTTTTGTTGAAAATAAGAGAGAATTTAGCTATCTTGATACATGTTGAAATGAAATTTGTTATTCACCAAGGAAATGATGATATGGATCTTTAATGTCTATCATAGTTTAGTCCTAGTTAATTAATTAGGAATTAATAGTTGGATCATATAATCTTAGTTTAATTGCTTGAACTTATTAATTGAGGAGTTGAATATGAGTTGTGGATTTAGTGAATGTGAAACATATTTTATTGCTATTTAGCTATTTTGTGAAACTCTACTTAAATTTTGAACAATGCTTTAAATTTTGGATGTCAAGGGAATATGTTCAAATGAAGTTTAGTGAACTAAATAGGTATTGTTACTATTAATTAGGAATCTATGGTTATTTCTTTTTAAAGTAATATGAATATTATTTTTAAAAATGTTACTTCATAAGCCTTAAACACAAAAAAAAATATTCTTAAACCCGAGTACCTAATTAAGGCCCGATCATTGATACATTTCATCTTTAAATATTAATTTCTAGGGATAATATTGTATTTTCTATACTCCAGATGGATGACCGTAGTTGGATGTATATGAGACATGTTCAATATGTGAAGGGTATTATAGCTGAATTTGAACACGAAGTTCAAGCATTCATTGCATACGTTGTGTCAAATTCAAAATTTCCAATGCACATTAGATGCCCTTGTTCCAAATGTAAGAACAAGAAGCATTATTCTTCGGACGACATTAAGATCCACTTGTACAGATGGGAGTTTGTACCAGATTATCATCAGTGGATATGTCATGGTGAAACTCATACCTCCCAGGAATATGCCACATCTTCTCGCATGACTTCTATTGATCATATCCCGGGCAACCTTATGCGAGATATGATCCTAGACACTGCAGGGCCTGAGTTTCTTCCAGAACCTCCCTTATTGAAGGATGTTGAGGAGAATCCAAATCCAGATGCTCAAAAGTTTTATGACATGTTGAGAGCAGCAGAAACCCCTATTTGGGATAGATGTACGAACCACACACAATTATCTGTTGTTTTTCAATTGCTTAACATTAAGTCAGAGAATAGCATGTCGGAGAGATGTTTCAATCAGTTGACTGAGCTTATAAAAGAGGTAATGCCAAGTAATAACAAGCTTCCAAATGACTTCTACCAGACGAAGAAATTAGTCTCTGGTCTTGGATTGCCGGTTCAGAAGATCGATGTTTGCCCTAATAGTTGTCTTTTGTATTGGAAGAACGATATTGATGCTAGATATTGTAAATTATGTGGTCATCCCCGGTACATGCCTATGAAGAAGATTGGGAAGAATAAGCAACAAAAGGAGATCTCATTCAAGAAAATGTATTATTTTCCCATTACACCTAGATTATTGAGACTCTATGCTTCTCAAACGACTGCTGAACATATGAGATGGCATTCAGAGACCTGATATGAAGATGGAGTGTTGTGTCATCCACGAGATGGTGAAGCATGGAAGCATTTTGATCAAACATATCCAAACTTCGCTAGAGAAGTTCGAAATGTTAGGCTTGATTTGTGCACTGACGGGTTTTCTCCATTTGGGATGTCTGGGAAGCAATATTCTTCATGGCCAGTTATAATGACTACTTACAATCTTTCTCCATGGATGTGCATGAAAGATCCCTTGATGTTTTTGACAATTATAATCCTAGGTCCGAAAAATCCAAAGCACAAGGTAGATGTGTACTTACAACCACTAATTGAGGAGTTGAATCATTTGTGGAGTGATGGTGTCTCATGCTATAATATATCAAAGAAACAGAACTTTCAGTTGCATGCTGCACTTTTGTGGACAATAAATGACTTCCCTGCTTATAGTATGTTGAGTGGTTGGAGTACTGCTGGTAGGTTGGCGTGCCCATATTGCATGGAGCATACAAAGTCATTTCAATTACAAAATGGTGGCAAGACATCTTGGTTTGATTGTCATCGTAGGTTCTTACCATTAGATCATCCATATAGACGTGATACAAGGTCATTCAAGAAAGATAGGGGTCGTGAAACATCTCCACCTATTATTCCACCTTCTAGTTTTCAATTGTGTGACATTATTTCTCATCTTCCTAAGATCACAAATACGGGAACAGAGCTAAGTAGGAGCGATGGGAGAGGTGTAAATCACAATTGGGCCAAGAGAAGCATATTTTGGGATATACCATATTGGAAAACAAACTTAATACGTCATAATATAGATGTGATGCATAATGAGAAGAATGTTTTTGATAATGTGTTCAACACTTTAATGGGCGTAAAGGGCAAAACAAAAGACAACTTGAAGGCTCGTTATGATCTTGAGCTATATTGCAATCGGCCCGAACTTTGCGTTGACCGAGTTCGGGGCGTTATGCCAAATGCATGTTACACATTAACAAAAGAACAAAAGATAATCTTGCTAGAATGGGTGAAAGAGTTGCGACTTCCTGATGGTTATGCTTCAAACCTTGGAAGATGTTGTGATATGAAATAGCTAAAAATGTCCGGGATGAAAAGTCATGATTGTCATGTTTTTATGGAGAGGTTGCTGCCAATAGCTTTAAGGGAAATGCTGCCCACCAATTTGTGGAGTGTATTGACTGAACTAAGTCTATTTTTTAGGGATTTGTGTGCTCCTAACTTGTCACTAAACCATATGAAACAATTGGAGGGCGAGATACCAGTTCTAGTATGTAAGTTGGAGAAGATCTTTCATCCGGGATTTTTTGATATGATGGAACACTTAATAATTCACCTACCATACGAAACAAGAATCTGTGGTCCGGTGCAATATAGATGGATGTATCCTTTTGAAAGGTAAATATCTAAATATTGTTTTGGTTTCTAAAATAGACATGTATTAAATAGTAAGCTATCAAACTCGTATGATTTATTAACGTTCGATTTTATTTATTCATGTTAGGTTTTTGCATCGCTTAAAACTAAAAGTCAAAAACAAAGCAAGGGTTGAAGGATCGATATGTAATGTATATCTAGTTGAAGAAGCTTCAACATTTTTCTCATTCTATTTTGAATCACATGTTCAATCAAGACACACGACAACAGCTCATAATGATGAGGTTGGATATGAGCAAAGCACACAAGTATTGCCAATTTTGTCAATATGTAACGTCCAAGGGAGGACAATAGGAAAGGTTCACAATCGGTATCTCTCGGCTGAAGAATTCAAAGCTGCAGAGAATTACATATTGCTTAATTGCGAAGAAATACAACATTTTATCGCGTAAGTACATTTAATATAAGGAATTATCACGTGTTTCGAAGTCAAATTCAAGCTTTATACCTGAATTTGTTTTCATGAAAAATATATTTGTTCCACAACCTATTCAAGACAAAAATGGAATCATCCATTCCAAACATCTCAGAGATTGATTTGGATAAGTTGGTAGAGACAGACTTTGCTAGGTGGTTTCGAGAATATGTGAGAACACTGCCAATTTTTTGTATTTTTTAAAAAACAAAATAAATTCATGCTCAAGTGTTTGACACTATTACTTATCTGCTTCTTATAGGTTCATGATCCAAGGAATAACGTTACTAATGAATGTTTGAAGAATTTTTCATGGGGTCCGTCGAAGAAGGTGAAATCATTCAAAGGTTACTTTGTGAATGGTTACAGATTCCATACCGAAGAGCACTCAATTGGGAAAAAGACTATCAATAGTGGAGTTAGCGTTAAGGGCGGCGGAACCGAGTCTTCTTGTTTAGATTATTATTATAGAGTTTTAAAGGAAGTTATTGAGATTGAATATTTAGGGACTCCAACACAGAAAGTTATGTTGTTTAAGTGTGATTGGTTTGATGCCACACCAAATAAAGGAGTTAAAGTACATCATCAATATAAACTCGTTGAAATCAATGCCAGGAGGAAGTACATGAAATATGACCCCTTTGTATTAGCGCATCAGGCAACACAAATGTACTATGCATCGTATCCAGAAAGTAAGAGACCTAGGTCAGATTGGTTAGCTGTGTGCAAATCTAAGGCCCGACATGTCATTGACGCTGGCATAGTCGATAAACCGTACCAAGAAGACATAGATCATAGAGAAACAGTTACTATAACTACCATCACAATTGACATTGGTCCATTAACACATGAGTCTGGTGATAATTATATATTAGATCGAGATGTTGATGACATTGATGAAGTACAAGATTGGGAAACAGATGATAACACTGATGAGGAAGACATTCGAGATGAATTAGATGACGACTTAAGTGAATAGGTGTCAATTGTTTAGATATTATTTCATATGCATGTACCATTTTCTAGTATTTATAATTAGTTTATTTGTTATTTATGTGTATTGAATTCATTATCCTCATAATATTTTATATCATAGCAGGTGACATATGGATCATACACCATCTTCTATGGATAGTTCTGAGGAGCCTACACCCTCCAGTACCACTCCACGCTATAGTACAGAGCCTAGCTCGGATGCACCACAGATGGATACTGACACACTCATACCATTGTCAGATGGATCTTTGCCTTCAGGATCTCAGATTCCAGATACTAGGCCTCTGATTCAGCCACATTGACACACGTAAGTAGATATTTTGCTGTTTATTAATTCATAGATGTATCATTCTATATAGTTCTTATACCTTATTATAATAATAAAAAATTGCATGCGTTTTGGAACCATATAGGTTTCTAGGAGCAACGAATATTATCAGCTCCATTACAGATGCATATGAGAGGCATTTCACCGGTCCTTATCCTTCTTTTGGGAAGGTTCCGACACGTCTTCAGGTGTTTTGGTTTGAGGAGTGGGCGGTATGTTTATCTAAATTTCTGTAACTTTTCTTTTTTCAAGTGGTTTTTCTTCCTATTGATGTCTTGCTCTAATTTGGTGTTGCAGAAAGGTTTTCAATGGCTTCCTATGCATGACTCCCATGTTAGAAAGAACTGGGAGAGGAAGTGTAAAGAGCGGCTGACAGATGCCTTGAACAAGGCACGAGCTATTGGACCGAGCACTATTCCATTGTGGATTAATCCAGCACATTGGAAGTCACTATGGGTGTATTGGAATAGCCTCGGGTTCAAGCTTAAGTCGGAAGCTGCTAAGAGGAATAGGGCTGCAGCTCCAAGAACCACCCACACTGGAGGGTCTATTTCGCATTCTGAGCACGCATGTCGGATGGTGAGTTTTATTATGAAGTATTTTCCTTTATTTGGAATATTTGTAATCTTTAAAAGTACACCATTTATTTATTTGGAATATTTGTAATATTATTTTCACTTTGCAGCGAAAGGATGCGGGTGGTGATGTCAAATGGAGAGAGGTATTTAAGCGAACCCATACATTCCAAAACGGGCCAAAAAAAGGAGAGTTCGCTAGTGAGAAGTCAAAGAAGAGATTGATATGTTTCTAATAAATATTTAGATTTGATAAATCATGTCTTGTTGTTAAAACTTTATTTGGTAATTGGTTAACATATATGATTGAATTGCAGGATGACGTTCTGCAGTCAGCTGAGCGATTTACTCAGGCATCATCTACTGACTCTGCTCATCCATCTATTGTGCCTGACGATTTGACCTTATTTCTAGAGACTGGGGAAGGCATGAAGAAAGGTCGAGTATTTGGTTTGGGATCCGAGTCATCTATTGCTGGACGTCGTTTGGAGAAGGCAGCTTATCCGACGCAGTCTACACTATCTTTTACTTCTGCTCCAGTGGATACACAAGCTCTTGAGGCTCGTCTTCGTGTTGAGTATGACGACAAATTGCGAATGACAGTTAACAAATATGAAAAGAAGATTAGTCGAATAAGCAACGTTCTCAATGTGTTAGTTCGAAAAGTTGGATGTTCTGATGAGATATCTTTGCACTCTACTTCCGACAACTCAGATGATGATTTTGAAAGCCTTAAATCTTTTAATATCTTAATTTTGATTAAATGACAAACATTGACAATGACTAATGGTTTTATTGTATTAATGATGATCTCTTAGGATTCATATATCTAATCCTTGCAAGATCAAAGTTTCAATTCTTCAGAAAAGAGCTTTTGATGTCAAGCCTTGAAGATAAGAGTTTCTGGATTAGATAGGATCTAGAGGTGTAGATTTAATTCTTTATTTATCTTTGATTATCTCTAGGTCTATCCCTTTGAGTAATGAGTTCCATAGGTTGCTCAATAAAAGTAAAATGATTTTCAAAATACATGCACATACTTCAAAATTCATAAAATATAGTTTGCAAAATCTTAGAGTTGTTTGGAAACTTGTTCTGCATAGTTTTAATGCATGTGTGGTCGACCTGACAAAAGTGTGGACGACCACAAATCATGCGGTCGACCAGACTTCTCAGAGTATCGTCCGCAGATTGTCAAGTGTTCTTTGGAACACTTGCGGATGATGGAGCAGTCGACCGGACTTTTGAGGTCATCGTCCGCAGGTTGTCAAGAGTTCTCTGGAACATTTGCGGATGATGGTGCGGACGACCCTCCTGATTTGCGGTCGACCGCACTTCTCCTGAGTGGGATTCAAACAGCCATTTTTATGACCGTTGGTGCATACATATAAATACCCAATCGTTTAAACAACTCATAACTACTACTTTTTGAGCAAAAATCTGATCCTATTACTTCATAGAACCTCTGGAGATTATTTTGAAACAAAATCTTAACATTCATATTGTGAAATTCATCAAAGTGAGATTTATACAAAATCATTGGGGTTCTTGAGCAACTTACAAGAAAACATTACTCAAAGAGGTATTTATGCTTTACATTGATATATCTTCACATTAAGGTGATTTCATATATCAAACTCTTCTTATTCATATCTTGATTGATTTGTTCAAGGTTGCATTAAGCTTAAAACTCTAAGGGTTAGAGTGAGCCTTGAACCATAGAAAACTGTGTTTGTGTTAAGAGCTTCTTTTCATTAATTGTTGTAATAGAGATAGGTGTGTAGACAAGGTTATATTGTAAAACTCAAAGTGTTGAGTGAACCTTGGTTGGTTAAGAGGTTTATGTTGTAAAACCCTAAGGGAATTGGGTGAGCCTCTATTGTATTCTCTCTTACTATATTAGTGAAAGGTTTTGTGAAATCCTTGAGTAGATAGCTCAAGGTAGTGGATTAGGTTTTGTTGGATAAACCGAACCACTATAAATCTTTGTGTTCATTGCTTCTTTTCTTGAACTCATCTTTTCATACTTTGGTTGAACACCAAGTGTTTGATATTTGTTATCTTAGAAAGCTTGTTTAATTTAAAAGAGGAAAAATCGGTTAAAACCTAATTCACCCCCCCCTCTTAGGTTTTTCAGATTTTGTTGTTTCACCACTGGATGATACACCCCCGCCCTATCCTAGCTTTGATCCTCCTCCACCACCTGTCGCTCCTGCCACAGCTACTTGATAGAGCTTTATTATGTATTGTTATTTCATTTTGAATATTTGATCGAGATTTTTGCGTTATTACTTTTTTTTAATTGTGACTATTTATATTTTGATTTGATATTGTTTTGATATTTTTGCATTTGAATATCTTATTGTTGTGTTGGATTCATTGTGTGGAATTCTAATTGTATTGTAGGTGTTGTGTTGTTTGATATTATAGGGATAAGAATTAATTGTATTATTTATTTTTCAAAAAAAAATAAAATCCGTCTCTAATCTCTCTCTAATTAGTCTCAGATAGAGACAGATTTGAGACGACCAATGTTTAAAATAAATTAATAATAAAAAAAGTTACTAGCAAATCTGTGGCAAAAAAGAATAAAATCCGTCTCTAATATCTCTCTAATTCATCTCCGATAGAGACGGATTTGAGACGACCAATGTTTAAAATAAATTAATAAAAAAAATTACTAGCAAATCTGTGGCAAAATAGAAACGGAATAAATACAAATATAACTATTTAGCTATTTACGTTTGAAATAGCTGTCTCAAATCCCTGACCATTAACCACCATGTAGCTACGGATTTGAGACAGATAGTTAACTTATTATTTTACCTGAAAAATATCCGTCTCTAATCCCTCTCGCTCAGACACTAATTAGCTACAAAACATCAAACTAATATTTTATTCGAAACAATTCCCTCTCTAATCCCTCGTTATCAGATATGGATTAGCTAGGGATTATTTGTGAATAAATATAATTCCAAAAAAAAATTTATCGCCAATTCGTGTCAAATTGCGACGGAATTGCGATGCACATTTCCTCGTTTGACCATAATTTCATTATTTTTATCACTATCTAATTTCCGTCTCTAATCTGTCTAAAAATTTAGTCAGCTATGGATTAGAGACAGAATTGTCCCTCGCAAATGCCCTGTTTTCTTGTTGTGTCATCTATCTACCACATTTTTAAAGAAGCCTTTCTTCAATTTGATACCGAGGTATCATAACAAAACCAAGCTTTCTATGTTCTCAAAATCTATATTTCACCATTAGTGCATCTTTCTCCGATACAAGCTATTGATATAAAAAATATTAGACACTATAATTTAAAATTAAATGTTCACATTTCTAATTTGAAATATTCAAAATTAACTATTTATTTTATAAAAATAAGTATATTTTTTTTCCTGAATCCCTTTTTACGAATTGTTTAGCGACTTATATTTTGGGGTGGGAAGTAAGAATTTTTTATCAAAGAAAAGTTATCATGAGATCCTAGTTAATTGTGAGAATATATGAGTTAATGATATGTAAATAATTTAAAATTAAATAGATTATTAATGAAATTTCAAATAAAAAAATACTCACTTTGTCCATTTTTATAAATCGTTAAATTCTTTTTGTCCCTAATTATAAGTAATTTAGAGATGTTTTACCTTTATATATTCTTAATATTACCTTTATTTAATGTTATCTCTTTTCTCATCTTTTTCTTATTACAACAAAATTTATTTCTCTCTTTATTAACTCTCTTCTCTTCCTTATTTTCTAAACAAAATTAATGGGGATATGTTAGGAAAAGAAAAACCTATGTAGTCATTAAATTAATTTCTTTATGCATTTATCCAAAAATGTTTCGATTAAATATTTTCAAATAATTGCTTATTCTTTATTTCCACTATAAGAAATTATCACATATTATTTTATTGGTTAAGAAAATTTTCCCATGGAATAAGGGGAGGTGGTCAAGTGAACAACACATAGTGTTAGCCGTGCGTTCGCTTCCATGCAACTCCCCTTCCCTTTCCTCTCTGTAATAAAAAAAAAAAAAAAGAAGAAGAAATTTTTCGCCGTATAATCATTTAACAAATCTTTCCCAAAAAGCCAAAAAAAAGAAAAAAAAAGAAGGAAGTGTGACAAAGATGAGGAAAGGAAAAAAATTATATATGCATAGAGATAAAGCGGTATAATCAATTTGGAACCTTTCTTTCTCCCTTTTTGGTAAGCATAATGAAATAGCTGAACCTGTTTTAAGGTTTCGTACCGAACCACATGATCACCACACCAAAAACTGCAGAAAGAAAAGAAAAAGAATATATGATGCGCATGCAATTATGCATCTCCTTTTGTCAAAAATGCTTCATGCCATTAATCATGCAACCTTTGAAAATTATTTAGGCACTCATGAATTTGAGGTCTATTTTTGGTTAAACAGCTTGTGCTGAGCTAACCAAGAAACCTTCTTTGGGATCCACAGAGGTTGCTAAGCTAAGACAAGTGAGTAACTTTGGAAAATACATCAATTTTTAGTGGATTATATTATGTTCCATGCAACAACTAAATCAAGACCATCTTTTCTTTAACATATTTAAAAATTATTTCTCTATTCTAAATCTAAAATTAAGTATAAAGTTGTTAATGTAATAGTCAAATATATAAAAGTTATATACGGATGATGTAAAGGCAAAATGGAAGTACTTAAGATGGAGAGGAAAAGAGAAGAGAGAGAGAGAGAGAAAAAAAAAGTTAAATATTTATGGTACTTATATAAATAAAGAAAAAGGTAAGGAAGAACATAGTGATTAATAATTTTTCATTATTAACATTTGAGAACAAGTACTTCCTTTCTTCTCAAATATTTGTTGCATTTTAAAAATGTACATTATGTTAGAGGTATTTAAAGTTTACAAAAGTTTTAAAGAAAAATGCTATTGTTTTGTGAATTTACTCAACTTTAAATTTCCTTAAAGAGTTTTTTTAGAAAGATTTTTAGAAAGCTCATTGATATTGGATAATGTTATATTATAAATTATGCAAAAAAAGAAAAAAAGTCGAGATTCAATATGAGAATGATGATAATAGTAAAATATACTCTCTTCATTCTTTTGTTTCTTCTTTTTTTCCAATTGTGACAACTTTTTCTTTTGTAACAAATACTTTGCCACTTGTGAAATCAAAATATATATTGATGACATATTCTTTTTCGTCTGAAAATGAATGCCTTTATTCTTATTTTGTGATGTTTATAATTGAATTAATTTTTTTTAAAAAATAACATTATATCTTATTAAGTCATTGATCCCAATGTTGTGTTGATTTCCTTAAGGTAAAAAAAAATCTTCTTAATTTATATTAAATCAAAGGGAAAATATTGAAAATGGCTTAAACTATTTATATGATTCTTCAATTATATCATTTATCTTTTATTTTAACTTTTTATATCCTCAATTATTTATGATTTTCAATAATATCCTTTATCTTTTATTTATCATTTTATATCATGATTATTCAATTATATCCTTCATACATCTAGTGGTAAAATAGATATAAAACATAAATAAAAATATAATTGATGATATAAAAGCATAAATGATATTCTCTCTATCTAGAAATATAAGTATTGAACCCACTTTTACAAGGATCAATAAGTTTTTTTTCTTTTAAAATGTCATTAATTATTATGTCTTGAAAATAAAAAAGGCTTTATCCTAAGTCAAATGTGGACATAATTCCAAAAGAAAGAAGTTTTCTTTTATGCTCTCCAACATTCGATCATTATTTGAAATTTGTATATGTATAAAATAAAATAATTTTTATAAATATATTTTAGTCGATAAAAGAATACAATTTAGTTATTGTAGCGGTCTAATTAATAATATAATGGTTCAAATCATTATCAACATAAATGTGATGTATTTTATATATATATATATATATATAAATCTTTATTTTTTAAAAAATAGATACTACTATATTTTAAAACTTTAGATAAATATTTTTCTAATTACGACAAAGTAAAAGCGAGGAATGAACGATTAATATTACTCTCCCGTCCCCTCATATTCTTTTCTTTCCCAATCAATTACAGAGAGAAAAGAAAAGAAAAAGGGTTAAATCCGGAAAAGCATTGCAAAGTGGCTTCCATTATTAGTATGATTTATGAGGATTGAAGAAGAAACCAACAGGAATAATGGTTGACTATCCGACAGCCCAAAACCTCGACCACAGCCTCCTCTGAAGTTTCAACGGTTGGGATTTCATCTCAATCCTCATATATAAAAAACACCCTCATCTCAAATTCCAATACAAATTTCAGTACTTCCCCCTTTCCCCTGTTCCCTCTCACCCATTCTTCTCCAGCTGAGCTCTGCGCTTCTCTCCTCTCTCCTCTCTCCTCTCTAGGGTTTTTCTCAGGTATTTCATCTGCTACTATATTCCTTTGACATTGGTTTTTAAGAGTTTAAATTTTGTGTGTGCACAGCTCTGTTATTAAATTAGTGCAAAGTTCACTTAGGCATTTTTTCCATGGCTATTGATTCTGTTGTCATAAGGAATCTTGAGGTTAATGAAACTTTTATAATTGTTTTCCTTTTGGCTGTGCTATTAGAGTTTGTTAACATAGTACATATGTGGTTTATTTAGGAATCTTGGGGATGTGTATGGTTTTATGCACTTCTTTGTTATCTTCTTCAATATTAGCTGAAGATGTTTTTTTTAATTTTTTTTTTAAACATTATGCACTTGGCTTGTTTCAGGTTTCTGTTTGTGTCTTGAAATTTTGATGTGGAAAGCTCATAGTAGCTGCCAGCTGTAAACTTGGAGATAATGGTATTGAAGAGGGAGAATTTTCAGGTATAAAGCTTGAAAAGTATTAAGACATAGATATTTTTGTTCCGGTGAGATATTAGCAAAATTCATGGTTATGGATGGAACTTTAAGAGGGGCTACACCTGGAATCAAGTTCAATAATCAAGTTGGATCGTTAGTTGCTAACCCCAATCACATGTATAACTTGAGTGTTGACAACAGACTTGTAGATCAAAATTTTGTTCCTAGTTTGTCAGCTCATACCGATCTAGACCCAAATATGTTTGTCCCTTCATCAGATGGTGATTCGCCTGAAGATTATGACTTCAGTGATGTGGTTCTTGGGTATATAAGTGAGATGCTTATGGAAGAAGATATGGAGGATAAGGTCTGCATGTTTCAGGAGTCTGCAGCTCTTCAAGCAGCTGAGAAATCATTTTACGAGGTTCTTGGAGAGTCTTATCCTCCTTCCACTTATCATCAGGTGCCCAATCTAAAGCCAAGAATAACAAGTTGTGAAGACAACTATCTTGAGGATTATAGCAGTTGTTCTAGTGGCATATGGTGCCCAAATTGGAATTCTGATACAATTGAGCATGATCCTGTTCAGTTGCCATCTTTCTCTGTTGATTCTACTTCATCAACTACTTCTAAGTCATCCAATACGTCATCAAGTAGCAGTGGAACTGTGGCTGATGGGCCTGTGGATTATCCGGATAGCACACTAACAATTTCTGATATATTTAGTGATAGCAAATCTGTTTTGCAATTTAAGAAGGGGATCGAGGAAGCTAGTAAATTCCTTCCTCCTGGAAATTCTTTGCTCTTTGATTTTGGAGATAATGGGCTGCTGGGGAAGAACCAGCACCATGAGGTTGTTAGTGTGAAGTTGGAGAAGAAGCATGAGAATGTGTATTCTCCTGTGGGATCCAGGGGGAAGAAGAATCCGCTTCATGATGGCATGGATCTTCAGGGAGGCAGGAGTAATAAGCAGTCGGCTGTTTATACCGAGTCAACTGTGAGTTCAGAGATGTTTGATAGGGTTCTGCTATGTAATGGAGGTAAAATTGAGTCTGATCTTCGTAAAGCCTTGCAGAATGGAGCAAGTAAAAGCACTACACAGAACAGTCAATTAAAGGGATCTAATGGTGGGAAGTCCCGTGGTAAGAAACAGGGTGGAAAAAGAAACATGGTAGATTTGAGAACCCTATTAACTCTCTGTGCACAAGCTGTTGCTGCTGATGATCGAAGGACTGCAAATGAGTTTCTGAAGCAGATAAGACAACATTCTTCTCCAACGGGAGATGGAATGCAAAGGCTGGCCCATTATTTTGCTGATGGTCTTGAGGCGCGTATGGCTGGATCGGGTACTCAGATTTACAAAGCCCTAATTAGCATGCCCACTTCTGCTGCTGATTTCTTGAAAGCTTATCATCTATTTCTTGCTGTCTGTCCATTTAGGAAGATCTCCAATTTCTTCTCAAATAAGACAATTTGGCATGCAGCAGAGAAAGCCTCAAGACTTCACATTATTGATTTTGGTATCATGTATGGGTTTCAATGGCCTTGCCTCATACAACGACTCTCATCTAGACCTGGTGGACCTCCCAAACTTCGTATCACAGGAATTGATTTTCCAAGTCCGGGTTTTCGGCCTTCAGAGAGGGTTGAGGAGACAGGTCATCGCTTGTCCAATTATGCTAAAACTTTCAAAGTTCCATTTGAGTTCAATGCTATAGCACAGAAGTGGGAAACAGTTACAGTTGAGGATCTTAAGATAAACGAAGATGAGGTACTTGTGGTGAACTGTCTATATCGGTTTAGGAACCTACTTGATGAGACTGTAGTGGTAAATAGTCCAAGGAATATAGTCTTGAACCTCATTAGGAAGATAAATCCAGATGTTTTCATACAAGGGATTGTTAATGGTGCTTATAATGCTCCCTTCTTCATCACTCGATTCCGGGAGGCACTTTTTCATTATTCTTCTGTGTTTGATATGATTGAAGCCAATACTCCCCGTGAAATTCATGAGAGAATGTTGATTGAGAAAACAATATTTGGTCGAGAAGCTATGAATGTGATTGCGTGTGAAGCTGCTGAGAGAATAGAACGACCAGAAACCTACAAGCAGTGGCAGGTCAGAAATATGAGGGCTGGGTTTAAGCAACTTCCCTTGAATGAGGAGATCATGAAGATGGCAAAAGAACGAGTGAAGTCCTATCACAAAGATTTTGTAATAGATGAGGATAGCCAGTGGTTGTTGCAGGGTTGGAAGGGAAGAATTGTATATGCTCTTTCATCATGGAGGGCGGCTTCTTGAATTTGTTTTTGGTTACTTCTGAAGGCAAAATAATTTATATCTAGTTATCCGGGTTCTCCCTCTTCAACTGGACGTCCGTTACTGTTTGAACCCTTGCATCAATCAGCTTAAGATTAGGTTTTCATGGTTAGACATATAAGGTGTTCTCTACTTCTCTGACAAACTATCCACTTTGAGTGCATGGTTGGCATCATAGATCATGGTTGTTACACCACTTCTTTTTTCAGGAGGTTAGTTTGAAGGAGATTCTTGTTTTTGCCTCCCCATGCCATTCGATGCTGTTAGACTCACGTATGAAGATGTACTTTTATCTCTCCATGAAAATGAATATAATAGTTGGAATACATCTAGGAGACTGTTTTCCCACATGACTTCTTCTGTATGTAATAGCTGTAAATTTTTTTCCGACTAGAACTGGTCATTTCAATGCAAAGAAGGTTATCAGAATCTCTTCAGTAGATGAATGTTCTTACAGACTTTTAATTGCATGCATACATGCTTCCTCTAGCAAATTTGCCTTGCCTTGTCAATACTATCTCGCACTTCATGATCTTGAATTGGTGATTTTTAATTAGTGAAGTAACCTGCTAATCTTGCTTATATCTGCTCTTATGTCCGGAGGCTGTTTATGTTTGTCTTGACCAGCTCCTGATTAGTAATGTTATTTTTACTATAGATGGATTTAGAAACATGTAATCAGATATTCTCCCACATCATAATTCTGTTTTTCTCTGAGTAGTGAGTATACCTTTATATTAGAAGTTTGGACACCAGCATTTTGCTGATAATTCTCTCATCTGATTAGCAGAACAAGAACCTAGTGGATTTGTTGGTAACTTCATTATTATTATTACTCCCCTCCCTCCAGTAAGATATGGATGTTTTTCTTTTTCGTCCATTTTAAATTATAATATAGTTTTTTTATTGATGGTGTTATTTAATTTTTAGTTATTTAAAATATTTATATTTAATATACTTTGTTATTATAAAAAAAAAGAGAGAACTCAGTTATATCTCTCATTCTCCATATGTAATAATAATAATAAAAAAAAAGAGACTAAAACAAGGACATTTCTTGTAATATTTGCTCTTAGATCAATTAAAAAGTCTCAAGCTTCAAATCTTCTGAGAGTGACTAAAAACTGTACTATTGTTGACACGTTATTAATAAAATGATGGATATGCATATGCTTGAAGCAAGTGCAACATGATAGGGAAATGGAGACAGCTATTGGATACATTTTTGATTGCATGTGCAATATAAAAGGGCAAAGAAGGATTATCATATCATTCTGAAGGTCAAAGCATCTGTGATTGCGATGAGAGCTTAATCTTTCTATTCATGCATTTTTCATATGTTCCATCATTAGAGAAAAGAAGAAGAAAAGGCAGATTGCTTTTCGTTGTACTCTTTTTAGATTATTTTTTTTATAAAAAAAAAAAATTAAGTTTGCCCTTAGCTGTGTATTTCGGCATTCTCTGGCAATTTTATATTTAAGTTTTCTAACTGCTCTTGTTGAATGGATATATAAATATCAGCATTATCAAAACATTATTTTTGAGGTTAGAGAATGAAAAACATATTTGACTTTGTTTCTGGGCATGGAACAACCAATCAAAACTTGACATTATCTAATCTTCAACCTTAAGTGCAATATTAATACTTTTATTTTTTATGTACAATAATTTCGAGTGCTGGGCGGTTGGGTTCAGGACAGGTGAGTGTTTTGGTTGCAGAACATGATATTTTCAGGTTTAAAATAAGGTTGGAAATTTGATTTGTCAAAAGCCTATTGACTGGGCACCTTCTTTTCTTTTCTTTTCTTTCTTTCTTTTTTATTTAAATATTTTGCTCATTTTACAATTTATGATTAATTTAGTTCTCTTTTTGTTATTAAATTATTTGATATATTATTAGAAAACAAACTTTTCAATAAATATTTCACAATACATTACTTTTCAAAGTTTCCAGAAACATGGATCGGTTGAATTTTCTCATCAACCGCTGGAATCGCATTTCGTGTTGATACCTTCTTTATATGCATCGACCCCACCACCAATAAAAATGAAGGCTGTCTGAACTATTAATAACTTTAATTTTTGTTCAAAAAATGTTACGAAAATTATTTAAAATTTTTGAACTCATTTTCCTTACTAATATGATTAAACCTGAAAATGTTAAATTAGAAAAAAAATTTAATTCCTTTTTTCATTGTTCACAAAAATAATCCTTTAATTATCATTTCCTTTTTTACTTAGGGATCAAATTCCCTGTACATCACAAAAATCATTTTAATCACAAAATTTCCCCAACTTGTCATTGTATTTTTTTATACTTTAGGATAAAATCTTCGTCTCTTTCTTCTTGTCCTTTTTTTTTTTTTTATAAAAATTTCATTAGAGAGTGAACATGAATCAAATTAAAGATTATAGTTTCGAATTTTTTAAACTATTATTGTCTCATAAAATTATATTTAATTGTTTTTTAATTTTTTTTTATAAATAATAGATTTGATGACAAAATAGCAGCAGCAGTGGGGTGGGAGTTGAAGTATGCAAATATCCACCCGATTGAACCACCCCCGGCCCGACCCAAAAGAATCATTAGTCTGGCTCAGCTTCAGCTTAGCCAAGCCAATTCCATAAACCCTTGAACAGAGAGAAACCAGTATGAGTGGAGCAGGAACCCCGGATTTCTTTTACAGAGAAGCTCAGCGTCTTGGATATGTTGCTCGCTCTGCCTTCAAGGTCATTTCTTATTAGCCCACTTGGCGTAATTTTTCAAATTTCTTGATACTAGGATGAACGAACGTGAATATGTAAGAAATCAATCTTAATGTCAGAAAAACGAAATCTTTGAATAATATTTTGTCTTAATTCTAAGATTTATTTATGCCATTGTTGGAAAAAAAAAACAGTTGCTTCAGATGCAGAAACAGTACAAATTGATATCCCTTGGCTCTGCTGTTCTTGATCTGGGTTGTGCTCCTGGTGCTTGGCTTCAGGTCTTTCTATTACATTCATTGTAATAAGGAAAGAAAAAAAAAAGTCGATCTTTTTGTTAACTTTTGTGATATTCCAGCACAGGTAGCATGCCAAAGCTTGGGTCCAATAAAAAATGGTGGGTCTGTGGTAGGAATTGATATAAAGGTGACAGTTCATTCCACTTTACATGATTGTGTAATTGTCGAAGTACATGGTCTCTGTAGGAAGTTAAAGCAGTGATGTGTTTCTTGGGATTGTTCTGAAAATTGTGAGTATGGTGCAGAGCAGAAAGTGAAGGTGCCCTCAATGCATTGCGACACAAGGGTCCAGACCATCTCTGCTGATGTCATGAGCCTAACAAAGGATCAAGTTCAAGCTCTCTCCCCAAAGGTATTTTGAAGAAGGATCATCTTGGGACTTTGCAATTCAGACAATATTCTGCTCACTTACATTTGAGAACTTGTTGATTTCTCTTTGAATTTTGAAGATAGTCTTTTTGCCTTTTCTGCATACTGACTGCAGACACATCCTCATCCGTAATTGCAGTTATTTTTGAGACATCATTCTGCATTGCTAAGGTTTTGTGACTTTAGTGGCTCATCGCATGCATTCAGCTACCCCTAATATAATGGACAAATGGGAATTTTTATTTATTTTTCCCTCCCCTTTATCCAAATAAACCATCAATGAATCTTTCACATACGATGATCTTAAGTAAAAATAAAGATAAGAAATGCAATTGTTTCTTGCCATGGGAAAATTCCAGTAAGAAACAGTGAAAATTTGTTGAGGTTCCTTTCAGTGTTGTTTTGACTAACTTATAGCAGGGTCATGAGTGCAAATCACATCAAGACGAGATTTATATGGACATTGGACTTGCCATGTTAGATTCACATTGAATATTCATTAGACATCTACTATATACTAAATATTTTGTAAAGGAAATAGGTTTGCTTTGATCAGTTTCAGAAGCAAAGGCTGGTATTTATAGCTGAAGAATGAGATTTGTGAAGAATGGGATAGGCAAATCACGTGTGTGAAGAATGAATAAGGCATATGTAACTGTAAATTTTACCAAATTCATAAGCTTCTTCGGAAGTAAATGTGATGATTATATTGTTGTTTAAGTGAACTGCATTTGCATCAAAGTTGAAGATCATGCCATAGAGATCTAGTTCTGCAGAAAACAGCAAGATAAGTTTGAAATGTGAACAGGAAAATATTCTGGAATCACAAACAGTAGAATAGGGAATTATTGAATGGATCTATTTTGATTGAGCAGTTTTGTCGTTGGCGTTTCTTTCTCAATGTTCTCCTAATTTCAGTTTTATAATCCTCGTAGCTCATGCTTCATCCACTATCTGAAGTAGACCAGCTGCTCAATCCAGAAATAGGGTGGAGAAGTCATTCCCTTAAACAAATCATCCCCTTTATTTTGGAACTCTCAGAATTCAGTTGTGTTAATTTGACTTCGGTAGTCATACAATCCTAGAGAATACAATTGGTTTTCATATCCCTAGATTGATACAGACAAATATCTCTGATCATCAGATATCCTACTTAACCCATTTTCTCATAATTGGAGATGAGTAGCCATAACAGGTCCAAATTCGCCAGCAAGTCATAGGTAAACTGCAGTGATGAAAATTAGTAGGTGAGTCCTTATGAAAGTGTTGGAGGAGAAAATTGTTTATTGGTTTGCTGGCTTGCTGTAAAAGATGAATGGTTTGGAACACAGTGAAAGAGAGCATCTCTTGACATTAGGTTTGGGGTATTAATTTTATTCCACGTTGTATTCAGTCTGATGGTTAAGCTGAGTCCTTACTCCTTGGATGATATCTTTTATCTTGATATACAAAAGATGACAGCAGAAAATCCAAAGGCGACTCATGAGCTCCTGCTAGAGCAATTTGCTTTAGAGGACATCCGTAAGACCAAGTGCTGGGAAACTCCTTTTCTGTTCTAAGTTATCTGCAGCTCTCCCCGTGGTAGGTTAGAACAAAAGATTATTTTAAGCTATGATTATGCTATTGGATAGATGAGAGTCAACCAACCTTAGGGATTATTTTATTAGACTACAGGAGTTGGAGGTAACAGAAGATTTTGATAAATGATTGCAAAAGGATTCATTGCCTTGTGGATGAGATATTCACTTCACAAAACAATGCGAGAGAGATGCAAAAGTCAACTTGGATTCAGATGTTCCTCTTGAATTTACCAAGGTGAATTTGATTATGCACAAACATGTACTGATGGGAGAAAAATATATTGGCCCTCTATGGCTGCATCGACTTGGCAACAAATAAATATCTGATTTTAGTGAACTAAATGCCTTTTGTTATGCAATCAAATTAAAAATCTAAATCAGTATGTCCTCTCCTGTCATTGTCTATTTCAATGCAAGTTAGTTTTAGCTTCAGCTGGAATTAATTCTAAGGTTGAGCCTATGCTTTAATATTTTCGAGGTTGGAAAGGTTTACTGGAACCTAGCCTTCCAATATAAATAAGAAAAAGGTTTTAAATTTCAGATTACATCAAGATGATCTAATGTTTCAATTCTTGATTTTAATGTATTCTTACAAATCTTTCAACTACCATTGAACATGAGGCTTAATCAACTTTCTCCTTTTGGGCTCTGGCAAGTTTAATTAGCTTCCTCACTGCTTTAGGTCTGGGAAGGACACTATTTTTGTTCTGGTGTATGTGCTTCTTGTATTATTAGTTAGTAAAGAGTTGAATCCTTTTGCTCTTTAGTATATTTTTGAAAGTTCATTATTGATGCTCTCTTTTAACCTTGTTCTAGATTCTGCCTTTATGGGTTCTAGTCTTTTTAGTCTGGCATGTCATTATTGCCACAGTTGAGAACTTTCTCAATCAATTCTCTTGGAAAACCGTATTTTCTTTGTAAATTGACGATGCTCTCATTTTGCAGAAAAAAGGTTTCTCGGTCATTCTTTCTGACATGTGTCCCTTAGTTTCTGGGATCACAACCAGAGACGCAGCTCTATCTGCAGAATTGGGGATGCGAGCACTTGATTTGGCTGTTGGGAAAGCTGTCTCATTTCAATCTGATGATTGTCCTCAATCAGATTGCTGTAGTTCCCCAGCCGATTATGGGATATTACAACCGGGGGGCCATCTTGTGATAAAGCTTTTGGAGAGTGAAGATGTGAACGGTGATTTTCAATCCCACCAGCGTCTTTTATGTATTCTTTCTTTCTTTCTTTTTATCAAGTAATTTATTCTTCTTTGCTTCCCAGAACTCAGCCAGATTTGCAAGCCACTTTTCAAGAAAGCATCATGGTTGAGGCCTAAAGCTACAAGGTCATGCTCTAGAGAGATTTATTTGATCTGTCAAGGCTTAAAGACAAGTGGGTGAAGTTTTGACACAGCTTGTTTTGAGACAATTGGATTTATTTGACCTGCTCACTTTGCAAATTTATACCATGATACATAGGAATTCTGCCAACACTCAAGATTTTTCTTTTCTCGTACACCAAGTAGTCTCCGAGACCTATTTGATACTGAGGTTGCAGAATCCTAATATAGTTGGGCAGGTTTGTACTCTAGATTGTAATCGCTCAAGGACTCCATGGTTGACAGAAAAGTAGTTCTCAAGTTAAATGTCCATTTTGATATTTGCGGGAAACTAATTTAATCAAAATAACTTTTGAGAAGAATTGAATTATCCTGGATTGTTAAAGATCAAAATAATTTGTAGCAATACATTGTTCCTGTAAGTACAAAGCAACTATTCACATTCATGTATATATACTTTTTAAGACTGGGAAGAAATAGGAAAAATCTTTACAATTTGAGATAATCACTGAAAACTAGTCCTAACAGAATTTAAGTTGATCAAGTATATTACATCTATGAACAATTTAGAAAGTCTTCAGCGAATGTGAGTTCTTCCAAGTGCCCAAAGCCCTGTATCTTTGACTTGTGCCTGTGAAAAAAAATCGGTCAGCCACAGTAAAAATGCGGTATAAAATGTAGTTCATCCAACAGCTACAATGGCAAAATGATATTGTAAGCCTCTACTAGAAGTAACTGAACCAAGAAATACTTACAGGTGATTTTAAAGATGGGAAGACATTCCAAAACCGTAAAGTCTCATCTCCTGCACCAGTCACTATTGTTTGGCCATCAGGTGAGGTAGCAAGATAGAGTACCCGAAAACTATGGCCAGTTAGAGTTGCAACCTGTCAAGAACATTAATTAGCAAGTGCAATTTGCAGAGGGTTCAAATTTTCATTTAAAATTCGAGGATTTAACCGTCAGGCATTGGCTAATGTGGAAAAAGTTACATGGTTAAGGTATCAGATTCCCCTACCTTGGCCATAGATGGATACTTCCACACCATGATTTGATTCTGGGAGTATCCATGAGTGCTGACTATTTCATTCACATTTTTACTCCATGCAAGATTACATACCTACAGAGATGCCGAAACAATGAAAACTGTCAGCACAAGGCTTCTTGAAAAATATCCAAGCAAAACAATTTGGTTTTGTTGACAAATGTTTAAGACAAACCTGGCTTCCGGTATCTACACTATTTAATTGATTGCCATTGGTGGTATTCCAGAAGCGAATGCATCGGTCAGCAGTTCCTCCTCCTGATGCCAGAAGCCCTGCCTTATGAGGAGACCAGGCAATGGCTTTTACAGCAGCAGTGTGCTCTGTCAACTTCAGAATTGGCTGCTGAGAGTGCTGATTCCATACCAAAAGCTGAGTGCAACAACAAAAGTGATACATTTCAGCATTTTTTCAGAAGGAGATTGAGAACTGATGAATTTTAGTAATATGCCTACCTGATTGTCATTACCTCCGGACGCAAGTTCCCGATCATCATGAGACCACTTTAGCCCACATACCTGAGATTATTAGACATAAATAATTGTTATAAAAAGTTGTTAGCTGTTATGCATCTTTATATAACTAGGAATTCATATTCAAGACTTCAATTCTTAGTGGAAGAATAAATTTTTACCTCTGATTTATGGCCAACAAGCTTGCTCACGAAATCATTTGAGACTCTAAGATCATGTTGAAGTATGTTCCGGTCTCTGCTTCCTGATGATAGGATTCGGGAACCCCATGCTAGGACTCCAGTTCGCGTTTGATGTCCACCTAGAGTCCTGACTCTTTTACATTGGGTTCCATCCCAAACCTGAAATAAAATCAAGTATTTGACAACTTTAATTATGTCTGAATAGTAAGTGATGTGCTGAAATCCGAAGAGTGAATTGCCATTAAGAATTAGCTACCTGAATGTGACCTAGATTGGTGCCAACTGATATGAATGAACCTTCTCGCGTCCATTGGACTGAGCAGACACTGTCATTAGGTCCCAAATCACACAACTTTGTCACCTAAAGATAAAGGAAGCAAGTTAGAGGAAATAGTTACATAGTTTGTGTTCAAAATTTGATGTTAATTTGCAATAAATCATATACAGAAAAATAAGTTCTCAATATTCTGATTTCTTTTACTTACCCTACTGTTAGATGCACTCCATAAATAGACACATGTCCCCAATCCAACAGCGAGGACATTTTGAGACGACCAATCAACTAGATTCAAGTAAAAATCATCTTGAAGTGCTGGTGCATCCAGAACCTGCAATTAAACACACTGAATGAGTGGTGATACTTTTGTCCTTAAAAAGTTTTGACAATAGACAAAGCTACTAGACATTGCCACATCACAGCTAGATTTCTCTTCTTAGATAACATCACACTAAATATTGCTCACTAGAATTACAGCTTAGGCTACGGTAGCATTGGTGACCAACCTTCTTCAGAAGCTGCCTAGAATACAATGGCACAATAGAATTTACAAACTTATTGCAGTCTTTTGTCTTTTGTGCATGTGATCTCTTAATTATGACTATTAACATAGTGATAAGCGATCGCAGGGCTTCAACAACAACAATATTGATTTTCCATTTCTTTTCACAAATTTTCGGCATCCCCCCACAATTTATTCCTCCAAAATATCATCAGAGGCTAGAAATCCAATGTTCAGTAATGCTTTCTTCCCCTAGTTTCTTCTAATCAAGAAGGCTGGCAAATCATACCTTATGTGGAGTCTTGGGAACCTTCCGAGGTGGCTTTGGAGGTGTCGAAACTTCAGTAGAAAGTCCACTATCCTGACTCAAAATGGAAGGAGAAAACGGAGAATTAGGGCCCGAATGCTCAGTCTTGAACCTCAGCATATTCTTGTTGGGACTCATTGGAGATCCTTTACCTGCAGGAGAAGAAAACCCAAAATCAGCCCCAAAAAGCTCAGTCTTTAACAACCGAGAATAGGCCTCATTCCCTCCCTCTTTGACCGGCGACGCCTTCTCAACAAGCCCAAAGGTATGCAGCCTTGACGATGATCTACATGGAATAAACCTATCACTGCAACTTCCAGACTTGGATGAAGGAGATGAAAGATTTGATATAGTCCTGGGAGACATTGTCAAAGGCGACGGCAAATTCGTCACTGATCGAACTGGTGAACCGGACGAGACGGCATCAAGCCGTAGAGTGGACTCAGACATTGAAGCAGGGAGATTAATCCCACTTTTTCTTCTCTGAGTTGAATCCATCTTTTCCATTTCAATTCTTTTTCAAGATCTCCAAGAGGATCTAAGAAAAGTCCCTCTCCGGCTGTGAAGAGAAGGAGAGGGGCTTTTCGAGGGTTTTTCACTCTAGCTGAGAATAAGCTCCTCTGTGTCGGACGTGGGTTTTGTGGAAGATCTCTGTTGTGGTAGCACAGAAAGTAAAGGTGTTTTGGGTTTTCAAGTGTTTGATGATATAGGGAAAAGGAGAAGGCAGAGTCTTGTTCTGCTAGCAACGGTCACTTTTGCGGGGGAAGTTTTGTCTATGTGGGCTTAGGGCTGGCGCGTTGGATACCATAAACTAGCCGTTAGTGGGATGGGGCTGCTATGTTTTAGGTAAAAGTCTAAAAACTTAGTCGGTTCTAATTTACAACTAATTCGAGCTGTTTCGTTGATGACTTGAGTAAAGTATAAGTTTAAATAATCCTTTTCAATTAAAAATGTGATATTAATAATTTGTACATTTTCCCTAAAAAAAAGAAAACAGAATTTGTATAGATGTTTCGTATTTATTACATGAGTGGAAGTTTTTATCTTTTGACTCCTGAATTCATGTGCAAAAATGTAAAAAACCTATATTTTAAAAATAAAGGAACTAGAAATAAGATAACTTAAACACTAGTAACAAATGAAATTTATTTTGACATTCATTAGTTTATTTGTAAGTCATAATGATTAACAATTTTTGAAACCTAGTTAAATTTTTATGGGAAAAAATTTCACTTAGATTTTGGATTGATACGTTGTGCAACCAAAAGTGATGTAAGACTGAGACTGACTAGGTTTGGAGAACTCACTGATTTAATGACTTCATCTAGATTCTCTTCTGAAATATCTTTATATAATAAATAATTAGGAAAATTCAAGAACTTCTAGAAGTTTAGGGATGATATTTCAATATACATGACTATTAATGCGAGTAAAAGTTCACTTAGATTTTAGACGAGATTTTGAATTTTGGATTGATACCAGTAAAGGCTCACTTAGATGGAACCAGAATTAGATTTTGAATTGATACATACATGGCTATTAGGCAAACCTCTCTCTGATGTCTGCATTGAACCACCCCCAACCTGGCGCAACAAATCTGTATCAGAATATGGGTGTGAAAGAGGTGGGGTGGAGGGTTGTCGAAGGACTAGCTTCTGGATGGCTATCTCAGATAAACTCAGCACAATATCTTTGCCAGGAAGCTAACAGAAAGATACTGCAGTTTGGACTGCCACTCAGAATGGACAGTTTCTAGTAAGTCAACTTATCTACACATAATTGGCACCAAATGGAGGAACACAGGCTTTCAATTGAAAAAGGGTTTGGAAACTTCATGGGTAGGGATGTCAATGGGCGAAGCGGGGCCGGAGTCCCCTACCTCCGACCCCGACCCCGCTTTAGAACACCCGTCCCCGCCCCCACCTCGTTCCCGCTTTAGAATATTTGAAGAAACTCCGACTCCGACCCTGACCCCGCTTTAGAACACCCGTCCCCGTCCCCAATTCAACACCCGTCCCCGTCCCCAATTCAGCTTCGTTTTGACCCCGTTTTGACTCCTGTTTGACATCATGTTTGACCCTGTTTGACTCCACTTCAATTTTTAATTTTTTTTTTTTAAAAAAAAACTATTTCATCATACCACTAAAATTTAAAATAAACTCAATGCATATTCCATCATAGTAAACTACAAATATTAAGGCACAAGCTCATTTAAATATGTTTGTCTCATACTAAAAATTTTTAAAAAATAAAGCTTCCAAGCTAAAAACTTCAAATACAAAATAATGAAATATTTCATATATCGAATACAATCACTAATATAAATATAAATCATTATCCTTAAAAACTATAAATTATAAGCAATCTTCCAAAATTCAGCTTTCACTCTTCAATTCAGCACGTGTCCTTCCATGCAATGAGGTTCTTATAGTTAGATATATAGTTATTATATAATTTATGGTCACATTTTTTTTTTATATTCATATATAGTTAATAATGTAACTCATAGTTAGTTAGGTATATAGTTAATATTATAAAATTATTTAAATAAATATAATTAATAATATAATTTATAGTTACATAGTTTTTTTTAATCATCACATATATATATAACTATTTTAAGTATATCGTTAATATTATAAACTTATTTAAATTAATATAGTTAACTATATAATTTATAGTTATATAGTTTTTTTTAATCTTCACATATAATTCATGGTTAATAATATGATTCATAATTACTTAGTCAATAATATAAACTCATTTTAATCTACATAGTTAATAATATAAGCTCATTTACTCAATACAGTTAATAATATAATTCATAATTAGTTAAGTATATATTTAATAATATAAACTCATTTAAATCAATATAGTTAATAATCATAGTTTCATAGTTCTTTTAATGTTCATATATAGTTACATAAATAAAATAATATAACTATTTTAATTTACATTCTTAATAATATTATTCATAATTACTTAGTCAATAATATAAACTCATTTTAATCTACATAGTTAATAATATAAACTCATTGAATCAATACAGTTAATAATATAATTCATAATTAGTTAAGTATATATTTAATAATATAAACTCATTTAAATAAATATAGTTAATAATCATATTTACATAGTTTTTTTAATGTTCATATATAGTTACATAAATAATAATATAACTATTTTAATTTACATTTTTAATAATATGATTCATAATTAATTAGTGAATAATATAAACTCATTTGAATCCACATAGTTAATAATATAAACTTATAGTTAGTTAGGTATAATAATGTAAACTCCTTTAATAATATAACTCAATTTATTTTAAATTTTTTTTAAAGTAACCAAATGGATAAAATTGTTTTCTTTTTTAAAAAATACTAAGAATAAAATAGTATTTTTATTAGAGATACTGAAGTCGAAGTCGGGGATTCGCCTTCGTGAATCCCCGCGGGGATTCAGTGGGGACAAATCAATCCCCGCCCCCACTAATCCCCACATTTTATAACCTGCCCCCACTGAAGTCGGGGAATTCTGAATCCCAACGGGACGGGGCGAATCGAATCTCCAATAATCCTCGCTTCATTGACATCCCTATTCATGGGACTTCACGAATTTCACTATTACTCCGGCAATTTATCCATAAAAGACTAGCCGAGTGAATGTTTAGAGGTATCTCTAATGTACAATATAAATTATAAATTATATCATATCATCATCATAATTAATAGTGTTATCAAATTTGTCCTTTTTCAATGCAAATGTCAAGGATAATGTAATCTTCATATCCTATTTGATATTCTGACTCAGTATATATAAATAAATAATAATATTTTTTAATAAATTTACTAATTAGTAAATGATTCTAGTAACATATAATTGATTATTTACATTATACATGAAAGATAATTTTTAAAATTAAATGATACTCAAAATTGAATGTCAAGTATCATGACATTCATCTTATCTTATGTGAATTAACACTTCAATCATCAATTTACATATATATATATATATATATATATATTTATTTTATATTATCCTTGATGCATTGAAGATATTCATGGAATTGACATATGTCTGAATCACCTTCATGCTAGAGATGTCCATGGTGATGAGATAGGAAACAAAGCAACAAATTTAAAGATAATCAAGCACCGGAATCTCATCTTTAACCAAATAGTTCGTACTCTTTTGTATTATCCTACCTAGAGTATCATTTGAAATATCATCACGAATGCTAAGTAATGTAAGATAGGCATCATATATGTGTAATGATTGTTTAATTTGGTTTTAATTTGAGTGGTTGTAATAGTATTGGTTGTAATACTATACCTTGAATAGTATATTGAGTATTGTGAGTGGAGTCTTCTTTTAAGGTGTAATTCTTTTGTCTTTTGACAGAACTGTCAGTGCAATTGGTCTGTGCGCCTCTTTATTCATCCGTGAGTTCTCGGGTTCGAGACCCAATTCCCGTCCCCCTCCAAATTGTATAAAAAAAAGGTGTAATATTTTTAGTGTATTTTCTTCAAGTGATCTTAATAATAAATATTTTTATCATATGCCAAAGAGTGTTGTGTTCAATATCATAACTCTCTTCTCTCTTTTGCCGATAAACCTTTATGGTTAGTTAGGAGTATTTTGAATAGAGTTATGAACAGTCATGTTCATCGACTATCTATTTTTCTCAATTAATCATAAATATATTTATTTATTATTCTATTCATAGTTGAATGTTGACTATTTTATTATGAAATATTTAAAAAATAATATTTACTTTTTAAAAGTAAATAAATATTTTCATATAAAATTTCATAAAAACTTTTTTTAATTTGAAAATTTTATATCTTACTAATTCATTTAATCCATCATTAACTATATTAATAATAAAAATACCTGCATTAACTTTTTCAAAATTAATTAGTTTTCCTTAATTCTTGTATGAAAGTAATTATTAAATTCCGAATGATAGGAGTAATTTTAAAGCAAAAAATTCAGCTACCCTCAGTTAAACTTTCAATTACTATTTTTGACTTTTTAAGAAAGAAGAGAGAAATTAATAATATTGATTACATATGTATGAAGAATGTTTTGATATATTTATAAAAAGAGTCATGATAAATATCAGAGATGGAAGCCCGTACTACAATTAGCTCTGGGTCACTTGTTAGATTCTCTTTCATAACAATCATATTGTATATCTTATTTGATATTCCCGCAGCCAATCTTCTCCCTTTTCATAATAATCCATCCTACTGAATGTTCGCTGTGGGAATTGCATGGCAGCGGCATACACAGCGGCTCCGCGCCATGCATCCAGAATTGGATCCGACGCTCTATAAATTTGTATGGGTGTTCCACATGGCCGAATCATGCGAATCCCAGCTTCCAACCGCTCACCCATTCCCGGAAATAGACAACTTCCTCCAGTCATTAGGATAGAATTTGTCATTCTCTCGTCCATACCTTGTTGCTCAGTGGATAACCTCCTTATTGAGATCCCAGTCATCTCATCCAATCCAGCCTGATCAATTCCAATTAGGTTGGGATGAAATAGGATTTCAGGGCACCTGAATCTTTCTACTCCTAACATTATCTGGAAATCTTCTTTAGTGAGAGGACGAAATCGGGGCGGCTCTGTAGTTGAGGACCCTGGCTCAGATTTGGGAAAAAATGTTGGATCTATTTCCTGGACAACGCATTACAGGTTTACAGTAGATTAAAAGCCATAACACCAATGAACAAGGAATCATACACATCAAACACAGAAACTACAAAGCAAATCATCAAATACATTTACTAACCCGAAGTCGGGCAGAGACACGACTAAGCTCTGCTTCATCCACATTTAGCTTCTCATCATCATCATCATCATTATCTCTACTCATTAGCTTGTAAAGTTGCCAATCTTCATCCTTAATACCAAAAGTATCCTCACCCTTCCCCCGATCAAATGCTGCTGTTGTCAAAAGGCGCATCCTTTCCCTATGGGCAGCATTCAACCTTTCTCCACGTCCCACGCCTCCAGAAACACTATTATTCCCATTTGTGTTGTTGCCATTTGTCTTCAGACGTTTTCGCTGCTCCACTCTCTCAGAAAGTTCTTGGTATTTAGAATGCAACTCTTCCAAATAAAGCTCTGGGTTCTCCCTGCAGTTAGAAACAAATAAAAAATTAATAAATAAGAAATGATGTAGATATGCAGAACCTTCTGAGTACTCAATACTATTTGAGTGGAATCTAGAAATAGTCTCCTATTAATATAAATGAGAAAATTGTCATCACGCACAAGCGTTTTTCCTCCTCCAATTTCATTTGCCTCTCTCTTTCTAGTTCCTCTTCAAATCGTTTCTGTTTAGCTCGCTGCCTGGCCTCAGTTGTGGACTTGAGAAACAACTGCTTCCTCTTTTCCTTCAACTGTCACCAAGATAAGATATTGAAATAACTAATTAATGTTGCAAACAGTTGGGAGACATTATGTTTGGAAATAACAAATATTACAAATTAACACCCCTTTATGAAATTGGCAAGTATCTACAAGATACATTTATTGTGGAGAATGCAATTGAACAAAAGTTGCAAATACTAGCATTTGCAGATAAATCCTAGCACTTGTAAAATACTGGTGTTTAACAATTAAATCTTGAGAATAGGATGTTTTTGTTCAATACTAAGCTCAACAGAAAGGCCTGCAACAAACTCTTCAGTAGTTATAATCAATAACTTCATTAAATGTTTTGGTATGAGAAGATGAAATGAAACTTTTGGGAAAAAATGTAGAAAATATAAGACCTAGAGGGATTATAGAATGTGCAAAATTCCTATAGTCTAGTAGAAAACATCAGAATGCATCCAACACGTAAGATTAATATAAGTGGCCATGCATGAAAAATTGCTGAAGTTAATGGAAGCTTCAAGTGGCTATTTTAGAACATGTGAAGCAAAGGCACACCTGCTCGGGTGTTAAGATTTCATCTGGGACATTAACAAGACTATACTTTTCAGCCATCGAAGAATCCATCTTCTCTTCAGCTTCAACTTGTTCACCCTTTGATTTTCGTAAAGATTGTGTTACTTTTGCCAAAGCAGATTCTATCTCCTGTCTAGATGTATAGCCAGTGTCAGAAAGGAAAGAGGAAACATCATGCTCTTCAACATGTTGGAGCTGCTGCAAGAGGAACTCCAAGCCTTTTTGTTCATTTTCAAGTTCATTTATTCGAGATGATCTCTTTGCTTCAGCCATCTCACGTAGCCTTTGACCCTGTCTCTCCTTTAGAGCAGCCTTTCTAGCTAATTCTTCTTCTGAAGGTTGTTCTTCAACAGGTGAAGGAGTCCAAGGAAGTTGCCAGCACTGGGTCTTTTCTTCAGCTTCCTTATCCCCTTTCTATTACATTACATGTCAGATTAAATTTCAGAAGCAAAGCAGAGTACTATAAATTGAAGGAAGTCAACTCAGCTACCTGAAACATTCGAACTTCTGAAGCATAATCTGCTGCAATATAACAGTGCTCCATCTTCAGGTCTTCAATTTTCTCCCAAGTGAGCTTAGACCTAACAAAATATACTAGAAATAAAGGCCAAAAACAATTAACTGAACTCCAATAAGACTTACAGAGAAACAGAATTTGTCATGCTTACATGTGATGAGGGTATTTGAGTGACAGTAGCTGTTTCAAATAGTCAGTGACATGGTATCCACCTACATTAGTTCGGCAGCATGCTTCATAAACGGGTTCTCCATTGATAAACTGAAATCAAGGAACATATACCTCTTTATACATGATAGTGAAATAATTCATGGTGACTACATATCTTGATACAACTGCAGGAAGATATGGTCAAGTGAAGCATACCGGAATAACATGACTAGTCATAAATCCCGAGGAGATGGCAAGGCCATCATTACTACATATTCCGAGTTGTTGATTGTACCTATAACTGAATGCAGCATCAACACCAAAAGCTGAAAATATACAAGACCTAAGTAAGCACCAGATATAGTAATCCACAAGGAAAAACCATGAAGAGATCAATACAATAAACAATATTACGAATACTACATCCAGAAGATCAGAGTTGACAAGATAAAGAGAAACTGTGATTACATTAGGAAAAAAATACTACCAAAAGAACAGAGGAAAGGAAAGCCTTGGCAAAACTGATGGCACCATCCATACCTATTGATGGAACACCATAAGACTCGAAAAGAAGTTCTGCCATTCTACAACGAGACTGGATAGGGTTGCAAGCACATTCTGTAATCAAGATGGGGTGATCAATCTGTCCTGCCAAGAAATTAGCTTGGTAAATATAACACAATAAGAGAACTAAATTCAAGATATTCAAATATTTTATTTTATGTTGGTTAATGATGCACACAAAATGTTTTTCAAAAAAAGAAAAGACCCACAGTTATAAAATTAGAAAGGAAAAAAAAAAAGAAGAAGCAAGTAAACAGGAGAATAAATTTTAATTTTGCTTCAAAAGCACATTTTGATCTTACCACATCCAGCTAGTGCAACAAGTTGATAAACTTTTGCATATAAGTCAAACTTCAGAAGACTGCAGAAATGAAATCTTCCAAAACAGTTACAGAAGAAACCCAGATCAATTTTGTGAAAAATCTTCATTTGGTGGAAACAGTTATCAAATTAGGGTTATAATCTAGCAAAGCATATAATTCAATTATTCATTGGATAATTGAAGACCAATTTCATGCAATTTTGTCTCACCATAGAACAGTTTTACTTAAAAGAGCAAAATAAAACAAGGTAAGAACAATAACAAAGAACCATCCTGACTATAACAATAAATGATCCAGCCGCTTGAGATAACAAGAAAAAGACTGGAACAGAAATGTATAGATACCTGTGATTGATCAGCACCTAACCGATCAAACCCAAAGTCAAGAATCTGCATATGGAACAAAATACACACAAGTGAATACCTTCATTTACCCAAATTAGGGGTAGAAACTGAAATTGAAACTCTACAAAGTATTACATCCCAAAAAACAAGATAATGCACAGAAATTGGTTCAGTTATCAGATGCGGAACAAAATTAACATGTCTGGAAGATCATACAAACAAGAATTGATCTTAATTCTAACAGTTCAGACACTTATGAGTTCCATCAATTCATTTCACGTATACAAGTAGACAATTATTTATTTATTCTCTTAAAATACATGAGTAAAATAGTTACCTTAGGTTTATAATATCTTGTTAAGGGGAAAAAAATTGAGATTGAAAAGTGGCCCTCGATGAAATTAAAGTATTTGCAATCTACATTACATTTTAACCCATTCGAGTGAAGTTCTACTCTAATAATTGCTTTAAAAGATTATAAATTTTTAGAAAAGTCAAATAAAAACTTGTTTTCTAATTCTGAGATGATTGTGCTTTGAGAGAGGTACAGGGTAAAAATGGCAAGAGGCCATGCTTGCCACACGGTTTAAGACTCCTAATTAGCAGACTAAAACTGAATAAATTTGAATATTTCAAAAACATGAAATATATGCATTCTAACTGGCTGGGCCCATTTCAATGGGAAAGGCAAATGTCACATAGAGAAAATATAAAAGACTTGGATATTTCAAAACCTGAAGCCCTATTAGATGCAGAACATAGTCAATCCAAAAGCTAATATCCTACTGGTTTTGCTAATTCAATATTCTAATGCTAGTTTACAGGTACTCATTTATCATGCAACACTGAGAACTCACGACAGGTCTTAAATGTTAATGGGCATCACTACTTTCTATTCAACACTGGTTTCCGCAATGCTTAACAACTTATCCATTTCTCACATTAATCATTTATATCAGTGGTAACGAACCCAATTCATCTAATTATTAAAATAGAAGAAAACTTCATCATAGCATTCACATTAAGAAGCATAACAAAAGAACAGGAGAAGATAAAAGGAAAGATTTGATACTTGAAAGAGCAGGTATGCATCACATCAACAGAGCTTACATATTCCATAATCTCAAACTGATAAACAACATTGCTGTCGAAAGCTGAACGAGGACCAGATCGGGTGCAATCAAAATATTTCAGTAATGCTGGATTGTGATCACCAACAATGGTGACTGTTTCACCTGCATAAGAGAAAACCCATCTTGATTCAACTGAATTAAATCGTTGTACTGAGATGGTAAAGATCCGCCATTTCTCTTTCATGAGTATTAATTAGAAAAATGATAATGAACTATCTTCATTTTCACTGCACTGAAATTTCCTGCCAGTACAGGGAAAGAAACTGCAATTCTCATGCATTAGAACAGGAACTGTTGTTTCTCCATTATAGAAGCAACAACAGAATAAAAGAAACTTTGGCTAAGATTCATGCCTTTTTTTCTTTCTTTCTTTTGGGGGGAGATATGAATTGGATGAAATAAGGCCTCTACTTGTAATGACAAACAAAATGTAGTAAAAAAATGGACCATTTTCATGGCCATGAAGGGGGTGGAGAAAGAAAGGCCATAAGCATTTCAAGCTCTTATCTTCATGTTTCTCATGTTTGTAATCTCCATCAAAACAAATGAAAATTAACGAAGTATCATAAGGAAGAGAAGATAAGCATTAATATTTGGTCCATAGGTATCATAAGCCTTTCCTAGATCTTGCCGAGAAACTCCAATAAAGAAAGTGAGAACAGTTGGACGATCCAAAATTAGGGAAAAAAGAGCTGTGATGGCATCACTTCATGATTGTTTTAAACCAGATAAAACGAATGCAGTAATATGGCAAGCTTCCAAATATTAATTTAGGTTTACAATTGCCTTTGGTCTTTTATGAAGAAAAACCAGTTTTACTATGTAGTCTAATTAAAGAGAATGGAATAATTAAGTCACATGGTCCAACAAGTCAACTGAGAGAAGAGTGAGACATAATATCCATTAGTACCTATTCTACTAAATACCAAAACTTTTACTATTATATAGTACAATTATTCATTAGTGAACATATGATTCTCAAACTTCACCAAAAATTTATTTTGGGGAAGATGGATTAACAATGTTTTAAGTATAGGATAATGACTATTTAGCTCTTAGATGATGGAAATATTTCAAAATTCAAAAAAAAAAAAAACAAGAATATTATGAATTTTTCAGAGAAATTATCCCCAATATTTCTTCAGATACAAAACACTTTTCCTTATCATAGTCGCAGAGAACATAAACTTCAATAAAACCACAAACATCCCGGTAATAAGGAGATTAAGCATCCATAAGTTTTTGAAGACATTGCAATAAAAGCATAGTATGTAGAGTGCAATGACGTTCTATAGTCGACACCACGCCTCCCATATCAAGAATGTAGATGCATGTACTTGCAAAGAACATTCTTTCAAATTTTGAGCATAATTTCTGTACCCCCTCACAAACAAATAATAAAAAATAGCATGAAAGAAAGTACCAGTGGTTTTGTGGCGAGGCCTCTGAACAATGTTCCGGAAGATAACCCGAGGGTCACACTCCCCTGCCCATCTTCATCAAAGCAACAATAACAAAAAAACTTAGACATGATTGTAACAGAAAAACTTAAATATAACCATAAATTTGGAGTCTTTTTCTTGAAAAGCAAAAAAAATAGGGTTTGCTTACCCAATGCGGAAATAGGAGCCGCCATTGTCGATGACTATGGGGACATCTGAAGCGAAGTCGCTGTAGTCTGATTGCCTCTCTATTCTAGATATGAATGGCATTTTAGTAGCAAACTCACAGTATCTCTATCTCCTCCCGGCGATGAAGAGAGAGGATGTGTCAGTGTGTGCCCTAGCTATGCACTTCCCCTGAAACGGCGAACGCATCATCTTTTACCTGCGACTTTGGAAGAAGACCGGTTCACTACTGTGTCTAACCGGTTTATTGAACCGGATGCGGCTCAATTCTAAGTGGAATGACAACGTGGATGGACAGTCGTAAGATACATATCTCCACTTTCATCCCATTGAAAATAATACATTCGTCTCTTCTCGGTATCCGACTAAATATTAATGATTATACCTATCAATATCTCAGTGAGTATAACAATCATACACATCTCCGACTATTAACAAATATTTTAATTTTCATTTAATTTAATTTTTTATAAAAAAATATTGTAAACTCCAATAATATATAAAGTTGAAATAAATATTTCTTAAATAAGTCAATAATAAATTTTAAATAAAAAATCCATTAAAAAACTATAAACGTCTATAATAAAATTAATCAAAAGTAAATAGAATAAATTTGCCACTTAGTCTTTATCATCATTTGCATTATTTAAAATAGACATTCAAACTTCATCTTTTCCACTTACAATAATGACACAAAAAAATATTTATTTAGAAATTATAAAATAATAAGAAATCTAAATTAAAAATATATATAAAATTACATTTAATGTTTGAAGATAACTAATTTTGACTACAAATTCACATGCTATAGAAAAAAATTGGTATATGGAGTATATCCTTTGCAATCATTTGAAATATGTAATATTTAAATTCATCATTTTTCCAACATGATAAATATCAAAATTTGTATCAAATAGTAGATGCTCTTCCTTCAAATATCTATCTATCGCTGATATTCCTTGCAAATTCTTTTATTTAAGTGCCCATTTGATTTTATCATTTCTATATTTTCTTTTTGGCAGAACCATTCAAAATTTCAGTTTTATCTTTTTTATTAAAAAAAAAAGGAAACTTGTTGGATTTAATCACTAATGTTTTTATGTTTATTGTCGTTGGTCCCTTTTTTTTCCTCTTTCTCAAACTATTTGTTCTTCTATTTTTTATGTTTGAACGGAAATAATTTTTGCTTAAATTTGATAAAAAAAACTCGATGAATCTCAAAATTGATCAACCATGAAGGTATTTTTTGAATAGCAAAAATCCCTAAATCTAACGCCCACAATTTCTCTTACAAGTGAAAAATTCAGCTTAAAGAATCAACATGTGAAATCGATCAAAACGCTATAAGTTGTAGAAGGTAAAGCAATGAAGTTACAAATGATCAAGTGGGTGATGGAGTGCACAAGGCAGAAGCTCTCATGCTACATGGAAATATTGAGAATTTAATCAAAATAACTTCATTTTTAATATTTTTATCCAAAATAATCTGGTTTATTAAAATTATACCAAAATAACTCAACATGTAAAAACGTCTAAACAATTTTTATATTATAACATTTTTTGTAAAAACGTTTAACAATAGACGTGATTATGAATCATTTCCATTGAAATATCACGTCTTTTTACTTAAGATTTTTTTAAAATTATTTATTTATTTTAAAATAATGAGTAAATCTGTTTTTTTTAAAAAATAAAACTAAGTTATTTTTTTATCTTTTCCTTTTTTTTTAATGAAAAAGTGAGTCCACCGCTAAAGACGTGATTGTGAATCACGTCTACTGCTAAATATATGGTTGTCAAACACATTTTTAGTGTGAACGTTTTTACCAAATATGTAAAAATTGTTCAGACATTTTTACCAAATACGTTTTGGATTATTTTGGTACACCTCAAGTAAATGAGATTATTTTGGATCAAAATGTTAAAAATGAAATTATTTTGATTAAATTATCTAAAAATATAGCTCTTGTGATGACTATTGAAAATATGGATAGGCCGAAGTGCTAGCCTCTTTTAGCTCGCAACTCGAGGGCTTGACCTGTTTTGACCCGTAACTCTTTTGGTATAATTTTTTTTTGTTTCTAAATTAATTAAAAACTTCTATAAAAGATTTAATATTATTAATCTTTTCTTAAAAAAATCTTTCATCTATTATGTTATTATTATACTACTTCTTAATAAGTATTTGTAAGAATAATATTCTTAATAATATTATTCCTCATACATAATTTTTTCAAGAAAAATTAGTTAATTTAGTTCATAAACTATTTTTTTAAAATCACTTTTGTATTTCATCTTTAGAATGTCATTGGAAGCGTTAAATTGATTTATTTGCTCGTTTATTTTTACATTTATTTTTTATACTTATTAACTTATTCTACTTTTCATTTAAAATGATAATAGTGATAATGACTTAATTAAGAATACATATATTTCTAATGTATATTCAAATATTGTTATTGATAGTGAGTGATATAAATATTATAGACTTGTTGTCATTTTGCTTGAGAAATTGTTGTTTTATTGTAATTTTTAATCATTTAATTATTGTCAAATTTTAATTGTTTTTTGCTTTTTTTTTAAATTGAAATTTAAAAATAGTTGACTCGTAACTCGATTGGACTAGCCCGTTTTTTAGTGCTATGACTTCATGGATTGGACAAAATTAATTTGCATGTGTCATAAATGTAGGATAAGTTTTACTTTCCAATTGACCATAAATGTTGTGACAAAGTTAATCGTATAATTTAATTTTATTTATTTATTTTTCAAAAGGAAAGTGGAAATTATGAATTCTTCGAATAGGTTGATGAAATGTCATTATCGTAAGAATGAGTACGGATCGAGTTGAAACAAATTCTGAGTCGTACTCACTCTCTAAGAAAAGAAAATATCTGATTTTATTGAAAATTGAGTTGAAATTATGAGTTTTAACATATTAATGAAAATAAGAATGAAAATGTTATTGTTATTGTATAAATTGGGTATCCACGTTAATCACCTCTTTTCTCTATTGCCTTTTGTGCTAGGATACAGGAGAAAATTAAAGAAGCAGGTGAAATAGCCACGCGTGTGGCCCAGTCCAGGCGTGAGCCATTCCCGAGCACACAACCGACTTCTCGGAGCCACAACCTGATACCGGGGGTGAGCTATGCACGAGTCTTGGTGTAATAAGCGTGCGAGCCATCCGTGCATTCTTCCAGGTGCTACAATCAATCTAGCCGCATGGGGCTTTTTAAAAAAAAAGAATAAATCAAGGGTATTATCAATATACATGATAAAATTTTTAAAAGAACTAGAAGACAAAACATGATAGCACGTGATACTATTTTTATTTAAATAAAATTTCCCAAGACTTAAAAAGTGTATTTGGATTGAAATTTGACAAGAATTTTTTGTTTTGTTTTTGAACTAATTATAATTTTTTATGTTTAGATAAGAATTTTGTTTTATTAGGATTTGAAAGGATTTTTATTTTTTTAATTTGGAGAATTGAAGGTGTGATAATTTTTTTTTAAAATCCCACATGATTAATAATAGTATAAAATATATAAATTTTAATTAATAAATTATTTGAAATTATGCTTTAATTAAAAAGTAATGAAAAAATATTTTTTATATGAATACGTGATACTCACTTTTAAGTTTAGGAGAAAATTTAAAAATTTTAATGTGATATTTTTCTTAAGTGAAAAATTGTTTTGAGATATATTTTTATAGAGAATAATGATTTTGAGAAAATATTTCAATCCAAATTGAGTAAATTTCCTATCACGCCATGATGCAGTTATCTACATAATCACAGTTTTATATGAGCTCCACTATCAATACCTGTTTGATATATAATTTTTCTAAACAATCTTTTTAAAAAAAAAAAATCCCCACTATAGTAATAAATTTATTATTTAGAATTGTAAAAGCAATTCCAATGGAAGTTTGCACACAATTTTTACAACTCAATTGAAAGTTATATATCATTGAAGTGTAACTCAAATATGTCAAATAGGATAGAGATATTGCTTTGAAAAACAATTCAAATTGAGAGTTGCATTTGAGAAAATGTGAGACTTGCTATTATTTTTATAATTTTATATATGCAAGTTGAGTGATTTATGGGTTTCATAATTGATTGTAATAATTTTTTATATTAATTTTATAGAATTATATAATTGGAGATGAGAGTTGTTAAAAGTTAAAAAATAAAGTGTAATGATAATTTCATAAAAAGTAGAAAAAGTTAAATCCATTAGAGTTGCATAGTTGAAGTTGCTCTAAAAGAAAAAACAGCTCATCTAATGTAAATAACTTATACAGTATAATTTTATAATTACTCTACATGGTTTTCATTTTAGTAAAAAAAAAATAAAAAATCCCATAGTGATATAGGAATTAGTATTCATGTAGGACGTGGCTTAGTTGCTTCCACCACACGATTGGATAAGTAATGACGGCTTCTTCAAGAAGCCATGACACATTAAAAGTCCCCCACCACCACTACTCTACTCTACTAGTACAAATCTGCTCGACTAGTTCTAATAGTAGTAGTAGTATGATTTCAACAACTTGATATTAAACTCTCTCTCTCTCTCTCTCTCTATATATATATATATACTTTCGTTCTGTAAGTCCTATATTTTTCTAGTTTTGTATAATTATTGTATATGGAGGTCAATATAAATATCGATGACTATGGGGTGGTGGTGGAGGAAGGGTGTCGGACACCGACGCACGACGGCTGCAGAATTGGTTATGGAGTGGTAGAGGAAGGGTTTAGAACGCCGACGCACGAAGGCAGCAGGATTGGGACACCCAAGGTCTGTCCACCACCTCCGAAGAAGAGAAGAGTTTACGATATGGAGCCAGAACAGAAGTTGTCGGAAGATGGTCAATTCCAGGACGTTCCCGATCTTGAATTTGAAATTGAACTCTTTTTTAATACTATATCGAGAATAAGGAGGGAACCTTATGTTTAGACAGGTGCTACTTGGTTTCTTCTACTATTCTTTGTATATTTCAGGAGTATTCCCCAGCTCTGTAATCACCATCTTTAATGAGCATGAAGTTTATTATGGCCATTTTTACTTTGGTTCTCTTTAGTTTTTATCAAAAAAATTTCCTTTTTACACAGTTCTGTAATCACTGGAAGAATCTCGAATTGCAGAAGATCCTTTTTGTTAATTTTGTCGTCCTGGCTACAAATTTTTTAAAGGTTAGAACTTTTCAGAGATTGAAGGGCCTTTTAGGTTTCGATCACGAAAGACATAAATAAGGTGCAATCAATCATATCATAGTAATAATAAAAATAATGACTTAGCATTTTTTTTTTTGGATGAGAAATAATGGCTTAGCATTAATCATATTAACCAGATAGACTTGGTCTGAATCTTTAATAAAGATTCATGTTTATCCAAACTTAATCTTGGAGATAAAAAAGTATTTTTCAACTGGAGTAAGGTTATTTTAATTATAAAAATCAAATATAACCAATTCTATATTTAAATACTTTAAATATACAATTTAGCCACCAATGAGATAAATTTTTTTTGTAATGTATCGATAATTGTCAAAAAAACAAAAAGTCAAAAGGTTGATAGTACGTAGACATTATTTTAGTCCCATGGTTCAGTCAATATGAATGGTTTGACTGCAAATCCAACTCCTTTTTGTAAATCTTTTATTTTTATTTTTTTAAGTGCCTTTTATGTAAATCGTACATCGAGTAGAAATTAGAAAACTGAAAGCTCCGGCGCTGATAGCTGCGGGGGTGGTGGTAGCAAAGCCCAGGCCTTGGGTACTGATTACTGACTTGGTTCAGTTGGGTGTAAGGATCGGGCCTTATTGTGGCAAATTTAAGTTCTTTATGGGTTTTAGGCCCATTCCATTTCTACATGTCTGATTAATAAAGTATCAAAAGGTTTTGCATTCAGAGCCTGGCAGCCTGGGTAAGGTTAAATGAATTAAAAATAATTAAAATAGTGAATATTAAATCTTAAGTGGACCCAAATTTGTACAAGATCAACTTTCACTCTCTTGTTTTCCCTTTTGTTTTTTACAAGACAAAATCAACTTTCTGAAAAGATAAACAAAAAATACAAACTAACGAATAAAATCTCCCTCCCTAAATATCAACAATTAGACAACAATACAAACCCACCATACCTTTCTCTCAATTCTTTGTCTCCACTGTATTTCTTGGACAATATCACAATAAAAAGATTCAATACATCGATTTGAAATAGCCTGTACATATTAATAGCCTTACTAATTGTGTGATAAGTAAATGGGAAGTTGAAATAGATGTAGAACTCTATATTTGGATCGAATATAGAGAAAAATTCCAAAATAAAGCAGAACTGAAACATTTATCATGAAGATTGACAAAAGATAATGTTGATAAGCCTAACTAGATTTGATGAAAGGGTGAAAATGTAAACGAGGACAGTCCTCCAATCAGAGACTACTTTAATCCGACTGGTGGGAAGCCAAAATTCGATAATGATAAGGGAATTTGCATTACTATCTGAGAGTGTGTGCACCAAGGTTCTCACGCATAATAGGGGTATTTAAGAAATTTGGAAAATCGAATTAATTGATCAAATCAATTTGAGTTTAATTAGTTTTAGCATTGAATTGGTTTCACTTGGCTTACACGCTTTACATTCTAAAACCAAAACCTCTCTCCCTTACTTTTCCTCTGTATTACCTTGTTACCCTTTTGTAATTAAATAAAATACTTTAAAATAATATCAATTTATATATTAATAAATGACATTAATTTTTTTTGCAGTTTGAACTATTTGTGTTATTGACTTTATTTATTTATGTATTTTATTTTGCAAAATGTACACGACTTAAAAATGCTACATAAAATTGTCCAAACCAAATTGAAGTGAATGCAAACCAAATCGACAATTTGAGGTTTTAAATGATTTTTTTTTTGTATCAAATTTCTCAAACCCTTATATTTATTTTGATTTGAAAAATATTTAAAACTATAAGTCTCGAACAACCTGATTTATACAAATTAAAAAGGTAAATTATATTTAATTAGGGCTATGTAATAAGTTAAAGGAGAGAGAAGGGGACCATTTGCTTTTATATATATATATATATATAATACATAACATTTTGTCGAGGGTATAATTCGATCATAGGCAATGTCCTTTACCAACCAATATTTGTGAGACATAAATACTTATATGGTGATCCTCTTTACTAGGAAGACTAAACACAAAAAACAAACACTGCAACTCTTAACCCCTGACCCTTTAATACATGCATATTATGGTCATCTTGACGCAATTCAAAGAAACGTACGAACCCTCTCTCTCTCTCTCTCTGACGAGGTACTGATGCAATATATATTGTTTTTCACTCACCTTTAATTCCAGAATAAAACCAGTTTTTGCGGAGACATGAGTACCACTTTTACTATTTTAGGAACTAACCGATAACAACTTCATAATTCTAAAGCTATGCTTTAAACAAGTTGAAATTCACATGGCAAGCCTAGATAAAGTCATTTCAGAAACTTGTCAATCTTTTTTATGATTAGTTCTAAATTCTTATTGATGGTGGGTTTTACATTTAAATCAAGTGTTCTCGGTGATTATATGTACGTAGGAGCTTCAAAACTTAAATGTGGTTCACACATGAAGTTTTCTGCCTGAACAATGGAACTAGATATTTGCAGGAGCTTAAGAGTACTTGTACGGTCGTTAGTACTATCAAAAAATGTTCCAGATTGATAAAAGTTTCCTTTCTAGTGGTTTTCTGTAACAAAAATAGAGGAGAATCGAAAAGATATGTTGCCCAAAATATTCTGAACGGTCTGATTCAAGCAATTTTGGTTCTTTAAACTGGTCGAATTTGTTGGTTTGAATTATTTTAAGGCATGAATTTAGGTTTGAAATGTATGAATTATTTTAATTAAGGTATGAATTTAGCTTTTCCTACCCCAAAAGACCACATAAAATCGCAAACTCATTTGAGCTACTGCCGTGGTCCAAAAGCAGAAGTTCTCAAACTAAGTAACCATACCGGATACTTGATTATTAGGTTTGTGAAGCAATAATAATGCAATGGCAAGTTCAAGAATCAAATGATGGGAACACCTTAGAGTCCTTGATCTCATATCTTATTTTTCTCTTTTTTATTTCCTATAGCAATTTTTATTAGCAATGCGTTATTTTTTGGGACATGAAAAATCAAACTCTTCTTAATTTCAAGAACAGCTAGCAATAGCTTTCATCAATATTCATTTGGTTTATTTAAGAACAATACAAATTTGTTTAGAACAGAAAATGATAAGATAATAATGGCACCGAAACAAAAGCATGAAATATTGGTTAGCTCTTACTAACTGATGATTTGAGTTACAAAAGAAATGAGGACAAAGTCAATATCTCAGAAGGTCATCATCGGATCATCACAAGTAAATGAGATTTATGTCCAACGTAAACCAACCGAACTCTTTAGGCTCCCTCATGAATACCATTATAATAGCTGCTTTGGCTTTTCTTTCTTGGATGGAATCATCAAAAACTAACTATTGCGCACGAGCTGACGCTAGCTCCAGTTTTGTTCATAAGCCTTTCTCTTTTTTTTTTCCCAGATTCTTTTAACATCAATTTAGTAGATAATTTTTACAAAGAGTAATTAGGAATCTGAGAAACGGAAATTAGATATATAGCATCAAGAAATAGCATTAGCATCTTTCCGTTGTAGATCTAAAGAATTACAAGAAAGAGAGAAACCATTATTACAAACCTAAATTTATAAATTATACAAGTAAAATTGAATTTTACAGTATTCCCTTTTGCCTGTTATTTGTATAAGTAGTCTTTTACAAGTTGAGCAGCCTCGCCTCCCCCACCCTCATCTCCCCATATATACGTGTATAGAAATGGCAAGTAAACCTAAAACACGAAATCTTATGATCATAAAAAAAACAAAGTTAAACCCTAAAAGTACAAAAAGGTAGCAAAAACACAGATTTATCACCGATTAAAGAAAATTATCAGAATTATTTTCAATTAAAATAGTGTTACTTAATTACCAACGGGGAAAAAGGAGAGACAGATCTTACAAACGGCAATTGATTTTGGTTGGACTGGAGTTTTTCTACCAAAGAACAGACCCCAGCCCATATTCAGTCAACAGAAACACTTATACCACAGTAAATAAAATGGGGAAAAAAAAACGAAAGCAAAGAATACTCTTTGGTATATCTTCACACAAACCACCCCCCCCCCCCAAAAAAAAAAAAAAACACCAAAGAAGAAAAAACTCTGAATTACCTGCAGAGACTGTTCTGGTGTAGGCCGTTGGTCAGCAACGCACATCCCGCAAAAATAAACAGAGGAACAGAGCGATCTATAGAAGAAAACCCTTAAAAATATTAGGAAAATTTCAAAAGGTGAATGGTGAATTTTTCGGTTTCACGCACCTTCCTTGGTTATACATCTTGCGGGACTGTCATCTATTACTACCAACATATACTACTAATAGAATAGAAGTAGCCATTAATTGCTGCTGCAGCATCATCAAGATTCTCATAACGAAGAAGATCACAGATAATCATATTCCCTTTCAAGCTGGGAACTCCGTGAAGCTCTGAGAAAGCTTTGTGAATCTTGATGATGCTCCAACTGCAAGAAGTGACTGGTGTTTCAGGATCTTTCATCTTTATATAGTTAATACCAACCTCCAATATTCATGCAATGTTGCAAAAGTCTTAAAGAAGAAAGAAAAATAGAATTCCTGAAGAAAGAACCCTAAAGAGAGAACTTAGAGAGAAGGGGAAGAGAAAGAGAGAGTGATTAGGATGTGAGGTCACAGAGTTAAGATGGAGTGAGTATTTATAGAGCAGAAGGAGAAGGGAATGAGTATTGAATACGAGATATTAGGATTGGTTGGTTGGTGCCCACAAATCTGTCAGTAGAGAGAAGAGAGAGAAATAAAAAGAATTAGCGGAAAACAGTTGGGCATCGCAATCATAGGTACCAAAATACTAGTAATATCATATATCTTTAATTGATACTGGTGGTCTGATAAATTCCACAGATGTCAATAGAATAATAGGCATCTGAGAATGGAAAATGAAAACTTACCCAGTAATGGTGGCGTTCAGGTTTGGAGGATTTCTTTCGTCCTTTACAAGCATTTTCAAACTAGGGAGAAAGAATTGACAACCTGACTGAGAGCCAAATTCTGATCAGAATGATCAGATATACCTCGTGAACTCTGATGATAGGATTTTGAGAGGTTCCGTGTTTTGCCTTCTTCTCAATTTTCCACTTCTGTCATGTTTTATTAATCTTTCATTCCTGATTAAACCCTATGAGGTTTGCAGGGCCAAATTATTGCTTCTTTTTACAGTAACTAAATTAAAGTAATTATGTTTAGCTCAATGTTCTAAAGAGTGTTACAGTGCTGTCTCAAGACTCTAACAAAGAGAGGAGAGTCAGGAGTTTACAATTAACTTGTGTTACATTCAATTGACTACAAGACTCATGACTACGTACAATCCCACAGTTTCAACTTGAATGCTTCCTCCTTCAATATATATTAGGATTCAAGTTCAACCACAAGAGGCTTAATTGGTTCTGGACACAGTTACATGAGTTTTGTTTAGATTTATTACTTTGTTCCTGTAAAAAGAGAGAGTATCTCATGCCATCTCTTCTTGGCCTGCAATCGGTTGCAAGAAATTGTGTTTTCTGCAAACATACAGAAGCATGGAGGTTTTGAAGAGTGGTTTAATTATAATAATACTCAAAGAATACTAATAATATTCAAAGATGAGACTTTATTACAAAACCACAGGAAATAATCTGCCAGCTTGATGATGTTGTTGATTGAATTCTTCTCTTTGGCTGTTGATTACACAATCGCCAGATTTCAGAAAGTGGCACTTCCATCTTTTCTGGCAAGCTGTCAATCTTAAAGCATCGATTTTTAATTGTAGCCATTGTTTATTGATTAGTACCCGCAAAATTTTATTTCCTTCTTAATTTTCGATTTTAGGCGTGGGCATTCGTTTATTTTTCATCAATAAACTAAAGCTTTGAGGAAAGTGATTTAATTTTTTTTTTGAAAGATGATTTGAAATTTTTTAATTAATCGACGTTTTTAGTTGTGTTAATAATTTAGTATATGAATATCTTAATTTAATTGAAAGGGTTTAGAACTTAAAATCAATTTTGTGATCCTTATGCATGAAGGTTCATGTGTAAACAGATGAATAGTACAAGATATGTCTCACAAAAGGTGCCATTTTGACATAGATTGCTTTGCTATTTGCCAATCTCCATATTTGTCCATTTCATCAAATTCCTTCTTTGTACTAGACAAAATGAACATAGGAGAAATAATATAGTGCCAAGGGGATGCCTATTGAAATAGTACTTTCTCTTATTTCAAATGAATGTTACATTTTTGTATTTCACATAAATTAAGAAAGTTATTGAATGACCTTAATTAATTGTATGGAAAAATGACTAAATCACCCAAATTTTAGTTGGAGTATGATAAATAAATTAATATAATAATTTGGTGGAGCCAAGAACTCAAGAATGTGGGTAAATTGTAAAAAAAACAATGTCTTCATTTTACAAAGTGACATATTTTGGACAAAGAATTGTCAAAAAGACAATATTATTTGAGACAGGGAGCAATTTTTAGGAAGTTTATCACTATTTTTAATTGAAGCAGTAATTGTCAATTACTATTTAGATAGATACTCATTCGGCGCTACAACATCTTCCTGCCTCATATACCTCAGGAATAAATGGATTCGCTTTTGATTCAAATGGAAACTTCAGTAAATTAGCTCCCGTTTCCTGAATCATTAGACCCTTTCTTAAACAATTAATTCTTTTAATTACTTGTAATCTTCGACAAGACGTGGTCAATTTCCAGCAAATTGATCTCCACCCTTTACTTTTTCAAACGGCATATACTTTTGGAGAGAAATATCAGCCAAATGAATCTTTAGGAGCTCCGGCAAGTTCCTATAGGGCCCCGATATTAACTAACCAAGCAGATACAACTAAACATTTGCAATAAATAAATTATTGTCAGTTGTCCTTTTTTATGTTAAAACCTTTTCTCCCTTTTGGTCTCAACAAGTGTTGGGAAATATAAGTATCTTCTCAGTCATAACTAAAGTAAAATTGATAATAATGAAAATAAATTGGACACAAATATTTTACGTGGAAAATCTCTAAACAAATCGGGGTAAAAATCACAAACAAATGAAATGATTTTTTTAACTATAATTTGAGCTTAAAAGCTCTTGAAATACAAAACTCTTTCTCTACAAGATGGTTGCTAAACCTCTATCTATATTGAGAGTTAGAGAAATAAATGAGATTGAAGAAAGATTTGTCTTAAGATGGGATGAAAAATCAAAGTGATGGAGTTAGATATTTATAGTGAAAATAGTCCACATATTAAGAAAAATTCATCCATTGTTTGAGTGAAAATTAAACAAATTTAGGTAGCCTAATTTTCACACCGAATGACTAATTAGATTTAGTTAAAGTAGCCAACCAAAAGAATATGGTTTTTGCCCAACAAGTGACTTTACCATCAACATTCTCCCACTTAATGTCACTTGTATAATTTTTCAATTCTTGCCAAACCATGCTTGCTTATGTTTCCGTTAGGCCACATGAGGATATACACCATTGAAACTTGTCAGTATTGATTGGCTTAGTCATAACATCTGCTGAGTTCTCATATGTGTAAATTTTCTGAATATTCACACTACCTTATTCAACTACTTCTCAAACAAAGTGATACTGAACCCTTATGTGTTTTGTCCGTGAATGAAAAGTTGGATTCTTTGCAATGTGTAAAGCATTTTGACTGTCACAATATAGATCATTATTTTCCTATTTATGCCCAAGCTCATCCAATAACTTTTGTATTCAGAATGCTTCCTTGCAAGCTTCTGTAACTGCCATGTATTCTGCTTCAGTTGTGGATAAGCCACAACTGATTGTAGTTTAGAAACCCAACTTACAGTTCCTCCTACAAGTGTAAACACATAATCAGTAGTAGACTTACTTTTATTGGATCTCCTGCAAAATCTGAATTAACATAGCCCCTGACAGTTAAATTTAATCATTCGTAACATAATGCAGCATTTGAGGTTCCTCTGATGTATCTCAAAATCCTTTTCACAGTACTCCAATGCTCTTCATCAGGATTTACCATGAAAAGACTGACAACTCCCACTGCATGTGCAATGTCTAGTCTTGTACATGTCATGGCATACATTAAACTTCCTACTGCTGATGCATACGGTACTCGAGACATTTTTCTCCTTTCTACTTCACTGCAAGGAGACATACTTGAAGTTAACTTGAAATTAATATGAAGTGGGGTAGAAATTGACTTATTGTCTTGTATATTGAAGCGTTTCAAGATCCTTTTATAATAATTCTTTTGAGAAAGCTAAATCTTCATGTTATTTCTGTCTCGGTGAATTTACATCCCCAAAATCTTGTTTGCTGGTCCCAAGTCCTTCATTTCAATCTCCTTAGCCAACTTTGCCTTCAATTATTGGATTTGAACTTTGTTGGAGCCTGCTACCAACATGTCATCCACATACAACAATAAGATAATAAAGTTATCTCTGTCAAACCTTTTGTAGTATGTACAATGGTCTGAACTGAGTTTGTTGTATCCAAGGCTAATAACGAAGGAATCAAATCTCTTGTACCAACATCTCGATGCCAGTTTGAAACCGTACAGAGATTTGTTTAACTTGCAAACCAAGTTCTCCTTACCTGTTTCATTAAAACCTTTTGGTTGAAGCATATAGATTTATTCTTCAAGCTCCCCATAAAGAAATGTAGTTTTCACATCCAACTGTTCCAAATGTAAGTCAAACGTAGTACACATAGCTATGACTATTCTGATTGTTGCCGAACAATAGGAGAAAATATCTCATTGAAATCAATACCTTCTTTATGAGCAAATCCATTGACTACCAATCTAGCATGATACCTCTCCACCTGGTCATTGCTATCTTTCTTGATCTTGTACACCCACTTGTTCCCAATAGCTTTCCTCTCTTGTAATAGTAAAACAAGATTCCATGTCTTGTTTTTATGAAGGGCTTCAAATTCTTCTTTTATTGTCTTTATCCATAGAGAAGAATCTTGGGCTTTCATAGCTTCGTGGAAAGTTGAAGTCTCTTTATCCTCCGTTAGTAGACAATATGCAATATTACCCTTCATAATGTAGTATGAGTGCCAAGCTGATGTGTGTTTTTCCAGAGTTGACTTTCGAACTTGTGGATGTGCAGACTCAGCTTGCTCATATTCATCATGCTCTGGTGCAGCTTCAGAAGAATCTGGAAATTCTTCTTATTTATCTTTAATTTGAACTGCAATAGTCTCTGACTACTCCTTTAAAGTGCTATCATTTTGTATTTTATCTTCTACAAATGCAACGTCTCTATTGATAATTACCTTGTGGGTAGTGAGATCCTACAAACAATACCTTTTAACTCTATCAGCATATCCTAAAAACAAACACTTCATGGATTTTGGATCCAACGTTGATGTTTCTTAAGTGTTGTACATAATATAAACAAGACTCCCAAATGTATGTAAGTGAGAATAACTAATTGAGTTACCAGTCCATATCTCCATCCACGTTTTTAGATAAATTGCAGTTGATGGTGACCGATTGATCACATAACAGACAGTTTCGACTGCTTCAGCCCAAAATGATTTAGCTAACATTGCAGTTCTTAACATTGCTTTCGTTCGTTCTAATAAGATTTTGTTCATCCGCTCTGCTACTCTATTTTATTGTGAAATGTATGCCACCGTTATCTGTCTTTTGATTCATTCTAGTTGATAGAAGTTATCAAATTCATCACTAGTATATTCTCATCCATTGTCTGTCATTAAACACTTGATCTTTTTTTTTTTTCAGATTCAAGTTTCACCCGCGCTTTGAAAGTTTTGAAAACTTCAAACACATCTGATTTCTTCTTAATTAGATACACACAACATCTCCTGCAGTGGCCATCAATAAAAGATACAAAGTATCTTGCACCTCCTTGGGACATAACTAGTGCTTGCCAAACGTAAGAATGAATCAACTCCAATATAACCTTACTTCTAGCATTCGTACTTCTAAACTTTAATTTGTGCTGCTTACGGATAACACAATGCTCACAAAAAGGTAATAAAACATTTTTGAGTCCTGGAAAAAGCTTTTGGTCAGTGAAAATTTTCAAATCTCGTTTTGACATGTGACTAAGTTTACGATGCCAAATCATTGTTGATTCTTCGTATGATCTTGCAATTGCAACAAAGGATTCTTCTTTTGGTTGTGTTTCTTCATTAAGCATGTAAAAATTTGTTGCTAATCTTTTCTCCTTTCATCACCACAAGCGCGCCTTTAATAATTTTCATGATCTCATCTTGAATATGGGTCTTACACCCATTATCATCTAATTGTCCCAATGACAAAAGATTTTTCTTCAAGCCTTTCACATGTCATACCTCTTGGATGATGCGAACTGTATCATCATACATTTTTAATTTCATGGTACCAATACCAACAATCTCCAAGGTATGATAATTTCTCATGAACACAGAGCCTCCAGAAACGGATTCATAATGATGAAACCATTCTCTCCATGGGGTCATGTGCCAAGTAGCTCCTGAGTCTATAAGCTAGACATCTGTGAAACTTTTTTTACTTTCAGCAACTATGGTTGCCTCACTGTATAAAATTTCACCATTTTTCGGAGTGCTTGCAATATTCCCTTGAGCATTTGATGACTCAGGGAACCTACTCTTCATTTTACTCCAACAATCTTTCTTGACGCGCCCTTTCTTGTCACAATTGTATCACTTGATATTCTTCCTACTTTTTGATTTTGATCTATCATAATTGTAACTCCCACTAGGACCACGTTCCATTGATCTTTCTCTTGTCATCGTTAAAGCTTCATCTTCCTGTGAACTTGTCTGTTTTCCTTATTTTTGCGTATGGTTTCTTCTTCCAAAACAGAGGACGCAATATCATCGAAGACTAGAAGATCTGTAAGGGTATTGTTCGTCAGATTGATAGCACGTTGATCATATGATTTGGGTAGACTTTGTAGTAAAACCTTCACACGTTCAGATGTCTCTATTTTGTAACCCATAGATGTAAGTTGCGAAAATAGAGTATTCAAAGTGTTGATATGGTCAGTTACCGGAGTGGATTCTGTTATTCGAAGAGTATAAAGTCTTTTCTTTAAGAAGATCTTGTTGTGCAGTGACTTGGCCTCGTACAATTTTGTTAGAGTATCCCTAATTTCCTTCGCAGTTTTCTTTTTTGCCACACTAGATAACACTCCGTCAATTAGTGCTAAATGTAGATAAGCAATTGTATCACCGTCCATTTGGTTCCAGTTGCTGTCGTCGGTGATTTATGTGGGCCTACCTCCAATTGCAGCTAGACATTTGTCTTTTTTCAAAAGTGCCTTTATCTTCATTTTCCATAACGAGAAATTATTCCCATTAAATTTCTCAACGTCAAACTTTATCGTTGATATGATCATTTCTTAACACTAAAAACTATGATACCATTGTTGGGAAATATAAGGATCGTTTTAGGTTAAAATTGTTGTCACATAACTAAAGTAAAATTGAGAAAAATGAAAATAAATTGGACATAAATATTTTACGTGGAAAACCCCCAAACAAATCGGGATAAAAACCACGGGCAAATGAAATGACTTCTTTAACTATAATTTGAGCTTAAAAGCTTTTGAAATGCAAAACTCTTTCTCTACAAGATAGCTACTAAAGTTATATATATATTGAGAACTAGAGAAAGAAATTAGATTGAAGAAAGATTTGTCTTGGGATGGGATGAAAAATCAAAGTGATGGAGTTAGCTATTTATAGTGAAAATAACCCATATATTAAGAAAAGTTCATCCCTTGTTTGAGTGAAAATTAGGCAAATTTAGGTAGCCTAATTTTCACACCAAATGATTAATTTGATTTAGTTAAGGTAGCCAACCAAAATGATATGATTTTTGCCCAAAAAGGGATTTTACCATCAACAACAAGAACTTGTAAGAAATGAAACAGGTTCGCTGAATCAAAACGTTTAAATTTGGATAAAATTCTGAGTGTTGAATAGAGATCATAGATTAATAAAAAACATGATGAAGAGAGAATTGGTGCCAAAAATGAGATAGAGGCAATTGTTGCAGAATGAGATGACATCAATTGAGGACATATGTCAAGCAAACCTAACATCTAGTTATAATCATATGCAATAAGTGTAAATATTTACTAGCAGTAAATTTTACCTTTGTGTAATAAAAATTTCTTCTTCTCCAAGTCATGCAATTACATATATAGATTTAGAAATTGAGTTGTAAAATACACAAAAATATAAAAATCTGCTATGTGTAAGCTTCCTTTTCCATTGCTCTGTTTTGAAACATTTTACATACTTCTATTTTTCTGTTATGATATAAGAGAAGTACGCTTCCAATGGCTACACCATTTTCTGATTCTTCTATTAATCCTTTTGTCATTTATTCAAGTGATTGTTCAACTCTGATTTTGGTAAAACTAACTCTTACAAAGCATAATTATCAATTGTGGGCAAGGGGTATAAAAGTGGCTCTTATATCTTGCCATAAGTTTGGTTTTGTTGATGGATCCATTCAACATGTTCCACCCAATCACAGAGATCACAAGGTATGCTTGCAATAATCTAGTTATTTCATGGTTTCCTAATGCAGTATCACCAAAAGTTGCAGAAAGTGTTTTTTGGTATGGATTAGCTTCAGATATTTGGAATGATTTGGAGGATCAATTCCCAAAAAAATCTATATAGGTTATCTGATGTGGTTGAATAGATCCATAGTCTAAAACAAGGGTCATTATTAGTGAATGATTATTTTACTCGATTGAAGGTTTTGTGGGATGAGATGAATGTTTTGAGACCTATTCCAATCACTATTTGTACTTGTGAATTATCAAATCTTATAAAAAAGCATCAAGAGGAAGATTATGTCCTGAAGTTTATCAAATGACACAATGATGATTATGCTTATTTAAAGGATAAGGTCTTACTCATGTCTCTCTTACCTTAGATCAAATATGTATTTTCCATGGTAATTAAAACTGAAGCACAAAACATTGAATTAGGAATGGTTAATCCACAGAGCATTGAGTCTCCAATTTTAGCAACACAACAATCAAATGTTTTTGAGAGAGGATATGAATTTCAATATAAGAAAAGAATAATACCAAAGGCAAACCACAATAAAGTTATTGTGGGATGATGGACCATGTGGTAAATCGATGTTATAAGAAACATGGATATCCTATTGGTTTCAAATCTAAATCTCAGAATTATTCCACTAACATGAATGTTAATTGTGCAGTAACATCCTTTAATTTGCAAGCTAATGATCAAACTAGGGTTTAGCCAATATCAAAAGCTCTTGAGCCTTCTTGATAAACATCAAATTGCTGGTGAAATTCATAATAGTACAGAAGTTGTAGAAAATTCTAGTAAACAACTTGTTGCAACAACTCACACTCGATTCCCAAGTAACAAAACTTGCACAAAATTAGACGCATGGATTGTGGATTCAAGTGACACAAATCATATATGTTATTCTCTATCCAATTTTAAGGAGTATCATCCAATTGCTTCAATTTCTATTAAATTTCTCAATGGCTCTTGTGTTCCTGTTACTCATAAAAGAACAATCATGTTAAATAATGACTTGCATCTATTTGATGTATTATTTGTTCCTAAATTCTCTTCCATTTTACTTTCTATATCCAAGCTAACTCAACAAATTCCTTATTCAGTTATGTTTCAGCTGAATCAATGCACCATTTATCATACCTTGATGAATAAGGAGATTAGATTAGCTAAAATCAATAATGATCTCTATTGTCTTCATCAATCCAATTATTCTACTTTTTTGCAAGGCACTGGAGTACCTTCTGCTCAGTACACTCCAGAAGCATCATTTAAATAGTACATTCCAGATAAATTTCTTTGACATTTTAGATTAGGACATCTATCAAATAAAATTCTAGAAATATTAAAATCTAGACATCCTTTTATTACAAGTTCATCAATATGTAATTGTGAAATATGTCATTTGGCAAAACAAAAGAGGTTATCATTTCCTTTATTAGTCTCTAAGAGCAGTGCACCTTTTAATTTGATACATTTAGACATTTAGGGGTCTTTTTATAAGCAAACAATTCACAGGCACATGTATTTCCTCACAATTGTTGATGACTACACTAGTTATACTTGAACTTTTTTGCTGAAACAAAAATCTGAAGCAATAAGCATTATCAAAGGTTTTTCTAATTTGATTCAAAATCAATTTAACTCTCAAATTAAATGCATCAAAAGTGATAATACAACAGAGTTTTATGTAGCTTTTTTTTATCAAGAAAAATGGATAATCCATCAAACTTCTTGTTCTTACACACCACAACAAAATGTTCTTGTAGAAAGAAAGTATCAATATCTTTTGAATGTAGGTTGTGCCCTTAAATTATTGGGGGAATTGTATTATTTATGCTACTAAGCTAATTAACTACACTCTTGCCCCTGTTCTTGACAATGAAACACCATTTTTTAAACTTTATTGAAAACATCCCCTATATGAATTTTTAAAAGTTTCTAGTTGTCTTGTATATACATCAAATTTGCATCCTCATAGAACTAAATTTGATCCTCATAGTATTACTTGCATTCATTTAGGATTATTTCCCGCTAGCAAATGTTACATTCTGATATATTGTAAAATTAGGCACATATTTGTTTTAAGGGATGCCATATTTCATGAATCTTATTTTCCGTTTCATATGAAATCAAAAAATCCATTTCTGTTTAGTATCACTCATTTACCTCAGGCATTTCCAGACCATCAAAATGGTTGTCTTGTATATGTTTCAAATTTCCATCCTCATAGAACTAAATTTGATCCTCGCAATATTGCTTGCATTCACTTAAGATTATCTTCCGCTAGCAAAGGTTACATTCTGATGGATTGTAAAACTAGGCATATATTTGTTTTAAGACATGTCATTTTTCATGAATCTTATTTTCCTTTTCATGCTAAATCAGAAAATCCATTTCTGTATAGTATCCCTCATTTGCCTCAAGCATATCCAAACTATCAAAATGAAAATTCTTCAACTGAAAATCCACAAAATCGACCCACTTGTGAAAATCTTCTAGAGTTTCAAATAAGTCATCTTATCTCAATGATTATTATTGTAATCTCATAAAACAATCCCCTCCTCATTTTCCTTTTAATCAATTGAGTAGTACACCATATTGATTGAACGGAGTTATAACTTTTAAGAAGTGTATATCTAGCCACATGATGCATATCGTGAGTCTGAGCTTGTGTAGGGAACCAAGAACATATCAAGAAGTTGTTCAAAAGGAAGAATGGAGATATGCCATGAAGGTTGATTGAACCATAATTAGATTGGTTTTTAGAAGCTTAATGTGTTGTTTATTGAGATAAAATCTACCTAATTGTGTGTTTATGTGCTTAAATTGATTCTTTACACTTTTCTCTTTGTTTACAGGTATTTTGAAGGTATTTTAACATGTTTAGAAGACATTGGAGGAAGATAGGAGCTTTAAGAAGTTGTTTCGCAGGAAAAAATGGAGTGGACGCGCCTCAGAAACCAATTGGACGCGCAAGGCCAGGAGGTGGACGCGTCCACCAAATTTCACGCGTCCACCCTCAGAAGTTGGACAGTAAAGTGGACGCGCAGGACAGTCAAGTGGACGCGCAAGGCAAGAAAGTGGACGCGTCCACCAAATTTCACGCGTCCACTCTCAGAAGATTGACAGCAAAGTGGACGCGTCTCATCTACTCAGGCGTCCACTTTGAAGACTCGGGCGTCCACTTTCCGAATTTAAAGTTTTAAGATTGTTTTAAGTAGTTTCTAATTAGGATTCTTGTATAAACTACCCTAGGACCTTTTTATAACTATATATAGGCCTTAATAGCTTAGTTTAGGGTGTCAAGCACCTTAGATATTTTCTTCCCGAGCATTGTAGGAGATCAAGGGTTGGAGCTTCTCGGGAAATCGGATTTCCGACTAATGAGTTTCTCTCTTTCCCTTAATCTTTTTATGATGTTTTCCTTTATGTTTTGTGAGTAAACGTTTATAGTTGGCAAGGACATGTATTAGGTTTATGTTATTCGGGGATATGAGATTTATGTTTTGTAATTAAAAACCCGATCTTTTCAAGGGATCATTATTTATATTTGAGTATTTGAACAATTCTTGGTTTTATTCTATCAATCGTGTTATTTCAATTATTATTGGCCATCTTAATTGTTTTGCATAGTTGATTAACTAGGGTTATGCAGAATCGGTTTTCGGTAACCAAAAGTAGTAACTATTGATTAATTTAAATCTGTGTTTGATTAATTAATAGAGAATTGTTTGAAACGAATTGCATGATTTTAATCGGCCATTAATTTTATGTAATTTGTGTTGATGTTGTCCTTATGCTTAATAACTTGATTGACTATCTTATGCGAGCGATTCGGTAATTTGGTTTAATCAGGTTAAAGTTAATTTGCCGTGCTTCTCGGGAATTAACCTAATTTTTACAGGAATTGGAATTTGCTGCGCTACGCGAAATTCTAAGTCACTACTCAAATAGGTTATTATCAATGATTAATCCCGAATAAGTAAAACCGAAATACAAAGTCCTTGCTAACGTTTTTCTTTTCTTTGATTCTTAATTAATTTGTGAGTAAATTTATTTAAAGTTTATTTTTAAAAAAAAATTAAAATCAAATCTTTCCCCCCTAATCTTGATTAGTTTACTTGTTCTAAAATTTTACAAGTCTCTGTGGGTTCGACCCTTACTTGCCCTAACTATATAAGTTGGTTGAGTTTGGTATTAATTTGATAGCGCAACGACACGCTCGTCAAAGGTTGAACTTGATACTTTGACAACTAATAATACTTGGAGATTGATGGAATTACCAAAAAGAAAAAAAACCCTATAGGTTGCAAGTGGGTATATAAAGTCAAGCATGAGCCAAATGAATCCATTGAGATATTCAAAGCCAGATTAGTGGCAAAGGGATACACTCAAAGTGAATGAATAGATTTCATGGAAACATTTTCCCTAGTAGCTAAGATGACAATTGTACGAGTGATGATTGCTTTGGCATCACACCACAATTGGACTTAAATAATGCATTTTTGCATGGAGATTTAAATTAGGAAGTATATATGGAGCCACCATCTGGATATCAGTGTAAAAAAAATCAAGTTTGTATGCTTGAGAAGTCATTGTATGGCCTTGATCAAGCCAACAGACAGTGGCATGAGAAACTAAGCATGGCACTTCAAGAATTTGGTTTTCATACTTGCCAAAGTGATCCAAGCTTGTTTGTTAAGAAGAATGAGACAGAGTTCTTGGTCATTTTGGTATATGTGACCTTATTATAATTTGACCAAATCCCAAAGAAGTGGATACACTTAAGATATATTTGCATGAGAATTTTACAATCAAGGATTTAGAAAGGCTGCAATTCTTTTTGGGATTGGAAATAGTAAGATCATCAGTTGTAATTAATCTTTGTCAGAGAAAATACACTTTGGAACTATTAAAGGAGTTTGGGATGCTTGGTTATAAAGTTGCAAAAACTCCAATTGATAGAAATAAAAAATTTGTACATGAAGATTCATATATACTTCAAGAGAATACTTTTTATAGAAGGTTAATTGGGAAATTAATCTATTTAACAGCTACAAGGTTGGATATCATTTTTGTTGTGTAACAACTTTCGCAATTCATGGATAAACCTACATGAAAACACTGGCAATGAGCAATTAAAGTGTTAGGATATCTAAAAAATGATCCAAGAAAGGGAATATGTTTTGCAGCAAATAGTTTAGACCATCTTATTGGTTACTGTGATTCAGATTGGGTCGAATGCAAAGAAACAAGAAAATATGTAACTGGTTTTTGCATTTTTATTGAAAAGTCACTGATCTTATAGAAATCAAATAAGCAAAATACAGTTTCAAAGAGCTGCTCTAAGGCTTAATATCGTGCAATGGGGATGTAAACCTCAAAGATACAATAGATTTCATGTATATTGAAGGATTTTGGTATTCCAATTAAGCAACCTATTCCATTATTTTGTGGTGGCAGTAGTGCAATCCACATTGTTGAAAATGATGTGTTCTAGGAAGTAACAAAACACTTAGAAATTGATTGTCATTATGTAAGAGAAAAGCGCAACAAGAATGATTAATACAACCCTTGCCAATACGATCCATGCAACAACTTGCCGATTTGTTCACAAAAGGTTTGCATTTTCCAAGGTTCAATAAGTTGAAGAACAATTTTCCCTTCCAAAGTCTTTACAGTAAGATATCATGATTGAGGGAGGCTAATAAAAAGCCTGATGAAGAGAGAATTGACGCCAAGAATGAGTTAAAGAATGAGGTGGCATCAATAGAGGACACATGTCAAGTAAACCTGACATCTAGTTATAATCACATGTAATGACTGTAATTATTTACTAGAAGTAGATTTTACCTTTTTGTAAAAAAAATAATATTCTTCTCCAAGTCATGCAATTGTATATATAGATATAGAAATTGAGCTATAAAATACACAAAAATACAAAAATCTGCTCTATGAGTGCTTCCTCTTCTATTGTTCTGTTTTGAAACGTTTTACATACTTCTATTTTTCTGTTATAGATGCAATTGAATCATTCTCGAAATGAATTGGAAATTCATATATATATATATATATATAGTTCTCTGCTGCTACTTTGATTTATCAGAAGTTTTACTGTCATGCACCTTACACCCTTATGGCAGTAATTCACTAATTATAAGTTTGTAGGGACCATAGCAACTTACACTAAATTTAGGAAAATTAAATAATTCATCCGTCTCAAAATATAAGATGTTTGAAGCAAATTATTTTATTTTAAAATATAATATGTTTTGGCACTTTTTAAAATTATTTTATGTATTATTTTTAATATTATTATTAATTATTTTATCTCTCATAAATTAGAGTATTTCATATTCAATTTGCACAAGCACTTTCGTGCAATTTCGAGATCATGCCACTCAAAACTCAATCTTCGTTACCCTAATCTCTGAGTACTCGGAAGTCGGAATGTGTATATACTGTACCCAATCAATCCAAGAATTATATATCCCATTTACTCTGTCATAGTAGTATATTCTTTTGTCACAAATTCAAAGTAAATCACGACTTAATAAAATCTAGGATTTACATGGGAAATATTAGTTCAGCTTTCAACTTATACAGCTTTAATCCATTCCAAAAAAAAAACCCCTTAAAAGTTTGATCATGTTGCTCAAGAATTGTCTTACATGCCAACTGCCAAGGCCCCTCTTGAGATGAACTTTCTTTGAAAAGATACTACAGAAAAAAAACTACTCAAGATTTGTGTTAAATGGCGTTTATATTACATTTGGCAATTCAGTGGTCAGAGATGACGATAACGGTGCTCATGCGTACAGTCAAGTGGAGCACGGCGTAAATGGCCTGGACATCAAGTGCGTAATCCACGTTATGTCTTACATGTTTTTTTTCCACTTCGTAATATATAGTACCTGGTTGTTTCTTTTCTTAATGTCCTCGAGGCTCCATTTTCAAATACTTGTTCTTACTTCTTTTATTTTCACTAGGACGGCCTATTAATTTAGGGCTTTTCAGTCTATATATGGTTGTACTGTCTTTTTTTCCCCTCATTTTTACGGTAGAGGAAAGCAATATTTAAACAAAGAAATATTTGTTGCTCCATATGCACGAGATGAACAATGTTGAAACTTGGAAAAAATTGACCTGCACTTTCTTTTATTATTGAAATTCCACCCTATCTGGAACAGCTTTGACTCATTCGACTCAGGAAGGAAGAGCAAAATTTGATTCACTCAAGGTGAAAGTATGGTCCATAACTTTTTCAACATAGTGTCTCTAAAGAGTAAAATTCATAATCCTACTTAGTCATTAGCAAATCTCTTAGCAATTGTCCTAAATTAATGAGTTAAATTGGGATGCCCGAAAATCATAGGGAAAAGAAAATAAATGATCCATTATGCTTTAGAAAAAGATTGAAGAACAAAAGAAAATAACTTCAAATAGAATATTATTATAACCTAAATTAATTTACGTGGCACGTCCTTGTTCATTCAAATTCAATAAAACAGAAGAATTAATTTGTTGTATGGCAATTCGAAGTAAAAAAGAAAAAAAAATGATTGAATATTGTGATGCATTTTGCCACATTCTACTTTTTAATGAAATATCTGAATTTCAATAGCAATAAAAAGACTCCGGAAACAGTTCCCTGTCCACAATCAAAGAAGAAAGCCAAAGAAACTGCTGGACAATTAAATAGTGGTCGATCGAAAGTCGAAACCAAAGAGTGCACAAGTGTTTTTCAACTGATGTGAAAAATGTAAAAATTTCCATCTAAGGTTCTGTTTGTTTTGACTCCTAATTCCTAAACCCTGATTCTAAATCTGACAGAGATGATCATTTTACCATATTTATCTCAGAAACAAAACATGGCTGGTACATATGAATGTCAAATCGCACCAATATCTCTTTGCTTTTGAATCTTAATTATAAAAGCATCAGAGGTCGTCGTCTACGCCAACATCACATGCCTCCCAGAGATGAAAGATGTTTTCTGGTCACATCTCTGCTAAAAAAGGCACAAAGTTTCATTATGTTACATAAGGACTTGCCAATGTGAACTCTGAAGAGAACCTACCTACTGTGGTTTGGTCAAGAAGAGAGGTTTCTAAACGCCTGTGGGCTCTACGTGCTCTTCTTGTGGCCAACAACCTTGTCTTTCCATAACGCCAAGATTGAAATTCTCTTGGTTTTTTCTTCCACAGGATAAATGTGTGCCTTACAATGTTCTTATTTTGTCTAAAAATTGTTACGTAATTAAATAGAAATTTATCACGAATAGAAAACTTGTCAAATGATTAAAAATGGGACAAAAAAAAAGGAATAAAGCGGTTTATTCTGCAACCAGCCCAATTTTTCGTACTATCTTTAATACCATGGGTTTTTGTGAAATATTAAGTTTGAAAGTTTCTTCAATGTTTAACCAATATTCTCATAAAAAGTCTGGAAAATCCACAGAGGTCTGATACCTTGGACTATTGTAGGGCTGAACTACTAATTTCTGAGGCATTAGTACATTTGGTTTCGCACCTATTATAGAAAGTGATCAGTCTGAGTTGTTGAGAAGCTGAGACATGGGTCCTATTCTCATCAGTTCCACTTCTCACTTACATAAAAAATAATGTGGTCTCAATTGGAATTGTTAAACCTTATAGAAATTAGATTATCAATCAAATACAAAGGTGAGTGAATTTATAATGAGGTTGGATTAGTGAAACAGCCCCATGCCCCCATTTTGTGAGAGTTGACAGGTTGAAAATTTTACTGTCAATCCACCTTTATTTTGCACAAGCATATTTTGAATTTTGTCATCTAAATTTCATGCATGTTGTAATTCCTCAAAACATCATTTATATAATTAAGAAAAATCAACATATGTTTTATTGCATATATATATATATATCTATCTACCCATTTAGTATGGGAGTTGAGGTTTGCCTAGTGAAGTCAAGAATTTGCCTGAAATTTATTCGATCCGAGTTCTGAAAAGGGATCTCCCACTTTAATTCAAATAGGTCAATTTCCTTTCTTTTTCTTTTGTATTGAGTCAAAGAAAAATGACGAAGGAAGCACTTGAGTTTGTCAGCGACGGTCTCATTTAAAAGGCTACAATAAATGACGACGATTAGTTTTGTGAGAAAAATCTAGGAAATCTTTGACTCCAAAATATGTTTTTTTTAAAAATGAGGGCATTGATAGTTGGTACAGCGAGAAGAATTTGAGGGCGTTCCAAGACATTGATGTTTATAATTTTTGAATGAATCGTTCATTGTTTTTGAAAATATATTTTTTGTAATACGTTAGATATAAATAAAAATAATTTACGAAATTTAATTACATTTTATAAATTAAAAATGAATAATTAAAATAAGACAGATAAATAAAAGAATTGAAATCAAATTAAATGTATTAGAAGCCAATAGCATTGCTTGGCTTTTGCAGCCAAGTGTACTAAGTTGAAATGATTTATCAAAGGTAAACAAGAGGCCGGAAATCTCGTTGATAGATCGATTACACACAAAACACAGAAGGTACTACTCCGCAGCATCCCACTGATTTCTTGTAGCTTTCCCCATTCGGAAACTTACTAGTACTTACCCTACTTCGCCGTAGCCTTCTTTCTTCTGCTTTTTCTCCTCTAAACGCCACCGCAGCTAATTACTTATCTTTCGTACGTCCTCTCTTTCTTGACTTTCTTTTCTTGGATCTCTTTCTTTTTTCTTTTTCTTTTCAACTTCATTGCAAGAACTTGAATCCCGTGCAACCATAATCTTTCTTTTCCACCTTTGTTTTTTTATTTTTCTACTAAAAAAGAGTTCAATCGAAATTGAAGTCTGACTTAATACGAAAATTAAATAAATTTTTTTATATTAAAAAATATATTATCATTACTATTAATGTGAAATCATATTAATTAATAAGATGCAAATTTTCTTAAAAGTAATGATATTGTAAGTGATACTTTATATATTAAATATATTTATAAAAAAAAACAACCAATCTCACAGTTTATTTGTGAGGAATTCGTGAATAGAAACCACGAACTAAATTTGTTTTAAAAATGTTTAATTTAGAGTACCGAGCTGCAGGAGCCTTATAAAGGTAATAGAGGTAAAGGAGTTTTGGGTCAACCAACGTATTTATCTTAATATTTGCCAAAGCATCATTAGAACACCCATTTTATCCAAGGTGGAGTAAAAGGTGCCAATCTGCAGTTAAACCTGTGAATATGAATAATGAAGAATATTTAGGAAGGCGTGCTCTTGTCATCAAATCACATCACGATCATACATACGTCGGACGGATGAGAAAAGCATGTGGGTTTTTTCGAGGCATGCATAAGAGTCGTTTGATACAATCTGCAGGGTTGATATTCAATATGTTAACCACGCTTTTGCATGAGATTTCCATTTTTTATGCATAAACATATTACATTTACTCGTTGAGTATAATTTTTTTCTCACTTGTAAACAATTAGCATTCGAGGTGCATGAAGATATATATATATATATATATATATATATGTTTTGAACACATCGTCAAAGATTAAAGAGTGGACTAGTGTGTGAGTGTTCAAATAGTTCTCTGCCATTACAAAATAAAAACATAAACTTAAAGCTCTCTGCCATTACAAAATTTAAAAAGATGCTTAAAACATCTAATGTATAAACATAAATAAATTGAACAAAATAAACTTCAAATGCCATTACAAAATAAAAATACAAACAATGTATTCAATTCATCATTCAACTCACAAAATCTGACCTCCTTCACACCTTATGGTGAAGAGCTACTGGCAGAACCACCCAATGGTAAAGCAATTACAATATTCATCCAAACCTTCACATAGAAAATTATAGATGCTGAAAAATATAAGAGGATGTGAATTAGGTTATTATCTGATTTTTCAACATAATTCCATAAAACACATATTTGACAACAAATATCAAATAATTGATGTGCTAATTGTGTGAGTAATAATGTATTCAAATAAAATGTAGAAAGTAGAGTAATGAACACAATGATTTATAGTGGTTCAGTTTATCCAACAAAACATAATCCACTACATTGAGTTACCTAATCAAAATTTACCAAATCCCTTCACTAATCAAATAAATGAGATTACAAAAGAGACTCACTCAATTCACCTTAGGCTTTTACAAATAACCTTTCAATCAATCAAGGCTCACTCAACCGTTGAGTGTTACAACAAAATCTTGATTATACAATAATCTCACCAATCTTCTTAGTGAATCTTCACAGTACAATTCAATTCAAGGTTAATCCAAAGGTTTTCCAAACAAACATTGAATACAAAACAACCTACCCAAGGCTCATGTAACACTTAGGGTTTTGTGTTACTTGCAACATTGATACAATTACAATCAATGATAAGAGATAGAGAGTTTGATAGATATAACCTTCGAGTAATAGCTTGCCAAGATTGCTCAAAATTCACCTTTGAATGTAAAAACTCTTCTTGAATAATTTTAACAAGATTGATGTTTAGAAAGGGTTTTGGAAAGAATTTCAAAGGTTTTGGTATTTTTAGGTTTGTTCCTAACGGTAAAAATAAAGTTGTTGGAAACCCACTAGTAATTTCCGGTCGACCGGTGCATCATTCGCAAACTCACTAGTCAACCTTCGGATAATAGTTTTCATCGTGCGATCGATCTAAAGTTGACTTGCGGTCGACCTCATCTCACTTGCGATTGACCACATGGTAGTCCACAAGTTGACAAATTAACAAATTTGACAACACATGCACCCACAAGATAAACCAACTTGTGCACAATACCTTGACCACTTTAGATCGACTTAAACATGTTCATTTGTGCATCCACAATACTCTAACACACAAATGATGATTTCAATCGACCATATAAGTTATGGTATCAATCCAATAAGAGTTTATGGAACATTTATATTTTGAAATCACAATGCATGGTTTTCGAAATAACGTTTTAAGTTCATAGAGCAACCTTTAGAGATCATTACTCAATTAGAGATAAAACTAATATATTAAAATATATTAAACTCTAAAACTATACCTATAGTTCCTATCTAATTCAACAATTGCTTGTCTTCAAATCTTGATAGTCTTGACTTGTATACTTCCTTGAAGACTTGAAATATTGTCCTTGCATGGATTAAATCATGAATGCAAAAACTCTATAACTTGTACAATCAAGACATTAAAAGCTTTAGGACTTTCAAGTGCAAATTCAATATTTAAACATAGAAATAGATGCAAATCTACAAATATCTTACTTCATCCATTTAAAAAAAAAAAAGAAACTAAGTAGTCGATCAAGAATAAATCTAGTCACACCAATTTGTTAGTAAGAAAAAAAAATTAATATGATCATCATTTTGATATGAAAAACAGCATCACTAATCAATAATCACTATGCTTTCCCAATTACATGTCAAATCAATAATTAATTAAAAAATTAGAATGACAAACTCAAAAGCCTGACAATGAAAGTGAACAATTTGTTCTCATAGTTTAAAATATTTAAATGTAGAAAATATTTTGTGAACAAAGAATAAAGTTACTAAAGATTTCGTGATAAAAGAACAAAAAAAATAATTAAACCTAACAAAATCACCAAAAAAAACTAGCAAAAAGAAACTATGAAGACTTTTTATTACATTTGCAATAAAAGGGAAAGAACAAAAACTTCTACAGGAGTCAGCTAAACATATTTGCAAAAAATATAGAATTTTGGAACATTAAGAGAAAGCCCATTTTGTCCAAAATCTCCCAAATAACATATGAACATCAAGAGAAAAAGTTTGGAGGAAAAAGGAAAAAGGCTCCAAAAATTAAAAGAAAAAGGTTTTAGCAAGTATGAAATATCTCTTTTGCTTTTTTGTAGATGAGCAACATATCTCTATTAGACTATTGAAGCCAAAGAGACAGACAACAACAGATGTTCGAGTCCAAGACTCCAAGAGTCGAGAGAGATGTCCGATGCGCTAGAGAATTGAGAGAAATAGGGCAGATAGGCAAGAGGGGGCGCCGTCAAGGTCGAGAGAGGAAATTGACAGTGAGCCTGAAGTCTGAAGAACTGGCGAGGGGGGGAACTCACAGTGAGTTGAAGTATGAAGAGTGAAATGTGAAAAGTGTGTTGCTGATAGGGTTGAGAATGGAGTATTCCGCTCTTTAGTATTACGGTTAGACTTTAAAAAAAAAATTAATAAAAGGAAACTTTGGTTATTCAGTTGACTAAAAATTACAAAACTCAAAATCGAATACCAAACTGTTTTTCAATTAAATTTTAGTTAACCAAACCAAACAGCTGAAAAATCGATCCATTCTAAAAATTTCGATTCGAGTTTTGCACAACCCTAATGTGGATGATTGGGAAGAATAGTAAAGAGTGGGATTAAATTAGTTATGATCATTATTTTAAAAACTTATTTTACAATTATTTTGAGCCACTTCCCTATAAAATGATCAAGAAGAGTTTGAGTTACTCAACTTTTATATTTAGGAGTTAACCAAATATAGAATATAAGCATGAGGAAGTTGAAAATAGTGTGTTTATTTTACTATTATTATTTAATTTAAATTAATGAACATAATAATTAATTAATTAATTAATGAAAGAATTTGCCTAGTTATTTAGGTTCAATTAAAATTACCTCATCTTTTTTTCTCTATCTGCTTCTATATTCTCCCGTTCTCCTCTTCTGCTTGTTGCTACAATTTTTTTCCTCATCTATTGTTGCACTATTTCCTACCAAAATGCAGATATGACTTCGACCAAAAGTTTCTCTCAATAAGAGACATTCTCTCTTTGTCGTTTTTTTCCACTTTTTTATTTTTGCATAAATTATGAGAAATTTCCATTTGATGGTTTTTATACTGGATCTCATGCTCAGTGGTATACTCCATCTCTAATTTTCTTAGATTAGACTTCATCTCTTCTTTTTTAAGAAAATTATTTGATACCTGGAGTAGATCTAGACTCTTTCTTTGGTGTTCGTCATCTTACACAATCCTTAGAACTGATAATATGTCGAAGGTCTTCTAGGTCATCACTTATAATTATAGATCGAGATGATGCCAAGGTTTTCACATCAATGATGTCCTTAAATAGTTACAATGATGCTAATGTTTTAAAGGGTATAGATTTAAAAATAAACCTTATATATAGTCATTTGCAATATTTTCGAAACATTTAGGGGAAAAATATAATTTTACAAAGTATTAGAATTAAAATGTAATTAATCATATTTTTGGAAACAAAATAATTTAGAAATTATAGCACAAGATTGACTAGAAATTAACTATTTAATATTTAATGGTTTTGATGAATATCCATTTAAATTCATGAAAATTATTGGATCTAAATGAATATCTAACTAAATATACTTAAAATATTTCAATCATCCAAAGTCATTTAATGATGGATGACTTTAGATAGTCGAATATTGGAAGATGGTAGAATCCATCCAATAGTGGAACTTGTATTGCATTGTTAAGAAAATTAGTTATAGTTATTTAAAATCATTAGGGGAAAAATATATTTCTTTTAAAAAATATTCATTTAAAATTTATTGGCAAAATATGTTATTGAGAGAGAGAGAGAGAGAGAGAGAGTCACAATTCTGTTTAGGCCCAATGTTTTCTTGAGGGGGGGATGGTCTTCGAGACCTGTTGCTGCAACACGTCATCTTTCACATCCTTCTAAATTGGGCCTTAGCCCATTATCAAAGTAGCTCCATACAAGTAAGGGCCTGACTGTAAAGGAGCAAAAACAACTAGCAAACCTCAGTCTCTCCGCTGGGATGCTGGTGGTCGTGGTCCTCGTGGAGTCCGGTTGAAATACTCTTCAAAACATTTTTTCTTTTAAATTCATGTTAATCTTACAATCCACAATTAATTCAATCCTAACAAAGTTTATCAAAATTTCTTAAAAAGAAAAACAAATTTTAGAAAAAATTATACTCTTAAAGTTCAAACTCCAGACTTTTATTAAAGGCAAATTAAACAATGTAGTCTCTTATCTTTGTGATTTTGGTCACTCTTTTATCTCTTATCTTTTTTTCTTAGCCAATAAACTATCCTATGTATTGTTTTCCACTTATTTTGGCCCCTTTAGATTTTTCAGATTTTTCTTTAGTCATTTAGAACTTATGTATTATTTTCAACCATTTTTGTCATTTTTACTCATGAGGAAAAAAGAATCAAAATGGCTGAAAAATAATATATAGAATATCTAAATGTCTTAAAAAATATATAAGGGACTTAAAACAACAAAAAATTCAAACACAAAGGACTAAATTGGCTAAGTTGACTTTATTAAAAGTACTAAATATTATTCCTACTTAGATAAATATAATATTCACATTATCTTGTAATTTTTTATTTGGTTCAAATATCTTAAATTAGATATATCAGTGAAGTTTTAAATGAAATATATATATAAATGAATATTAAATTTCATACATTTAAATATATAAATATAATTATTCAATTTCAAATACATGATAGAGTATAATTTCTTTATATAAGAACCTCATCCCTCGAATGAAAGTAACCTTAGTATTAAGAAGTTTAGTTTCTATATTTATATCAAACATGAATGAGGAAAATGAGATTTATTATAATGAACCATGGAGAGAAATTGAGATAATTTAAAAGGTTTTGATCCACAATAACCTTATTTAATGAAGGTGTACCAAAATAACTCAAAACGCAATTAAAAAACACATAGAAGACATTAACGTGTTTCGCAAAAATATCGACGTATTTCTGATCTTCGTCGAAAGCTTCAACATATCCGGGTCGAAACTTCATCGAAAGCTTCGAAGAAAACAATGAAGCATGGAATGATATATGTGGAAAGGTTCGATGTCTGTGGCAGAGACGTAGAAGAAGCTTCGACATCTTCGGCAAAGACGTTCTATCATCAGAGGCGCAACATTTGATCATTGGAGTCGGCCTCGCCAGAACTTCAAACGACGTGTTCTTCATACACGTCCAATTTCAAAGCATGTATTCTTCAGACTCATCGACACCTTACACGCAGGCTTCACGGGTAGAGACGTTTCACAGCTTTCTGAAGGTTTTGTTCTTTCTGTTCTCTGTTCAAAGCTTCGACGTCTTCGACTTTGTTGTTTCTTTCTGTTCGGCTCCAAAAGAAGTTTAAAGACGTTCAATCATCAGAGGCAAAGCATTGGAGTCTCAGATGACGCATGTCCAATTCCAACGACGTGTTCTTCAGGAGTGTCCAATTCCAAAGGACGTATTCTTCAAACATGTCACCATGCAAGCTTCACGGGCTTTTTGTTCAAGAATTCCAGAAATTCTTCTTCACAAGCAGTTCTGTTCAATGCAAAATCGTCCTATTCGTTTATTCATTTCTTGCGTTGGTCACAGGCAAAGCTCTAAGCTTGGCTTCTTCTCTGGCAAAGCTGCCAAAGTTCACAGTTATAATAGCTTTTCTCTTACATTTTAACCCATTCCTCAAACACCATTAGGCTCTCTATGCTCTCATATCTTTTTCATTTTCTCTACTTCATTCTCTTCATTTATTCCTTCACCTTTGCAACCATAAAAGTTCTTCTTTTTTTTTCCTTTTTTGACTTTTACAATTTCCATTGAGTGAGGCGTGCAAAATTTTTGTTTTATGTTAGAAATACATCCTTTTCAATAATACAGAGGAAGTTGGTTGTGTGATTTAAAGACTACCATTTAGATTTGAAGGAGAATCATATAGAAAAATACTCTGTCAATTTTATGAATTTATTTTATTTTCAAAATATGATCGTGTGTTTATTGTGTTTATTTGAAAATTTCATTTATTTTTCCTTCACACAGGTGATCCGAGGAAGTTGGAGTTTGGGGATCAAAGGAAATTAGAGTTTGAATTGCAGTGTTTAGTTATTTATTATCATCTATATCCAGGTATTTCTTCCTTTTTTCAACTTTTTATAGTGTTTATGCTTGTATATTTTTACAGTGTGTTTATGTAAGTTTTAGTTTAATATTTATTTTTTTGTTTATCATGTTGTCAGGTGTTTTATTATTATGAAATTTTTAATTGTTTTGAATTTTATTATTACAATAATTTTAAATTTCATATGTGATATGTTGTAGTAGTGCAATTGAAATATTTGCTTGGAATTTTATTATTATAGTATCTTACATATTTCATGAGAAAAAAAATTTCAATTTAAATATGATGTTGTTAAGAACTAAAAATATTTCAATATTTATAGTTTAATTGTTAGAAAACAAAAAGGAAATGAATGAGGACCATTTGGATTTCATGAGAATCGTATAGAGACACATAAACATTTGACACTATATAATTTGTTAAAAAAAACATTAGGGATATTTTCGTAGTAATAATATTTACTTTTTTTTTTCTCATATATGGTTGAATATGTTGTACATATTTTGTATAGCTTAATTACCATATAAATGTTTGACACTAATATATAAAAAAAAAGTTACACTTAATTTTTACACTAATATTAAAAATATTATTTTTACACTATTTTTACACTAATAGTATTAAACATGATCTTCTATTTTTTTAATTTTAAAATTTTCCTTTATTTAATGAAATAGTCAGTCAAATTGTCTAACAAAACGTTAGACACCTAAAAATAAATTAATAATATTTATTTATTATAAAAAAATTTAAAAATATTTTGATACTAATATTGAAATTTATTTTGACACTAAATTTTTACACTAATATTAAAAATATTATTTTTACACTATATTTTTACACTAATAGTAGTAAAAATGATCTTCTATTTTTTTTTAAAAAAACTTTACATTTATTTAATGAAATAGTTAGTCAATTTGTCTAAAAAAAAAGTTAGACACTTAAAACTAATGTGTCAAAAATTTTATTTGTTTTTAAATGACTAAATGTTTTTTTTAAAGAAATTTACTCACTATTTCATTAAAAAAAATGAAAAGTTTCTAAAAATTTTTTTTTAGAAATTTACTCCCTGTTCATTAAAAAAAAACTTTAGACCTAATTCACAATAACATCTAAGTTTTTATTTTATATTTTTTTACCTCCCTATTTCAAAAAAAAAATTACTCACTAAAAAAAACGTTTAAAAAAATCTTAAGTAAGAATCTGTGATTGTGAATCATGTCTTCCAAAGTAGATGTATTTTTCAAATACGTTTAGTGACAAAACACGTCATAATGTAAAAATTGTTTTGACGTTTTTAACAAATACGTTTTGAATTATTTTGATACATTACAACAAATTATGTTATTTTGAATCAAAATATTAAAAATTGAGTTATTTTGACTAAATTCTCGAAAAATCAATGATGCATTTGGACTACTAACGTCATTAATTTAAGAATGACTTGAAAAATATTCCTCAAATTTTCACAAGCTCAAGCCCTCAAGATAATGAATAGCATTAGAGTGGTAAACTTCAATTTCAAAAACTTACAATACTTAAAATCAAATGTGAAAACAGTTCATCCAAAATCTTAATATCAATATCTATATAATATAATAATAAAAATTGGGAATCATATCAAGTCCATTGATAGATTTCTTCACGAAATCAAAGGCCAAAATACAACACAAACAGGTAATAGCAAGTTAACAAAGCACTTAATCATATTCTTGGATTTTTTATTCTTGTCGCCCCAACTAAAAAAATTATGAATTTTAGGGAAATAATAATGTGCAACAACTCTGCTACAAATCAAATGTCATGCATGTCTCTCTCTTCAGTCCAGTCAAACAAGCTGTTTGACCAAAATCTTGGGGTTAATTTGTATTATTCCTTTTTCCTGTTTCTGCAAAATCAAAATGCAGTGAACTCGAGCTCTCAACCCACATGGAAACATGTGATCTACTGCTTAAAAATCTCTGTCTGCTAAATATATAGTCAATTAGGAGCCGTTTAATTTTGCCATCTTTGTCTAGCAAAAAGAAAAAAAAAAACATCCATGTTTCTCAGTCTGACTGAAGTGAGAGGAATCGTGGCATAGTCTTCGTCATAGTAATGATTTTTAACACAAAAACAAATTAATTAGGAAAGGGATCTTTATTCTCACAGGAACAAAATAAATATATCTTTGGGCATTTCACTCAGTAAAGTTTAGCACGATGATAAAAAAAAATAGTAATGCATGAATTGATTAATGGATTCGTTTAAAGAGAATAACGCTCTCAGATTGTGCTGTTTCTTTCATCATGTGGTGTTCTCACCACATCTTGCTGTGATTGGGCAGCCGTAAGAATCTTTTGGTCGAAACATTTTTGACTAACTAAACTAACAAATCACTAAAAAAATATACAAATCGGCATGTAATTATAAATGATAATAAGAGTAATTATCATTTAATCTAAGATAAGCGGAAAAATTTAGTGACCACAGCTTTCTGCATGCCTTTGCCTGTAAATTCCATATGGAGTTTGATATTCTATCATCTTTGTCTCCTAATGATATATCCTTTGTCTCGCTTTAACATGACTCAAATTGTCATTTTATTACAGCAAAATCGTTACTTAATTCTGCATAAATGTAACGCCGCTAGTCTAAAAAGGGTCTATAGCATGATGCTCACATGGAAGCATGTGTATTAATTTTCTTTTTCTTTTTCTTTTTCTTTTTCCCCCAGTTTGACATGGATTAATCGGCTAAAAATGCACCAACGAATTTGTTTATATTATCAATCATACTAAGTCTTGCTTTCCGCACGCTACGCTAGACTTAACGGTCAATCTATTAAAGCGGCTGCCTGAGTCCTGACTTGGGGCACTCTCTCACCATTACAAGCAAAATATTGTAATTTTCAGCATCTATTTGTACAGAAAGAAATAAATGTATTTTTTAATTAAAATTTCATTAATAATATTTTAATTTAATAAATTTACATTTCACACGATAATAAAAAGTATAAATATGTCATTTCTTTAAAATCAAATATTTAATTTTTATACAAAATCAAATATGAATATTTAATTTGAAATAAATAGTAATTAATTAATATCATGAAAAATAGAAAAGTTTGTCTCTACTTGATGATGCCAATATATATATATATGAAATGGATGAATGAAAACATCCTACTATTAAAGCTTGAAGCAAAAAAGGAAGAATGTATGGTGCTGAATATTTTTGGAGTCCATGCGCTCAATATTGAGGACAAAGCGTGGTTTATGGAAGCTGTTCCTTAAACAGTATTCGATTCCACAAAACAACAAGAAGAAGAAAGTGTCGTTGCCGCAACGGCAAAGCTCATGATTGGGGGGATCTCTGTAGAATATGATTGAATTGTCTTCTTTTCTGTACAGAGAAAATAGTCTAAGATTTTTCCCAATGAGCCAAAAGATTAAAAATATCTGCTTTTGGGTTCGAATCGAAGTGCACTAAAAAAACCAATGATTAAAAACAAAATCGGGATTGCCATTGCAGCAAGCGTGAAGCTTTTTTCCGGGCCAGTGTTCATTGAAAGGATTCAATAAAAATCAAATATTTCCTCTTTTCATTAATATAAATAGTTGAATTCACTTTTCACCTTTAGAAAATAAAGGGTTACAAGCAGGAAGCATGAAATAATGCTTTTTAGTGTGTTGACTCAATGAATTGAGGTTGTCTAGTTTGGACCAGAGAATAATGATTATGGGAATCAAGCAAAAATTTGTCGTAGTAGTAAAAGCATTCGTTTCTTTTGAGATCTTGTTAATTTCAGTTATCTAATTTCATATAAGGGACATGAATATCTTATGGGATAGAAATAAAAAGGGAAGCAGCGAGCATGAAGTATGAACATTCTTTGAGTATGTTAATTGTATAATAGTTTCTGGCAGTAATTAACTACAGTTCCAACATCATGTTATTCTTGATGATTATGATAACTTCATTGTCCCATAGCAACCATGTTCTCAAAGCTATTAAAAGGGAAATTTTGGCTGGAGGATGATTTCAATCTCCCCAGAAAAGGGCAAGAAAATCATCCTGAATCAGAGGGAAAGAGAAACTCAATTTAAGACAGATACTGTATGGATGAAGACTGCGTACTCTCTAGTTTCTCAACCAAGTGCTCCCAAAATCTCTAGAGCACCGAATAGGATTATGTGACTTGCAAATCTTTCTCAATTCTGAAATAAGATGTATTTTTAGGGGAAGTTTTGGTAAAATATAGTGAAATACATGTTAAAACTTAATTATATTATAATGTATCACTAATAGATTATAATGTTACTTGTGCGTATCTATTCTCTCTCTCTCTCTCTCTCAAATCAATTACACAAAGATCTTTTGGTAATACCTGAAAATAAGAAATGACCGATTTTTCTTTTCCTTTTTTAAGCTTAAATTGTTTGTGCGTGTGTGTTTGTATGTTTTTACTCCTTACAATTTATAAAATAAAAAAAAAATCCACGACGGTAAATCTTTGCCTTTAAAAATTGTATAAAATTTAGAATTTTTCTTAAATAATGTAATTTTGAAGTTGTGACAATTATTTTTATTCTCGTCACAATTTATAATTTATTTTTACACAAATTTTATTATTTGTCATTAAAGTATATTTTAGAGGCTTCTCTAGAATAGAATTAGAAGTAATAAGTCAACCTAAGTCATTAGAGAGGATATGCCAACTTAGTCATTATTTTTTTATAGATAGTAAAGTCAATATTGGTTCATATAATTTCAATATAGGTATTGGTGTTATTAAGAAAGTATGAAAAGGTCTAAATAAAGGTCTAATTAGAAGAAAAAAATACTAAAAAAAGTATAAATTATTACTCATACCAGAAAGTATTTACTCTGGCCAAAAATACTTGGCCTAGTTCAATTTTCTACACATACTTAGGAATCATAGAACTCCATGACTAAAAGTATTTAGTTTTTATAACAAATAAAATTAGAGTGGATGATAGTAACATTGAACAAGTAATTACTCGTACTATCCCACTATATCTCTTTTGAGCATATTACATATATTAATAAAGTATTTTAGTTAAAAAATTACCATTTATTATGTTTTTTTTCTTTGAAGTTTAAAAATGAGTCATTTATTTCCTCTTAATATTAAAAATAATAAATATTTTATATTTTATGACAAATAATTTATTTATAATATCTTATATTTTAATACGAGATTAATAATTATGAATGTTTAATTGAAAAAAAATTAAATTAAATCAGACATGTAATTTGACACATTAAAAGTAAGAATTTTTAGGTCGAACCTTGGGATTGGATAACTATGATTATTTATTAAAAATTCATGTTATTACAACCTTAATCACAATCAAGTAGGGTTGACCATGAAAGAAAGAGCCCCAAGACTTTTGGTCTGTTAGACCAGGGGCACGCCTCTAAGATAGTGCCAACAGACACGTGTGCAAAACGACGAAAAGTGAACTCGTGAAGGCGGAGAGCATCTCTTCACGAGCCTAACCGCAGCGATCGCCGATCGAAGCTCGTGAAGGGAAAAAATGGTTCTTTCCGCCACTTGTTTTACTATAAGTGGAAGGAGGCCCAATGGAAGAACACTTTAGGCCCAGCACCTCCACATCAGTATTAGAAAGGTCCCGGGGACCTCCATCCAATTATGTATCATAAGATATTTGTAATCTAACTTTGATATTTGAAGTAGATGAAAATATCTATCTAGGAGCACAAACAACTTATGAAGAAATTTTAGTGTTAAAATTTTGGTTTAAATGTTTTCACTCAACTTCATGCAAATCTTCAATTTGGTACTAATTGAATAATCTAATGTGAGCTACAGATATAAGTGGTGAACAATGAAATATATTATTGAATTTAGAATAATTGAAGAAAAAGTTAGTTAATAATAATTAGCTAAAAAATATCTCTCTACAAAAGAATACAATTGTTAATAAATGAACTCTCACACATTAAAGGTCTCTAAATAGATTCAAATATTTGAACTAAATGATTGCTCATACACAACAAGATTTTCCTCCTAATTGATCAATAAATCTTTAAAATGTGGAATTAAGGTCAACATCAAAACAAGCCTAAGTGATAAAAAAAAACTACCCAAAATTTTGATATTAAACTACATAAAAATAGACTTAATAATGATAAAGAAAACCCAAAACAATATTTTTTTATTTTGTTCAAATACTATTAGCACTATTATAAAAAGAATTATAATAGATGATTTTATTTTAATATTAAAAATTGGTATATTAGTCTATTCGATTTCTAATTTTTAAAATTGAAGAGAGAATAAAAAAATTGATCTTAGAAATTGAACGAATTGGACCAAAAGACAAAAAGAAAAACATAATCAAAATTTTTAAAAATAGTTCTGTCCAATTTAGGTTTTCAGTCTAGACCATATGCCGAAGACCTATACTCGCCTAGGGATGTCAATGAAGCGGGGATTATTGGGGATTCGATTCGCCCCACCCCGTTGGGATTCAGAATTCCCCGACTTCAGTGGGGGCGGAGGCGGGGGCGGGTTGTAAAATGTGGGGATTAGCGGGGCGGGGGCGGGGATTGTTTTGTCCCCACTAAATCCCCGCGGGGATTCACGAAGGCGAATCCCCGACTTCGGCTTCAGTATCTCTAATAAAAATACTATTTTATTTCTAGTATTTTTTAAAAAAGAAAACAATTTTATCCATTAGGTTACTTTTAAAAAAATTTAAAATAAATTGAGTTATATTATTAAAGGAGTTTACATTATTATACCTAACTAACTATAAGTTTATATTATTAACTATGTGGATTCAAATGAGTTTATATTATTCACTAATTAATTATGAATCATATTATTAAAAATGTAAATTAAAATAGTTATATTATTATTTATGTAACTATATATGAACATTAAAAAAACTATGTAAATATGATTATTAACTATATTGATTTAAATGAGTTTATATTATTAAATATATACTTAACTAACTATGAATTATATTATTAACTTTATTGAGTAAATGAGTTTATATTATTAACTATGTAGATTAAATGAGTTTATATTATTGACTAAGTAATTATGAATCATATTATTAACCATGAATCATATGTGAAGATTAAAAAAAACTATATAACTATAAATTATATAGTTAACTATATTAATTTAAATAAGTTTATAATATTAACGATATACTTAAAATAGTTATATATATATATATATATATATGTGATGATTAAAAAAACTATGTAACTATAAATTATATTATTAATTATATTTATTTAAATAAGTTTATAATATTAACTATATACCTAACTAACTATGAGTTACATTATTAACTATATATGAATATAAAAAAAATATGTGACCATAAATTATATAATAACTATATATCTAACTATAAGAACCTCATTGCATGGAAGGGCATGTATTGAATTGAAGAGTGAAAGCTCAATTTTGGAAGATTGTTTATAATTTATAATTTTTAAGGATAATGATTTATATTTATATTAGTGATTGTATTCGATATATGAAATATTTCATTATTTTGTATTTGAAGTTTTTAGTTTGGAAGCTTAATTTTTTAAAAAATTTTAGTATAAGACAGACATGTTTAAATGAGCTTGTGCCTTAATATTTGTAGTTTACTATGATGAAATATGCATTGAGTTTATTTTAGATTTTAGTGGTATGATGAAATAGTTTTTTTAAAAAAAAAATTTAAAAATTGAAGTTGAGTCAAACATGGGTCAAACAGGAGGTCAAACAGGGGTCAAACATGAGTCAAAACGGGGTCAAAACGAAGCTGAATTGGGGGCGGGGACGAGTGTTCTAAAGCGGGGTCGGGGTCGGAGTCGGGGTTTCTTCAAACATTCTAAAGCGGGGACGGGGTGGGGGCGGGGACGAGTGTTCTAAAGCGGGGTCGGGGTCGGAGGTAGGGGACTCCGGCCCCGCTTCGCCCCATTGACATCCCTGTACTCGCCCCCATCAAAATAACATTGTTTTGACCAAAATACTGTCAATTTTAAAGTGGCTCAACAAGTTGACCTAACATGATTCACGAACTTATTAGCCCGGTCAATTTAAGTCTTATTTTTTCAAATTAGCATTTTTTAGGTCAAATCTAACATAAATCTTGAGTGTCATGAATCGAGCCCAAATTGTCACCCATGCTCCCATTATAAGTTATCTTATTTATCTCTTTCATACAAATTTAATAAGTATTTTGTTATTATTTTAGAAACCATCGCACATGAAACACTCAAGACATAATGATAAAAAGGATCAAGGATGATATAGAAAATATATTAGCCTAGACATAGTTTTGTTTTGAATGTTTGGTTGGAGGAAAGGAGAGGGGAGAAAAGGGGTTCTTTTTAGATCCTTTGTTTGGTTAAAAAAGTTGGAGGCAAAAGGAAAGAAAGTTTGAAACACTTTCCTCTCCCTTGGTCTTCTATTTTTCACCTTAAAATGGGGAGAGATTTGGAGGGAGAAAAATGTGAATATTACAATTACTTAGTTGTCCTAACTATATTTTTATCTCATTTTCTCCTTTTCCCCTATTCGTTTTGTCCTTACACCGAGCTAAAAGATGTTATATTCATGCGGCTAATGGATATAATTTACAAAATAAATAAATAAAAAGTATTATAGGAATATAATAGTCACTTTAATTATATTTTTTATCTCCATTGCAAATCTAATAAGGGTATTTTATCTCCATTTTTCACTATTTTTATCCAACCAAACCAAATACGGTAAAATTATTTTACTTCCATTCCTTTCTACTTTTCTTAACTAAACACTACGTCAAAGTAAGACTTGAGAAGTAAGAATGGCAACCAGAAATAGATACATTATGGATTAGAAATCATATCCCGTCCCCATAATCTTTAATCTTTTTCCTTCTCCAATTATTCTCGCTTTGTGGTTGGTAGGGATACTTATCCTTGACTTTCAGTGATAAATAAAATTATTTACCCAAACTAGGGTAGAATTTGTAGAGAAAATTGTTTGGGGTAAATATTTGAGAAATTGCCCAAAATAGGAAGAAACAAATTTGATAAATAGGTTTTGCATTTCCCAAACAGAGTAAATTGCATTTGAGAAATGAATTTAGCGTTCCCAAACTCGTAATCTTTGGATGGTGTTTGGGAAACACAATACCAATTTCTCAAACGCGAGACTTCTCGTGGACTTTGGATTTGGAAAATATGCATTATAATAATTTTGTAAGAATTTATTTGGTCTAATTTTACTAATTATTTTAAGATGTAAAATTGTATAAGTTCGTACTAAATTTTAATAGTATACAAAATTTAATTATTAAGATGTATGAAATTTTATAGAGTTTTCAATTCAATATGTGAAATTTTAAGATGTGGATCATTTCTCAAATTTTTACCCCCAATTGGATTTTCTTTATGAATTCTATCCTAGTTTGGGTAAAAAAGCTCAATAAAATCATTATAATATTTAGATAAAAGTAAAAAAAAAAATCTTCAGGGATTATGTTTAGGGAAAAAAAACTTGTCAATAAAAAAGATAAAAAACACTATAAAAAACAATTTTCTAAGTATAACAATTTTGCTTATAAAATATTTATAAAATTATATATCAAGTCTTACACATTAAAGTAACATAAAAAATATTAAATTCAACAATATATATATATATATGTATAATTTAAAATTTTAGACATCACATTTCATAATAAAAGATTTCACGGGCAGCAAAACCCTACATTTAATAGGTAAATTACCATTCTTATTGAGGGGCTGAAAAAAAAATTCAAGAATGACACAGGGAGATAGAATTGTACACTCTAAATTCACGTTTGCAAAATAAATATCTATTGATCTATTGATTATTCTCTTGGATTTGATGTCGAAGGCTAAGTACCTTGATCTCGAATTTGTTTCTTGGATTTGATCACGATGACTTTGTAGCTTGGTTTCATAGTGTCTTCAAAGTCTTGAATTTGAAGATCGTGAGAGCTTCACATGTTGATCTCTGCTTGTCTGCAGAGTTTCCTCTTAATTTTTTAAGAATAGAGAGATGGAGAGAGTGTGTCTTATGAGTGCCCAAGCAAAGTCACATCTCTAGAATACGATTTCTCTCCCCTTTTTCTTCTTGAGTTTAAACTCCTATGGGAGTAATGGGCCAAAATGATGACCTAACAAAATAATTTGATTGGTCAAGAATATTTTCATAAGTGACATGGTACTTTTTGATTCACCAAACAACTTCTGGAATTTTTATTGCTTAGAACATGTTTCAAAATTTAATTGCCCATGAATTTTCCATAAGTGATGTGGCATTGTTTGATTGGAGATTATCTCTACATTTTAAATATTGGAAGAGATAAATTTCGTCAATCCATTTGTTAAAATTTCCGTGCCTACAAGAATATCATCAATTATTGTGAATATGTGCTATAAAAACAAGATAATGAAAATTTTTAAGCTTTGATGCATAAATTTAAATATTATCTTTATTTTATAGGAAATATTAGTAAATTCACTAAAAGAGTATCAATCAACTATTTTTATTTTTCTTTTTTTTATATATATTTGTAAACTATTTTCGAATCATGAAAAATAGTCAAAGACTAATTTTTTATAGGAGGAGAACATATGCAGCTCACATGAAACAGATTTGAAGGGCAGATTTGTTCTTGTACAAGGAAATCAGTAATTTGTCATCCATTTTTTAAAATTGTACATCACAACTTTGAATTTAAGAACACTTACCATTGTCCCATTACCATTTTTTGGACAATTTTGGAGAAAAAAAATAATGTTAGAAAAGTTTTTCCGTTAAAGTTGGTGCAACTCAAATATTGTTTCCATTTTTCCATCAAAATTGTTATGGACAGTAGCAGTTTCGATATTTTTCATTTTGAAAATAGTTTATAGGTATAAAAAATAAAAATAAAGATTATGAATATTTCTAATAAACTGAAAACAATTGATAGGTATTTCATGAGAATTTGACAAAATTAATTGTAGAAAACATTTCAAAATATGACTAGTACTCAAGAGACAAGAATGTACATTGAAAATCCTCAAATGCCCATAGTTATTACAACAATTTTCTTAATAATAAAAAAAGACTTTTGCGCATAGATTAAAAATTTTAAAATATATTTTTGAGTCAAACTATATATTGTAAGGTTTCATTTTGAAAAAAACAATGAAGTCTTTTAAATAGACTTATATTTTGAAAGCATATTTTAATAAAAACCATTTATATTTTGGAATTCAAGTCCATCGATGTCTATTCAAGTTTTTTAATCTATCATATCAATGGATTGTTATGGGAATTGGAGAATTGGTACGCGCTAGTTTGTTTATATATATATATATATATTACATTAGAATATTTTTTTTAAAAATTGTCACAATTTGATAAGCAAGAAATTACTTAATTATGGTGTGATTTCAATTTGGTTCTTGAAATTTTTTGAAAAATCTCAATTAATTTCCTTTTTTAAAAATGTACAATTGGATCCTTCTATTTGTAAAAGACACTTAATTAAGTTCTTCCATTTAAAATAAGAGAGGTAAGATATATATATATATATACACACAAAATACATATATACATATTCATATAGTCGGGGTAATAAAAAATCATAAATATTAATTACAAATCTATAAAATGAGTTATATTTTGAGTAGGAAAATACACTATAAAATGATTTATATGAAGAAATCCACTATCCATGATTTTATCTTCATAAAAATAATTAATACAAGAAACTAAAGAGATATACATGTAGTTCTAAAAAAAATGTACTCTATCCTTCCCACAGAGATAGTTATGTAATTCTTTTTACATATATTAAGAAATTATGGTTTGTTAGTTAAGATATAAATTTTATATACATTTTTTCATATTTACACTTATTAATCGTTAATTATTTTAAATCATTCCAAAGCAAACAAATTAATAATTTTTCATTGGAAATACAATTTCAAGTAATTTTGTGGCTATATATTAATGGCTAGTTTTAGGGGCTTATTTTTTCATTTACTTTATGGTTTAGTTTCAATGTGTAAATCTAACATAAACGTAATTTGTTATTGACAACAAGAAGTAGTAAATATAGATAAATGTAGAAATGAAAATTTTAATATGAGATTTATATAGAAAGTGCACTATCCTTTTGGAACGACTAAAAATGAAATAGTGAATTATCTTCGGGGGACGAATAAAGTATTTTATAAGGCAAAGTATCTAAACAAAACCTAAAGTTTCTCAAATCCAAATTTTTCACATTACCTTTTTTTCGTCCAAATATTATACTAAAATATATTTTTTATCTAAATATTACACTTTCATCACTAATATGATTAACTACCCAAATTTCCTTAGTTTTGTGGCTATCACACAATTTTTTAAGGGCAATTTTGTCATTTCAAAAGACTTTATAGTTATTTACCAAATCTTTGTTCAATAAACTTCAACTTAAATTCTTTTATAAAACTCTTCAATAAACTTTTTTTTTATCTAAATATTATACTTTTGTCACTATCTTTCGTTAAATCTATTTTTTCATCACCCAGGTGCTTTGAGGATGACTTTCAAGAATGACATTTTCATCTATTTAACGTAAAAGGAAAAAATAATAATTTCCAAATCAAAGCAATGAATTGCAACTACAAAACTCTTAAAGTTTATTGAAGATTTTTATAAAAGATTTTTCCCTAGAGTTTATTAATCAAAGATTTGGCAAATAGCTTTAGATTTTTTTTGAAATGACAAAATTGTCATTAAAACACTTACATGATAGTTAAAGATCTAACGGAATTTGGAGAATTAACCATACTTAGTGATGGAAGTACAATATTTTGACGAAAAAATGTTTATGTGCAAAGTTGGATTTTAAAAAAAAATTATATGTTATTTAGATACGCTGTCCTATTTTATATTACAAGCGTTTGCAGAAAAAATCAAGCTGTGAGTATCTATGGAAAAATTCGATATGTGATGAGTTAAAAGAAAAAAAAAAGAAAAGGAAAACAATAGGAAGTAAATTGATATTTTTTTTCTTCAAATTAGTTGTTTATTTTCTCCAAATCTTCTATTTGAGTTTTGTATAAGCTTGTCAAAATAATCTAAAGCTGAGTGTGATGTGCCTTATTACGGAAATTATATTTCATTATCTTATATAACATCATCACTTAGTACATTACTAGATAAATTTTTTTACCTTAAAAACTATTTAAAATATTTGTATTAAGATAAAAATAAACATTCAATTCATCTAGAATTAAGTATTTTGTCTATCATTATCGTGATGAAACTGGAGAAATTGGAGCCATTGATATTTTTTTTACTTATTAGGTCTCTTATATTTTTTTTTTATTGACCATTAAAGATCCTCATGACTAGAAAACAAGCCAAAATCCAACAAAAAATTCTCATGAGCCTCATGTGATTATTTATAACATGTAAAAATGGAAACATACAATTTTAACCCAAAAAAAGGAGTAAAAACTCAAAATTTCCTTTATTTTTTTCAAGTTTTTTGGGGTGTTTTACTTGTTGGAATTATATGTTTCCATCGTTACCCACAAATAAGTAATCACGCGAGGTTTACAAGAATTATTTTACCTTATTCCAGCTTGTTTTCTAGTCATAAGGATCATAATGATCAATAAAAAAGTATACGAGATCTAATAAGTGAAGAAAAAAATGGGGACTTAAATGAATAAAAACTCAAACATAAGAGACTAAATGTGCAAATTTCGGAGACCAAATAAGGTAAGGAAATCTGGTATGCATGTGGTAACCATCCATAATTACTCGCCTGCGAAAATTCACTCCCTCGCCAAAACAAAACAAAAAAGAAGAAGAAGAAACCCGAAAAGACCTCACTCTACTTTGTCATGTCCATCCATCCCACCCATTGGCAATCAACATCACCATCTACTAACCCTTCGCCCATTTCCATCTTCCATGAATGATCAAAACCACAGGTCCACACACTGTCCACGCCAAAAATGAAAAACTCCCAAAGACGGCATCATTAATTGATCCCATCCCTTTGATGAGTCATTTTGTGGGTCTTCATCTGGTGATTGATCCAAACATACTACCCATTTCCTCTGTTTTCTATCATGCTGCCTACTCCCGTGTAGGGTTGAGTATATCATTAGTTTTATGTCATTTGCTTTTCGGTGGCATGGATAATGATCCACACCTTGCTTAAGAGGTCGGTTACTGAAACCATTATGAACAAGAAAAACAAAAACATGTAGTTTTTATTTTATATTTTTAATGCTAAAGATCACGTCAATTAAGTTGATTAAGACTGATGATATCAGACCCAAAACAATTATAGCATTTTAGGATTGAAAATGGATTGACATATTTATTTATGAATTGTTTTCAATCAATTTAAGTTGAGCATTGTGTAATAAAAAATCTACTCGCTTAAGTCATGAATTCTTTTATTTAATTTACCAAATAAAACAAATTCCTTTAATTTATTAAGTTTTAGTCATTCACTTCTAATTCAAGCTTCACCCTTAAATACAATTTGAAATATTATACTTTTTTAAGATTTTTTTTTTATTAAGTGTACATATTATGTTTTGATATGCTTAAATTATCTGTAAAGCATTTTGACTTAATAGTTATGTTCAATTTGGGTTGAGGATTTTATACTAAATTTATCTTTTCGACATGAGCCACAATAACTCGCAAATTCAAATATAATACGATTACAACCTTCTAATTTTTACAATAGAGTTAAAAAAAATTAATTTTCAAATAAACAAACTTTAGTGAAATATTAACCCTATTAGTCCCGTCTTGAATCACATTGACTAACAAACAAAAATATTTTTATATAAAAGAAAATTTTCACTTATGCTTAGTGAAGATATTTTGGCATGAGAAAATGTACCCTGTAGAATTCACTGCAAAGTGAATGAAGATGCTTTTGCAGAGCATGAGTCTTGTGTTCGTTCCCTGCATTGCATCAGTAGCAGGAGAAAATTGATTAAGTAGAGCTGACGTTGTCAGATTAGTAGTTAATCTTTTTCATTTGGGAGAGGAATCTGAAGATAATCTATACGGTACCGTGGATTGTATGAAAATTGTGTGCCGCTCCACAACACTCTCTCGGCCTTTGCCTCAGTAGCATCTTTTGGTGTTGCAATTGCTGGATAGATAGAAGATTTGATTCTACTGGTGCTCCGATTTACCCAGTCAGTTCAAATTTAATATACTTATTTTTATTTTATTTCAAATGAGGTCTTATTAAAAGTAAATTTTTTTTATTAATTGATCAAAATATTTTTATTTAAAGTGAGATCGTTTATATTTAAAAAATACATTAAATTTATTAGAATAATAAATAAGTATTTTATAAATAATTTATGAAAAATATTTTTTTAATAATATTTATGTTTTATTAATTGGTGTGAAAAACTAAGTCATCGTATCAATTTGAAATGCATGGAATATTAAAAAAGAAGAAAGTTATGAAAAGGGAGACTGATGTTGGCTAATTTTGTGTTTTTTTCTCTAGATATATTTTCTAGGTGCTTGGCTTTTTCCTCTCATTTCGTTTAAAATTAAATATTTATGTTTAATTTAATATAAAACTTTAAAATAGTATTTGAACTTAATAAAGTTATTAGATTATTTTTTCCATTGATTTAATTAGTAGTAAACAATTACTGATTTATATGTAAATATCTAAAATTAACGAATATCATAATGAGATGAAAAGTATACATATTTTAATATATAAACGTTCGATTTTGAGAGAAAAGATAATTCTATTCTAGTATTCAAGACCTTGGGCGGATTCACCGCGGGGGCAAAGGGCTACTGCCCCCACTGTCCTTATGCCTTGCTTATAAATGAGATGAGAGAGCGAGGTGAGGAGGACACTATTTTACATTTATGGCAAATAAATATAAGAAGAAAAAATTTTAAAGATAAATTCAAAGAAAAAATAGTACTAATTAACTTGGTTTGTAAAATATTATTCAAAAGTTATTTACAATGTAAGTTTAAAGCTCTATCAATATAACAAAGCAAGTGTCAAATATATGACATTATTTTAACAATCTATTGAATTGTTATAAATATTCTTAAAATCCACAATAAAGATGTAAAAGGATATCGCTGTATAGTCTGCATGACATTATCAATTTATCATAAAATGGTTTTACTTCAAGGTGCATGAAGAGAATAAAGGAAAATCAACAAGATTTTTCTAGGTGTTGAATCCAAGACCTAAATTTTAAGCAATAACTCCCCTACCACTCATATATACTAGATCAAAAAAGAAAAGAAAAGTTATATATTATCTTCTCAAATCTTCTTATAAGTTAATTTATTTTGTGAATATATTTAACAAAGCAATTTTTTCCCAATATAAAAATTTTCCTTAATTTTGGAATTAATTTAAAATATAAACATTAAATTTTAGATAAAAAATATTTCTCCATTCGTTTCATATTAAATATTATTCTAGTAAAGTTTTGTTTCATATTAAGTGTCATTTAATAAAATTTTGACATTGTTTCTCTATTTTACCTTTATATTAATGCAATATTATCTTATATAATAAATATTTTTTCTTTCTCTATATCTTGAAACTACGAGAAGAGAAAATATTTGAGATATTAATTAAGGACACATTAATAATTTTCAATAACTTATTAATTATAAAAAAAATCTTACAATTACACTTAATACAAAATAAATGAAGTATTATTTTTTAAAAAAGCACCATCATACTTAACCAGAGGAGTTAAAAATTAAATCGCTAGTATTAGTAGGACTATGTTACTAAGACAATATTAACTCTAGTTATATATTAAGACAATGTCTCAATGATTCGCTTTTTCATACATTGCGGATGAAAATTACTCTATGATTTTTTTATAAATAAATAAATCGTTTCATTAAAAATGAAAATAAATTACACTAATGAGATAATGAGTATACACTCATATCCTATAATAATATCCTATAATAATAGAGAATAAATCACACAATCTTATTAGCAAGAACCCATAGAGAGGATAAGACTGGCGTTTCTGAAAACAAAAGAACCCCAAATCAATACTTAACGCTCTTTTCATTTAAAAAGAAAATTAAAAAAAAAATAAAAAGAGCAGGGCGACAAATTTGGCCAAATTGACCTTGGCTTTGGAGTTTTCAGGTCACCTAGACATCTTCGTAACATCAATTAGTTGACTCGCTCACCTATCTCATTCCCCGTTCTACCAAAAAGAGAAGATTACTTTTCTTTTTTTTAAATGAAAAAAAAAACAAGGGAGAAAACAATTTATTTTTGCAAAAACTTCTGAATATTCAGAAAATCAACAAGTTTCTAGTTAACATTTTCAGAATGAAATTCCAGTCATTTCTTCTCAGGACTTCTACAGTCTTTACTATATTATTGCTTGCTTAATTTTGAAAAAAAAAAAGAAAAGGAAAAGAAAACTACTTCTGCTAGTCTTGCTTGATTGCACATTTTAACTGAAGTATTTCTTACTCCCAAAATTCATCAAGCCCTGCGAAACAGCCCATATACCTTTTTCTTTCAACTCTATCAAGCCTTTTAACTAAATTCCCACAAACCAATCCCTAGCATTAGAAAAGCCCTTAGTACATAAATACGGAAAATCTCTATATTTCTCCACACAAAAAAAAAAGAAGAAAAATTCAACATAGTAAAGGCTCATACTATACGAGGCATTTGAGTACTTTTCTAAGATAACCTGTCATTTCTGTGTCCAGCTCAATTTTCCTATATTTGGTTGGGTGGCTTATTTCGTTTCGATTTTTCTTTTTTTAAAAAAAAGACACTAAGGAGAAGCTCCCATCCCCCGAAAAGCCCAAAAAAAAAAAGAAGAGAAAAAACCACTAACAAGGAAATTAGCAGTGACACTGCTACATTTTTATTTTTATTTTGATAAATAGTGACGCTGCTACATCAAATTAAAGCCGAATGGGATTTTCATGAACTTGCATTAAGTAGACTTATATCACTTTCACTAGTTTAAGTAGACAATGACGTGTGCATTAAAAACCATCTCATTAATAGTAGTAGTTTCATAAATGCATTAACAAAATTATAAAGCAAAAGACCACATATACGTCACACTCAACATTAAAAAAAAAAGAAGAGCCATTAATTAACTTTTTAAAATAAAATAAGAAACAGTGGGTCTTTTAAAGGCAAACGAGACCCAGGTGATTCATACCCACTGCCACGCCCATTAATATATATATATAGAACCCCCTTCTTCTCTTTCTCTCTGTATTGAAGCAACCCTAAATCCCACTTTCAATTCAATTCTCCCCTCGATACTGACTCATCTTTGCATTTTTCATCATACCGAATCACCCATAGAACCTACTGTTACACAATCAGTTCTCTCTTTCTCTCTCTACTTTCTTTTTCTGTTTCAGAAGTCTAGAAATCCCAAGGACCCATAGTTGTTAAAAGAGATTTATCCGAGAAATAAAAGAGGCTTTTCTTAGTATTTTTTGTTTTGTCTAAGGATCAGACGACATGGCTACTGTTGCTTCTGCACCACCGCCACAGCCACAGCCACCTCAGTTCTACTTCGACGAGAAATGGAAGCTCTCCAAGAAAGAAAGCTCGTCAAGGAGCTGCCGCTCTTCTTCAGCCTTTATAAAAAACCCATCTCAGAAAAGATGTGCTTTTACAAGAAAATGCGCTCGGTTGGTCAAGGAACAGAGAGCGAGGTTCTACATCATGAGGCGCTGCGTTACTATGCTCATTTGCTGGCGTGATTATAGTGACTCTTGAACAGAGGAAGAGAAAGTGTTTGAGAAAGAATATACAGTACTTTTATTCTTTTCTCCTTTCTTTCTCTTTCTTCTACGGGATTGTTCGTCGGTTTCTGGTTAAATGAAACTTCGTTAAAGATTTTCCAGCGTCCGAGGAGGAAGAGAAATAGGAAGATTCCCACCATAAAATGTGTATATAACATAGAAACCTGCTTTTTCCCCTTTTTGGTTCACAAATTTTGTCTTTTAAAACTGGGGATCAGATCTCCAGTGAGGAGACTTGAGTTCTTTATCAATGTAACTGTTGGCGTCAATGTTTATTAATGAGAAAATAGAGAATATAGTTGGCCTTATTCCATGAAAAAAATTTCGTCAATGCTGTACATGATATCACCATTATTCATATCTAGTTGTATGCTCTAATTCTCAATTGCTCAGCCCAGCTGTGTTTTCTTGTTTTGTGGTGTTGTTGATGGTGAGGTGATGGGACTTTCTCCGAGATCTCTCTCTCTCTCTGTCTCTCCCTCTCACTCTGCCCACCCTCTGGATAGAGGGAAGAGGGAGAGATTCCATTCAACCATTTCTGCATCTGCCATTGTGTGGATCCGGTGAGCTAGGCTGACGCAGATGGATTATTTAATTCATATTTCAAATCTTGTCAGATTTTTTTATGGCATTATGGGTTGATTAATGTGAGCTATATTAGTAGGAACTGTTAGGGGGTCTGAGGGGAGGGTTCAACGTTAGTTGGTCAGATAGAGACGGTCTTGGAAATGTCCAAAAGGGCATCGGAGAATTCTGCCATCGCAACAGCTTCAATGGACAAAAATGTGCAGAACTCTTTTACTAATTTGGTTATATGGAGTGGGGTTTGAAGGTGGGGTTTCATCTCCGGTTAATGTCAATTTCTATAACAGGGCTCATAGCTGGACGAGTAATGGGGCTCGACCTACAATGTTGTACTTAGCCAATTTACCTTTCTAGCCGGAATCATTTCTGCATTTGATATTTTGACCATCAATGGACCACTTTGAATTCTGCCCCTGCCCCTAGGAAGTTAGCCTATACACCAATTTTCATTCTTATCCTTGTATTTGGGAAGACGGGTCGCCCCTAACGTTTTTTTATTTTATGTTTTATATTTTTGGTCCTCAACAATTCTGAGTTTTACATATTTGATCCTTTTAGTCGGATTTTGTACAACATCTCACAAGATCAATTTTAAAAAGTCAATATTAACTATTAGAATATGAATAAAAACAAAATAATTACGTTCCACTAGTTTCTTATTAAAAAAGTATTTATAAATCTCAAATTTTCCAAAGTGATTTGTAGCAGCAAATGTGGTATTGGCTTTTGTCATTCAAATAGCTAATGTTAACTTTTTACTTTTTAATTTTATCATTTTGAACTTTATACAAAATTTGATCAAAATGACCAAATGTGTTATTTGATTTTCTCCGCATTAAAATCATTAATGTTGATATTTTAAGTTTATCTCTTCGAATTTTATATAAAATTTGATCAAAATGACCATGAATGTGAAACATAAATGGTTGAGAATAAAAGAATATTAATAAAAAGTTAAGGACCAATATTATGTGCCAATCTTGTATTTGTATTTGACCAATTGACAGGTTGTATTTGAAAATAAATTTTTAAATGAAATTTTATTATTTTTGAATTATATGATATGTTACCTTGAGGAAATGGAGAGATTCTTTTATGTATTTTAAAAATATATGTGATACCAAATTTAAATAATTATTAAGATCAAATTCAACTAAAAGCTTTTAGGAAAAATGTCACATTAGGTGGTGAACGGAGCTTCAGGAATTATGGCATCCGTGACCGATGCGGTTTACAACAGGCTAGAGAATGGGCAGATGGGTCTGGTTTATCTATTAAAACTTTTACTGCTTTGCGGAAGGTGTAGGACATTTTTGGTCCCCGGGGATATTTTGTGGGTATGTGAATGAGCGTGTGCGTCGTGTTTCCTCGTGGACCTGACTGACTTTACCTTAGGAAATGGAGATCTTTGGAAAACAGAGAAACCCCCAAAACCAGAATCAAAAGTCCAAAAAGAGGTTTTAATTGAAGGCCTGAAAACTTGGTTGGAATGAATGAAAATTATAAATAAGTAAAAACATAGGAATTAGGAAATGGACAATAAAATAAGCTTCGGGAAAAGAAAGCTGGTACAATTGCTGACAAGGAATCACAAGAGCTACACATGGGCTCACATACAAACGCACTTCAATGTCCACACCCTTCACAGTTTATTGTTCACAGTGCAATAGTACATCACCTTCTTCTTTGCTGGATTCCTTCTCCCTTACTTTGGCTCTTTGCATCCTCCCCCCTCCCCCCTCCAGTAAAGAAATGCACACACACACACACTCTCAGGAACTCATGGTACAGTCGCTCGCCCAGGGTAAGGGAATGAGAATGCTAAAAAGAATTTTCCAGAACTTTGTAAAAAAATAACTTTGAATCCACTTTTTTAAGAACATTTAATTTTCATTACTCTATCTTATTTTTTTGAACAATTATGATTATACATTTTTAATTAAATAAAATAATTATAAAATATTTATTTACATAATTATCATTTTTAATAAGATTCTTATACCAACTGAAAACATGAGTGGATAATTTGAAATGTTCCAGGAAGAAATATTTTTTAAAAGACATAATAAGTAGTGGAATTAGGACTAATAAAATTGAAATTTTCCCCCTGCCCAAGATGGAAGCTAGAGGTTAGACATTAGATGACACTTGCATTCGAGTCACTTATGAGTGATGTTTTACTCTATCATTTCTAAAATATAATGTTTCGTTGAATTTTATAAGATGTTTAAATTAATTTTATACATATTAAAAAATATATATTTATTATTATATTTTTATTTATTTATCTTTTTTTAAAAAAATAAATATTTTTTCTTTATTTTTTCTCTCAATAAAGTAAAAATAAATTTAAAAATAATATACAAAATAAATATAAAAAGTAACAAAAGTATCTTATAATTATGGACAAAATAATTTATTTAATGCATATTATAAAAAAAGATAGATGAAGTACTAAATATTTTGAACATTTCACATAAACATATATTTTAATTTCATAAAATACCTTCATTTACTATTTTATACTTTTTTTTGGAAATTTGTAAGTAAACTATTTATTTTCTCTCTCATTATTTAATAATATGGATAATATAAGAAACAATGCACAAAACAACATTCAAAAGTATCAAATATATCTTATATTTTGAGATAAAAAATTTACTCAAAAAATCTTATGTTTTGAAAAAGAACATAGTAGAAGATTTGTACATTTTATCAAAAAGAAAAAGAAGAAATTTGTACATCTTTTAGTATAATTTTTTTTTTAATGACAATTAAAATTTATGTCCATCAAGTCCAATACTCAATTTGTCTCTAAATATAAATATTTTAATCTCAACATTTCGTCTATAAATATTAATTGTTTTACAATTACACATATATAATTATGATAACTTTTTCCTATTTCCCTCTATTTGAATTTTTATTTTTTTAAAAAAAAGTGATAATAAATAGTTATAAATAAAAGAAAAAAATTAAATTTAAACTTATTTTAGATATAATGTACTTAGATCTTTAATATAAATTTAAAAGGTTAAAATGTCTTATATATTACACAAAAATGTTTTAAAAAATATCAAGGCCAGATCAATTGGGCCCATTTGTTTCGGATGCCATAAATGTCAATAAAAAAAGAAAATAAAAGAAAAGAAAAATGGCACTATATATTCTCAAACTTACCTTATTCTCTTCTTATGAACTTAAGTCGTTACGACTTATTCACTAATTCAATAAATTTTTATTTTTCCTCAAAAAAATGTCCTTCAACTATATATTCTCAAACTTTTATTTTATGTTTTATATACTAATTTAATTATACAAGAATATTTTAAACCTTTTATTTCATCTTTTTCGATCCTTATTTTAATTTTTATAATTTATTCTTACCATTCAACTTTATCTAAAATAATGCTTTCCATTCATCACCTTTAGTAATAGGGTAGAAATAAATGATAATAATAGCATAAGTATATTAAAAAAAATGAAACAAAAGTTTAAGAACATTTTTACATAATTAGAAATATTGTATTAGTACAAAATATGAAAATAAAAATTGAACGATATATTTTTAAAAATACTTTAATGACATTTTGAACCAATGTCACTAAATTTTGTAATGTATCAACAATGTAAAGTCTATTCAAAATGTCCTATAGGCTTTTCTATTTAAAAAGCACCTAACCGTCCAAATAAATGGAAAAAAATGGCGTATATTCCTTACCTACCTATGTGGCTCTAGAATTGGAACTGTGTAAAAGAACATGAAGAAACATCCAATCAAGGTCGGCAAAATTGCAACACTGGCGGATCTAAAAAATTGTTAAGAGTATTGTCTAAACATAAAGAAAAATTAAATAAATAATTTTAGTGAGTTCTATCTTTATATAAAAAATAAAGGATCCCACTTTACTCCATTTAGTGAGTTCGATTATGAAATTATTTATCAAAAAAAGAAAAATAAAAAAAAAGAGTTCGATTATGAAATTATTTCGTTGTTCTCTTTGAATCCTTTTGGTGCATGCTAGCTATATATCATCAATGGTGAGGTGAAATGTAGGCATCTTCCAGCTCCAATTTTTGGCATACACAGACTTTTCTCGTCATTTTTCTCCCCGTACCAAACCTTTTCTGGTGGACGAGAAAATGGAACATTTATCAAGCTCCACAAATCCAATCTCAACTTATCAAATCGGGTATATATATATATATATATATTCAAACTCGACACTAATTCAATTACGAGAGGAGTAAAAAACAAAGAAAGTAGTGCTACATGCATGATCACAAATGTCTAGAAATGTGCAACCATGAATGAGAATTTTGAAGTTCAAATTTCCCTAATATTTATAAACTTGTTGTCAAGAAATTAGACCTGTGTAATTAATTTATTTTCTTGCATAGTTTGTATGTTATTCCGAAAGGAAAATTCTAAAAAATACTTTCAAACTATCTATAATTTTTCAATTATATAATTTATCTTTTATTATATCTTTTTATATCCTTAACTGTTTTTTATTAATATTGTATATCCATCTACCATCAATGCACAAAGGATATAATTGAATAATGTAAATGATTTGATGATATAAAATGATAAAATATATGATCGAATAATCATAAATAGTAAAGGATATAAAATGATAAAATATAAGATAAATTATAGAATTAAATAATAATAATAAATAGTTTGAGGGTATTTTTCACTAATTTTCCTATTATGAATAATAAAGTTATAAAAATTTGTACTTTTAAATAAGAAATACAAGTTCCTTATATTATATATATATATATATATATATATATATAAAGAAAAAAAGAAACCTTTTCATTTTAAGAATTTAAAAACTGGTCAAAGACTAATTAGGGCACATCATTCAAGATTTATAAATTCTGAGTTCATGCATCCCGGCCTCCAGGTAATAAAAAAAAATTAATTTGAAAACTGAATTCATATACGGATTATGGGAATGAGGATGAGCTGGTTCCAATTGAAAAAAACAATCTACTCAATATCTTTCAGTCTTTGACTCAACAATGCAGCATAAAAAGAGTTTACTTAAAGTAAATCGCTTTAATTATACGCATGCTCTAACTGCAGTGCATATGAGTAACTGTGTTAATCGATGTTAAAAAGATGTGCTTATTTTGCAAATGTTTAATATTTTTGACCCCTTTCCAAAAAAAAAAAGGATGTGCTTATGCGCCAAGTATTTGAAGATATCCCCGGAATAGAATATCATCGAAAGACCCCTTTAAAGAAACGGTGAAATGTAAATTAGTTCTTCAAAATTGTAAACGATATTTCCCTCAAAAAAAAAAAAGTTGTAAACGTTTTCAATGAAAATATTGAGTTTTAAAAGTTTCAATTGAAACTCTTTTTTTTTTAAAAAAAAAATCGTCATTTCTGAAGGAGTTTGGATGAAAATTTAGATAGAAAGATTAAGATTATTTTATTTTTTAAAAAAGGAAAAAATAGTTTCCTAAAACTTAATTTTTAAACGAATTTGAATGAAAATTAAATTATTATTTTCCCAAAAATTAGGGTCCGAATTGATTTTTTTATAGAAAAAAAACTAAAGAACTTGACTTTAAATATTTTGAGGGATTGATTTATATTTTACCCCAAAAAGGAGAGGATTACTAATTTTGAGAAGAGTATTTATCATTAAATGGAATATCATCCCACAAAAGTTTCATTGTATTTTCTCCTTCACTTCAAAATGAATGTTAAAATAAAAATATAAGTAGTAATATAGTCTAAAGAGAAAAATACTTAATAAATATTATTATTGAAAAATCCACTTCAGTCTTCTTTCTTTTCTCTTTTTCTGATTACACACTTTAGTCTCACTGCACTTTAAAAGACGTATCAACGAAAGATTACTGAATCCTTTATAATAATTATTTTTTCAGTCAACAAAATCAATACAGGAATTTAAAACATTTCTTTTCAAGATTTGGAATAGACATTTAGAGCGTGAAAGTTACATGAATGAAGAACTTCTATATATGGATGGACCATTGCGAGACTAAAGGAAATTAGTGGGACTGGGTCTCATAAAGAAGTAATTTATGGGGACAAGATGTGTCGAGTTAAAATCTTGTTATAATTTTTTTTATAAAAATTAATTTATAATCATAATAATTATACATTTCTTAATGTTTTTTCTTATGTAAACTAATAAATATTTTAATAATTTTTAATTTAAAAAGTTTGAGTGACCAAAATTTGTCAAGATTCTGCTAAATAATTTTAAAATTGGTATTCATCATTGAGATTTTAGATTTTAGACTTCAAGACGAGATATTTTCAACAAAAAAAAAAAAGCATGAACCAGTAATCTTTATTTTTCTATTTTTAAAAAATCATATTTATAATGGTAATAATTAAAATGAATCTTAATATCTTTAGTCAAGTATCAAAATGTATCAAACTTCAACTAGATTTCAAACTTCATATTCATTATAGGTAATGCTTGTGATTAATATCATGATCTATTTTCCCCATAGTCAAACTAGTATCAAGCTTTATGTGGATTTGGGGAGTAATGGAATTATGGAACACTAATCATTAGTAAAGTTTTACGATAAATCCAACAAGATTTAGTGAAATGATTAGCATCCATTTCGATTAGTGTAAGGATTACTAGGCCACCTTAAAATTCTATCTTTTTATTATTATTGTTATTATAAATAATACCTTAAAATGCTATCGCTCCAAAATGTTGACCTATTTCCATTTCAGCACGCCCAGTACGTTCGAAGAGGGTATCCCATTTAAATTTCTTTCTCGATGAAAAGAAGAATTATTCAAGAATTGTACATGCAAAGAATGCAACCGTTATATGTCCTTCTCATCTCTCTCTCTCTCTCTCTCAAATAGTAACAAGATGTAAATCAAATTTGATTGGTTAAAATTTCCCATTGTGAATTACTATAAACTAATTAGGGTTATGGTTTATGTATTAATAAATAATAAAGATAAAAAGATTTAAATAATACTTCATCATTCCATTATTAAATATTCAAATTTTTATTTTTATTTATTCAAAATTAAATATTTAATTTTATTAAATAATTCAAAATTTCATTCAAAATTTTATTAATTTAATAAATTTATATTTACATCACCCACGAACCATACCACATATGTCAAGTAACAACAAAAGTCACTAATTCATGTATTTCAAAATTTATTGTATTAATATAAATAATAATTTGATAATTGAATTAAAAGTTAAAAGCATTTTTAAAATTTTATAAATAAAAATAAAAAAAATAAATATTCAATTTCGAATTTACAAGTAATTATTGTGTTTTTAATATTATAGATAAGCACATAAGGAATTAAATTAATGCAAAAATTGTGGCAATGATTATTGCCCGAAGATAGTACATGCCTAGAAAACCTTTTGCCTCGAGGTATTTTTTTGACAATACTATTCTTTAACACGCTTATCGACATTACTGTTTCTTATCATGCTTCAATTATTAACAAATTGACAGCCACATTAGACTAATTACCTTCCTTAAAATATTTACAAATTGAACTTATCTATCTAGACAAGCAAATTTCATGGTTAATAATCTTGCAAAGGATCATAAGGATATAATAGATTCTCATGTCTGACTTACACATCTTTCATCTCATCTACTTTCATGGTTTTAATGAACATATCTTTTCCTCGAAAAAAGCTATTTTTCAAATATTTAACTGTAGTTTTAGTGTTTAAATAGTTAAGACTTATTCCTTTAAGGTCATGCTCTCAAATGCTAAAAAAAAAAAAAGCTTTTAACTTCTTCTTTTTTTATTATTAGAAATTATTTGAAATTATTCTCAGTTGCTTTTCATTTTTACATTTTAATTTATGAAATACTGAAAAGGCTATTTTTGGAAACCTATCATAGAGATATTTTTCAAAATAAAAATTTAATTATTAATATTATTATAAATAAATATATCATAATATTTTTTAAAACAACTCTTTTCAACCGTTTAAAAAAAGTTCTACAACCAATAACTGAATGAAACTTATGATTTAATGTGTATAGATTTGTCTTTTTACAAATAAAACACCGAGAGAGCACAAAAATTAGGCAAAATTGAGTTGAGTCAGATTATTCCACTCTGTATAATGCAATTTATTAGTTTTCTTAAGAGAATTATTTTATATGTAATTTTAAAAATGGTACCGCTAAAATAGAGACAGACGTCCAAAAATGGAAGCCAGGCCCGCCCTCCTTTTTCCAGCCCACGTTCAAAGAAAGATAGTATTAACAAAATGAAGCCCTCTTTAATGTGGGCCCCAATGCCCGACCCCGAAGAAAAAAGGGTATCACTATTTGGTCAACAGTCACATCAAAAGGCCTAGATGGGATGCTAGGGCAGACCCAACCCCTCCACAGGACATTTCAAGCATGCTACCACGTGGCAAAAATCAGATGAATAATGAAGGGGGGATAATATAAATCAAATGGTTGTGAGACATTCAAGAACATTTGTCACATGGCAAATGTCCAAGGACCCATATTTCACATGAGGTGTTTTAGGAGGTCCCCCTTTGAGCTTTAGCTTTCAATTTTCATTGACAATCTAAATAGAAAAAGAGATATTCAAGTGCCACTTTCTCATGATATTTCGTTTATACTTTATATTACCAACCCCCCCCCCCCATGGCCATGGACCTTTTCTTCCTTCTTCTTCACCCTCAATAGGAGGAAAGGATTTCCTCCAAAAAAAAAAAAAAAAAAGGAGGAAAGGAAAAACCTTGAAATGAAGTTTGCAACGAAAAGACCAACTCATTTCATGACAATTATTGGAGAGGGGTCATTACCCTTTGATATAGAGACAAGATGTACATTTACCAAAAAAGAGAGAAAAAGAGACAAGATGTACTATGGCTAGGACTTTCTCTACCCTATAAGGATAAAGGTCTCAAATATTAGGGAATATATATAACTTAATTAGAATTTAGCTTTTTTTTGGGGGGGGGGGATTTAATGTAAATTTTTCTGTGAGGACAAAATGGATAATTTAAAAGTGTAAATAATTTTGAAAAATATATCAAAAATTTAAACACGTGTTCTTACGGAGGAGGAGCAGCAATTTTACATTTACTAAATTAATTTTCAAATATAGATAACATATTCAATGGACATGTTTAATCTATTTTTAAGAAAATTATTTTCTTCCTTTGTTTTCTAAAGTTAAGTTAAATTTGATGGGAAAAAAAATCATGAAGTACAAATCAAGCATTCAGTTTTTGAGCCATTAGCTCAATTTCACCTAATGCTCACTTTTTCTCTTTCTTTCTTTATTAATTTTTTTATAAAATTTTTAATATAGATCATTTGAAGATCTTTATCTTTCAAAGAAATTAATTCAGATATGACCCCACATGTGGAGTCTAGATCTCATTTTTTCAAGACCTAACTCAAAGAAATTTTACCATAGTATTTTACAAGTTGAAGTTGTACATGTAATTTCATTATATAGAGACCTAACTCAAAGATATTTAAGCATAATATTATGAGGCAATCTCACTTTATTATTAACAACAATATGCTTTCTACTGTTTCAAATTGCTGATTTCACTTAATGCCAACTTAAATCGAAAGGATTTTTTTTATAAGGATCATATAATTCATTGGACTTGGACAAAGTACCAATGGATATGTCATGTGATCAATGATTCCTTAATTTTAAGGTCAATGGTCTTTTGATTACTACTAATGGATAGGGAATAATTTGGAGGTTGGGATTTGGATGCTGTTTCGACTCGGGAGTGGGACTTTTGATGACATAACCTAAGCCAACACACACAGAACTGGGGGTACTACTTCACGTGTGATGTGAGTTCGGATTTTGGTCTGATATAATCATCACATGTGGAATACGAGTCAAACAAATTTGCCTAATTTCCATATACACATCAAACTCACTCCAGACTATTACCAAAAAAAAAAAAAGAGATCAAACTCTCCAGCCGTCATAGGATTTGGATTTGCTTAGTGCATTATATTTGCAACATTAGCATATGCAACTTGTTGCATAGAACTTAATTAGGGCCGTAGTTTATCAACATCAGCCTATTATACAAGACTTGTTTAGTTGTATGAAACTTAATTAGGATTGCTAATTTATCAATATGAACCTATTGCACAAAACTTGTTTAGTTGTATAATTTACATATTATTACATAGATAGATAGTCGGGATTTACTCACTATATACTTCGAGTAATGACTATGATTTCGCTATCATAAAAAAAATGTATGAATATGATTTATTTCATTTTCGTTAAAAAATTTATTTTATTTAAGTTGGGGACAGGTTGTTTTGTCCTGTTTTATTAAAGGGGCCAGACAAATTATAGACAGCACAAAATGGAGCTACTTTCAAGTCTTCAATACTTGTTTTAGCTCAAAAAAAAATTAAATTTGGTCCTATTAGGTAATCAAAATAAAAATAAAAATCAATTTGACAACGTGTAATTTTGTGGAGAGTACAATTTTTACAAAATATGTCAGTGCTTCTAATTAATTACTTCTTCCATCTAAAAATATAAATAGTTGAAACCATTTTCGATTGTCTTCAAATATAACTTGTTTTATGATTTTTAAAAAATGTTGTATTCGTTCTTTCTTGTAAGAATCTCTATATTGTTATATTTTTCTTTCACATTTCTCATCATTATAAAAGAAGAAGCACAATTTTAATAAACACACTTCTTAATAATTAAAGACATTTTAGGTATAAATAAATTTATTTATCTGTGTAAAAGTAAGTCATTTTTTGGATGAATGGAGAGTACTAGTAAGATTTATTAGTTCAATACAGATACATGTCCCAAACAAAATAAAAACATTTCATTTTAACGAAATTATATAATGCATTTTTAAAATACATTGTCTTACAAAATAGAAAACATGTATTCTTGGGGAAATTTGTACTTTCCTATTCTTTTTCCCTTGAGTAACTAACTCAAAAAAATTCTCGAAATTTAGCCAATTTGATCACTAAAGCATTATTAAAAAATCATTTATATATTTAAAGTTTTTCCTTTTGCTTTTATATATTATCCCGTTCGGACCAAAATACCACATCGGACCTAATTGCAATTTAAATACAGTTTGATTTTTTGGTTCGTGGTCCAATTCATAAGGAAAGAAAAATTTTGGTTCGGTAGTCGTTTTACAAAATTAAAGACTAAACCAAAAACCAAATTATTATAATAAAAAAATATAATTTGTTTTATAATAACATAAAATTTTTAAAATTAGATAATGAAATTACTTTTTTAGCTGAATTCAATTAATTCGGTTTTATATAAATTACAATCCAATTCGATTTTCATTAGAAAAAGACCAAAAATTGAAAATGCTGATTCAGAAACTATACCAAACTGGAGAGAATATTATCACCTATGTCATTTTAGGAATATAAATGACTAAAAACAAACTTTGAAAACCTAAATAACTTTTGAATAATACTTTAGATATGTTAGCTTATTTTTTCAGTTTTGTTTTTCCTATTTTATTGTTACGATTTACGAATAGAAGGCCTGATGGCCCACGCGCCGTAGTCTATACAACAGATACAGGGCCAACACTGTTGTAACCCAAGATCTCATTGTGGGCCTCCATTTCTTGTAGCTAAACAGGCTGCCTGATCTAATTGTTTCTTCAAGATGTTTTTATTTTATTTTATTTTTTGATCAGTTTTCTTCCAGATTTTGTTCTAAGATATTATGCAAAGAAATTGTTCAGTAAATTCCCAATCTACTTATTTAGCCAATGTTTAGGCATCGTTTCGTTGGAAAAAATTAATGGCTACTTTTCTACTGTTGAAATCTCTACCACGCTTTCTCTGCTATCCTTTGTAACATTTTTATTTAAAATTACACTTCAATCTTCTTTGTTTTGAACAAGGTTGATTGGTTATTTAAATATTACTTAAAAATTAAAAAAAAATCCAAATAGGAATGCTACATATATCCTATTATGCATTTCTCTAACTATTTTTCAAGTGGTACTCTCGTATACATTGATTATTATTATACTTTCTCATTGATAAATAATTATTTTAAAAATTTATTTTCTCCCCGATTATTTTGAATTGGTAAAAGTAGAGAAAGCTAAATATAACTCAGTGATCAGTGTCTCTGTCAAAATTATATTTCAAGTGCCATTTTGTTTGTGCTTTCTCACTTTGAGTTAGAAAAAAAAAACCATCTAAAGTAACTATCCAAATACACCTAGATCTCCATATCTCTTGATGTTGACAAAATAATTTTTCTTCTAAAATAGAGTTTAAGAAATTGTTTAGTGGTTAAATATCTCATTCGTAAAGTAGGAAAATGAGATTCGTACCTTGTTTGAGTATTCAAATTAGAAAACAAAATATGGTAGTCTTTCTGCAACAGAAGAGAACATATTTTGTTATAGAATAAGTATGGGGCTCACCCTTATAGTATGGGCCACGTAATTAGTTGGGTCTATTTCTCACAGAACTAATTAGTTGGGCCTTGATGGACTCAAATTACGATTACTCTAGGTGTCCATGGAAACTGTAGTTCGATACTGGAACTCCTTAATAGGACATGTAACTTGTAAGACAGAAAGAAAAGTGATAAAAAGCTGGTTCAAAGCGAAGACGGGGATCACCAGAAAGCCTATGGCCGATGACTCTTGGTGCTGCTACAAGCGTCGTCAACTTTTCCGTCCTCCTCCTCCTCCACTTTTCCCTAATTACTACTCACCACTTCGTCCTTCCTCTCTCTCCAGGTATTTTTCTTTATTTATTTTATGATTTTAAACCCTAATTTTGCTACATAGCTTGATCTGCCTATGTTTACCAGATTGTTTATTATTTTTAAAATTTTAACCATGTAATGTTGTATGGCTACTATCGGTGAATTTTCTTTAAATTGATTTTTCTATCTTTACATGTGATGAATTTGTATAAACTTGACTAATTTTTTAAACCAAAGCTTGAAGAAGTAATACGAAATGTTTTGAATTAAGCATACTCGACTACTAAAATGTGTAACTTTGTTTCTGCTTCTGTTTCGTGAAATTTACATTTGCTCATAGAAAAACAGACTTCTAAATTTTGGTAAAGATCTATATAAATATGAGACAGGAATTTTTATGTACCATATATGCGATTCATCTTTTAGTACTATAATGTTTTATGCTTTTTTTAAACGAAAAATCTGAAAGCAAATTTCTTTATCCAAGAGCTATTATTGTGGGAGTCCTCACTTTTTGGGGGAAACCAAGTAAAATGCTAGAGCGTGGCTTTGGCTTAAGAGTTAAGAGAGTTGGTGCTGCTGAATGCAACCTGTTTTCTGTTTTCGAGGGGACCAATCTTGAACATATTCTTAATATCTTATGATTGACTTGCTCTTAATATGAAAGAGGATCATTCCATCCCGCGCCATAAATCAACTTACACAATTTAATCACAAAAGTCTTGGCCTCAAGGGTGAGGATTGAGGATTCGACAAGATTAATTAGTGCCAATTTGCTTCCTTTGCATCGCATCTGTGTACAAGACTAATGTAATGTCCCCTGACAAAATCTGGATCATAAAAAAAAAAAAAGCAGCATTGCTAGTAAAGTGCACTTGCTTCTTTTTTTCTTTTTCTTTTTTTTCTTCCTTTCTCATTATTGATTGACCTGCTCACTTTGTCATGTTTTGGATGTCTTGTATCCGTTTCAATTCTAGTTAGTGGAGTGGTCTGATACTATCGATATATTCCACTTTATACTGAATTTGGTGTTTTATAAGTTTATTAATGATGATTCTGCAATAATTAGGTTTTTGAAAATATAGAAACCATGAGTGATGCAAGCAACTTAACTGGAGATGGAGGAGTCATAAAGACCATTGTCCGCCGAGCCAAACCAGAAGCTATTGCTCCATCAGAGAACCTTCCCCTTGTGGATGGTGAGTTCACATTAGCAATACGTCACTATTTGAATAAGTTTGTTGACCTTTCCATTTACATATTTATTGAATATGTGGAAAGATAATTTTTTCTCGCTTTTGTTTTTAAGACTTGAATGGTTGATACACTTGTCGATATATTGGTTCATTTTTTCCCCAATCTAATTTTCCTGTTCTTGTAACCAGTTCATTATGAAGGGATTCTTGCTGAAACTGGTGAAGTTTTTGATACCACCCGGGAAGATAATACTGTTTTCACATTTGAATTGGGAGCGGGTTCTGTGATCAAAGCTTGGGACATTGCACTGAAAACTATGAAGGCAAGTCCTAGATCTTGTTAGAAATTCATAATCAAGAGATTTTAGCAAGTACTCGTTTCATTTTATTCATTTATCCAGGTTGGTGAGGTTGCAAGGATCACTTGCAAGCCAGAATATGCCTATGGCAGTGCGGGTTCTCCACCAGATATTCCCCCAGAGTATAGGATTCTTCAAATGCTTTAATTGTTACAACTTGATATCTTGAGATGATAGATTCATGCATTGAATGTGAAAAAAAATAATATATTTTCTCCATAATTGAATGTCTATTTAACTTAACTAAGTTTAAAAATTAAAAAGGACCTTTGACTTTAACCGAAGATATTTTATTAACGGTAGGATAATTAGCATGCACACCTTAAATTCATTAATTTTCGATGAAAGGAGTTATAAGCATAATACTAAAGATTTTTCAAAGATGCATTGCATTTTGGAGAGTGAAAATTGAAGTTTGCTTTGTGAGTGTTATTGAATTAAATGCAATCTTTTCAATCATCTGATGCAGTGCCACACTCATTTTTGAGGTGGAGTTGGTGAGCTGTAGGCCGCGGAGGGGAGCTAGTCTGAGCACTGTTTCAGACGAGAGGGCCAGACTGGAGTAAGCAACTGCATTACTGCATTATCTTTTCCTCTGTTGGCTGTAATCCATCTCCTTAAGCGCTGCTTTATGCCGTAACTTCTACATTTGCATTGGTTCTAACAATCAGGGAGTTGAAGAAACAGAGGGAGCTTGCTGCTGCTACAAAAGAGGAAGAAAAGAAGAAAAGAGAAGAAGCTAAGGCAGCAGCTGCTGCTCGTGTGCAAGCTAAACTTGAAGCTAAGAAGGGTCAGGGCAAAGGAAAGGGGAAAGCAAAATAGGAAAGTCTCGTATTTCTCCAAGCATTTATACAAATGCAATGATCAACTGGAGATACCTACTGCTAAATTAATATTTGCTATCTGAAGACAAAGTGAAATCATCACCTGTATTTAACATAAATGCCAACCAGAAGCACAGGATTGTCGCATGTATTGGGGAGTCGCGTGATATTTGAATAAATTTATATGTAGTGTTGCTATTATCTCACTGAATATTAAATACAAATAAGTATCTCGAGATTTATGTATGAATTTATCTATATATTGTTACTGTTCTCACACTAAATAGCATGCACAAATAAGAGGCATAGTTGATATTACATCGTTCCATAAAGCTCTTCCATGTTTCATCTTGTAGCACTTTCATATAAACTGCATCAAAAGCTGTGTGTGTGTGTGTGAGAGAGAGAGAGAGTGATATAGAAACAAAGAATGTCTTGTGTTCAGGCGGCAAGACAGCATAATTTCGCTTTACTGTTAAATCTTTGTCCAACTGATTATGGAGGAGAGTAAGGTATTTAGCGTTTGGGCTATAAGGTAATGGTTATTATGCGTGCTATCAGAGAACTTTTTATGTGTTTTTTAATGCTCTTACAGGATTACTCAAGAGGAGGTAAATGGAATTTTAACTTTAGAAGCACGAACATCAATTGGATACATAAACAATCTACAGATAATAATCGTAGTTACAATGCAGAAATTACACCAAATAGGAATCATCCATTTCCTCTCCATTCGGATGCCATCCAGAGGCAGCTCGAAATTTGCAGACAGGGCATGTCCCTTGCTGCCGCAGCCATGGATCAATGCAGTTTGCATGAAACTGCCAAGATATAATTTGTTAACTTCGTAAGAGACAAGCCCAAAAGGGCCCTCTTCTATCATGAATGACTTTCTAGAAAGCAAAAAGATGTAGCCATGTAGGAGAGATTGTAAAACAAGGTCAAACCTGATGTAAACATGGCAAACTCCGAACAAGCTCTCCCATATTAACTTGCTCCAAGCAGACACTGCAAGTCAGTTCATCATCAGATGCCATAGTTCCCCCTACAGCATTACCAGGATCCTGCTTCTTCTGTTCAAGAAACGACAGACATATTAGACCCATCTGATGTAATTCCATAATACACTCCCATAACAACATGTTCCATCCAGATATGGAAAACAATTCTAGTGTTTTAAATAGTCAAATATCTTCTCAACACTGTAAACTAGTATAAATGAAGAGCAAGGAACTATATTTCACCTGGCAAACGAGCATTCTGTCTTTTCTAGGAAAGATAAACCATCCAAAGAACATGTATTTGTAATAGTCAGATTGGCTTTTATTACCAATTGTTTATTTAAAGGAAATGCCCTGGCATCAACAATCAGTGTGACTAACAACAATACAGAGAAGATTTGAAGTTATTTTGCTAAAAAATACACAAAGTTTCATTCCTTTTTTTTTTAAAAACCTTTTTGTTCAAATAGATATGCACAAAAATAAGTTAGACTGTCCATGACTAAATCCAGAGCATCTATCTGTGTAGGCAAGGATGGATAGGATAAACGTGAAAGCCAATGCCCTACCCTAACTTGCACAAGAAATTTCTACCTTATCCACTTGTGTTCCTTACTGTTTCCCTACCATAAACAAATAGGGTAGGGTATAAGGTAACTTACAAATAGAGATGATCATAAATATTAAATTGCATAAGAGTCTCAAAATCAAAAGTGTATACACTGTACCCTACCCTAACTTGTACAGTGTCGAGTTTCTACCCTTGCCCTTATAAAATATCCTCTTAGCCTACCCTAATTTATCATGCAGGGTACGGGGTGGGACTCAGGGTTACCCTGACCATTTGCTCATCCCTAGTTATATAAAAAATTCCAGTAAGATACAACTTACAAGTAAACATCAACATAACTTTTAGATAAAGAACATAGCAGGGGACAGGAGTCCAAAATGCAGATATAAAATAATATCTCAACTAGGTCAACCATAGAAGTGAAGAATGATAGTTTGCCTTGTAATGTGATAAAAGCTTCATAACCTAATCAAACAAGCCTAAAAGCAAAGAGATATTTCTGAAAAGAAACAAAAATAGGTAAAAGAATAAGGATATGCATATTGTGTGTCTCAATGGTATCTTACACACTATCAAACAGAAAGCAAGATAATTAATCCACTAGCCTACTGCAAAACATTTCACAATTGTCTATCCTATCTGCACTTCATGAATGAAAGAGGAAAGTCACCTCAGTGGAAGATGAAGACGAAGATTGCTGCAGAGATTGGGCAGCACTGTCAAGAAAACCAATATGTGATTAGACAGATTACTAAAATCATTGTAATCCTCAGCTACATAGGGGCCCACAAAAATTAAACACAAAAAAAAGGAAGTCCGCGATCCTTTGAGAAAGGTAAGCTTTTCAGAAATAATGCAAAGAAGTTGCAACAAACAACTCACGTATCATTAAGTGAATCAAAGCCCATGCAACTTACTTCTTTTGTTGACTAGGGGTAGAGGGGAAGTGGGACCAAAAAAGAGGGCTAGTGCAACATAGTAACAGCATTTACCAACCTCTGAGGGCCAGAAACCTTGTACTTGTGAACAGGAAGAGCATTTATCTCTTCTTCAGTCATTGAAGGACCCGTAGGAACGTTATCAGCATCCAGAGCTCTTAGAGTTTCATAGTCTGCAAGATTAACAGATAGGTCCCAGTTAATATCCTAAACCCTAGATGAATTACAAATTCCATTCTCTGAGATAAACTAAAGGTACAGCCAAAATGTAGCCAAGGCCAAAACCCAGTATGAGAACCCCTTAAAAGGACTTGATGAAGAGAATGTAAGTGGGAGAGAGTCAAATCTGCCAATTAATGAAAAATGGGAAGTTCCCTTGATTAAATAGGGAAAAGTAAAGATGAAGAATTTTACCTAAGTCATCAAATTCTCGGTCAAGAAGAGCAAGCTGGAGTCGAAGGCCTCGCATTTGCCCTCGAGTTGCAACTGCAATGGATGGTGGCATATGTAATCGCAGCTCAGTATGACCAAGAAGGCCAGTTGCTGCCACCGCCTGAGCTTGAGCATGAGCTTGTAGCTGTTGACAAGTTGCATACATCCTCAGGGTAGTGGCCATCAAAAACACAGCAAGCACCAACCAGAGCTGCAATAGTAAATTCATATTTTTTTAAAAAATAAATAATAAATAAAATTTCATAATTGTCCAACTGCAAGTTATTAAATACATAATTTCACCATGGAATCAAACACGAACCAGAAAGTTAGGTGACATTTGGTGTGAGTTCAGGATCATAAACAACAAGAGAACTGTTGCATCAAAGCAATAAATAAATATTAGATTATAATTTATAGGAAAGTGACTCATCAATTTGACCTCCCAAATATCTTAAGTACATACCTGTAACAAGAAAAGCCAATGAGTTGGAATTAACTGGACGTGCTGCATGGACACGCTGGAGAAGTGCAACAAAATATGTTAAATAATAAAGACTTTTGAAAAAAAAAAGGACTTCTTTGTGCACACAAAGCTAAAATTCACTGAGTATGACAAAATACCACAGTGCGCCGCTCAGGAATAAAGCCAGTGAAGCCAGTTTCTATATCTGCTCTACTGCCACGAAATACAAAACTCATGGTTCTCTCCTATTAGAAATGAATCTAAAGCTACAAAGATATCAATTACCTGCAAATTACACAAACAAAAATATACATACAGAGAGGAAAAAGGAAGTTAGATACATGTTTTACACCAGTGAACCTAATTAGAATGCTTTAAATCATCACAAGCACGAGATATATGATTCATGCAAGGAAAGGCAAAAGAAGTAGGAAGTGTGGAAGGATGTGCTAGAGTACCATGGAACCATAATGTTCTTGTTTTGTTTCCTTTCTTTCTGTCTCTCTTTTTCCCTTGTTTTGTTTGGAGGGGTTGGGGGGGATTAAGCTATGATCTAACATCAGAAAACTCTCCTGATTGAGGAGTTCAATTTACAGATTAGCATATTTTATGATTTTTGAAGTTCACATAAGAAATCAGCATTTCATTAACTTACACTAGTGGCACGCACTAGATTTATGAGAGCTTTGAATTTTAATTTAGGAAAACCTTAGCAAATCGTACAATAGCCATTCATCTTACCTTCCTGGTTAAAGCAAAAATTCTCCAAATTCCACACACATAGAGATCACCAAAATACTTTTCCTATGTAGCAATGAACCGCTGATCTCACTTCCAGCATTGCTTATGACTAGAGAAATTTCTATAAATAGCAACGACATTACTAACTACATTTGTATAACAGGGAGCCATGGATAACCAACTTATTGCAAACAAAATTTAAACGATAACATTAATAAATTAAAAAGAAATGCCCCTTTACGTCAGATTTAGGCATTAAGCCCAAATACTTTTCTTTAACTCCAAGAAATCACATGATTTTCTATCTATAAAATCCTACAAAGAGATAAGGCCAAAAAAATATGTTTCTTAATAAAATAAAAAATTCGAAAAAATTCTATAAATTCTCAATGTAGTCGATACCAAATATACTACCATATTAGGGCTTCGGCTCTCTCCAATTACTAACCCAAAATTTTCCACAATTATTAGCCTTTACACAATTCATGAAGCATCCATAAAGATATGACCACCGCCATCCTCTAATCTATTGAGCAATTGGGAAATTATACATATTAAAAAAATAAAAAAGTTGAAGCTAAAATTGCACAACTTTCCAGCAAAGAGCGATGATATGCAACCGGTATGGACAAATGCACGGATATAATTACGGAAGCACATTGCAAACCTATGCATACATACATAAAATTGGGAATGCCCACATACATTCATAATTTGACATGAAATTGATAGCGAAGCGAATCAATTGAGGACTTACAGGAGCTGATTGAATTGCATTAGATCGAGGTGAAATCGTAAGAATAGAATCGGAATTGAAGGAAAAATCTTTCGATCCTCTTCTTCTCGTTTTCAGTCGGATTCTTTATGTGCCCGACGAGAGCGAACGAGTTTAGCAGCGAGAAGCAGAGTTGACTCGGCGTGCCGGGTTTTAAAATTTCGTTACTTTTTTGTTTCGCATCGAAACTTAACTTTGAGGGTGAAAAAGTGAATGACAAATTTCGTCATCGTAACTCGTACGTTGAAAATCATATCACTGTCGGCTGTTTTCGAAGTTTCTGCACTATGGTCCGAACTCCGAAATATTAATGGATTTTTCTTTCTACTCTCCCTCGTAAAATTTTTGTTCCAAAATCCTTACTATATTTGCAGTTATTCTTAAAATCAATTTTTTAATTTCGCATAAAAATATATCTTAAAACATTTTTTTCTAATCTTAAGTCTCAATTAATTAATCACATAAATAATTTTTTTAATTAAAATTAAAATATCAAACAACTTATTAATTATATTTTATACATTTTATAATATTATCAATTATGTGAGACCCAAAACATATCATTAAACCTTTCAATTTCTAATAAAAAAATTTCTTATTCAAACATAATTTTGTTTCAAAACAAAATAAAAAAATACTCTCAAAAATCAATCCAAATATACCCTAATTGTTACGTTTTTTTTATAAGAGGTTTTTAGTTAATTTTACACAAATTAATAAATTATTTTACTTTTCATTATATCCTTATTTATTTTAATCTTTATTTACAAATGAAATATTTGTTATCTTTTTATCTCTGTTAATAAAGTAAGAACGAATTTGAAAATAATATATACAATAACCATATAAAGTAGCAAAACATTTTATAATTAGGGATAAAAGAATTTGTTCAATACATCTTATAAAAAGGATGGAGGGAATATTAAATATTTTGCTATTTTTTAATATTATTTTTAAAATTTTCTCTACTCTTAAATGAAAAAATATAAAATAAATTATTTATTTCAAACTTTCAAGAATAGTATGGTAAATAATGTTATTTTAGAAAACTAAAACAGCTCCTTAATATGTGTAAAATACTCAAAGTATTTTACAATTTAGGACGGATGGAGTATTTCCTTTTTGGTTTGTGACACAAAATTAAATAATTTGGTCCTTAAATTATTTTTAATCAAACAATTTATGCATTATATTAAGGAGCTTTCCTCCCAATGAAATCCAGATATATAATTTTTTATTTTAATTAAAATTTTACTAAATAGAAAAAATTACACAAATGACTTAAAAACCATGACTAAAGGGATAAGATACAATAACAATATAAATATCAATTTTTGTCCTAGAAAAAAAAAAACATTACAATGATCTTTTCACAACTCTTCTTCCTATACATGAATAATATCAGCATGAAAAATCATTCTATCTTGTTCCATAAAGTATAATTTGACAAACTTTAAAAGCATCAACGGTATCATTAATCGCTTTCGCTTAAAAGGAAAATGAAAAGTTAGGCCCAATTTTGATTTGGGTATATATGAAAATCTGAGTAACTAGATAAAACAATGTCCAAAGATGTAAATAAATGTGCTTATAAGCCTTAAATATAGGTGAAAATCAAGAAAAGATATTATAAAGGTTTGATGGCAAAATGGAGAGCAAAATTATTAGAATATAGAAAATATAAGGTAAAGATCCAATCAAGATTAGAGCTCTAAGTTGAAGCCTTAGAAAATAGCATGAGTGGATAGAGGTGAATATGCAGGTAGAGAAAGAATGGAATTTTTTATTATAAATCATCTTTGCTTACTATTGTAATTGATTTAAGATGATATCTATATATATATATATATCCACCAGGCAACAAATGGACTAGGAGTGACAAAATAAGTCTGGTTCGTTAGGCTAGCCTGAAAAGCCCACAATATAATTAGATTGGGTTTTATTTTTCTTGGCCCGATTTTGGTCCTGCCCGTTGGCCCGCGGGCCTAAATGGGTTTGGGTCATTTTAGCCCGCAAGCTGACGAGCCGGTCCGATTCTTTAAAAAAAAATGAACTCACTCTCACATTAACAATTGGTTTTGTTTTGTAACTTTTGTTGCATTGTTAGCTCTAAGCCCCTATTTCTTACATTATATTTGATGATTTAAATGATTTTTTTTTATATAGTAAATTAATGAACATTATGTTTGATGGTTTAAATGTTTTTTTTTTATTTGCTTGAAGATAGTTGGTTTGTTTTAGAAGTTTTTAGTGTAAAATTGTAAATGTACTGCATGCTATAGATATAAACATTACATAACATTCTGTTTTATCTTTTATGATTTAAATTTATTGAAGTTGAGATGATATAATTGGTTGTTTTAGTGTTTTTTGAGCAAAAATAAGACTATAAATGTATTGTTTGTTTATAAATTGTTTAATAAATTTGTTTTTTAAATCAACATAAAATCATAACTTTAAAAAAAATTATAAATTTTCAGACCATTTTGACCCGTTAACCTATGCAGAGGTTGGACTGGGCTTCAATATTCCAGGCCCGTACAATTTCAGCCTGACCCGACCTAGTCCAATTACATCGTTTGGCCCGTTGGGCAGGGTCAGGCTGACCATTTTTGCCACCCCTAAAATGGACCCAAGCTTGGAGAATTTCACCACAATCGTTTCTTAGAGGATCAACCAATATTATAATCGCTTGACTATACTATTAATGGGAGCATGCCAATATTTATAGGGGTACCCTTAAAATTGGAAATGATAAATCACAATCATATGTAATTGAGATATAAGAGCTTTTAATCAAAATAATATACTTTTTTTAACTCTTATCCAAAATAACTTCAAATTTAGGAAATGCACAAAAATAATTCAATATGCTTATTGTAGTGGCGTAAGATTTATTTTTATAGGATAAACAACTCATTTTTAGAAAAACACCATTGGCAATGGTGTTTTCCTTTGTTAATGTAATTTTTTCCGTCGAAAAATTATCCTTGCAAATTGTGTTTTTTTTTTGTTTTTTCCTTGCACAATTACTAATTTTTGTTTATTATAAAATATATATTTAGATTAAAATTAATAAATATATTTTTATTAATGTTTATTTATGAATATTGAAATTTTAGTAATTTTTTTTAAATAACGAAAATAAAGATACAATCAATATATTATATAAAATTAATGTAATATTTAAAATAACAACTGCTATGAGAAAAATAAACAGTGACTTACACAATCATGATCATTCGATGCATTACAACTACTCAATCTAGATGACGATCACAAATGAGAGAGATTTCATAAATCCATCGTTCGGTATATACGAGTTTCACTCTAAATAATTGTCATGCATCTGCAACATTCAACATACATTAATATTATATAATATCTTATTTGTATTTTCCATTTTGTTATTTTTACATGAATATTTTTTAAAAAAATTACAACAATTTCAATATTCATAAATAAACTTAACAAAAAAGTAATTATTATTTTTAAATATAAAGATATATTTTATAATAAACAAAATTAGTAATCGTATAAGAAAAAAAACACTATCTAAAAGGTATAATTTTCTGAAGGAGAAAATGAATCTACAAGTAAAACACCATTGACATTGGTATTTTCAAGGAAAACACTAAAAATGAGACATTTCTTTTTTAAAAAAAAATAATAATCTTATGCCACAAGTATCATTTTGAGTTATTTTGGTGCATTTTTTTTACTCAAGCTTTTTTTGGGTAAGAGTTAAAAGAAATTAGGTGTTTTTTTGTTAAAAGCTCGAGAGATAGCCACTCCACCAAGTTGCAAGTCATAATAAATAACAAAATCTCCATTTACATTAGGATTTCACCCATTTAGAACGGGAGACTTCACCTATTTAAGTAGAGATGAAGACTGAGATTTGGTCTTCCACGCAGGAACCCACCTCTCTTCCTCCACGTTCCATCCCCGCATTCATTCACACACACACAAGTATGTTATATATATATATATACATATAAAAAAAATCATATGTATATATATTGTATTTTTTCATATATTTATACATATACATACACACGTATAATTACTTATACATATTCCAGTTTTTTTTTACAATTTGTTAATAGTTATATAGGTTACTTATATTTCGTATATTTTTTAAAAAATTAAAGTGAGTGAAAAGTGAAAAATCGATCATTTTAAAATGAAGAAAGGAACAGAGTGGACACTACTGGAGCTGGAGAAGGAACTGTGGTGCTGCCCACATTGCCATCAAATGATAGGCCGGTTTGGTTTAGTGGGCTTTGTAACTAATGAGACATAAATTTAGGCCGGCCTCCAACTCTCCTCCCTTCGTATTCTATTTGGGAATAAAATCCGTGTTGGACTCTGCATCATCATCAAAGGCCCACATTTTTGCAATTACAGAAAAATAGAGGAGGCATATTTTTTAATTTTAATACATAACAATTGTGGATGATAATTAATGACTCTTGAATTAATGATTTTTAAAATTATAGCTGAGAATACTTTTACCGACTAAAACATACAGTTAAATACGCAAAGTTTTGAAATGCCTAAATCACAATCAAATACAAAAAGTACGAGCTATTCTTTCAAAGCTAAAGTGGAATACGAAAATAGTCAAAATACTTAATAGCACGTAGAAATAAATGCCTTGTGGCTTTAAAATAATTTTAAAATAGTTTAGCTTAATCAATGAGAAATAAACCTCATGATGTCAAATGGGTCTGAGAGTCAAATTAACTAATATACATGAAACAAAAATAATTGTTCTTTTTTGCTTGAGGAAAATGTATATGTCTACTCCGTGTATCAGCTGGGCTTTCTGTTTCGTGATAATTGTGATTTTATTTTTTTTATCATTTTCTTCAGAAAATATTTGTCTCTTTATAAAATCAATAATCATGACAAACTTCATTATCCAAATCTAGCTCCACTACCCTAATCAAGCCTAAAGAATTTAAACCTCATGAAAAGGGATTATAGCCGTATGTGGGAAATTTTTACACAGATTATAGCTATATTTGTCTTTTATGAATTATATTTAAACAATTTATACCATTATAAAAATTTATACTCCTTTTGTCCCGCTTAAATAGATTTACTTTTCATTTTTCATTTTTATGTGTTTCAAATTATAGTCTAATTTCTCTATTTATAATATAATTTATTTTCAACAAACTAATTACCCTTATTTAAAACACATTGACTCAACAATATTCATTTTTTTTAAATGGTTTTTGGATACTAAACATACATGACAATTAATTATTTTTAATTAATACAAGACAACTAAACATTATATTCATTTTCAAGTCACTAATATTGAATTTAATTCTTGATACAAAAAAAAAGTTTAATGAATGTAATTAGTATTTTAAAAACCTAATTGTTGTGTCAAATACTAATATATAAGGGCAAAGTAAAAATTTCACAATTTCAACAATATTAAAAAATGTATTTTTAATGTGTAAAAATTATGGATGCTCTATATTAGTGGAATAGAGAAATTAATATGGTTCAAATTTATGATCTTTATAATAATAAATGAAATTGAAAAAACTCCTTTAATATATATATATATATATATATATATATATATATAAGTGTGTGTGAAAATTAAGTTCACCAAAGACTTTTCCTATAAGCATGCGGCGACTGTTTAATGGTCTATGATTACTTACAAGAAAAGATTAGTCCAAACAACGAACGAGAGCCCTTTTTGGTGGCGGCAGGCACCATAAAGTAATAATTGTTCGTATGTGCCTCCATTGAAGACTCTCCGTGGAAACAAACAGAGTAGGGCACTGCTTGTCAAACATTAGAACAGCTGTCTAATTGAAGGAATCAATCTGGTGAGGCGATTCCAGAAAGAGAGGACTGGAGTGGTGTGGGGGGCTGTCAATTTGCATTTAACCTCAAGAACTGACACGTGCTTGGCTACAAGCAAAATGGGTACAGGAGAAAGAGACCCACCTTCGATGCACATCCAAATTCTGCTGGTCTCATTACAGATCGCACCAAGAATCTGGGAAGCAAACAAAAAGACTTGTTCGGGACACGGGCCGTCCTGCTACTGTCACTGAGGCCTCAGTTCTTCTACGCTAAGCTACTCTTTTCTTTGAGAAATACGAATTCCGTCGTGGAGCAGTTCGGTTATTCCATTTTTATTCGTTTAAAGTTTAAAAAAGATAGTTTAATTTCTATTTAAATATTCTATTTAATTTTTTATTTTTACATTTATTCCTAATTAATTAATATTATTATCGTGTGCAAATAAATTTATATTAAATTTACACTTTGAAACTAAATCATAAAAAAATTGAAAAATAAGTTTTAGAACTAACAATGAATATTCACTTACAAAGCTATATAAAATTGTACTTTCAAAGAAAATCTGTTAATTTGTTTACTTTTAAATAATTAATAATTAATAAAGGTATATATGAAAATGTATATATAAAATTTATATATCAATTAAACTAATTGTTATTTTTTAATATGTGTAAAATAATTAAGTGACTATGTTTGTGAGATGGAGGGAGTAAGAAATATTGTAAAGAGGGGGTTTGGGGCCAAAATATTAGACGCTAATTTAGTAATACAATATAAACAACAAGATTATAATAAACTAAAGTTGAGAATTCACATATTTCAATTTTTATTATTGAAGTAGAGCCTTTAGTAGTGGATTCATAGAAATTTTAGAGTGGTGTCTACAAATAAAGAAATTGTTTTACATTAAAAATATTGAATTATAGCATTTATATAAAAAAAACCAATTTTTTTCTCCACATAAGTTTCCTTAGTTTTTTTTTTAAAAAATTAAAAGTGAGATCCTTGCACTTCGCTCAGATACTGAGATACATGTCCATCTACCATTGAGGCTTGGAAAAAATTTGGGAAGAAAAATAGAGTAGGTAGGGAATTTATTGCGAAAGCTAATCTTTGTAAATCACATATTTAGAAGAAAAAAAATTGTATCATTTAAGAGATGTAATATGTAATTCATGAATTAATATTTTTTTAGTGTATATGAAAAATGAACATTAGAATTGCTTAAAAACTCCACTAACAACAACATCCAATTGAAAGAGATTATTACATGTCTAGGGATGTATTTGAACAGTACTTCCAAATCAAGTAAAAATGTTTCTAATAGTAGTGTAAACAGAAACTTCATTTGGACAATGATTTTAAAAGTATGAAATAGATATAAATGACGTGATGTATGTGAATCTCGCGTGTTGAATAAACTTAAAAATTCATTAAAGTATGAATTCTTTAAAATTTAAATTTAAAATATTTAAAAACTACTTACTATGCTACAAAATATAAATTGTTAGCTAGACTTTCTACACAAATTAATAAAATATTTTGCTTCCCAAATTGCATTTATATATTATATCTTGAAAATAAATTATGTTCATTTTTAGAAAAATAAAATATAAAGACTTTGTATAAAAATAAAAAAGAGATCGAGAAAATAAATAAAAGTAATATTGAAAGTTAATAATAAAATATTCATAAAATTTTATAAAATTATTTATATTTTAAAATAAAAAATATATATCAAACGATTTATATTTTAAAATGCTGTTTAATATTGAATGTAAAATGGGTGAGAATTTGTAAGGAAAAAAAAAACTTAGAAAATGATTGAGCTAAAGTTTTCAAAGGACGGGAAAAGAACTCCAATTGCCAGAGTTCCCATCCATGCACAGCCTTTTGTACTACACCACTATGATATGAGTATATAGTAGACTGAGAATTAGGAGAAATGAGAATGAGAATAGGTAGTGAAGTTGACTAGGGGTCTAAAGTAACCAACCAATCACGACTGCATACGGCGGCTGCGTCACTGCCAACTGGCCTTTGCCGTATGACTTTCAAAGTCAAAATCCAAACAAAACGCTTAAAAAATTCCAATCGCAAGCGCGATGATGCCTTTCACACTATTATCATTAAAAATAAGGTCTTAACTTTGATAGTTATCACTTATCATATATAATACCCAAATCTAATCACACCGAAAGCCATGCTCTAAAACATTTCACATCTCTATCAACCAGAACATCCAAAGTATATAAGACCAAACAATTCAAAAGTCCCTTTGGTACCATATTTTGCATCCCAGCTTTTGGTATATTTGTCAAGATTGAAAACCCTCACCTTTTCAACCCTAATAAATGATGCTAATATAAATACTCACTTTGAAATTAGATGCTCTCCTAAAGTTCAATTCCAATTGTTAACTTTTGATTTGATTAAGTGAAAAGAAATTTTATAAATAGTCATTATTAATACTTAGTATATTATTAACAAATATATTATCAGGAAAAGTGAATAACTTATTCAAAAATTGTAAACAATTTTAAACAAAGATAAAATTGTATAGTACATATTAAAATTTGAATATGAATAATTTAAATGAAACACTTCAAAAAAGAAACATCAACAATCAAAATGAGATGAAGAGAATTCTATTTACATTTGGATGAAACGAAAAAATTAAGAAATGTTGAATTAGACATTTCATTTTACATATCTTATGTAATAAAAAAATTAAATATTTAATTTCATATCAATGAAATATCACGTTAAAGAAAAGCTATGAGACATAAAATAAGACATTAATCAAACTATATTATTCTATTAAAATATTAAGGCTATAAGTGAATAGTCTTCAATCCACGAATTGCCTTCGTTTTCTTTTTTGTTATTAAATTGTACAAGTTTTTTTTCAATTAATTCTAAGAGTTAGTGGTCATCCCTGATAATATACCTATCAAATAAATCTAGCTTTAGGTTGTTTAGGATCAATCTTTTTTATTCTTACCTAGCAATGTCTCAAATTGTGAATTTCTATCTCAAGCACTGCAACGTGATATTATTAAATTCTCAAGAGATTTCGAACCTTGATCCTTCAATTGATGACCTTGGCGCTTTATCAAGGCACTACTGAACGTTGGGACATGAATTGCCTTCTTGATTGAATTGCCATGAGTGTACTAATGGCTATCAGTAAGATTGGCAATGTTGAAGGAAATAGACAAGAATCATTAAAAAAATTTGAAAGGTTGGCCGTTTCACACCATTTCAATCTTCCAATTAATTTCCAAGACCTCATTGTCCGATCAATGGGCCACCTCTGATATCGACCATACCAAAGATAAAAGAAGTGAACCATGGATTAGACATGGCAAATTTTCAATTTACATACCAAAGAAGAAACAAATTTGAAGCAGCAGTTACACCCACGTAGGCCTAATAGGTACCCCCCAAAAAGTATAACAAAATCAACCCAGAAAGTCAAATTATAGTCCCAGCCCTAGTCTTTGACTTGCTAAATCACACCTAACCTCTGCTAATCCAACTCTAGATTTTGCAAGATCAAATTCCATCCATATATTTTGCTGATGATGGTGCCCAATAATATATGCCTCTGCTCCCAACAACTCTGAATTCCCGAAGGTGAAACAGTACACTACATCACTTCCTCTGATCGCACCAGGCACTTTGTACAATAACTTTTCCCCAGAAACGCTCATTTCAACTCCTTGGAACATTAGGCTCACAGTTGGCAATGGCGGCAAAGTTGTCCTAGCTTGCTCGACTCGGTAACACAAATCCATGGCACCTTGGAATACAAAATCGGGTTCACCTAAAAGTCTAAGGACACCTCTTGTTTGCTTCGAGAACTCATTTTTCAATGCATTGTATGCTGGGCCCAGGAGGAAAGTGAATTGAGTACCAGAGTCGACCATTGTTTGTCCCGCTCCGGTATGATCGGGCACGAACACTGATTTGGGTAATGGTAAAATTGTTTTTGCCACTTTTATCCCTTCCAGCTGGACTGTGTAGGCGACCCGGTCGTAGTATGGTAAAGGGGTGGAGATTTGAACCAAAGGTGTGTATTTTAATGTCCCAAGCCATGGCAAATTTGCTTCTCCAAGAAGCAGTACACCCGAAGAATCACGACCCGATATGCAGTATGAGAATTTCGGGTAATTCATTTGAGAAACGAAAGATAAGGAACCACGGTTCATGCCAATCAATCCGGTTGTTTTAGCATCTTCCGGGTTTGAACTTGAACTCGTATCCATACACCCGAAAACCAATTGGGGTATACCCGAATTCTCAATATGGAAAGTGTCAGTAGCAAGGTTTCCTTCAACGGAGGAGGCATCGGCGTAGGAAAGAGTGGCGTGGCAGAGTTTCTTCGGGTCGCAAGAAACGGGCACGGAGAAGTCCCGGGTTCGGGTTCTGCATGTGGGTGAGTAGCAAGGCACGGGAGAGTAGGAAGTGGAGAGCTTTGGGTTGAAAGACAATGGAGTGGTGGGAGTTTTGTTGCAGTGAAGCCATGAAAGTTCACTGCCGGTGTCAAGAACCATGGTGACTTCTTGTGGGGGCGACCCAACCGTAAGAGAAACAGTGAGGGAAACATTATGATGAAAAGAAAGCCTATTGGGAGGCTTGGGAATGGACCCAGATGATATTTGCTTTGCCTTGAGAGGTAAAATAACTGATTGCTTTGCTGAGTAGCAAAGATTTGGTTCCGCCACCAATAAGGAAACAAATAAGAGAAGATGAACTGCTAGTTTACTGAAGTCATCCATGGCTAAAAAACACAACAAGAATCTGCGGTTTATGGGAGTGGGGGCTGAAATTATCTATATCTCACGGATTTTGCGTGACTTCGGTGTGTCTGTCGAAGTACGATGGTTTTACAGCTTAAGGTTTGCAATATGGGCGACCATGTAAATGGTGGCTGTGGGTATATATATAGTTGGGTACGTGTGGACAATGGGCATATATGATTTGTTTTCGGGAAGGTGTTGCTATTATGTGCCCCACAAAAATAGGCACATATAGGGTAGGACGGGGAGGGGGATTAGGGAGTTCGTGTGCTTGAGTTTTGGGAATTGCCAACTTGGTTAATGGAGTCTTGGATGTCTCCTCCTGCTCAAATCAAATCAACGGCCACACACGAGTGTGATAAGTGCTTGTAATCTAGACTCCATATGTCAGAAATATAAATGGATTGAATGATTTTTTAAATTTTAAAATATAAATTATTTTTATATAATATTTCATCATTAATTTTTAATATTACTTTTATTTATTTTTATGTCTTCTTCCATATATTTTTTAATTCAAATACAAAACTTTTATATTTTCTTATTATCAAAATATAATAATTAAGTGTATTTTAGAAGGAAAAATAATAATTTATTGATTTGTATAAAAGTGAATTCAACGATTTATATTTCTGGATGGAATGAATAATTATTAAATTAATTGGCATATTAACTTCATTTATTGTATGAAAGTAAAATTTTGAATTTGAGCTATAAATATGCTAACTGACCACTGTTATAATTCTGAGTTATAAATTAAAATGTGATACTAGTACTTTTTGTCAGATTCTAATTAAATTAGTCAAATAAGTGAAAATAAAATTGGACAATATATCAAGAAGACGCATTTAATGCAAATGGCAAGCCGATTTTCTTAACATGATATAAATCAAATCTACTTGTTTTAATAAAAAAAAAAATAGGCTTTTTTTTTTCATCTAATTGAATGAGATTTTAATTTTAAGATATATCATGTGCTGCTAATTATGTTTCCTTGTGCATTAATTGAACTATGATTGCCTTGGAAGATATACCAAGCACGGGTGACAACTTAATTTATACGGGTATTTTTTTTCCCCCCTTTGATAGGATTGGGATATTGAATGTGCTATGGTTGCATAGGTTTTATAACTTTTCTAATAGGTCGATTGTGAAAGAAATGAAAAACAAAATGCAGGATTTCTACATCAATTTTTTTTTTATACTAATTTATTCTTTCAGCTAAACGTAATTTTGATTCTAAGATATCAGTTTCAAGAATAAATTTGCTTTTCTTTATGCATTTATGAATTATGCTTTAGAAGACATTCCAACCACTAGTGTAAACATTTTAAGTTTTGTTTATTTTTATTTTTTAAAAGGTCTGGCAATTTAATATGGTCACTATTAGTATCAGAAGTTAATGGGATTAGTCCCCTCAACACGCCATATTATTTAGTTCGCTAACCAGTTAACATCGTTGGTCATGTTTTGGACAGACACCATATTCGAGCACTCACCCAAAAAAAAGAAGAAAAAGACATCTCTTTCATTTTCTTTCTTCATTTTTTTTTGAGTAAATTCTTCACTAAATATTACTATTAATTTTTTTTAGTAGAAATACCAAATGTTTGAGGTTCTAAGCAAATACAAAAGTATTACTAGTCGTTTTTAATATATATATTTTTTGTTTGGGGGGAGGGAGAGTAAGTAAATTCTTCGTGTAATTGAGACATCATAAATAAAATAGACATATTCATGTAAATTAATGGATCGAACAAAGATTATTATTATTTTTTTTTTCAGAGTGAATGTGTGTGTTTTCTGTCATAACTGACACTGGCTTTTAAGAAATTTCATGGACCATTATTATAAATAGAAATATACAACTGACTGAGGCTTCTAAATATTAGTATTATCGAAAAAAACTGACAGACGAATAAAACAGATTTAAACGCGTGGATAAGCTTCATGTTGGCATTAAAAATTTTTTTAAAAAAAGTACTCCTAGTAGCAGTATCAACGTAGTTAATTCGTTGAAGATATCTGTACTCCGTCCTAATATGGCATAGCTGAGCGAAATGGTAATGTGAGAAGAAATCGTCCTAGATTTGAATACGATAAATTTTTATTTTTTTATCGTCACTCACTTATTAAAAGAAATCTGTACTCCATATTGGTTTAGTTTTAATAAAAGAGAGAGAAATTATCCAAAGAATAATTTAATTACAGTGTCGTACATTGATCATCGTGATTTGAAATTAAAGTCTCGGGAAATAGGGAAAGTTGAGATTCTTGTCAGTGCCAGCGGCCAAATCCACAGAATTATAGGATTTTGTGTGTTTTAATCTTTATGTTTTCATCGATAATTGCTGTGGTTAATTCATAATTTATTCTTAGTGACTATAATTAGTGTTAGAATCCTTTTTGAATACTAGCAGTAGCAGTACCACTATATTTTATTAATACTAACAATTTCTTGAGTTTGACCTCTGTGTATACATTATGACAGCAGCAGTTCTTTTATGTCTGTCTCGACTCTCAAGTAAACCGCAAACGCACAAGAGAGTAATTTACAGCACATCGCAAACTCATTTTGCCATAATCAGTTTAAATCATGTCGAAAATACTTTATCTTTTAATTTCTAAAATATCATTATTTTACTTTGTTCATCTTTTTTATAACCTACATTAATCAAATTCTCATAATTTTAATTATAAAATATTTTATTACTTTATTGCATATATTATTTTTAAATTTATTTTTACTTTATTGAAAAGGAAAAAGAGATGACAAATGCATTTTTTAAAAAAAATACTAAATAAATAAGGGTATAATAAGTAAAATAATTTATTGATTAGTGTTAAATTTAAATTGCTTATAACATTTTATAAAAATGGATAAAGAGAGTATGTCATGATATTTTTTAAAAGTTTGAAACTAAACCATTTTTTTTTTCTTTATTCATTTGAAAGTATGAATAAAATTGCAAACAACACACAAAACAACTTATATTTTATGACAAAAAAAGATTTATTAAAAGATCTTTATTTTTTGACATACTGAGTAGAAAATAATTTTTTTAACCAATTACCAACTAATTTGAGCAATACACAATCTCCAATAGTTTCTAACTTTGCTCTGTAATTAAGGAAAATCAAATGCTCCCTCATTCCCAAATTTTAAGATGTTGGAAGGAATTACATACATATTAATGAGATATTTTAGTTCATAATATATCCTCCTCATTTATTGCGTCTAATATTTCTTTAAACTAAAATAATTTAATATGAAAAATAAAATAAATAGAAACAATATTGGATGCAAAACACAAAATAACCATCAAAAGTAGTAAATTATCATATTTTAGGATTAGAGATTTTACTTCAAGCATTTTATATTTTGGGAAAGAGAGAGTATAGCCTGGTTTCAAATTTGAAAATTTGACAAAAAGAGGCTAGCTTTTGTTCTCGTAATTAAGAACTTGCTTTTATGTGTATAGATTTTTCTTGCTGGTGGATAAGTTGCAATATACATTAGCTGGATTGTTTTATTTGTCTAAAAGCTTATTAAAGATTTTAAAGTTCATGACCAAAATGAAAATTAGAAATAACTACTGGCACTTTCAAATTTCATTTGGTTCTAGCTTTTATTCTTCGCGTGAACTCAAAGAATATCTCTAAATACACCCCTCACCCAAAAGGGAAAAAAAAGAAGAAGGATTCTGTCTGAAATTCCCAACTTATAGTACAAGATAGCATTACTATACTTCTGTTGACAAAAGATATGCTGGAAGCAAAAACATAAACTTGGCTCAATCAAATCATGCGACATATGCATATTGTAGCTGAAGCTGTTCAAGTCCTCCATGGCATTATCATTTTTACCTAATTGTTTCAATGAGTTCAATATCAAATATCCACGTCTATGATTGCCTCTCCACCAAGGTGAAAGTTTGAGGACTCCACGTTTTCCATGACAAAACCAAAGCTTCATTTAGAGGAAGTTGGCACAAGACAAAGATTAATGATGTTGAAACCACATCAAATTAAAGTGGTTTTTTTATCCCATGCTATGCTTAGTCATGTTCTTGATTGATTTCACATTTCTCCTATCAAGAACCTATATATATCACCATCTGTCTTGCATGAAAAACGAGTTATGGTTCAGCATTTTCCACGGAGAAACCCCCAACCTTTCTGGTCCTATGATTTGATTAGAACTTCGAAAATCGAAGCCTAGGGTTTTCAAATTATAGTTTGATAGTTCAACTATTTCTACGATTTAGGCAATTAATTTTCTAGACTTTCAGATCTTTCTTGAGTTGCTATCATCCAGCTAGCTTTGATAGTCCATCCTCTATATTGGATGCCACAAGGATGACGTCCACCTCTTAATCTATAACTATAAGCTCATTATTTGTCTATTTACAATTCTTTTTATATGTATCAACATAAGAAATATAATTATTTTTTAAAAAAAATTAATTATTGAGAGCATCTTTCTACTGCAATATCTAATTAATTTATTCTTATTTTCCTTTTAATTTTTTATTCAAATAATTGAACTTTGACCTTTTTTAAAATTGTAAATTAGATACTCGACCATTGAATTATTACTTAAACCGCCAGAATATCTAATTTCTTGGAAATGAAATTTTCGTAGGAAGGGGGACCAATAAGATACACTGTACCTGGGGTATTAGAGAAGGTCAAAAGCTTATCTAGAATTCTAGATGGCTGCTTTGTTGAATGATTATAGGTCGCCAGCCTATTCATCAAAAAAAGAAAAAGATTATATATAGGTCACCACCACCTTGATCTTGATTGAATACTCGATTACCAACTTGATGCATGCCCATTTGACTGATACACACACACACACACATTATCAAAGGTCTTTTGGTTGGTATTAGACTTCAACATATTCTAAACCCAGCCTTTTTTTTTTCAGGGGTAAATAGAAATTCCCAATTTCCAGTTTTCCTAAAACAAGTTTGTGTGTTAAGTAGTATTTTATATGCTCATATTTGTTTATTTACAAAACAATCATAAGATGTTTTTAATCAATAGTTTTGTAGTTTTCCATGATACTTGATAGGCATTATTTTTCTTGATCATCTTGTTACTACTTAATAGTATTATCTAGTATGTTTTATTCTTTTCAATTCCTTTTCGGTAAAATAAAATATTTTAGCCAACCTTTTTTAAAGGAATATTTTAACCAACTTTTAAAATTTTAAAAATGTTTTGTCAAGCAATGAGGAGTGATGTAAACAGGGTCGAGTTCGAAATTGAGCCTCTTCAAGTTTACTTACATTAGTTCGAGTTAGACAATTGAAATTCAAACTTGACTCGTTAAATTTATAACAAGTTCAAACTAGATTCGAACTTGAAAAAAGACTAACTTTTGAGTCGATTAAGAAATTGAGTTATTTTAAAAAATATTTTTAACCTAAAATTTAGAAGAAAAAAAAAGAATATATAGATAGTTGTTCACGAACAACTTGATTAATCACGAGCTAAATATTTAATGGTTTAATTTCAAATTGAGCTAGATCAACTTCAAGCTTGACTCGCAAGCTGTTAGACTTGTTTTCAACCCTAGGAGCAATTGAGCGATCAAAAAATCATATATTTCCATTATTTTTTTAGAGATTAAAATTGAAGAATGGAGTGAGTTAGAAGTTTGATAAAAATGCATAATCATTTGTACATAATTAAATATTTACATTTTCATTTTGAAATATATGAAATTAAATTGTCCACCATCTTAAAATAAATATAATTTTTATCTAAAACTCCATTAACACTCCCTTTAATCTAAAAATTTATATCTCAATAACTCTTATAATCTCACAATTAACAATATTAATAATAGAGACATTATAGCAACTTCTATTTCTTTCAAATCAAAGATTTTCGTTAATTCTTGTAAAGTTAAATATAATTATTCAAAATCCAACAGGAAGTGAGTATCATTTTAAATTCAATAACGCACCTAATTGAATATAAGTAATCATAAATCTATTATCGAGCGTAGAAGTGTTTAATTGTTCATTGACTTAATTAGTATATTTTGATTCTACAGCTTGCAACTGTAAGTATCCTGCACAAATTGGAATCCAGTTGTATTAGTATTGTTTTTTGGAAGCAAGATTGGAGACCTTTATCATCTACTCCAAGATTTTATTGATAAATTATTGGGGGGAAAAAAAGGGATTTCTTTACTCAAGCGGAAGGAAACAAAAGAATTGATTGCAATCTCAAAATCAATGTCGCAATTAACATTAAGGGTAAGATATGCTGTATGCATGCAAAGCGTGTTGAAAATTCTCTGCACATTTATCCCGACACAACCCATAAGTTGGAAATACTGTCAAGGCAAATAAACTAGTGCCTCATTCCTAGTATTAGATTTTATTATTATTATTTTTTTGGAGAGAACCTTGAATTAGAATTTAAAATTAATTTATTGTTACTATTAATAACAAATTATGTTATTACAAATTACTACTTATATTTTATGTTTTATTTCAATTGTACATTTTGAATTTGTATTAGATTTAAAAAAATATTTAAAATAATAATTATATAACTAAAATTCTTAAATTATCATTATTTAATTGATAGCGTATAAATATAATATTTTTACCACCACTGCTATTAATTTTTTTAATAGATAATTAAAATGAGATAGGAGACAATATTAATTATTTTATACCACTACTAGCCAAGAAAAGTGGGGAATTCCTCTCTCCCCCCCCCCCCCACTCCCCCCACTGAATCTCTAACCATTCGACAAATATAATACTGCCCTCGTTTATTCTTTTTAACTTGTCGATATTATGAATATCTTTTTGTCCATTTTACTCTTTTTAATTATTCGTCCAAAGATCTTATTTATCATTTTTAATACAAAAATATTAGAATCTAAGATATCTAATTAAATTTAAAATTATTATTTTTGACTGATGCCATCACTACATCTCTAATCATTTAATGAAATTTTATGTAAGATAAACTTCATGTAACAGTAGCATAGCACCCCACATCAGCTCATTTCTACTTAATCCATGCGCGATCTCTTCAGCACTTTAGTTTTTCTCCGTTGGCGGGGAGGGGGGGGGGGGGGGATGCTTTGCGCCGTTGATTGATGAAATGAAATATCTGTTTGGTTTTGTTTCACCAAATTTTTTTTAAAACAAAAAACAAAAATGACGGCCTTAAGTACAGCAAGAAAGTTGCTACGTCTCTCAGTTGACACGAAAACAGAAGCTTGGTTGTTCTGAAAAACACTTCTTGGGTCACAGCATAAAGGGCCAGGGTGCTCTCTAAAGAGAGGATAAGGGGTTGACATATGAGAAATAATTGCTGTCACATTAATCAATTTGTGGTTTAGCCTGGAATATGTGGTAGATAGCCTTGCCCTGTTTCCCAGAGTAGCATCCATGGTTCAATCTAAGACATGGCAACTCTCATGAATCACCCATTTTCAATCAATACCTTCGCTTCCAATCACTATACTTATTCAGAACATCATTTGTTGCTTTCATGTTACAGCCACTGCATCTTTATGCAATGAGTGGAAAATAATTGGAGCCAGCTAACACAAGCCATCCTAAGAAGACAATTCGAGAGAATAGATGGTTCATCACTGGAAACCTATACAGATTACAAAATCTACAGTAAGTTTCCAATAGGATTCCCTCGTAACATCTTGTGCCAATTTTGCTAACCTACTAAATCTACAGTAAGTTTCCAATTCTGTCTATGAAATAGAGTAGACAGCAGACTGCAAGTCATCTAACCAACATAAATGTGTAATAAAATTTCAAACAAAACTTGCAAGATCAATCCTATTATAAGTCATTACAACTGCATTACAAGATCATTCATGCAAACAAAATAACCAATGTACCTATGCACAAGGAATCAATGATCCCAGGTAACACTAGCTTTTCATCAGCAGCGAAGGACATACATTCCAAAATATCATGTTACAGCAAGATCAGGACCTCATGCAGCAAAATCTACTACCACATAATATAACAAGCAATTCCAAAGTGCATCATAGAGGAATCATTGATCTTGCAGGCAGAATTTGTGAGCATTCCTTCAAATGTAGCCTCAAGTTTTCCTTAATGTTTCTTTAATGAGGGAGAATTCTGTCACAAAATTTCACATCACAAAAACCACACCAATATGTTTTGAAGTGCAGGTGCAACAAAACATTTCTCTACCCACACGAACACCCCCCCACCCCTCTCCAGAAGGAAGGAAAACAAATTGGTTAGGGGTGCTACAAAAGCAATATCAAATCATTTAATCAAATCCTATTATCAAAGGGTATTCCATTTTCTTTTTTGGTTTGGGGGGGAGGGGGGGCGGGGGAGGGCATCCTTGTAGATATAATCAACTTACCACTTCAGTGCTAAATCCTTCAGAAGTTGATCATATGCATCATACTGTTTTCCATGTCTTCTCTCTTTTTTCTTTTTCATTTTTTTTGGGGGGGGGGGGGGTGGGGGTGGAGAGAGGGAAGGATATTCTTCTAGGTATCAACTTACCACTTTAGTCCTAAATCCTTCAGAAGTAGATTCCATGTGACTTTTGTTGCTCAGGTACATTTACAAACTATGTATGAAACTCTCTTTTGTGATACAAAATCCATCCACAGATTGATCATGTATTTCACGCAACACCGTATTATAGAAGTATAAATGACACATTAAATATTGTTACCTTCTATCTATCTCAAACATGACATTTACATGGTAATGAAATTAATTTCATACCACAAAAAGTTACAAGCTTGAAGTCTGAAAGCTCTCTTGATCATCAAATGATTGTATATTTGGACACTGACAAACTTTTAACTAGAGAAATTTTTCTCAAGTTTATTCTGCAAAGAAAATCGAAGTCAAATTTCATACAATAATTTATACAAGTGAGAACACTTCCTATTTATTTTTTTCATTTTCAATTCAAGTGGATCCACTTTCTTCTTTATCATCCATATATCCTTACTGCTTAATATACTACACCCTATATTTTTGGGATCCACAAATAGGACTTCAATTCTCCAACAAAACTCTTAATCTAAAAGAATTTATCTTTTCATCCTAAATTTTTAAAAAAATTTCACTATAGAAGAGATACTGCCTCAAATTCCATAAAAAAACAAGGGTTCCGCAAACAAAAGTAAACCAATAACTGCAGAATTCATGATCAACTTGACCTGACAAAATGAACCCCCAAGGAAATAAACAACATTTATCAACATCTGAGCAATGCCCAAACCTTTGAATTAAGAGAAGGAGAAGATGGGAGAAATGGAGCATAGGGTGTCTAAAGAAAGCAGCACATCTAAACTAAGGCCAATAACAACCAACCAGCTTCCACCTCACACTTGCGCAAGAAGCACAATTCACAATGATCTACTCACATGATTAGTCACTCCTCCAGGGATCTCCAGCCTCCACTTCAGTCTCAAAAGACAGAAGTATGACGCAGGTCAGGGATTTTTTCATTACTGGAACTTCAAGCGCAACACTTTCCCCAAGAGAATGACAGTGTTTAGTTTCTCATGTTTAGAATTCCTCCTACACACAGACCCAAGTCAGTATTGCACTGCAAAAATTATTTTGTAGTGCATTTATCAATTTCCCCCATTTTGCATAGCCACAAGATTCACCAATTCAATGAAGAATGGAATCTTAAAGACCTTTGGTTGCCAAGCAAAATACCATATTAACAACCTTTCTAACACAAAATCTATGCCAAATACTTAGCAGAACATGAACAACTCTTGGAAAAGTTAATAAAAGGTGAACTGTGGAAGACAGAAATAAGCAGAGAAAATAAGTTATAATTCACGCTGCATGTATGAAGAGAATACACAGCATTACTTAATAATTTACAAGGGGAAATGATACAGAACTATTCCTAAACTTTTGTAATTAACCAAACAATTTTAGTACACTTACATAAATTAACCAAACTTCTTCTACTTGATTACACATTTCACCAGCAATATATTGATAATATCTGGCCACTTAACTAGTGACTGCAAATGGGAACAGAAAAAAGAAATTAGAACAATGCAACTTCTTATTGGTCTTGTCACAAGTCTAGAATTTCACAATATTCCATTAGTAGCAACAACAACGTTGCCATGATTTTAAACAACAATAAATTTAATTTTCTATGAAATGAAGGGATTGTGGAGGAGGCAAAGAAACGTTGTGCTCTAAATAATGCAGTTTTAGAGCTGTCATTAAGTCTAACAGAATAATAAATTTTAAATGAACATTTTGACTTTTCTTCCCCTTGTAGAAATGAAACCAGTCAAAACATACTTAAACTAGAAGAATGTCACACATCTCGTTGCCGAAATGAAATTTATGTCCACCAAAGAATGATGGCAGTATATGGTCACATTGAAGTTTCAATATGTTGAATAGACTTCTAAATTCTCCATGGACTGAATATAACAGACAGAAAACTAAAGTTATATATCAAGAATAAATTAAAGGGCATAAAAAAAATTTAAAAGGAACAGAAGCGACTGCAGGCACTCTGTGCACAAAGGTACAGTGAGTGATACATGGGGCCTTGTACCTCCGTTGTCCAAGGTGCCAATAAACCAAGATTCTTTCTTTAGCTGTTCATTCCGCTGCCCCTTCCACTTTAATTATAGTTAAATTGCCTGCCACAATCCTTGCGGATCCAAAAATTTCAGAGCCCTGATCTCGTTACATCTATTTACAGTGAGGAAGGACCATGTCATCCCTAACATACAAGCCTCCATTTCGAAGTTTACCCCACAATCTGGTTGAAGATATTCATTACACTTCGTCATCATTTACCTTCAAAATTTACCAATCTACCATCTTCGGTTTGCACTATTGACTTCAAATCCCCAGTACCTACGCCTTCTTGATCCAGAGCTAAACACAGAAGAAAATGAGCCACTCCTCTGAGTTATCCTAGAATCTGAACTTGAACTTGAACCTGATGATCCGCCACTTCCACCAAAACAAGTGAACAAACTCTGGAAAACCCTCCTCAAACCCCCACGTTGCCGTGAAACACCACCTCTTGAACCCCAGGAAATCCTCCGCGGTACACCATTATTATTGAATCCACCATCCATCTCAGTATAAACCACAGGAAGCTCTCTCTCCCCATTTCTCCTTCCACCAGAGAAACGCCCCACGGCAAACCCACCACCAGGCAACCGCCATATTGTTAGACCCACAGTTTCATCATCATTCCCCACCCCACTTTGCTCAGTGGTTCCTCTATTAGAATCTCCTGAATCACGTGTATCTGTAGGCAGCTCATGCCTACATACAGGGCAAGAATTACGCAAGGAAAGCCAGGGAAGAATACAATCAGAATGATACAAGTGTTTACAGGGCATTTCCCGAGCCTCAGACCCCAATTCAAAGGCCTCTTTACAAACAGCACAGTATGATTCAGTTGCTATGTGACCCTCGTCTATTTCAATTGTAGGCATGGATTCGATAGCAGCTTTTGACGCGGGTGGATTATCAATTCTCCCAATACCATTCGCTTCAATCTGAGCCAACTGATCCAAAAGCCTATCAAAACCTGAACCAAGCAAAAACTCTGACATACTAGCTGGTAACGGTCTCAGGCCCAACCCCGCTCCATCGTCGTAATACAACTCAAACCCACCACCCCCTCCCGCAGGTCCACCTCCTCCTCCTCCGTCAGAGGGTCCGCGAAGGACTATAACCGGGTTAAAAGGAGACCGGTCACCACCGTTCCTCCTGCTTCTGCGCAAGGCCGGGCTGGAACCAGAACCAGACCCGGGACCAGAACTGGGCCCCTGATTCGAATCAGAACTCCGCATCATGTACATCGCTGCAGCTGGGAAACGACGCCGGCGGGACTCAGTAAGTGAAGATCGGGTCGGAGTCTCAATTTCTTCAACGAACCCGAGGTTACAATCGGGACACGTAACTGAATCCTGATTCCATACCCTAACAAACCGATTGCATCTGTAACACCAATATGATGAAGGCATCGACATCTACTTTAAGTATCCACTTGTAGGAAGAAACCTAGAAATGAAGAAATGGACTTTTTGTAGCTCAACTGTAAAACTAGATCTGGTGCAGATCAAAAAAACATATCCAAGCTTTATCTCGATAATTTCGATAAAATGAACAGAAACCTTGAGGGTTACAAAGGGAAAAAATGCCAATTCAACTAATTGCAAATCAAAGACAAAAATGAACCAATTGGAACTTTGATTTTGAAAAGAAAAAAAAATGATCATAAAAATACATACATATTTTTATATTTACGAGTGGGGAAAAAAAATCGGGTTACCCGGTAGTGGAATATTCCGGCGATGAGATAGATTAGTTTGTCTGTCGGGAAGGGCAGCGGAGAGGGAGAAAGGGGTGTTTGGGAGGGGGTCATAAAAAGAAACGTGAGAATTGAGTTTATAAGAGGGCGGCAAAGGGTAAAAATGGGAAAAACGCGTATAGAGATGACTGGGATATTGAGCGTATAATCAACGCTTTATATGGAGGACACGTGTTGGTAACGGAGTTTAGCGGAGCGTTAACTTTATTTTAAGATAAGTCTTTTAGTGGGGGAAGAAAGAACTTAGTGATGTGAGCTGGTTTTGAGGTTGTTTATTGGGGCGTGATTTTTGGTGTTGTATTCCGGTTAAAATTAAATATTTATTTTTAAAAAATAAATATATTTTTTATTTAAAATTTCATTAGTAATATTTCTTACTATTCATTATATAAATATCAAAAATAATTTATTAAATTAATTAAAATTAATTCCGAATTAAGAGAGTATTTTATTATATTGAAGGCAAAAATTGTCTAGTCTTTATTTATTATCACTTTTTATCAAAAACATTTTAATGGAATTATTTTTTAATTTACTTTTTAAAAAATAAGGTTATATTTAACCTAGAATTCAAAATATATTTTTTACATTTTTCATAAAAATATCTCTTAAAATATATTTTTTTAATTATGTACATAAATTTCACTCAATCACATAAATAACATTTTTTTATTTTTCAATTAAAATTATAAATTTAATAATTTATTAATTATATTTTATAATATTATCAATGATGTGGATCCAAAACATATCAATCAACTTTTTATTTCAAATAAAAAATTATTATCAAAATATAATTTTATTTCAAACAAAATAAAAAACATTTCAAAACATAATCCAAATATAAGTAAAGTTCTTTTGACTCTCTAATGGATCAGTAATAATAATAAATATATAACTGATGGTTTGAAATTTTGAATTGACAAGAGTAAATTATTAACATAATTTGTTTGTGAGCTCTTAAAAGTCTAACTTGTACTACAACAAAATACATAATGCATAAATTTTGTTGTTAGGTGCTAGAATATTATTTGTCTTTGTTCCTTTTTCTTTTTTTTCCTTATACGAGTTCTCATTGTTGCTTTGAATATTATTGTATTGATATTTGAATATTAGTTTTAGTTGTTTTTTCCTTTCATAATATAAACTTGTCACATTTTTATTTTAGTTTATTCAAAATTAAATGTTCACTCTCCCTAATTAAATATATTTGTTATTTAAAATTACATTAATAATCTTATTAATTTAAGAGATTTATATCTAACTAACTCATGGTATTCACCACATTTAAAGAAATTATATTTCACTAATTCTTGAGTCTTACACTCCATCATACTCATATTAATGATAATTTGTAAATTAATTAAAGTCAATAAGTGTTTATAATTTTTATTCAAAGTAAAAAAAGTAGATATTTAATTTCGAAGGGAAAAATTAAAAGTTAATGATTGTGGGTACGAGGCATCAAGAGTTTAGAAAATAAAATATTTTATTGCACAAAATCCAATTGTTTCCTTTTTAAATATAACATGGAAACCTATCACAAGGCATTGAAATATATATACACATTTGGTAACTAAGAATGTCATGAGGACTTTATTTAATTTTAAGTTAGAAACTGTTCTAGAACTCTTAAAATAAAAAGAAGATAGGAGTATATCAAAAACTCTTTTAGCAAAATGATTAATAGTTTAGATATAAATAGGTGATTTTCTCGATTAGAAGAGGGGAAAATGTATTTTGTTTCTAACTCGACAAGTATGAATAATTTATATTTAGATTAATTTATTTTCTATAAAAAAAATTAATCATATTAAGTAAATTTGTTCTCTCGATAACACACTTATGAATTGAAGTGTAGTAGTGTCCAATCATTTCCAATAGAATTGAAGTGTTTAGTTTATTCATTGAAGTACATATTTTAACTAATTGCTCTGAAAAAAATATTAAAGTTACACACTTTTAGGAATTTCACTCATTAATATACATAATTTTGATTTATTTATATGCAAGCATAAAAACTTATCGAATAATTTTATATAATACATAAATAGCGTTATATATATATATATGTTCTAGAAAATGTGAGATAGATGGGGTTGGTATCTGTATGTCCTTCTTACATGCCTTTGTTTTTTTTTTTTTTTTTTACGAAAACAAAAGCCCTTTGTTATTTTGTCATTGGTTAGCTCACTCCGACACTACCTCGGTACCTCCCCCTCCCCAACATTCTTTTTTGTAAAAATGAATTTTATTTATAACAAAGTAATTGAGCATACTAAAAAGTCCCCTTGTCAAAGGAGGGCAGATCTTGGATTGCTACATAACATGCATAGAGATAGAAACGGTTTATCTTTTAAAGAGGAATTCATAGGATAAATGAATAAGAATGATAAAATAAATCAATTATAGTTAAAATTTATAAATAATTGTTATAATAATATTTAATTTTAAACAAGAGAAAATAACAAATTTAAATAATCAAATAATTAAGGGTGTGTTTGAATTTGAAAGATGTTTTTTTTAAATGAGAGTAATTTTTTAGGCCTGGAATAATTTTTGTTTGAAAATTAAAAGTTTAATATGATATTTTTTGTCTCCTATTATTGATAATAGTATAAAATATATCATTATGATTTCAATGGATTAAAATTTTAGGCAAATGACAAACATAATACTTCTCCCGTTTAAAAAAATATAAGATATAATGAGTATTAATGATGTATTTTAATTCAAAAAATACTATAATTTATTATGCCTTTTCTTTTAGAAGTTTGAAACTAAATCATTTATTTTCCCTTTCTTCATTTAAGAATATGTGCAATATAAGAAATAATACTTTCGTCCGGAATTGAATATCCACTTTTGACTTTGGTTAAAAATTAAGAAAATTCATTGACTTTAGTTAATTTACCAAATTATCATTGATATTAATATAATGGATTGTAAGACTCATGAATTAGTGTGATGCAAATTCCTTTAAATTAAGGTGATAAGTGATAAGGGTTATGATTTAGTTATATATAAATATCTTAAATTAAATATGCTCTTAATGGAACTTTGAATAAAAAATATGTTTATTTAAAGAAAATGGATATTCAATTACGAACAAACTAAAATAGAAATGTGAATATTCAATTCCAAATGTAATGAGTAATACACAAAATAACCCAAAGTCCCAAAATATCTTATATTTTGAAACAAAAAATTTGCTCAAAATATTTTATATATTGAGACAAATGGAGTATTAAGGCTAGGAGTTAGTATATTCGTTTAAAAAAATATACTTTTTCCATCTCATTTCAATTGTTCATGTTTCTTTTTGAGATGTGTCTCATTCAAATTGTTCAATTTCTAATTTTAATATATACTTTTACAATTTTTGGATGAGTTATTCACTTTTATTGCGATTTTATTTCTTAGTAACACACTAGTAATTAATAAGGGCAATATAGGAAGTTTAGTTGCATTTTATCAATCCTAATAATTTTATTAATTCTAGTGCAAGTTCAAATTGAACAATTGAAATGAGACAGATGATGTAGACAATTTTATAGTCAAAATTTGTTTTAAAATATACTTCATCAGTCTAGAAATATAAGTAGCTAGATCTACTTTTACGCAGGCCAAATTTTATTTTTGTTTCTAAAAATGCCCTTAATTATTATGTATCAAAAATAAGAAAGAGAAAATAAATTTTATTTTGAAAATAAAAAAATATGAAGGCTTTATCTTGAAAATAAGAAAGATATGAGAAGAAATATAAAATAAATAAGGGTAATATTAAAAGTCAATTGTGAAATATTTATAAAATTTCATAAAATGACTTATATTTGGGAATAATAAAAAAATCATTTAGTGACTTATATTTCTAAACGGTAATAAAATGACTTTTTTTCTATCATTAGCCCCATTTGTCTTTTTTACTTTGAACTTTTGGGTGATTTCATTGAAGGTCTTTAGATAATTGGATTAAAAATACATCAATTTTTTTTTTAAAAATGAAGATATATGTAGGTATGAAAATTTTATTAAATTAAATTTACAAAATTCATTTTGAATTAAATTAATAGTCATACAAAATTTGACTATTAAATCAAATAATTTAGCCAATTGCATTGCGACGAGTGTTATAGATGAAGTCTTGAATGAATGAAAATTAAAAGATTGGTTTGACAAATTAGATGAACCACGTTAAGGCTTTGGCCAATCAATTTATTTCATAATTATGAGATTTATCTCTTAAATATTATAAATACAGAGATAAATTTTAAATTATATAAATTAGGTCATGTTTCTAGCCTCTCACTCTTATAAATACGAGGCTATGATAAAAAAGAAAAATAGATTAACTTATTTCAAGAGAAGTAGCGAAATCATCGCGTGTAAAGCTGCCACTCAAATTAAATGCAAGACAAGGTTTTCTTTAAGAAATAAAAAAAATATAATTTTAAAACAGAAGTAGTATTATTTTATTTATTATAATTAGTATTGTTTTATTTATGGTATAATTTGGCATATTTCATGCATTAACAATACAAGGAATTAAGCCATTAACATCCTTGGGAAAAAGAAGAGAAAAAAACAGGAGGTTGTAAATTGGAACCGGGGCCCACGGGAACTTATTCATGTTCAACTAGGGCTGCAAATGAGACGAGCCGAGCCGAGCCGAGCTCGAGCCACCCCAAGCTCGAGCTCGAGCTCGACTATATTTGGCTGGCTCGAGCTCGAGCTCGATCGAGCTTGAAAATTCGAGCTCGAGTTCGGCTCGTCAAATTTTTAACAAGCTCGAGCTCGACTCGAGCTCGAATAAAAGATAGCTTTCGAGCCGAGTTCGAGCTCGAGCTCGAGTTTGAATTAATTTTTTTAAAAAAAATAATAAAAAATTGAAAAAAATCCTAAAAAAATATAAAAAATATTTATTTATTTGGCTCGCGAGCGGCTCGACGAGCCACGAGCCAACTAATTTTGGGCTCGAGCTCGACTCGAATTTTTAACGAGCCGGCTCGAGCTCGGCTCGAACTCGAGTTTGACCGAACTCGAGTCGAGCTTTGACCGAGCAGCTCGCGAGCCGCTCGGCTCGTTTGCAGCCTTATGTTCAACAAACTCTCTCTCTCGGCTATAAAAAGTATTTTAAAGTTTTTTTTGTGTGTGTGTGTGTGCATTTTTAGGAAAAAAAACCCTTGACTATATTCCTTTCCAAAAAAAAAACCTTGAATATTATTGAATTTTCAGACTTTGGTGGGATTTTCAATTAGCAGAGTTCCCAACAATTCAACGTCTATCTGGGTGTCGCCACCTTCTCCAGCTGAATGTTTATGGCACATGGACACCAACCAAACAAATCAGGATGTGGCTTGATTCTTTGCAACTCATTATGGTGGGTTCTATTAAAACTAGAACTTTGAACTCGCCATTGCACGTAGAAGTGATGGCAGCCTTGGAAGGTTTAAGATTTGCCAAGAATCATGAATATAACAACATTATTATCGAAAGTGGTTGTCTTGCCTTGATTAACAAGTCATCAAGAAGAATTTTATATTTCCTCCTTTAGGTATTTCATATAGTACCTTATTAGTTTGCCTGAGTTTCATCTCATGCACTTTCCTCCAAGTTTTAATCAATGAATTTGATTGTACTCTAAACAAGAAAAATGCAAAGGGTTGACGTCATAACATTGGGTTTGGATATAATAAAAATACTTCCTCTTCGGGAGATGTAGGTTCGAAATTAAATGGTTAATTTTATTATATATATATATTAATTTTTTTAAGAAAAGGGTTTAATTAATAAATTTTTTAAATTAAAAAATTATATCCGATTAACTAATATTCCATCACTAACTAAATTAGTAATAAATATAGTTTAATAACTTTTTATAGATCAAATGCTCTTTTAATTTTTAAATTAAATCAAATATAAACATTTAATTAAATGAAAAATTACAATGTAAGGATGCTTTAGTCTTTTATGAAATCGATTACTAACTATCCAAATGTTATTATGCTATTATGTGGGTTACGTAATCTATGACAGCAATTAATTACTGATTCTTTCAAACTAAAATTCATGTCAATTCAATATTGTCTCCTAGAGTGATACCTCATAAAACTTAGAGAATTAGTTTTCATAAAAAATAGACATAATAAATTAGAGCACTTTAGGAACTAAAATAACTCATTAATTTACGTGTATTTTCTTTGAACATTTTATATTTAGAGATAGAGGAGTAGTAAAAATTAGTATTAGAAAAAACACTCTAAATATAGCAACTTTGGGTGTAGAGTGACTGTACATCAATACAAGGATTAAATTAAAAATAAAAGTTTGTTTCATTGGCCAGAAAGCAATGAAGTGACAAAAGGGTATTTTTGTTTTCAAAATTTCAGGGATCGAATTATAATATTATTAGGATAAAAATCAAACATTTGATCAATGATCTACTAACTGCCAAGCTACTTGTAACATTGACACAACTAAAAGTACCAGTTGCACAATTTTGCTCAATCAATTTACTTCTTTTTTTTTTTTTTGTTTAAAGAGCTCAATCAATGTACTTATAATTTTGATTTTTTTTATAAAAAATATACTCATATTTAATAATTGTTCAAAAAAATAAGACTATATTTGATAACTTTTTTCACTTCTAAATTTTTTCTCAAAATAAATAAATAAAGTTATCCCCGCAACACTTTTTTCACTTCAAGAAAAGTAGTCAATTTCAAATGTTTTTTTCTTCTCACAATAATTATATAAATGGGACTCACTTTCATATTTATCTTACTGATTTTAAATTTAAGTGAATCTACTTTGTTATTTTTATCATCTTTATATTCTTATGACATTAGTATGCTACCCTATTTATGGAACTCATAAATATCACATCAATTTTTTTTAAATAAAAAGCAAATTTTATTCAAATAAAATGATCTTTTCATTCTAAAAAGAAAAAAGCTCCCAGATTAAAAAGCTTATTCTAATCCGGCCCAAATCTTTAGCGTGATTTCTATGCAGACAAATTGCACAGTTAAAAAGAATATATGCTCGCTAATTTCGCTAATTATCTCCTTTGTGACTCTTAGGAATAAAATTCAAAAAAGTTGCGTCAAGTAGGACTAAATTGCTCATGCTCTAAATTATTCTATTCATCAGTTCACCAACTGTATCTTTGAACATTGACCCAAATGTTTGACTGAAAGCAATTGAAAATTGAAATAATTTTTAAACTTTTTCTTTCGACTGAAATGCAACATTTAAAAAATTGAAGCCCTTAAAAAGCAAGAGCAATTGATCTAATATCTCTGCCTTTTGATGAGATTGATCTAATTCTGTCTGAACGCACTCGTAAAATCTGTACTCGGAGAAAATATTTAGATGCAACCTCTAAATATTTAGAGTGTATACACACGCACACACACGTGAGCGTGTGTTTGTATTCTTCTTGTATTAAAATATTATAAAAAAATAATATTTTTATTAAGATTTGATCTTCGATCCAAATAATACAACTCTCCTTTTAAAGGGAAAAACACCTCATAATCTTGCATTGTGAACCTTGACATCACCTTAAATTTTTATTTTATACATTTGAAATAACTTATTTTTTCCTTCAACTCTTGAATTAAATGAATGCATTATATTAGCTTAACCACCAAGAAAGAAATTGTCAAGTAAAGCTAACTTGTCAATGGATGTGGTTTTATTAAATTCAAACCTAGTTCTATAAGATTTTAGGATAATTTTCCATTTTAGTCCTTATTCTTTGAATTTTTATCTATTTTCGTTCATATTTTTTATTGAATCTTTTAGTCCATAATTTTGCAAATATTGCCCAATATTGTCATTTTCCATATTTGCCCTTAAAAAAATGATTCCATCATATGCTAAACGAAATGATAACATTGGGTAATTGCTCATAGGTCAGAAGCAAAAAAAGATGAAAAAAAATAATATGAATAAAAATGAGTAATTGCTTAGAGACAATTTTCCAAAAATAAAAGGTGTTACAACATAGAAGCTTTCTTTTAAGTTCCCACCGTCATGAATAAGACTGCAAACAGGCAATTCTACTTAGTATTTGACACTTAACCAATAAATTTTAACTGTTAAAATTTCACATGCAACTTAAGTTAGTAGATAAAAAATAACAACAATTTAAACAGGTAAAAACAGTAGTTGTTTGAACTCATGATTTTTCGTTCTAATATCATATTATATTTTTATATATTTTAAGAGCATAATTAATGTACAATATCAATACAAAACAAATTTATGTCACATCATCAAAGTCAAAAGTATATTAAATTTTCTTATATATGTCCTATCAATATAAAAGAAATGTATTGAAATCATGTTATGCTTACATATTCTTGACAATGCTATCTCTTGACATTCTCTTTAATATGGTGACTTAAGATATCTATAGATAAACATATACTTTTTTTTTTATCAGGAATTGAATGTCTATTTTTGAATTTGGTTAAAAATGAATAAATGTTTTTGACTTTAATTAACATACTAAATTATATTTGATATTAACATAATAGATGATGAAACACATGAGTTAGCGGAATGCAAATTCCTTAAATTAAGGTATTGGGTGGTGAATAATATGAGTTAATGAAATATAAATTTCTTAAATTAAGAAGATTATTAATAAAAATTGGATAAAAAATATGTTTATTTTTTAAAAAACAGACATTTAGTTCCAGATGGAGATAATATTATTTTTTAATAAATTTACTAATTAGAAAATGACACATTGCAATTGTTTGTTGACATTATGCATTGTATATGATTTTTAAAGTTGAATGTCTATTAATTTGACATTCATCTTATGTAAATTGATATTTCAATTACTAATTATCACGTGACATTTTTTTTTTAAATTAACATTAGTATTTAGAGATGTTCTAAAAACTTAAACTAATTAAAATAAAATTGAATTTAACCATTTAATGCTTAAATATCCTACATAAGTCTTAGGAATAGTATTTTTCTTATTTATCCTCCATGACACCGACATATATTCGAGAAAATCATGTTCGAGAATTCTTATTATCATGATCTCAAAATTAAGCCAACATTTTTCTTAGACCTCTGCAGAAAAATAGGTATTACTTCATGATCTTGGCCTATGTTAGAAGTAACATTCTAACTTTGTGCTATGATACCATTTGTTGGAAAAAAATATCACACGATCTAGAGAAATAAAATTTGCGAATATAGAAAACAATTTCACAACATAAGAATTATAGTAAAAACTCCAAAATATGAGAAAAATCACTTTGTTGTCAAAAACAATTAGAGAAAATTCATTATGTAGAAAATTGTTATAATTACACATAATAATTTTCTTACCCTCAAAATAAATAGAGCACTCAAAATAAAAAAAAGTATTATATAGAATAACTCTAAAAATAATGGAAGTAAGATAAATAGAGATAAAATAGTGGTTGGTAATGGATTTACATGGCTTAGATTTGCAAATTTAATGTTATTTAAATTATATTTAAGCTCGATTTGACTCAATTATTAAAAGATCATAACAGAAGTGTGGGGAGCTTCGGTGCTGGTAGTGAGTCGACACGATAAGCGCTCGTGTGCTACAGAGAATTTGGCATGTAAGTTCCAAGCACGATTAATGGATTAATTTCAATTTAATCCTTAAAAATTAAATATCTAATAATAAAATCATTCCAATTTCATCCCTCAAATTATGGAATTAATCCTTCCATCCATCTCTGCTAAAAAATAACTAACTGCCATGAGTAAAAGAAAGAAGTGCAAATTTTGCAATTGAGTTCTCAATAATAGTTTTTATTTTAATTTAATCTTTCAAATATCAAATTACACTCTATTTTGATTTAAAAAATAGAAAAACCAAAGATTTAACTCAAAGTGGAAGATGAGGACTTATTACCATTTTCCAGGATTTGCTTCGATTTCTCGTAAACATAATGCGTTGAATTGAAAATAAACAACTTACACAATAACAAATGCACCATAACAAGCTACTTTTACAACCACCACTAGGAGGTTATAATATAATTCTTTTAAAAAATGGAATGAAATATTTTTTAAAAAATTATTACAAATACATTTTTTTTGAGGATATTATTACAAATACATGAAGTCAGCATTTTCTAATTGCTGGGTGTAAAAACCTTTTATAATGATCTTGTTAATAAATCGAATTCTACGAATGAATCTAGTACAGCAGTGAACCGTTAAGGTCTCCTTAGACTGAATTAGACTAATAAGATCCTTCCAAGTTTAACGTTTCATGTATATTCTAGAATAAAAAAATTGACATATTTACACATCAAATTAATGTTAGAAATGTATTAAATCGTGGAAGAAAAAAATTGAGAAATTAATTTTATATAATCTCGCTGTCATTACTTTGTGCGGTAACATTACAAATAATTAATGCAGGACCCAATTGGTCCCATAAATGCAATTTGAGGCTTCCTAGCACAAATGTGACATCTATTTCGTCCTATTTGATGACAGATAATTAATTATCGTCCCCGTGGAATGAAATTATCAGTTGTAATTGTATATTTAGCATTGAGATAACTGATATTTTTCTTTCCTTTCTTTATTTGGCAGACTCATTGATGAATCGGTCAAGGAATTCGCTCGCGTGTTTTAAAAGTTATTGCTCACCAATTGATCTGTAATTTCCACTAGAAAATTTAAATGATCAAATATAATGTAATTGATCAACTTTACTCTTTTTTTTCTTTCTTTTTTTGCTTTGTGTAGTTAAACGTTGTTGCTTCGCGGTGAATATTAGATTAGTTTCCAACATTATTAATCGGGCCGGAGTTGGATGATCATCCATTGTTGGAATTAGTTTTTATTTTTTTAAATAAAAAAACAATTGGACCATTTCTCTGATTGGAATTAGTTTGAGGCAGCGGCAGGCTTATGCTGTAACCGAGTTGTAACTCTTGCTAGGACTTTAAATTGTGGATAAAGATCGATCATTCACAGTGTCAATTGACCTTCTTTCTATTTCTCCCAACAAAAGAAAAAAAAAATTGACTTTTTTGAATGCATATTGACCAGCAAGATCTGACACTTGATTAAAAAACTACTTGGGGAAGTGTCGTTTTCTTTACAGTACTTAAGCGAGGAAACAAATTAATTGGGTAATGAACCCAAATGAAATTGGAAGGTTTGATCAATTCAATTTGAAGTTATCTTGGTATTTAGTCATAGTAACATTACTAAAAAGATAAAAATTAACATTCACATTCCAATTCAATACAGCTAGTATATTAACAGTAAGATGAGTCAATATTACAATACATTATTCAACACTTTCAGGAAAAAATATAAATAAGAAATATCAAAGAAAAAAAAAAGAATGCAGACTCCGCCATTTGTACCCCCAAAAAGGAACGAAGTATATCCGTAAGCGTATATATGATTAAAACAAAAACAAAAAAAAAAACAAGAAGAAAAGGATCATCTCCCTTCTCTTTTTTTTTTCTAAATCTTTTTTTCAGTGAATAAAAGGCTTAAAAGTGCCCACCAACTTCTTGAATTCGCTCATCAAGGGCTTAAGTCGTTTCCCTGAGGAATTTTCCGAAACAATTCCATCATTCCCAGCAAGAACCCTGTACTTGTCCTTTCTCGTAAAATTGGTACACTCAAATCCAAGTGTCGCAGCCAAAATCCTTTGAACATAATTAGCAACATCGTGGGAGCTTTTGCCCGAAGAGCACGTGGCCTCCACCGGAAGCTGATTTAAAAACGTTACCTCATAAATTGGTCTAGGGTTCATAAAGAAGAATATTGGGTCCATTGCTTTCCAACCCCTAGCTGTGGTTGCATGGAAAAACCCTACCCTATAGTTCATGGCCACCGGAACAATACGATCCGTTAATTCAGCAAAAAGTTTGCTGAATCTCAATAGGAAAGGTTCCCTACAAGTTGTTCCCTCAGGACATACAACTAAGTCCCCTTTCTCCAGTTGTTGTTTGATTCTTTGGGCATCCACGTCCCTAATTCTTGTCAAACGGACGGTGGGGATGGGGGATAGTATCTCAGACAAACGTGAAATGGAGTACGTAACGGCTGGAATTCTACGGTGGAGGACGGCGGATAGGACCACGGGGTCCATTAGGGTCCGATGTGTACAAACAAAGAGGACACCGGAGTTGGAACCGGAAGCTGGCGAAGGTGGTTTGCCTTTAACAATTACATTACCACCAAAGACTGGTACTAGACGAGAAGCAGCCCACATTGGAAGCATCACACCAAGACTCATACGAATCGCCGCAAGCAAGATTCCTAAGGGAATCCATAGAAGGATCATAAGGGCTGTTGTTGGCGTCGGGCGCTTCACTAGCCGGCCATCGTGGAATATCACCGGGAGTGGGCGGATAAACTGGTGGTCTTCATCCTTTTTGCTGCTAATCAAGGGTGAATCGCATCGCTCCTGTTTGAAGTAATATTTAAATAACTAATTTTTTTCATATATATAAAAATAATTACTCTAAAATTACTTAAATACGGAACGAAATTGACATGGAATGAAAGTACGATACTGACCTTGCCCGAATGTAATAAAGAGCCAGAATATTCTGGCCTTCCTAGTCCTAGACTAGGTTGTCCATCGCCAAATAATGTAGCAGCATGATCAGAAATGGAATCAAAATCTTCCTTGATGAAACCGGTTGCCAATCCGAATCGGTTCACGATGAGTTCACTTCCAATAACATCATCAGCCCGTAAATGCTCTTTTACAAACCTTTCCACCATAATTCTCGGTGTCTTGGTCACTACTACTCTCTTGTCGTACAAGCTGAAGACTTTCCAAGCATCCATATCAATATCATCATAATAAAACTTTGGCAAAACAGCTCTTGCCACTGCCTCAATTTCCGACACCGGTACCCCGGCCGTGGCAACAAAAATCATCAACTTAAGCCCAGCATCTCGTTGTCCACTTGCCTCAAGCAACCGAATCACAGGCCACAAAAATAGTAACAAAGCAAATCGGATTAGTCCCGATGCTTCGAATGCTACTAACATGAAGTAGGAGAAAGGATCGGGATTCTTGAGAAGGACTCCTTCAAACTCAGATAGAACAGACTCCATTAGGATTAGGATTTTTCTTTTCTTTCCTCAAAAATGCTGGTTTAATTTTTCTCAAGAAAGTACTTGCAATAATAATAAGCTGATTTTCGGCTTCTAATTGGTTGAGAATCAGAAGGGCTTATAATGGACACAAAGGTTGTAAGATGAAGGTAGATTGACTCTTCTCTAATGAAAGAATGAGGCCGTTTATCGGTATACAACTACCTTCTCTCGTGCCTTAATTATCTCATATTTATATTCAAACTTGGCATCCTTTGGGTGTTTTCTTGGGTTGATACATCTACATGGAACGGCAGGATTATACTCCACGTTAACATGCAAATATTGATTACTTAACCCCAACAACTTATTCAAACAACATAGACACAAAATCTTGGGGTCCACGTGTTTACCCAAGTGTACCTCTCTAAATAATCGAATTTAGGTTACTTACTAGTATGATAATATGGGCCGTATATATGAAACCTTATCATAAACTGTTCAAATTAAAACTGTCCCAAAAGAAGAAGTGATTGTTGTCACCTACACGTTGTGCATTAATAGGGAGATCGAATGATGAGAAATTTGTGTCTCTTTACACTTTCATTTTGTTCCATTTCATTTTCATTCAGCTCTTTCGTCATCTGAGTTTAGAAGGGGTTTTTTTTTTTATTTTTAAACTCTATACTGATACTATACCGCTCATCTTCATACAAAATTGTTTTCTTCTCCTTCTTGATTTCTTTTCCTCTGCCTTTGAATCGAACGCGTAAATTGAAAATTTAGGGGTTCAACCTTTGACTCGTGCCAAACTAGAAAGTTGCAGTGTTTATTAGAGAGTCAACCTGACCGCGTAATGTGATGAACCATTTTTTTCCCCATTAGAGAGTCAAAGATTATTAAATTTTAAACCGATTTTTCAAACGAGCTACAAGCCGTGTTGAAACTTGGTATATGCAGGAAATCTCGTTGTGTTTTATGTTGAAGTGAAGAAAACCGGGGACAAGGTCTATAGTATTAGTTATCCTCGGTTGTGGTACTATAGCTGATTATTATTTCATGCATGCAACATATTATTTGGATAGCTCACAGTGTTGACGTGGCTGAAGATCTTTGATGCTTAAATTAGTAGATATCAAATAATAAACGCACAAATTAACAAAAGATAATACATATTCATTCCGTCCAAAATTTATCATTCACATATTTCTTTTAGAACAAAAAAATGAATATTTATTTTCTTAAAATATGTATATATTTCATTTAAAATTTTATTAATTATCTTTTAATTTAAGATGTTTACATCTCACCAACTAATTATCTCCACGATTAACCTAATTAATGATAAGAATAATAAGATAACTTCTTCAAAGTCTAAAATTATTATTAATTTTTATACTAAGTCAAATATGAACATTTAATTCCAAACAAAAGAGATTAGAACAAAGCTACTTGACTCAATATGTTCTTTATTAGGCCAAAGACTTTTCCACTACTTAGAAAATCATCCAAAAAGGACTAAAGTGCTTCTAAAATACTTATTTGATCTGGGATTGAAAGTTCAAGTTTTTAAAATAAATATCTTTTTCATTTAAAATTTCAATAATAACTTCCTTAATTAATGTAATTTAGCCATCACTAATTAACTTAATAATAAGAATAAAGAGATAATTTCTTTAAAGTTAATAATTTTTTTAAAATTTTTACACTAAATCAAATATAAGAATTCAATTTCGGTAGAAAGGAGTATAAAGTCATATGAGACATTTCTTAAGTACAAAGCTTATTTTCAACCAAATTTGATACATGTAAAGTTTGATTGATGCCCAAGATCTCGAAGCTTGTCCGTAATTTATAACTTAATAAATTGAGGTAAAAATTGTTGTAGAATGTACTAACTTGCATCCAAGGTTAAAATCCAAAAAATTACTACAAAATAAACACTTTAATACCTTGACCACGTCTGATGCGTAAAAGCAGGAAAAAGTCTCCGATCGAGGTTGCTTTTCTCAAACTTCGTTTTTGCTATTTAGATTAAATGCAAGTACTAAACAAATTAAAATAACTATTGAGTTTAAAAATATTTTGCAAGTAAAATATGACAAGAAAACTAGATGCTAGCAATTTGGACACCCTCTGGATCATTAATCATCATGGTGGCTTTTTGGTGTCATTCATTATTCGTTCAAGCTGTAACTTCCTTAATTGATTAATTCAAAGTCATTTGATTGTATTTGATTTTTTTTTCGTTTTTTTTTTCTGAAACAAAAGAAAGCATATATATGCACTTGATTTAGGTAGAAATATCCGTGATATGACAGCGGAGACTAGACAAGGGGGCCGGGGAGATCAGATACCAATTGATAAACATAGTGCCCACAGCTAGCTAGACCAAGTTGAGCATCATCGGGATGGTTTCCCAAAAGTTTTACAAAGGGAAAAGAAACAAAACGCAAACTTGTGGTTAATTAAGTGAATGCAAAAAGTCAAGGGTAGATGAGAAATTATGGGAACTTTTTCTCCTTCAAGTCCATAATCTGCGCCTCTGTTATGAAAGATTTGACAAGAAAATCCATATTTGTTGTGAAAACTTGTGAGAAAATAAGCAATGTAGGTTGGAAACTTTAATTTTGTTCGGTTTCGCAAAATATAAACAGCTAGCTAACAGTTGCTCAACCTCTATTTTCTGGACAAATTATATATATATTTGGCTTGTTTAGTCACGACCCATTCCTTTGGGGAGGTCTTTTGCTTAAAGGCAAAGAATTTCTTTAGGGTAGAAAGTAGAAACTCCTCAAAATTTGTTGCTTCTATGGATTTCGCGTCAATTCTTACAAGTTTTGCCAACATTTTTTTCTTTCTTTATTCAATGAGCTACAAGTTTTGCCAACTATGCACGTACAACTTAGGCATATATATACCTACTATCCTTCATAATAAACAATACGTGCCATATCTGGAGATACTTTAAAAAAGTTGAAATTTAGTTTAGTTGGCATTTAGTGGATTTTTTAAGTTAATTTATACATTTCACACATATTAAGAAAATATTTTAATTTTCTAAATATCATTATTTATTATGTCATATTTTTTTCTTGAAATTTTAAATTAAATTATTTACTTTCTCTCTATTCATTTAAGATAAGCGGTAATATTAGAAAAAATATACAAAATAACTCTTAAAATTCTTAAAGTATCTTATATTTTGAGATAAATAATTTGTTCAAAGTATCTTATATTTTGGAATGTGATGTATTCATAAATTAACTGATTTTTATATTATTTAATAACTATATTTTGTTTAAAAATTAGTTAATTATGTTATTTAATTGATATATTTCGCATTTCCTTTCTATTTCTTTGTTTGCACATTTTAGTTCATTTTAGTGATAAAAAGAAGAGGAATAAATGTTGGAGAAATAAATTTTTTTTTAAAAAAATTACCTCATCCGATGAATGGTACAACCAAAAGATAATATGTGATGCAACCATAGTATGACAAGTGACGATTTTAGAAGTCGTGACGTGGCCCAATGAGGACGCGACATGTGGCGTTATGTGAGGAAATTATGTCACAAACTAAATTTTCAAGATTTTAAAGTGCAAAATTACCATTTTGCCATTGATTTTTGTGTCTATAAATAACAAGCTTATTTTTATCATTTCGACACCAGTTTAGCTCCAATATTCTTCATTTATTTTTCAATTTATTTATTTAATTATTGTTTCAATCTTAGTGTATTTTCCAGAATTTTTAGAATAATATTTCAATATTTTTTGTAATATTTAGTAAAGAAATTCTATCTGGATAATTTCAATATTTATGGGGAGTTTATCTTTCAAATTTTCTTTCTATTGTTTATAAATTTCATCTTATATTTATTAAATATGTATTGTGAGTAATTTTCTTTTATTAGTAATGATATGTGTTAAGTTATTAATAAATGAGATTATGATATAATTTTATTTGTATTTAATTTCTATTTGGATTTACCTACCTAATCTTTATTATTTTTACTTTATGCACTTTAAATATCGCAAATGGAAGATCGAACCACCTAATTAGTTTAATTTACTTTTATGTCTTTTTTTTATGGAAGGCTGAACCTCCTAACTAGTTTAATTTTTTTTATATCGTTAATTTCTTTTTATGGAAGGCGGTTCACATTTCTATAAATTTCTTTTAATTTAATTTATTTAAATGACCAGTTGAACCGCTTAATTTGTTTAGTTAATATAAATCCAATCTTTATTTATAGAAATATATGTGTATTTATTTAATATACTTATATATTGAGTATTTATATAATTCATGTTTTAATCAATATAATTATGTGAATTAATTGGATTGACAATCTAGTTAATAAATGTGATTATATAGCTAGGATTATTAATCTTGTATTAATGATTAAAGTAACATATACTAGTTTAATTGAGTTGCAGCTCTTACCTTAATTAATTAGTAGCAGAATTATATAATTTAAATTGTATATAATTAAACTAATTGTTATATACAATTTAATGTTGGTGATGCTTTATTTACTTAATGCAATTTGATTGAGCATGCTATACACGCTAGTTGGAAGTGGTGTTTAATAAAATTAAAGATTAATTTGTCTGAGTTGATCGGTATTAATCTAATTTATAAGTATCGAAATCTATTTGAGCTTATCAGGATTTTAAAACCAACTACTTAATAATGTATTTATCTATGATTAATCTCATGAAAAATATAACTTGATACTAGTTCCTTTCTAATGCTTTTTATATTATTTGCACTATATTTTTTTTTTAAACTATGTTTACAAATCCAAAATCCCAAAAAAATATTTATTTTAATTATTCTTATTTTCTTGTTCTCAAAATATCAAAACCGTCAAAACTTTTTCCTATTAATTGTTTTAATTTAAGAGTTGACAAATCTTTGTGGATTCGATCCCTACTTTCCCTATCTATATAGGAATCGTTAGGTTTAAATTTGAGAGTCATAGGACAGATTTCGTCAGGATGGAATGAGTAATTGATTTCAAAGATGACTAATTGATTATACATGTAATTAATTTCAATATTTTCAGCATGATTGCTAAATATCGCACCCCTAAATGACCAAAATACCCTAAGCCCATCTGACATTATCTCTCAACCCTAAATGACCTTGTTTTTTGCTGGAGATTAAAGTTGTTTAATTTAATTTAGAACCAATAATTCAACCATATCATTTCATGAAAAAATGCATTTTAAGATAAGTTTCACCCTATGTTCACATTTATCTTTATCTTTTTATTTAATTTACATGAATTTTATGTGAATTTGTTGAGAAATATATGTTCTAATATGTATGCGTTTTATGCATATTTTGTTTGATTTTTTGTTGAAATTGTGAAAAAATGAATTGTAATATGTCGGGTGATGATTGAATTTCATTGTATATCATTTTTGAAAGCCTTAAAGCTTTTAATATCTTAGTTTTGATTAAATGACAAACATTGATAAGGACTAATGGCTTTATTGTATTAGTGATGATCTTTTAGGATTCATATATCTAATCCTTGCAAGATCAAAGTTTCAAATCTTCAGGAAAGAGCTTTTGATGTCAAGCCTTGAAGATAAGCGTTTCTGGATTAGATAGGATCTAGAGGTGTAGCTTTAATTCTTTATTTATCTTTGGTTATCTCTAGGTCTATCCCTTTGAGTAATGAGTTCTATAGTTGCTCAATAAGAGTGAAATGATTTTCAAAATGCATTTCATTTAGATAAAACATGAGTTGGGTATTTGAAATGATTTTCAAAATACATGCACATACTTCAAAATTCATAAAATATGGTTTGCAAACTCTTAGAGTTGTTTGGGAACTTGTTCTGCATAGTTTTAATGCATTTGTGGTCGACCTGACAAAAGTGTGGACGACCACAAATCATGCGGTCGACCAGACTTCTCAGAGTATCGTCCGCAGGCTGTCCAGAGTTCTCTGGAACACTTGCGGATGATGGAGCGGTCGACCGGACTTCTGAGCTCATCGTCCGCAGGCTGTCCAGAGTTCTCTGGAACATTTGCGGATGATGGTACGGACGACCCTCTTGATTTGCGGTCGACCGCACTTCTCCTGAGTGGGATTCAAACAGCCATTTTTATGACCGTTGGTGCATACATATAAATACCCAATCGTTTAAACAACTCTCATCAATTACTTTTTGAGCAAAAATCTGATCCTAACACTTCATAGAACCTCTGGAGATTATTTTGAAACCAAATCTTAACATTCATATTGTGAAATTCATCAAAGTGAGATTTATACAAAATCATTGGGGTTCTTGAGCAACTTACAAGAAAACATTACTCAAAGAGGTATTTATGCTTTACATTGATATATCTTCACATTAAGGTGATTTCATATATCAAACTCTTCTTATTCATATCTTGATTGATTTGTTCAAGGTTGCATTGAGCTTAAAACTCTAAGGATTAGAGTGAGCCTTGAACCATAGAAAACTGTGTTTTGTTAAGAGCTTCTTTTTCATTAATTGTTGTAATAGAGAAAGGTGTGTAGACAAGGTTATATTGTAAAACTCAAAGTGTTGAGTGAACCTTGGTTGGTTAAGAGGTTTATGTTGTAAAACCCTAAGGGAATTGGGTGAGCCTCTATTGTATTCTCTATTACTATATTAGTGAAAGGTTTTGTGAAATCCTTGAGTAGATAGCTCAAGGTAGTGGATTAGGTTTTGTTGGATAAACCGAACCACTATAAATCTTTGTGTTCATTGCTTCTTTTCTTAAACTCATCTTTTCATACTTTGGTTGAACACCAAGTGTTTGATATTTGTTATCTTAGAAAGCTTGTTTAATTTAAAGAGGAAAAATCGGTTAAAACCTAATTCACCCCCCCCCCCCTCTTAGGTTTTTCAATTTTATTCTTGATATCTTTTGAAAATTGGTTAAAGAATCGATTTTGGAGTATGAAGTACCTTTGGAGTCGGCTTGCCCGGTAAAAGTTGTTTGAATCACGCTTGTTGTGATCGGCCAACCTAACTGAGCATATTTCCAAACACATGGGATTATGCAATCGGGAACAACTCCTTGTTGTCCGGATTATTTCTTATGGTCATGAAATGTGGGCTTCAAGAAATCAAACAATACATAATCCAAGAAATAGGTACTATGAAAATTTTTAGAGTTAGATACGAAATTACTAGCCAACCAAATCTTCCATTCCTTTGAATGCATCTGTTATACCCGCTAATCGGATAAAAAAACATTAACTTCAAACTCTGAGCATTTTTCGACAAAAACCCAAGAACAAAACATCTAATTCTAACAAAATTAGCCCTAATAGCAACTAAAGAAGCATTGCAAACTTTTATGCAAGTGTCCTCTTTTTAGGAATTGCTACCCCCTGAAGTTTATCTTTTGGTTTCATCGGACTTCAGAAGACTGCGTCATGCAAATAGAGAAATGAGATTGCGTATTGGCTCTTATCGATCAATGTTTTCTTCTTTGGTGAATATCCTCATTGATTTTTGTGATGGAAAGAAAATAGAATGAGGATTTTGGTGATGCAATCTAATTTTTGTGGTTCGTATTTTTGTTTTATTAAAACAAATTTTGGTGGTTCATGTAATAAAGAAAATTAAATTTACAATTCTTTTCATTTTAAAAAAGCTATTTAAATAGTATTTTTAGAGGGAGAAATAAAACAAAACATGGAGAGGTAAAAAAGTAATGAAGGGATGCGTTATTTAGTATAAGGTGCAATATTTAACAACTTTCTATACCATGACACTGTACATATAATCTACTTCAAAGATAATTATACATATTATTGAGCCTTGTCATTATATATAATCAACTTCATTATGTATACACTCAATTTCAAAGATGTTCATTTCTATAGTCGACTTCATCATCATAACCATAAACAACATTGTTATTGCCACCATGAAAATTGCTTTCATGTGATCAAATGAGAGGTCAAATGGGTGGATTTTCAACCATTAGCTAAGTAAAATGTTAATTATATCCTCTTTAGGTACATCAATATGTGTCATAACAATAAAAGAGTTTTGATTTGAGTTTCAGAAGCTAAGTTTGGAGATCTCTTTTCCACTCTATTTATGTTGGAAATCTCCCTTTGAGTGCTACATTTGGGTGTGTTTGGAACTTGTTTAGGGAGTTTGGTTTGGTTGTTGATATTTTTATTCCAAAAAGATACAAGAAGTTGGGAACATTTATTATTCAATTTATGCTTTCGTTAAGTACAAAAAGTAGGAAGCCATTAGAGCTATTTCGCATGGCCATGGTTTATTTTTGGATAGAAGAAGATTGGTTGTTAGAGATGCTGATACATCTAGCGATAGGAAAAACTCGACTATTATTGAGGATTGCAAATCTAAGCATGATGATGGGAGATCTCCCAAGAACAACACTAGCATTGATATGTAAGAGGGTTAGGAAAAACATAGTGATATTTTGTTCACTTATGATTTCTCCATTTCTAATTTAGATCACAGTTGGCTTAGTTGTGCTGCTTTGGGAAAACTTAAAAATAGGTATGCTTTTTGGCAAGTTGTCCAAGAAGATCTGCTTCTTCTAGGTATTGAGGTTAGGCTTGTTCCTATTAGCAATACTAAATTTATTTTAATTTTTGACACAGTAGAGGATAAAAACCTGTTGATTTTTTTAATATTAAGAATTTTTCCTATTCTAGTTTAAAAGTTTGACTTCGTGGAAAGATAATATTTTGGAAAGTGTCTCTCATGTTTTGTTTAAACTTGAGAATATTCCTCTTGCACTTTGGAATAATGAGTTCTTTAGTACATTGGGTAATTATTTGGGAGAAATTCTTGAAATTGCAGAGGTTACAAGTAGGAAATTTTTGTTAGATGTTGCTTGGATAAAATTGAAGATTTTGAGTGTTCATTCTATCCCAACTATAGTGGATAGTTCAACCAACAACTTTAAGTTCAATATTTTGTATATTGGTTCCAGATGCTCTCGTCCATAAAGTTCCAATAGTGGTGGCTGAAACATTGTCAGATTTTGTTGAGGAAGAAGTTGTGGTTAGTTCACCGGTGTTTGTGTTAGAGCCACCGTATGATAACACTAGCAGTCCTTTGTTGTACCCAAAAAGGAAAATTATAGTGATAGTCCCAATTCAACTCTCGGAAGCCTAGCCAATGGAATTTACAAAGGTCAAATTATGGACAATAAAAGAATGAATGGTGAAGAACGCAATAAAAGTTGATGCACGCGTCTGACTTCATCATCCCCAAGAGTTTTGGTCTAAATTAGAGTGCCTATCAAAGTTAAGAAAGCCCGGGAAATGGTAAGACTATCAATAATGAACAAATTGAGTGTGATTGATGCAACAACAATTCACATGCATTTGAATGTGAAGACCACTACACCACTCCCGAGTGGCACGTCGATAATACTATGGATGATATTCATAAAAGGACTATAAATGGTTGTTTTTATAATAATTATAGTAGAGGCTTTAGTAGTGATGACACAATTTTAAATTCGTGCATGTTTGATAAGGTTGGACTAAGCACTTTCACTGTTAGGCTATAAGACACTACTTCTTTAGAAAGTGGCAATTTAGACAACACATTATATCTACAAAGTTGGAAATTGACTTAGGCTCTTGTGGGTTGTCTACTAATATTTAGTCAGGTAGTAGCTTTTGTAACTAGACTTGGATCAAGAAACCAAGGTACAATGGCTACTAAATCAAAACTTCTTCAAATGATGCCTCCTTAGAAATCATTTTTGGAATGGGACATCCGAGAGTGTTCTCAAATTAAATATAGGGTGGTAGTCGCAAATCAATGTCAGATAAAACATAAAAGTCTCGAAGATTTGTGGCCAAAATTATGGGAGCAAGGAGTGTAAATGGTGAACTAAGACTCGAAGCCTTGATAATGAATTATGATATCGCAAGGAGAAACAAGGTGGCCATACGCTGAGAAGCTTAAGCTACTTGGAAGGTAGGTAATTTGATTGGGTTTTCATTTGAGGCAGATAAAGAGCAAGTTATTCAAGCTCTTATTGGTATTGAAGAAGAGATTAATGGTGTTTCTCGTGGAGCTTGAGGGTTTGGATTTGTGTGGAAACTGGCACATTTACTGATTTTTTTGCTTATGAAGATAGTTTCTTGAAACATCAAATGATTGGGATCTAATGAATAACATAGAATAGTAGACTAACTATCATGAAGGCTTGCGCTTGATTCAACTTCAAGAATTGATGTTGCAATCCGCTTGTAGATATCGTTTGTTGAATTCTGAAATATTGTTATTGTCAACATCAATGTTGATCCTACTAAGTGGTTTGCTATTTTTATATTAACTAAATGTTTTTGGTTTGTTTTGTCTTTTCTTTCCTATTCTTTCCTTTTGAAAATGGAAAGTTGATTAGTGGTTGATAGTGCACTGGTGCGAGATAGAAGTGGTGATCTAATCATTGGTGTTTTTTGAGTTGCTGTTGTGGTCAGATTCATTTTTTTATCTAAGTAGAATATGGTTCTATTTTTCTTTTTTCATGGGACATATTTAGTTTTATAAGCTTTTTGTTGGATGAGTTTGTTTCTTAGGCAATTTGTGTTTTTTTGCTGCTTGGTTTTGTACTGTTGGGAGCCTATTATGGCTATTTTTAATATATATATATATATATATATATTTCCTTTAAAAAAACATTGTTACTACCATTAAAAAAACTATTATCTAAATCCAATTTTCAACTTAAAGAAAATAAATTCACTTTTCTAAACTATTATTGAAATTCAGATGATTCCCTAATATAGCCATAATCATAGTTTTATTAAGAAGGATCGAATGTATGTAAATATATTTGCAACTAATGTAGTAATGTACACACAAAAAAAATTGAACAAGTATTTTATTAAAAAAATAGTATAATGTTAAAAAATTAATTGGCATCCATGAAGTAATTTTAATGCTTGGATGTTGTGAGGCAAAAATGTCTATAATGATGAGCCGATTGTGGAGCCCCTCTCAATAGAATAATCCTACATACGTAATTTCCTGTCAAAAATACTTCCATCAAAAAAATTTAATGATTCTTTTGTATATTTGTGCACTTTTTTTCCTAGTAAGTATTGACAATTTGACTCATGAAAGGGCAAACCTATTTTGGGATATGGTAAAGTAGCTCAATATACTGTGAATGGTAGTAACTCGAGTTGACAGGGAATTACCCAATTTTATTGGAGAAAGGAGCGAAAATGAAGTTTAAATTATGAGTATTGAGGGGGAATAAAGATGTTGTTGTATTCAATCTATATCCACTCGTACTCACACTCACTTTATACTCATTTTATATTCGCATATATTTTTACTTAGTTTTTATTAATTACTTATAATTAATTATATATATAAGTGTATATATAAATATACATTTTTTACATATTTATATATATAATTTATAATATTAAAATGACAAACAATACAAATAAAAATCATTCTTAATATTAAAATATAAAATATACATATTTCGATCATTAAAATTGCACATTACATATTACACATCAAATTTAAAGCTCAAACATTACACATCAATAATAAAATACATCAAATGCAAAACTTTAATGAAACAAAAATTTTATTCACAATTTTATCACTAAATCAACTTCATCCAGGTTTCTATTTTGCATGCTCCTATTAACGTTCCAGATTATTAGAGGTATATCGGCATCAAATAACTGGACAAAATCTTTTAATTTATCTAATAGCTCATATGTTGATATTGTTACAATAAGAATTATTTGTATAATTGGAGATATGAACTTATATTCAACGACTAAATCAAGAAATGTTAGTAAATCGTAAAAAAAATCCACATTTAAAATGTCAATCGGTTTAGTGTGCAATTTCATATTGAATAATTGTTACAATATATCATAACATCTGGGTAAAGCTATGAATGCATCAGCATGTTGTATCATTATAACAATTTGTTTGTATTTTAAAATCTAATTGTCTTGTCATAAACAGTACTAAGTGCAGTTAGAATTATACATACTGTGAGAACATGACTATTATGAGTTGCTTGAACAACTACTCCAATTATTCTAAAATTGTCTCATCCATAAACAAGACCAATATTTTAACTGATTAATATTTTTCTCAATTTCAGTGTGGTAAACGCATATGAAACTTTGTTCTCAATTGTCACGCGTCCAAAAAGGTTGGTTGTTTTTACTCTTTGTATTGTATTTTGTTTGATTTTTTTTTTTTTTTTTTGTTCTTTGGGAAGTTAAACTGTCACAGGTTTGCATACGTTTGGATGATGTTTCTTTCATAAATATAGACTAAATGTAAGAAAAGAAATTATTTGAAGGAATTGTAACTAAGGATGTACTTATGAAGAGCTTATTGATTTGTAATAAAAAAGAAATGAAGAAAAAATGAATTTTTGCAAAAACAAAAACTCTATAAATAGAGAGAAGAACACACAAAGGCACATATGACACATCCCATATTTAAACTTTTTGTTTTTTATATCATTTTTTCAACACGGTTTAAAAAAATGTAACAAAATGCCAAAAAAAAAATAGATGATATGTCATTTTATCAAAAAAAAGGTGAAAACATTACACCTCACCTATTTTCTCTTTTGACCTTTTGTGCTATTTTTCAAATCATGTTAAAAAAATGACATAAAAAATCAAAAGTAAAATGATATAAGGTAGCTAGATATATGTGTGTGTGTTTCTCACTCTATATAGGGAGAGTTTTAGTTGGCAAAATTTCATTCATTCTTCTTCAAATTGAAATTATACATTTATTCTTTTTATTTTCTTGCATATAATTACTTCAAATAAAAACTTATTATTCTTCTTCCTTTCTTTAAAATGTGGATGATTCAATCTATAAATTTCATAATTATTACCCTTTCCTCTCTACTAATATATTGACAAAAATATACAATATGAGAATTGAGATATTGCAATTGTTAATGTACATAAGAATGCTCGAGGACATTAGATAGTTAATTGAAGTCAAAATCTCATTGAGTGATGACCATTTACTTACTTTTCTCAAGCATCAACTTGATTTGGATAAAAATAGTTTTGCTAAGAAAATGAGAAGTAAGATATCAAAAGTATGTTAAGATGTGTCATGTGGAACTTAAATCAGAAATGTCGTTCCCTTGGATAAAATAACTTTCATAAAATATAGACTGACTAAAAAAATAGTTAGATAACAACCAATTGACTCTTGAGAGACATATCATTCTGGAAATGTTTGACAAGAATTTTATAAATCATGGAATAAATTCAATGATGAATAATAACGTTATAGTCTCAAGAATTTTATTTTAAAATATCTTGTATCCAAGTTTGTAAAAATATTTGATAAGAAGATAATCAAATATGTAATTTGAATGTATTTCATAAAGTTTGTATATTTTGTATTTTATAAATATATTTATGTAAATTTTATATTTATTAATATACTGATTTATTTATATGAACATTTTTTCAGTAAACGGGGATAGGTATAGTGGCATACTCGCGTAGATTTTATTAGGTATACCTATTAAGATTCAATTGTAGATGGAGACATAGACGAATGACAATGTTTCCCTACATGAACGGAGTTGGAGTAATATTATATGATCAACCCGGCCCATTATGCCATCCGAGGCTTATAACTTGAGAAATTGGAGTATTTAGTCCCTAACATTTCATTTTCATACTTTTTGTTCTTTAAATTTAATTTTGACAGTTTTTATCCTTAACATTTTTGTGTTTTTGATAATTTTAGTCCTTTGAGGAATTGGTATATTTATTTTCTAACATTTTTTTAATTGGTGTTTTGGTTCAAACATTTTTTCGATAGTTTCTTGTCCATAACATTTATTTTTTCATAGCTTTGAACATTTTTTTAAAAAATTTGGTTTGAAAAGCCGGCAAGTCAATGTTGTAGCTGACTTTTCGTAAAACATGTATGGGCAAATTTTGAGCTTAACTCACAATTTCAGAGGAAATGATGCAATCATCATTAACAATGGCATCTTTTCCATCCTTCCACCTGAAAACATTTCAAAATTTCTATCTTCAAAAAAACTTTCATTTTGCAAAATCAACTTGACCTATAAAAGCAGCTTCCTCCAATTCTAATACCCACACTCCAAATCTCATAATTTCCCCCATCCAAACCACCATTGCAAATGCATCATTTTTGCAGCTGTGGTGTACAAAAATACTCTCCAATATTAGATATTAGAATGAGGCAATTTTTTTCCTTATGTGACAGCTCAAAATGGCTTCGGCCCAATTCGATTGGGCTTAGACCACAATATACCATAAACCTTTAAATGAGAAGGCTGATTATCTATAAAACATGCTATGGGCCGGTTTTCTCAATTATTCATATTAAAATTAAATCTCTGCACGTATATAGTGCCTAAATTTTTACTAGCAACATTTTCTTTCTTCTTCTTTTTTATAGTTATTGATTGACAGCTTAATATGAATACAAATTTTCACTCATGAAATTATTATTTTTTTTATTACACGAAAGATATAAATTTAGATGAATGGATTAAATACATTTTACGTGAAATTTTTAAATAAATATAGTCTTTTTAGACTATATGTATTAAAATATTGTGCTACATAAATTGAATAATATGCCTTCTAAATAAAAATGGTTTTGCCTATTTTATTGCCAAGATCAGTAACGTAAATTACATTATCACTTTAGATGATGATGATGTTCACGGTTTCGAGTTAGATATGCTTAATTATTTAGTTGTAGCAGTAGATCTTATACACGTTGAAGGTAATAAACAAACAATTCCTTCCAAGGAAGGAAAGTGCCAAAGTGGTGTGAGCACTGAAATTGTAAAATAGATAAATAATAGCGTAGACATTAAAAAGCGTTTAAAAGTTGGGAATTTAAGAGCTTTAAACTTTAAAAGTAGGCTCGGTTCACGATCCCATCCATGGACCAGATTCGTGTATAAATTTCCACGTGTCCTTTTTTTTCCTCTTTTTAAAAATTAAAAGTTTAATAATTAAAACTTTTTTCTTGTTCGAACAATCTCTTCTTTAATAGAAGACATCCACATTTCAAGACTTTGTTTCAACATAATAGTAAAAAAGATCACGTATTTTTACGATTGAAGCAATGATTTCATATCGGAAAATTATGCACCATATACCCTAAAAGTTCTCCAAATCATTTATGATATAGATTAAGACTTAATTAAAAATCCTCCTTACTTAGGGATCTAACAAGTGATGACTTCCTTTTCATGTGGGAATTCAGCACCTTAATATGATATTACCGCTAAACATATTCCTCCAGACTGATGAGTCCATATCGTTTCCAGTAAAAAAATTTGGGCAAAATTTCCCCAATGCACATGAACTTTCCAAAAGTACCATAGATTCACATAATGCACTAGAACTTTCATGTTGATCTATGGGAAGCCTTTTCATCATCTACTGCAGTTAAAGCCTCAAATTCATAAAACATGTGTCTTTTGTGTGTCAATTTAAAAGGGCATTTTCTTCATTACAAAATACCTCATGCGTGGAAAAAATTTCCCTCCAACAAATTTGACTTTGAATGGCATGTTTCCCAACAAATTTCTTCAATTTTTATCTATTTAGGGCACAAAATTTAGCTCAATAGATGAATAAAATCACTACATCGAAATATAAGATGCCCATAAGTAGATCTACAATGTCCATTTGTTACTGGGGGGGGGGGGAAATGAGCATCCTAAAGACGTTTGGACAGACAAACATGAATCATTCAAGAAGATTTGCATCTTTCAGCTTGAAAGAGGTAAATTTCAATTCTCCTTATTTTTCTTGCAACTGATGGTGTCTAATATGATATTAAATACCAATGGTTGGAACGTGTACTTTTTTTGTTTGTTCTCTAAAGGCCGAGGAAAAAGGTTGTGAATTTTTCCAATGAGTTGATCCGAAAATTTACAGTACGTCAGTTAAAGTTATTCCAGGTCTTTTGCACCATTTAAGAGCCATGAATGGAGAAATTGGGAGTATCACTTCATCCCTCCAAAATACATAAGAGAATAGTCAAAACTAAAGATAAAAACCAAACATTTGAACCAAAATGCTTCAAGATGGAGGTTTAGGTGCCTTGTCCTAACTTATGCAATGGCTATTTTCTGGATATTGTGTATATTACTTATAATTTCATCTACTGATCATCAAAGGAATGGAAATAAGTTGATGATGCTCAATGGTTGAACAATGTGGACCTTGTTTTATTAGGAATTGTGAAGTTTTTAATTTGGTGTTTTTTTGGGGGGAGGGCAGGGCAGGGGCGGAGCCACATTGAGACTAAGTTGGGCTATAGACCAACCTTAAATAAATAAAAAATTTAGTTAAAATTTTGAAAAGTCCAATCTCAGACAACTGAAAAAAACATCTCTAGTTAAACTTAAAACCCAAATTTCAAATCCACTCCCGCAATTATGCAATTCTCAAATCCAAATTTCTCAAATATAAAACCTTTCATCTCAATTTCTTACTAATTCCCAAATTCCTTGCGAGGTTGTGGTGTCTGTGGCTTTTTCCTGCGTAGCTAAAGCCTGAAGTAGTACTCAAATTCTATTTGCTTTGTTGAGCATTACGAGAGAAATCTCTGAATATTTTAAGTGCAATGGATTATGTTTTAACTACTAAATCTTTGCTTAAAACTTTGAGATATGATGGTTTCATTATTCTTCTCAAGGATATGAAAGAATTTTGTATCAAGTTTGACATTGGCATATCTCACATGTAAGCTCATTATAAATCTACTACAGGTTATTTATGCCAACAAAAATTATTCAATCACATTTGAGCACCATTATAAGTTTGATGTCTTTAATACTATAATAGATTATCAAGTTGAAAAACTAAATAGTAGATTCAAAGATAAGTCTGTTTAACTTCTTAATGTTAGTTGTGCTTTGGAGCCTAAATATAACTTTAAGTTACTTAAAGTTGTTCACAACTATCAACTTGTTGTGAAGTTCTATCATCTTGATTTCACTTCACAAGATTTACACCATTTGAAGATGCAGTTACAACAATATAAGCTTGATGTTGTTGAAAACGAAAGATTTCAGGATTTATCAACTATTTCTGAATTATGTCAAAGACTGATTGAGACAAATAAGTTAAATTTTTACAATTTAATTGACAGATACATTTTTCATTTGTTATGATATATACAATATATATAGTTGAATTGTCTACTTATTTATTTGAATTGATAGATTAATTTGTCTTGTTTTGACTCTTCCTATTTCCACATCAACTATAAAACGAGCTTTTTCATCAATAAACTTGTCAAAACATTTTTACGTAACAAAATGGAAGAAGAGTTTTTTTGCAGATTTTATGATTGTTTATATTGAAAGAGAGTTGGCAAAAAACATTGATAATAATACAATGATTAATGATTTTTATTTGAAGAAGAATCGAATAGCACAATTGTAATAGTATATTTATTTCATATTATTGAAAATATTAAATATTAGATACTTTATTATATGTTTTGGACATTTTAAATATTTAGACATGTTTATGTTCAACCCTAGGTGATAAAATTTTCTGGCTTCGCCCTTGAAAGAAGGGGATAACATGAGACAGTTATTCTCACAAACACTTTGTTATAATGTAGGTCTGGAATGCTATCTATGTTGTGATGGAACCAACTTTGCATGTGTTTATGGAATGGAAACATCTATTCAAGATTATTGTGTTGGTTTAATTAATGAAATATTGAACGTTGATAATGGTTTGTTAAGTCATAAGATTCAAAGGTTTTAAATTGGCATACACAAATTTAAAACCCGTTGCTCACATTTGTGTCTAATTTTCCTATAGGTCTTGTCCCTCTTTTTCTTCTCCCTCCTAGACATGTCCTGCCCTAATCACTCCTACTCGATTAAGCCTCACAATGCACTCTACAACTTCAAATCCTTGTTGAAAAAATCACAAAATCCTAGCTACTTAGATGTTATCACACATTGGGAAATGTTTTGAAAATGTTTTGAAATCCGACAAAAGCACATATTGAGATGAAAGGTGAAATTGTGTATTTTCTCTTCCTTTTCTCAATTTTCAAATAATAAGATAACATTTTGTGATAATGAAAATGCTCTTTTAAATTGTCATGTGTTTGATATATCAAAGGCTTTAACTGCATTAAATGACAGAAGTGTATCCCATGGGTCAATTTGAAAGATTGGGAGAAAAAAAAGTCAAATTTTATAGTTTGAGTGCATTATGTGATATTGTTGTAAAGTTCAGGTGTATCAGGGATATTTTGCCCAAACTTTTAGGAATTTAGTAAACATAGAATTTATTTTACTAAATGTATCATCCATGACCAAAATGTTAATCTCATATTTTTAGTAGATTTTCATGTCAATCTCATATTTTTAATAGATTTTCTCTCTTGCACCCCTTAAGCAATCCCTATCCCACTCCATCACACATGCATCCTATTGTGCAAAGAACCCAATAGCACAACCTCGTGATTTCATTTCACAAATCCATCATTTTATTTATTATTTTTTCACACCAAATTAATTACACAACATTGTTAATCATGCAAATTACTTCACAATGAACTTAAATTTCATATGATAAATGATATGTAATAATGTATACTAATATTTATAGATGAAGAATACTTCCAAATTTGTAGATTTTTGCTTTGAAAATAGGGAAGCAATTGAGATAGGTCTTTTGGAGGGATTTAAGGGCAATGGATGGAAAAATCAAATATTATATTGTTGTAATTAGTAATTAGATGCTACATTTAGAAATAATCATTTTGTATTAACATGGTTGATTAATAGTTAATACAATCGCCATCCCATTTCAAATTCAACTTTATACTCATATTCAATTACAATCGCAACAACAAAATCATATGAGTGCTCTATCATTTTCATCCAAAAGTCAATATACATTTTACATTCTACAAATAAGTTAACTGAGCAATTATAAGGATCGAACAAACCCCAAAAAATCTTATCCACTACTCTTATCATTTGGTCTTGAAGTTGCTTAACTACAATCATCTTATTTTATTTATCTAAATTTTCTTGTATGGAAAACATGAGGTTTGGTTTGGATTGTAGATGGCAGTAGTTGTGTAACATCAATAAAGAGATATATAGTTTGAATTTGGATTACGAAATTAGGGAATTGATATAGAAGGTGATTATTTGACTTCTCAAAATGTAGAGAGGATGTGTTAATGATGGAAAAATGGAAGGAAAAGTTGAAGAAGAAACTAGAAAGGGAGACAAAAGAAAAGTACATCGTCCCCATGAGTATAGCCGAGTTGGTAAGACATGTGGTGATATGAGAGAAATCCTCCGACAATGCAAGTTCGAATCCCTTTGAATTGTGAAAGTTTGTCTTGAGATTTGAATCATCTTGACTCTTTCTCTTTCATTCGGAAATATTCCTCAATTTACAACACGACTAATTAAGGAAATCCTGATATTGATATAGTAAAGAGCAAACATCTCCGGATTTAAAAGAAAGTGCCACATCTCCGAAAGTGGCACATCTCGTCAAAAAAAAATACATCGATAGTAAAATACTTTTACACATACCATGAGTTCGTGTGCTCTGAGTCTTGCTTCCTCATTTCTTTATATATAATAAAAAAATTAGAAAGTAAAAGATCAATTTAGCCAATAAAAACGGAGATGTGGCACTTTCTTTTAAATCCGGTTCAGAAGTGGGCCCGTGAACCGGATACACCTATAAATTATGGTGTGATAGAACAGGAGAGCATGTCACGTGCCCGGTGCCTGCAATTACTTTGTATTTACGGGTCACTTCACAGTTCACATGCATACCTATCCCTTCAATTATTATTGTTATTTTTATCTTGTTTGGGTGGGGAAGAAAAGGTCTTTGAGGATATAATTGCGTGCACAGTAAATATTTTGGTTACAAATTGAATATCTAAGTGTAGCAAGTTGATGATTCAAAAAAAAATGAAAAAAATGGTTATAATTTATTTTAGAATATACAAAGAATTGATTGAATATCAATTATGCCCTTAAAATGGTAATTTCCTTTAGCAAAAAAAAAAAGGAAAAGAAGAAGATAATTTCCATAATCACACCTATCATTTTTGTCTTAAAAGGTTGAAAAAATATTTATTGTCTTGTGTACTACACAAATCTTTTGACTACTGACTAATGAGTGCCCGTTCATGTTCCAACACCTCAATGATATTGTTTATTACTATATTTTTCATTTGGAATTAAAAAATTTATATTTTAATTTTAAAATATTTACTTTATAAAATAATCATATTTTACACATAATTTTCACTAATAATTTTTTAATTAAAATTATTTATACCTAAGTGTAGTCTCACAATTAATCATAATTATAACTACAGTCATAAAGTATTTATAATGTCAAAAGTTTTCTTTAATTTTATATTGAGTCTGAGTGGAAGGGAAATTTTTTTTATATATCAAGTGTACTTTGTTTTTGTTATATCACAGCATACCAAGATAAATCAGTTGTACGGCCCCAAAACTAGTTCATATATAACGTAGAAAACAAATCAAAATTCTGAAACAGTAAAATTCCAATATAACTCAATTTTAGAATTTGAAAGCTGAAAATCTAACATAAAACCAAAAAAAAATCACCTACTTTTGTTTTTTTTTTTTAAAAGTAAAATAAAACAAATATTTTGTTACTGCCCGGCTGATTTTTTTAGCCAGAGAGGCTCTGACTCTGCTACCAGTCCCTTCCCTTTCCCGCTGCTCTACCATCTGCCTTGATGACAAATTTGGAACTGTATAAAATGTCTTTCTTTCCCCCTCTAAAAAAGAAAAAAAGAAATGCTGATAAGTTGATGCATAGCCATTAGTGCATGTTCCAAAGATCAGTGCCTGTAATTGTAGGAGTACGAAGCTCATGCTTCAGTCCTTTTTGAAATTGACTATTCTTTCTGACATGCTATCCCCCGTATAATCTGGCACTTCGTGTTGCAGCAGTTGGGGAGCTCTTCGGCTGATGAAACTCATCCGCTGGATCATTTAACCCGAAGCTTTTGCTTCAGTTATTTCTCAAGTTCTTTGGTAACTATAACAGTTTACTACTTATTCAAATCATAATTGAATTTAATGGTCATATTTTTATTCTATTGATATTCGAAATTAAATACTTATTTTATTATTATTATTTTTTTATCTAAAATTTCATTAATAATCTTATTAATTAAATATTTATATTTCACTAGGTAACTCAAATATAATCATTTAATTTTGAACAAATGGAATAGCATTCTATTTTTGCAAGTACAAAAGGTTTTGATATCCCAATTTTTATTAAATGTCTGATTTAAATGTAATTTCTAATTTTGTCAATAACATGAGTATTAAATAAATATTATAATTGTATTGACATTTTCTATTTTTTTACTTAATGATAATAATATATTTTATTTATTTATTAACGAACATAAAATTTTATTATCAAATTGTAATATATATATATATATATATATACACACCTGAAATTAATGTGTCAACTATCAATGGAATGATAGATCAAACATACTTAATTTTTATTGTGATTCCAAGTTGTTTATAATTGTTTTAATAAAAAGAATGAGAAACATAATAATAAAATTCTCAATTATATATCTTACATCAAGACTCGAATCCTATAAAATCGAATATGAATTTACTTTTATAGATTGTTGAAAAATTAGATTTCGAATATGAATTCTTATAATCCCTAGCCACACTTGGACCTATTTATATAGCTCGGAAACACTCTTACACATCACAAGACTCGCCAATCTAATATTTCAAAATTCTCTATATGAAGGTACATCATGTCATCCAATGAAGAATTTATTTTTTCCCTTGTCTTTAAAAAAATAATAATAATGATAAGCAAAACCAAGACAAATAGCGAAATTGCTCAAGTGATCTGGATGGAACTCACTTGGAAGTATTGGAGAATAATTTTAAAAATAAAGTTGAAGGAAATGAATATAGATATCCACAGCATGGAAATTTGTGTTAATTAGTTGTTTAAGCTTTTTGTTTGACTTTAAAAAAATTATGTGTGTTTTTAAAATAAAATAAAAAACAAATCCCAATTTTATTGATTTTTTTTTATGTTGATGGTTAATTTAGTAATAATGTTAGACAGAACAACCAAACTGATATTTATTTGTTTACAAATTTAAGAACTCTTTTGATTCCTTTGTAAAATTTAAGGTATATACTGAAAGATCTGTCTAATTTTCTAGGAACCAAAATGAAATTAACCAGAGATGCTGAATTGAGCTGTGTACATTACATACAACAATGATTGCACCAAGATATCAAATCATACTCATACAGTGTCTTCGTCGGCTAGATTTTATCTAAAGATAAAGACAGAATAATGCCATTTACATCGCTATCTCGTAGTCCTGCCTGATTGGGGAGTATTAATTTGTTGAGTATTTGGAGAAATTACTACAACTCCAACAGTGACATATAAAAAAGAAAAAAGACCTCATTGGTCATGAAACTGTGGATTTATCATATAGTTTGTTTGATCAAATTTATGTAGTTCTTGTAATTACGAATCAAGTACTTAAATTATTAGTATAATTGTAATGGCATCTCTAAATTCTTGATTTTGAACTATCATTAAATTAAATTAAACTGTGGGATTGAATAGAGGAGAAACCTATCTACTTGATTCCCGCTCGGAGATTCCCTATAAACAAAACATTATGAAGGCAGTACTTTATTTTATCCCTCCACTATGTTGGATTACAAAAGGTTGGAGAGCAACTCGCGATCCACTCGGTCAAAGCTCGACTCGAGTTCGGTCCACTTCAAGTTCGAGTTAAGCTCGAGCCGGCTCGTTAAAAATTCGAGTCGAGCTCAAGTTTAAAATTAGTTGACTCGTGGCTCGTCGAGCCGCTCGCCAGCTTGGCTTGAAATTTATCTTTTATTTGAGATCGAACCAGCAAAATATAGTCAAGCTCGAGCTCGACTCGACTCGTTTGCACCCCTAGGTTGGATCCAAACCACGACACTAGACATACTTTCGAGGTTTCTCTAGAAGAGGAATATTAAAACTTCAGGGATGATTTCCATGGCAATCCCAAATAGCTTCTTGGATTGATCAAAATTCAAATTCTTGGAATATTGTTTGGATACTGCCACGAAATCGAGACCGATTGATTGGAATATTGTTTTCGGAAAGCTATTTATATTAGTTTTAGAGAATTATTTATTATAATATTCTCACGGTTTTAAAAATGTTTGTTCACAGTTTATTATGCCATAAATATGCATTTACTGATTAATATATACAATATCGTCAACAATACTTATCAGTTTGGAGCCAACATCATCAATCTAATCCCTCTCAATCAAACACACAAAATATGTCGTGCCAAATAATTAAAAAAAAAACAACACGATTAAATTTACATAAGTTTGATAGTCAATTATGACCTAAGTTCTTCTCAACCAAAAAATTATGACCTACGTTCACAAATAGAAAGATCGATATTCATATAGCCATCAGGATTGAAAAAAAATACACATTAACATGGAAAATGTAAAATGATTCTAATAAAATTCCAAGACTTATTCTAAATCTAGATGCATGAGATATTGATTTTTTTTTAAAATAGAATAGTGACTCTTTGATACACATCATCCCTAATTTAAAAAAAAAATGTCTAAAAATGAACTAAATGTTTTCGACAAAAAAAAAATCTATAAATAAACAGTATATACATACATATAAGCCATTTAGGTACTTGTTAAAAGAGGAAAAGAAAACAAGGGTTTTTTTAGAAAGAAAAAAAAAGTGATAATGTTCCAAAAGAAAAAAAAAGACTGGGATAATTTAGTTGTGCCACGCGCAACAACAAAGCGTAGGGTTGAAGGCCGATGGCTGATTGAGAAGTGCGGAACCGGTCGTGTTTCTGATCCGAAGGTGAGCCACACATGATACCTGACAGCATAATAGTTGTACTTACTGCTGTGATTGGGGTCTCATGCAAATTGCAACAGTCAGCGCGTGAAATTTAGGCTTTTGTCTTAACCCTAGTTATAGTAGTGTAACTAGTGTTGTATCTAATGACGTCGCCCCTCACCCAACAATATTTATATCAAATTAGTCGTTAAGTGGTGCCGTCACACGCTAAAAGAGGCAGTTACGGCTTACGACTCTCACTGCTCATCAACTTTGGCCTTTTTCCACAGTTTTTGGGTTAATTTCAATTTGTTTCTAAACTCAAAGGATACTGCGGGTCAATTAAAATACTAAATTTGCCCATAAATAAAAACTATAAAACATGGATCTTTGTTTAATACTCTTTTTATTAGAAAAATTAACTTAAATATCCACTTTTTTATTTAAATAAGAAGAGTTTTTAACCTTAAAAAAATTATTACAATATTTTTATTATTAATTTGATTATTAGTGAGACCACATGAGTTAATAAATACAAAATTTTAAAGTTAAGGATATTACTAATGAAACTTTAAATACAAATTTATTTATTTTTTATAAAGTGAACTTCCAATTTCATAAATTTTAAAAATATAAATATGAACATTTAAAAGTAATATGTATATCGTTTCATATTTTTACACACAAATTTAAAAATAAACATTTTTTAAAAATTTTAAAATAATTTAATTTATAAATATTATATTATTCAAATTACTATATAAAAAAAGGATTGATGACCATCATATTTAAAATAAAAAATGGGATAAGAGTAAACAAGAGTAATATTAAAAAAAATCAACAAATAGTTTTAAGCATCTATAAAATGATTTTTATTTTACGAATATATATTTTTCACTATAAAACAACTTATACAAATTACATAGAGTAATTGCTACTTTTGGTCCCTAACATTTTTATGCATTACAAATCTAATTCTTCTTTCTTTTTTTAGGTAATTTTTAACCCAAACATTTTACACAATGTGATTTAGATCCTTTCAATGGGAATTAAGCTATTTTTTGACTGGGTCACCACCAAACCACATTGATATAGGGGCATTAATGGAAAATTGCCTTTATTGTGCCAAACTATTTTTCACATGATATGAACCTCTTACCATGATTAAAATTTATCAATGAAGTCCTAATAGGTCATACGAGACCATATTGGCACAATGCAATTGATGATTTCCCTGAGTCCAATCTCCTATTTGACTCCAAGTTGCTCAAGGACTTCTTCCATCAACCTCTAGATTTTGGACATTTTCTTCTAGCATGAATTCAACAAATTGCAAAGAAAAAAAGAGAGTTAGAATTGGGGTCTTTAGTGGGTTTTGGACCTTTAAATGTGGGAGATAAAGACGATTTTACATTAATGCTCTTGTATTGATGTGATTTGGTGGTGATCGGCTAGAAAATAGCTTAATTTTTGTTAAAATGACCTAAATCATGAAACGTAAAAATATTAAGTAAGAAAACTAACTTAAAAAAGGAAAAAAGAACTAGATTGAAATGTGTAAAAACAATAGGGACCAAAAGTATCAATTACACAATATACATATTAAAATAGAGGTAAAAGTATTTCTTTTTCAGATAAACAACTGAAAGGTCTGCTGTTAAATTTTAAGAAATTAAACTAGAAGAGACTAGCATGATAATATCGTAACAAAGCTAATAAATACTTATAAAATTTCGTAAATGATTTTTATTCTTTTTTTATAAAAATAACTATCTCACTTTAAAAGGACTTACATTTTCATTTGAAGATAGTATTTTTTATTTCCAATTTGATAATTAAGTTATGACTAAGTTAAAGTAAAGACTTATTTCTTTTAATTCTTTCAAGGGTTAGCTTGACTTTGCAGTAGAGAAATATGATTATAATAATTATAGTTTTATGGAATTTAAAGGTAATTTTGCAATGTAAAAATAGTTATTGTTGAGATACTTCAACTTTTTCTGAATTCAAAAAATTTCACAATTTTAAACAGTAAACACTCAAAATCATTCTGTTGCCAAACAACTTGAGAAAAGACATTTGGAGTTAAAATATCTATTTGAATTTTTGAACTCTAAACATGCTCCATAAATAGGCCTTGCATGTTCAGTTCAGATTTTTAACAATACTCCTAAATTTAATTAGATTTTTATTTATTTATTTAGAGGGGTAATTGTCCAATCATAAAATCCAAAAGAAAACAAATTGATTTTCAAGTTCATGTCAATTATTACTTTTTTTATTGAAAATATCTCGAATTAATTAAATTTATATTTGTACAATTATTTTAGTTTTTAATATTCAATTGAACTTGTTAGTTTTTTAGAAAAAGAAAGTATGTTCTTTTTTAAAGAAAAAAAATCTCCTAACTTTAATAAAATTGGGGTGTTAAAAAAAAATGGTTTGACGTTTATTTATTTTTGATACTATTTTAAATTTTTAAATTTATTCGATTTAAAGTAAATTGAATAAAACCCATCTAAATTGATTAGGTGCAATTTAAATGAAATTTCAAGACATTCAAGGTATTTGAAAAAATAAATACCCTTTTTTTCTTTGCATCATATGGGGGAATTATATTTACAAATAGGCATTTAAATAATTATTTGCAAAGCCTTTAAATGAGAATTTAAATACTCTCTCATTTTAAAATTGAATGTCAACATTTTCATTTTGAAATGTTCAAAATTAAATATATACTTTCTTTAAATAAATATATTTTGCATCTAAATTATTTAATTAGATTTGCAAGATTTATACTCATTTTCCACAACCATCAAATAAATTTTTTTATCCATGACTTAATAATGCATTCATACAAAATGACTCTTTTTTTTCTTCTGCAAGTAGTAGTTAAACAACGCAAGTTCTAAATGTAACACATTTTTTTATTTTATTTCTTTTAAAAAAAACCTCCTAAACCCTCTCTCAAACTCTCCTGACTCTCTATCTAATTATGACACAAAAAATGCAATTTTGAACGTAATTATGAAAAATTCATTGTTAGCATAGGCTAGTAAACACAAATTACGTCTCATTTATCTCATAATCTTAAAAATTTAAAAATTTGTCAAAGAAGGATGAGAAAAAAAGATTCCCAAATTATAAGTCAAATTAATGAAGCAATATATGAAATTTAGAATATTGAATGTGGCATGGCTCATCCTCAACATTCTTGGAACATATTTGTTTTATATTTGTCCCATATGTATTTTCAAAAGAAAGCAAATAAAATGTATAGGTATAAAATTAAAATTAGAGGTGTTAGCAACATTAAAATGTATTTACTTAGATTAGTCGATGTGTGATCATGAAAGCCCATGTACTAGGTGAGAAAGGGCACGACCCATCCGACCACTCCTCCTTCTTTGGGCCACAGTTGACTCGATCGCGATCGAACCATTCGATTGGCATTCTTTAGACTGTAGTCAACTTATCTTATCAGTGTGTCCTTCTTCGGACTATGGTTAGCCCTTCTGCGCATAGTGGCTGGCATGAATACTTTCGCCATGCCAAGTTTTACCTTCAATAAAAAAAAAAATGTTACATTTATCACACCCATTAAATAAATATTTGTATTATTGTATTCGATCCATAATATTACTCTCATTTAATTTTGTAAATGTGATTTTTTATTCTTTATTAATGCTTATAATTACATCATTTTAATATTTTATTTCTAAATTTTCAATATAAGGTAACTTGATATTTAGAAAAGGGATAATTTAATCATTTTTATTACTACTTACATGATAATTTTCATAATTTTTGTGTAAATTCTATTTGATAAGACAATTAAGTGTTTACAATTAACTAGTTAAATATTAAATTACTCTATATGTCCTAAATTAAATTTCAATATTTTTATTTTAAATCCAAAGTTGAATATTCACTTCTTAAAAATAAGTATATTTTTTATTTAAAGTTCCATTAACAATCATTTTTAAAAAAAAAACAAAATCTTAATTAAAAATATTTATGTTGTATTAAGTTATATGATCACATCATTAATAATAATAAAAAGAAAATATCTTACTAATTTATTCAATGTAAGACTCCCTTTATTTATTATATTAAATAAAATGGCAAAAAGTGTCACATGCCTTTAAACTTTTATAAATTTTGATTTTAGCACTCGAATTTTTATACTAATGCATGTATTCAAACATTACAAAACTATCAAAAAATGCACTTAAAATTTTTTGTTATTAATGCATGTATTAAAACTTTTCAAAAAAAAAAATGCACTTATGTCCATGTAATTAAGAGGAATTTTTGTTATTTTTAACAAGAATCTAAACTCATTGTTCTGTTGGATTTGTTTTCAATAGCTAGCCAATTTGTAGCTACAATTTTATCGATACACTCAAATTCTAATTACCGCTTCTAACTCAATTCGGTGCATTTTCATTTATCTTTTTACATTATCTCAAATTTTTCTTCTAATTTTGTTTAAATGTTTTTGTTATATGTTTTCGTTCCAAGTTATTTCATTGTATATTCTTTTACCTTATACTAATTATTTATTTTTTAATAAAATCTCTTTGACTTTAAAAAAATAAAAATTTGGGAAGGGATACATATAATCTAAATGGAAGAAATGAGTTTTTGTGAACTAGAGAACAATTAGTTTAGTTTCTTATTAAGAATGACAAAAATTCCCTTAATAAAATGGCATGAGTGCAATTTTAAATAATTTTGTAAAGTTTGAATGCATGCATTGATTATAAAAAAAAAATTAAAGTGCTCTTTTTAATAGTTTTGAAAATTTTGAGTGTATGTATTGGTAAAAGAAAAAAATGTTCAAGTGGTAAAACAAAAAAAATTGTGAAAGTTTAAATGCATGTTAACACTTTTTACCCTAAATAAAAATATAGACATCTAAATCCAGATGAAGAGAGTAATGAATTAAGTGTTTTTAGACAAGATAAATTAACAATAGCACAAATTATGATAAAGCTCTTATACTATCTATTTTTCAGGTTCCATTTCTCTTGTAATTTTTTTTTTGAAATAATTTCTCTTGTAGTTCAAGATAGTTAATTGCAATTACTTAGGGGTGTCCCCAACATTGAATTCAATGTAATTAAGTCTTGTGAATTTTCATGAATTTTAATAGAATTACATGAAATTCTATGTCACATAATTTGATGAAATTTTATTAGACTTTATGTAACAACATGGATAGAACAAAATTTTATACATAAAAAATATATAGGAGAACTAATATATATTTAAAACTGACTCAATCAATTTTTTTAATGGATTTCGTGATTGATTTTCCATTATCTTTAGTTTTATCATTAAAAAAATTTGAACAATAATTTGAAGATGAAACAAATAACAATTTTGTCTACACCAAACCAAATTGATGTGTGAGTTATAATATAATATATCAAACCAAGTAGATGGATTACATGAAATTTTATACCATAATTTTTTGTGAAATTTGGTGAATTTTTATTGGAGTTTTTAAAATAAAATAAACAGAATAAACAAATCAATATATGTGTAAAACATTATTGTAGTAAAAATAAAAATATAAGATTATGATAATCAAGTTGAGAGATATACATGATATTTTATTTTTATATTAGTTTTTAAAATTTTTTATTGGTAATAAATAGACAAATTTCACGAAATTCTAAAGAATCATGGTCGGATTTGTGAAATAATTATTTATTCATATTTTTTACTTAAAGTTCCATCAAATTCATTTTAAATTCTATTAAAAATAGAATTCCATTAAAATTTATAAATTTTTGAGGATACTGAAATCTTATGCAATCAATTAAATTCTATAGTGAGAATATTGAATTTTGATGAATTTTATAAAATTATATATTAAAGATATTTGAAATATTATAAAATTTTAAATTTTATCAAATTTCATAAAAATGACAGCATCCTTAATGTTCATCTCAGGGAATACAATGAATGGAAGTACTTATTATTAACTTCAATATAAGCATCTACAAATTATAGATGTTTTCCCTCATTATCGAGTTTTTTGGTTGTAAAATTATTGTCTCTTTCGTATATATATACCTAACGATCCATCTAAAGAAAAGTAAACAAAAATAAAAATAAAAAATTCAGAATTTTTAGCGGACCATGTTGTGAGCCAAAATCAAACATTTTGGCAACTCTCATTCATCTTTTGGTAATTACTTGAAATAATGAAATTCACAGCTTTCCAAAAACAGTCAAATATCTTTTTCTGGAAATAGCTTTCCTTTTTTTCCCCCAAGAATTTACCACGAATTTAAAAATTAGACGTTATTTATTCATAAAAATATATATGGTTCCTAAAAAAAAAAAAAGGGATTAAGATACTACCATACAACTGCTAAAAAAAAAAAGGATACTACCATTCAACTGCTAAAAAAAGAAGAAGATACTACTACCATACAATATAACTGAATCAAAAGAGAGAGAAAAAACCCATAAACAATGCAGTTGTTGCTATCTATAAAAAAAAATAAAAATGCAGTCGTTTTATTTTAACAATATAGTTGTTAAAATGAAACTTATATCCAAAATTCAGGCAATCCACAATCTTTTTTTTTTTTTTTTTGGCAATCCACAATCTACCTTTAGATCCTTTGTAGAAGGAAGAAATAAAAACCCTAACCCGTATCCCCACTATTCTCCCCACGCCCGTTGCCCGCTGTAAGAAGTATCCCTCTACAACTCTAAATCTTAGCCCTTCACTACTTCATCCAACGGCTATTGCCACCTTACCCCAACTCTTTATAAGCCCTAGGCCTTCTCCTACCTTACTTCACTGTTCACTGTTTCTCTCTGCTTCACTCAACTCTCAAACACACTCAGACCCTCTCAACTAAACCCTCACTCCTCTCTCTGAAAAGATGACCTGCTCTCCACCCTTTCGCGATCACTGATCTCTCTCTTTAGATGAGGAAAATTTTCCAACTTTTGCTTCAATGGCAAACCTAACTTAGTAGTACAACCTGTAATTATCTCAATTCATTAGCTTAAAGTTTTAATTTTTAATTTCTTGAAGTTGCATATGGAATTAAATCGAATTTTTATCGATTTTTCCTTGTTTTTCACTCTAATTTTACTTAAATCGGAAATTTGAGGTGCTCTTTTGGGAGGGTTTCGGTGCTTTTTTGATTCTCCTTCTAAAAGATAAAGATTGTATAGATACGGATATTTGTATGAATAGGAGATGATTACCGATAGCTATTCGAAGTTGATTTCGGAGATGGGAATGCGATCGATGATGAGAGGAAGCGATGATTATAGCGATGAGTTGGAGATGTTGCTGAGGGAACAACAGCAACGGCGGCAGCAAGAAGCCACTGATGTCGAGAGAGACCTCAACATTTACAGAAGCGGCTCCGCGCCGCCGACCGTAGAAGGATCGCTTAGTGGGTTGTTCGGCGGTGGTGGCATCGCTGGCCTTGACCGCGGGGGCCTGTCTGAAGAGGAGATAAGGTCTGATCCGTCGTACATTAAGTACTACTACTCCAATGTGAACCTAAACCCTCGGCTCCCACCCCCGCTTCTGTCTAAGGAGGATTGGCGGTTTGCACAGCGGTTGCAGGGTGGCGGTGGTGGTAGCAGCAGCAGCGGTAGCTCTTTGGCCATTGGTGACAGGAGGAAGGTGGCTGGGGTTGGTGTTGATGATGGTGCGAATAGTGATAGGTCACTGTTCTCAGTGCAGCCGGAATTTGGTGGTAAGAAAGAAGAGAATGTCATGGATCCCCGGAAAGAATGGGCTGGTGATGGACTTATTGGGTTGTCGGGAATGGGATTGGGGAGGCGGCAGAAGAGCTTTGCTGAAATAATTCAGGTCTTGCAAATTTTATTTGATGATAATATTTTAAGTCTGGGTTTTGCTAGCCTAATATTTTGACATGTATGTGCATGGTAATAGTATTATGAGATTGCTGGTTCTCCTAATCAATTGGAGATGTTCATAGAGTTTTGTTTTTTGTTGTTGTGGATGTATTATCTTTGCATTTTTCCTCTGTAGCACTGGTAGAATTATTTTGATGAAGTTAATGACGTATGCTTCTGATCAGCAGACGATGTGTATAGTTGGTCCCTTTTATTTCCTAACGATGAAAATCTAGTATCCATGGGCCAGTGAATCCCTCACTTATATTACTTGCTACGATATGCATTTAATTTAATAGGTTTTGATGGTTGAGTTATACTAGATTTTCTTCTTGCTGTCTGCTACTATTTGGTTGAAACTTCTTTTAGTTGTTTGTTTTGCATATTGCAAATAACATGTCACTTTTGTTTGGTTGTGTGATTACGCATTTCATTCTAGAAGTCGTTTTAAGCAATTGATCATGGTGGGAAGATGAAAAGAAGCATTGGTTCTATTACTATCTGATTCAAAGATTGGCCCTGCACAAATCTTGTATTAAATAATTTAAAAAATTTCTGATTTTTCGTATATGCCAAAGTGGAATCATTCTTTGTTCTTGTTATTAATACATTATGCCATATCTTAGGTGTATGCTTTTCTTCCAATCAAATGAGTTAATATTCTCTTTCTTAAACTACCAGAGGGAAGATCTTTGTCTCCTTTAAACATTGTCACTATGGCCAAAATTAGTATTCTGCATTTTCTCCTCGCATTTTTTCCAGTTCGCATTATTTAATTAATGATATACCCTATTAGGTCTAATATTTTCCCTTGCCATTTGCGCATCTTGTATTTCTCATTTTTCAGCAGGGTCCTCAGGTGTAGTGGGTAGGTGTCACTTGTGGAAAAGACATAATCTTGAGCTGATACGAAGGGGACTAGGAAGCATATCTTATGTCATGTTTGCAGACGATGTGATTTATTTTTGCTTCTTAGTGTCATCTTCACATCCACATCATATGTTGTTTTGTTTAGCTTTTGAGTGGAATTACAAATTTTAGGTCTCTATTTTCTTTTATTTTGTATTTTATTAACATCTGGCAATGATGCAGGATGACACAAGTCACACATCATCAGTTTCTGGACATCCATCTCATCCGACTAGCCGTGCATTTGAGAGTATTCTTGATTCATCTGAGCCTCAATTTGCTCATCTTCAGCAGGAGTTGACATCAGTAGATTCTATACTTTCTGGTGCAAATGGCCATGGTATATCTGCCATTCAAAATATTGGTTCGTCAGGTTCTCAAACTTATGCTTCTGCTTTGGGTGGCTCATTGTCACGAAGTACTACTCCTGATCCTCATCTAATTGCAAAATCTCCAAGTCCTCGCATCCCTCTAGTTGGGGGAGGAAGAGTCAGTACACTGGATAAAAGAAATGCTAATGCTCTTAAGTCCCCTGATGATGTTCCACCAGATATGAATGTCCCAACAGATCTTGCTGTTGCTTTATCTGGTATGAGTTTGTCCATCAATAACATGGTAGATGAAGGGAAACATTCGACATCCCAAATTCATCATGAAAATCTCTACCATTTGCATAATGATCAGAATCCAACTAAGCATCGTTCGCTTGTGAACAAGCCTGAATCAGTACAGTTTCACAAATCAACTGTTCCCTCTGTGGACTCATATTTGAAGGGTCCTTCAACACCAGCTCTAAATGGCGGAGCCAATTCTCCCTCCCGGTATCCAAATGTTGACAGCCCAAATTCTTCATTTTCAAGTTATGCATTAGGTGGTGCTGCAGTAAACCATGTGTCGCCCTCAATGCTGGGAAATCAGCTTGGTGGTGGTAGCTTGTCGCCTTTGTTTGATAATATTGCTGCTGCAAGGGCAATGGGTGTTGACTCCAGAGCTGTGGGAGGAGGATTGAATTTAGGACCTAATTTGTTAGCTTCTGCAGCTGAGTTACAGAACCTTAATAGAATTAGTAACCAGAATTCTGGGAGTGATTTACAGATGTCAATGATGGACCCACTGTATCTTCAATACTTGAGATCAAATGAGTATGCTGCTACTCTGAACAATCCTCTATTGGATAGGGAGTCTGTGGGTAACTCATACATGGAGCTGCTTGAGCTGCAGAAGTCATACCTGGAGTCATTGCTCATGCATCAAAAATCACAGTACAATCTTCCCTACCTTGGCAAACCTGGTGGTCTGAATCATGGTTACTATGGAAACCCGGGATTTGGTCTTGGTATGTCATATCCTGGAAGCCCTTTGGTGGGTCCAATCCTTCCAAATTCTCCAATTGGATCTGGCAGTCCTGTTAGGCACGGTGAACGAAATATTCGTTTTCCATCTGGGGTAAGGAGCTTGGAAAATGTTATGGGGACTTGGCATTTGGAACCTGGCAGTAGCTTGGAAGAAAATTTTGCATCCTCTTTACTGGATCAGTTCAAGAGCAATAAAACGAAGTGTTTTGAACTTTCAGAGATTGGTGGCCATGTTGTTGAGTTCAGGTACGCATTCAACCTATTGTCCTTGCCTTTTTTTTTTTTAAATTTTAAAATTATTAGTTTTTCTTAAATAGTTAATTTTATCTGCAAGTCTAAAACTTCATATTTGATTTGAAACCTTTTTTGAGCAGTGCCGACCAGTATGGAAGTCGGTTTATTCAACAGAAACTTGAAACTGCTACTACTGAAGAGAAGAACATGGTCTTCCATGAGATCATGCCACAAGCTCTTTCCCTGATGACTGATGTATTCGGTAACTATGTGATCCAGAAGGTAAAGTTGTATAATCAGAATTTTTCCTATTCATCTCTTTGGTAAAATTGTGTCATTCATGATTAGAGTTCATTGATGTTTTTGTTTTACATCTTTATTTGTGCATTTTTCCTTTTTCAGTTCTTTGAGCATGGAAGCGCATCTCAGATTAGAGAACTGGCAGACCAGCTCACTGGGCATGTTTTAGCACTCAGCCTCCAAATGTATGGCTGCCGAGTGATCCAGAAGGTATCCAGAATCTGTAAATTCTTCCTTCCAGTTTTATGCAAGAATTCCCTTGATCCTCTATTCCTTTAGTAAAACTATAGACAGTTCTCTGTGGCCTCCAGTCTTGGTTGAGATTTTACTTCTCATCCATCTGACAAATCATCTTTTTATGTTAATAATGTTCTGACGATCTCAATTTCCAAGTACATGATTTTGTGTAGCTGAGTATGATGAAGACCATATCATTTTGAGCTTTTTGATATGATAGATGCAGCCTTTATTATCTCTAATTACTTGAAATGCATCACCAGCTTCTTGATATGTATGGAGTAATGTCGTATATCATTTACTGGACTGTTTTAGTTTATGTGCTCTTTGCATTTGTTCGCATCTTTTCGAACCATTTTTTCCTTTCTCTTCCACTTTTGATATAATTAAAGATTGAATTCTGGCAATAGTTATATCAACCAGTTTTTATCTATTAACATCTCCAGTGTAAGTTAGACGGTGCATTTCATCTTCTTTATTATAATGAGTTTATCTGGCTGGAGCACTTGTGTATATATTCAAAAAGGGATATGGTATCTGCTTTTTGGAGTTCTTTGTGATCTAATGTTGTTTCTGATACTACATTCTCGCAGGCAATTGAGGTTGTTGACCTGGATCAGCAAACTAAAATGGTAGAGGAACTTGATGGTCATGTTATGCGCTGTGTACGTGATCAGAATGGGAATCATGTCATCCAGAAGTGTATTGAATGCATTCCCGAAGATGCAATCCAATTCATTGTTTGCACATTTTATGATCAAGTAGTGACTTTGTCAACTCATCCCTACGGTTGTCGTGTAATACAGGTACTATCTGCATTTATTTCTTCAGATGTAATGATGCAAAATGATTCTGATATAATATGGCATCACATGACAGAGGGTCCTGGAGCATTGCCATGATCCCAAAACACAAAGCATAGTGATGGATGAGATTTTGCAATCTGTATGCATGCTGGCACAAGATCAATATGGAAACTATGTGGTTCAGGTTTTGCCATTTCCTTGAAAACCTAGGTGTTGCAAATTACTTGTTTTATGGATAAATAACTCGAAGTGTTTCATAGTTGTGAGTTAGCTTTCAAAATGAAGATTTCAGTTATCATGGATACTTTTGGCCCTGTCCTTCTGCAGATATTCCTCCACAACTCTATGTACTTGTTCCTTCCTAAATGTTCAAGGAATTATATAATACAAATATACTTTGGAATTAATAAAGATGCAATTATCTAGTAAAATTGTAGTTCGGGAATTAATCAAATGCACTTGTCTACCTATAAAAGTTTAAAGGGAAAGAGAAGATGCAGTTCTTGAAAAATAATGGCAGAGGTTGATCTAATAGTGCATTGCTTATGAGAAAATGATTTCTTTAGAATTTTATTTATAATTTAAAGGCTGTTGCTAATTTTTTTTTGAAGCAACTGTTTCTAATTGTGATTCAGTTTAAATCAATTATGTTTGTCTTATTCTGCATGGACTCTGACAGCATGTTCTGGAGCATGGAAAACCTGAAGAACGTACGGCTATAATCAATAAATTAATTGGACAAATTGTCCAGATGAGTCAGCAAAAATTTGCCTCCAATGTCGTGGAGAAATGTTTAACTTTTGGCACCCCTGACGAGCGCCAGATCCTGGTAAATGAGATGCTTGGATCTACTGACGAAAATGAGCCTCTTCAGGTTAGTAGCTGCTTCATGTTCTCCCTTCTACTCCCTCTATTCGATTTATTTTGATAGTGTCTGTCAGTGATGAAAATTTGATATGGTAGACTATAAAGCATGAAGCATGTCAATTAGTACAGTACATTTAGGGAACCCTTATGCATAAAGTAATATATGGGAGAGGGCCATACTTGTTAACCATTTCCATAACTCTTTTCTATTCTCCCACTGAAGCTTTTTTCAAAACACTTTTTACCTCCAAAGTTTCTATTACATTCAATTTTAAATTCTCTCCCAACCACAGGAATGAGCCCCATCTATTCATATGAACAATACTTTTTAATTAAATTCACACTCTCAAATAATTTATTAAATTTTACACATAATATTATCAAAAATTTGGAACGTGAAAAATATCATACGAAGCACTTAATTCTCTTCCCATTTTTTTTTCTCCCAACACAAGAATCTTTCTAAATGTATGTGTTAAAGAGTTTTCCTGCAATGTAAAGTTTCAAGCATTTTGGGATATTAAAAAATAGCAATTAGGTCAAAGTGGATGGCCTTTGGAAGTTTTTGTTGACTAATGACTGATCAGAGCTTCTTTGAATATTTTCCCTATTATTCTGGGCTTTTTCTCTGCTGAACTTATCCTCTTACAATGAGTTTGCTTGACTGAGAGGGAGGGTGAGAAACTCTAGGGGAGTGAAGGGGGAGGAAAGTGAGTGCGTATAGAAAATATATATTTTTTATCTTTGTACTCGCTCTTCTTTTGGTATCCCATTTTGCAAATTTAGAAATGAGATATGCTTGTTTGATAATTAGTATGCTTGCATCCCTAGCCCTCCAGTTCGAAAATAAAGGAAAAGTGAAAACAGGTGGACTAAAAGAAGTTGCACATTCATTTTCACTGTTCTTTTCCTTACCAATGGGCAATGGAAGCATTAATTGCCATATTTTATTCTCTCACTTTCCTTCCTTCTATCCCTATAGATGCTTTACTACTACTTGTGCATTGCTAGAGTTTGTTCTGCAATTACGCCTGTGCAAATGGCCTTTGCACAGAAATGAAGCAAAAATTTGCAGTTCATTTGGGTTATTGTTGTTGTGAAGGTGATAAATGGTTAGTTATATTTCTAAATTGGAAGTAAGTGGATCTTATTATACAATTTGAGATGAGAAAACAAAAGGATGAATCACCATTTGAAGATCTTGTTCACTTATTGGCTGCTGCCTTTGCAGCTTGTGAAAAGGTAGCTTACAGTTTTGCTGTGTTTGAATCTGATTCCCTAGTTTCCAATAGAGACTTTAATTGTGCACATTAATTAATTGGCAATATATCATTTAAGGGCAACTGGTATAGGTATAGGTGGAGTTGTTTACACGTTCTCTTTCTCCCAGCATCAATTGGCACAAGTTCATTTTTTTTTGTTGTTGACCTTTTCCCTTCAAACACCTTTTGGTGGTCTTGTGGGAGGCTGCTTCCTTCTTTATGTACTCCGAAAATGTGTGGTATGTTTGTGTTGCTTATGCTATTTTCTTATCGGTGAGTTTTCTAATTTCTTCTGATTCTTATTTTGAGGTGATAAATATTCATTCCCTTGTCATTGTTTGTTTCTTTAGGTAATGATGAAGGATCAGTTTGCAAATTATGTTGTACAGAAGGTGCTGGAAACCTGTGATGACCAGCAACTTGAACTGATTCTTAATCGTATCAAGGTCCACCTGAATGCCCTCAAGAAATATACATATGGAAAGCATATAGTTGCCCGGGTAGAGAAACTTGTTGCAGCTGGAGGTATTGTTTGTGTTCACCTCCATCTTACATGATTTTTTGATAATTTCCTACCTTTAAATTGACTATATAGATAGAGTTGAAAGTGAACTTCCGAGTTGAGGGATGTGTGATGGTTTGCCATAATATTGCTGGTTTCTTTGGAAAATATTTTGGTTCTGTCAGGGTCGGGGGCCACTTATGATTCTGACTTTATCCTCAATTAGTTAGTTGTGTATGTGTAGATAAAAGAAGGCAACTGTTGGCATAAACATCAAAAAGTCTGTTGTTCCTGATTTTTCTCCATTTTTAAAAGAAGTTTTTTTATTTTATTTTAAAAAGCTTTATTTTCCTGGAGAGGCCTGCATTACATTTCAAACTGTTTTATACTCTAGAATATAGACGCTCATGCTGTGGATCTCAGTTTCTAATTAGATTCATTCCCTGTCTGCTCTATATTTTAACTCTTCTTTTACATCTGTTAACAAGTTCTTCATCCTGCATTTTTATTATTTGCTCTTTTTTGGAAATGGCATATATTTCTTTACAATTCCTGATTTTTAAAATATCTATGCAGAGAGGAGGATTGGCATTCTGTCATCATATTCTGCTTAGATCACATAGGAAGGAAATTGTACAGCTAACAAAAGCTAGTATGAGCGCGTCTTCTTTCACTCACATCTGGCTATGGCTCCATCTATTATTTTATGGATGCAGCTATCTAAAAATAAACTTGTTGGTTGTACTTAAGTTGTACATGTTAGTTTGAATATACCTAGAATCAGGTTAGGTGATGCTCAGGTGGCAAATGAAGCTGATGCCCCTGAAGTGGTGATGAAATTACTGTACACTTTATAAGGATGTAAAAAGGAGGACCGTGTAGTGAAAGTGATGATCGTGACTGTACAAATGTTGCCATGTGCAGAGCCTGTGGTGTTTAGGAGAGACCAGAAAGTTTTCTGATGTATGGATTGATAATTTTCCCTTTTAGTTTTTACAAGAAACATTTCTACCTTTCGATTGGTGTTGTGGATGTTCAAGCAATGTTTTTTTTTTCTCCACCTTTTTGCCCTGATGTTTGTTCAAACTATATAAGTTTTCTGAAATCTTGTTGACGATTCTTATTGTGCGGAAATTTGTTATGCTACTTCGTTACTCTGCCAAATTGATGGTTGGACATTTAGGAGTCTGGGGGTATTGAATCACCCTAAGCTCAACGATATCTTAAGCTGGACCTTGGAACATATCAAAATGAGGCAGTGGATCTGGTAAATAACAGTACTTAAATATTACAGGTAAGCTGACTCAAAAGAAAGAAAAAAAAAGTGCAGGTTATCAATTTGTCCAGAGATCTCCAGAGAATTGTCAAATCATATTGAGGTGCAAAATCCAATGAAACAGGCAACATTTGCATTCATCAATCTATACCTTACGGATGGGAGGGCAAAATGTCATCACATACCGCGGTGCTTTGCATCTGTTCAGCCCTGTAGACTCATCATATGCGTAGCTGTATGCCCGGGGACAAATGGCCTTAAAGAGATGTGCAAAAACTGTAGGCTTGCACCTCTCAGGGCTAGCAAATTCCCCAGTACAGCAATATTTGGGCAACCTTGTGGCCAAACAAGCGCTTTTGCACCCTACCACCTTCTCATTGCTCTGCACCACCAAACTGGCAGGACAACAAGCGTTCAAATCAGCCTCACAAGCAGCAACTCCACAGCCAACGCCACCACCGACCGGAGCCATTGAAACAGGGAGGTTGAAACCATCAACCAAACTCACATCATAGTAATGCAACGGATTTTGGGAAGTTCCAAATGTCATTTCCACGACCGTTGCGGGTGGCGTTCCACCGGAGCCCATGCAATGTAGCAGACCAGCGCAGTCTCCAGTTTGACACGAGCCTTTACCATGTTCATCAAAGCAGCAGCCTTGTCTGCCCCATATTCTCCCAGACCACTTTTCCGGCATTTCCAGGGCTACTTCTTGGCCGCTGTAGAGGCTGAAGCCACCATGATTAGGAGTTTGGTGGCCTGCATTGGCGAGGATCCCGGGCCATACAGTTTCTTTGCAGTTATTCAATATAATAAGTTGAGTTCCATCTGCAACCAACCAACAAGAGACAGACTGTTAGTGAATTCCTCAATTGTGATAATTTTTACACACCCCTACCAGTAATCAAACAAAAGAGTATCCAGTAATCAGTTAAGTACTTGAGAGGGAGAGTAGCATTAAGAAGAAGAGACTAAAAATGCAGTGTGAATGCATAGACATTTTTTATAAATTCTGTGGATGGACTTGGGATAGAGAACGTGTATGCCAGAAGTGTGAAGGCTTTATAACTTCTTGGAACCGCTTTGCCTGTGTAAAAGTAACTGCGGCCTTACCCAACGTTTTCCTCTTGATCAATGTTTTTTTTTTCTTCTTTTTAAAGTAATTTTTCTTTTGAAGAGAGGGTTATTACTATTATTATTATTATTATTATTATTATTATTATTATCGGTCACAGGAAATGATAACTAAACTCGATTCATTTGTCAAAGTCTATTCCAAGTATTTTGTGCTAATTCTAAATATATGGGTTCTGAATTTCCTTTTGATTGTATAAGGAAGAGGAACTGAATCAAGGCGATTTCAGCAATTAGAAAAGTATACATTTAAGCTTAATGATGAGCACTATTTTTAGTTTATAAACTATATAGCACATAAATTAGGTCCATAGTGATGGAATATGCAGATAGTGCTAAATATGGAAGGATTAGTTGTATCCAATTATTTCTACCCAAAAAAAAAAGTTGTGTCCAATTATATTATTGGAGTAATATTTAAGATCAGCACTCGAATTTAAAGTCAATAATTGAAAGAAAACAATCATTCTTTCCACTTTGTCGTCCACAGGGAGCAAAAAGGTACTCTTTTGGGGTGTAATTTTGATTCCACAAAGGCACTTTTGAGGTGGTTTCATTGTTTTATTATTCAAATGTGGATGGGAACTATTTTACTCATTTGAAGAAATACTTAAGATTCTAAATAGACCAGTGATACTATCCAGTGGCAATCTGGAACACAGATTGCAAATTAAATTAACAAGAGGCAGGCATTATTCTTGCAAATTAATCAGAAGTTCCTCTTCTTGTTCAACGTCAAGATTCTGCTCATATAAAGTTACAAGATCAAGATTGCAATATAAGGGTGATCTAAATTAAGGCAGGGTCCTAGTTAAATTTGAAACAAAGGAGAAAGCCAAATGCCAATAGAATCAATTCAATGCATAAACTAAGAAAACTCAGCAGCTCCAGTTCTTCCTCCATTGCCACTGGGACAAACTCTATTATAGCTTTCACAAGTCACAACCCACATATCATAATAACTTTCAGAAACAAGCTATAGCATAATTAGACATTCTTCTATGAAAATTCCCTAGACATGGGTAAGGAGATTTAAGAAAACTGCAGCTATATGTGCCACATATATGGGCAATGGGAATTGGGACATGCTTGTATTATTATGTCCTGAACCTGAAGATCTTGATGCAATGGAACTTTTAAATTAAATCAAGGACGAAAATCGCTAATTAACTTGAATATCCAACTAGTATTAAAACATTGGAAAAATCACAAGCTTCATCTCATATCAGAGTATATCTCTGTTCTTGAAAACTTCTCCATGGGCGAATTTTACTCAAAATATAGCCAATTCTGAACCTAATGCAAAAGGTAATTCATAGACTTCAACTTCATTTCAGAGAAGATCGTATTTCCATGAACAGGAACCAGATCGTTTACCGAAATTCTAGAACAAAAGAGAAAATCGCCGGTTCAATCAACGGAATCTAGTGGTTATTGGTTAATGGCCGGTCTAGGATGACATATCTCAATTTCCGGCTCTGGAGGGATGGGCAACCGAAACTTCCGGTTCTCCTCATCACTAAACCGAGTCTCTTAATAGTAACTTTGACACTTTGACCGCTTCTGAACCGCAGATTATAATCACCCGGATCCTAATAAAAACCCCTGACCGCTGCCCTAACCGGTCTGTCCGGTCATCCAATCGACTCTTTAACCGAGTATATATATCTTCTGATCCACACCCGCCACCCAACCCCTCCTTCACCCAACTCGGCGGCTCTCTCCTTCGTCGCTTCACGAATAAAATAAGAAATCTAATCGAACCAAGTAAGTTATTTTATCCTTTACTCTTTTTTCCTACAAACCCGTAAATTTTTAACGTTGTACTTATTTTCTGATGTTTAATTGTGAGCAAATGTTGGTGTATGGTGATTCTTGGAAGGATTGTAATGTTGTTATTTATGATTAAAAAGATTTGAATGGCTTCTGATTTAGAACCTGTGCCAGTAACTTCACAAAAACATGATCCAGCATGGAAACATTGTCAAATGTATAAGACTGGGGAAAGAATTCAACTCAAGTGTATATATTGTGGGAAGATTTTTAAGGGGGGTGGAATACATAGGATCAAGGAACATTTAGCAGGGCAAAAGGGAAATGCTTCTAGTTGCTTGAGAGTTCAACCTGATGTTCGCCTTCTAATGCAAGAGAGTTTAAATGGGGTTGTTATGAAGAAGAGGAAAAAGCAAAAGCTTGCTGAGGAGATAATGAATTATAATGCGGGTAGTGTGAGCGAGGTTGATCCTCTAGCTCTAGATGATAATCAGTGTGGTTTGAATACTGAAGTTAACTTGCTTCCAGCGCCAGATAGAAATGAGCAGAACCCGCATTTATATGTGGAAAGTGAAGAAGGATTAGGAACCAAGGGTGGTGGTAGGAAGAAGAAGGGGAGAGTAAGAAAAGCATCTGCCTTTGTGAATCCTAATGCAATTGTTGCAAGTAATAATGCAATTATAGCATCAAAGAAGGTCAACAATCATGTTCATATGGCAATAGGACAGTTTTTATTTGACGCTGGGGTACCTTTAGATGCTGTGAATTCTGTTTATTTCCAACCAATGATCGATGCAATTGCTTCACAAGGACCTGGTGTTTCTGGTCCTTCTTATCATGATCTTAGGAGCTGGATTTTGAAGAGCACTGTTCAGGAAGTCAGAAATAACATTGATGAATGCACAGGTTCATGGGGAAAGACTGGATGCTCTATTTTGGTCGAAGAATGGGTTTCAGAAAAGGGTAAAACTTTGCTGAGCTTCTTCGTATATTGTTCAGAAGGGACAATATTTTTAAGGTCTGTAGATATGTCCAACCTAATAAATTCTGTAGATTCTCTATATACTTTACTTAAGGAGGTGGTAGAAGAAGTTGGTGTGAGAAATGTGTTACAAGTCATCACTAAGAGTGAAGAGCAATATGTTGAGGCTGGTAAGAGACTGACAGATTCATATCCTTCTCTTTTCTGGACTCCTTGTGCTTGTCAATGCATAGATTTGATGCTTGAAGATATAAAAAAACTCGAGTCAATTCATGCAATACTTGAACGGGCAAAAACTATCTCAAGATTTATCTACAATCACAATGTAGTCTTGAATATGATGAGACAGAAGACGTTTGGAGTTGATTTAGTTGATTTGGGAGCTACTCAATCTGCAACAGATTTCATGACACTGAAACGGATGGTTGATATAAAAACCAATTTGCATTCCACATTTACTTCAGAGGAGTGGATGGAGAGCCCATACTCAAAGAAGCCAGAAGCATTTGCAGTGGTAGATTTTATCAGTGATCCATCTTTTTGGTCAGCTTGTGCTTCAATTATCCGGATAGTTGATCCGCTCTTGTCGCTTCTTAGGATAGTTGGAAGTGAGAAGAAGCCTGCAATGGGTTATGTTTATGCTGGAATTTATCGAGCAAAAGAAACAATTAAAAAGGAGTTTGTCGATAAGACAGATTACTCTGTTTATTGGGACATTATCAATCACAGATGGAAACAGCTTCAGCATCATCCTCTTCACTGTGCTGGTTTTTATTTAAATCCTAAGTTCTACTACAGTTCTGAATGCAATATAGATCATATCCGCTCTTCAGTACTCGATTGCATTGAAAAATTTGTTCCTGACCCAAAAATTCAAGATAAAGCCACAAAAGAGCTCATGTCTTATTGTGAATGTGCTGGAGATTTTGGAAGAAAGATGGCCCTGAGAGCGAGAGACACCTCACTCCCAGGTAGGGCTTCATTCAAGTGTAGTAGTTGGTTTCATTTGTCATATCATGGATGCTTAATATTCATATAGTGATAATATTACGCCTTTTTTTTCTCCTTTTGATAAGCATATAGTCATAATAGGGCGTCCGAATAGTGCTGGCATAAGAGCACTTCAACGAAACTCCTCAAGGTTGGGAAAGTTGGCTTGGATTTCCTTTTTCATGATGAGGCCTGAGTGATCTTTTTAAGCAGAAAAATCACATGAATTTGTTGTATTTCTTTAAAGACATAATTGTGTATGATAGCCAATGAGCATGTAAATATTCTACGAACCTGGAATTCATCATGTGTGCTTCCAATGCTAAATGTATTGTAGTAAGAGACTTCATTTGGTTTGCCTCTCTCGATCTCTCTCTCTCCTTTTTATGGGGATGCTTAATATTCATATAGTGATAATATTACTCCTTTTTTTTTCTCCTTTTGATAAGCATATAGTCATAATAGGGAGTCCGAATAGTGCTGGCATAAGAGCACTTCAACTAAACTCCTCAAGGTTGGGAAAGTTGGATTGGATTTCCTTTTTCATGATGAGGCCTGAGTGATCTTTTTAAGCAGAAAATCACATGAATTTGTCGTATTTCTTTAAAGACATAATTGTGTATGATAGCCAATGAGCATGTAAATATTCTACGAACCTGGAATTCATCATGTGTGCTTCCAATGCTAAATGTATTGTAGTAAGAGACTTCATTTGGTTTGCCTCTCTCGCTCTCTCTCTCTCCTTTTTTATGGGGATCACTTATTCTGAATTTTGTGATTGTAGCTGAGTGGTGGTCGATTTACGGTGGGGGTTGCCCAAATCTTGCTCGTTTGGCTACCCGAATTCTCAGTCAAACATGTAGTTTGAATAACTGTAAGCAAAATCGAATTCCTTTTGAACAGGTGCATGAAACTAAAAACTCCTTAGAGCGCCAGAGGCTTAGTGACCTCACATTTGTTCAGGCCAACTTTTGGTTGAAGCTCAGGTACTAACAAGACCTTTTGCTTTTGAAGCTAAAAGAAATTATGAAAATCGTAATAGGAAGAAACAGTGAACTAAACTGTCTTGCCTAAAATTGATTATGTATAGGTTTCAAAGGAACAAGGAAGAGGTTATGATTGACCCCATTTCCTATGAGAATGCTGATATTGCTGGTGACTGGGTGATTGGGAAGCCATTATGCTCAGAGGACTTGGAGACTTCAGACTGGATGACAGTTGAACCTCCTATTGGCAACACAATGCTATTAGGAATGCCAGTTGATGACATTGAAGCCCTTGGTGCAGGTAATTGGTGGTTGCACTTTCAAGAGTTGATTATTAAACCGTCATGCACACTTATGAATTTGTCTATATCCAGGTTTTGATGATTATGAGATTTTCAACGGAGTTAAAGATAACGAAGAAGAAAATGGAGAATAATGTTGCTGATGATAAAATGCTGGGCACGGAAATATACCCGACTCCAATACAAGGGTAGTCCGTATCTTGTGTCTCACTCCAGTAGAAGAATTAACACCATATATTTATGCATTCAAATCGATGTCAATGGAAGTGGATTATATGTTTAGATTTCCTCTTCAACTCCCATGTCAACTTGCAGTGATTTAGGCGGTTAGGTCTTTGGAAATAAGCCTACCTTTTCTAGAGCCTAGCATGAAGGCTATCTCAAAGGTGCTGAGTGCATGTGACCTAGCATATCGGTTTGAATCAGAATGTTGTATATAAGGTGTTTGTTCTGCTACTTCTGTGTTCTATATAAAGCTAGATTTGAGTTGTATTTAATGTACCTCAGGAAAAAGATTAGCATAAGTGAATTTGCAGTTGAAATGATGAAAGTAAATTTAGATTGTTGTATATACTGAGTTTCTGGTGCATTTTGTTCTCTAGAGGGATGTTATCTAATAACATGGAAAGAAGCCATTCATTTTACGCCTGCGAATCTGCAGGCAATGATACTGATTTTAACTTTCCATCAGCATACTTTCTCCACAGGATTCTGATGTTTCCAGTGCTTATGCATTGTCTGGAAATCCATATCCGCGACCAAAGAGTGTTCAGTGAAAAGAAATGAGATTATCTTATTTTGCTCTGTAGTATACCAAACCGTTATTAGTTAGAACATTCCAGCATTTGACAATTGACATTCGGGTATGATAAACACAGTCCAATTGTGCCTCTGAAAACTAATGATCGATTGATTCCATGGAAATTCCACAAAACAGTCAGAATGCACAGAGGGGATTGTGTTGATCTTAAGCACTGGTAATTTACATCAGATTGCACAAAAGTTATTTGGCATCATTCACTGCAAAACGAGTCAATTCAATTCACAAATCTTATATCACTGCTACTTTTATCAGCCAAAGATGTATCTACAATGAGTTCATTAACGAAAACTCGAGCTCTTAATTATCTATATATAGCTGACTACAAATCCCTATCGATAATCTTGAATAGTTAGGAACCATAAGCAGCACCTAAAAAATTAAAAGAGGGGGAATTTAAAATGGAAAAAAGAAACAGCAAACACATAAGAGAATATCATCTTCCTTTTTTGTCATGACCATTTACTTTCTCCTTTGCCAGACAATGGAGACGTTGAACCAGCTTCAACATCAACATCACCTGAGGACCATGTACTAACCTTCTCAAAATATGATGATGGCGGATATGAATGCACAAAGTCATCAAACTCGCTACCGCGATCACCCTTCTTCCCATCATACTCATCAGTTGGTGCTACAACCTCAGGCAATGGCCCCTCCCCTTCCAAGAATCTAACTACTTGCCTCATAGTAGGTCTCTTAGCTGGACTGTTGTTGGAACACATTAATCCTAGCTTAAGCACCAACACTGCCTCAACCTCATCATATTTGCCTCCTAATCTTGGGTCTACCACCTGAAGTATTGCCCCTTGATTCCATTTATCCCACACCCAATCCACCAAAATCAACTCTTCCGGCAATGCTTTTGGCTCAATTGGTCTTCTTCCACATACAGCTTCCAATAACAAAGCACCAAAGGCAAATACATCAGAGCTGGTTGTGGGCTTACCAGTCTTGGTTAGTTCCGGCGCTAAATAACCCAATGTCCCTACCACTCTTGTTGTGCTTGGATTGGAGCCATGCTCATATAACTTAGCTAGTCCAAAGTCCCCTAATCTTCCATTTAGCTCCATGTCTAACAATACATTGCCTGCTTTTATGTCTCTATGAATCACAGTTTGTTCCCATCCTTCATGTAAATAGAGCAGTCCGGAAGCCACGCCTTTGATAATCTTGAACCTTTGTTCCCAAGTTAAGATCGCCTTGGGTTCATCAAACAAGAACTTATCTAGGCTTCCATTGGGCATGAAGTCATAAACCAGCAGCAAATCACCTCTTCGCCGACACCACCCTAGTAATTGAACCAAATTTCTATGCCTAAGGCGTCCAATAGTAGCAATCTCTGAAACAAATTCTTGCATACCCTGCTTTGATTCATGAATTATTCGCTTAACTGCAACTTGGGTATCGCTGTTAGGCAAAGTCCCTCTGTAAACCCGGCCAAATCCTCCAAATCCGAGCAGTTCTTTGTCTCTGAAACCTCTAGTCGCTTGTTTGAGCTCCTTGTAGGGAAATCGATGTGGACCTATATCAAGTTCCCAGGCTTCAATCACATCCATATTCTTGATTTTCTTGATGATGTACAAGGCCAACAGAATTGCAACTATCATAAGTGATACGGCAGATATCGATGTGCCTAAAATTAAAGATAATTGATTTCTTTTGGCTACTGGAAGAGAAGGCAATGAAGATAGATCCAGGGATTGAGCTTCTCCATTCATCTTAAAGCTCCATCCGAATACGTAGTGAGAGCCAGAAAGCAGACCTGTAGAAGCCGAGAAACCCACGTACACGTGTTCCTCAAGATACGGAGAAAGGTCCACATGAAAAGAAAGAATTGAAGAACTAGGTTTGGAAGACGACGGCGAGAGAGTGACATTTAATTCATTTCTGCTGGAATCATAGTCGATCCAAGCTTGAATTGTCTTTCCACTCTTGAGATTGAGGCTCTGCTCTGTTGAATTGCCTTCAGTATAATAACTAGCATTAACTGAGGCATTTGAGGTTACGCTATTGATGTCGATTCCAACATGGTTGTCACTGATGTCACTGAATTCAAAGTCTTGAACTGTATCAAATTCAACAGCAAAGATATGGTTGGAAAAGTTTCCATTGACATTTGGACTCAGTAGGCCTAAAAACTGACTAGGATAAGCCCCTCTGAGCTCCTTGTTGGGCGAGATGACGAAGGCCATCCCATGTCCACCTAATTTTTCATACTCGGGAACAATTGCAAATGCAAAAGCAGTCGAAAAGGAGAAAGCTTTACCACTTGTCGAGTTCTTGAACAATAAAGCATCAGAATAGAAGGCGTGACCGAGTAATCTCGGGGTGTCATTTGTGAGCCTGAGAATCCCATCATTTTCAATCTGAGCGAAACCATTCAAAGTTAAGTTGTTGCCCAGATGCTTAAAACCATTAAAGACGAACTCATCAAACTGAGAAAGGACAGTTCTTGAAAGGAAAACAAAGAACAGCGCCAGCAAAAATGTTAGCACTGGTCTTTTGGCCATTGCAAAATCTAGATTTCTGTAGATTGTGGGCTCTTCTGAGAAGATTTATGGTTGATTTCATACATTGTTTATGAACATGGTTTCAATTTGTTACATGTTTTTCTTCTGGGTGCCTGCCGGTGAAGCAGACAGGAAGGAGGGGTAAAGAGAGAAATGATGAGGAAAACGCGTTGTAAAGGGTGAATGTGGCCCCAGATAGTTCTGCCATTTTCAAGCTCTGTAAATCTTGGACCTATAAAGACAAACTTCGATATGGATTGGACCCAAATAAATTCATTATTTAGTAATTGATTTTTTTTTATATCATTTGGTATATAATTTCAAAATATAAATTTATTTAATGATTTTTGTATTGTTATAAAATATAATTTTTTTATAACTTTTTAAAAATATTTTATTAAGTTTTTAAATATTATTATTGTATTTAAATTATATTTTTGTAACTCCAAAACTCTTTCTTAATATAACCATTGTCTCTCTTGAGAGATGAAGTAATAGTTGGAGTGAGAGAATAGAGAGAATTTAAACAAAAAAAAAACAGAGATTATTTTAGAGAATTTATTTTCTTGATTTGTGTAATTATTAATCATGACTTATGGAAATAATTGTTTTAAACTTTTTTTGTCGACTTTAGATGATTATTTTGAAAAAAAAAAATCTTTAATGTTTTTTTTATTAGACCTTTTCATTTCAAAATTTTGCTCCTAATGTTTATTTGTCTTACTATTTCAATTTTAAAACAATAGTTATTTCATTCTAAAATAACTTATATTCTTTCGTTAAAAAATATAAGTTGTTAAGTTCATTTTTACACAAATCAAGAAATATTTTTTTCTTCTTAAATACCTTTAATTATTATATTTTAAAAATAAGAAATAGAAAAAAAATTGTTTTGAGAATAAGAAAATATAATTTTGTGTTTTGAAAATAAAAAAAATGTGAGATAAAAGATGAAAATAAATAAGAATAATATTAAAAGTCAATGATAAAATAATTATAAAATTATATAAAATCACTTATATATTGAAATAATAAAAAAGTTTTTTGTCAACTTATATTTTTAGACGAAATAAGTATATATTAAAACAAAATTATGACACATAATATACTAATCCAAACAAACAAATTCCCAAAAACAATTTTAACCATAAAATCGTGAAATAATAGACTTTTGAAATTGAGTTTTCCAAACAAACAATTTTCTTATGGGAATAAGGGTGATTGAGATGTTGATTGAAACTCCATTGGATTGATTCAATTGAATACGAGACTTCAGCAGTTAGCATTTGCACCACAACCGTCCATTAATGAATCGTCATAAGAGGCCCGAGGACCTACCGACCCCGTTTGATTCGACACATGGAATGCAACAGAACAAACTTAACACATGCTCAATTTTGCATTTTTTGGATTCGGGATACTCATTCCAAAGCCCCACTTTACATGCAAGAATTATGTTGGGTGTGAAGGTAGTCCCAATTATTTATTTATTATTTTTTTGGGGCTCCATAGCCTCACTTTACATGCAAGAATTATGTTGTGTGAGAGGCAGTCTCATTTATTTATTTTTTATTATATTTTTTAACTTATTTTTCAAGTTTGCACATGAATATTATTTGTGATATTACAATATCGGTGTTCTGTTTTATATAAATCACGAAATATGTTTAAATTGATAAAAATCTATAGATAATTTTATTAATTTCATCCAAGATTCAATCCTAGAAGAAAGTACATAAATTTGCTTGCATCAAGAATTAATGTGATTCACATTAATGGAAAAGAGCATCCTTTGCACCTACATATTTTATCACTTCATCTATGTTGGAGACGAGATAGTCTCATTTATTACAACTTGGTTCACAAAAGGAAAGTTTGGACTTCAATTTCTCACAAAAGGTTGCTTGGTTCATGTTTACACGGGGATTGAGAGGAAATGAATTTAAGTATTTGAATTAAAAGTTTTAAAGAAGAAAGAAAGTTGAGGGATTGAATCAAAGGTCTAAGACTCTAAGTTAGTTGCATCATGATGTGGCCCAAGAGAGAATGGAAATAGACGGAGACAGGAGTGGAAAGTAATGTCAATAGTCTGGCTGTCCAGAAATAGAAAAATTGGTGGATTCAGCCTAAGGTTTTAAAGTTTGGTGTCATTGATTCCTATTCCTTTTTATTTTCCCCCCCAAAATTCCCAATCCTCGACTTTTCTTATATTTGGACTAGTTAAATCTTTTAGCCGGATTGGGTGAAAAATCCGTCAAAGTCAAGGTTTTTTCTTCAGTGAGTGGTTTTACTTGGACGGCAGGATGAATGAGTGACATAAAAAATCATTAATTTTTTTTTTTTAATGTTTAGTAGAGTGGTTTCGAGTGTGGATTTTTTTTTCTTAAGAATTGGAAAATATTTTTCTTATGATTGGAAAATCTAATCCCTAAATTACCCCTATTGGTTTGTCCAATTTTGAAGGAAAAAAAATTGACTTCATTAGATTTTTTACCAAATCCAGCTGAAAGGACCAATCAGTCCAAATGAAAAAAAGGTAGATGACCAAAAATTAAATAAAAATAAGACACCGAACCTGAACCTAAAAACATTAGGGACTAAACCCACCAATTTTTCTCTAGAAATAAGATCAACTCATGTCCTTTATATATAATTCATATTAACTATTTTCACATATACTAAGCATGTACTAAGGATTTATAAATGTAAATATATTATGCCTAAAATATCCTTAATTTAATTTTTCTTTCCATATATAACTATAGCTTTTACTCTTTTTAAAATGGGGAATAGTAAATAGAGAGTAAGATTTAAAAGAATATCATAGTTATGTATTTATAATGGTAAAACAATTAATATTTAAAAAGAAAAAAATTGAAGCTAAAACCACACATATTTAGGGGACTTATTGGAGTATTTTATTTTAAAGAAAAAACCTGAAACATTTCTTACTGATTTTCTCTTTCACCTTCAAATTATTTTAAATTTTTTAAGATCTATCACATATATTTGTCCAATAATCACTTTTGGCGTACTTCGTCTAACAGACTGGCTTGCCTTGTTAACAAACAAGAATCACGAAAGTTAATGTTCTAAATCATAGCTAAACCAACAAATTCTCATACCAAACCTGATCACCATGATAAATAGGAAAATTGGCAAATTCATTTAACTTTTTCAAGTTTGTTAACATTGTCTTTTCATTTTAAACTTTACAGTATAAGTAATTTTTTGTTTTTTCAATTTTGATAATATATCTTTCATTTTGAATTTTGTAATACTAATATTTTTTTTATTTTTTTCATATTTGGTCAGTTCGACTATTTTTTTCAACAAATGGGTAATGATCAAATTATTAACGAATGATCAAATTTACTAATGAAAATGATTTTTATGCCCTTTATAAAAATAAGAGTCACCGATTTTACATAGTTTTAGCAGAAAAAAATGATTAGACTGACCAACCGTGAAAAAATAAAAAATACTGGTGTTGTAAAATTCAAAATAGAAGACATGTTATCAAAGTTAAAAAATAAAAAAGTACTGATACTGTAAAATTCAAAATAAAATACATATTACCAAAATTGAAAAAGTAAAAAAAATACATTAATATGCTAATTTTCCATGATAAATAAAACCAAAAATTCTTTTATGATTCATATTGTTTCGAATGTTGTAATTCTAAATTAAGCTTTTCATAATCCTACATTTAAAAATGTATTATAGGCTATGTTGTCATCAATTTGATTTATTTATGTATTTTCCATCATAACAATCTTTTACTATTTGTTTTGAGACAGATTACTATATGCCACCTAACATAAGTTGGTTCAAAAGAGAGGAGGGGGAAATAAAATTCCTTTGTTTGATTTTGTAAAGGAATGCAGGGAAAATAAAATTAAGTTAATTATTATTACCTCATAACATTTTATTTTAAGGTGTGATGATTTTATCCTTCACTTCAAGAATAACTAAAGCTGCATAATTTAAGTGTCCGTTAAAGCAGCACACAAGGTAGGTGCATATATGATTACACGATTAGAAGAGATTTGCAAAAAAATAAAATAAAAGGATGGATTTGTAATTATAAAAAATTAACAAGGACAATTTGGTGATTGTCATATTAACATTTTTCTTCCCTACTAAATTCTCCCACTTTTGGACGTGGAGTATATAAAAGGAAAAGAAAGGGAAAATTATATATATATTTTGTTCGAATTTAAATATTCATATTTGAAAGGTTTGCAATTGAATGATTAATTTTTTCAAAAATAAAAATATTTTTCATTTAAAATTTCTATAATAACCTTTTTAATTATATAATTTTCATTTCATTAATTAATGATCACTACTAACCAAATTAATAAAAATAATTAATATTAATGTAATAACTTCTTTAAAATTCAATACTATTATTTTTAATTATTAAATTAATTCAAATATATACATTTAATTTTGAATAAATATAGATAAATATTTCTTCTTCTCTTCAAATTTTCAAACCAAACAAGGAGTTTTTCAAAATATATCTCTCCTCCGAGCCCTTCCAAATTCCTCCTATCAAACAAACTCTTACTATTAGTTATGGAAGTCGTAGCAGAACAAAGGATGAGTGTTCGATAATTGTATATTCATAAAAGTGTCCAACCACCAAACTTGCTTCATTAATTAATTAATCTGGAATTTGTAGAAAAAATATGACGTGGATTCTACAAACACAAACAAAACCCTACTTAACAACTAATTCAGTCTACAAACCCAAGTCAAGACAGCAAAGGTCTCCCATAGATTAATTAATCGAAGGCAGGACAGGACTTGAGAAGAAAAGGGTTCTCCACTCCACCATTATTGTTTACTTAGACTATTGGCCCACTTCTTGATGAGCATAAAAAACTTAACCCACGGAGTGAGACTGACTGACTGACCCTCAGCTCTGATGGTGAATTTGTTGAGAAGATTAATGGAAGAGAAAATAGCTAAATATAAAATTTTAAATTTTCATATTTTTAATAATTTTTGAGTAACTTTTTTATATTCATTCCTCGTTATACACCTGTTTTCTATATTATTTTAAAATAGGGAAAATACTTTGATGTTCCAGCTACATACTTGTATCTATTTCAACTTCTCACTTTGAAAGTAAAATACACTATAGAGACATGTATAGCCCTATTTTAGAATGGAAAAACGCATCACCGCTGAGAAAACTACCACATCGAATGCTGAATGAATAAATAGTTTTTTCAAAACTGATTGAGAATATAAACATTTAATAATAAATTTTAAATAATTTAATCACATTTTCTCTTTATTTCATTTATGGAATTTTAAGATGTCAAATTATTCATGGGTACTCATATGCTGGGCATTTGTTATTCCTTGTCTTTTTTTAGAAGATGCTATAAATAATTTTACACATATCAATAAATTATTTTATTTCTTATTATATTTTTATTTATTTTACTTTTTATTAGAAAATGGAGTATTTATTCTTTTTTCTCTCTCTTTTAATAAATTAAAGATAAATTTGAAAATAATATACACAATAACTATATAAAGTAATAAAACATTTTATAATTAGGAATAATATAATTTAATTAATGTATCTTATAAAAATAATGTATATTATAGATAAGATACAGGACTAAATATAATTGAAGTTGTAGAAACATGCAACAAACAAACAAGATTGAGGATTGAAATAATTATAAGTCAAACTTTTTTCTTAAATAAGTACAACTTTGAACAGAATTTAACTCAATTTGGACAAAAATTTGAAAAGTATTTTTGTCTTGTTTTTGAAATGATTTTTTTGTACATTTGAATAAAAAACATTATTAAAACTTGAAAGTTGATATGATATCTTTTTAAGTTTCACATTATTCCATATAATTTAAATTAATTTATAAAGAGTGAAATGTTTAAATGTTTTAAAATATTTAAATACTTCATTATACATAATTGAATGTCTACTTTTAATTTTGGCTAAAAATTAAAAAATGGTATTGACTTTAATTAACTTAACAAATTATATTTGACATTAACATAATTAATTGTTGACCTATGAGTTAGTGTGATACAAATTCTTTAAATTGAGACGGTAAGTGGTGAAGATCATTAATTAATTATATATAAATATTTTAAATAAAATAAGTTATTAATGAAATTTTAAATAATAAATATATTTATTTAAGAAAAATAAATATTTAATTTTGAATAAATTAAAATAAAAATAAAAATATTTAATTTTAAAGAAAAAAAATTCAGATTTGGATGGACATGACTTACTAATTCGGATAGAGTATTCTAAATTGATTTTAGTTAGTGGTGTTAGATGAACCAACTTTTTGTCCTTTTTCTTGACTTTCTCGTCATTCCAAAATTTTCTTGCTAAAAATCGTTTTCTAATTTTTCCTAACTACAAACACCTTCTCCTTCTTTAGTTTTTATTCTTTTCAGCTTTTAAACCAATCTATTAGAATAATACTTTCATTTGTACCTTTTAAATGTTTCCTTCAAACGCATTAATCATCGGGTGCAAACTATTCTCAATCAACATCGTTTTGGTTCATACGTCCTTGTACCTAAATAGCCGCAATTTGATGTAAAATCGGAGTCTGTAAAGATAATTTAAGACAAAGCCCAAAGTTGACAGTACAAGAAATCAAACAAAATTATTCTGTGGGATATGGAACAAAAGCACTTTTACATTTTTCTCCACAAAGTCAAATTCCCTTTGAAATTCTAAAACTAGTAGCTAGTGCAATTGCAATGACATATGGATTTGCTTTTCGATTTCAGACTTTAATTTTGTTCTGATTCAGACAATTTTTTATTTTATTTTATAAGATCTAGTTGAACTAAATCGAAGTGAATTATCTACTTCATTTGGATTCTTATTAGATCATATTAATTGAATTCTAAACAATTAAAAAAAATCAAACTATTGAAAATTCAATTATTCCCTTAAGAAGGATATAATTTCATATTAAAATATATAAGATAATACTTAAATCAAATTCAATAAAGTGTTAAGGAGTTCATACTTTTTAACTTGAGTTTAGACGAATCAAAACTATATTAGTAAAATTGGTTTGTTGTATTAGATATATTGTGCATTGTGGCTAAGAGAATGTAATATCTTTCTTCAACGTTTCGTTAACCAAGTTTAATCTAACCAGCATTATGATCTATAGACATAAGATCGACTTGTACCTAAACTCTTTTTCTCTGCTCTTTTTTTTCTTGATCTCACCTGTGTATGTATATCCTTGACTAACCCAACATGGGTGTCTACAAGGAAAGATCTTTTAGAAATTAGGACATAAAATTGATTACAACATGAAGTTATCCAATGTGATTCAAACTCGTGATCCCCACTAGATAAACAAGATGAAAAATCGCATGTGAGGCGGCTAATTGAGCCCAGCACTCTTGTCTGAATCTTGTATTAGTAATGTCAATGTCAAGAAAAAATAATGACAAATGACACTTAATGAATGAAATGTCAAAACATATCATATGAATATCAAATAATCGTATTGTCAAACTTTAAAATTGACTCTGATGAATATCAAATACCATTGTAATACTTATTTGTCATATTTATTTTTATGGTGTATTTATCTTTTTAACTTTTTTCTTCAAATTTTCTGATGTGTTTATCTTTTCTTCTAAATTTTTTAGATCTTTTCACTTTGTTTTGCTGAGTTAGTCTGTAATACATACAATCATCTTTTAACATTCTTTATGATACTATCAATAAAATTTATTATCACATACCATGACACTCTCCAAGACTTTGTGCATTGAAGTGAACAAAATAATTACAATGTCAACTTTGCTTATGTAATATTACTTTTTATTGATATTGACAACACCATTGAAGACGTTCTAATAATGAAAGGAAAACGGAAGAAAATTGAAATAATAAACCATAAGAAATTTGACATCTACAACCTCCCAAATGAAAAAAAAAAATGATATGATTTTTGCACAAATAAAATTTAAAAAATTCACAAATACAACTCATTAGTTAATACCACAAGGACGTAGATGTTGTGTCTTTGGCTTAAAACAAAGAAAAAATTATTTATGTTGTGTCTTTATATAATGTAAAATGTTAAAAAATACCTGACAATAACTACCTAAACCATATTTTCTTATGGCCCCGCTATCAATAAATCTTAAAGGCAAAAATCCAAAATGCACTTTAGCTTTCCTAAAGTTCACAAAAAAATTTTGAACTAGGAAAATGACAAATTCTATACTTAGAAATTTAAAAAAATAGTACAAAATAAACTTTCGTCAAATTTAACCATACTTCTTTATTTTGTTAATCATGTGTTACACACAATACTGTTTTAAGGGTAATTTTATGTTAAAAAAGTCATAAAAAAATTTATTTTTCTTTACTTTTATCTTCTTTTTTCTTTTTCATGATTGAAACCCTAAATATTAGATTACTAGTCGCCACCATTGGATTCCACTACTACCAAATTCCCTTATTTCTTCTACGTATCTTAGTTGCCACCAGGTTCACTACCCTCGCCACACCAACCATATTTTAAAACCTGCAAATCTAAATTGTAGACCTCTTCAGCTTCGTACTACAACCCTCACTCTCCTTAGCTTTCTCACCATTGGAGTGGAGTCACTATTCCCTTGTTGCTGGTCACCTGAAGGACATCTTTCGCTGCGTCCACCACCGCTCGTTGCTATCAGTTGAGTATACGTTGCCTCCAGGGCACAGACGAGTTGGTAAGTGGCAAGGTGATAGGGGTGGAAACACTCCGACGTTGCGGGTTCGAACCTGTGTGGTGGCAGTTCCCTTGGCTGAAATATTGCATGGGTGTTGCTAGGTTCGTATCTCGTTGGTCCTCTCCCTTGCAGGGCTGCCACTCTTGCATATCCCTCGATTACAACCACCTGGCTAAGAGGCCTCTAGTACAGGTGGGGGGTTCGCCTTCGGGACTTCCCCTTATCAAAAGTTGAGTATACGTTTAAAAGAAATAAAGTTTTAACTTTTATTTCTCAACTTTGAAAAGGGAATTATTGAGAATAAAAGGGTTTTTAGTGTTGGCAATGGGTGCATGTGGGTGCGGGTACCCTTTCACCCGCCCCTGACCCCGCCCTTATCAGATGCTGATTATTGTTACCCGGCCCTATCCCTTTGGATACTTGCTTCTGCCCATCTAGTTCCATAAAATAAAAAACAATTGGTCACAAAACTTTTTGAGCTTTTGTAATATTTATTCAAACTTTATTTTTTATATATTTAATAATATGTTTTCTTCATGAGGTCTAAACCAAACTTAATATTTAAAATATAACATATCAGTCATAACATAATTAGTTAAGTACATAATTAATAATATAAACTCATTTAAATCATATGCTCTTAGTTAATAATATAAGTAATTTTAATCTACATATAACTTATTTAGTTAGTTAATTATATAATTAATAATATAAATTCATTTAAATCAATATAATTAATAATATAATTTATATTTACATTTTTTTTCACATATAATTACATATTTAATAATATAACTCATTTTAATCTATATAGTTAATAATATAAGTAGTTTATTTTGTATCTATATATAAAGTTTATAAGTAGGTGATGTACATTTATATATATATATATATATATATATAACTCTAAACATAATGAGAAACTAATAAAAATAAATATAAATAACTATTAAGTGTTCATAAATTGATAACAATATTATATGTTGGATCTTGTAAGAGCTTGGTTAATACTTGTTAAAATGAAGAGGAAGGAAAGAAAGGGAAGAGGGAAGAAGGCGACTGAAGCGTTTCTTGACGGCGACTGTGAGTTTCAATAGGAAGAAGAATAGAAAAGGGAAAAAACTATAGGGCTGCTCAAACCTTTTTATTTATTAAAATTAAATCCTCATAAGAATATAAGACTTGTAAATGACAAAAATGCCCTTAAAATGTCATGTGATTGGCCCATGACTAATTGAATAAGGAAGTTAATGATGAAATTTGATAGAAGTGCAGTTTGGGACATTTTGAAAGTTCTGAGTATAGAATTTATCATTTTCTAAGTTTAGAGAAAAGTTCCTAAAGGTAACTTTGAAGAAGTTAAAAGACATTTTGAATCTTTTGTCCTCAATCTTAATAACCAAAGTGCCTCAAGGAAACGGTCAAAAAGTTTCTCTCATGATCTCATCTATGGCAGGCGGCAGCATATGTTTATGCTTAGCAAATAGTACTTATTAATGAAATGAGACTCCAACAACATTAGCGAATCAAAGGACATTTCATGTGCCAAATGATAGATATTTTGACATTTTATGGAATTTCCCATGTGGATAAGACATACAGATGTAAATCTGGACAAAATGGAATCTCTTAGCATTCCATCTTGCACTTATCTTTATTTTCTTGCTCAGGGGAGTTTTTTTTCTCTCCATAAAATGAGAGGAAAAACATGAGAATAAATACATTAGGATTTGTGTATCCTTTTTTTTTTCTAATTTTTTTACTAATTTTTTTATATATTATATAACCCCCAATAGTTTACATGGATTAGGTTAAGGATGCATGGAATGAATTCATAAATTTAGATATCTTTCTTAATTAAATTAATAACTCATAGTTATTTGTTAGTTTAGAGTATGTTGGTTCATTTTCTCAAAACCTCTTTGTGATTAGAAATCAAACGGCATTCTTTTTAGTGGAAATGCAAGTTTAAGTTGATGATTATTGTTGTAATAATCATAATAGTTTTTTTATATTAACGTCTACAATTAATTTTAGACGAAATTAAAATTTCAATCGGAAAATGTTGCACCGCTGCTTACGGCACTCAGTCTCGGTCAAGGCCCACGGGCATATATCCACCTTATAGAGTGGGTGGGTGTAGTCACCTCAAAGAATATCTTAATAGTTGTGGCTGGAATTTCTCAAGCATGATTAAGAGGCACCTGCGACAAAAGAATACCTCATAATGACATGGATCAACATCAGCAAGAGGATTTTTATATTTTAAATATTTAATTCCTCTGCCAGAAAACCAAAACATTCGTATTTAATTTAATATAAAGATTAGGCAAAATTTTTTAATTTTAAAGAAGATATTGTATTATCTTTATAATCAACGTAGTGAGATATACATTTTTATTTAAGAAAAATTGTTCATAAAATTTTAAATAAAAAATTAAATATTTAATTTCAAATATTTAGAAATAAAAATTATAAATATTTAATTTTGAAAATATATATATATATATATATATATATATATAAATAAGCCCAATCGCTAATTATATATCATGGTTTTTGCAGAACGGGACGGGACAGCAATTTGTGGTCTATATAATGGACTATGACACTTATATCCGTATGTTCCCCACTGGAGTAGAGACTCTTCGAGCTTTATTTCCTAATGTCAAATTTCATCATTCTATAATGTGCAAATATTCAACAACATTGACAAATCAGTGGACTTGTAACGACCACTATGGCTCCAAAACAAAAAAAAAAGAACAATTATTTTAAATTTTTTAAGCCAAAAAATAAAATAAAATGTGCATGTCTACTTCAACTGAACCAGCATTACCTAACCTGCTTTAAAGGTGTTGAGGTTTTCCCTGTAGCACATCCAATTTAGAACTATTTTATTTTAAATAATAATCATAATACTAATAACACTTAACCTCCAAAACAAAGTCCAATGTATGCTCTCTATTTATTCGAAATTAAATAAATATTTTTAATATAATATTTTATTTATAGTTTCTTTAATTTTTAAAAATTTATATTTTGCTAATTCATTTTGATTTCATTATTAATATTGTTAATAATAAAGATATTGTAAAAAAATTTCAAATTTAAAGAGTCTCATTAATTCTTGTACTAAGTTTAATGATGAAAAATTAATTTAGGTGGAAATATTATTTAAAAATCAAATCAAAGTGAATTTTAATAAAATTGAACTGCATAGAATTTTGACAAAATTAGATTGAAAATTGAAATTTTATTCAATTCAAGAGAAATAATAAGTTTTTTTATAAAAGGTTAAATTATTTAGAAAGCTATTTTTAAAAACATATAAAAATCAATCATGTTTTTTGAATTAACGCAAAGAGTACCTAAACCAATTGTAACATGTCTACAAATCTGGAACCCACTTATAAGTGAGAGGAGCTGATGTGGATTTCTTGGGCTTGAACTGCATTATCCAAAAACTAAGGCAAAACAACCACTAGTGCTGGGCCGCCCAAATATTATTCTCGGCCACTAATATTTCAAATAATTCTATAGTTTTGTGCTTAAACTTGAAATGCTCTCTCTCTCTCTCTCTCTCTCTCTCTCTATATATATATATATATATATATATATTTTTTTGTTTCAAATTGTCAATTATTTTTTAAAATTACTTAAGAATTTACAAAATTCTCTCTCTATAATATTATATTATTTTTTCATTGACATATATAATTACATTAAATAATTATTCTATTTCTTAAATTTAATATAAAGTAACTTGTAGTTTTTTACCATTAATTAAAATTATTTAATATTTTTCTTAATTTTGGTGCAAGTTTTAAATGAGTACATTCATTGCAAAGAGATTACTAACTCATAATAATTCTTTTTTTTTGGGCAAAAGACGCTCATAATAATTCTTAATTAAAAAAATTAAATATTTTAAAGAGATCTATTGTTAAATCAATAATAAAAAAGTTGAAAATTAGATGGAAGTTTTGATCTCGTATTAACTAAAATGTAAGAATTATGTGATTATTTTTTATTGATGCATGTAGAAACTCTTTGTTAGTAAATTTTGATTTGTTTTTATTTATTTTTATTATATGGCATCCAAATGTATGCTTTTGTTTTCTAGAAATTATCTACCACACTTACCTATGCCATTCTTTTTAATATTTAAAGTAATTTTTCCTATTTTGATAGGTTGATTTGAAAAAAAATTTGAGAAAAAATAAAAAGGAGTTTTGCTCGGAATGAAAATGTTGTAGAAGATGGCGCGTGAAGAATTATCATCGAAAAATTGAACTGGCTAAATGGATATACATTAATTGTAATTTATTGCGTTACATAATACACATTAGAAAATGTAGAAGCTGAGTTAATTACATTTAGCAATTTTATTATTATTTGTTACAAAACATAATTTAATGCACCTTAAGAAAACAAAAAAAATTCAAATTTTTAATTTTATTTTATACATGGAGCATAGTACCCATGATATGTGTTTCTTACTCTTATCTCAGCTAAAAACTATGGGATCAGAATGCAAAAACGTTTTCTAGAGATGATAATCCATTTGTTTCCATGGAAATTAAGTGCGTGATTGAAAAATATCCAAATTGTAACAAGTAAAAAAAGGAGAATTTCAAATTGAGTAATTGTTGTATTTAGTCCCTAACCTTTTTTGTCTTTGGTGGCTTTGATCCCTAATATTTTTTCCTCAATTATTTTCTCATTATTCTTTTTTATTTTTGGAGACTTTCGTCCATAATCAATTTTGAAATATCTAAACTATTACTTTTATCCTTCAATATATCTATATTACGGGAGTTTTTTGTGTGACAGATTAAGTAAAAAAAAAATTAATTTGTTCAAATTGAAATAAAATAAGAGATCAAACATTTCAATTATAAAAAATTTATTGACCAAAAAATTTTAAAAAATTGATTATGGACTAAAGTCACCAAAAACAAAAAAAAAGAAGTTAAAAACCATATAATTAAACAAAATGATTAGAGACCAAAGTCACTAAAAAAAAAGTTAGGGGGTAAATACGACAAATACTATTTCAATTTTTCTTATTTGATAGTACTTTCTTTAGGACTACTTTATAAGACATTAAGACCCAACTTAGAATGTGAAGTCATAATGGGGTAGGCACATTTACTATTTAGTACTAATTGAATATGCATGAGAATCGAACCCGACTCTGTTTCAAACATCAACATCAAACATCAAACATCAAACATCATTTTCTTTTGATAAATGTCATCATTTCGATCTTAATGGAAGAGGAAGGTGGTGATATCCAATTATTGCTCAGGAAAGATGAACCTGATAATGGTTATTAAATCGTTTGAATTTCACATGAGTGAAATCTTTCTTTCCCCATAATAAGGTTCCTTGAAGTTCTAGACATTTTTATCACTTTTTCCACTCTTTTAGTATCATGAAAGTTAAGATCACATCTTAGACTGTTTTCACTTTGTTTCTTGAAGTTCAGGCTGATATTACAAGCCCATTCTGGATATTGTAAATTGGGAAGGCTTGGATCGATTTATCCAGATACCTAGCTCAAATAAAGAAAATTACTACCAAATATAAGCAAAAAGGACAAGTATAATATAAGCATAAAAAGGTTCAACTCAACCCAATGACCAATTCAGACATAGGACCTAACTATGTCAAGAGGTGTCAAATTGAGCAGCCTGATCAGGCCAATGAGGAAAATTATGTTGGATCAAGACTTCGATTTTTTCATGATCTGAAATTTTATATTACAATCTAACTCAATGATCGAGCACGACATGAAGGATAAAAACAGTATCATTTTGACTAAAATAAAGGTTTCTTTTTAAGTGGCTTCACCCGATGAGCCAATGAGAAAAATTAGGCCAACTCAGTCCCATCCACCTTAAAACTAGGGCTGCACTACCCAACTCGTCAGCTCTAGCCCAAATTGCCGCCCACCTCCAAGAACAACTACAAAGTTCCTAGAAGAGGAGAATCTGAGACCATTGCCTTGGGAGTATGTATGGGCAGAAAAATTGATTTTACTAATCCTATTAATAATACTCATCTATGACAGAAAGGTACGTAATTTGATATCCCCATTTAACATTTTCTCTTTCCTTTCTTTTTACTGCCATTAGAGGAGGAGGCGACTAGAGTTTATATCTGATGCCTTATTATTTTGCAAGTTATCCTTCAATCATACCCATGTCCTATCCCCATAATTTCCTTCAATCTATGAGCAGATTTTTGCATCATCACAGGATCTCGTACTTGAACTTTACAATTAGCAGAAAAATATAGCCGCATACAGTATATATGAAGAGATAGGCTGATATGAAATTTCATGCTCGATAAATCAAACCACTCATTAATTACTGAAGGTTCAATTAACAAGAAGAAAACAACCCCAAAAAATTGAGACGATCAGGCTTCTGTATAATGCGACAGAAAACTACAGGATTGTAATCCACAGAAACAGAGGTGACAATAATACTGGACTCCTTTGCATCCTTGCGAGCTTTCCTCCAACCTCCTAGACAGGCCTAGAGAGAATATGAGCAGCTTCCATCATCACTCCTTGCAGTGGGATCAAAGTTGGTTGCAATTGGGTCAGTGCATCCTTCTGGAACTGGAACACGTACTTGCTGGGCTGCTTGGCCTGCATTATTAACCATTTCAATCAGAGAAGAACACAAATCATTATGCAATTGAGAATTATCACCAACGTTATTGATGCTGAAAAGCTAGAGGCAAACCTCCTATCTAGGCCTGTAGGGGAATCAAGAAAGCTAACCGTAGAAAGTTCCTCTTTCCAGTTGATCCTTGTTAGCGTCACCAAGAGCAGCCTCAGCCATATACTTGTCAGCCAATTGGACTCTCTTCACATTCTCCTGTTCCATGACAAGCATTTGACCGTATTCAAGCAACTTATCAATGGTCATCTTTGGCTTCTCAAAGGTTGGAGGTCCCTCAATTGAGTTCACAAGCTTCTTCCCAATCTTTTCAACTCCAGTATCCCCAATCCACTTCCTTACTTCGTCATCATACACTCTAGCCCTCAAAGCACCAAAGAAATCTGCACAATTGTGTCAAGAATTTGATCAATTAATTGTTTTCATTTATAGCTTAATTATTCAAACTTGTATGAACACTTACCAATAGATTGACCAGGGAAGGTGTCGACGAGTTTCACAATGGCTTCTTCGGGGACTTCATCAGCACGGAAGATTCCGGTGCACACACCAATACGATCCTCACGGGTTGGTGCCCAGTAGAATTTCTCCATACGACCGTCACGGATGAGAGGAGCGTACAATGTAGAGAAATCGTTACCGGTGACAATGATGGGCACACGGGGATTCTCTTCCTTGTTGTACATACCGGGAAGCTGAACATTGGTTGGATTATCAGCAATGTTCATGAGGGTAGCGTTAACCATTTGGTTGTTGACGGTGTATTGGGTGGTTCCGCCCATACGACCAGCACCGGCATCAAGATCGTTGATGAAGAGGCAGCACATTTTACCCTTCTTGATAATGTCTGCGGCCTCACGGTATCTTTGCCTAATAAGCTTAGCGGGCTCTCCTGCGTTTCCACTTTCCAATTCTCCGGCACTCATCATGATGGGGCTGGGATACAATCAATCATGGAAGAAATTAAGTATTAGATTCTTGGAAGGCAGAGGAGTCTTTATTTCAATGGGGAATGAGATCAATAAATTAACATACTTGATTCCCATCTTAGCAAAGACGAGCTCACATTGGAAGGATTTACCCTGACCTTTGCCTCCCCAAATACCCAAGATGAGAGGAATCTGTATAAACATATTTTCAGCAGGAATTTAGATTTGCTATGCTTACAAAAAGAAAAATCAACTTCATCCAAGGGGTTTTATAAAATTGGTATTTTTAAGGACCTTGATGCTAGGCAAATTCATGAAGTTCTTGGTGACGTGAACAACAAGCTTGTCCATGAAAGCAGGGGCAATGTACAAACCATCCAAGGTGTTGTCAAGGTTGTATCTGCAGCATCATTACAAGCATATTAATTATCTGAAGGAAAAAAAAAAAAAATCAAAGATCAAATTGTAGAGGTTTCCAATATCTCACTGTCGGAGACCCTGGCTGACGTATTCGTAAGAGCTGAGGACAGCATCATGGGTACCCTGTCCGGTGGGAGCTTGAAAGAGGGCATCCACCACACCCTTTCCTCTGGTGATATCTTGTTGGTCATCAGATACATCATAGGCAAGACCCTTCCACCTGTCTTGATCGGTCTGCTTCTTCTCTTCAATATCGGCAGCGACGATTTTGAAGTTTCCCGGAGCAGCCTTTGCGGCGGTGAATGATGAGTTCACCTTCTTCAAACTGCTGCCGAAGAAAGCAGAGCTTGGAGCAGTAGCTCCAGCACCAGAGCCATTCAAGTTGAGCTGTTTCAACCAAAACAACTCCTTACTAACCTAATAAATAACTACTTGTATATAGTATACCCCAGACTACATATGTAACGCAAAAATTCATCCCAATTTTCCTATGCAATTTGACTTGTTTAAACTAAGTCCTCTATGCATGCTTCTTTAAACAACTTTCTTGACAATATGATCAAATTCCCTTCTACTATTATATGGTATATGACTAGAATTCTTGAAATGCAATCTTAAATCAGACTTCTTGCGCATATATTCAATTCAAGATAAGCAGAATACTACAAATGGAGATAAGAAATCCCCTTAATTAAGTACTACTTTTGAAACATTGATTAATCGGAAAAGCTTGAGAAAAGAAAATTTCGCAATTATCCAACTTATTCTACTAATATGTTCTCTGAGACTCCAAAAGTGAACCGCAGTAAGTAGTGAAAAGAAGATTCGTACCGGTACGCGGTTGACAGCTCCGATAGTGGAGACAGCGGCTGCCATTACTGTGAGTGATCCCACTGCAGTGAAGTAGATTGAAAGATTGGAGAGTGGAAGTGAAGAAAGATTGGCCTCGATGGTATGGTGGTCTGCGTGAGGAAACTTATAGCTAAGTTGAGTGAACAGAAATTGAAATCCTATGGATGGGCTTTGGAAATTCCTAACGGCCACACAATCAAGATTACCAATCTGCCACATGGCAACCGTTCATTCAATCTCCATAACGATTTTGAGGTTAGGATTTTAGCTTTAATCTTCACCACTTAAAACCAGGCCATTTTCTTATCACATAAGACTGCAGAATTATGAGCAGAGATTAGCTTATCATGTTTTGCTCAAAAGAAAACTGAAAAGTACCATTTGTCATTTTGTTGAACTAATTTCCTGGTTAGACACTGCAGGAAGTTCCTGTTTTGTCCTAAGATGGGATGGGATGTGTGCTATCCACACACAGTTACACAATTGCTTGAAGCTTTACTGACCTCTAGTTCTTCTTCTTTTTTTAGTGTTCTTGTCCAGAAATGGAAGAAAAGATTTATGGGAATTTATGTGGACAGAATTATGTTCCTAAAGAAAGGATTATGGGTTTTTTAGGACAATGACACTTGCAAAAACAATGGAAGGGGTAAAAGTGTAATTTCAGAAAAGACATTAAAAGGTTTGAGTAGAATGCGCTGAAGGAGGTCATGAGGATTTTGGTGAAACTTTGAGGATTCTTATATCCGGTTGAATGCCCATTTACTCCTCCTTCCATCTGCATTTGTGGACATTTTCATTTAGAAATACCCAAAATTAAAATTTTAATCTCTTAAAATAAAAATATTCTTCATCTAAAATAATATTAAATAACAAATTTAACTAGTCAAACTGAGGGAAAGGTTCTCACGCTCAATATATTTAGAAAATGCATTCTTTAAGTTTTAAACTTATTTTATACATTGTCAAAGTCAAATGCATTCCTCGACTGGGCCAAGTACGTGCTTTGAATAAATGAGTCTAACTGGTCTCTAGTGTTAAGACCATGGGCATTTGATTAGACTATTTATTTTGCACATTACTTCTTGTTATATGGGTAGGGAAAAGAATTTCCTATTGCTATATGGGCCAGTATGTTATTTCTCAAAATTCCTAATTCAAGTGCACATCCACCCAAAAGGCTACTAAAATGTTCTTAAGTTCTACTAGGACAAGCTCTCTCTCCACTCAAGAGACTAATCATCTACTACAGCGGTCGGTCAAAACATTTAAGCGAAAAAATATTGATACAATACACACTACAGAGTCTGCCGAGAAGGCGAGGATCCATCAAACCTAACAAATTTCTTTTCAAATAGAAGTTGGATAGGAAAATCATTCAATGAAACCCTCAAGAGCGGCAAATCGAAACCTCGCATTTACATGGGAGAAGTTGAGACAGATGATTTCGGAGATCTCCATGCTGATGAATTTTTTGGGGCTGAATATGAGATTGTGACTGAAAGTACATCTCTAGTTAGGAGTGTGCAAGTTATACCGTTCGATTTTTTTAGGTATTAAGGTTTTTTTTTTCTTTTTAGACAAATCGAGTCAAATCGTAATTTTTTAAAAATCGAACTTTCACCATTTAATCCTTATTCTTTTTTTAATTTTTTTTTATAATATCCTCTATTTAATTTTTTTTGGTCAATCCATTAATCCAATAAAACACTAAATGTGCTAAAAACTCGATGTTTTTATTCACAAAATATAAATTTAACAAAAAATAATAACAAACTTCATAATAAACACATGAACATAAAAACTAAAATATTAATTCGGGAAAAAATCATAGCAAACTTCAGTTGTTCGGTTAATCAAACTTTATGAAACTCCAACTGAACACCGAATTGTTTTTGTGAAAAGTTCAATTAATCAAATTGAAATAAGAGAAAAATCAAACCATTTTTGAAATATGTTTTGGTTTGGTTTTTGCACATCCATATCTCACGTAATCTAGATGTCGTGGGAGGAGTATTGAGAGCTTTTTCTTCCTTGGAGAAGAGCACTAATTCTCAAGGTATTATGTAAAATATCCTTGAAATTCTTGCAATAGAGGACAAAAGAACTTTGAAAACTAGAGTGGGAGAACCAAGTTATAGATATGGAAGACAGGTACTTGGCTAGATTCCACTCTAAAAAAAACTACCTCTATGTCCCAGAGAATGAACCTTGGATAGTTTTGATCACTCTCATTGTCACTAAATGGCATTCCAACTTCAGACCTTCTGTGGATAAGATATTATCTACATCGGTTTGGATTTAGTTACCTGAATTACCAATTGAATGTATCAATGAAAAACGTCTTATGAAAATAGGTAATATAGTTGGAATAGCCATTAAAGTGGACACACTACCAGTGCGACAAAAAAAAGGTAAATATGCAACGATTTGTGTAGAGGTGATCCTAGCCACACCTCTAATCCTTTCTATAACATTGTACTGGAAAACGAGTTAGCCTGGCCTGTTTAGGCCCAGCCTTATAGGGCCTAGGGCCAAAATGGGCCGGGCCAAGTAAGTCTGATTCTATATGGGCTAATGTTTTCATGGCCCCAGCTAGACCTACTGTGGGTCACTGGCCAAAACGGGTTGCCGGCTAAATGGCTCAAATGGCCCAAAGACAGAATATGCAGCTGTACTAAAATTATTCATTACACTTCTAAGATCTAACATAATAAAATATTAATGAAATATATAGCCACATAATAATATAGGAATGATTAAAAAAAACTCATAAAATAAACAAATATCTAATTCCAATCATAAAAAAAAGATAAAACTACAAGTCTTCAATCATTCTCTTAACTCCAAAAAATCTCTAATCTTCCTCTTCCATCATATTTGAATCCACCTTAGAAAGATTTACTTCCTCAATAAAGTCTTTATCATTATCATCAACATCATCATCTAAAATTTTAAAACAGAATAGGTTAAGTATATGAATTTAAAACTTTATGATATGAAACAAATTATATAGTAAATATTTCATTACAATTAACTTCAAAAGGTAAAAAATTACATACAAAACCATATAACCAATTACGTGTGCATATGAGAGCTTGCAATGTTTCATCAAGTATGAAATTTCTATATTTGGTTAAAACATGAGAGGCAATACTAAAAACATATTTGAATACTACGATAGTTATTGAAATGTTTAAAATAGCACGAGTCATCCTTGCTAAATCACTAAATCTATCACTTCGGTCTTTCCAATAACTCAAGACATCAAACTTTTCGAAATTGAAATCCTTGGCTCTTCCGAATAAAGGTCAACTTGAGACTTCCTAGTATTGTTAGCTTCCATGCAATCAAATGCTTCAAAATCCTACGAAATAAACAAATGAATAATTCATTGAAACATTATTGTCTTACATGTATAAAAAAGAAAGAAATAAATTAAAGATTAACTTACATCATAATAAGGTGTAGACATCACTTCATTTGCTTTTCCTTCTCTAGCAAGAGTCGATAGAAGAAGGTTTTTTCTTTCATTAATTAGAAGAAGGTTTTTTTCTATTTCTTTCATTAATTAGAATAAGGTTTTTTTCTATTTATTTCATTAATTAGAAGAAGGTTTTTTATTGATGACCACTCCAGGAGATATTGGGTGTATCTAATTAAAAAGAAGTCAGATGTGTTTGAAGTTTTCAAAACTTTCAAAGCACGAATATAACTTGATTATGAAAGAAAGATCAAGCGTTTAAGGACAGACAATAGAGCAAAATATACTGGTGATGAATTTGATAACTTCTGTCAATGAGAAGAAATTAACAGACAGTTCACGATAGTATACACTCCACAACAAATTGGAGTGGCAGAACAGATGAACAAAACCTTGTTAAAATAGACAAGATCGATGTTAAGAACTACAAAGTTGGCTAAATCATTTTGGGTTGAAGCAGTCAAAATTTCATGTTATGTGATAAATCGGTCACCATAAATTGCAATTGATCTAAAAAAGCCAATAGAGATGTGGATTGATAATCCAACTAGTTATTCTCACTTACATATATTTGGGAGTAATGTTTATATTATATACAACACCTAAGAAACATCAAAATTGGATCAAAAATCCAGAAAGTGTTTGTTCTTAGGGTATACTGATGGAGTTAAGGGGTATCGCTTGTGGGATCCCACTACCCACAAGGTAATTATCAACAGAGACGTTGTATTTGTAGAAGATAAAGTACAAAGTAATAGCACTTTAAAGGAGAAGCCATAAACTATTGCAGTTCAAGTTGAAGATAAACAATAAGAAGTTTCAAATTATTTTGAAGCTATACCATAACACGATGAACATGAGCAAGCTAAGTCTGCACCTCAACAAGTTTGAAAGTCAACTCGAGAGAGATACGTACCAATTTGACACCCAGACTATATTATAGAGGGTAATGTTGCATATTGTTTACTAATGGAAGACAGAGAACCTTCAACTTTCCATGAGTCTATAAAAGCCCAAGATTATTCTCTGTGGATAATAACAATGCAAGAATAAATTGAAGTATTTCATAAAAACAATAGTGAAATCTTATTTCACTATCACAATGGATGAAAGCTATCGGGAACAAATGGGTCTACAAGGTCAAGAGAGATAGCAATAACCAAATGGATCGGTATTGTGTTAGATTGGTGGTCAAGGGATTTTCCTAGAAAGAAGGTATTAACTTCAATAAGAAATTTTCTCCAGTTGTTCGACTTACAACAATCAGAATAATCATAGTTTTGTGTGTTACGTTTAACTTGCATCTTGAGCAATTAGATGTGAAAAATGTGTTTCTTCATAGAGACTTGAAGAAGAAATCTATATGCTCCAACCAGAAGGTTTTGCTGAAAAAGGCAAGGAGAACTTGGTTTGTAGGTTGAACAAATCTTTGTATGGTCTCAAACAGGCGTCGAGATATTGGTACAAGATATTTGATTTGATTCATTCGTTATTAGCCTTGGATACAACAGACTCAGTTCAAACCATTGTACGTGCTACAAAAAATTTGTTAGAGATAATTTTATTATCTTATTGTTATATATGGATGACATGTTGGTATCAAGCCCCAACAAAGTTCAAATCCAAGAGTTGAAGGCATAGTTGGCTAGGGAGTTTGAAATGAAGGATTTGGGATCACCAAACAAGATTCTAGGGATGCAAATTCACCGAGACGAAAATAGTAAGAAGATTTGGCTTTCTCAAAAGAACTATTTCAAAACGATATTGTAAAATTTCAATATGCAAGATAGTAAGTCAATTTCTACTCCACTTCCTATTAATTTCAAGTTAACCTCAAGTATCTGCCCTAGCAATGAAACAAAAAGAAAATAAATGCCTTGAGTATCATATACATCAACAGTGATAAGGTTAATATATGTCATGACATGTACAAGACCAGATATTGCACATGTAGTGGGAGTTGTTAATCGTCTCATGGTAAATCCTGGTGAAGAGCATTGGAGTGCTATGAAGAGGATTATGAGATACATCAGAGAAACCTCATATCCTACATTATGTTACGAAGGATCAAATTTTATTCTCAAGGGCTATGTTGATTTATATTTTGTTGGAGATCTCAATAAAAATAAGTCTACTATTGGTTATGTGTTTACGCTTGCAGGAGGAGCTATAAGTTGGGTCTCTAGATTGCAGTTAGTTGTGGTTTTAACTACAATAGAAGTAGAATACATGACAGATACAAAAGCTTGCAAGGAAACAGTCTGGATACAAAAGTTATTAGATAAGCTTGGGCATAAGCAAGAAAAGATTTATCTATATTGTGATAGTCAAAATGCTTTGCACATTGCAAAGAATCCGGCTTTTCATTCACAAACGCAACACATAAGGGTTTAGTACCACTTTGTTTGAGAAGTAGTAGAACAAAATAGTGTGAATATGCAGAAAATTCACACTGATCAGAACCTAGTAGATGTTATGATTAAGCTAATCAATACTGACAAGCTTCAATGGTGTAGATCTTCGTGTGGCCTAGCAAAAACGTAATCAAGCATGGTTTGGCAAGAATGGAAGGATTATACAAGTGACTTTAAGTAGGAGAATGTTGATGGTAAAATCCTTTGTTTGGGCAAAAATCATATCCTTTTGGTTGGTTACCGTAACTAAAACAAATTAGTCATTTGGTGTGAAAATTAGGCTACTTAAATTTGCTTAATTTTCACTTAAACAAGGGATAAATGTTTTCTTAATATATGTGCTATTTTCACTACAAATAGCCAACTCCATCACCTTGATTTTTCATTCCATCCCAAGACAAATCACTCTCCAATCTCATTTATTTCTCTACCTCTTAATATAGATATAGCTTTAGTACCTATCTGGTAGAGAAAGAGTTTTGTATCTCAAGAGTTTTTTAGCTCAAATTATAGTTTAAAAAATCATTTCATTTGCCCGTGATTTTTACCCCGATTTGTTTGGGGGGTTTTTCACGTAAAATATTTGTGTCCAATTTATTTTTATTATTCTCAATTTTACTTTAGTTGTGTGACAACTCTTTTAACCTAAAACAATCCTTATATTCCCTAACAGGTTTATCTTATTTTTATTTCCATCCTCGATCCAATATGAAAGCTAAAAAAACAATTAATTAAATTAATTTGTACTAATCTTGAAAATTGTATGTTGTTCACATTGACCAACTCAATCTCATGATAAAAACTCAGTCTGATCAAGCATTTTTTATACATAAATATTTTTAATTCATTTATTTTTTATTTACTGCAACTATGTAGTCGTATTTGTTTCATTAATCTACCCTCACTGGGAAGTGGAAACTACTACCAAAATGAATTTTAGTTAATATCGTGTTTACATAAGGGTTTGAAGCAAAAAATATTTTTTTAAAAATAATTATCAATTATCAAGAAAACTTACTTGTGTGAAATTGTGAATCTAAGAGCGAGACCTAACTTAAAGCTTGGTGCTCAGAAAACATTACAGAGTAAATTGGCAGTTGCAACTTGCATGGACAAGACACAATTAGGGGTGTAAACAAACCGAACTGAGCTTGAGCTTGAATAAATGATAGGTTTCGAGCCGATCTCAAGCTCGAGATGGAGTTTGAATTTTTTTTTAAAAATATTTTCAATTTAAAATTTGAAAAAAATAAAATAGTATATATATATATATATATATATATATTTATGTGGCTCGATGAGCCATGAGCCAATTAATTTTGAACTCAAGTTTGACTCTATTTTTTAACGAACTGGTTCGAACTCGACTCGAGTTTGAGTTTAACCGAGCTATAGTCGAGCTTTGATCGAGCAACTCGCGAGCTGCTCGATTCGTTTGCACCCTTAGGCACAATCGAGGGTCTGCAAAGATTTTGTTGGAGTTGCTATTTTCTTTGACACTTGATAAGCTATTATTGCTACCTGCTGCAATTGATTATGTTGGAAGTGAGAGGAAGGGAACTACTTTATTCTATATCGTTGTGTGAGGTGCTGAAGTTTGAAGAGGAAAAAATTAGGAATTTTTACTCAAGTTACAACTTGAGAATTGAGATAGCATGTTTGTTTAAAAAAAACAATGATTGGGCCACACAGGCCAAAAAACCCTAAAATTATTCAGGCATGTATTTTAATAACCTAGCCTATATTTTTAACAAGCCAAAATGGGCATTCCCCAAGCATACCCAAAGAATCAAATATGAAGGTTTCTATCAAATTTGTTTTTATTCCTGACAATATGGTCCTTGTGTAGAATCTTGTCCATCTTCTGCTCCTATTATTTATAAAAAGATGACAACAAAGATCTTTGAACAACAACTTCCATCAGAGGGGACTACAATCAAATATGGTCCCTGGATGTTTTCTAAGTCTAGAAGACACGTTCAAGTAGGAGAACGGGCTATCAACATTAGCAATAAGTTACTTTGGGAAATGGGAAACAAGCCCTTGTAGAAACATGCATAAAATAGGGGAAAAAGGATACATATATCTGGCCTACATATGTCAGTGGGAATCACAACTAATGCATCATGCATGTATAAAAAATAACCAAAAATTAAAATCACAAGACCATACCCCATTCCAATTTGGGACAACCCAACACCAATCTCTGTTTGTAGCCTTTCATGGGTATGAATATTGGGTATTAGGTGATGAAGAGGTGCATATGGAAATTGAGGTCCTAAAAGAAAAACTCCAAGAAATTTCTTGTCCAATCAAAAGCCCACTTCATTTCTTTTGCTAAAGGAAAAACTAGTAAGTCAATTGCTAAATATCATGGATTCGAGTCATACTCTTCACTTGTAGTGTATTTTATTTTAAAAAATGATTTCTTTAAACAAAGAACACTTAAAAGTATAAAAAGACAAATTTCCTTCTTATAAATAATTTTTACTTGCATGTTAGAATTTACAACTACCTTGGAGTGAATTCAGTTAACCATGTTAATCGCATAATATCAGTTGTTTCCTTGGTAGAAGGTCATGCTGACAGAATATGAAAATATTGATTACTACCCAAATTATTAGAATTGCAATGTATTCTCCATATGAAAACCCATTATTCTTTACATACAAAAGGTATTTATTAATAAAAAAACATGCATATATCCATCTTTTCTACATATAGAAGGCCAAGCACTCGGTTCACATAGCCATACATCTAGCCAAGCCCTCAACCCTCGTTGCCACGAGTCTCATCCACACCTTGACTATCATAGTCGAGCATCGCACCTTTCTCTCGGCCCAGCTAGCTGAGCTCCTCATCCTCTCTCTCGGCCCAGTCAATTGAGCTTCTCCCGACCCAAGCAATTCTATTCTAAAGAAATTCATGTTCAAGTGGCATTAGGACTTAGGAGTTTTTTGTCAGTGGATTAGTTTATTACAGATGATCATGCATAATATTGCATAATATACTATCATAAAAATGTGAGCCACTAATTTTGCATAATGTTGGAAAAAAAAATGATTGGACTGATCAAACATGAAAAAATAAAAAGTACTAGTATTATAAAATTCAAAATATAAGATATATTACCAAAGTTGAAAAAGTAAAAAAAGTACATGTATTGTAAAATTCAAAATATAAGATATTTTACCAAAGTTAATAAGTAAGAAAATAGAAATCCTGAATTTGCTAATTTTTCAACTAAAACCAAGTATCATTAAGACTGAAAAAAATCTGCAAATAACTAAACAACACTAAAAATTCTGCAAACAACACTAAACTACACTAAACAAAACTAAAAAATCTGCAACCAAAAATAAACAATACTAGACAACACTAAAAAAATCTTCAAACAACACTAAGCTATACTAAGCAGCACTAAACTATACTAAATAGCACTAAAAAATTCTGCAAACAACGCTACACTACAATTGCAAAAAAACAAATCTGCAAACTACAACAAACATAGACATGTGACAACAATTCCAACTAAATATACACACAACGAATACAACTAACTCATCACCTTCAAGAGATGCTTGTAATTAAATAGAAGCCCAAAAAATAAAAAATATTGCAAAATTCAAAAGAGGTAACAAAAATGACAGCAAAAACACACAAGAAAAGAGACTATAAAATAATAGCTACAACTCCAAAAAAAAAAAAAAACCCCAAATAGAACTAAAGATACTTACCTCAAGAATGAATCAAAGTTGGTTGTGAATGATGACTGAAGACTGGAATAAAGTTGGTGGCTTCTATCTTATGTTGTACCTAGCGCAAATGTAGTTACAGAGATTGTGGTCACCTAGTGGTTGGGTCGCCGGAAGCTAGTTGGGATAGAGGTAAAGCTATGGTAGATTGAATCTAGTTGAGATGGAGGTGAAACTGTGAAACTTGTGAGAGAAAAATAGAAGAAGAGGTAGTGAGTGAGAGTAACTGAGTAAGAGAGATGCGACCACAATATAGAAGATGAGTTAATTTAGGTTTAGGCTTTTTCATTCCTTACCCAAAAAAAAAGCATAAAATACTTGTGTAATTCTATCCCAACCCTATTATTTTTTTTATTATTATACAAATTAATTTTAATATATGAAATTTGGTATTTAGTCTTGACTGATTTTCAAAATTAAAGACTGAAGACCAAATCGAATTAATTTTATAAGACAGTGACCAAATTGGATCAAATCATAAAATCAAAACACCAAATCGAATTTTAAAATCCAATTCGGTTAATCAGTCATGACCAAATAACACACTCCTAGGTGTGCGTTATTTTTATGTGCATTTAACGACTCTCTTTTTAATTCTGGTAGCTAGTGATCTTAGTAGATAACATATATCATGTTTTTTTAACAATAGCCTTAGTTTACTATATATATATATATATTATACACTTACTATTGCATATATTAGGAATTGATTAGTGAGAGAGAAGAAGAGAGAAGGATGGATGTGAGTATCAAGAAAGTGAGAGCTGAGAGCGGGATTGTAGGAGGAGAACAGAGTGTTTTGGATTTAATGGTATTTTGGAAATTTTAAATTTTAAGAATGTTATGTTTATTAATTTGGATACTATATTTAAAAATTATGAAAAATAATTATGTTTTTGTGTATTTTTCAATGACATTACAAATTAAAATCCAAAAGTAGTTTTAAAATACATTATGTCCAACTGGACCATCTCTACACAAATCTATGATGAAAAACCTAAGAGGGGGGGGGTGAATTAGGTTTTAACCGATTTTTCCTTATTTAAATAAAACAAGCTTTCTAAGATAACAAATATCAAACACTTGGTGTTCAACCAAAGTATGTAAAGATGAGTTCAAGAAAAGAAGCAATGAACACAAAGATTTATAGTGGTTCGGTTTATCCAACAAAACCTAATCCACTACCTTGAGCTATCTACTCAAGGATTTCACAAAACCTTTCACTAATATAGTAAGAGAGAATACAATAGAGGCTCACCCAATTCCCTTAGGGTTTTACAACATAAACCTCTTAACCAACCAAGGTTCACTCAACACTTTGAGTTTTACAATATAACCTTGTCTACACACCTTTCTCTATTACAACAATTAATGAAAAAGAAGCTCTTAACACAAACACAGTTTTCTATGGTTCAAGGCTCACTCTAACCCTTAGAGTTTTAAGCTCAATGCAACCTTGAACAAATCAATCAAGATATGAATAAGAAGAGTTTGATATATGAAATCACCTTAATGTGAAGATATATCAATGTAAAGCATAAATACCTCTTTGAGTAATGTTTTCTTGTAAGTTGCTCAAGAACCCCAATGATTTTGTATAAATCTCACTTTGATGAATTTCACAATATGAATGTTAAGATTTGGTTTCAAAATAATCTCCAGAGGTTCTATGAAGTGTTAGGATCAGATTTTTGCTCAAAAAGTAATTGATATGAGTTGTTTAAACGATTGGGTATTTATATGTATGCACCAACGGTCATAAAAATGGCTGTTTGAATCCCACTCAGGAGAAGTGCGGTCGACCGCAAATCAAGAGGGTCGTCCGTACCATCATCCGCAAATGTTCCAGAGAACTCTGGACATCCTGCGGACGATGAGCTCAGAAGTCCGGTCGACCGCTCCATCATCCGCAAGTGTTCCAGAGAACTCTGGACAGCCTGCGGACGATACTCTGAGAAGTCTGGTCGACCGCATGATTTGTGGTCGTCCACACTTTTGTCAGGTCGACCACAAATGCATTAAAACTATGCAGAACAAGTTCCCAAACAACTCTAAGAGTTTGCAAACCATATTTTATGAATTTTGAAGTATGTGCATGTATTTTGAAAATAATTTCAAATACCCAACTCATGTTTTATCTAAATGAAATGCATTTTGAAAATCATTTCACTCTTATTGAGCAACCTATAGAACTCATTACTCAAAGGGATAGACCTAGAGATAACCAAAGATAAATAAAGAATTAAAGCTACACCTCTAGATCCTATCTAATCCAGAAACGCTTATCTTCAAGGCTTGACATCAAAAGCTCTTTCCTGAAGATTTGAAACTTTGATCTTGCAAGGATTAGATATATGAATCCTAAAAGATCATCACTAATACAATAAAGCCATTAGTCCTTATCAATGTTTGTCATTTAATCAAAACTAAGATATTAAAAGCTTTAAGGCTTTCAATCTCCCCCTTTTTGATGATGACAAATATTGATGCAATGTGATGAATATAACAATTAAGTGCAAGGATTCAAAGTAAGGAAGAGTTTATATAATATGTAATAAAATTATTAAAAATGCTCCCCCTTACAATATGCTAGGTTTTGTAAAAATTTTGACAGAGTTTCTTTTATAACTCTTAAAAAAAATTTGCAACATAAACTCAACAATGCAAAAAGAGATGAGATAACACATAAAATCGCACATAAAGCCAACCCGGCCACCAACACACAATTCCCATTCTCCTTCAATCTCAATATAGCATAAACTTAGAAATATATAACCTTTAAACCAAGGATAGCCATACTTAACCTTTTAGAGCTATTTCTCCTTTCTCTTGATTTTGATGAGTTTGAGCATTTAAGTTCATCTCAGAAATTCCTGAAACAAAAAAGTTAGTTTCACGACATTTATATATTGCAATCAACAGTAGTTTTTCTCCCCCTTTTGTCATCATTCAAAAAGAATGGATAGAAAGGATAGAACTAAGTTAATTTAAACAATAAGATCCCTCAACTACTAAGGAGTCATCATGGGGAAAAATATATAAAAAATAGAGTTAAGAATACAAACAAGAGATAAGTTGTCTGGATAAAACATAAGTACAATAAGTGCAGAAAAACACTATCTCCTAGGTCGTCGCATATAAACTTTTGCTGTGGAAGAGGATGGTCCAGTAGGCTGCTCATCAGGCGGGGGCATATCATGTGAAGGTGGTGGTGTAGAAACGTCAACCTGAATGCCATGTAGTGCCTCTAGATGAAATTTGATGTTGATGATCTCAATGCCATGGTACTCCACCCTTGATGCCAGGTCGTCGATCTTGGAGTGAAGTGTCTTGAAATGATCGTCAAATGTGCTAAACATGGAGCCAATCTGAGAAGAGATTTCTTCCAGGGCACCCCAAATGGCAGGTTTTGGAGTGGATACATCTTCCTCTCCAACTTTTTCTTTACCTTTTGCCCTCTTCAAATCTGGAGCCTCAAGAGGAACATCTTCTTCCTCATCTAGATGAAGTGATCTTTTCACTCCTTGTGAGTCTTCACCTTCGCCAGAAAGGTCGTCTTCATGAAGAATTATCGGTGGTTCTTTTCCCATCAACCTTGCTGTCTCCTTTGTTGCCACAATGATTTCTTCCGAAGTCATATTTTTCTTCAAATCCCATGTACCATTGAGACATAACGCTTGCATTCTTTTAAAAGAAGCAAAGTTGAACTTAGGCACATGTTTTGTCCCCTTCAGTTCTGGAAATGGGACGTTGAAATGGCGGAAAACTTTGGTTAATAACCGTCCATAGGGTAAGCTTTTCGGAACACCTTTGCCCTTCTCAATGGTAGCCATCATGTGGTGTACCATAATGTAACCAAAATCCACCCGGATTCTCTTCACCAACAAATACATAAGAAACATATGCATAAACGTGACAGTAGTTTTATGGCCTTCAGTGGGGATGAAGATGTTAGTGCACATATGATGAAGAATTCGATGTTCAAAACTAAACACATTGGCCTCTCTCTTGACTAAGTTTACAAAAGAGTTTCCTTTAGTGAATATCTTCTCAAAACCCTCAGTAGAAAAATCCTTATGATTTACTCTGTGATGAGTATTAAAATACTCAATCCCATCTATAGGTATCTCTAAGATTTCATCTAAACCAATGGAAGTAAATTTTATATCTATCCCATTGACCCTTGAAACAAAAAGAGTCCTTATAGTTGTCTCTCCCTTCTTTTCTAATACCTCTTCAAGATTAGCATAAAACTGATATACAAGATCAGTATACAAGGATTCTTCATGATCAATTATATTATCCCATCCTTGCCAAGCCATATAGGTAAGAATTCTATCAAAGGGAAATTCATACCTATCAATGGTGCTCCCAGAAATTACTTGACGATTTTTGAGGTAATCATTGTAACGATCCTCATGATGCTTGCTCCTGAAGAGTTGAGAAGAAGCTTGCATGGTTCTCTTCTTCTTTGGAACATCTTGAACCATTTGTGTTTTCCCCTTGTCACTTTGAGTTTTTGCCATTTCTAGGGTTTTCAAATGCAGCAAACAAGGATATGTAGGATGAATGTATGAATTGAGGAAGAAATGAAGTATATTTATGGTGGATTGTTCGTGGGTTATGAGAGTTTGAAGAGTTGCGGCTGATAAATGAAGAGGTGGGGATGATTGGAAAATGAAAAGTTGCGTCCGAAAGAGGCATATTTGTAACGGTCTACAGATGTGCGGTCGACCGGATCGTCGTCCGCAGTATCGTCCGCACCTTGATTTTTGTTACTCGGGAACATTTTCGGTCGATAAATTTAATCTGCGGTCGATCGGAAGTTTTAATTTGAGTCGTCCGCAAATTTTCTGGAACATTTTCGGTCGATGTGTTTAATCTGCGGTCGACCGGAAGATTTGATAAGTGTATCGTCCGCACGTCCACTGGAACCTCTCCGGTCGATACTTTGAATCTGCGGTCGACCGGTCATCCTGTCATGATCATCCTCAAGTCCACTGTCTGTTCTGTGGATGATTATTTTCTAGCTTGCGGTCGACCGCACCTGCCAATGGTGTTATCCAAAACAATGCACAAAAGCATATATTTGACAGACTTCATAAAAACGCACAAGTTAGAAATCAAACGTACCAATGCCCAAAAGTTTTCTAAGTAAACAAAACCTTTTCTCAGCCAAAGGCTTTGTGAAAATATCAGCTAATTGATCATCCGTAGGAACAAACTCAAGAACAATATCACCTTTTAAAACATGATCACGTAAAAAATGATGTTTAATATCTATATGCTTAGTTTTTGCATGTTGTATAGGATTCTTTGTCAGATTTATGGCACTAGTATTATCGCAGTTGATAGTGGTACAATCAAAGTTCAAGCCATAATCTTGCAAGGTGGTTTTCATCCATAAAACTTGTGCACAACAGCTACCAGCAGAAATGTATTCAGCTTCAGTGGTAGAGAGAGAGACACAAGCTTGTTTCTTACTATACCAAGAAACTAAAGAGTAACCAAGAAATTGACAGTGACCACTAGTACTCTTACGTTCTACTCTACAACCTGCATAATCTGCATCAGTAAATGCTACTAGCTCAAAAGACATAGATTTAGGATACCACAAACCAAAATCTATCGTCCCCTTTAAGTATCTAAGAATACGTTTCACAGCAATCAAATGAGATTCTCTAGGAGATGATTGAAATCTAGCACATAGACAAACAGAGAACATAATATCAGGTCTACTAGCAGTTAAATACAAAAGACTACCTATCATTCCTCTGTATATAGTTTGGTCAATCATCTTATCATTCTCGTCTTTGTCTAATTTAATAGATGTGGCAATAGGAGTATCAATCTCCTTTGAATCAGCCATTCCAAACCTCTTCAGTAATTCTTTTGTGTACTTGGCTTGGTTAATGAAAGTACCTTCCTTTGCTTGCTTAATTTGTAATCCAAGGAAAAATGTCAACTCACCCATCATGCTCATTTCAAATTCATCCTGCATTGTCTTAGAGAAATCTTTGCACATATTTTCATTAGTAGCTCCGAAAATAATATCATCAACATATATTTGAACAATCAAAATATCATGAGCTTTATTTTTAATAAAGAGAGTAGTATCAACTATACCTCTAGAAAAACCTTTTTCAATAAGAAAATTGCTGAGTCTATCATACCAAGCTCTTGGTGCTTGCTTTAAACCATATAAGGCTTTGGAGAGCTTGTACACATGATTTACATATGATTCATGAATAAAACCAGGAGGTTGTTCAACATACACTTCCTCTTGAATGACACCATTTAAGAAAGCACTTTTGACATCCATTTGAAATAATTTAAAACCTTTAAAGGAAGCAAATGCAAGTAACATTCTAATGGACTCTAATCTAGCCACTGGAGCAAAGGTCTCATCATAATCAATACCTTCTTCCTGATTATATCCTTGAGCAACAAGTCTAGCCTTATTTCTAGTTACAATACCATGTTCATCAAGTTTATTTCTAAAGACCCATTTTGTACCAATAATAGTAAGATTTGAAGGTCTAGGTACAAGTTCCCATACTTTGCTCCTTTCAAATTGATTTAACTCATCTTGCATGGCAATAATCCAAAAATCATCATTAAGAGCTTCATCAATGTTCCTAGGTTCTAAATGAGATAAAAATGCAAAATCATCAACAAAATTTGTAAAAAATCTTCTAGTTCTTACCCTTTCATTTGGATCACCAATGATTTGATCCTTTGGATGGTTGTGAACATATTTCCATTCTTTTGGAAGATCATACTTTGTTCCTTCTTCAAGTGAGATAGATTCTTGATTTTCAAGGACTTCTCTATTCTCATCCTTTGATGTTGAAGGATTTTCATTTGTTTGAGCAGCATCCTTATTTATTGACTTCAAAGGTATTTCTTGAATATCACCTTCAATCTCATTTCTTGGCAAATAGATGTTAGATTCATCAAAAACAACATGAATAACTTCTTCAATAATCATAGTTCTCTTATTATACACACGATAAGCTTTTCTTATTGAAGAATAGCCAAGAAATATACCTTCATCGGATTTCTTATCAAACTTACCAAGATTGTCTTTGACGTTTAAAACAAAACATTTACAACCAAAGACCTTGAAGTAAGAAATAGAAGGAGTTTTGCCAAACATAAGTTCATAGGGGGTTTTCTTCACAAGGGGTCTAAGAAGCACTCTATTTATAATATAGCAAGAGGTGTTTACAGCTTCAGCCCAAAAATACTTTGGCAAATTATTTTCACAAAGCATAGAACGGGCCATTTCCTGTAACGTACGATTTTTCCTCTCAACGACACCATTTTGTTGAGGAGTTTTAGCAACAGAAAAATTGTGAGAAATTCCATTCTCATCACACAGTTTAGTGAAGTTAATATTGCAAAATTCTCTACCATTATCACTTCTAATGGAGATGAGTTTGCAACCTATGGTGTTTTGTACTTGTTTAAAAAGCTTGACAAAAGCTCCAAAAGCTTCATCTTTGCCCAACAAGAATAATACCCAAGTAAATCTAGAGAAGTCATCAACTATCACATAAGCATACAATTTTCCACCAAGGCTCATTGTCCTCATAGGACCAAATAAATCCATATGAACAAGTTCAAGAGGTTTTGAAGTTGAAACAATCTTCTTAGGTTTAAAAGAACTCTTGACTTGTTTACCATATTGACACGCATCACAAACACGATCTTTTTCAAAATGAATGGCAGGCAATCCTCTAACATATTCATGTTTAGATAAGTTATGCAAAGTATCCATGCTCACATGTCCTAACCTACGATGCCAAAGATAAGCATCATCATCTTTCAAAGCAAGACATTTAACATCTTGTTCAACTAAATCATCAAAGTAAAGATCATACATATTTCCATTTCTATTTCCAACAAAAACAGTTTTGTTAGAGCAATCATTAATAATTAAACATGAATCCTTCTTGAAAATAACCTTATAACCATTATCACATAATTGACTAATACTAAGCAAATTATATTTGAGATTATCAATAAGAAGAACATCTTTAATAAAGGGAGAAGTACTTTTACCAACATTGCCAATGCCAATGATTTTCCCTTTCTTTTTGTCACCGAAAGTCACAAATCCTTCATCTCTTGGTTTGACATCATTAAGTATGGATGCATTTCCAGTCATGTGTCTTGAGCATCCACTGTCAAGAAACCATTTGTTCTCCTTTGTTTTCAATTGAAAACATACCTACACCAAAGATGTTAATAAGCCTTTTGGTACCCAAATTCTCTTGGGTCCATTGGGGTTAGTTCTTTTAATTACCCAAGTGCTTTTAGCACCATTCTCAATCTTTTTCTTCACATAACATCTAGTCACTTTATGACCATTTTTACCACAGTAAGTACAACATATTTTTGAAGAAGTATAGACGTGTGAATGATATGCATGAGATACTCTCTTATGTGTATGTGACACATGTGAGTGAGATAAACTCTCATGTGTGTGTGAGACATTATTATAACTATCATCAAAACCAAGACCTCTCTTATCATGAGTGAGTCTTTGCATACCAAGTAGTTTGTTCAAATTGTCCCTACCACATGTAAGTTTTTGCAAGCTAGCACTTAAATCACTCATTCTAATTTTCATGGCATCATAATCACTCATCATATCATCCAACTTCTTGTTTCTAGAAATAAGATCAACATTAGCATTCTCAAGAAATTTTACCTTATCATTTAAACCAATAACATTCTCATCAAGACAAATCTTTGTAGAAGTTAACAAGGCATTTTCATCGATGAGCCTAGTATTATCTAATGATAGCTTCTCTACTTGACATTTCAGGACTTTGTTTTTCTTGATAATCTTTTTCATTTCCTTATAGAGATTGGAGATGAATTCATCTCTATCAAACATGTCACAAATATCATCATCACTTTCATCATCAACTAAAGAAGGAGTTTTTGGAGTATTTACCTCATCTTCAATGGCCATGAAACAAACATTTGCATGTTCAGTTTGTTCTTCATCTTCACTTCCTTCTTGATCCCAAGTGCAAGCAAGTCCTTTCTTGTTCTTGGACTTGTACTTCTTTTCTTTCTCTCTTAATTTTGGACAGTCCACTTTGAAGTGATTTGGACTTCCGCATTCATAGCATTGCTTTGAGTTGTTATTTGTAGATGTCGATGGCTTCTTTTTGAATTTGTTGAAATGTCCCTTTTTGAACATTTTCTTGAAGTTCTTCATGACAAGAGCTATTTCCTCATCATCCATTTCTTCCTCATCACTGGAAGATTCATTTTCGTTGTTCTCTTTAGTTTTGAGAGCAATTCCTCTTTTCCCTTTGTCTTCCACTTCTTGATCATTCAACCACTTCATCCTGATCTCATGAGTGAGAAGTGATCCAATAAGCTCTTCCACTGGTTTCTTCTTCAAATCATGAGTTTCCAACATAGCAGTGGTTTTGCCTTCCCAAGCCTTTGGTAAAGCATTGAGTATTTTCATAATTTGTTCTCCTATAGAATAAGACTTGCTAAACACTTTTAAACCGTTAATAATGTTAGTAAAGCGAGTAAACATATCAGTGATGTTTTCATTTGATTTCATAGTGAAAAGTTCATACTCCCTTGTAAGCATACCAAGTTTTGTTTCCTTTACTTGGTTTGTACCTTCATGAGTCACTTCAAGTAGTCTCCACATTTCATGTGCAGATTCACAACATCTTACCCTGTTATACTCATTCATATCAAGTGCACAAGTAAGAGTGTTCATGGCAAGAAAATTAAGAGTCATTTTCTTTTTATCTTCATCATCAAATTCCTCAGAAATTCTATCAATCTTTATACCATCAACAACTTTGAAAGGAACATAGGGACCATTTTCAACAATATTCCATAATTCATAGTTTAGAGAAGATATATAGATTCTAACTCTATTTTTCCAGAAATTATAGTTTGTGCCATTCAACAAAGGAGGTCTAGTAGTAGAGTAACCTTCTACCATCATATTGTTATCTAGATGAGCCATAGAATCTTTGCTTCAAGGATGTTAAGCCTTATCAACAAGAAGACCTGCTCTGATACCAATTGAAAAACCTAAGAGGGGGGGGGGGTGAATTAGGTTTTAACCGATTTTTCCTTATTTAAATAAAACAAGCTTTCTAAGATAACAAATATCAAACACTTGGTGTTCAACCAAAGTATGTAAAGATGAGTTCAAGAAAAGAAGCAATGAACACAAAGATTTATAGTGGTTCGGTTTATCCAACAAAACCTAATCCACTACCTTGAGCTATCTACTCAAGGATTTTACAAAACCTTTCACTAATATAGTAAGAGAGAATACAATAGAGGCTCACCCAATTCCCTTAGGGTTTTACAACATAAACCTCTTAACCAACCAAGGTTCACTCAACACTTTGAGTTTTACAATATAACCTTGTCTACACACCTTTCTCTATTACAACAATTAATGAAAAAGAAGCTCTTAACACAAACACAGTTTTCTATGGTTCAAGGCTCACTCTAACCCTTAGAGTTTTAAGCTCAATGCAACCTTGAACAAATCAATCAAGATATGAATAAGAAGAGTTTGATATATGAAATCACCTTAATGTGAAGATATATCAATGTAAAGCATAAATACCTCTTTGAGTAATGTTTTCTTGTAAGTTGCTCAAGAACCCCAATGATTTTGTATAAATCTCACTTTGATGAATTTCACAATATGAATGTTAAGATTTGGTTTCAAAATAATCTCCAGAGGTTCTATGAAGTGTTAGGATCAGATTTTTGCTCAAAAAGTAATTGATATGAGTTGTTTAAACGATTGGGTATTTATATGTATGCACCAACGGTCATAAAAATGGCTGTTTGAATCCCACTCAGGAGAAGTGCGGTCGACCGCAAATCAAGAGGGTCGTCCGTACCATCATCCGCAAATGTTCCAGAGAACTCTGGACATCCTGCGGACGATGAGCTCAGAAGTCCGGTCGACCGCTCCATCATCCGCAAGTGTTCCAGAGAACTCTGGACAGCCTGCGGACGATACTCTGAGAAGTCTGGTCGACCGCATGATTTGTGGTCGTCCACACTTTTGTCAGGTCGACCACAAATGCATTAAAACTATGCAGAACAAGTTCCCAAACAACTCTAAGAGTTTGCAAACCATATTTTATGAATTTTGAAGTATGTGCATGTATTTTGAAAATCATTTCAAATACCCAACTCATGTTTTATCTAAATGAAATGCATTTTGAAAATCATTTCACTCTTATTGAGCAACCTATAGAACTCATTACTCAAAGGGATAGACCTAGAGATAACCAAAGATAAATAAAGAATTAAAGCTACACCTCTAGATCCTATCTAATCCAGAAACGCTTATCTTCAAGGCTTGACATCAAAAGCTCTTTCCTGAAGATTTGAAACTTTGATCTTGCAAGGATTAGATATATGAATCCTAAAAGATCATCACTAATACAATAAAACCATTAGTCCTTATCAATGTTTGTCATTTAATCAAAACTAAGATATTAAAAGCTTTAAGGCTTTCATATGACTTTCGCTCCACTCAGTCACTTCTTTAAGCAACTTACGTATCAACTTGGTTGTGGTTTCAAAGACATTAGCTCATGGTCTTACTAAGCATGCTAAAAAATGTTTTTACCTATTTTGTATGGTTCAACACAATTCTATATCATGTACTCTCTAATTCTCCTTAATGAGAATTTCTTTATTTTTTATATAAAGAAAACAGTATTTTGTCCCAAAAATAAAAACCCCACACACATCTAGTGTAACCTCTTGATGGAACCATAATTGACTATGTTTTTAATAATTTAATGTGATTATTTTTTAGTAAAACTCTAGTTAATTTTGTGTTTGCTCAGTCCGAAATGATTCCTCATGATTAATCTTTTACTTGTAGGAATGTTGATGAATTTGAAGACTTTTTGGAGAAATTTTTGAAGTAGGAAAAGAAGTGCTATCACAATAGGATTCAAGCATGAAGGTTGAAATCAATTGGAAGAAAAATTGGCTAATTTGATGAAGTTGTCATTTATTAAGAAATTGTACCCACAATTCTCTGATTTCCAAAATTGATGCTGCAATGTTTAAACGACAACTTTACCATTGCATGAAGGCTCAAATAGCAACTTTAAGACGGAAACAAGTTCGTCTACTTTAGAATTTTTAGTTATTTCAAGTAAATGGGACTTTTTTTGTATTAGACTCTTAAACCTTTTGTAACTATAATTAGGACCTATTGACATAGCTTTTCACATCACAAGTTAGGGCTGCAAACGAGCCGAGCCGAGCTCGAGCTCGACTATATTTTGCTGGCTCGAGCTCGATCGAGCTTGAAAATTTGAGCTCGAGTTCGGCTCGTCAAATTTTTAACAAGCTCGAGCTCGACTCGAGCTCGAATAAAAGATAACTTTCGAGCCGAGCACGAGCTCGAGCTCGAGTTTGAATTAATTTTTTTTAAAAAAAATAATTAAAAAATTGAAAAAACCCCTAAAAAAATATAAAAAATATTTATTTATTTGGCTCGCGAGCGGCTCGACGAGCCACGAGCCAACTAATTTTGGGCTCGAGCTCGACTCGAATTTTTAACGAGCCGGCTCGAGCTCGGCTCGAACTCGAGTTTGACCGAACTCGAGTCGAGCTTTGACCGAGCAGCTCGCGAGCCGCTCGTGAGCCGCTCGGCTCGTTTGCAGCCTTATCACAAGTAACCTAAAAACAATTGTACTTTGCATTATTGAAGATTGATAATTCTTCATATTTTAGTTTCCCCATTAATAAGTTTTTCTTTCTCCTTAAAACTTTCTATGATGTTTTCTTTTATGGATAATGAGTAAATTCTTGTAGTTAGCAAGTATATGTGTTATGCCTAGTTCATATAGGATTTTGAAATATGTTTTCCAATTAAAAATCCAATCTTTGAATGGAGAATTTTTTTATCTTTTTGAGTATTTGATCAATTTTTGTTTTCAATCTATCAATTGTATGAATTCAATTTTTACTGGTCATATTAATTGACTTGCATGATGATCAATTATGGTTATGCATAATTCGAATGTTTGGTAACCAATAGTGGTAACTATTAATTAATAGGAAATTTATTAAAACAAATTGTATGATTTCATTTGGCCAATTAATTTTGTGTAATTTATGTTGATATTGTCCTTGTGCTTAAAATCTAATTAACAATTTTGATCACTAGATTTGATAAAGTTGTTCAATTAGATTAGGGTTAATTTGTTGCATTGACACGAAGTTGACCTATTTTTATAGGAATCATGGTTTGCTATGCTAATGTGGAATCCTAAGTCAACTACTCAAGAGTCTTTTGTTTGATCAATGATTAATCTCATGTAAATGAAACTGATACAAAATTCTTGCTAACGTACCTTTATTCATTGATTTCTAGTTGTTTGTGATTTATATATTTAAATCTTGCATCTTTTAGATAAAAAAAATATTTTCCTCCGAAACCTTGATTAGTTTACTTAATTAAATAGTTTACAAGTCTATGTGACTTTAACCTTTAATTTGATAGCGCAACAACACGCTTATCACCTCTCCAAAATACTTCCCCAGTAAAAAATAACATATTTGCATTTCTATTTTAAGATGTAAAAAAATGTCCATTTATTTAAAAGTCATTTGTATGCTCAAAAAAATTGTTTATACCATTTACAACCTCAATATTTTTGTTGGAAAAAAATTGAGGACAAAAGTAGCTTTTGAAATATATTTTTAAAATATAAATCACTTTTGGATACTCACTCAATTTCATATTAAGTGTCATTGTAGGAGTTTAGTTTTGTTTAATATGATGTGTCTTTCTAGCATAATTTAGTATTATATTTCAATTTTATCCCCTTTTAAGTGGAGAGAGATTAAGAGTGATCATTCATATGAATAGAGATAATGAGAGATTGATTTATAATATTTATTAAGAGTAGATTTGAAATTTAATATTAAATTTTGTATTGTTTTCAACATCTTTAATAAATGTGAAAAAAGTCTAAAATGAACTTAATATGAAATAGATGGAGTAATAATTTAGGGATGTAAATAAAAAAACTTTGAAGACGTAAATGGATTTTAAGCAATATTTAGGATAAAATTGGCTAATATTATATACTTCGCATTAAACTCCCAAATTGAAAATCTATATTATCAACCACATGTTAGAACTGTCTCTTTTACACTTAATGTGACCCACATCATTTTATTAATTCAATTATTTAAAATGTCTAATTAGATATTTGATTAAATCCTAAATTGATTATAGTATATTTCAATTAAATATTTGGTTAAATTCTAATTGATTTTGTGAGTTACTCAATTCCTAAATATTTCTCTATTAGAGAGTCAAATCTTAATTGGTTTTGCAATCCAATTAGATGTCTAATTTTCTTGATGGAATGAAATCTTATTTCGTACAAATTTAGTAATTGGTTTTGAGAGTTCTTAGCCTACCTATGCGTGTGTGTGTGTATATATATATATATATGCGTGTGTGTGTGCCTGTGATGATCATCAGTTAAGCACCTTCAAATAGGCATAGGTTAGAAGTTCTCTCAAATTGTTTGCATTAAATTGGAGAAGCTTTGGTGACAATATAAAAAAGAGAAACAAATGGGTAATTATTGTACTTGATCAATTATAATTGAAGGTATGATATTTTAATTTAGTTTTTCACTGTGCAATATTTTATGTGAATTTTAGTGCATGTGGTATCAAAGGCTCTCTTTAGCTAAATTGATTCAGTCATTTTTGTGCAAATTGTTTGCATTAAAATCCAATGTTGACCATATGATTTATTTTATGGAATTTCGTTCATGATGCATATAATATGCATCTATATCATGTTTTGAAATAGCACTAGTGATCATAAGAAAATTCTGCTTGATGCCATTATGAATTACACGGTTTTCATCAAATTCTTTATGCCTTCAAGATTTCAATCATTCTGTATGTATTAGACTTTCAAGTTTGATTGGAAGTTTCAGGAATTCGATTGCTTGGCATGTTTCATATATGTGCTTAATTGCTATATCAACCTATGCATATGATGGATATCTATTTTTTTTATATTTTATTTAAAGAACATATGGCTTTAGATTATGCCTATTATAATATTTTATTTATATAATCTAAAGATTTTGATTATATTTAGATTGATTATCATAATATAGTTAGGGCAATTTGTTATTTTCTATGCCCAATTTTGAAATTATTCAATATTTTGTTTTAATTGACTAGTTTAATCTCAATGAATAAATGTCATTTTTATTTGTTTATATATCATGTACTTAGGAATAGTCAAATCTTAAGTATATGACATGATAATATTTTAATCACATTAAGTGAAGTGATTAATTTTAATGACATTTATTTAGATTTGATTATCTCATTAAAATAATAATCCAGCCCCACAGGGAGGTAAGTATTTTGATGAGATTAATTGAATTAGATAAAGATAGTAAATCTTTATTTGAAATATTTTTTGAAAAACCTAAGAGCTCCCTCTTAGGTTTTAACCGATTTTTTCTCTTTAAAACAAACAATGCTTTCTAAAACAACAAATATCAAACAGTTGATACTCAAACAGTGTGTGAAATAATGTGTTCAAAAAATTTGCAAAGAACACAACAATTTATAGTGGTTCATTTTATCCAACAAAACCTAATCCACTACCTTGAGCTATTTACTTAAGGATTTCACAAAACTTTTCAATAATTTAGTACAAGAGATTACAATAGAGGCTCACCTAATTCACCTTAGGGTTTTACAACACAAACCTCTTACCCAATCAAGGTTCACTCAACACTTTGAGTTTTACACTACAACCTTGATTATACACTTGTCTCTAATACAACAATTAATGAAATACAATCACAATTATCTATAATTCAAGGCTCACTCTAACCCTTAGAGTTTTAAGCTCAATGCAACCTTGAATAAAACTAACAAGATAAGAATAGGAAGAGTTTGATATAGATATCACCTTAATGTGAAGATGTATCAATTTGAAGCATAAGTACCTCCTTGAGTAATATGTTTCTCTAGATTGCTCAAGAACACCAATGATTTTGTAAAAACCATTCTTGGATGATTTTCACAATGTAAATGTTATGAAAGGGTTTCAAAATTATTTCAAGATGTTCTATGAAGAATAGGAATCAAATTTTTTGCTCAAAAAGTCGTGTTACATAGTTTTTTAAACAATTTGGTATTTATATATATACACCAACGGTCATAAAAATGACAGTTTGAATCTCACTCAAAAGATGTGCGGTCGACCGCATATCAGACGGGTCGTCCGAACCTTCATCCGCAAATGTTCCAGAGAGAGCTCTGGACATACTGCGGACAATGATCTGAGTGGTCCGGTCGACCGCACCATCATCCGCAAGTGTTCCAGAGAGCTGAAAGGTCTGGTCGACTGCATGATCTGTGGTCAACCACACTGTAGTTAGGTCGACCGCACATGCATTCAAATTATGCAAAACAAGATTTCAATAAACTCCAAAAGTTTGTGGAATACATTTCATAGAATTTAAAGTATTTGCATGTATTTTGAAAATCATTTCAAATACCCAACTCATGTTTTTATCTATATGAAGTGCATTTTAAAAATATTTCACTTTTATTGAGCAACCTATAAAACTTATTACTCATAGGGGTAGATCTAGAGATATCTAAGGATATAAAGAATAACACTACACCTCTAGATCCTATCTAATCCAAAAACCGCTTATCTTCAACGTTTGATAACATCCGATCTTTCATGAAGACTTGAAACTTTGATCTTGCATGGATTAGATATATGAATCCTAAAAGGCCAACACTTATACAATTAAGCCATTAGTCCTTATCAATGTTTGTCATTAATCAAAATTAAGATATTAAAAGCTTTAGGGCTTTCATTTTCCTATACCCACCACATGTATGGATTAATTCTTAATATTTGGTTTAATAGTATTATAAAGATAAAAGTAAATTTTATGTATAAGTTGCAACATTTACCCATAGGAAGATTAAAATTTACTTTGATGGTCATATGCTTTAGAGATTTATTATGTTTATTCATATTTTTGCAGCTTTTCCTACCGCATTATTCAATGAATATGCTCGCATTCTAATTCTTTCATATTGGAAAGATAAGGTCCTTCTAACTTTAGGATATTATGATTTAGACCTTGTGCTCCGTATAGATGAATCACCTGTCCCTACAGAATCAAGTACGCCACATGATATGGCTACTTAATGCTCATTAAAGCCCACATTAGCCAAAGCATTAGGGGATCTATCCTTAATTGCACTATTGTCAAATATTACATGAAGGAAATTGATGATCAATTTGTAAGTTTTGACAAGACATTGGCTTTCAATAGAAGTAATTATGTGCATCAGCACATTATAGAGATAAGAGATATTGCTGCTAAACTCAAATCCTTTGAAGTTGATATCTCTGAGTCATTCATTGTGCATTTTATTTTCAATTTTCTTCTTATGGAATATGGTCTATTCAAAATACCTACAACACACATAATGATAAACGGTCTATTAATTAACTTTTGACCATGTGTGTTGAAGAGAAAGGGAAGTTGAAATATGAGACATTTGAAAGTATTAATTTGGTGACTCATGATAAGAAAAATGCAAATAAGGGCAAACATGTTCCTATAAAAAAGAAAGACTTTAAAGATATTTGTCTTTTTTGCAAGAAAAAGGAACATTGAAAAAAATGATTGCCTGTAATACAAAAAATGGCTTGAAAATAAAGGTAATCTCACTTTTGTGTATTATTAATCTAATTTTACTGAAGTTTCTGATAATACTTGGTGGATTGATTCTGGTTCTACAATTCATATTGTCAAATAATACAGAGTTTTCTAACTCTAAGGAAGCCGATGGGAAGTGAACAAGACATCTATTCTGGCAACAAAATGCGTTCAGATGTTAAAGGTGTGGGGACTTATAGGCTTATTTTAAATAATGTTTTCAATTAGATCTTGAAAACACTTTTTATATTCCATCATTTTCTAGAAATTTAGTTTTTGTTTCAAAATTATCAACTATTGGATATTGTTTTAATTTTAGCAATTATATTGTTAAACTTTTGAAAAACAATAAAGTTGTTGGTTTTGGAATTTTGGATGGAAATTTATTTAAATTCAAGCTAAACCCCACATTTGAATGCAATGTCTTGACTTCACATGATGATAAATTTGGTAGTAAATGTTGTATTATCAATGAGAATTCATCAAGTCTTTGGCACAAAAAAATTGGGTCATATCTCAATTAAAAGAATTAAAAGGTTAGTTAATGATAAAGTTTTATCAATTCTTGATTTTTCTGACTTTGGAACTTGTATAGACTACATTAATGGAAATCAATCTAACAAATCCACTAAAGGTGCCAAAAGAAGTTCTCAGTTACTTGAGATCATACACACAAATATTTGTAGGCCATTTTCTACCCCTTGCTTGAATGGTGAGATATATTTTATCTCATTTATTGATGACTATTCAAGATATATGTATCTCTATTTTTTGTTTGAAAAATCAAAAGCATTTAATGTTTTTAAAGTCTTCAAAATAGAAGTAGATAAACAAAAGGGAATTCAGATCAAAATCGTAAGATCTAATAAGGGTGGAAAATATTATGGAAGGTACATAGACAAGGGACAAGCTAAAGGTCCATTTGCTGAGTTCCTTAAAAGTGAGGGTATTATTGCCCAATATACTATGCCTTAAATACTACAACAAAATGGTGTGGTTGAAAGAATGAACCGTACTTTAATGGACATGGTAAGAAGTATGATTAGCATATCAAGCTTACCTCTTTCCTTATGTAGTGAAGCCTTAAAAACTGATGTGAATATTTTAAATAGGGTTCCATCTAAGGTTGTCCATAAAACACCTTTTAAATTATGGAGTGGTTGGAAACCAAGTTTAAAAAATTTAGACATTTGGGGATGTTCAACTGAAGTAAGGGTTTATGACTCACAACTAAGGAAGTTGGATGAACATAAAATAAGCAGTTATTTTATATGTTATTTAATTAACTCCAAATGGTACAAATTTTATTATTCTTTTCATACTCCTAATATTGTTGAGGCTAGAAATGCTAAGTTTCTTGAGGATCATGAAGTAAGTAGGAGTGGTTTGACTCAAAAGGTGGAACTTGAATAAGAGAATTTCCTGTACTATCCTTACATAGAGAAAATTCAAATGTTCAATCTAATTCTTTTGAATTGGTTGAAAATCAACAAGTACCACCACTTGAAGAGCCATATAAAGATCAACCCATTTTAAATGAACCTATTGGTAAATGAATTCCTAGACCAGTTGGAGTAAGAAGATCCATAAGGATTAGAAACCAACAATTTTTAGTGACTATATTGTATATCTTCAAGAGTTTGACTATAGTGTTGGACTAATAGATAATCCATGCTTATTTTCACAAGCAGTGAGTGGAGAAAATTCCACACTTTGGTTTGATGCCATGAAAGATGAGATGGAATTCATGGCTAAAACTAAAGTTTGGGATTCGTTGAATTGCCAAAATGAGCCTCTACTATAGGATCCAAATAGATTTTCAAAACTAAAAGAGCCTCATCTTACAATATTGAACAATATAAAGCCAGACTTGTAGCTAAAGGTTTCACTCAAAAAAATGTATTGATTACCATGAAACCTTCTCTCCTATATCAAAGAATGATTCATTAAGAATAATCATGGCATTAGTAGCTTATTTTGATTTAGAGTTACATCAAATAGTTGTAAAAACAACATTTGTAAATGGAGATCTTGAAGAGGAAGTATAGATGTGTCAACCTAAGGGATTTTTTGATAAAGAGAATAGTCACCTAGTTTGCAAGTTAAAGAAATCTAGTTATGGACTAAAACAAGCCTCTGGCCATTGGTATATTATGTTTCACAACGTTGTTTGGTTTTAATGAGAACATCGTTGATCAATGTATATACCTTAAGATAAATTGGGGTAAATATATTTTCTTAGTCCTATTTGGGGTTATTGCATGAAACTAAGCAGTTTCTTACCCAAAATTTTTATATGAAGAATATGGGTGAAGCCTCATATGTCATTGACATAGAAATTCACAGAGATAGATCACATATATTGAAAAGATTTGGGATGAAGAATTGCTTACCTATAACAACACCCATAACTAAATGTGGCAAATTCACATTAAATCAATGTCCACAAAATGCATTGGAGCAAGAGAAAATCAGAGGTATTCCTTTTGCTTCCCTTATTGGATATTCAAATTTTAAATTTTAACTCCTAGAAAGTAGTTGGATATTCAGATTCTGAATTTGGTGGATGCAACAATACTAGTAAATCTACTTCATGATACATTTTCCTTCATTCTAGAGGTCCTGTGTTGAAGAAGCATTAAGCAAACTATAATTGCAACATCCAGAATAAAAGCTGAGTTTAAAACCTACCATGAAGCTACATCACAGGCATTGTGGTTGAAGAATTTTATTTCTGGCCTTAAGATTGTTGATTTTATATCAAGGCCATTACAGATTTTCTGTGACAACTCATATGTTGTATTCTTTTCTAAGAATAATAAGAGTGGTAGCCGAAACAAACACATCGACAAAAAGTATTTGATGGTTAGAGATCATGTCAAAAGACACAAGATGTTTCTCTTGAGCATATGGGCACTACTTTGATAATTGCTAATCCTATGACTAAAGGATTACCAGGTGATGTTTTTTAAGATCATGTAGTGCAAGTGGGGCTTACATGCGCGCTTTAGAGTTGTTCTTATTCTCTAACTGATTTTGTCTAGACATTGTTGTTTATTTTGTTTACATGACTATGCGCATTTGTTATCATGTAATAATATGTGATTATTGGATCACATATAGTTGTACCCTGAATGACTTATTTTAAGTTATTCATAAAGTTTAATGCTTTGTTAGAATGTAATTTTACAATGTAATACATGGAATTAAGTGTTTTGTTGAAAGCACAACTGTTGTGATTCATGTACTAGTATGTTCTAATTAAGTAATTGTTGCATGATCAATATTTTGTGTAAGTGACAATAAATATTATTGCCATAAGTAATTTTTTGTCACTTATAAAGTTGTTTGGCTATTGAATATAGGTTAAGTGGGACAATTTTTAGAGACTTAATGTGGCTCACATTATTTGATTAATTCAATTATTGAAAGTATCTAATTAGACATTTGATCTAATTGATTTTGTAAGTTAATCAATTCATAAATATTTCTCTATTAGATATTCAAATCTTAATTATTTTTTAATGGAAGGAAATTATATTTCGTACGAATTTAATAATTATTTTTTAAGGTCTCTAATCTACGTGTGTGTGTGTGTGTATATATATATATATATATATATATATATATGTGTGTGTATGTGTGTGTGAGATGACCATTAGTCAAACATCTTAAAATAGACATACTAGAAAAGTTCTATCAAATTATTTGCATTAAATTGGGGAAGCTTTGGTTTTAGTGACAAGAAAGGAGAAACAAGAAGTAATTATTGTACTTGATTAATTATTATATATATATATATATGATTTTTTAATTTAATTTTTTGTTGCCAATGTTACATGTGAATTTTATAACACCACAGCCTAGAAACGTTATCACAAATATCTTTGGTTTCCTCTTTGTTTCACTAGAACCACTTGGACAATTTAGAATGAGCTAGCATTTCAAAGAAGTATAGAATCTCCAATAGAATTTGATTTGATTATAAAGAATGTGTGTTCTATAGGAAGTATGAAAAATATTGTGACGAAAAACAGCTGGGGAAGCCTAGAAAAGAGACAATCTGTAACTATTGGAACCTATCAAACATAGGCATATCTGATATGAGTACGGCTATAGATTAATAATTTCGGGATATAAGCTAGCAAGCCTACCATGGCATATGGAAGAAAACTAGAAAAGAATGCATGCATGAATTGACTGGTTCCTGATAGAGATAGACACTTTCATCGTTAAACTCGAAAGTGCGAAAGGCTAAATCTCCACCATCTTCATGCATGTATTTCGATCAAAACCAGAAAAAATAAATAAAGAAAAGCTTTCTTCATTAATTGACAAGACGGAAAGTTAAAACATTTTACTCAAAATTGCAGTTTTGTCTCTTTATCTCACGTTTCTGCATGCCAGCCTTCCTTTTGTTTCTTCTAGAGCCTTGAATCATGAAGCATAACCTGCAAGTAATGGCTTAATTAGGCCAATTATATATATCTTGAATATGCCTTTTCCCGTCTCGAGAGAATTGGATGAACCTGTTTGATGCATTTTCCATTCTGTTTTTTTCCTGGGAAATGAGAAAAAGAAGTCATTTCAAAAAACACCACCGGCCCATGATAATTGAAGTGGCCAAGTGCCAAACATTGGCAAAGCACGTTACAATTAAAATATCCAAAGATGTGACTAATATTCCTACTGTAATCATTTCAATGTATTTGGCGTAGCCTTCTTCTAAATAAGAATATCTTCTTTATTTAATTAATCATTCATAGGGGCGGCTAGTATGATGCTAAGCAGAAGTTAATTAGAGGAGAACAAATAGAAAAAATTATGCTGCCTCTCTTAATTAACATGATTATCAATATGCCTTCCAACTTGAACTCTGAAATTTTTGTACAATCTTTGTGCTTTGTGGTAAGCATACGTTGAGTGTGGTCATTATCAGCAAATAATTAAGTGGCTATTGTACTTTGCCCGAATAACAACAATAATTTAAGAGTGCCAATCAGCAATTATTTATCACTTTTAGTGCCAAAACAGATGCAAATAATGATTCAGTATTCCATACTACCCAGGATAAACGTCTTGTAAAGGCACAAAGTAGGAAAGCTTACCAAATTTGTGAATGAAAATGTTGGCCACAAAGGAGACCTAAAAGAATTCACTTTTCAATAAAAGGACGGTGTCCCTTGGCTAACTGCTAAACCAACTTGGGAGCCTATTATATTCTGAGTATAAAGCTTTGATCTAACCATCCATCATTCCAAAACCATTCAATCAAGAAAAAAAGGAAAAGGGTTGTGAAAATGACTGGAATTGGCTCATCATGTGGAGCATGCAAGTTTTTGAGGAGGAGGTGCACGAGAGAATGTGTATTTTCCCCTTACTTCACTTATGAACAGGCAGCAACTCACTTTGCAGCAGTTCATAAGGTATTTGGTGCAAGTAATGTCTCCAAGTTATTGTTACACCTGCCACTGCAATGGCGAAGTGAAGCTGCTGTCAGTATATCTTATGAAGCTCTGGCAAGAATGCAGGATCCCAAATATGGCTGCTTTGCTCAAATCTTTGCACTTCAACTACAGGTTTACTCCTGATACTATAATTAGCATTCAATTTTTATTTTATTTTATTAAAATCCCTCAACATTCAGAACCATTTTGACTTTAGTCAGAATTCGGCCCAGTAAACAGGAGTATAACGGCTTGCTTAATTAGCACTCATTTTTACTTGTATAAATGTTAAAGAATGATTCTTTGTGATTAATCCATGAAATTTCACGTGCAGGTGGCCACCCTGAAAGATGAAATAGAAACAATAGGGAATCAAATGGATAACCTTACATTTGATCAGCCTAGCAAAGAAAGTTTGGAAGTAAATGACTCAATCAATCCGTTCCCATTCTGGAATGAGAACATGAATGAAGAAAATTGTGTGAATCAACAACCTCTACTACTTCCACAAATGGACAATATATCGATCAATCAAACTCTAGTGCAGCATCCGCCTTTAAATGTAGGGAAGGAAGATACTTCTCATCTTCATTCAAACCCAAGTATATTGGAGAAAGTCTTTCAAGAACTGGGGGAAACTGGTTACCTGCAAAATCCATGGACAGAACAGTACACCGCTTAAACTGAGAAAAGTCATGTTTAAATTCGAATTTTAATAACTTAGTATCCCTCAGAGACGATGTGGGGCTCAGATGGCAAAGGCATAATCCCATCATACAAAGAAGAGGTCTGTCCCAAGCCACATGTACTCAAAATTTTGCACTCGCCCGATTACCTTGTAATGATATTAACTTTTGAATGTGCTTGAAAAGTTCATGTGCTATTGGTTCTCGTGGACCGTGGTACATCGTCAAAATCATCATGAGGCTTTGAATTTTGTTAGTAATTTGTATGCGCAAAATCGTCTTTTTGCCAATAATGTCGGCTAGCTACTTTTTTTCTTTTTCTTTGGAGGAAGACATTAATAATTGTGATTCCAGATCAGTAATTAATAACTAGAAAATAGAAATTGAAAAAATATTTATTCTTGTAGTTAGTTTTTGACTAATTATAAGATTAGATAAATATATTTGGTTAGAATCTATCATGATAGAAAGGAGTAATTAGAGAATAATATTGGTATAATTACTCTATTTCTATCTCTCATTTAATATTTTCATGATTCCTAAATTACTCTTTTATTAAAATTGGTCATCTCTCTTCTCCCTCCTTAACCACCTATTAAATAATATTACTTATTAACATTCAATTCTTCTTTCATCTTCATATTTGTTTTTGTTATTTTTTATTTCATTATTCATTCTAATTGATTAGTCATGATGTTTGAAAAATATATATACATCTATCTTTAATGGTATATGAAGCCTCAAATATATAATCTTATGGCAAGAGTGAAAGATAATTAGATAAATTAAGGTAATATTAATATTTTTAGAAGATAACATAATGTTAATTTTGAGAAGCAAGATTATTTTAACCATTTTAATGGAATATATTTTGGAAAATTTAATAACTTCTAATTTGCAAGAATTATACCTACTACTAGTACATAAGAACTTGGAGCCCGTATCATGGTGAAGATAAGGTAAGGGTAAGAATAATATGACATCATCGTGTATTCTTCTATTGTGTTTAGTTAAACTCTATTTCTTTTGTTCATTTTTTACTTTGAATAAAAATTTAAAAAGATCATTAACTTTAATTAATTTTCAAAATTATGACATGAGTATAATGAATTATGATACTTATGAGTTAGCGTAATGTAATTCAATTAAAATAAAGCGTTGATAGTGTAGAACATTAATTAGCGTGATATAAATGTTTTAAATTAATGAGATTATTAATTGAACTTTATATAAAAAATATGTTTATTTAAGGAAAGTGAATATTCAATTTCGAACTAAAGGATTAATATTTTATTAGAAAGAAAGAGTTAAACTACTAATCGATGGAACCATGGATTGTGCCAATCCTGCACGTAGAAGAAAAAAAACATCAATGACTAACCATTTTATTAAAAATATAAAAATAAATAAATAAAATATGAATGCATATCTGATAAGAAAGTATAGCTTTTAAATGCAAAAATATCAATTTTTAATAATGAAGTATCACCTTTTCAATCTAAAATTACCATTTCTTTTGTATATAGTTTTGTAAACCTAATTATAATAAAAAAATTACTTTAATTATATTTATGAAGCAATTCATAAATAAATAATCAATTGATACTTCTTTTATACTTCTTCAAAAGAAGAAGAAGAAAATTGTTTATAACTAAATAATTTGAAAAACTCAAGAGGGAGGTGAATTAGGTTTTTATTCAATTTTTTTTAATCTAATTCAATAAAACACCTCTTTGACAACAAATATCAAACACTTGGTGTACTAATTATGCGAGTAAAAATATGTTCAAATAAATTACAGAAAGTAGAGCAATTAACACAATGATTTATAGTTGTTCGATTTATGTAACAAAACCTAATACACTACCTTGAGTTATCTAGTCAAGGATTTTACCAAATCCCTTTACTAATCAAATAAATTAGATTACAAAAGAGGCTTACCCAACTCGTTTTACAAATAACCTCTCAACCAATCAAGGCTCACTCATTTTTAACATAAGATAAACATTCCAAACATAACTATTAAAATTTAGTAAAATTTCAATATATTATTTTAATTAAATTTATGAAACAATTTATTGTGAAATAATTAACTGATAATTCTTCTATGAAAAAAACGTTTATAGTCATTTAGATAAAAGGTATCAATATTTTAACATCTATGTATCAGCTTTTCATTACAAGAGTATGCGTATTTTAATGATGAAGTATTAGCATTTAAATGCAAGAGCATCACTTCTTTTGTACATTATTTTGAAAACTTAATTACAATAAAAAAAATTATTTTAATTAAATTTATGAAGAATTTTTTTGTGAAATACCCAGCTGATACTTCAACAAAAATATATATATATATAATATTTGTTAGTGATATAGATCAAAAGTAATAGTATTTTAACAACAAGATATTAAAGTTTCAGTTCACGAGTATTCATTGTTTGAGGATGAAGTATCAGTCTTTTATTGCAAAAGGTACCATTTAGCCATATTTTAATTATTTGTATTACTATAAGAATATTTTTGTGGACTAAATGAGCTACTTCACGTTCAGATAGACAGGTATATATCTCATGTTATGATGATACTTGTATACTAAAACACTGATACTCCACGAACTCCAAAACTCGACCCGTCCATGGTCAAATGTCATAAACTCTGCCCCGCGTAGTTGGGTTGAAATTGAATTGTTTTCCTGTATTCGCATCTTCGTGTATGTGTAGCAGTCCAAGAGTCACCATCTTTGCATCCTTTAAACTTAGATTGGCATCCATTATAACTTTCGAAATTCCCTCAATTAGTCTCGATATCAATTTTCTGAACCGTAGTCTACTATCACAATGTTTGGCAACTATCTGAACCTAGTATTCGTTTGATCTATCGGAAGTTTTGATACGAATGTAGAAGTTGTTGGAGGATTATCATTATTTGCTAATGTCGGGGCAAAGATTGAACAGACTGCTCATTTACCAGAACCGGAATCCTCCAAGCGTAAGTTGCCCAATGCTCTACATTATGCTTATGTGATATTGTTAGATTAAATATTATATTGAATGCAGATATTCTACTTTGTTCTTAGTTTTTTGAAAGAATATTATAGTTTTGTTGAATATAAGTGTGTGTGTGTGTGTTTTTGGTGAACATAAAACAGTGAGTAAAAAAAGAAAGCAAATAGGTGGAGGAAAAAAAATTGGAACCAGCAAGAAAAAGATAAAGTAAAAAGAAGTGGAAGAAGAAACAGAAACCAACATGAAAAAGAGAATTCATTGGACTCCAGTTGTTCTAACCTCTAGTAGGCCAGAAGGCGTAAGTAATGTTGTTAAACAATTTTCACAAGTCCAAAAAGATGATGATACTTCAATTGGTTTCGGAGTCTTGCTTTTAATGTCTTTTGGAAAACAAACTACAGTAATGTTTTGTTAGCTTATTGAAAAGTTTGATGGGCATAGTCAGATGTTCAAAATTGATGAAAATACTAAATTTACTATGACATCTAATGACGTTCATGATATATTTTTGCTCTCAAGAAGTGACAAAGAAAATGATGTGACAGAATATTCAAGAAAAAAGAAATTTGTTATGACATTCTTTGTGAGAACATTTGTGAGAATTAGAAAATAGAATGTAAGGTTGATATTGTTGCTATAGTACCATTGGCAAAACTAAAGGAACATTTGTTATCATTAAAAGAATGTGGAGATGACTTCAAAAGAATGTTTGCCATGTATACCATTCATTTTTGGTATCTGTATCTAATTTGATTGTCAATTTGAAACCTTTAAAGTTTCTTCTTGATCTGTCAATGATATCTAAATTAAATTGGTGTGAATTTGTTCAAGCAAACATTGTTGCAGCAGTAAAAGGATACAAAGAAAATGTCGAACAAAGGTGGATTTATGGTTATGTAATGGTTTTGAAATCATATATTTGCATAGATATCGGTGTCATGGTAAGTTTGCACTGACATCATTGCCACTAATTCAGCATTGAAATAGTGAAAATGTGATAAAAAGAGTGACAGAAGAATCAACCGATGGTTGTTATTTTGAAAAAGTAGAGTGAGACAACAACACTTATCCCATGAGTGGCAAATTGGTGGCAAACTTATCCTATAGTGGCAAATTGATAAAGATATTCAAAATATGAGAGAAATGTTGAAGCACCAACGAGTAATAAGTTTTGTATTTCATGAGCGTCTTAAAGAAATGCTTGAGATATCTAAAATGTTGAATGGTGTACAAGATCAGAATGATGCAGGAGGGGAAAATACAGATGTGGAAGTTCAAGATGAGAATATGGAAAACCAATATGATGTTGATAAGAATGCTTGTGAAACTCTTAAAGGTGATGAGGAGTTATCAAAATTGAACTTCATTGTAGCACTAGCATGTAGTGATTTCCAACCGATTGAGGTAATTTAAGGGGATCTATTGAATTTGGATGACATTATTAGAGCCACAGATATTCCTATCTTGTATGATCAAAATAAAAATTGGGCAAAAAATGCGAAGAATATGAATGATAGTGAATTTGACATCCTGATTAAAGATATATGTGAAAATATCTCCAAACTTATTGATATAGGTACATGTGAGATATGGAATTTTAAAGAGAAAAATGAAATATGGAAATCTAATTTGCTGACACATTGGAGAAAACATTTTGGAAATATGCCAATAGGATTGAAAGAAATGGCTGACAGAAAAGTTCCACAAATGGAATCTACTAGGCCATCTCTTTAGAAAACTTGTGTTCTCATTCATTAAATTTTTTAAAGTATCTTAATTTGGTTTTCTTTTTTCACCAAAAATAAATTGTAATAGACCTCCAGAGGGCATATTTTTGCAACCATGTCGTCGTGAGTAAGGCGAATCTAAACAAAATACTTCATAGAAAAGGTGCAATCCTTCATTTCAAATAAATATGCGGTGACGAAGAGAGGCTCTAGAACCAGAAGTATGCCAAAACCATGATATATCAGGCCTTGAATGCAAAAGTATCAATTTTTTTATACATTATTTTGTAAATTTAATTATAACAAAAATATTACTTTAATTAAACTAATGAAACAATTTATTGTGAAATAATTAACTGATAATTCTTCCATGAAAAAAAAAGTTTATAGTCATATATATCATAAGTATTAATATATTAACAATAAACTATCAGCATTTTAATGATGAAGTATCAACATTTGAATGAAAAAATATCGCTACTTTTGTACATCTTTTTGGGAAATTAAATATAATAAAAATATTTCTTCAATTATATTTATGAAATATTTTTTTGTGAAATTATCAAATGATACTTCTTTAAAAAAAAATAATAGATTATAGTTACACCGGTATCAAAAGTATGAGTATTTCAAAAATAAAATATCAATACTTGAATTCTAAGATATCAATATTTTAATGATGAAGTAGCAGCATTTCAATTCAACAGTATCCGTTTTATAACGATAAAGTATCAGTTCTTGAATGCATACTTTTGTACATTATTTTGAGAACTTACTTATAATAAAATATATTACTTTAATTACATTTATGAAACAATTTATTCTCAAAATAATAAATTGATACTTTTTCTTAAAAATAAAAGTATGTTAATAATGAAATATCAGCCTTTGAATTCACAAGTATTAGTATTTTAACGTTGAACTATCAAAAGAAAAAAAATATCAGTATTTTTAACAACTATATATTAGCGTTTGAATTCACACGTATCAGTATTTTAAGGATGATGTATCACCCTTTAAATGCAAAAGTATCACTTCTTTTGTATAATATTTTTTAACTTAATTATAATAAAAATATTACTTTAGTTAAATTATTAACTAATTCTTCTTCCTTTTCAAAAAAAAAATGATTTAAAAAAAACAAAGAAAAGAAAGATAATAGTTTATAGTCGTGAGATCGAATTTATAGGTTGAGATTGAATAGTTCGTTTTCTCCTAGACTATTCCAACACCCACAACCTCAATGACCTCAACTGCCTCTCCAACCTCCCTTGCTTGAATTACTACATTGATTGATTTATATTGTTTATTTGTAATGACTATTCTTTGACCTTCCTCGACCGCGAACAACATATGGATCATGTATTGTTCGTAGATCAAATGTATCAATATTTTAACAATGACATATCAACATTTCAATTAAGGAGTATTCATATTTTAACGATGAAGTATCAGTCTTTAGATGCAAAAATATTACTACTTATGTACATTATTTTTGGGACTTAATTATAATAAAAAATATTTATTTAATTATATTTATGAAACAATTTATTATAAAATAATATATTGATATTTATTCTAAAAAAAATGTTAACAATGAAGTATTTGTTTTTGAATTTACATGTATTAGTATTGTAACGATAAAGTATTTGCATTTCAATTTACATGTATCATCATGTAAATTCACACGTATCAATATTTCAACGATTATGTATTAGCTTTTGAATGCAAAAGTTTAACTTCTTTTATACATTAATTTTGAACTTAATTATAAGAAAAATATTACTTTAATTAAATTACTACTGATTCTTCTTTCTTATCAAAAAAATATGATTTTTAAAAATAAAAAAACAAAGAAAAGAAAGATAATAGTTTATAGTCGTGACATCGAATCTATAGGCTGAAATCGAATAGTTCATTTCTCCTAGACTATTCCAACATCCATGACCTCAACTGCCTCTTCGACCTCCCCTGCTTGAATTACTACATTGATTGGTTTCTGATGTCTATCTGTAATGGCTATTATTTGGCCTTCCTCGACCTCGAACAACATGTAGATCATATATTGTCGTACCTACATTTTTAGGTGTCAAAATTTTATCTGTTGAATAAGTGTTGTTAGTAGTCATAGACTGGTTGTTGTTGCTTAAGTCATCCTTCAAAGCCAACAATGTATTTTTTATAATGTTAGATTTCTCTGATGAACAATATGTCATATCTGCACATTCATGGAAAAATCCTTTCAATGCTTTGTATCGTTTACACTCATCTGTCATGTGAGGATAACCACAAGCAAAGAAAATTTTAAATTGACGCCAAAGGACATCCTTTTTTTCCTTCACCTCGTGATATATCTCTCATTGATGACTCTAATATCTTTCAATGACATTACCGTGAAATATGCCTACATAATATTCCAACGATTTGAAATTTCTTGCAAGTACAACTTAAAAAATCACCCATCAACCCTATGCTCAACAACATACTCGAAATCATTGAGGGACGAAATATCTCTAACGACTCATTCCAGTACCTTATGTTTTTCAACACCCTTCTTATTATTCACATGCAAAGCATCATCTTGGTCGAAGTAATGACGTGACAATACATCATTTGGTTGATCTCAATTTGAACACGTGAATTTTGAATTTGTATATGCATTTCGAAATTGTTACTTCCATTCAAAATTTGATGTCAGTTTAATTACTTTTGTCTTCGATTTAAAGTCTGCTACAAAAATCTGTAGATCTTATTATAAATTGCTATCTTGTATTGCTCAACAAACTGCTTCAATGTTAACATTGAGTTAGCATAACCATAAAAAAAATGCATGCATTCCTTATTCCTTCACTTTTTTAGGTTGAGACAATGCCAGTCCAAAAGATACTATTCAAATGCATTGGGATCCATCTTCATCTCTTATTATAGAAATCAGCTAACCATTGATTGTTTTCAGTCCTGTACTTCGTTAACTGGGTCCAATTATTTTTTAACACTCTCGTGGTCATGTTGTCATAGACTAATCATTTGAAATCCAATATTGTCTTGTCATACTCTATTATACCAGTAAACTTTTGAGGCAATTTGCGTAAAATATGCCACATGAAAAATCAGTGAACAATGTTGGACATAACATTTGATATTGTTGTTCTTATGCTTTCACATTAATGTGTTAAAATTGCAATATGGTGAACATTCCTCATTGCTTGAAGCTTGAACACATTAATGTGTTCTTATGTAATAGGTGCACAACCAAATAGAATAAAATGTTCATGATGATTTACGCCAACAATTGTAATAAAAGGCATATGATATTTGTTTTATGAGACAAGTTGTGTCGAATGACAACATCGTGAAACTCTTCAGATGTGGCTTTGGAATGAGGATGAATCTACAATACATTACTGAGCATGCCTTCTTAATTTATATCCATTAAATAAAAAGAGTTTTTATCGTTTTGCTTCATTGTTAAATAAAAGAATTACCTCAGCATCCTATTGTTCAATCGTAACATTCTTTTCTTCTCTATAAATTTCTCCAATCTCTGGACAAACAACCTACACATTGTGGTCCACCTTCTTGAACTTCCAATATTCTGATACTCCTAGAGAGTCTTATGTCGACTATATCATTGCATTTCAGTTGTTGCTTAATACCTATAGAAATGGATATATAGTAAGGCATCAAAACATACATATGATGTCGCAATTCATAGTTATGTTCTATATTGATTCTTCCTACATGTTAAACATCTTCTTTGTAAATTGTGTTCACCTTTATTGGACAATTAATCCTCGTCATCCTCCTTTATGCTCTCTTTATCTATTGTAACATAGCATAATATATGAATAACCTTAATTATTTTTTTATGCCCAGATCTAATAGACATGCTAAATCCAGCAACTCTAGCATATCTTTGATATGCATTATTTAAACTATCAAAGCTATCAAATAACATACCGATTGAGGACAATCTGCAGAATTGTGAGTTTCCGATACTTCTTCTTGTTGGTGAGTTGATTCATTATCTGCGAATCCATTGTCATTTTCTTCATGTCCCGATAAATCACCAAATAAACTATCATCTTCATCCGCCCCAAAAAATTATTCATATATCCTCATGTTGTAGCCATGATTATATGTAACTTTGATAAAAGGTATTAACCCAATAGGGTAGAGAGTATCTGTGATATGACATTTACGTATCAGATTTAGATGTGAGTGTCATCGGTATAAATTCAAAAGTATTCAATTATATATATAGTCATGTTATGATCTCTCAAATATTAGTGTTGCATTAATAAATAAGGATGTATATTCTTGTATATGATGAATTACATTTAAACACAACATTATACTTAAGAAGAACATTGAAAATCTAAAATCATAAAATGACTTTCTTTTTGATATGTAAGCAAGGTGTGTCGAATTGCATTAACAAATTTTGTATATCTTATCTATTGCTTTACAATATTGTTTAAGCTATGACTTTCAACAAGTTATTACTCCATATTTTTTATCCAAAGTTTTTCACACTAAAATTTCATTATCTTATTTTTGGTAAAATTTATCTTGAAAATCATGAAGAATCTTACAAGATAGAACTGTATTAATCTTCCAATCAAATGAAGAAACTAAATCTCGGTTCTTCAATAAAATAATCAAGACTACACTTCGTTGAAGGTGTTGAAGTTTTAGATCAAGGATTTCATTGTATGTTCTTCTCAGCGAATTCAATGTATCAAATCTTGCAAATGAGTTGTTAAAAGTTGGTATTATTATGCATTGTTGTCCAATTCTGTAATGCTTACTCATTGACGGAGTTCCAATCATTTGTCTCATACACATCTTTTGGTGACTTTATTTTCAGAACTGATTCAATTACAGACTCACCGCAAATCATTTGTCTCATACACATCTTTTTTTATGCCCCAAATATAAAAAGCAACACTTTTAGTAAAAACAAATGAACATGGAATTGGTTTCCACCAAGTACAGTATCTATGCCAAACAATGTTATCAAAGCTTACATGGATACTCTTCGATGTATGTTAATTTTTTAAAATATTCTCTTTTATTATGTTATATTTTATTTTTAAAATTTTAAAATTAAATTATTTATTTTCTCTTTTTATTTAAGAGTAAAAATAATATTAAAAAAATTTACAAAATAACAAAATTCAAAAAATCTTATATTTTAAAACAAAATTTATCTAAAATTATTTTATAGTTTAAGCGGTAGAGAATATTAATTGCACTCTTTTGAGTCACTATGAGATAACAGTATACTAGAAACTTGTCAAGTATTCAATGATCAAGACAAATTTAATCAAGCCATCCTTGCTGTTTGACAAGCTCCAACAACTTGCTCTTTGAAATGACATTAGTATTTATGGCAGTGAAGTCTAGAGCCGTTAAACTAATACGCAACCAATCCAATCACTACGGCTTCTTCAAAGACTGTATTCTTTAGTAACTAAGCATACGACTACCAAATACCATGAAAACTGTAGCCAAGTTTCATGATCCCCAAACTTGCAAACAATAGCAAGAAAGAAAAGCCACAACCACCCATGACTCGGTTAAGTCTAAATATGAATATGCTCGAAAGATTACTAACTTTACTTTTCTTGTCATAGAGCAAATGAGAAGAAAAGGAAAGAGAATCAGTAACAGTACACAATATAGTGGCACCTAATGTCTTATCATGTCTAATGATGATGGCATCTTGCCTAGTCCTCCTCAGGTAAAGAGAGACAATGAACTCTGCACATGGTGCTCCCCAACTAACCATGATAGATACAAGTTTCCTATTGGAGGCAACTAACTAATTCAACTAACTAATAGTGAACAATTGTTCTCCAAAGTGGGTTACTCCACAAGTGGGTTACTCCACAGTTTTTACCTGAGATTAAACTAAAGAAGAAACACAGTGAGCACGATGTAGTAGTCATATTTGGCTTCTTAAGAGATTTTTTAACGTTTTCATCGATGTCAATTCTGTTCTGGTATACAAAATCCTTGACCGAGCTAATGAAGCCTATAGGCAAACATCATCCATAATTCGCTCCCTAGAATTCCAAAAAAAAGTTGCAAAAACATTTTCTGAGTCACTTCACTTGCGTTGGGGTTCTAACACTAGAAATCAAACAGCATCCGCAAATTCATTCACATCAACTCAGACAAATGTTAACCAAAAAAAAAAACCATATGATAGTCCTCTAGGTTTTACCTGGGATTCTAACACTGATACTCCCATGAATGTCTCCAAGTATCATTCTTTTTCCCCAGGATTTGAAGTCTCACTAAAACAGCATCCAGCAGAAAACTTGTCATTGCAATAGTTTATTTTCACTTCCCTCCAAATTCCTGACACTTTTGGAGGTGAAGAAAAGTCTAATTTTCCTTCTCCCCTCCAAAAAATTAAACCAAACATGGGATTTTAAGAGAAATTCATCTCCACCAAATACCGGCAACCAAACAGACCCTAACAAACTCTAGCACTTAAAGGGAAGTTATGTCATCTCTCATTTTTTTTCTCCTATATGCAGTATCAATAATCATAGTATTGTCTCATATCATAAACCAAATTAGTATTGTGGCAATATTTTCCTACTTCATAAGCGAGTGATACCAATTAGGTCAACAATATTCACCTAGCAAAATTTTGACAGCAATGGGTTGATATTTGATGAGACAAATCTCTCAAATGTTAAGTTGTAGTTTTGGATTTCACTTCCTCTCGACACATAACCAATTTGCACGCAAACATGAGAACTCCTCAACTGGATATGCATGAGGCAACCGCGCAGTTGATTAGACATATATGTAGTTGGCTCCTGAAATACACAAACGCAAATAATAATAATAATAATAATAATAATAATAATAGCCAATTGACACTGTTTATCAAAGAAAATAAAGCCACGTCATCCCAAAGAATTTTCGGAATATTAGTGAAAAATTTTCAATTTCATATAGCTTAACAAAAGACATTATTGTAATTTCCATGGAAAAAGGTAAAGGAAGATTAAGAATGTGTAGATTACAAAACCAAAAAAATTGTAAAAGAACATAATACTTAACACATATAATGACTTCAGTCAGCTATGGAATATCAAAGTTTAAAACTTCATTCTAATTAGCAGTATTACTTAATACAGATTATGGACCCATCACCGAACAAAAATTTCAAATCATCAGGAAAATGCGGAACTTCAATAATGTTAAAGCAACAGACTTTATAAACAACTTGAGAAATGACATGACAGTTATCCAGAAAAGAAGATGAACCAATTCATCTTTCCTAATTCAGCCAAAGACAGAGACCACCCCACCTCTCCTTCCAAAAGAAGAAAGACACGCACAGAGAGAGAGAGAGAGAGAAAAAAAAAAAAAAAAAAAAGCAGGCAACACAAATAGAGACCTACTCTAGAATCATCATTTATTCTGGAGCTCTTGAATTAACCTTCAAATTTACTATTCAGAGAAATTGAGCAACATATTCGATGGATTTATTACAATGGGCTATGGTCTCCATCTATATTACTTGCACCATTAGCAACGAACACCATCTAAAAAATTTCAAAAACAAAAGCAGCAGCTAATTAGCATAAAAAAAGAGACCAAAAGTCATTTAAGATCAAGTACAACAACCCATGAACCTAAACACCTAATTAACCAGAATATGTGACTCACAAGAGCTGAAACGGGTTAACTACTAAACTCTAACCATTCCTTCCTAAGCTTACAAGAGCTAGAAATTTCCTAAACAAACTATAGCTAATAATGAGCAAAGTTACTCTTCCACCCCTCTTTTATCAATAAGAGGGAGGGGGACGTGGAGGAGGATTCCAGAAGACATCATGTGGCATTTGACCATTGGGTAGTAAATTAGGCGGCATACTGTATAGAGGTAGAGAAGTAGCAGGATCAGCTGCCATACCATGAGATTGGGAATTAGCTGAAGTACCGGTGGTTCCAGTGTTGACCCCCGTTGTTGTTGCCTGCTGCAATTGCATCCCTTCCTGATCACCACCTGCAGGCTCCTCCTCCAAAGGTAACCTCTCAAAGGTCGCATTTGTAAAGGTCGCTGCTATAACCATTACCGGACCCGACGCCACTAACGAACCAACCACATTTCCACCCACCACTTGGCCCTGACCACCCGCTAAGTAAACGGTTAAACCCGTAGCACCGGGAGGTGAGGGTGCGGGTAAGAAAGCACCTGATAAAGACAATATTTCAAATCTGCCATGGAGAGTTATAACGCCACCAGGTGCAGCCGGTTGCCGTAAACTCACATTTGTTACGATACCGCTACCGCTTAAAACCGAAACGCCACGGTGGCGCCGCTGTGCGAAGTTGGCGATGCACTCTGCAATATCACTGCCACTGCTGATTTCCAACACGTGGCTTCGGAGAGCGTTGGGACTTTCTTTTGTGATTATAATGGGAGGTTTCGGCTTGTTTTTTGAACCCGGTGGCCTACCTCTGGGTCGACGACCCGAACTGTTACCGCTACCGGGTTCGGAGATTTCAAGGGCCCCGGGATTTTGGTCTTCTGCGTCGTGCTCATTATCCATGCTGTCCTCTTCGTCGAGATTTTGGATAGTATTAGGGTTTGGATTGGTATTGCTTCCACTGCTGTTTGTTGCCGTGGTGGTAGTGGGGTTATCCATGAAGTCTTGTTCTCTTCTTTGTCCAAAGCGGTTAAACCCCGCATTATCTTGATCCTCTGCAGCGTTTCTAAGATGGAGACTTGGAGGTGGAGTTGATGGTGACGATGACATCGGGTTCATCGCCACATTTCCAGCCCACCACCGGTTCGCCATTAATACCTTTGTGCTTGAGCTAAGATCTCTTCTATTCAACAATCAAGAAGTTACTTAGGTGAACAATATGAAAAGAAAACTTTCAAGCAATTGCTATATGACTTTGTTTGATGCCTATGTCGACAAACAAACGGCCAAACCTCAGTTTTGGATGCTCACTTCTGTTACAACTGCAGGAGGGGAATAGAAAATTGCGCAAGTCAGAATAAAATATGAACTTTAAAAAAGAAGAGAGTCAAGCTTCCGCTTCTTTTCTTTGTTTATGCTTTGTTGGAATCTTCAAAACTCAGATCTCTTGTGAAAACACCCCTAAATTCAACAGACACAATCCTTACCAAGAGCTTATTCAGTTACCCAGCTAACGGATTGCTTCTTCTTCAAAATTCATACACCTCAAAACCCTTATAAAATCTTCCAAAAGAAAAAAAAAAAACAGAGAAAGATTCAGATCTGCATACACCTCCAACCCTCCCCAGAACCACCACCTTTAGAAGCATCTAAAACAAGCAAAGATCTAAATATTCTACATCCAGTAGAAAAAAAAACCCCTGAAAATGGTTTCATCACATACTCGAAGAACAGACACAAGCTGAAGCCTTCATTATAAGCACTGAATAAGCCACCCTGCAGAAGTTAAAAGAAAGCCCACGTACACACTGAACTTCCTAATCATAGTACCAGAAGCAAAGTACTTTTGCTGGTTTTGAGCTCTGAGCCGAAAGATTTCAAAAGAAAAGGAAATTATTGTAGTAGTAATAGATAGATTTGGTACGGGCAAGCTAGGGTTTTTGTGGGGGGGGTACGTTTGCAGTGTGTGTCCCCAGGCGGAGAATAGGACGTAGTACGATTATCGGGAGTCATAGTAGTAGACTAGTATATTGGCTATGATATGAAATCTACCGTCTTTATTGAGGCGGTTTTGCAATGAGTGGTTTTTTGCTGTCTGTAAACGGTTTTGGACCATCAATTTTTCCATGGTCCAAGTTCCAATTCTCTGCAGGCGCTTCCACGCATGCGACTGCGAAAAGTTACCTCCCCTGAGGCTAACCTTCTTCGCTTCTTTTTGAAGAAACTCTCTTCAATTTTAGACTGCATTCAACAATTTTTACATAATTGTCAATTTTTGTTTCAAATTTTTAATTTTTAATTATTTGTTGATATTTATTTTTTTCACGATGATGATTTTATTTCATTATTATAAAGCAAATTTTGATTTCATTTTTACAATTCATTTATTTGATTTAAGAGTACGGTGGCAATTAAATACTTCCTCTATACTAAAAATATTATCTAAGTTTCAAAAAATAAATTATCAATTTTAGATAACTACTGAATTAAATAATTACCAATGTTTAGGAAGAATGAATTAACAATTTATTAATTCGTTTCCCTCTCCCTTTCACCTTGTACATCATGAACCCAAGACATAGTCTTTTTACTTCATCAACGCTTTGCCTCCCATATTTTATATTGTTTAATATACAGTATATACAAATAAAAGTGATAACTATTATTAAGTGTAATATAAAGATAAGACATAAATTAAAAATTATTAATTACCTTATTTAATTTACAATAAATTAAGAAGTAATATATTATAATTTGACCCCAAAAAAATTTGAAAGGAAATCAACAAAAATTTAAAGAAAAAAATTTGAGGAATTTTAATTTAATATTTAAGATCAAATTATTACACTCACATTCAATCAAAGTTGTATACAACTTATTGCAAGCGTCACCGTTAATAGAAAACAAAAAGCATGAATATTGAATATAATTTCAAAGAAAAAGTACTCTTCCCTCCGATCCGGGTGACGGGAGTATAGTAAAACTGTGAACGTTAATTGTCTCATAAGTATAATAGAGATAAAACTCTGATACGTTTTTCAAACAAAAAGACAAAAAGATGATAAATTTTAAGGACTAAATCCACATTCTTTCACTTTAAAGTCTAAACCTTAGTCAAACTAAATTCCACAATTTGACTGAAATAATTTTTAATAATTTGTACTCACGTTATCTATTAAGTTATACTTCATTTATATAGTATAATTTTCCTATATAGTTAATTTTTCAATAAATAAAATTGCTCTTGGTTAATATATTAATTCAATTATTCATTTTCAATAGTAATTTTGAAACTTTAAACATAATTAGAGCACTACTAATTATTTTGAGTCTCAATATAATTAAACATTTCATATCACTAAAAATAAATCATATGATTACCAAAAAAGTTGAATAAATGTGATTAATATTTTAATGAAAAATGTATTGTTTTGTCAATTTTAGTATAAGGACAAAGTAAGAAAAACTTCACAATTTCATCAAGTGTCATTCTTAATTTGTATGAAACATAGAGTGCATAATCTTAATGAGACAGTACTCACTCCATTTCATATCAATTATCATTCTAGAAGTTTAATTTTATTTGGTATTAAGTGACTTTTTAATATCATTTAATATAATATTTCAATATTATTTATATTTAAATTGAGAGAGAATGAAATTAATCATTAATTTAGAGATAAATAATTATATATTGATTTAGAATATTTATTAATAGCAAATTTAAAATTATTAATTTTTTTAACATGCTTAATAAATATATAAAACTGTACTTAATGTGAAATGGATCTATTTATTTGGTGGCAGACTCAAGACTGGCAGCCAGCCACCTCCCCCAAATTTTATCAAACTAAACAGGGAAGCCTCCTCCTTCCAAGTTCCAACATTCATCTGGTGCCGACTTTATCCTAAGGAATTCAGATGGGAGAGCAATCCCAGCAGGTGCCTTACAATTGGTAGACTTATACATCTTCATTGCATGCGGTGTTAATAGCTGCTATAGGAGGAGTAAAGCACACAAAAGCTGGAGAGTTCTGCGACTTTAAACTTGAAGTTGTCTCGAGCTGGAGTCAAGAATAAAATGTACTCCTTTCGCCGCGTGAGTTTTTTTTTCTAGCTACTGGCATGACCTTCAAGATACGCTAATTACATGTCTCATAATCTTACATTTAATTTAAAGTTCAAAATGGTCATACATTTACGATTTGGTTTGATTTCCTTTCAACATGAGAAAAAAATATTTCATTTCAATTATTCACATTTATATTTTATACTGTATCATTTCAATTATCAAATTTTTTATTTTAGTAGTACTTTTACAATTATACAATTGAAATTTTGTGATGAATTGTTAACTATTTAGTTAATAATGTATTTTTTTAAAAAAATTAATGTATATAAATTAACTATTAAATTATGGTAAATTGAGAATTTTAATTGCATAATTATCATTTTAAATAATTATCTTAATCCTTGTACGAATAAAAAATGAACAATTAAAATGTAAATATTCTATTTGTTCAATTACTCCAAAAGAATTTAATATGTTTATTGTAAGTGTATTTTGAATTATCTAAATTACTATTGACACCTAATTATTAAATAGATTAGCATTATAATTCTTACATTATAAATTTTTCCTCCACCTAATTAACAATAGAATATTTTAAATGGTATCGAAATAAAAATGCTAACCATATATGATATATCATCAGTCAATTACGCAAAAACCCACTAATTTATGAGCATTTTTACTCAATTTAATTTATCTTTCAAAATGGATACAAATGTATCCATCTAAACATGCACTAAATGCATGCATCGAAATACTTCTTTACTTGTCATAAAATACATTTTTATACCCATCGATAAAACGTCAAAAATTTATGTAACTTTTATACAGAAAGATCTAAATATCTTTCATTAATGGACTAATATTATAAACTTTAATTATGACTATTAAATGAGGACACAATAGAAAAATATGAATTAACATTATATTAATTTCATTCAACAATAAGTAAAAAAATATTATTCTCTGCATTCAAAATGAAATATTCACATTTGTATTTTGAAATATTCAAAATTAAATGTCTATTTTTTAAAGAAAAATATATTTTTTATATAAAATTAACTAACAACTTTTTAAATTTAAAATATTTACATTTCAATAACTAATAATCTTACAACTAACTAAATTAATATTTCATCTATCCAAATTTGATAGACATATTTGATTTTTTATATCGATTAAAAAATATGATTAAGATAGTTAAAAAATGTATATTTTTTATAGACTATTCCTGAATACGCGTCTAAAATTGTTATGAAATGTTTTGATCATTTTTTGAAATATATATTGTGAAGCTTGAGCATTAGAAACACTAATAATTTTTTTTCTCTTTAATTCAATGTATTTTTTCAACAACGTAATCATCATGTAACTATAGTCTCCCTTTCAATAAAAATATTTTTGTCAATTAAAAAATATTTTTTATTTTGAATAATGAAACTGATCAATAATTTGAAACAAAAAATAAAAAAAACATATATGAGATGAATGAATAATAAAAATAATGTGATAATTTTTTTAAAATAAAAAATTCTTTTAAATTTATAAACCGAATCAAATATGAAGATTCAATTATACACCTAAGAAGTAAACTCAAGTGTTTCATAACTTTTTTAAAAAAAAAAATCCATTTCGTAATAATTAGACGTATTTTCTTGCATATTAAGAATAAAGTGTGTAAAATTTTTAAATTATTTTTCAACACATTTTGTTTTTCTGGTAAATATTTTTCAACACTATTACAAACTTGACAAAAACCATTTATGAGGGAGTTGAATACTAGAGGGCAGGAGTTGGTTGGCTGGTTCCTGGTTGGTTCAATGTATGGTGACATGTTGATTCTGAAGAATATTAAAATTTTGGTAAAGGCAAGGCGAGTATGGGGTAGTGTGCTGAATTGTCTTCACGTCGCGACAAAATATCGAATGCCCAGGACTTCTGGGGCTCTGGACTCTGCACCAACATCTTTCCATTTCATTCCCCTAGAAGGAAAAAGGCAATTAAATATTAAAATAAATATATAAATGTATTCATCTCATTTAAATTATACACGTTTTTTTTTAATATTTTATTTCAATTATTTATTTTTTAATTTTATACATATTTTTATACTCTTATATTATTTTTACTCTTAAATTAGTAAAATTAGTTTTACTGTCCACTTACTCGTCTTATCTAAATTCACTCCTTTATATTTTTATTTTTCATTTATTATTTAAAAATTTATTAATAATTTTAAAAATTTTAAATTCTATTTAAAAATTAATTTTTTTTAATAATTCTAATAACTTAAAAGTTTGATAATGCCAACTATTACTATAAAAGACACTTTTAAAATCGAATTCTAAATTAATCGAATTAATAATTCTGAACATTAGAGGATTTTGATAAAAAAATAACTTTTTTTACTTGTATTCTTCTAAATATATTATAGTTGTTTAGAATATATATCAAATTTATATTATTTAATTACATAAATGAGATCACTTTCAGAATGCATTTACTTGTCCTTCATTCTTATACTAATAATAAATAAAATTAACATTTAAATTTACATTACGGATACAATTGTGTATTTTTTATTAATAGAAATAGAAGTCAATTATTTTATTTAGTAGAAGAAAAGAATAGAAGAAATACTTTAATAGTTTAGTATTTCTTTTATTCTTTTGTTCTACTACATTCATCTGCTGTGCACCGCCATTTTTAGCAGAGAGAGTTGCGGTGGTTTATGAACTCAAAGTTTGACCTGTCTGAGAGGACCGCTGCTTTTTGCCCTTTTCAAATTTCAATCCTCGGCCTGACCCTTTCTTTTTCTTGGTGTCAGTCCTTCCTATCTATCCATAACCCATCCTTCCTTCATCTCTCTGGGGCTCAGCTTTTCAAAAGAGCTTCCCTTACGAATCCCCTTTGCTTTCTTGTCCACCTTCTTCCTCCCTCTTATGTATGGACCGCCTCCTAGCTTTGCTTTCTTTCTTCCGAGGCTTTTCTGTATACCCCACAATAATTCGCCGATCAAAGGATTTTGTGAGGACAAAAGAAAACCAGTACTACTTCTGTTTTATGAACCCCACTCACTAATTTCGTTTAACCAGATTGTTAATAATCAAATTACACTTTTATTTGTAGTATATTTTAAATAACAAACTTTAAAATAAAGCTTTATCCAAAGTTGTTCTTTTGTTTTATAATTTAATACTTTTCAGAATCCTTTTGTAATAATTTCACACAAATCAAGGCTCAAAAGAAGTTTTTTCTTTACTCTAACATGCTTTTATTTATTTTATCTTGTAAATAAAGTGCAAAAGAGGTGAAAGATAAGCAAGAAAGAAGATAAATTTTATTTTGGAAATTAAAAAAATGAAATGAAAAACAAGATTAATGAGAATAAATGGTCAAATATGTCTAAAAAGAAAACTTATAATTATAGATAAGAAAAAGTATTTTAACGGTTTATGAAAAAATAAGGGAGTAATTTAAAATAATCATAAGTTAGTGACCTCTTATTACATTAAGATTTTTTTTTAAGATTTAGTGTTTAATTCTTTCTTATATCACTATGTTATTATTCTGACAAAGCTTTTAAATTAGACAGAATCAAATTTTGGGAGGCACATCCGATGGAGTCCAAATTAGTTTCATCGAACGTAAAAGGCATCGTATATCTAAAACAATATATATTGGTACTAGAGTTTTACATGTAAATTATTTTTTTATAAAAAAAAATGTATTTTCTGTGTTAAGTTATCTAAAGAGTTACTATTAGTCAATATAGTTAGAAAATTGAAATATAAATTTTATAGTGTATTTAGTTTGAAATTTGAAAAGTGTTTTTTTGTTTTGTTTTTTAAATGAAAATATTTTTTATGTTTGGATAAAAAAAATTTATTAGGAATTGAAAGTTTGATAAGATATTTTTTAAATTCCACATTATTGATAATAATATAAAATATAATTAATAAATTGTTTAAGATTATGTTTTTAATTAAAAAGTAATGAAAAAATATTATTTATGTGAATATGTGAGGCTCATTTGTAAAGGTTAGGAGAAAATTTAAAATTTAGATGCGATAGAAATTTAAGTAGAAAAAAAATGTTTTGAGTGATGATTTATGGGGAATGATGAATTTGTTTTAGTTTGATAAGTATTAAAAAAAATTATACTTGTAAAATTAAAACAATTTATATTTTAAAATGATTTATTTGAGAATTTCCGATGTAAAAATAAATTATTTGTGTTTTTAGTTTAGGGTTTTAGATGATAAAAATGAAAAGAAATGCTCCAGTAGTATCGTTCAATTTGGAGATTTAATTGCCTCGAGTAACTTTAAGGATAAATCAAGAAATTTATTAAATTCACAAGATGTTGAAGCTTTTTGAAGGAAAATAATGGATATATTAGTTGAAATCAGACACATGCATTGATTTATATAAATATCAAAGCATGACATGCTAAAATATGAGTCCACTGATTATAAAATTCACGTACAAAAGCTACAAAACTATAAATAAGTCATAGTCCTTTGAAGACCATTAAATAAACTCATATATAGAAAAGAATGTTTGAAGACTTAATAATGCCTTATGAGTTATGATCTTCAAAACAATCACTTTTTAGGATAATTACTGAAAACTTTCCTTTCTTTTTAAGAAAGGCAAGCCTTCAATGATAGCACTGATATCAGCATCCGATGGAGAATATGAGCTTGTCAAGTAACACAAAAACCAGCTAAAAGACAAGTTCGTGATCATCCAATACCAATACTCCACCATATGTAGTTATTATTATGTACTTGCTCTTAACACACCATAAGGTGGAGGCCATCAGTTAAGGGAATTTACTGAACCTATTAAGTTATTAATTATTATTGATTTTAACAATCCACTATATCTCTATGAAAAAGTGATAAAAGATAAGTGTAAAGTACAGTAAATTTTTTGAAAGAAATAGTAATAATAATAACCACCTCCTTGATTTATTAGTATGATATTCCCTTTGTCTTCAAAATGTTATCAATTTTTTGTTACTCCCTCCATTCGTTTCTTTTTATTTGTCACATTAACTACTTTCTACTTTTTTAAGAAAATTAGTTAGGCTCTCAAATGTTTATACATACCCTATCCTTAAATATAAGTCATGTTAGTCTTAAGCTCTTATCCCTAAATATATTACAGTTATAAATACATAATTATGATATTTTTTCTTACTCTCTATTTAATGTATTATTTTTCTTCAAAAAGAGTAAAAAATGTAGTCAAAATAGTTTAAAAAACAATTAAATTTAAGGGTGTTTTAGGTAGAATATACTTACTTTTAAGGATTCTACTAAGCAAAAGATTAAAAGGACTTACAAAATATCCTTAATTTTCTATTTCCAACATTTATTTTTGACTTATTATATTTAATGCAAGAGTACAATGGATAAGTTAACATCGATGTTGTATAGATTTTGAAGTGTGACAAATAAAAAGGGACAAGTAGACTTTTTAGTTGTGCAAAACAAAAAGGGAACAAAGGGAGTATATTTGTACTCCTAATTTATTTGTCAATTCTCTAAATTAAAGGATAAATTAATACTTTGTTATTGCTTTCCTCTTAAATTAATTTTTGAAGTAGTTAATACTCTTACATTAATTAATGAATACATTGAAGAAGATACAAGAGTCCTTCATAAAAGAAGAAGAAGATGCAAGAGGTGATAAAAAAAAATAGTTAATGAAATAAAATTTAAAAGAAGAGGAGAGAGAAAAGAATTAACCAGATAAACCAATTAATATATTTAAAATTCTTATGCAAGGTTATTATAATAATTTCAACTTATATTTTAAAATTTAGGTGATTATTTAATCCGTATACTTTGTTTTAAATTAACAAGATTTTTTTATGATGAAAGAAGTATCTAAAAAGAATAAAAATAAATTACTAAAGTGACTATTACAAAAAAGAAATAAAATACAATAGTTGCATCGTAGGTACCCTTTCATTCAAAATAGATGGTTTTAACCATTTTGTGACTGCTTGTATTTTTCATTATATTAATAATTATTTTTCTTGTTTTACCCCTTATTAATAACTTAAATTTAGACTATATACAACCTTATAAGTGTTAAAGTAAAAAAGTACACTTGAAACTTTATATTTTAAAAAATATTATATTTATTATTGTTAATATGTGTCAAAATAGTCAATGGCCATCTATTTTGAATAAAAATGAATCATTTTTTTCCTTTTGTTTAATGATCAAATAGTGCACTCGGGGACAAAATTTCTTGATGTAGCAAACATATTTGATTTTGGCTTTAATAATGCCATTGCCAGCCTAAATTGGCCTCACTGGAACCCATATTGTGACAAGCATTAATGCTGCTGCGAAATAAATCAATAAATTAGTAATATTGAGGGAATAGAACATTGATTTTTATTGGGCTGCCTGATTATCATGCTTCAAGCATTATCTTCCATTTTGGGCTATAAAAGACCCTATCCAAATGATTATTTAATAGCAGCCCATTCCTCACCCAAAGTCCTTCGGCGTGCGTTTTTACCAACGAACACAATTTCTACAACAACGCGACGATAAGATTGAATTGAATCATGATGGCTTGGAATAATACCTGTTCGTAAAAAACATTAAATTTCTCTCTCTCTCTCTCTCTCTCTCTCTCTCTCTCTATATATATATATATATGAGTAATTCCTCAAATTAATTCTAATACCATATGTCATCATAAAAGAAATTTTGAAATATTTTTTTAAAAACTAATTTATCATAAAATAAATGTTTTACAATTTAACTCTATCCATTGATCCAAATTTATTTGAATATTCCAATCTTTCAAATTAAATTAAGAAACACAGTGTTGAGAGGAAGGAAATTGTGTTTCTCATTGATATCGCAAAGTGCAACAGAGGAGGATAATATATATTTTGTACATAAAGCTAATATGGGAAAAACTAATCACACTAATCTTGTCTACAATCTTGAAAGATTACAACAAAATATAACTAACTTGGTAACTAGAATATTTTGTTATCCGTATGATTGCTCCTCAGCAACTCACGTCAACACTTCCTCTCACATCAAAAAGGGAACTGAATTACCTTGTCTTTGAGTTTCTATTTGATATGTTTGGTGTGGTCGTATTGAACTGGATTGTATGCAATTGCTATTGCTGATTTATTATCGCAAAACAGATTCATTGAATCCTTAGATGACCAACCAATATATTCCATTAATCTTTTTAACCAAAGCAATTCACATAATCCTTTAACCATGCCTCTAAATTAAGCTTCTACACTAGATAAAGCAACCACATTATGTTTTTTACTCTTCCAAGTGACCATATTACCTCTAACAAATGTGAGGTAACCTAATGTAGATTTTATGTCAGTGATGTTCCCTGCCAAATCTGCGTTAGTATATTTATTGATATGCATCAATCCTTTTTTATAACCATTAGTATGCATATGCTCATTTTTTGTGAACACCAGTCCTCTTCCTGGATAAGACTTCAAGTACCATAAAATTAGATTCACAATACTCATATGGCCTTCACTAGGACAATGCATGATTTGACTCACCAAGCTCATTGCATAGACAATATCAGGTTGTGTGAGATAAGTAGATTAGCTTTCCCACTAAACGTTGATACATTTCTTTATTGGTAAGGACTTGATTAGGAATTTCTCCCAAACCATGGTTTTGAACAATTGGTGTATTATTAGGTTTACATTCAAGCATTCATGTTTCAGATAATGAGTCTAGCACATATTTTATTTGGGATAAAAGTATGCCTCGTTAGGATGGAGCTATTTCAATCCCCCAAAAAAATTTCAACTCTTCAAGATTTTTCATCTCAAATTCTGTTGCTAAATGCACTTGTAATCTAGAGATTTCTTTCTCCTCATTCCCTATGATTATCATATCATCAACATAGATTATTAGAGCTGTTATATTCCCTTGCTGGTGCTTCAAGAAAAGGGTATGATATGAATTCCTTTGCTTGAAACCATACTTTCTCATGGCAAGAATAAACCGCCCAAACTATGCTATATGAAATTGTTTCAATCCATATAATGTCTTTTGCAACTTTCAAACTACCTCTCATGTTAAGAAACAAAACTAGGTGGGATGTTCATGTACACCTCATCTTCATGGAGAAAATCATTTTTGACATCCAATTTGTGTAGTGGCCAGTCCAAGTTTGTAGGTAGAGAAATTAATACTCTTATTGTATTTAATTTTGCTACGAGTGACAAGGTTTCTTGATAATCTATGCCATATGCTTGACTATATTCTTTAGCAATGAGCCTTGTTTTATATATTTCAACTGATCCATTTGTTTTGTGTTTGATAGAGAACACCTATCTACATCTTACAGTTTTCTTTCCCTCGGGCAATGACATAAGTACCCAAGTCTCATTTCTTTGCAATGCTTTATCTTATCTTCTATCGCTTGGATCCATTTGGGATTCTTCATGGCTTCACTCACTATATTAGGAACTTCATTTACATATAATCAAATGCTTTGAGAGGTTCTAACAATTTTTTAGTTGAGACATGATTGGCAATTGGGTACTTTGACTTGCTTGCTCTATGATTAGGTGAATACCAATTTGGTGGTTGCCCACAATTATGCAGGAAACATAATTTATAGCCAGTAGAAATATTTTGATGAATGTTTAGAACTGGTACTTTACGAATATTCTTGGGAGATTGGTCTGATTGTGATATTGTTAGGATAAGAGAGAGCTATTCACTTTCAATACCCACAACTTCTCCATTTTGATATGTTGTTGTTGGTAGTTGTTCAGTCTCTATTTCAACATGTTCAACAGTTTCAATTTTATCTATTTGATTTAACGGTAATGTGATTGGTTCTCTTGACTTACCATCCATTTTTACATAATTGAAACTTGATCAATTTCTCAATTTCCTACTTCACTCAACCTCTTCCCTTGAAGAGAAAGAGGGAAGATTCATAAGTAAAAAAATTCTCTGATTCAATAAAGGTGACATCCATAGTAGTATAAAGTCTAATTGGATTAAAACATCAATATCCTTTCTTGTGAGATGCATAACCCAAAAAAAATACAACGAACAACACATGAATCTAGCTTTGTTATTTGAGTATTGTGTAAATAAACATATGTAACACAAGAGAATCTTTTTGGGGAAAACATTAGACCTGATGTTAATGTCACATGTTGTGCAAGAACTTAAAGAGGGGTTTTGTACTCCAAACTCGTGACGACATTAGGTTCATCAAGTATACTATAATCATCACTGCATTTATCAAAAAACGTTTGGGTATAAAAGCATCAATCAAGAGAGTGCGAGTGATTTCCAAGATATGTATGTTATTGTGCTTTGTAACACCATTTTGTTGGGGTTTGATAACAAAAGGCTTCATAATGCAAACCATATTCTTGAAAATATCTGTAAAATTGTGCATTATCATATTCCCCACCATTATCATATCGAAGAATTTGAAGTTTAGCTAAGAATTGTGTTCGATTCATATTATGAAATGATTGAAAAATTTCAAACACTTCATGCTTATTTTTCATCACATAAAGCCAAGTCATTTGTGTATAATCATCAACAAAGGTTACAAACCAGTGAATACTAGAAGAAATAGTGATAGAAGTAGGGCCCTATACGTCAGAGTGAACAATAAAAAAAAAGTATCACATTTATTCAAACTAATCAGATAAAGTACACAATGACTCTTAGCATGAATACAAGCTTCACACTTAAAAATCTGACTCATTAAACTTTGTACATAAATATGGAAATAAATGTCTTAAATACCAAAACGAGGGATGCCCTAATCGATAATGCCATAACCAAATTTATCTCTCTTTAACTCCACTAGAATGCATGTTATTTGCTCTACCATAACTGAAATCATCCATGTAATACAACCAATTCTTTTTAGTACCACAAACAAGAATCTTCTTGGCGAGAATATCCTGAAATAGGCAAAATGTGGGATACATTAGAGCACGACAATTCAATTCCTCAGTCACTTGTCCTATAGATAACAATTTATTTGAAAATGAATGAATGAGTAATGCATTTAGTAATTCAAAAGAAGGAGAGAGAACAACTACTATAGCCCTTGTCACTGGATATGTTACTCCATTTTCATTGGCAATGGTTATTCATTTTGGTTAGCTAGTTTCAACGAAGTAACAAGGATCGAATGTCATGTGGTATGTTGTCCTAGAGTTAATGATCCAATCAACATGGTTTTCCTTTTTGAGTAAGAAAAACAAAACCTTGGTTACCTACATCATTATGGGCAATTTATTCACTATGAGATATAAAAAACTCTTGTTGTGGTTCTAGTGATAGTCCAGGTTCTCATCCATTTGCTTCACGTTTTTTCATTGCCTTGAGGTCATGCCACCAATTTGGATAACTGTGTAATTTGAAACATGTTTCTTTGGTGTGTTTTATGTTCCCACAATATGCGCAACCTCCCTTTCCCCTTGTGAATTAGGTTTTATGTTAGGCTTTCCACTTGATGGTATTTGAAAAGATAATTGTTGTGGAGGCTTTTGTCCTTTTCTTTGAAAGCATAGCACCATACCATCGAAAATGGTAACTTTGTTTGTCATCATCACATAATCCCTCAAATCCTTTTTTTTTGAACTTGTACATAAGCTTGTTCCATTGCTGGAAATGGTTATCTTAAGCATGTCTGCTTGAATATGGTTAAGTCGATCATCAAGTCCGTTTAGAAAGGTATAAACTCTATCATCCTGTAAAATAAAGTTATACTTTTGTATATTAGTATCAAAATAGGTAGTAGTAATATTATCCCTAAACCAAACTTGGATCTATAGCATTGATTAGTTTTCCTTTCACCACTGGATTTTCCTTTCTCCATTTATTGAATGCATGATTTGTTTGTAAAGGCTATGAGATATCCCCATTTATGTATCCCAACTTGTCTTTTTCTGAGATATACATTTCAACAAGTTGGGACTAAAGTGTATAATTGGTATTATCTAACTTGATTCCAATATGTATAGTAGATTCATGACTTGAGATATGGTTCTAAGTTTGATTTGGTTCAACATTCGTGTCATTATTGTGACAACCCAAAAAGAAAACATATCACACTATATCCTTAATCATTTACAACATATCACACTGCATCCTTAATCATTTACAACATATCACATGACAACCATCACCCTTCATGGTCATCTTCATATTTACAACCAAAATTATATTATTTTAAGCTATGATTTCACCTATAAATACATTAGAATTTGATAATAGTTGCATCACCTTCTTCATTCTTCAAAGTAAGAAAAACTCCATCAAGCTCTCTTAATTTTAAAATTTCAATCGTCGTTACTGCTCTGGTTGACGGCTGTTGTTCTAGCCATCCACCATTTCTCTTATTCTTTTTCATTCTACTACTTAAGATATGATGGGTGTGTGTGCTTTTGTTTTATTTTGGAAGAGAAGGGGCTGCCATGAGGAAGAAGAAGAAAGAAAATGAAGGAAGAAATTAGAGTTTTGGAGTTACTGCTTGGGGTTATTTTGTAATTTTTTCAAAAATTTTATATTAAATTAGATTATCTAGAATCTTCAATTTAGTTCATATGTTTTTGAAATCTTAGTCCCCAAATTATATGTTTATATACTACCAAAGTTACCCATAATATATCTTTAGAATTTTCAAGTTTGACCTCAAAGCTTCCAAAATTCCAATTTGACAACAAAAGTTTCTAGATGTCTAGATTTACTCTATAACCCAAATTAAACTTTTTAAGATTTACAAATTGACCCCAATATTCCATAAAATACAAATCTACTTTAATTTCAAATTTTATAAAATTACATAATGACCCTAAAATTTTCTAGAATTTTCAATTTGACTTCTAAACTTTTAAAAGTTTCATATTTAGTCCAATATCTAAAATTACCTTTTATTTTATACATATTTACCCAAATATTTCAGAAAAATTCCATTATTACTTTAATTTCTATTTTTTTAAATTTACAATTGATCTATAAACTTTTATAAAATTATAGTTTGACCCAAAAGTTTCTAAGCTTTCAAAATTTCCTCAATTTCATCAAATTCCTATTTCTACGTATTATTTCAATTATAGACATATATTTATAAGCTAAAAATTATTATTCATATTATAGGAGATGAGGAAATAGAATGCTAGATATCAAAAAAAGTTCTTTATACTTTCATATTTATCTGCAATTGTTGATGTGAGAATATATTTACTCTACTTTTTAAACTTTGTGTCCATGCTAAATGTTCTATATTTCTATATGATATGTATGTTTATTCTTTAAATGTTTTCATATGTTTATACCATGTTCTATTATGTCAAATGATACTTTGATCTACAATGAGAAATGAGATTTTGATCCAAGTTATAGGAACTTCGGTCCAAATGGAAAAGTAAAATGTTTTTGAAAGAATATTAAATTGATATGTATATTTAATAATTGATGTTCTCATAAGTTAATTCTTCAATTCTACAATTAAGGGATCGAACATAAGTTTTTGTCAACAATAAATTTTTGACAAGTTCATTATTTTTATTTATTTTTCAATTGGAACAATGACCTGCATATGAAAATGGGTGGACAACCATAATAAGACAATTGATGAACTGGAAGTAGAAGGAATTACTAGAGGTGTGCATTATACGGTACAAATTGAAATACCGTATTATATTTTTAAATTTTAAAAATTACAGTACGGTATTTCGATTTTCAAAATTTAAAAACGTACCATACCGTAATATCGAAATATTAATTTTAAAAATAAAAAATATAATTATTTTTATAAATGAATAAAATTTGAATATTGTATTTTGTTAGAGTTAGAAGATTTGATGGACGAATTTGTTTACTTGATAAAATGTATCTTTAATAGAAATTATCGACAATATATTTGTCTAATTGAAGTTTAACTCTTTCATTTTAAAATTTTTAGTGTGAAATGTTCTTTTTTTTATAGGTATTTTAGAGGTCCAAAATGAATTTTTATTGGCATATTATTTTGCTTTTAGATGTCATTTCTTAGTGTTTTTTTTGGATAAATTAACAAGTATTTTAATGATAAAAAAAATTTTGAATAAAAAATTAAAAAATTCGATACATACCGTACCATATTGTACTGTACCGAAATATTTCGATACAATACGGTACGATTTTTTAAAAAATATGATACAAAACGGTTTTCAATATTCTCAAACCGAAATATCAAAATACTGAATTTTAAATTCGTATACCGTACCATATACCGTATACACACCCCTAGAAATTACAACTACAAATATGGTTAGTTAAATGCCATATATTTTTTAAACAACACTTTAAATGCACAACAAAGGTAACTTCATTATTTTATTATACAGCGGTGATCAATTGCAGGTTTCTATGAGTGCAAGTTGTGAGTGATTTAGCAACGGTTACACCATTAGGTGGTGCTGCAAGTGAATCTATGTCTGAGGGTGCCTTATCAAGTGAATTGCATTCGACCACAAAGAAAAAATTTGAAAATTGAAAAGCAGATTAAGAAAACTTTTGATATTCTTGCTGGAAAGTAGATCAATAAAGCAAATCAAGATGTTTTTGCTTTCTGAATATTTCTGCAGAGATTTTTAAATATTTTTTTAGGTTTTTGGATATTTATATTGTGATTTTTGCAATGTTTGGATTAACGGCTTAGTTTGGAGTTTTGGAATAATTTTGTTTATGCTTTTGCAAGGTTATCAAATAATTAAATCTAATATATATATTCCATTGTGAATTTCTAACAATGCCATGTTGGTCTCTAATAGTTTTGTAACAGATTAATTTATGTTTAATTATATATTGTTTTTAATATCTCAAAAATTTATCTTTCTGACACTTGACATTTGAACCAATATATATATACTACCTCATATACTACCTTAATCTCATCTTACATATCACAACTTCCCTTATTATACATCAATTTTTAATAAATAAATATTATTATTGTTATGAAAATTAAAGAGGAATTGTCCTATTTGGATATGTCAATTTATTTTGTACAAGTCAAGTTGATTTTGGACTCTAGTTTGTGGAGGTTGCTAAAATCATAGAAGAGCTTTGACAATTTAAATTAGGATATGAGTATTTGAAATTTACCAAATTATAATCAGTTTGGGGTTGAGAAGGAAATCAAATCAGATCAAGATTTTGTGGAAAAGCTTAAAATGAAGTCTAATCTAAGTTGAAGAAGGATTAAGCCTATATAAGGAGGCCATGAAGGCATAAGCAATTGAAGAGCCCAAAAGATAAAACCAGCCTAAAAGGCTATCAAAGAAAAGAGACAGGTGGAACTCATTGCATATCTATCTAGAATAGAGACAATTATTCACAACCTCATGTTGAATAATTGTTGATCAATCTCGAGTGCTACTTTCTTGACTTTATGTGAGGTTAATTGTTAAAGCATTTGAGGAACTTTCTTTGATCATTATTTGATCGTGGAGCAAAGTCACTTTGTTGGATAAAGGGTATCACAGGAAGAAAATAGCTTTTGTCTAGTAAGCAAGCTTTATTCAAGTTAGACGAGTTCAAGTTGCTCTAAACAATTGTATTGATTAGTTTTGCTAGGAGTTATTCATTCAGTAATGATTATAATCTCTTGATTCTTTACTAGTTGAATTAATTTGAATGAAGACCTTGTAAAAAAGTAGACAAAGAAGGTTGGATTGCGTGTTCAAACTTCTTGTGCATAATGGTGTGTTTGGATTATCTATAAAATTAATCGTCTGAATTATAATTCTCACGTTCTAATAAGTTATAATTGTGAAAGTATTTATCAACATATTTTTTAACAAGTATAATCCTCTTACATTATATTTGATAAGTCAATATTAATCAACATTAAAGTACTTATTGAAAATAAAAAATTTAAGAATAATTTGAAAAGTACAATAAAAAAAATATGAGTTTAAGAGCTTAATTTTTTTTAAAATAAAAAATAGTTAATATATATCGAAGAAAGTAGGAAGTAAATATAAAAAATAATTAGATGAAATGTCACAATCATTTTGATTTATTTTATTTTTACTAAACTATCACATGATTTATTTTATCTACAAAATTCGACCTTTTTTAAAAAATCAAACGTTCTGATGACAAGCGGAAAAAAGAAAAAGAAAAGGAAAAAGTGTGAGAGTACTTTTAAATTCGCGATAATAGGAAAAGAAAAAGTAATTAAAATTCAGCATTTTTATCAATAGTATTTTTAAGTGTACGGATTATCCACACACATAAGCTGTACTCCATCAGCAATGGCGGCTCTGAACGTCTGCCTCTGTTCCAAACTCCCTCCAATGCCAAAACTTCAGAATCCTCTTCATCCCTTCTCGTCGTCGGCTCAACAATTCCCCTCTGTTTCCTCACGCAATTTTTGTGAATTTCAGGTGCATTATACATTCTTCCTTTGGTCAATCAAGCTGCAAAATTTTGGCTGCTGACTCAAGTTTGTACATTTTTTTTGCAGCGTCCTTTGAGCAACTCAGAAGCTACCCAGAATCCTCTTTTCTGTTTAGGGGAATCAATTTCTAGAGTAGGCTTTCTTACCCTTCTCTCGGCTTCACTCGTCTTTGCATCTGATCCTGCTTTGGCATTCAAGGTAATCAAGAATTTTCTTGGTTTCTATTTTAGCAAAATTTAAGTTCGTTTCTTCATGTTCTGTGAAGTTTGATTTTGAGCAGGGGTAGATGTTAGACATTCTTTTTTTTTTTTCACCCCATCAATTTTGACTGTGTAATGTGGGAGAAAGGGTGGAGGTCCATATGGTGCAGAAGTGACCAGGGGACAGGATCTCAGTGGCAGGGATTTTAGTGGGAAGAGTTTGATCAAGCAAGATTTTAAAACGGTATGCGACTGTGTAACTTTGTTGTTCTGGAATGAAATTGGTCCACTCTGCTGCTAAATAAGGATGTTGCCTCTAAATCTAATTATGCGAAATATATTACAGTCAGTACTTAGGCAAGCAAAATTTAAAGGCGCTACTTTAGTAGGAGCAAGTTTCTTTGATGCTGATTTAACTGGTAATTCCCTTTCTCTCTCTTATTTTTTCACTGTGGATTAACATTTGGTAGGCACAGACTTGGGATATTGGATATTACAGAAAAGAGAAAAAGAGTAACCTTAAGTATAGCTTCCTGAGAGCAATCCTTTGGTTGATTATACTGTCTGCAAACTCAGATCACATCGCTTCAACATTTGAAAAGTTAAAAAAGGGCTAAGACTGAGACTAACTGTATGCATTAAGTCTCCATGTAGGTAGGGTTTTGGTTAAGGATGAATCATATACTAAGTGTAAACAGGAGCAAATTTTTGCAAACATAGCATATCTGAGAAATGCTTATGGTATAATTTACAAAAATTAGATTCAATGATGCATAAAGGGTTGAGCAGAACCTGCTAAGTAGCAGGTGCCCTTTAAGATATTGAGGATGCTCGCTAGATTACCTTAGAAAAGATAATGACTTATTAAGCTGTGTACTCTTTCCTAGTTTGCAGATTTTATTCTTGTTCCACTATGGATGCTTCTCTTCATGAATTATCCAACTTCTACCTATAATGAAACTGGAAGTTGTTTCGGGCGAAAATGTTTGTAGATCAGATTTGACTACTATTTCGTCCTACTAGTGACTTGGGATTTTCCAGTATACCTTAAATTGAATTGCCTTCTCGCTTTTTTCAGGGGCTGATCTTTCTGATGCTGATCTCAGAGGTGCTGATTTCTCTTTAGCAAATGTGACAAAGGTGGTATATATTATAAACCTTAACCAAAATTTAGTAGATGTTGTAGTTTGCTTGCCACACTACAGTATCTTCGTTGAGCATCACCACATACATGCAGAAAAACTTAAAACAACTTATAATTGAAGGAACGTATCACCATGTGCATCTTTTCTATAGATTTCTTTCACTTGTAACTAATTGAAGACTTTAAAGGTAGTCAGTACTGGGATGCACTAGTAAGCATCTTATATTGAATGTCTTGGAAATGCAAAACATCTTCTGATCTGGTCCATGGACTTTCAGTTGTTCACCTTTTGAAATAGTGGGTGTACTTAGTTTGGACAAACTAAAATTTTTGTTTGGAAAATTATGAAATGGAAAACTGTATTCTTGAAAATGGTCAGAGGGCTAATTATTAGGGTGCTTCATCTGTATTTCTTCTATTTCATGAAAAAAAACTGCTAATTACTTTCTTTTCCTTCCTCAGTCCTGGCAAGAAATAGTAGTAGGACAATTCTGAGGAATGATTGATATTGACTAGTCTCATTACTATTGGACAGCTTAAGGATGACCACATCTAGACATTGAGTTTCCTACATGTGAAAATAATCCACTTGGACATTTCTAAAGAATTCCCTGGAAGTATTAGTTTCACAGATGTCAGAATCAGATTACCTCACCATGAAACAAATCTTCACCGTAATGTGTTGAAAGAACATTTCCTGATTCTAAAATCATTGATTCTCTGCACCTCACATGATTTTTATTTTTTTTGAAAATCCTTGTAAAAGTTGTTCTTGGATAACCAGCAAGGTTGTTGATTCTAATCAGTCCATGAAGATATTTCCTATGAGATATCTGTCTGTGCGTATGTGCACGTGCAGCCTTGATTTGTTTTGGAATTTACTTGACTACAATTAATGGATCTAATCTATTAACCAGCAGATGATCCACTAACTGGGTCAAGTTTTAGGACAGCTCGTACGAGATGGTTTCAACAGTGTAGATGCTGCTTATAGTCTATATCCCAATGGTTTCATTTACCTATCTAGGTAACCCCATCGTAAAGCCAAAAGAAACGATGGAAATAAAAGGTTTTATCTTGAAAGAAAAAGGCCTGAAGAGCAGTTAAATAAAATTTATACCCTAGAATTTTAGAATTCCTGTTTAGATTTTCACTATTCACTAACATATATCAAGGCAACTCAGAAGTAATGCAAATAATTGAATGCAAGTTGTTACTTAAACATAATTTGCAATTGATTAATAGAACATGAAATAGTGACTGGGAAACTTTTGTGGTGTGACACTTGTTTTCTGTAGGCAAACTTAAGCAATGCTAATTTGGAAGGTGCACTGGCGACTGGGAATACATCTTTCAAGGGGTCAAATATAACTGGTGCAGGTAAGGAGAAACAACAGATGGTTTTTTATTGAGCTTCACATTTGTTCTTAAGCATCCATTTCAAGCATTCTTAATTCTTTAGGAGTATTTTTCTACTGGTAAATGTGAACACACATTTTTTCCTTTCTAAGTTTGATATGAACATTGATGAGACATTTCTTTACAACAAGCTTCAATGGAGGATATTTTTGGGAATGGGCTGCATACAAGTCTTCAGCAGTTCAAATTACTTACTCGATTGACATATTTCCTATTGTGTTCGGCTGTCATATTTGACAACAAAAATATTGTTCATACTTTTTTTTCATCACTGTTCATGGTTTTAACAACTTTTACTGCTGATGAGTTCCAAATATGTCTATTTCTCAACTGAATGTTAGTTATATTGCTTGCTTGAGAATTTTTTTGTAGAAATTTGAAGTGGTATTGCTTCTCAGAACTCCTAGTCCACACTGCCTAGAACTTAGGTTTCATAATCATACGTGATTGACAATTTGTCTAATAAAAATGGGATTCTTCGCTAGCTTTGCTGATATGAGACATTGTGCATGGTCAGACTTTACAGATGTTCCTTTAAGAGATGATCAACGAGAATACCTTTGCAAAATTGCTGATGGGTAATTTACGAGTTTTTTTTTATACATTTAGAAGTTTTGATACCTTTTTGGATGTTCAGTTATTTGACACATGATTTTAACCAGTGTCAACGCAACTACTGGTAATGCAACGCGAGAAACATTGTTTTGCAAGTAGTACATAGTCTCAGTGAGAAGTTTTGAACATGAGATAGTGTACGCTATGAAGCCTTTGCCAGAGCCCATTTTATTGGAATCACATCAACAATAGAATTCAATTCTTGTAAGTAGTGTATGATATGTGTTTGGAAATACAACATTGTGCCTTCCAATGTAGCAGATCTTATTTTGCCATCTATATCTCATTTCTCAAATCATCTTTTGCGTAACTTGGTCAAGTCCTTCTCATTTTTCCTTCTCTTGGTACTCAAAACTCTGTTTTTCAATGAAACTGTTTATTCTATTTTATCAATGGGTAAAAAACCTTTCCCATTTCCAGATTCCCTTTGAAAGGTTTTTTCTACTGTGTTTTAGATATCCCTGCATCATCAAGAGATTAGAATTACAGAATGATTTCATCACAACATAGATTGGACCATCTGGTGCAGTCCAACATTTCTAAATGCCTGCTGCTACACCTGGGTTCACTTCTTTCTACATGAACCTCAAGGGAGGAAATTTTCAGGATTAGAATAATAAAACCTCTATGATCAGAAAGAGAAAAACTATAGTAACATGTAACCTGCTCTCTGAATGTTCATGGATCTTATTCTCTGACTCAAATTATCTACGACAGCCAGAAAAAGTACTCAGGGAGTGATAGATTCCTGGTACTTACACCTTCTGATCTTCATTTTCATAGTGCCTGAGTTCGAACTTTTGATTTCACAGCATTGCCTTCTGGGGTTCTGGAGTGAATGTAGGATTTGTTAGAAAAACAATGATACGATCACAAAAAGTCTGCTTCTTCTATAAGGAGAGTTGGCAAGCAAATTTGTCTACGTAAACGTTTCTCCAATTTGTTGGCTTCTAATGTTACGACATAGTTAAAGCCATTTCGTGCCTATTATGCAGATTAATTTTCAACGAGCAACAACGTTCAAAAAATCTTGAGAGAGATCTACATGTTTAGGATTCATCAGTACCTAGTACTTGCAGACATAAGCACGCACGCACACACATGCTAGTAAACAAAGAAAAAGCGAAGCAAACCTTCTTCCATTCTTGGTTATCCATTTTCAGTGCAGATACAACAATTCTCTCCATAGCCATTGCACGGGCATAATATCGTTTCTTACACTTGTTTGCAGACTCATCAATGAAACTCTTGTAAGTAGAAACAGTCCCTCCCTTGCCATCTTCTTCAATCAACTCCAGGTAAAACTTTACTGGTTGTTCACAAGGATCAGGGCTCACAGGCCTGGTATTGAATGTGAAAGGTCCATCGCTAAAACTCCGCCAGGTCTTGAATGTCTGCAGAGGCATCTCTAGTTCCATGGCTGTCAACAATGAAGGGTAAATCTGTACAGCATAGCCCCAAGAGATGGACACAGACCATTTGTACCACCTGTCGTAGCACAAGCATTGCTGCATTATTTGTGCAGGGTCTAACTGATATGCTTTAATCAGAGTTTTCAAGGACTGATACTGGGTCAGGTTTGCAAACATTGGTTTCACATGATCTAGGTGGTGGAGTGATACTAGTGGTGCCATTGGATGTGCTGCCAGAAGACCAAATGGGTCACCTCGAATATCAATCTGAAAAATATGTAAATGCCATTAGTAAAAGCAGAAAACAAAGTGTCTATTCACTTCACAAGAAGTTTTGAACAAGAAGGTTACAATTCAAAATGGAAAGGACATAAGGTATGCCATGCCATTGACATCGAGGTGGGGAAGGTGATTTATGTTTTCTGGGATTTCAAGTGCAGAGACATGTCATATTCAAATTTTCACTAATATAATTTTACTGTTTTTAGTCATGCCAAGATGATTGCTGCACAGAACATCTGTATCTCCCTTCCCTAATATTGCGATCAGAAGAATATCCTCAGACAAGAAACAACAAAATTAAATCACAGCTTAGGCAATGCCTGCTCTGATATATTGTTTCAAGCGCACTTGTAGAATTCACTCTCAAAATCTAAGCTATTGAAGGGAAGGGGTTCGAGCGTGCTAATCACACATCGAAATTTCATATTTCCGATGTGAGACAAAATCTCTTACCTTTCGAATGAACCATGACAAATTGCTTCAAAATCTTAAGTTTTTTAGAGTCAAATGTTATATTCTTCCTCTCCATAGTCAAGATAGAGACAAACTAATGAAGAAAACACTTTCTATTATGTCCCACGGGTTATCTTAAACCTTTCAATATGCCACACATTTTGCAATGAGGTCAAACTCAAACAGAGACTTGTGTTTGTTTCTATTTATTGATTTTTTGATTGACTGGGAGAGCAATTCAATAGGCGACCAGCATTATCATAAATTCCCACTTCCCAATTACTAAAAGTTGGCATATGACAAAGAAATCCATCTAGGAATGCCCCAACCACCAAGACTATAAAGTTTGGTCATGATGATTTGCTCGCTTGAAAGTACATTTTTTCTAATTTAGAGAAAGAAGAAATCCTAGTCTTTCCAGCACTAAATGGGAACCATGCGCAAGTACCCACAAGAAAAACAAGCCTTCCCATGACCACATTGAGTGGGCAAAGGGCAAAAACCTATCACTTTCCTACAGCACCTTTCAAAGATAGGGAAAAAGACTAAACGTGGTTGAGAAGTTCTCTTGTCTTAATTCTTCGGCAAGTAAATACGTCCAAAACAGATGGTATCTAATTCTAGGAATACATAAAAAAGAATTCCAAGAGAATTCGTGAAAGCTCGACATCTCAGTTTACCCTATTTAAAAATGTACGTGAATCCTATTCGTTAAAGATTACAATAATATAATAGTACTATCTCAGCGATAACAAACTGTTTGACTTTGTAGCTGGATTCAAGTGTTGTTTTATACATGTGTCATCCTCCAAATGAAACAGCTTTTGGAAGGAAAAGTTGGTAGCCGGTAATTTAATTGTAGTAGTGAGAAAACCAAGGGCAAAGGTTTGAAACTGCATGCAAGATGAACGAACATTGCAAGAAAAAAGAAAAATGTGTTATTTGGGAGGATAAATAGTTATGAAAATAAGTAATGGCCTGACAATGAAAATGACTGATGTTAATTGTAAAATGTTCTTGGGAGATGCTACATATTCACATCCATCAAAGAAAGTAGCCAAACGGGGTAATTCTTTAGTAGCTGCTATGTGACTGATGCAGCTATAAACTTCGCCACCTACGCTCGCCCATCAAATATTCCACGAGTCCATTTTAGAAAGACAAAAAAGAAAAAGAAAACTTCTTAAAGATTTTGAACGAAAATATTATGAGAAGAATGACACTGCTCTTGACATGGAATCTAATTAGCGAAGACTTGCAGGCCTATCTTGTAAAAAAAATTTGAGTACAAAAATAGTTCAAGAACATATCCTTTCTTAAACTAAAAGTTAGTAATACTCAAAACGGCTAATTGCAAACAAGAGTTTAAGATACACTTCATTAATTGCAAATATTAACAGTATACAGTATTTTTCAAATATTTAAGGACTTTGATTAAACGAACATGTCATTATCAATGCAACAAAAATTTATGCAGCTCATTTATCAAATTGTTCTTTCATCAAATCACCTCTACAGATTCAAGGGCGCAAGCAGCCAACCATGAACGGTAAGTATTACTCTGTCCTAAACAATAAAATACAATATAGGCAACCATAATCATAGTAGCAGTGGTAAGAATATCATAATACCTGGTGGAACCCACGCTCCCTAGTGAGGGGAACACCGAGTTCTTTAACGCAGGCCCACACTCTCTGATCGGAGCCGTAAAAATTGTAGTACCTATTAAGACAACCGTCAAAAATTCTTGATAATTCGGCGGCCAAAGGGTAACTAATGGCAAAGCCACCACCACCAAAGGCCATATCGTAGGCGTGCATCACATCTTGTTCCACACTTTCGGAATTACCACCAATGTAGTACATCTGACGGTGATCATACTTGGATAATACAGTAACTAAGTTATCAGTAAAAAAAACTGTATCATCATCTCCCATAACAAACCACCGCACGCTGGGCAGTCCCACTCGGAAAGAATCTAGTATTACCCTAGCGATTCGGACCGCCGATTGTGAACTCGAGTATTTGAACCGGGTCCAATCGGATGAGACTCGATGGGGTGGTGAATTCTCGGGCCAGAGTGTGTAAGGCCGGGGCTCCGCATCTAGCCAAACGAATCCACGCGTCTTATTGGGCTGCCACCATAATTGGGAATAACTTCTGCGGTGGTTCCACGTCTTGGTCGAGCCACTGATACCGAAAACTATGTGGGAAATGTCAGTGGGCGTGTAACTCGGGTCAGGAGGGTCGCAAACTCGGACTGTATTTTGAGTCTGATCATGACACTCGGGGCAGTGAAACCAACGAGGGTCGCTGATGAAAACTGAGTACAAAACCAACGAAATGGAAACGATCAAGAACACAAAAACTCCACCCCTGAACACAGTTACAAGATCACTACACTGCGCAGGACAAAGAAACGATTTGAATGTCTTAAACGGTTCATGACCCGATTTTTCCCGGGTCTGAGACATTGAAGAAGGAAAGAAATCCCAGAAAAGAAAAAGAAAGTTTTAGCACTAGCAGTAATTGTTTTTTGCATGAAAAGAACCACTGCAAGAATTTTTTTTGACAAAAAAAAGAAAGAGAAGCAGTGCGTTTGAAATAATGGAAGAGGGTGGGGGCGCGGGGGGAAGAAGGGAAGGTAGTTTGGCTTGGGGAGAGGGAAGTTGAGACATCAGACAACAAATGGAGCAGTAGAAAGGTAACAGGTGGCTTCATTATTTCCCGTCGATTGACGTGTTGCGTGGAGGGCATTGGTTCAGCTAGTTTTTTGATTTTCTGCGTTCTTTCTTTGAGATTCTGGTTTTCTTTTCCAGGCTACGTTGATAAAGCCACATGAACTTTTTAAATTCGAAATGATTTTTTTTCCCTTTCTTTTATCTTTTTTTTACTTTTGAAAAAAAGTCACATTTACCATCGCTCGTATCTATCAATCAATTATTCGAAAATCAAATCTGATCGAACAATTAAATTTATCAAGCTGTGAATGAGTGCTTTAAGTCTGTCGAATTACAAGTTTTTTAGAAAAAAAATTAAATTAATCAGTCGCATCAAGGAATCAATAAATTGAATCCTTAATATTGAATCTAACTTTTTTTTTTGGAACAATATTGAATACTTAATAATGAATCTAACAATTTGACTCAAAGATATATTTCATTGGACCTCATGCATTTGTTTTGCAAGAATGAGAGAGGTTAGATAAAATACAAGAATAAATGAGGGAATAAATTAAAGAAAATTAATCAACATTTTCACTTATCTTTTTCTCCTTTTTTATTTTCATTCTATATTCTCTAACTTTTTATCGGTTATGTCATTCCAACCATTCGAACCTCAAAATGTGATAGCAAGCTTGTGTCCTCGTTTGATAGCAAGTATGTATCGTCATTATATTTATGAAATATATTATTCTAATTGTGTACTTGTGAATAAAAAGGTATATTTATTGCTTTATGGGCATGAATTCTTATATAAAATTATTTATGAATTTTATTATGTATAATAAATGTATCTTTAATTGTGATATAACTAATTAATTTAACTACAATTCAATCATGGTTTGATTAATGAATAGTGAACTAATCATTAACTTTTAGTTCGATATCCGATCTGTTTTTTTATTCTTTCTTTGTTGGTAAGAACCTTTAAAGATTTCATTGAGAAAGATGAATTGGTTATCACATTAGAAATAATAAATAAAAATACGTAATAAAATATTTTATAATTAAAAACGAGAGATATTGCTTCTAAAATATTATTATAATGTGATTATATTTAGAGACGAAGTATATATATTGGTTTAGTCATTTGTACTAATTCCCTGCGTGCAAAGAAAACCTTAACCTTGAAAAAGTTAAAAGCTTTATGTTTGTTGGCGTTCAATCTACGTCCATACTTTCCTCAAAAATTAAAAATGATAAAAGGTTCACATCCATAACTAGGGATGGAAAATGTGACAAGAATGACAGAGAATTGGAAATCTCTTCTTAGTTCCCATCATTTCATACCTTTCTTTGTTTTTGAGTCATCCCCCCGCTTTACAAGTTAGAAAAAAAATCCAGTGAGGATAAAGCATCTGCATAAATTCCATTTAGGTAGATGAGAAATATGGGAAATAAAAACTTCATTAAGAAGTGGCATCAGTCAAACAGATAGAAATTATTACACAAGGAGGAAATTTTCCAAACCATTCAAGAGCTAAAACCAATAAGCTCGTCTCTACTTTATTCATACATTTTTAAAGACGTTCTTTCTTTAAAACAGATAGTTTCCGGTCTGATTAATAATGAGAATTTCAAGGACGTATGTTGTACTATAAATTCAATCTGTTTCATTGACGTGTATGAAGGATAATACATCTAATATACACTTCGTATCAATTACTTACACCGTTGAAAAGTTTGTAAGTCCCCACAATCCCAACTATATATGAGTATGACTTGTAGAAAAGGCTTTGGCAAACTAATAAATGCACTTCTATAATTTCTTCTAACTAAAAGGTCGTGAGATTGAACGTACGGAATCGGAAAAGGATGGCCGAGCGTAGGTTAAATTATTTTGACTTTTATTTTAATTCCTTTGCTCTCTCAAACTTACTTTTGCAATAGCCGATTTGGGGCTCTATTGCTAAATTGCTCAAAAGCAAAGTCTTTTTAATTTCTGCCGCACAAAAGGTGATCTTTTTACATATAAATGATTATTTCATATTCGAAATAATTTTTTTTGTTCGTGTCAATTAGTTTATATTATAGAAAAGTTAATAATTCAAATAAAATATAATTAATAAGTAAAAATAATTTAAACATTCAAATTATAATTTTTACAATTAAGTATAACTAAATCTTAATAAAATTCTAATATTTTTAAATTTAATTTAAAATTTTAATGTAAGTAAGGATTGAATGGTTAAATTTATTATTCAAATTTCATAAAGTTAAAATAAAAATTTGTTTTCTTTTAGTAAATTAAATATATTTTTTTCATAAATTAAACAAGTTAAAATCTAGTCTTTCAATAATCAATTTGATTTGAACGAAAATCATTTGAGAATAAACGTATTGTGTCATGTCTAGGGGTGAGCATTCGGTCTCCGGTTCGGTCTTCGGTCTGAAAATTGGTCTATTCGGTTTTCGGTCTTTTTCTGATGAAGACCGAACCAAACCGTAATGTTTATAAGACCGAAATATTTCGGTTCGGTCCAATTCGGTTCGGTCAAGACCGAAATTCTATTTTATATATATTTAAAATATAATATTTACATAAAATTTACATTTCATTCATAAAAATAAAAATAAAATCATCTCATTATATGAAATTCTTGTATCATTTGCAAGATTTTTATCAATAGAAAAAAAAAATGAAATTAGAAAAAAAATGATTAATTATTATTTTTATAAAAATAGTAATTCGGTCTTCGGTCCAATTCGGTCTTTAAAATTGAAGATCGAAGACCGAACCGAAATAATTTCATTTCTTCAAGACCGAATTGGATTGGATTGTTTGATCGAAAAACCGAACCAAATTTTAAAATACAATCCAATCCAATCCAAACAATCGGTCCGGATCGAATAGTGCCCACCCCTAGTCATGTCAATCATAATACGTTATAATCGTGTCATGTCGTCGTGTTGTATTGATGAATCGAGTTTAAACTGTCTGTCCTAATATCAATTCTAAATCGTTATAATCATAATCGTGTCGTGTTAACGAATCGGATTCAAATTGTCAGCCCTATATCAACCTCTGCTTGAAATTATTTTAAAAGAAGACTTAAAAATAAATTAGACTAACACAGCTATATTTGTATCGTGTTGACTAATCAGATTCAAATTGTCAGCCCTGTATCAACCTCTATTTGAAATTATTTTAAAAGAAGACTTAAAAATAAATTAGACTAACACAGCTATATTTGGATTTAGTTTTAAAAAAAAATTTATTTTGTCTTTTAAATAGAGTTATGTTTGAATAATATTTTTTTATTAAAAATTGAAAATTGATTGATATATTTTGAGTCTCATATTATTTATAATAATATAAAATATATAAAATATAGTTAATAAATTATTTGAAATTATAATTTTAATTAAAAAATTAATGAAAAAGTATTGTTTATGTAATTGAGGTGACTCGTATATGGGGTTAGAAAAAAATGTTTTTATTGAAAATTAAGAAAATTGTTATAAATGTCAATCTAAATTTAGCCAAAGTCCCTCAAAATCCCATAATTATTTTTTTCCCATGGTACTTTGTTCAAAATTTTTTTAAAAAAATTATTATTCCCTCCGTTTAAAATTGAATATTCATTTTTTACTTCATACCAACATTAAGAAATTTTTTTAACCTTAATAAAGTTATCATAATATCCTTTTATTGATGCATTTAGTAGCAATATATGAATTAATGACATGTAAATCTCTTAAATTAATAAAAAATGAATTAAGAAGATTATTAATGAAATTTTAAATGAAAAATATATTTCTTGTAGAAAATTGAACATTTAATTTTGAAGATCCCAAAATGGGAATATGGTAATTAATTCTGGGCAGATGTAGTATAGTTTAAAGATTTTTCATGTCTTTTTTAATGATACGAAATCAAAATAACATTTATTACTTTTTCTATTATACCCTTTTAAGTAAAGTTTAAATAAAAATCTAATTAAAACCACCGACTCATATTCCATTTAATTCAATGAAATATATATATTTCATGGTAACGTCTACCTCAATTTTTATTGTGCTCCAGAGCTCATATGCATGTGAAGGAGTAGTACAAACAGTACTCTGTCTGTGGGCAGGATAGGATCCTCAGACAACCTGTAAGGCCCAAGTGATGTCCATGGTTTGCCTTGGAAGCTGTGTCAAGTCTTTCTCAGTTTCACGTCTGTACTATGCGGACTGCGGGCCAAAAGTAGCTTTTACTTCACCCTCCTACAGGCATTCATGAATCTACGACTATGTAGAAGTACTTCTTTTAATGCCTGAACTTTTCTTTTGTTCTCTTTGACCAGCACTCTGGCTTTTTTATCACATCCCTCCCCTCTGACAATTCTCCCTTCAGGGAAAAATAACATAAAATCTTTCGTGTACAGACATTTTACGTGAATACGAATGATGATCTATTACTTTCCACATACTGTTCGATCGTGTTTATGCCGTGTGGTACAAATGCATTCACATAAACTATCAAGGTATCGAAAATTAGCTTCCAATATGGAGGAAATTAGGAGCAAATTAAGTACAATTCATAGTACGTGAAGATTAGATTCCATCAATGTAGTTTAGGGTTAATTGTGGGTTTTCACTGATTGGATGATCATAAGAAGTTTGTGTCTGCAAAAATTTGAAGGAATTAAACTTGTTTAAGGCCCCTTGCCTTGAACATGGCACTAACTTCAACTTGTAGACCCCTTCAGTTCTATATATAATTATATCCAACCCTACTTTGGTTCTTTGGGAAGGTGAAAAGGGTCTAGGTGAACGTATGATGATTTTAGGTTTGTTTCAATCAAAATTTACAATTTATCTCACGTTTCCTCTCATCAATTTCCCATTACGAGATTATCCTATGTATTTTGATTGAAAAAAAGTGTTTACCTTTTTTTTTTTTGACTTGAGTTGAAGAAAGAACTCAATCTTTTTTATTAAAAAAAAAAGGAAATAATGATTGCTTTTTTCTCTCTTTTTTCTTCCTCTTTAGAAAAAGTGGTTTTGAGAACTATTATTTGGACTCAATGAAAGACACATTATTATTCTAAAAAAATTGTTGAGGGAACTGGGCCTTTATAGATTACAAGTATTAAAATATTGTATTTTATAAAAGAATAAGTATTAAAAATTTGTATTGCATGCATTACATATTGTACATTCTAGAAAGAATATAATTTTTCTCAACCACGTGGTCTATAAAAATCATATCTAGATAAGAATTTTACTATTAATCTAATATTCGACATACGAATACGAAATGCGAACATGACACAATATTAGCATATTAGAATTGGAGTTTTATGGATTTACGGGAAATTAAGGCCCTTGCCTTATAATTATATCCAACCCTACTTTGGTTCTATGGGAAGTTGAAAAGGGTCTAGGTGAACGTATGATGGTTTTAGGTTTGTTTCAATCAAATTTAACAATTTATCTCACGTTTCCTCTCATCAATTTCCCATTACGAGATTATCCTATGTATTTTGATTGAAAAAAAGTGTTTACCTTTTCTTTTCTTTTTTTGACTTGAGTTGAAGAAAGAACTCAGTCTTTTTATTTTTAAAAAAGGAAATAATGATTGCTTTTTTCTTCCTCTTTAGCAAAAGTGATTTTGAGAACTATTATTTGGACTCAATGAAAGACACATTACTATTCTAAAAAATTGTTGAGGGAACTTGGCCTTTATAGATTACAAGTATTAACATATTGCATTTTTTAAAAGAATAAGTATTAAAAATTTGTATTGCATGCATTACATACTGTACATTCTAGAAAAAATATAATTTTTCTCAAGCATGTGGTCTATAAAAATCATATCTAGGTAAGAATTTTACCATTAATCTAACTAACAATTATGTGTCAAGATACCATACACAAACACAACAAGATATTAGTATGTTAGAATTGAGGTTTTACATGTTCACAATTTAATCTGTTTAATATTAATCATATTAAACTCGTGAGTTACTCCTCGATTCATTTATTTATTTTTATTTTTATTTTTTTAATAAATAAATCCTCATTTACATCCTTAAACATTAAGTTAACTTATTATATCTAATATCTAACTCTATTGTTTGTTTTTTTTTTTTATTCTAATGTAATGCGTAGTGTTTTTTGAGATTTTATTTTATTTTTGGTCATTTTTATTTTATAATTTTTGGAATTCGTAAGTTTTTTGGATTATTTATGAATGTTGATGATTTTTTTTTGGGATTTCATGAGTTTTTTTCCTATATTATATCTAATCATAATTTATCGTGACATAAGTGGTAATAATATTTTTCTTCTTTTCTTTTTTTGTTTTTTTTATCATTTGTTTCGATGCTATAATGATGATTTTTAAAATTTTTTTAAAAACATTTAACGCAAGATGCCACGAGAATGGTTCTTCTTTCATGAGCTACAGATATTCAATCAATAATTTAGTCTTATTATATCTTATATTTTTTTCCTGCGATATTTGTTTGTTTCGATGAATGTTACGATGAACTTTTTAATTTTTTTTTGTTGCGATGAGTTGGGATAATGATGATATACTTTGTTGGAATACATTCACATATAGCAGTAACAAATAAATATTCACATGGTTTGTACAATTTTACATTGATATTTTACTATTTTACATGGCCTATACGATTTTCCCTTGTATTGAACATATTTTTGTCTCATTCCTTCTTGTACATTGATTATCTTGATTTTCAATTTAATTTACTGCATTTCATATTAAATATAATATAATTTTCTAACAAAAATAGATGTTATTATGTTGGTGAATTCGCGTGTCGTATCGTGTCATGGTAACACAATTCTTAATATGTCGTGTTTAAGTTTACAGATTTGACACAATTATTAATTGTGCCATGTTCGTATTCGGTAAATGCCTAACTATGTTTTCTACCAAGTCGATCACCAAGATGTTAAGAAAAAAGAAGGAAAGTTTTGTATTATATTGATAATATTGAACCTAGTTAGACATTGAAAACAAAGAGTTTTCATGTTATAATTCATGATGTTGAATCTTTTGTCAAACGAGAGACATATTTACCTTTGTTATTGTTTTGTACTTTTTCATTTTGAATACAATTGGCCTACTATCTTTATTGAAAAGATAGTCAACCCTTTTTTGTTCAAACTAAAAAAAAGCAAAAAGAGAGGTTCTCTTTTCTAATTGGAATTACTATCCAAATACAGTAAAACCTTAATGATGTTAGAAACTTAAAATTTTATTAATTTAGAGATGTATTAATTAATAAATTAATAGTTTTAAAATTTAATGTGTTTTTTTCTTGATTTGGTGAATATATTTTTATTTAATCCATTAGAATAAGTATAGGTTATTCACCTAAAATATTTAAGAAGTTGATTAATTAATTATCAAAATACTTTTGATAATTGCTTGAAGATACAAATTGCCTCAGATATTTTTTGTATTTCTTATTAAAGATACAAATTGCCTAAAATTCTTTTGAAATCTTCTTCAACTCAAATAAATCTTGTCATATATAAACAACACAAAAAACTTCTTAATATCATACGCAAGAATGAATTCTTATCTAAAATGTGTTTTGAAATCAAGTGCGATGAAAGGAAGCTCTCATAGCTCTTCACAATTTTTTTATGCAATTCAAAAACACAACATCGAAGCTTTTGAATGCAATGAGAAAAAATTATAGATAAGAGTCACATATATTTAAATTTCATAAATTAAAAAAAACAACAATAGATTCATATTTTACTTAATTGTCTTGATTATATTTATAACTTTTAAATATTTATTAATTTATAATATTGACAAGACTATATATTTATATAAGGGTATTTTTAAAAATGATTATCTTATTTAATTAAAATTACTAAATGTTTTAACTAGCCCATATTGGAACTAGAGAAAAATATTAATTTAGAGATATTATTAATTTATCGAGTATTAATTGATAGAGGTTTTAGTGTATTTTACTCCGTCCAATAATTTATTCTCAATTGAAAAATCATTTAAGTGAAATGATTATGAAAAATGGACCGTTTCAAATTTTACTGATAGTTTTTTAGTCCTTAGTTTATGGACTGAAGGTTATTATAATAATAAGAAAAAAAATAATTCATAATAATGCATCTATATTGAGGTAAATAAATTCTATGCTGCGAGAAACTTCTTTAGCTCATGCCATTATCTGTGGTACAATCATAAACGATGCATTTAGGGTGATGTGATCATTATAAGCTATCGTATTGACATCAAAATCCTGTCAAAAAAAAAGGGGGGGGGGGTGGGAAAATGTGTAGATAGAGCTCCTCATATATATCTAATGTAGTAGTGTTTTATCAAAATGGTTAAAAAAGAATTGAACCCTTTTTTTTTTAATGAAATTTCACTTTGAATTTGTCGTTGTTATGTTTTCTGATTACTTTAAACATGTTGTTGCTATGTTTGTTGACAAATTAATATTTTCTAAATTAATCTTTAATCAAGGAAGAAGACAGATAGTTAAACCTTTTATTTTAAAAAAAAAAATGGTTGAGAGAAAATTGAGCGAAGGAAAGAATCAAATTCATACTGTCTCAAGTCTAAACGGCCCAATAAAGATTATGGGCTCTTAAAGGTATCCCTACAAAATGTTGTACTTGCACTGCCATATTAAAAATCAATGACTTTTCAAAGCAAATTGTGCCTTGAGAAAATTAAATGAGTATTTATAGGTATTTTTTTACTTATACCATTTCTTTTGAAAAATTCTTAATATGCGTGAAAATAGTATTCCCTCTTCCAAAATATAAAATATTTTGAGAAAATTATTAGTGTCAAAATATAAGATATTTTGGTATTTCTTATAGTTATTTTGTGTATTATTTTATATATTGTCTATACTCTTAAATAGAAAGAGATAAAATAAATGGTTTTGTTTCAAATTTTCAAGAAAAATTAAGGCATAATAAATGATGATATTTTTTGAATTGAAATGCCTCCTTAATATGTGTGAAATGCTCCTAAGATCTTATATTTTGGGATGGATGGAGTAATTAGAATGGTTAATTTTGGATGGAAGGAGTACAAACAGCATTTTTAAAATAAAAAAAAATACTTTTTATGATTCTACAAAAATATGAAATTTTGGTTCAAATGTACATTTTTAAGCCTCTAGTTATAGCTTCCTTGTCCAGCAATAAAGCACAACTAAAGATATTTCATTACAATCTCATTACCATATGCAAACAGTTTTTCAATTAAGCAAGAATCAATAATAGCAATTGCCTGTAAACCTTAAGCCAGCCAATTACTTGGAACGATCCAAATATTGTTCAATAATTTGCCAAATATTACTCTAAATTTGCTGGGTCTCAATTACCAAAGAATTCTTATTCTACATTCACAGCGGTTGGCCAAAAATGTTCTAACTTCCTCCTCGATTGACCTTAAGCAAGAGAGTAATCAGATTAGACGGTCTTAAATACAAACATATATTTTTGAAAGTTCAAACTCCAGTTTACTCGCTCTAAAAAGTTAAAATACTATTTGCATAATAATTATTAAATGAATAGAATTATGAAAACAGGGATTGAAATCCAGAATGTCTTGTCTTGAAACTATATTAAATTTATATATGCTTTAAAAATTTGAATCAATAGAGAAGAGTTAAAATTAACTATTTAACCATTTTAATTCTTCAAACTCTGAACGTGAGAAGGTGATGATAAAAGCACTCGTTAATATGAGTGTTTATTCGGTTTAATTGTTTAGTTTTTCGATTTTCAGTTTCATCTCTAGACAAATCAAGCCAAACCATATTAATCATAAAATTAAATGACCAAAATATTTCGGTTTGGTTTGGTTTAAACCAAAATTATTCATTTTATAAATTACTAACATAATGTTTGATAGTAAATAATCTTAAACAAATCGTGACTACAAAAAAGAACAAAAAATCCTTATAATAAAAATACATAGCAAATTATAAGTCTCATGAAAAATTGAAAGTATTTAGTTTAATATTCATAACATTTTAGTAAATATAAGACTTGTCATTTGATGAATTCTCATCACTTCTTCATCAAAGATACTTACCAAGAAAATGAGAACAAAATTAGAACTTGAATTGCATTAAGAATCTAGTTTTTCCCAATAATTAAATTATAGTTGTTGAATTGCAGTATTAGGGCTTTGAGTTTTGATATTTTTTTCATTAATATCTCAACCTAAAAATAATAATAATAATAATATATTATGTTAAATTCAGATTTTCAGTTATTCAAAATTTCTAAAATTGAAACCGAACACCAAATTATACTTTTGAAAAATTTTAAATATCCAAACAAAATAAATCAAAAAATTAAAAAAACCAAATAAATTTAAAATTATATATTGATTCAAGTTAGTTTTTTGAATGGCTTCGATTTTTTTACACCCCTATTATTTAATGATGTTGTTTAGTTTCAACACATCTCTAGTCTCTATCCTTATGTATTCGGACAAAAAATAATTCTATCCACCATAAAATATGAAGTGTCGGTGTCTAGGACAAAGAAAACTACATGCAACTGACCTTTAAATTTTTGGTTCTTTGTCCTTAAATATGAACATTATTTTGTCTTACTGTCTGTGAACATACGAGATGTTTTTGCTTTAGTTTCACTGATCTTGATGGAGTTTAGAAGCATATGGTAATAAAATATTTCTACTAGTCAAGATGCCATTACATATCTGAGAATTTAAAACGTTGTTCTCCTACAAAATAACGCCAAAAAGCTCTATATCTCGTTGAATTATTTACATAGTGTCAAGCTCATAATCTATGATAATATTTATTCTACTATATATTAAGCCAAACATTATTGTAGCACAACTCCAATTTTATCTTTTTAATTAAATTTTGTTGAACATATTCGTGCACTGTGCAAACAAATTGAATTAGTACATTCATTAAAGCATTGCCAGGATTGTTAATTAGTCGGCAATATTAGAGAATGATATTTCTCAAACATTATTACTATTTTTCTAAAATTAATGATTCCTTTCAGAAAGTGTTTTCTTGGTCATTTTCTTCTTGTCTTGAAATCAAACCGTTAAAGAATTAAAAGAAAATAAATTATTGCCTTTCAAAAATTGAGAATAAAGACGTTGGAGAAAAGATCTAACAATTCAAGACAGTGTCGATGGTTTGATTTTCTTCTTGTCTTGAAATCAAACCGTTCAAGAAATTTTTTTTATTTTCTTTTTTAGTCCTTATTCTTTAACACATTTGTCCAATGTGATCTTTACATTTAAATAAGTGATGAAACCGTTTTTTACGGTGGTTTTATGATGGAAAAATCTAAAAAGGGACCACATTGAGTAATGTATGAAAAATTAGAAATTAAAACGGATAAAAGTTCAAAAAATAATGACTAAAATGGACAATTATTCTTAATTAAATCATCCTCGGTCCAAAATTTTGATTTAATACAAAGGTAAATTGTCTATTATCTCAATTACTAATATTGTTAGTAGTGAGATTTATTATGTGTAAAGGAAAATAAATTTCTTAAATTGAAAATATTATTTTTGATACTTTATAAAAAAATTATTTTAGAGAACTTTAAGTAAACACAAAGAGTAAGTATGACGGTTCAGTTCTTTTGTCAATTAGTCAACTATATATGAAAGAAGCTCTCTCTCCATCATTATAATAAAACTATTAAATTATCATAAAATAAAGTCAAGCATAACCCGCATTGGAACATGTTTTTCTAGTTGTTTTCATGGATGTTAAATTCAAATTTAATGAACTTAAGTTGCTTAAGAAGTAGTTAGTATAGCTAAATGTCAATTTCTCCAGTTATTGGATTTGCATTATTGTTTCATTTATTTTACTTCTTTACAAGTTATATATGAACTTTTGTAATAATAATTTCTTAACAAGTCAATATCCCAAAATGATAAAATGAACAAGGAAATAAATTTTAGGATAATTGTCCATTTTCGTCCATATTTTTTATCGATTTTTTAGTCTCTAATCTTTCACGCATTGTCCAATGTGGTCTCTTTCCAGATTTGCCCCTAAAAAATGATTTTGTCACTTATTTAGATACAATGATCACATTGGGCAAATGCTGTCAAAGAATTAAAACTAAAGAAGACGATAAAGAAGAATATGAGTAAAATTGAGCAAACATTCAAAGAATAGGGATGAAATAGGGCAATTTTATCATTCTTAAATAAAAAAACACAATAGTCTTTGCTAGTCAATGATTGAGTTATTGAAGGCGAAACATGTCCCTCTCCCTTAAGATATATTTTTTTCTGTTGGAAACTCCCTTTAGATATTTAAAGATTTTTGGAATTTAAAGGTTGCTTCTAACTTTGAATGAAAAAAGAATCAATCATTTGTTGCGACTTGCGAGTAGTTTCAAGAGTACTATAAACATATATTGCCTAATTCTTTATTGATCAATAAATGTTGGAATAATGTGGTGGTTAACTAGAGCCCCACAATTAGATAAGGCTTGAAATTCAGGCTGCAGAAGCACTACATGCACCCTAAACTTAATAATTCTACTTGTATTTTAACCTTTATTTTTGTAATTATGCTTCATACTATATGGTTTTATTTAGTTCCATTTCCCTGGCTAATATAATAATGATAATTATGCACACCCACACTTAAGATATATGTACTCTCCCATCCTTTTGATTCTTGCCGTCACCACACTGATCCATGTGTGCTTAAATTAGCCAAGAACAGAATGAATTATGGATATACTATAAATCAAGCCCAAAAATATTTGAGTTTGAAAGGTAAGCTCAAGGTTGATGTATATTTTGAAAAACGGTGGTCTTATTTGATATAAATGTTTTTAAGTTGAAATTATTCAAGTTAAATTTTGTCATTAAGTATCCTATTTCTCAAGCTCTTATTACAATTTTAAAAGCTAATTATAAAGGGCCACCTCTCCTAGTAGCATAGTCGCTATATTGTTTCTAGGAATAAATATTGCTTTCATTCAAGAAAGAGCATCAAACGAAACATATGCCTAATACGCATAAGAATATTATGATATTATATAGTTTCTAAAAAAAATGAGAGCGACAAAACCATGATAAGATTATGTGAAACCTTTAAAATAAATAAAAACACATTTCTCCCCAATTATTTGTTGAGAAAATCAGAATATGCAGCATTATTCAAAGTTGAAAGAAGACGGAAGTCGGCACCTTCTGCACTGAATGAGAATTCATTTTTTTAATTCATGTTGTTTTTCCTTATGTTGAAAAATTGTAATATCTACACCTATAAATATCCTCAGTGTATAACTTCTCTCGCAATTTTTCGAGGCAGCCATCCAAATTGAGAGCCCAACGGTTAAAAGTGTTGCAGTAGTCGAAAATGTTTGTTAAGCAAAACATGTCGCATCAGCCGAGTTAGGTGAGCCCATCAATTGAGATCAGTCAAAGCACGATTGTTCTTCACAATCAAAAAATTACATAATGAGTTTTGTTGAACAATGGTGTGGTATAATGGCAAGTGAAAGGGAGTAACTGTCAAAGAAAATTAAGTATAAAGAGGAACCAAAACACTCAATGCAAGGGACATTATCAAATCAAATTCCAACTTATCTTTTATAATCTTTTTCAAGTCTTTCCTTGTCTTCTTTAGTTCAAAGCTTGTTTAGTTTAGTTTTTACTACTTCATTTACAACTTTCTTTACAGTCTTTCTACAAATCTTGTCTTGCTTTGAATTAGGAATATGAGTGTAGTCTTTGGAAAGTTGTTCAAATTAGCATAATACATATAAATCAATTTTCAATCCAGAAATTACCAATTTTAGTCCAATCTTTTCACAAATTATTCTATTAAGTCCCACTACACTTTGATACTACTTCGAAGCCTTTCTATAGTGGTTCCAATTACCCATTTCTAAACAAAGGATCGGAATGGCTAAAGAAGTAGTCATGATAATTATTTATATGTAAGTTGAATTAAACGATTTTAGAACTTATTGGTTGATACATTTTTTTAACGACAACAATGTGTAATTTGCAATAGAAATGGTGCATTTTACACCACCTTACCTATAAGGTTCTTGACTTCAAAAGGTGGGGGTGGAGATGAGGTACTTATATAAGTTTTTTTTTACTTTACATTAATATAATTTTTGACTATGGGTATAGGCCTAGCTAAGATGATGAAATAGTAAGCATTAACAGCTACCAGCCAAGTTAGATATAATTATCTTCACTGATTAAATGTTTTCTCCTAAGATGAATGTAAAAGTTTATTTGGGTGTGAAGAAGAATTGACGTGATCTTGAAGGAAAGACTAGGAAGATTCTGAAAACAAAAGGATATGTTTTTGAAATATGACCTAATCAAGCTTGACCCTATTGTAATTTGTAACAATTAATTTTTTGTTTTGTTTGTTTTACTGATGCTTGAAGACACCAAATCGATGGAAATACATGTCCAAGCTAGCCCTTAATTAGTCAATCATTGATCTCCATTATAATTTAATCAGGCAATGTTGATTTCGATTAATGTAATTATGTATTTCCACAAAACTGCCCTTTTTGTCTCTTGTAAATGTCATTCATAAATGGATTTCTTGCCATTTTTACAAATATATATAATCTACTGGAGCATATGCTTTTGACTAAATAAAACTTACTTTGTTTGTTTCTCAATTTTGTGTAGCCGCCTAAATATTGAGGTAAAACAAAGTGGGATAAGACCAGCTTATAAACTATAATCTTGTTAATACATCTTCTCAAATTTTGGTTTTACACATTCATATTCTTCAATTGTATATAAATCTAAATGCATGGAAAATTTCTAAACAGATTTCTCAACTACGCATAAACCATTGTCAGCTCTTTTAATTGATTACACTCTCATAAATTAATTTTTTTTGTATCAATTATTAATGCCCAGTTTTACCCTGCATGAGCAATTCAAAGATACAACAGTTGTACAAATTGACCATTGTGGGATCGTCAAAGAGTTACTAGAGAAATTATTAATGTGAAAAAAAGGAAAAACAAAATGCATAAGCCAATCGAATAACTAAACTGAAAGATCCAAAAATTCCAAGGTACCTTCCAAAACAACTGAAGACAATTTTTAAGCTAGAAATTTTTTCGCCCTCCTCATTGATTCTTTAGTTGCTCTCATGCATTCAATTTGCAGTCAAAAAATAGCCCTCCTTTGACTCCTTTCTCCATCTATATATGTACCTATTTTCCCTTCCCCTTCTCGAAGAATAAGTCCCCAACATATCCTAAAAACCATCCCTAGATTTTCTTTCAAAATTCTTTGAGACAACAATGGAGCAACACATGCAGTACTTGATGTGGCTGAAAAGCAAACAAATCTTTAAATCACCAATGAATTCATTCAACAACACATGGGAAGAACAAGCTTTTGCTGAGGATACTTCAGGTCCTCTTGGAGGATTTGTTTGGCCTCCAAGATCTTATTCTTGTACCTTTTGCAGAAGAGAATTCAGGTCTGCTCAAGCCCTTGGTGGACACATGAATATCCACAGGAGGGATAGGGCAAGGATGAAGCAATCTCTTAGCTTACACAACACTGATGATCATCAATTTCAGCTCCAAAAGCTTAGCAAAACTCCTTCCACCGGTGATGACGGCCTTTCATCCCCTTTTTCATCTGTTTCTAGGGCTTCATCCAAAGTTACTCAAGAACATACTGTTGAAACAAATTTGTCTGTGGGAATTAATTTAGGGGATTCCCATAATCTACAACTAGGATCTGGCAATGAAGAGTCGACAGTCAACTCTAAGAGGCACAAAAGCAGTGGTATTTCTTCATTTGCATTCTTCCACAAGCCATTATCAGGTGATAGATATGCTTTCCAGCAGAGAGAGGTGCTAAGGATCAAAACCAAACCCTTGGAGGATATTGACCTCGAGCTGAGGCTTGGTGATCCACCTGCAGTCAAGTAGAATTAGAAATGTATTTATTAATATATTACCTGCTTTAGGAATTATCCAGAGTCAGCAAAAAAAAAGCTCTCATCTGTACTCTAATTACAATTTCAATGAGAATTTCACGTTTCCAAAAGAAAAAAAGGCATATAAATTTCATTCTTGGAATGGATCGGCTGCTATTGGTTGATTCAATTGGCCTTATTGTCGTAGATCTCTTGGATTCTTTGATAGCACATTAGCTTATTCTTTATGTACATGTAATTACACTTGCATGGTAAATGAAGGAGCACTTCTGGACTCATCTTGAAATGAGGAAGAGAAACTATTAGAAACTAGTTAATTAAAGATGTTGGGATAAGTATATAATAACTATTTAATGAACGAAAGTAATATTTGATTACAAAATTCTAGCTATGCATGATAAATTTCTAACTCATCTAATAAAAAGAAATTCAATTTACATATTTATTATAAACTCATATATATGGAATATATGTAAATTATATAGTTAAGAGACAAGTTCTGCCAACTGTGTTTTTTTTTTTATAAAGCGCCAATTGTATTATATGTTGATATGAAAAATCTAAATTGAGAGCTAACAGCGATTGGTGTAGATGAAGATCAGATCCCCAGAGGATTGAGGTAGAAAAAAAATGACAGTTTAATCACATCAAATTTGACTAACAGTAAATTCATGATTTAACAGTAAAGATCATCTCATATATAATTATACTAAAAGAGAATAGATTGGAGTTTTTCAAGCAAGAAAACAGCAGCTTTGTTGATCCCAATTTTCTCTCTTATAAACTTCCAAAAGCATCGCTGCATGAACAGAATCAATCCAATAAAGTATTGTTTCATGACCCCATCAGTTTAATATTTTACAAATAAGAAATGCAATCTTATCATTGCCAATATTCAAGCAAACTTTTTTTTTTTTTTCCTTTGCACACAATACAAAAACATGTGTCTGTCGATCGACTATATTCTATATATGCAAAACTAGATAAATTATACGTCTGTTTTAGTTTCAGCGACCAACCCTACAACCCTACATCCATTATCCGAGAACTTCTTCTAAAACCCTAATGCTGATTAGCTACCACATATAGCTACAGAGTTGGTACCGAAGGTTCTTGCAGATTACGCGGGGATGGCTCGTGCAAAGGATAAACGATGGAACATGTCTTTAGACTTAAAGGGTCCTTCATAGATATCGAGAAATGGCTATATTTGGAGGGAATTGATGTTAGCCAACAACTTTTATAACAAGGGGTATTGAAGAAGACAGGTTTGATGCTTTTGAGGTGATTCGATTTTAGACCTGGCCTTTCTGTTTTCTACCCAGTATGTAAGAGAGAAGTTTCAGAGAATTTGGTATAAGGTACAGCAGCAAGGGTTGTTTTAAGTAGTACATGAAAGAAACAAACAATATTGCTGATTTTGGGGTTGTGCAAAGAGATCTTTTATAAACAAGGGTTTAATGTGGTGAGTTTCCATTGGAACAGTTCAACAACTGGCGATTTCTATTGAGTTCTTCCATTAAGGATGGTTGCAGTGAAAGAGTCAGACGTGCACATGGGCACCCTTCTAAATTTCGTCTGTTTCTTTTTTTTTCTAGTAGCTATATATTTATCCCCTATCAAAGAGAGAGAGAGAGAGAGAAAGAGAGCAACCGAAATGCACGATATGGAATTGGAGCATTTTCGTTTTTTGGCTTATATAAGAAAAGCCCTATCACGATCAACGAGTAAAACAATAACAGTACTAGTATTACTGGTCTTGGTAGGCAACCCTCTAGCTCCAGCAGTCCATGATCTGGATGACTTGTGAAAAACGTTAATGATGGTTCCAATATTTAATCTTTGAAACAAGTATTTCTTTTACGATAGCCCTTTTTTCTTTAAAAGAACAGAGAGAGAAAAAAAAAAAAAAAGAAAGAAAGAAAGCTTTTGTATGAGCATCTCTCTAAATTATTTATGCTATATATATGTTGTTCGGCTAAAGTTTACTCTAACGTGTAATCGTTCTTCCATTTCATTGTTGTCAAATCATGAACACGTTTTGTATTTGCAAAATGCTTTATTAAACGCCTCACGTGATTTGTGATGTACAGAACAAAATTTCTCACATTAATGTATTTAATAAATATATTTTTATGTAAATATATTTCTTAAATAATCTATTTAATAAATATATTTTGAAGTAAATATATTACTTAATATTTTTAAGTAAACATTTCGATGAATAAATAATCCAAAAGCGTTATTTTGTGCGTAGTTTATGTTGGATGATCTTCTACATCATTACTACATTAAAATTTGCGAGCAGTAATGAAATAGATAACAATTCCTTTGATTTGTTCAAGGGAAGGCGCATTCACGTGCAATCTAGAATCTAGTAGTCAATTATATTGCTTCATTTGCGGCAGAGGATGGATATGTAATATCGTCGATTGTACTGATTCTTATCACAGATTGATCGATTATATTCATATATCTATTATCTAATATACAAGTAGTATTAGAGTAAGTTCAGTTGCTATGGAAATTCAAAGCGTGACATCAATTCATTCAACCAGAATTAATATCTTCAAAAAAAAAAAATTCTTTCCATAATATATGGAAAGCAAGGGATCACGTTCGCCAAGACCCAAGAGCTACGAGTTGGAGAATTTTCTCCCGATATAAGTTAAGCAAAAATATTAGATGTCTAATATCGGTTTAGTTTAGTTTAAAAATTAAGAAGAGTATATTATTTCTATTTCTAATTGAATGTTCACTTTTGACTTTTGTTAAAAGTTAATTAATGTTTTTTATTTTAATCAAATTAGTATTAATGTAATGGACAATGAAATTCATGAGTTAGTGAAATGTGAATCATATAAATTAAGGGGGTGAGTGATGGGATCCATGACTTAGTGGAATATATATTTCTTAAATAAAGAAGATTATTAATGAAACTTTGTATATAAAATGTTTATTTAAGAAAAATTAATATTCAATTCTAGATAAATTAAAATGAAAACGTAAACATTCAAATTTTGACGAATTGAGTATTATTAAATTGATTAGTTTTGAGTCTATCTGTAAAAGAATATAAATCTTTTAAATTGAGCATATCATTTTTAAAATTTTAAATGAAAAACTATGTTTATATTAGAAAAGGATATATTTAATTTTACAAATATTTAGTTTTGGATGAAATAGTATGCATCCCATTTTGCGGTACCGTCATTGTAAAATAACGAATATGAAAATTAATATGAGAAATGTACGAGACTAGGTCCATATAAGTGTGTTCTACTAGCACTTAGGCAGGGGAAAATAATGTGAAAAATCTGATTGTTTGTTGAAAATTGTTCGGCCCATCCTAAAAAGGCCTGTGAAAGGGCCCGGAGTTTTTAATAGCAACGTACAAGACGTCCTTGTTTCTCTCTCGCACATAAAAAGTAGGATCCGGGAGAAACCTAACTCCTCTAGTGAAATTTCCATAGTTATCACTTTCCAAGAATCCTATTGAAACAAACAAAGTAAAGAGAATAGAGAGATTAATATTTCTCAAACAACCCCCACTTGAGTCGTTTGAATGGATTATTCAAGATTTAGTGACCCAATAAAGGGCGGGAAGATCCCCAAGTAAAGCAGATATCCGCATCCAACCCCGCAAGGGTTGGGGAGGGGACATGGACGGAAACGTGTATTATATTGTGGATAATTGAAGGGATGAGGATGGAAATAGAGATGATGTTTCCCTAATGGGTACACACGTGTACCAGTTTCCGTCTCGATTTTTCCCTCTTAAATTTCTTTATATTTATATTTATAGATATATAAATACATATATATATTTTTATATTATTTATTACACATATATCATACATATAATTTTGTTATAAATTTTTCAACACTTAAATAATTATTTATACTTATTTTTATTAATTATTCATTATATTTATAGTTATATATGCATAAATATATATATATATATATATCAACTACTTATAAATTTTATATATAGATATAAATAAATGTGTCTATGTAACTATGTGACTATATATTATATTATTAATTATGTACAATAAAATGAGTTGTATTATTAATTATAGTATTATGAATTATATTATCAATTATATACATTAAAATGAGTTTATACTATTAATTATGGAGATTAAAATGACTTTATATTATTAACTATGTATAATAAATTGAGTCATATTATTAACTATGTATATTAAAATATGTGAACAAAAAAGTATATAAATACGAATCATTATTAATTATATTGATTTAAATGAGTTTATATTATTAACTATATAACTAACCAATTATGAGTTACATTATAAACTATATTAATTTAAATGAGTTTATTATTAAATATATAACTAACTAATTATAAGTTACATTATTAACTTTGTACATTAAAATGACTTTATATTATTAACTATGCAGCATAAATTGAGTTATATTATTAACTATGTAGATCAAAATATGTGAAAAATATATATATAAATATGAATTACATTATTAACAACATTTATTTAAATTAGTTTATATTATTAACTATATAACTAATTAACTATGAGTTACATTATTAGCTATATTGATTTAAATGAGTTTATATTATTAATTATATAACTAACTAACTATGTAGATTAAAATGACTTTATATTATTAACTATGTAAGATAAATTGAGTTATATTATTAATTATGTAGATTAAAATATGTACACAAAAAACTATATAACTATAAGTTATATTATTAACTATATATGTATAAATGTACATCAACTAAGCTACTTATAAATTTTATATATAAATATCGAGATAGTTAAAAATAAAAAATATGATTTATATTAAAAGTTTCTAACTAAACAAATATACATGTAAATCTATGAATTAAAAAAAACTATTACTTGGTTTGGGCGGGGCCGGGGATAGTGGGTGGATATAGGGCAAGGATAATGGGTAGGAATGGATATTAAATTATGAGTAATTGTGGGGATGGGAACGAGGGTGAGATAGCGGGTGGATATGGGGCAAGGATAATGGGTAGGAATGGATATTAAATTACGAGTAATTGTGGGGATGGGAACGGGACGGAGATGGAGATGGAGATGGAGAATGGGGTCCCTGCCTCCACTGCCACAAAGGTAAACTAAGACCTTTGACAAGTAGAGCTGAAAAATTATCTATCTATTATATTCTATCTTTTTGCCTTCTATCACAACTCATCATTTTTCTTGTCTTCTGGCTAGATCAAAGCTCTGACTTTAGCTAGAGTTTTGGTTTAGGCTTAATTTTTATTCATTTGTTTTTTTTTTATTTTGTGTTTCTTTTCCCACTTTCACGATTCTCTCTTCTTTTCTTGGATTTTTGTGTTTCATTTTCTATTTATGTTTATAATGGAAATGAATGATTTTGTAGGATTTGCAACTACGAATACATCGGTACTAATGGCCGGAAAAAAATCCAACCAAACTTGTATAAATCTTCAAAAAAGAGCCCATGTAAAAATGTCGTAGTTACTGTAGCAAAAAGTCTTTGACAATCAATTATGATGTAATTTAGTCACCAACCAGAAAATCGAAACCACCCCCAACTTGTGTATACATTTTTTTCATTGTAGTGTATTGTGTGCTATCTTATTTTGAATGGTTTTGAAAAACTTAAGAGGGGAGTGAATTAGGTTGTAACCAAATTTTCCAACTTTAAATCAAACAATGCTTTCTAAGACAAAAAATATCAAACACTTGGTGCTCAAACAGTGTGTGAAATAATGTGTTCAAGAAATTTGCAAAGAACACAACGATTTATAGTGATTCGGTTTATCCAACAAATCCTAATCCACTACCTTGAGCTATCTACTCAAGGATTTCACAAAACCTTTCAATAATTTAGTACAAGATATTACAATAAAGGCTTACCCAATTCACCTTAGGGTTTTACAACACAAACCTCTTACCCAATCAAGGTTCACTCAACACTTTGAGTTTTACACTACAACCTTGATTATACACTTATCTCTAATACAATAGTTAATGAAATAGAAACATTTAAGACAATCGCAATTATCTATAATTCAATGCTCACTCTAACCCTTAGAGTTTTAAGCTCAATGCAACCTTGAATAAAACTAATAAGATAAGAATATGAAGAATTTGATATAGATATCACCTTAATGTGAAGATATATCAATTTGAAGCATAAGTACCTCCTTGAGTAATATGTTTCTCTAGATTGCTCAAGAACACCAATGATATTGTAAAGACCCCTCTTGGATGATTTTCACAATGTAAATGTTATGAAAGGGTTTCAAAATGATTTCAAGATGTTCTATGAAAAGTAGGAATTAGATTTTTGCTCAAAAAGTCATGGTGGTGAGTTTTTTTAAACAATTTGGTATTTATATGTATGCACCAACGATCATAAAAATGACTGTTAGAATCACACTCACGAGAACTGCGGTCGACCGCATATTAGACTGATCGTCTGCACCATCATCTGCAAGTTTTCCAGAGAGCTCTGGACATACTGTGGACGATGATCTGAGTAGCCCGATCACCGCACTATCATCCACAAGTGTTCCAGAGACCTCTGGACATTCTGCAGACGATGAGCTGAGAAGTCTGGTCGACCGCATGATCTGTGGTCGACCACACTGAAGTTAGGTCGACCGCACATGCATTCAAACTATGCAAAACAAGATTCCAATAAACTCCAAGAGTTTGTGGAATACATTTAATAGAAATTAAAGTACGTGCATGTATTTGAAAATCATTTCAAATACCCAACTCATGTTTTATCTATATGAAGTGCATTTTAAAAAATATTTCACTTTTATTGAGCAACCTATAAAAATTATTATTCAATTAGAGTTAAGACTAGATATATCAAAATATATTAAACTCTAAAACTATACATCTAGTTCCTATCTAATCCAATAAGCGTCTTCAAAACTTGATAGTCTTGACTTATATACTTCCTTGAAGACTTGAAATCTTGTCCTTGTATGGATTAAATCATTAATCCAAAAACTCTATCACTTGTACAAAAAAGACATTAGTCATCATCAATGTTTGTCATTAATCAAAATTAAGACATTAAAAGCTTTAGGGCTTTCAGGTTTTAATACCTCTCTCTTATGTAATCCTTGGAAAATTTTCGTAGAATTTTTCATTCATCTCAAAGTGACTTAGTAATTCTTCTCAAAGTGACTTGATGATTTCTCTCTTTAGAAATAGAGGAATATTTACATAGTAAGCAGTGGAATATTTCATAATAACTAATAAAATTTGAAGGATCTTTAAGTATGTTCTATTACATGACAACATTTATAATAAGTCTGAAATGCTTAAACTGAAAATTTTATAATTTATATTGTTTTTCTCATTTGTCATATTAGTTTAGTTTCCTTTGAACTTTTTTGGTCCTCTTCTTGCACATTAGTAAATTAAGCTCATTTTCACCATATTTAGCTTATGAAAAGTTCAAATTTATTAAAGCTTTAGGAAAATAGCTTGGAGTTCCTCTTGGAACCTTTTAACTCTAACTATTATCATTAGGGGTGTTCAAAACCGAACCGAACCGAAAAACCGAACCGACCGAACCGAAATTTTGAAAATGGTTTGGTATTTGGTTTTTCGGTTTATTCGGTTCGGTTAACCGAAATTTTTTAAAATTACGGTTCGGTTTTCGGTTTCAACTTTAGAAACTTCGGTTAAACCGAAAAACCGAAGTTTTTTTTATAAAAAAAAAATTGTAATTAATGTTTAACCAATTTTATTTACTTCAAAAATTATTTATATCTTTTTTCTATTTGAAGTGTTTTTGTATCCACAAGATGATTATTAAGTATTGTAAAAGAAGTTCATTCATCATATTTTGGTATATTATGAATCATTTTCGATATTTTTCTCATTGAAAATGTGTAAATAATATAATAATATGATTTAATTGATAAATTTTATTTCGCCTATTTTTTGAATATGCTTGTGTATTTGACATCATCATTTCATTTAATCATATTTATTTAAACTCATTGAATTTTTTTGTAAAAAAAAAAAAACTCATTGAATTTTTTTTTTTTAAAAAAACAAAAAAAAGAGTGAAATTTCGGTTAAAAAACCGAACCGAACCGAACACCGAAATTTAAAAAACCGAACCGTAGTATAGTTAATATGGTTTGGTTCGGTTTATCCAAGTAAAAAAACCGAAAACCGAAAAACCGAACCGAAATTGTAAAAACCGAACCGAAAAACCGAATGAACACCCCTAATTATCATTAGTCAACCTTTATATTGAACTTGATTAGAATTATCATTTGGCTTAACTTGGTGACTACTTCCATTTCATTCGGCTTGATTCCTATCATCTCCTATTTCCTGTTTCTTTTTTCTTTTTATCATAATTCATCCTTAAATTGACGCCTACATAGAAGAATGGACAAATCATTATCATTAAAGGTGGCACGGACATTGTACTCACTCGAGCTTGTACTCTATCCTTCTTTAAATTATTTAAATTATTTTAACTATATACTTACATGTTACGAGTATTTAAATATGAACATCTTATACATAAAATATCTTTTGAGTATTAAGTCATTATAACTTTGTATTTTTACTCACTTTGAATAGACAAAATATTAAATAGAAAAAATAAGATTGAAAAAAGTATCATAATTACATATTATAATGTTTTAAAATGAATAATATTTTGAAATAAAATGTTAAGACTAAAAAAAACTTATATATAAAGATGGCGGGTGAAAGTATGTATTTTTATTAACTTTTTTCAAGATTTGGAAAGGACCATTTCCTCTAGGATCTACCTTTGATATGACGAAACCAACTCATAGCATATGTGAGGATTGCTTGAGCCATTGACTTGATTAGAACTTCTTCAGCAGCTTGGGATAAAAACTTTTCTTTGAAACCATTTAATTTTTTCCAAATGCGATCCTTAAGATACTTGAAACCTCGTTCTTGGATTTCCCTATTTGGTATGGCAATCCAAGGTATTAAGGTATTTTCACAAGGCATCCCTAGCTAGAATATTAAGAAAATGACAGACTTTTTGACAAATATCTTGGGGTGCACTCTTGCAGAAGTAGATATTAGATTTATCTCTATTAATAGTTTGCCCTGAGCAAGTTTCATAGGTATACAAGACATCTTGGAGGGCAGCCAGCTAAGAATCATCACATTTTGCAAAGAGAAGATAGTCATCCACAAAAAGGAGATGAGAAATAGCTGGCCCATTTTTTAAGGGGAAGCTAGTGATAGTATTGTTTTTTTCCATCATAGAGAATGAGGGATGAGAATCCCTCAGCACAAAGGATAAAAAGACAGAGAAAGCGAGTCTTCTTGAAAAATCCCTCTAGTAGGGGTAAAAACTTTGGAAATGAAACCATTAATGAGAATGGAAGCCAATTGCAATTGCAATTTAAGTAGACCAACCCTATCTACATAAAGACCATATTGGAAGCCAATTGCAAATCAAATTTTATTCATGGTACAGGACAAAGTTTTGTTGGGAAATATAAGGATCGTTTTAGGTTAAAATAGTTGTCATACAACTAAAGTAAAATTGAGAATAATGAAAATAAATTAGACACAAATATTTTACGTGGAAAACTCCCAAACAAATTGGGGTAAAAACCACGGGCAAATGAAATGATTTCTTTAACTATAATTTGAGTTTAAAAGCTCTTGAGATACAACACTTTTTCTCTACAAGATAGCTACTAAAGTTATATCTATATTGAGAGCTAGAGAAAAAAATGAAATTGAAGAAAGATTTATCTTGGGACGGAATATGATGAAAAATCAAAATGATATAGTTAGTTATTTATAGTGAAAATAGCCCACATATTAAGAAAAATTCATCCATTGTTTGAGTGAAAATTAGGCAAATTTAGGTAGCCTAATTTTCACACCAAATGACTAATTTGATTTAGTCAATGTAGCCAACCAAAATAATATGGTTTTTGCCCAACAAGGGAATTTACCATCAACATTCTCCCACTTAAAGTCACTTGTATAATCATTCTATTTTTGTCAAACCATGTTTGCTTACGTTTCTGCTAGGCCACACGAGGATCTACACCATTGAAACTTGTCAGTATTGATTAGCTTAGTCATAACATCTGCTAGGTTCTTATCTGTGTGAATTTTATGCATATTCACACTACATTCTTTAACTACTTCTCGAACAAAGTGATACTGAACATTTATGTGCTTTGTCCGTGAATGAAAAGTTGGATTATTTGCAATATGTAAAGCATTTTGACTGTCACAATATAGATCAATCTTTTTTTGTTTATGCCCAAGCTCCTCCAATAGCTTTTGTATCCAGACTACTTCCTTGTAAGCTTCTGTAGTTGCCATGTATTCTGCTTCTGTTATGGATAAAACTACAACTGACTGTAGTTTAGAAACGCAACTTACAGCTCCTCCTGCAAGTGTAAACACATAACTAGTAGTAGACTTACTTTTATTGAGATCTCCTGCAAAATTTGAATCAACATAGCCCCTAACATAATGCAGCATTTGAGGTTCCTCTAATATATCTCATAATCCTCTTCATAGTACTCCAATGCTCTTCACCAGGATTTACCATGATGACTGACAACTCCCACTGCATGTGTTTGATCTTGTACATGTCATGGCATACATTAAACTTCACATTGTTGATGCATACGGTACTTGAGACATTTTTCTCCTCTTTACTTCACTACTAGGACACATACTTGAGCTTAACTTGAAATTAACAAGAAGTGGGGTAAAAATTAACTTACTATCTTGCATATTGAAGCGTTGCAAGATCCTTTTAAAGTAGTTCTTCTGTGAAAGACAAATCTTTCTGTTATTTCTATCTCGGTGAATTTGCATTCCTAGAATCTTGTTTGCTGGTTCCAATTCCTTCATTTCAAACTCCCTAGTCAACTGTCCCTTCAATTCTTGGATTTGAACTTTGTTGGTGTCTGCTAACAACATGTCATCCACATACAACAATAAGATAATAAAGTTATCTCCGTCAAACCTTTTGTAATACGTACAATGGTCTAAACTGAGTCTGTTGTATCCAAGGCTAATAATGAAGGAATCAAATCTCTTGTACCAACATCTCGACGCCTGTTTGAGACCATACAGAGATTTGTTTAACCTGCAAACCAAGTTCTCCTTACCTGTTTCAGTAAAACTTTCCATGAAGAAATGCAATTTTCACATCCAATTGCTCCATATGTAAGTCAAATGTAGCACACATAGCTATGACTATTCTGATTGTTGTAAGTCGAACAACAGGAGAAAATATCTCGTTAAAGTCAATACCTTCTTTTTGAGCAAATCCTTTGACTACCAATCTAGTACGATACCGCTCCACTTGGTCATTGCTATCTTTCTTGATCTTGTATACACATTTGTTCCCGATAGCTTTCCTCTCATATGGTAATGAAACAAGATTCCAAGTCTTGTTTTTATGAAGGACTTTAATTTCTTATTGCATTGCCGTCATTCACAAAGAATCATCTTGGGCTTTTATAGCTTCGTGGAAAGTTGAAGGCTCTTCATTTTCCGTCAGTAGACAATATGCAACATTACCCTCCATAATATAGTCTAAGTGCCAAACTGGAGTGTGTTTCTCCCGAGTTGACTTTCGAACTTGTGGAGGTGCAGACTCAGCTTGTTCATGTTCATCGTGCTTTGGTGCAGCTTCAGAAGAATCTGGAACTTCTTCTTGTTTATCTTCAACTTAAACTGCAATAGTCTCTGGCTTCTCCTTTAAAGTGCTATCATTTTGTACTTTATCTTCTACAAATACAACATCTCTGTTGATAATTATCTTATGGGTGGTGGGATTCCACAAGCGATACTCCTTAACTCCATCAGCATACCCTAAGAATAAACACTTTTTGGATTTTGGATCCAACTTTGATGTTTCTTGGGTGTTGTACATAACATAAACAGGACTCCCAAAAGTATGTAAGTGAGAATAACTAGTTGGATTACCAATTCATATCTCCATTGGCGTTTTTAGATCAATTACGGTTGATGGTGACCGATTGATCACATAACAGGCAATTTTGACTGCTTCAGCCCAAAATGATTTAGTCAACCTTGCAATTCTTAACATTGTTCTCATTCATTCTAATAAGGTTCTGTTCATCCGCTCTGTCACACCATTTTGTTGTGAAGTGTATGCCACCGTGAACTGTCTTTTGATTCTTTCTCGTTGACAAAAATTATCAAATTCATCACTAGTATATTCTCCTTCATTGTCTGTCCTTAAACACTTGATCTTCTTCTCAGATTCAACTTCCACCCACGCTTTGAAAGTTTTGAAAACTTCAAACACGTCTGACTTCTTTTTAATTAGATACACCCAACATCTCCTGAAGTGGTCATCAATAAAAGATACAAAGTATCTTGCACCTTCTTGGGACATAACCGGTGCTTGCCAAACATAAGAGTGAATCAACTCCAATATAGTTTTACTTCTAGCATTTGTACTGCTAAACTTTAATCTGTGTTGCTTACTGATAACACAATGCTCACAAAAGGGTAATGAAACCTTTTTGAGTCCTGGAAGAAGCTTTTGGTCAGCGAGAATTTTCAAACCTCGTTCTGACATGTGACTAAGTTTACGATGCCACATTATTGTGATTCTTCGTCTGATCTTGCAATTGCAGGAAAGGCTTCTTCATTTGGTTGTGTTTCTCCTTTAAGCATGTACAAATTTGCTGTTATATTTTCTCCTTTCATCACCACAAGGGCGCCTTTAACAATTTTCATGATCCCATCTTGAACATGAGTTTTAAACCCATTGTCATCTAATTGTCCCAATGACAAAAGATTTTTCTTCAGGCCTTTCATATGTCGTACCTCCTGGATGGTGCGAACTATACCATCATACATTTTTAATTTGATGGTGCCAATACCATCAATTCCAAGGTATGATCATTTCTCATGAACACATAGCCTCCAAAAACAGGTTCATAATGATAAAACCATTCTCTCATTGGGGTCATGTGCCAAGTAGTTCCTGAGTCTATATGCTAGACATTAGTGAAACTTTTTCTACTTTCAGCAACTATGGCTGCCTCGCTATATAGAATTTCGTCATTTTTCAGAGTGCTTGTAATATTCCCTTGAGCATTTGATAACTCAGGAACCCTACTCTTCATTTTACTCCAACAATCTTTCTTGACGTGCCATTTCTTGCCACAATTGTAGCACTTGATATTCTTCCTACTTTTTTATTTTGATCTACCATAATTGTAACTCCCACTAGAGCCACATTCTATTGATATTTTTCTTGTCATCGTCAAAGCTTCAGCTTCTTACGAACTTACTTGTTTGTTTTCCTTATTTTTGCGTCTATTTTTTTCTTCCAAAACAGATGACGCAACATCATCGAAGACTAGAAGATCCGTAAGGATATTGTTCATCAGATTGATAACAAGTTGATCATATGAATCGGGTAGACTTTGTAGTAGAATCTATGCACGTTCAAATGTCTATATTTTGTAACTCATAAATGTAAGTTGCAAAAATAGAGTACTCAAAGTGTTGATATGGTCAGTTACCAGAGTGGATTATGTCATTCGAAGAGTATAAAATATTCTCTTTAAGAAGATCTTGTTGTGCAGTGACTTAGCCTCGTACAATTTTTTTAGAGTATCCCAAATTTATTTTCTGCCACACTAGATAACACTCCGTCAACTAGTGTTAAATGTAGATCAGCAATTGCATCGCCGTCCATTTGGATCCACTTGCTGTCGTCTGTGATTTCTGCGAGCCTACCTCCAATTGCAGCTAGACAATTATCTTTTCTCAAAAGTGTCTTTATCTTCATTTTTCATAACGAGAAATTATTCTCGTTAAATTTCTCAACGTCGAACTTTGTCGTTGACATGATCCTCTCTTAACACTAGAAGCTCTTATACCACTGTTGGGAAATATAAGGATCGTTTTAGGTTAAAATAGTTGTCACACAACTAAAGTAAAGTTGAGAATAATAAAAATAAATTAGACACAAATATTTTACATGAAAAAACCCCAAACAAATCGGGATAAAAACCATGGGCAAATGAAATGATTTCTTTAACTATAATTGGAGCTTAAAAGCTCTTGAAATACAAAGCTCTTTCTCTACAAGATAGCTACTAAAGCTATATCTATATTGAGAATTAGAGAAAGAAATGAGATTGAAGAAAGATTTATCTTGAGATGGGATGGGATGAAAAATCAAAATGATAGAGTTAGCTATTTATAGTGAAAATAGTCCACATATTAAGAAAAAATTCATAACTTGTTTGAGTGAAAATTAAGAAAAAAGTCTAATTTTCACAGTAAAAGAATAATTTGATTTAGTCAAGTTAGCCGACCAAAATGATATGATTTTTGTCCAATAAGGACTTTACCATCAATAGGTTTTTGTTTCTGAAAGGAAAATGAGGTCGGGATTTGTTTCTTGAATTAGGCGTTTAAGCTCACAAATTGTCGGAGGGTTCCCAATCCCTTGACAATTCCATATCAGTAGACTCATTGATGTAGGCGGGGTTGCTCAACGACCTCCACATATGGTTCATTGATATAAGATGATAGGATGGTAGTATAACTAGTTATTCACCTCTGATGGGACGTAGAAGTATTAGAGAAAATATAGTCATCTTCCATCTATCTATTACGACCATTCAAAAGTGTTGGTGTGCTGGAAGTGTTGCTTTTGTTTCTTGAATGGCGAGAAAATGTTTTGAAAAGTGTTTTTTCTTTTTGCAATTAACCTAGCAATAGATGTTTGAAGGAGAGGTAAATGTGGCATGGAATGTGGTAAAGGGGGCGGAAGGGATAGTGCGCGTAGAGGGGATTTGGTAGCATATGGTAGTGGTGAGTTTTAAGAATTTTTGAAAGTGGGTTGATATATGGTGGTCGGAAATAGAACACACAGCCTCAGGTAAGATGGGATGGTGAGTGTGTAGAATCATCGTCCGACCCTTAGGATTTTGAATCCAAAGACCATATTCAAAGTTATTCTAGTCAGCTTTTGAAATGCCTTTGGGAATTTCTAGACAGGGCATTATTGTATGGCCAATGAGGCCACGTTTGAATCACGCACGAGGGAGTCTCTCATATCGAATAATGCCCGTTTTTTTACTGAGGATATGGACATTGATATCTGTAGCACGCCTGAGAAGGTGGAAGACATCGATGTCTGCCCGAAATCGAAAGTATATTTCCCCATCAATGTTTTCTCTGATTTGGAATCTCTCACAATTTCAGAATGTAGTAGCAAGCTTCTAGCCTACTTCTCTAGTGTAGAATTCCCATGGATATCTAACAATATTGAACCAAAATGGGATATAACGGAAGGAATCATTCTGCAAGAGGAAGTCATCATACCAACGTTTAAGGACCAAAATATTGTTATCAAAGTTCCACAGACCGCACTCTACTATAGTGGTTAATTCTTTTTCATTGGAAAGGAAGAATTGATAGTAGTTATCATAGAGATTCACGATATGCAGGTCAAGACATTTATAATCTTTGCATAGCACAGGACGTAGACCTTTTGTGTTAACAAGAACTAGGGAGATGAATTTGCCTACACAAGAAAAATGACATGCAAATTTACCTAACTGAACATCTGCTTTAAATATGTCCATTGGTATTATTTCATCATGGCATAATGTGAAGGTTTGAAAACGATTGAGGAAATCTCACTCCATTACATAAGAAAAAACAAGGAAAAACAATATGAAAAACTGTTGAATAAGGGGAAGGTCTCTGACAACTTAGGTTTAGAGTGTGAGTTTTTCTAAAGAGAGAAAGTTGATTACTCTATTGTTTCTTAAGAATTAAAATTCACATAATGTCTATTTTTATATAAATTTTTATTTATAATTTTCTTAATTTAAATATTAATATTTCAATAACTCAAATAGTTACACTATTAATTAAATTAATTACAAATATATTTTTAATATTAGTTTCTTTTTAGAGTTTAATATTAATTAAACGGTTAAGACTTTTTAATTAAACTATTAAAAGCTTTAAGATCAAAGTGTCTCAAGTTTATTGTAAAAAAAAATAGTAAAATTGTTCGATTTGGTAATGCATCTTTTAATTTTCATCACTTCATTTTAATTAGAATTTTTACTCCCACATAAGAAGTTGCCGAATGTAGTCTTTCAGACCGATTTAAGCCGGAATTCAGTAAGTCTTTAGTAAGTGCCAACTACAACCTCTCTTTTTTTAGGGCAAAAATGGGAATCACAAAATTGTCGATTCTTTCCTCATATAATTATATATCCTTCATTCTTTCCTCAAAACTTCGAGCACCCAATGTTCGATTTCTTCTTCATCTTCGTGTTTCCTGACCACCCAAATAAATTCTTGATAAGAGGCTTCAAGATCAAAACCCTTTTGCAATTTTATATAATTGGGAATTTGAAATGCTACACATACTTCCAAAACATATATAAACCACTAAATATAAACACTTCAAACCTACAACATATGTAAGAAAAAAATGTTGCAACAAAAGGGGCCCAATATGGAAACTTGAATTCAGATTATCTGATACGTTGATCAAGACTCTAGAATTCTTGGGGAAAGCCAGTTTTAGCCCCAAGAACCCCTTTGTAATATTTTTTGTTTTTCCCCCTCTTTATTCTCTCTATTTTCGGCCAAATTAAGCTGACAAAATTGATGATATCCATCACTCCACCCTACCTCCAAACAACTCCACAAATCTTCTCCAAGAAGTCATTGGTCAAATCGAAGGCGAAATTAGTGAAAATTGCGTAAACACCGCTGCCACTGTCGTCTCGATTTCAAGCCAAATTGGTCCATTTTTCGGCCAAATTGAAAGTTCTCACTGAGCACTTAGCATCCCACATCCAAATGCCTCTAGCCCAACCTTCCTCAGATCGAATTTCAGGCAAAAAAATGGAATTTTGGCCAAAAATCTGTCTCAACCTTGGCCAAAAAAAAACCCAATTCATGCCAAATAGAGGTTACCCATCACTCCCCATCTCTTCTCCATACTCATCGCACGGGACCTATTATTCCCTGGCCAAATCGCCTGAGAAAAAGCAAAAAACAAACAAACAAAACAAATCAATCACTGAAAAGCTTGGTTTGATTATGGTGATGGTGTGTTTTTTTTTTTTTTCCTATGTTGAAGATGGCACTGACAATGGTGTTTTATATGTTCCACTTTTACCCTCACTCAATTTGATCAGAAGAACCGGATTGGATAAAACGTTAAAAGAAGTGAGATTAAAAATATCAACAATAGAAAATAGGACAACATTGGGAAAACGTGAGAAGAAGATGGATGAAATGAGTCAATAATCCATAAAAATGATAAAAATAAATACTACTAAAAGACAAGGTAGCCTAGAATGACGTGACGTGACTTAAATTAAGTTATCGTCCTATGAATATAGTCGAATTAGTGTCCTAGGTGCAGGGTATATTCAAGTTAATAAAAATGTGATGATATGGGAAGCAATTATCTGATAATACATATTTAAATTTTTGTGTAAAACAAATTTTTACTTAAATATTAAAATTAAATATTATGAATATTTATACTAGGTTTGAATGTTACCAGCTCTCTTCTCTTTCATCGCACATCCCTCAATTTAGCGCATGATGAAATAACATGTGTGGAACATGTGTGGGAGTTCTACGTCTCCGTCATCAAAAAAATATAAATCCAAATCCAATTTGACCTCTCCTAGTAAGAGTTCTAGTGGTAGTTAAACACAGCTGCTCTTACTTTTGGGACTGTCTTTTACATGGCGAAGGTTGCGGAGAGTAGTTCAAGATGGTCTCTTTCTGGCCTGACTGCTCTCGTCACCGGCGGCACTCGTGGAATTGGGTCCCTAATTTTCCCCTCTCCATGATTTTCATCTTCTCAGGTTGAATTTCTTGAATTTCCCATTGATATGATAAATGTGTACAGGCATGCGGTTGTGGAGGAGCTTGCGGAATTGGGTGCAACTGTTCACACCTGTTCACGCAAAGCTACAGAGCTCAATGAACGCTTGCAAGAATGGGTTTCGAAGGGATTTAAAGTTACCGGTTCAGTCTGTGATGTATCTTCCCAAGAAGAAAGAATTCGGCTTCTGGAAAAAGTCTCCTCTCTTTTCGATGGCAAACTTAACATTCTTGTAAGTTCCATTTTAAAAATTATTCTTATCTTTATGCATATTGCTTTGCTTTTAGACTAATGTACAATTTTAGTCCTTAGCATAGCAGGTTTTCACTACAATTGGTTGTAAGTTCATCATTAATGTGCACAATCAATCACTATTTCCACATCCACGCTATGAGATTTTTTCTTGTGCTTGGTATGACTGGAAATGCTGAAAATCAATTTTATCCAAGTTTAATGGACCCTTTATATGTTGCATTCCTGCCATTCCATGACTCTAGAGTTGAGTAATAGTATTACTAATTTTGTTGTATCAATTTTTTTTTAGTTATAAAAAGAAAAGGGGGAGCTCTGTGGTTAATAGTATTTTGTAGCTTTTCTGGTACTTAACAATGTGGACTCAGATGAATATTTGGACAAATAGTGTATGCAGTAAACAAATTGACAGTAAGGAGTTATAAGAACCACTAAATCTCTTCCGTTGTACAGGACATAGTTCCTCAAAAGTGTAATATTTTTGCTATGTTAATACAAAATCCCGGTTTAAACCAAGAAACCACTGAATCTCTTCCTGTGTCAATTTATTTTGTTGGATGCGCCGTGCGCTCTATGATATCTCTCTTCTGCAGTGTTGAAAAGCAAGATATTTGTCAGGAAAAATGAACCACTAAGCACTGTTCTGGTAAGCTCACGCTTAACTGGTTATTACTAACTTAGTGAGTAGATATGCAAAGTGTTCATAATCTGCCCCAGATGGTGACATTTGTGGAGGCTTATCCTAAGGCAGCAATCTATTAGTCACATCTTTACCTAGCCATCAAATTGTGAACTCTAACCAATCCAGATGATGGCAATCTTCTCTCAAGAAGAGATGCCTAGTTATACTAGTGGTAGTTGTGTCCTTTCTTGCTATTAAGTCCTTGAATGGAAGGTCTAGAATGTCCATAAACTCACATCTATTTTATCTGAGGTTTTCATCCATTGGACCTTAAGTTTCCATTGTTTCACCACATTGCACTTGAGATACGATATTTGGAAACTGTTGGATTATAAGTACAATAAAAATGTTTATGTCCATAGTTAATGATGATTACGTTGTTTTTTCTTCTCAATATAGATAAACAATGTCGGGACAAACATCAGGAAGCCAACTTCTGAATACACCTCTGCTGAATATTCTACAATTATGGCTACAAACCTAGAATCCTCATATCATCTCTGCCAACTTGCTTATCCTCTCCTAAAAGCATCTGGAGGAGGAAATATTGTGTTCATTTCCTCTGTTGCAGGCCTGGTGCACATATTTTCAGGCTCCATTTATGGAGCAACTAAAGGTAACTTCTCATTGTTGTAGTTTTTTTTTTTTTTTCTCTTTCAAACCTTGAATAAAATTAAAACGGATGAATATAACCAGCTGCTGTTTTGCATTTCCTGCTAATAGGTGCAATGAATCAACTCACCAGGAACTTGGCTTGTGAATGGGCAAAAGATGGCATTCGTGTTAATTGTGTTGCTCCCTGGTATATCAAGACCTCGCTTGTTGAACATGTAATATTCTTTTCCTTTGAGTATTCTAGATTTTCTTTTTTGGATTTGGACAACAGTAGACTGTTCAATTTCAATATAAGGAAGATGCTAGGCTACCCCAGGCTGATGTCTGTGGAAATCAAGACCACATATATGCATGGATTCTTAGTAGGATCAATTTGTTCATTCACACTGAAATTTAACATGAAATTAGTGCTTAAAACGTGTTAACTGACCAAAAGGATTTCTTGCAAGCTCAAACAAAAGATACATACATGCATCTAATGATCAGCCTAGTTTTTAGGTAAGTTTAGTTTAATCTATCAATTATCAATCAAATGGGTTCTTTTTAAAAAAAAAATTGGAAGACTGCCTGTGAACTTCTTATCATTGGTCTCAATACAATTAAGGTTGTCTTAGATATATGTACTCTATGGGAATCTATTAGTCACTCTATTCCTCATAATGCTAAGTAGTATATAGTAACACCATTAGTTCACATATAATTTTTATGATCACAGTCACTCCCGCCCTCTTCATATGGCAAAGTTATAGGTAGGTAGGTATACATGGGCGTGCTTGCTTTTGTTCCAAATCTAGGTTTTCCGGAATCTTCCAGTCCTGCCTGCCTGCCTTACAGTTTTTGAAAATTTTATGGTGGCAAAGGAAAGGGGAATTCTTACATTATAAGTTAGCCACCGCTTGAGGAAGATCTAGTGAAAGCAACATATAGGCTTGTGCAAGATCAGATAGCTGCCCTTGTCACATTATTACCCTGCTTCTTTGTTTCTAGATTTAGATTTACTTAAAATGTCAGAAACCTTATAGTATTCAAATCAATGGCATGTACCCTTACTTTTAGTTGCTGACTCTTACACCGTTCTGTGTTTCTCATTTCTTGCAGTTGCTCAGTAACAAAGAGTTTATGGATGCAATAATATCTAGAACCCCCCTTGGTCGCCCTGGAGAACCAAAGGAAGTTTCCTCCCTGGTGGCTTACCTGTGTCTTCCGGCTGCTTCGTACATCACTGGACAGATCATAGCTGTTGATGGGGGAATGACAGTTAACGGGTTTGGTTTACCAGAAGATAATTTCAACTTCAGTCTGTAATGCAACCTTCACAAGTATTCTTCTTCTACTTTCATTTTATTTGATCGTTGGAGTTGTTAACAAACTGAAATTCTCAAATAAAATCCAAGCAACGTGGTTTGTGTTTGAATAGATTATCAACCTCAAAGTAGTATGAATATATTAATTTTAAGATTTCAAGGTTCTTCATGCACTGGAACTCTAGCATTTCTTGTTATTATGGAAAATTATTGATAAGCATTCATTAACATGGATGAAGAGTTTTGGGATATATTTTAACTATAAAATTTTTTATTCACGTAAATTTTTTTGTTAATAGATATTGATTCAGAAATGTCTACCTACAATTCACTTGCCCCAATTTTAAGCACGTGCAAAAAAAGAGGAAACTAGAAAGAAAATCAAGGATTACTAGTTAATCCGCTCTGATAGTTAGATATTTGCTCAAGTAATTTCAATTGAGTAAAAAGAGTAAAGATTAAAAGCTAATTAAGCACATGCTTAGCCTATTTATACACCAAGGTTACAATAAGCAAGCTCAATGACTATTGAAGCCATTCAAATTCAGCTCATCAAATTAATCAAGTTAGATTAAATGAACTTAAATTTAAAAAAAAAAACTATTACTGATGAACAGAATTCAAATGTTGAATATTAACAGCCAAAAGAAAAATGGAAAAAGAAAATGTGCTAGGGTACAATTGGAACAAAAAGAAAAAACTATAGGCCTTACCAAAAATTAGTCGAAGTTGAAGTTTTGGGCATCATGGGCCGAATCTGACTAAAAGTCGAAGGCCAACAAAGCTAATTAATTTGCTAGAGAGGTCCAATGTATACCTTAACCTTAGTCCTTGATCTGGAAACAGTTGTACACAGCAAAAGACGTGTGAGCACTAGCCACGCTTTACATTATTTTCTTCCTTCTTTTTCTTTCATATATGTAAATTTTTAACTAAAGAAAAATACATAAACACAAAAAGAAACCTCTATTTACTTATGATTTATTTCCTCTATTCATCCAATAAAATACGAAAAAGAGTGGGGATGGAAAAATTAAATTCCCAATCTAAGTGTGGATTTGCTCGCCCCACTCGTCAAAGATAGAGATTTCTTTGTTTAAGTGGGATGGGGACAAGCGAATAGAAAATAGGGAAGATATTGGAATGAAGATAGGCCATTCTCGTAGGAACAAATCCCTGTTTTATTCTGTTTCATTCTCACATATGCACATATACATATACATATATATATAATTTTTATTTTTATTAATTACTAAATTCTAATTACATGTATTTTTTTATAAAATAAAAATATATTAATTATTCCTTTTTAATGTTAGTTTATATTCTTTATTGATACACCTATATTCATTGATTTTAAACAAACAGAGTATTTACCCAATAATTATCTCTTGATCATTTGCAGGCAAAACTAGTATTGCCTTTCCTCCCTATCAAATGTGATCGTTCCATGGTTAGTTCAGTTGGATTTTGCACTTTTTTTTTTTTAAACTAGTGTTTAGATTTTTATATGAAAACAAATTATTTAAACCGTCAAACTGTTTATTTGATTTTTATTCCGTTTGGATGGATTTGATTGATTTTGATCATTTTCTTTTCGCTTAGTGTTGTTTGATCTGGGGATTTTAATGATTTTTTAATTTTTGAAGTTTTATTTTTTAGTCAAAGTAGAAATATCCTGCCCATAAAAGATTAGAAAACAAAATAAATTAGTTTTGTAAGATTTAAGTAGACTCGAAATTATAACATTTTCTGAGGGAAAAAACAAAATAAATTAGTTTCGATGCAAGGAAAAAAGAAAAGAAAAACCTGCAAAACATATTTTAGAGTGCTAATGGAAAATTATTATTAATTTCAATAAAAAAACAGTACATTAATTGATTCAATTCGAGAAAAGAATTTAAAAGTTGACACGCATATATATATATATATATAAAGGTAATTTTTGCATTAAAGACATTTTTTTTGTTTAGAAACTTTTAGAAAATTCAGACTGAAATTTACCTTTTGAAAATTCTATCCCTTTTTTCTTGCTAAAAATATTTACATAATTTAAATGAATGGAACGCATTAAATTTGGCTAAATTTGGACAATAATTTAAAAATAAATTCATCATTCCTTATAAAAATATCTTTCAAAATAATTTTTTTACCTCCAAAATTTCTAACACATCCAAATTTTAAATGTTATCGTAACTTAACATATTCCTTTAAACAACCTTTTTTATTACTTTTAAATTAAATACACAATTTTAAATAATTTATTATTTTAGCTAATGTGTGCAGCAGCTTAACTTCATCTATTATATAAAGATTATGTGTTTAAATCATATTTTTCACAATTATTGTGTATTTTTAATTAAAAAAAATATCATAAAAATAATTTCATTAATTATATTTTATATTATTATCAATAATGTGATAGTCAAAAAATAACATATCAATTTTTAAATTCTCAAACAAAAAATTCCTATTCAAAACTAAAAACAGAAGATATTTTTAGAAAAAAATCAATCCAAATTTAGCCAAAAAATCTATCAGCTTTTTAAAAGTAAAAATAAAAAGTGCAAATTTTGGAGAAATATTTTGTACCCTTTTCTACGGCTCTCCCTCCATTATATTTTCTTTCCTTGTTTGCGTGCCGAAATTGGATGAGTGATGACGAGTGGGACGAGAAAAAATATCTAAGGACTCCTAACTCAGAGGTGGGGTCCATCTGGTTGGCAATCCAAACCCATGTCTGGTTAGTTAACCAACCACTGTGGGGCCCTTCCAATTTTACCCGGCACCTAAGCAGCTAACCGCCTAACCCCTTATTTAATTATTAACTACCTTGCCACGCGTCTGCTTCTGGAAATTGACGGCTTTCCTTTGCATTCAGAATTACAGACCTCTTTTCTCTTTTCTTTTTCTTTTTCTTTTTCTTTTTTCTAAAACAAAAATGTATAACACACCAAAACTACTCTACTTGCCTCAGTTATCAATAGTAAGTTCACGCTTTTTTTTTTTTTAAGATGGATTTTTTATATTTTGTTTTAAAATATATATTTTAATTTTCTAAATATTAATTAATCTATTTTGCATGTATAGATTTGTTTTGAAATGAAAAAAAAAAAGAATAATATAATGATTGAATAATAAGATAGTACATAAAATAATCATTATCCTAATTTCATAAGAAACAAATATTTATAAAAATTTAAACAATGACAAAAAAGAAAGAGAAGAAGAAATTCTATCATTTCATATTTACACACTATATTTGTGTACGTAAAATAAATAGAAAAATAAAAAATTATGGCAAATAAAATTTATATTAATTTTAAAATAACTTATTACAACAACTATAACTCTGATGATTTGAATTTGAAGATGGTGAGAACTTTATTGATTAGAGTTTTATCGTTTCTATTGGAAGATTTATGTGTCTTTCTTCTTAAATGAATAAGTGATTAGATATGATGATTTAGATAATTAAAGAATTATCTCTATATTTTGTATATTTAAGAGATAAATCTATATATCATCAGGCTAGAGCTTTGCATAAGTGTCGTGGGAGGATCTGATTTGTTAGACCATTTTAAGGTATGTATTCTTAAAAAATAATAAAATTTACCCCGAAAAGATCGGTTACTAAATGAAAAATAATTTTTAGATATTCCGATCATTTCTTTCACAAATATTTGTCTCAATTTCAATTTTTTTTTTTTTACAAAGTCGTAAAGTTATCTAGGTATTTATTTTTTCTTTCTTATTTTATTATTCTCTCTGTATATTTTTTTTATTATCATACAAAAAAAATCACTTTTATTCTTTTTATTTTAAAAATGTTAGCTTAATCTTTTTACTTAAAAACATGGAACTTTTTCAAAAGATATGTAAACAAGTAGTATTTGAAATTTTAAGAGCAGAGAAATTATTGATTTAAATATTTTTGGGTTAAGTATAATCTATAAAAAGAAAAAGGTTTTTTTTTTTCTTTTTCAAATGAGTTGGGGAAAAGAGCTTTCTGAGTCACGTGGAGTTGCCTGCTAATCCATCATCTCAAGCAGGAGGGAGTGATTGCTCGCCAGCAAGAGTATCCATGCGTGGCATCTCCTCAGTGGTTTCTTAAAGAGAATTATTTTACCCTTAAAGATTCTCGGACCCCACAAATCGTCGTACAATCCTTACCTCCTTGGACAATTTTGAAATTAATGATGGGCCCATTATTATAAAAATAAAAAAAGGAAAGATGTGGGCCCGAAACCATCTATTTCCTTCTCTTTTTGAGCTACAGCGTGCGCCTTTCCCAATTCGCATCATCATCAAAATTTTGGACGACCCGAAACAACAAAAAGGTACAGACCCGGTTCTATAGCAAATCTCGGGTTTGATTTGATCAATAAGTCAGCGTCAGAGCTACGTGTGAGTGAATGGGGACACAAGGACCCACTATGTGAGAAACAATCATGCAATATGCGTTTAATATATTCACTTTAGTCTTTTTTTATAAAATGGATTAAGAAAATTATTTTGTTTATAATTATAATATATTTACTTATTTTATATGATTTTTGTATATGTTATTTTTTAATTTATTTATATTTTATTAAAATAAAAATATATATAATTAATACTTTATTTTTTAATAAATAATAAAATAAATAATATTATAATGAAAAATAAAATAATTTATTAATTCGTATGAAATCATCTCAAATATCTTATAAAAATTGATAGATGGATTAATTAATATTACTCTCTCTGTCTCAAATTAATAGATGTATTTTTTTTTTATTATTATTACTTAATGAGAAATTATTTGAAATAAATTACATAAATTTAATTTATTATTATTATTGTGTGTATTTATTTTGATGATGTTCTTATGCTTCTTACAACTTGATTGATAATTTTATTCAAATGATTTGATGAAATTATGAATTAATCTAGTGATTAATCACAAAATTAATTTATTGTAATTAAAACCAAAATTATTTCGCTTCGCATTATTCAAAATTAATATCTATTGAGTATTTTTTTCAATGATAATTTCATATTAATTAAACTAAATATATATTTCTTACTAGCAGCCTTTTTATAATAGATATACAAAGTGATTGATGTTTTTAGTGCCAATCTTTTTAAAAACTTTTTATTCTTTAGACTAAATTTAACCCCCCAATAATTTCTCATTCCAAGAATCTATTATTTTCATGTGATTAACTTTTACTTATTATTAGAATGTAATTGTAAGTTTAAAAATATATTAATTTAAAAATGCAATAAGAAGGTAATCACACTTGTAGCCGCATTAGAGGAAAAATGTGAGCCTAGTGCGATTAGCTACTCTGATAGCCAAATAGCAATAACGTAAATAAATAAAAAAAATCAATTCATTACTATTGCCATGGAATTCCCCCATTTCAAGGACTCTATCATGTATAAACTTATTTTTTGAAACATTTTAAAAAATGACCCTATTTTTGGTAAAAACTTTGGAATGGAGGCATATTCATTAAAATATGTGTTACTATCTCTCTCTATGTAGATTTTGTTATTGTTCAAAAATCTCTTATTTTTTAATCCAATATTCATTACTTATTATTCTCATTTTTACAATATTTTCCTCTTATATATAGTTGTTTCATATAAAAATTTATTATTTTTACTTTTTTATAAAATGAATGATTCAATTCGTAAAATTACAGATAATTACCCTTTAATATATATTAATGTATTGACAAAAATATATCATATGATAATGGAAAGATTGTGATTACTAATGTCGAAATGAATGCGCAATGACATTAGATGATTAATTAAAATTAATATCCGACTAAGTGATGAATATTTGTTTAATTTTTCCAAACGTCTATTTAGTTTGGTAAAAATATTTTTGGTCAAAAAAATGATAAGTAAAATATTAAAAGTATATTACAAACGTGTCAGATGAAATTGCAATATAAAATGTTATTCCCGTGAATATGTATTTAGAAATCAGAAAGATGAAATCACTTTTATAGATGATTGATTGAGTAATTAATCGTTAGATGACATTCGATTGATTATTGAGATGAATCATTGTGTTATTGAAATAAATTTAAAGATGAATAATAATGTTATAGTCTTAAAAATTTTACTTTAAATGATCATATATATGTAAGTTTATATAAAAACTTGATGAGAAGAAAATCAATATGTAATGTGAATATGTTTTATAAAGTTAGTGATTTTATATTTTATATATATTTTACTTACATTTTACATTTTATCCATGCAATAACTTTTTTTATATGAATATTTTTTAGCGAACGTGAACATATATAGTGACATGCCCCCTCAAGAATATCAATGAGTATACTTGTTAAGGCATAATCAGGAATGTGTAGAAGATAAGAAATGTATTTTTAATTGGGTATGAGGTTTGTAGTAAGGAGAAATTAATCAAAATAAATCTATTTTTAATATTTTAATTTAAAATAACCTGGTTTATTAGGGTTGTATCAAAATAAATCAAAACGTATTTGAAAAAAATGTCTAAACAATTTTTACATTATAACGTATTTGATAAAAACGTTCGGTCGAAAGACGTGTTCGACAACCACATCTTTAACATAAACCTAATTATGAATCACATTCAATCATGTCTTCTTAGATAAGAATTTTTTAAACTTTTATTTTTTAAAAATTAGTGAGTAAATTTTTTAAAAAATAAATAAGTCTTAAGATTTTTTTTTGAAATAGTGAGTAAAATTCTAAATTTGAATGATAAAATCGTTTCAACACTATTCAATAAAAGACTCATCCCTCAATTTATTTTTTTTCACTCTAAAATGCACATCCGCACATCATACACTCTTTCCATAAATTTACTATTTTTATTTCAAATAGTTTAGCGTGAGTAATTGTACATTTGAGAGGGACAATAAATTGAGGGAATGAGGTTTTAGTAATCTGAAGATAAAAAATAATATTGAGATGCTTTTGTTCATCAAAACCTGTGATGGTGAGTTAGTAGTTTTATTTTTCTACTCGAGTTGTCATATACAGGGATGTTTTGAGTAGTTTTGATTCTTAGAAAATAGTTTACGAATATATATAAAAAAAAGTTATGAGTATTTTTTATTAATAAAATGTAATTTATATGAGCATATAAAAAACAAATATGGCATGTATTTTTAACAAATTGAAAATAATTCATCAGTGTATTTCACAAAAGTTTCTCTTATATTACATAAAAAAAATGAATATTGAGTTTTGGAAGGGAGTAACATATTAAAAGATTCAAGAATTTAAAACAATATATTACTTCTCAATTCTGATATGGAATTTCGTTTCAAAAGGAAAAATTTGTATATGAAACCTAAGGTCACATTTATTCACAATATCTTTTTGAAGAAACACATTAATCACAATAACATATATTATGGTGATGTAAATTTTTTTATGTTGTTACTGAAGGAGGACTCCAAAATCTATATAAACCAAGTCAGTCACAGAATAAGTATTTGTCCAATATTGAAGTTTTTTATATTTTTTTATTGTTATAATGTATTTTCATTATTTTTTACTTGTCAAAATTTAATATTGAACAAAATCTAAAAAGAGTATACCTTTTCCAATTTTTTCTTCGTCCAAGAAGGGAAGCTATTGCTATAATGACGGCAAATAAAAATAAAAAGAAAATCGCGGTGGTCTAAACGTGCAGGGGAGCACGAGGGACGAGGAAGGTGAGAAGGCCGGGTTTTGCAGCTTCTGCTCCACGCCAGTGATCGCCACGTTTCAACCTGCGGGGATAACCAAACTTCAGATATTCTGCAAAGCATCAATCGATGTTGACATCTGGCCCCACACGTGTCCCCATAGCCTTGTTACGTAGACGCTCTCTCTGCACCACTGGAAACATTGCGCCGATTAATTCATTATTTGCACACACTTTTCCTATAGGCGTGATCCTCACGGTCTCCATTTTCTTTTCTTTTTGTTTTTCCTTTCCTTTAATTTTATTGAGGAAATTTAGATATTTATTTTTTTACAAGATAAATATATTTTCAAATTACAATACGAACAATTTATCTTCTTAAAATAATTATATTCTATGAGTACACCTGATTGTACAATTAATCACGTATAATGTGATAAACTAATTATGATAAAAGTTATTTTGAATTTTGTATTAAATAAAATATTATTTGAGTTTGAGTTTAATAGAGTAGTATCATTACAAGTAAATAATGGGGGTAATTTCAAATACTAACACTTAAATTACACGCATTTGCAAACCTTTCATACTATATGGGAACTCAAGTAGCCAGCCAACTTTTAGCCTTTCAATGAAGAAACATAAAACTTCTGCTAGCGAATTTAAACATTTGGCAATTGTACCCAATTTTGCCATTAA